>CP073640.1:37292500-39792500 GCA_018223645.1 Jasminum sambac
TGGAGAAACCTTCAATGAATAGTCGATTGTACCCGGCTAATCCGAGAAAAATAGTCGATTGTACCCGGCTAATCCGAGAAAAATTCTTACTTCCCCAACATTTGTAGGGGCAGACCAATTCATCACGGCTTCAACTTTGGAGGGGTCAACTTCAATGCCCTTAGCCATTACAATATGACCCAAAAATCCAACCTTCTCGAGCCAAAATTCACATTTCTCGAACTTGGCATAAAGCCTCTCTTTCCTTAATACATCAAGTACAATCCTCAAATGTTCTCCATGCCGATCAGAATCTCTCGAATAGACCAAAATGTCATCGATAAACACGATGACGAACTTATCCAAATACGGATGAAAGACACGATTCATCAAATCCGTGAACACTGCCGGTGCATTCGTGAGACCGAAAGGCATCACTATAAACTCATAATGTCCATATCGCGTCCTGAATGCTGTCTTTGGTATATCTGCCGGCTTGATCTTCAACTGGTGGTACCTCGACTTCAAATCAATCTTCGAGAAAACCGAAGCACCCTTCAACTGGTCAAACAAATCTTCAATTCTTAGTAGAGGGTACTTATTCTTTATCGTCAACTTGTTAAGCTCCCTATAATCAATACACACCCTCATACTTCCATCCTGCTTCTTAACAAACAAAACTGGTGCTCCCCACGGAGACACACTTGGCCAGATAAAACCTTTCTCAAGCAATTCTTCCAATTGAACCTTCAACTCTTGCAACTCCTTCGGTGCCATCCGATATGGGGCCTTAGACACGGGGGCAGCCCCCGGTACTAGATCGATAGAAAATTCTACTTGCCTATCGGGCGGGACACCTGGCAACTCATCTAGAAAAATATCTTTATACTCACGTACCACTGGCACAAAATCCAGCATAACTTCTTCTAAAGGTTCGCCTTGAAGGCTAACAAGATATCCCATACTATTTCTCTTTACCAAAAGCTTTTCCGCTTGTAGAGCCGAGATAAGGCGAGGAAAAGCCTTAATCTTCGACCCATAGAATCTAAACACTTCTCCATCCTTTCGAAACACAACTTCTTTCTCATGGCACATAATGGCGGCACGATTGGCACTTAACCAGTCCATGCCCAAGATAATATCAAAATCCTTCATCGAAATCACATTCAAATCTGCCTCTAGCACCATCCCATCAAAGTCTATCGGTACGGTCTTGGCTATTCTATCAGTCTCTATAGTTTTTCCTGATGGTAGGCTAACCTCAAGTATGCTATAAGTTTTCTCCACTAACAAATCCATTCTATCCAAGCATGCATCAGAAATAAACGAGTGCGTAGCACTCGAATCTATCAACACATAAACAGGAATACCAAATACAGATAACACACTTGTGATCATATTAAGAACACACATTTAAGGAGAGTGATAGGTAGTTAACGATGACATATTAGAGAGCACTAGAGTAAGTGATATACCTGCAATCACATCAGCATCTACCGCGGCATCCATAGCAAAAACTCTAGCTTTCCCCTTCCTTGCTTGCTCAGTCTGCTTAGACGGGCCCTCATTGTTCCTAGCTTGTGTGGAACGACAATCTGGTGCAATATGGCCCGGCTTCCCACACTTGAAACAAACACCGGTATCCCAAAGACACTCTCCTCTATGATACTTCTTGCACCTCGGGCACTGGGGGACGTCTCCTGAAGTCTGACCCCTAGTCGGTCCATAATTAGGCTTCTTGCTTGGCATCTGATTCTTGTTCTTGTTCTGATTCTGACTTGGGCCTTGCCATTTCCTCTTTCCTTGGAACTTTTGGCCACTTTGATTTCCCTTGTCATTTGCTTCCTCCATAACATAAGCAATCGTCTAAGCTTTGCTAACAACTTCCCCATAAGTGGGGAGCTCTAGAACACTCATAATCTGGTGGATCTCGGGGCGTAGGCCCATCTCAAAGAGGCATGCCTTCTTCTCATCTGAATCAACAAACTGGGCCGCAAAAAAAGATAACTCCTCGAACTTCCTCTCATAGTCAATGATATCCATGTCGCCCTGCTTCAGATCCAAGAATTCCCTCTCCTTCTTATCACGAAGGGCCCGTGGAAAGTACCTCTTCCTTAGTCCCTCCTTAAACTGCCCCCAAGTAAAGGTCCTTTGTTGCTCGACACTCCTAGTCCGGGTATCCGATGCCCACCAATGGCCAGCATTGCCCTTCAACATGAACTCCGCACATAACACCTTCTGATCATCAGGGTATGAAATGTGTCTGAAAATCCTCGCAATGTCTTGAATCCACTCCTCAACAGCTAGAGGACCGCTCTCACCATCGAATGTAGGTGGATTGTACTTCTTAAACTGTACAACCGGCGATATGGTAGGGGCAACTGGAGCAAGCGAATGAGGAGCTTGCTCCAGATTCTGAACGCATTGCATGAAATTCCTCATGAAAGTGGCCGGGTCGAGCTGATTAGGATTAGCCCCACTCGTGGCAACCGTACGTGGTCGAACCATCTTCTTCCTCTAAACAATAGAACCACGCAATACTACGCCACGTTAGAATCCCATTACAATCAACCACAACCCATTACAATCCCATCTCAAGGCATTACATTAAACTAAAGTCCAAATCACCAGCAATTACAAGTCATCATTCTTATCGGCAATAGGGGATAACAATACCCTTACATAATGGTCAATAGGGTTTTAAAATCATGAAGTCAATTTCAAGGACTAGAGATACCATGAAATACGTTTAAAGATATGATTTATTCATCACTTGAAAATTTCACCTTAAGCTCAAACTTGGTGTCTTATTCTCTATTCGGATACAAGTACTCATTTCTAGCTTACATAAAACATTCTATCTTATATAAAACAGTTCATCTCATGCATCCAAAAAACGAACAATAAAATCTTCATAAAATAACTTATTTACCTCGGAGTCAGCGGAGAGGCGATGGTCGTGGTAGCTCTTAGGACTTAAAGCTCTCAAAAATTTTAAAAATTATTGTGAAATTCTTTAAATAATTGCAAGTCTACAGAATCGTAGACCCGCTCTGATACCAAGTTGTAGCGTTCCGAGTTCTAAGAACCCAGAACGTTAGTTCTTTCTTTAAAAACACTTAAATTCTTTTTTTTTAATGTAATAATATTATTAAATGCAGAAAAATCACAAATAACTAAAATGCGAAAATTATTTTAAACTAACAACGTCGATAGAGCGTTTCACGGTCGTTTCAACACAATCACCTCAAAACATCCGATTAAAGTACTAATAACTTCAAAGCATTCAAAAGTCATTACTTCAACAGTTAAAAGTACTCAATTGTCAATGGAATTAAAACTAATTTATTTGAAGAAGCCTAAGAGATTCCCACGCCTCGCCAAGCGTCCGTCTCCTTAATCTACAATTTGTTCATTGGACAGAGAAAATCGTGAGTATTTTAAATACTCAGTAGATCCCGCGCACCACAATTGATATATATTACAAATTAAACGCACATAATCATCATTTACATAAAATACGAATAGGTATGAAATACAAGTTCGTTCATCATCCCTCTTAATCGTGCACGTCATCATAGTGTTTAATAGCACGTCGTTATAATATATTAGGCTAAAGGCCTATTATCATAATACTTTTGAAATACGTCGTAAGTAGGCTAAGAGCCTATCGTCATAGTGCCGAGGAAGCACGTCATAAGTAGGCTATAAAAGCATATCGTCACATAACATTTACATGCGGTATTTATAACAATATTAATTGCAAATGCGCACATTTGAAAGAAAACGTTTAAGAAATGGGATCTACCTTAACCCTTAGCCTAGTATTGAGCTTACTAACGGTGAGAAATTAGCCCTCTAGCTGTCTGTACGCCTCGTCTAGCCACTAAGGAGTTAAATTTATGTCAATATCCTTCAATATTACGTATCTATAGATAATATAGAAGTTTTGGGACCAAAATTAAATGAATATAAAAGTTTGGGGGGTCAATTTAAAAGAATTGGATAGTTTGAGGGTCTAATATGCAATAAAAGTGAACTAAAAATATTTTGGGCTCAATTATAAGATTTTTAAAACATGAGGGACTAATATGGAATTAAAGTTTAAGGGCTAACTTGAATAGGAATAAGAAATTAAAGGATTAAAAGTGAAATAAAAGTTTACGGGTTAAATTGCAACAATTGAAAGTTGAGGATTAGAATTTAAATAAAATTTGAAGGCTAACTTTAATAAAATAAATAAGGTCGGGGATTAGACTTGCAAATAACATTCAGTGGTTAAATTATACGAATCAAAAGTTTCGGATTTGAAATTAAATAAAACTCAAGGACCAACTTAAACTAAGTAAATAAATCGAGGGACTAGACTTGCAAATAACCAAATAAATTAAAAAAGAAAATGGATCCGGATCTCTTCTCTTTCACCCCACTCACTGTCGGCTCTCTCTCGTTCTCGGCTAAACCAGCAACTCTAGACGGAAAACACTGGTTTGGCGGCGGTTTTTTGGCGGTGAAGGTGGAGGGGAGTGTGGCGAAGCTAGTGGCGGTGTCAATTGAAAGAAATATTGAGTATATGGGGAGAAATTGAAGCTAGAACAATTAGGGAAAATTGGGTATCTTCAAAATTCGATCAAATCTGTGATAATTTTCGAAATTAAACGATCCTATGGTGTTCTAGGGAGCTAGAGGAAGGTGTGGGTGTGATTTTTGTGTTGTGATGTTGAGTTTCTAGCATGGGTGTTTTTTGGCCGAGATGCTATGCATGTATGTATATGCATGTATGTATGCGTGAGTGAGTGTGTGTGTTTGAGTGCTTATTGGTGTTAGTGGAGATGGTGGTGACGATGGTGGAGATGGTGGAGGTCGTGGTGGTGCTTGGCCGTGGCGGTTGAGGTGGTAGTGACGGTGGTGTAGTTGCCATGTGTAAGGAAAAATTCTATATAGTAATATGGTATGGATTAACAATAGCAAAAATATTATTGAAGACAAGAATAATTTTAGCAAAGATAAAAGAAATAGATGATTGTTAAGAAATTTACCTCTTGAAACACTTGTTAGATTTGAATGAGAGTGGAATGAGAATGGAGATGAACTTAGTTGCTCACACAAAGTGTAAATGGAGGAATAATGAGGATGTAATAGGGTTAGGGTTTGAGAGGACCTTAGAAATGAGTATTTAAATGTGGGAATTAGGGTAACAATTGCAAATGGGCTTCCTTGTTGGGCAAGAATTAAAATTGGACCTTAAATGGTTCTATAATTGGGTTTAAGGTAAGTATTGGATCATTATAAAATAAAAACTAAGCTTTAGGGACTAAAACGAATAATTTCTAAAGTTTGGTCCTCAATTGTAAATTTTGAAAATAAATAAATTTTTATAAATAATTAAATTTTACAATAAATAGTATGAATTCCGACTAGACGAGCGTACGATATTTAAATTTTTATAAGTAAGGTTGTAGCGACACGTTTAAAATTTTATTTAATTAAATATATTTTATTTAAGAAGAATTTTGCGGTCACTACACCAAAATTGTCATTTCTTTCACCATTTTGAGGAGCTTTTTGGGCATATGTTGAGACACAAAATTGGGGGCTTATACACACTATTTCATCACCCATTCTTCAATCTCCTCTCTTTAGTTTAAGAATTAGGTTTAGGTTTTATTTCTTTTCTCTTCTTTCCTCTTTTCTCTTCTCTTTTCTTTTCGTTTCTTTTTCTTCTTTTCTTTTGGGTTTGGATTGGGGATTACCACTTGGAAAGGATGACGAAGATGTCAAGAGGAGATGGAAGAGATTGGAGCATTCAAGATGGAGGATTCTTCTAAGGGAAATCTAATCATTAAATCTTGTTTCTTTCCATTTTATCTTCCATTTGTGTTTTATCTTCATGTAGAGCTTGTATTATATATTTTGGGATTATTGATGGATTTTAACCTTGTTTGATCAATGAATTTGTTTATGGTTTAGAATGGTTGTTCATTCCATTGCGTGATTACTTTTGAGCTTGATCCCATTTGAATGGTTGATCACCATTTGAATGCTTCGTGATTTGTGTATCTACTTGAGAGAAAGTATGGAGCAATTGCCCTAGGTTCTTATAGAGGATAGAGATATACCTCTAGCCTTAGGTGATCCTTTGAGCCACTTTTACGTCGAGTAATATAGTTAGTTGATAACATGTCGATACAGAGATGTAAAAGGTTGAATCAACTAATTAGGGCTGGTCTGACGCTCGAGAGAGGTAACGGACGAAAATAGGAAAGTCGGGTCTAATAATTGAGAATGTGCATTATCTAGAGGGTAGGCATTGAAATCGATTAGATTACGGTTGAATGAAGTCATGAGTCCCAACTATCCATTAATCTGAGTATATCTCCATTCATCCCTTACCATTTTAAGTTGTAGCTTAACTGCATTGTTCGTCTAATGTAGTTAATCCACCTCCACCTATCAATTGTGGGTTTCCATTTTCTTTCCATCTTCATTTTCTTTATATTAGAATAAGTGATTCAATGACAAATACCAATCCTCGTGGGATTGATATCCAGACTCATTGAGTCCACTTTATTACTTGTACGTCCAGTGCGCTTGCGGTATATTATTACGTGTGTAAAAACGCCCATCAATATCCTTGCAATTGAAATATGACCTTAGAGTTCAAAGATGTATGAAAGATTATTAACGGTCTCATATACCAACTACAGATGTTATGATAAGTTAGCACACCTGAAGTGTTGATATTATTCAAATAAGAGTTCCCCAAATATATATATCAAAGTAAATGACAAAAGATGGTGTTAATAAAGGAGACATATACTCTTGAAGAAGAGTATATAGACATAACTATAATGTGTAATACAATATGCATGAAAGAGTATTAATGATCTCATATGGCTACTACAGATGCTTAGATAAATTAACACACCCGAAGCGTTGATATTATTAAATAAGAGTTCCCCAAATATATATATGTCAAAGTAAATGACAAAAGATGGTCTTAATAAAGGAAACACATAATCTTGATGAATATATAAACATAACTATAATGTGTAATCCTAAAGGAGGATTGATAATGAGATATCTTAAGAAGTTTAAGTTATTATGGGGAAAGAAGTGAAATTGAAAAGTGTTGACATACTATGGAAAGATAGCACTACATGCTATCAATGATAATGATGATATCGAAATCCGTAAAAATATATCGATGTCAAAATATACTCCCTAGAGTAAAAGTATTAATATACGGGTTTGATGATAAATGAGAATGGAACTTTTGAAGAGATTCCAAAATGTATTATTGTGCAGTGGATGCAACTGCTCAAAATATCTGCAGTGATATTGTTGCTAAGGAAAATTCGTATACGTTGTACTCTATTTCCCTTGACTAAAGTTTTATCCCACCTGATTTTCCCAGCAAGGTTTTTAACAAGGTAATTTTTTTGGTGTATTTGCATGGATAATGTATTCTTTTTCCTTCAGTAGGGTTTTCCCAGTGAATTTTTCCTAATAAGATTTTAATGAAGCATATTCATGGTATAGTGAGGACTACTGTAGAAATCAATCCAATGTATCAGTCCTCAAGATATGAAGTTAGATAGAGTAGTTGTACTCTTTTTCCTTCAATCAAGTTTTTCCCATTGGATTTTCTTAACAAGGTTTTAGCGTCTGTTCGTGTAGGCCTAAAATTTGCCTGAAAATAAACTTTTGTGATAGATAGTGGTGGGGACCACAAGATGTGTGGATAATATAAGTGATGATATGATATGTATGGTTTATATTAATGTTTGACTTTAACTTTTAGTAGAGATTATTTTTAGGTAAAAAAAAGATGACACGAACACATGCTTAATAAGATGGCATATGGATACTCCTATTAAAATGATCAAAATAAGAGGGAGCAACTTTACTATTTTCCCTTTGCTCAGGTTTTGTCCCACAAGGTTTTTTCTAATAATGTTTTTGGCGAAGTAGTGTATGATCACTCAAAGCTCTCCTATAATTAATTTGAAAGTTTTTCTCACATCGAATTTTTCTCTAAATAAGTCTAGAAAACATTTGTGTAAATATTCATTCTAAGGAAGGTGTTGTGAAAATTGAAAAGCAAACAAACTAGTGGCAGCAATGGAAAAGCAAACAAGCAAGTGGATTAATTATTTATTTGGTGTGAATGCCTATTATGGTCTTACTGAAATTTTATAATTATTGTGCTACTAGAAATTTCTATAAATAAAAATGTTTATAAAATTGGATCGGATCGGGGTGGTCCAACCATGAATCGGTCCAAAATTGAGTCCGATTATAACCTAAAATCGCCCTATTAAAGAACCAATCAAAAACCAATCATGAAACTGGTTTAATCGCTAAACCGGCGAACCGATGGTGATTTTCCCAGTTCACCCATTTATATTAATTTTTTTCAATTTAAACTAAATAATTTTTTTTATTTATAAAAGCCCATCAAGGCTTATTATGGTCCAAGGACTTCCTCAAAACCAAATGATAATGTTTAAGCCGATTCCTTTTAAAGAGAGAATGCTATGGAACTTTTACTTAAGAGACCGATGTGGTATTAGATGTAAGAAGATAAAAAGGCATAGCTCTTGAACCAAGTCAAACGAGAAAAATAATGTAGTAATAATTAAATGGAATAAAAACCAAATGAAGTGGACCAATTTATGGAGCCTTGTGCAACGTCAAATGGTCCATGTATTATGAATATTTTTTTTGTACAAATATGTTTTAAAAATAAAAATTAAATTTGAAAGAAAAAAATATAAAATATTTTTTAACAAAAATATGCTGTGAAATTCCCAAAATATCCATTTTTTGGCAATTTTATAGGCATTAACATTTATTTTTAAATATTGAGTGGCGCTATCTACGACCGCCCTTTTAATCCATACACCCACTTTTTCTATTACAAAAACACCATTTCCAATAATTCCAACTTTACCCTCATGATTTAACCCTACACAACCACGCCCGAGCCGCTCCATTTCACCTACCCTGCAGCAACAGCTGAAGCTCTCCAAGTTCACCCAAGTTCATCAAAAAATTCTTCTCAATCTGGAGAATGGATTTATTCAACAATCTAAATAATTGTAGATTTGAATTTCCTATTATTATTTGTTATTTTTAGTCACTTTTGTTGCGAAATTGAATGGGGTTGCGATGTGGTTCGACACTAAATTGTCGATTTGAAAACTTAATGTTCGACCAAAAATGGTGGAGCGAGGAAGTGGAGTTTCAAGTAAGAGGGAATGAGAATGGGGTGGTAGGTACGGCCAGCGTTGGCCGAGCATCCATATGGATGCTTGGCCAAGGCTGGATACTCGGCCTGCCTTGGCTGAGCAACCGAATGTAAGCCTGGCTAACGATGGTTGGGCATGCATTTGGTTGCTCGACCACCGGCCTATCATCCATTTCCTTCCCTCGATTTACTGTATCATACCAACCTCTATTCTTCCCTTCATAGTATATCAACCTCCATTCTTCCCTTCACAGTGCATATCCTGCATGCATATTTTGTACATGTCCAATCTTATAATTTATACTCTTTAATATAGAGATTAGATACATATTCTACAGAAGATAGTGTTGTTGGTCCTAATACCAGTATCATTGATCCGATTAATATGGTGATGGATTATACACGAAATTTTACAACTTCTAATATATTTGACTCACGTGATGACCTTATTTGTTGGGCACATAATATTGGAAAAATTCTTGGTATAGTAATAGTAGTGCAGAGGTCTAACAATGGAGAGGGTGGTAAACATCCTCAACTTTTGCTGTCATGTGAACGAAGTGGTAAGTATCGAAGAGCTAAAGAAAAACATGGAAATGATAAGGGTGTGGAGAAACTCATTGGAACAAGAAAATGTGAGTGTCCATTTGCATTGAGAGGTAGGCAAACATCTTGCGATGGGCATTGGATATTGCAAGTTGTATGTTGTGTGTATAATCATCCATGTGTGAAATATTTAGAGGGTTATTCTTTCGCCAATCGGTTAACACCTGATGAGAAAAGTTGGTAGTTGATATATCAACATCCAACAGTCCGACTGAAAAATATTTTGTATACATTGAAAGAGAGATATCCCGCGAATACATGGACAATAAGGACTATTTATAATGCATGTCAAAAGCATAGACTAATTGAGCTCGGCGGTTGAACATAATTACAATACCTAATGACTAAGTTAGAGGAGCATTGATATTTTTTTAATTCTAGGCGGTGTGAGGCAACCGATACTATACAGGACATCTTGTTTGCCCATCCAACGAATGTTAATTTATTCCGTGCTTTTCCAAGTGTCTTGTTGATGGATTGTACATACAAGACTAATCGATTTAGGTTACCATTATTGGAAATAGTTGGAGTGACATCCACGGACATGACATTTTCTATTGCATGTGCCGATATGGAGTCCGAGCATGAAGATAACTATATGTGGGCATTGCCTGTCTTAAAATCACTATTTAACCAATAATCCTTTCCAACAGTCATTGTCACTGATCGAGAAATTGCATTAATGAACGCAGTTGAGACTACTTTCCCGACGGCGCGGCATATATTGTGTCGGTGACATATTAATATGAACATAACAGCAAATTGCAAGGAGTTTCGTACTAAGGAAGAATGAGATTGTTTTATATCTTTATGGAATCTATTGGTAGTAGGCCAATCGAAAGGAACATTTTATGACTTGCTTAGAAAATTCCAAAGGGACTATTCAGGTTATGGAGATGCCATCCGATATGCAATGCGCCAGTGGATTCACCCGTATAAAGATAGAATTGTTTTTTGCTATACAAATCACATCATGCATTTCATAACACCACAAAAAATAGGTATGCCAATTAAAATAATTTAAATTTAAATTCCTCATTTTAAATATTGATCGTTCATTGATTTTATTTCTTTTTTTGGAGGGCGAGAGTGCACACGCGAAACTAAAAAGGCATCTTGGATCGAGCCAAAGTAATTTTGAAACATGTTGGACTAAAATTCATACTTTGATTGAGACATCGCACACTAAGATAAAACAATCATTTGAGAAGAGTATAAATATAGTCCATCATCGATTCAAACCAACCGTGTTTAAGTGTCTGCGATGTATGGTTTCAATTGCTGCTATGGATAAAATATTGCACGAGAAGGATGTTGTCAATACGGTTGGGATCAATCTTTCACGGTGTGAGTGTGTACTTAGGAAGACATGTGGTTTTCCATGTGCGCATGAAATTGCTGAAGTTGTACATAATGGTAGGCCAATCTCCTTAGATGCAGTTGACTATTTTTGGAGGAAGTTGGATATGGAGGCGGATCAGGGAATAGATATTACTGTTTTGGATGATATTAGTGCTCGTTGGAATCAAATTTTTACAGGTGTTAATACTAATTTTTCAAATGTGAACGAAACAGAAAGATTATTCATGTTGAAGAGATTGATTGAGTTTGCAAAGCCGTCTACCACCTCGATGCTTGAGCCTGTTGTCAAAACAAACACTCGTTGGAGACCCAAAAAAGAAATAAAAGCAAGACAAATAAACAAAACGTGACCCTAAAGCTTTGGAGTATGTTAAGTCCATCCATGATAGTTGTTTAGACCCGCCCAGTACGACGGGAAAGCAAAAACAAAAGGTAGTTGAATCCATTTGTTTTATTTATTTTTTATTATCCGCAAGTATGAATGATTATGAGAAAATCAAAGCTTATTTCTCGACTTTTACTAGGTTGTTCGTCGTCGCACACGAACACCACTTGCTACCATTGTATATGTCGACCAGCTACCATCTCACCTGTACGAGTATATTACAACTACAGGGGATGTAGTGGCTGATGGTCATTGTGGTTTTCGTGCGATCGCTGCCCTAATTTATCATGATGAGGATCAATGGCCTTGGGTATGGTGAGACTTAATAGAAGAGCTCACGATGTTTGAAAAGTTATACAGAGGTGTATATGGTGAGTACAGTCGGTTTGAAAACCAGTTTGAGCTATTGCAATATTTTGATAAGCCAGCTTCATTTTCACATTGGATGACTTTGCCCGAGACCAGCTATCTGATTGCATCAAGATACAGCATTGCCCTCATCACTTTGTCCGAATAGATGTGTTGTACATACTGGCCATTGCGGATCTGCGCGATCGATCCTCCTATATGTATGTGTATTGGATTCTTGAATCAGAATCATTTCATTTAGGTACATTTAATTATATGCTAACGCTATTCATCGATTAATTTATTTGTCTATAACTAAATATGAATTTTTTATTTACAGGTTTTCTTGCGCGAGGGACATCCGCTACCTCTTATTATTCACACATGGTATAGATGGTGTTATCCATGCGCATCAGGATTGGCCACTGCGTATACCGAGCAACTAATAATGTATAACCATATAGTAGGAAGTAGTAGTAGAATTAGCGGCACTGAAACGATAGGTTCTGACGAGTAATGTTCATTTATATAAATTGTTTAGAATTTGGATTTGACAATTCACTGTAAAATTATTTGAATATGCAAATGATTCAGTATGTTTGCTTATATTATTAGTTAACAGCAAAAGAAATTGGCTAATAACGTAATACTTAAAGCTAACTACGATTTTTTAAAGCAAAGTTCATTACATAGTTCAGAGCTGAAAATTACAATAAAAAACTAAAACAACACAAATCATCTACTGGATTGATATCTTGAAAATCCACCCCGGCTTTTCGGACCCTGATTTCTAGGTCTCCGACGAGCCTGGTGCTCTTCTAATGTTAGTCCTTGGACCATAATACATGCTGTTTGAACATCTGGCATTATCTTGCTTATAGATGGAGATGACTCACCTAATTCCCAACCGTCTACCAGGGGCTCTAGAATGTTGCCTGCTCTCACGAGACGATCTCCTAGATTCATATTAGCTAACACCTCTGTCCTGCTGCCATTATATGGAGAACATTTTCCAAGATTTTGAACAATAGGATGGGAAATCTAAAGATACCAATCCATATAATTGGGTGCACAGCCCCATGGTAGAGTTGCATATCTACCAAGATGACTTTCACTAAAAATATAAATGTCCCACATCCTAAACATGCTCCCAAGTGTAAGACCTTATACTTTTCTGCAGTCTGTCCTCTTCTAGCCGCTTTTGGAGCAAGAGGATCCTCAGCGACCATTTGTATGTAGCCAAACTGTCTGAGCACACAATCAGGATGGTACGGCTCCACAACATCTAAGGTCGTAATACATCCGCAGTAGAATGTGACAAGATCAAGAGGGAAGTGTTCTCTAAAATCAACATAGGGGGGACCATGATATCTGCACAATGTTAAAATGAGACATGTTACAAGATTTATCCATCAATAATGTAGAAATAGTACATTAAAAATTTGTTCGCTCACATCGTATGGCTTTATCAAAATCCAATGTCTCTTTACACGCGATGACAGCGTCTAGAGATGCCCGGATACGCCTCTAGTAACCACGTCATTGCAAGCAGTTCCCCATCACGGTATTGCATATTGTGTCGAGGTCTTAGTGTGGTAAAGTGTGGGTATATCCAGACCTGCAATAATATTACGAGATATATAATATAAATCACAACGAAAATAAAAAAATAAAACTGGCCACAAACAAAACAAATATTTAAAACTATGTATTACCTCCAATAGAGTCGAGTATCCTGACATCTGCTTTACGTCAGCTCTCGATGCTAGTCCTAACTGCCTATATAAATAGGCAAGGGCAGTAGCTCCCCAAGCATAATTACATACTTCATGAAGGTCATCCAAAAATATAAGTACTTCATTGCGACTCGAGTACCTATCTTATCAGTAAATATGGTGCAGCCTAAAAGATACAACAAGTAAGCCCTCGCTGCATATCATATCGTATGTTGATCATCAAAAGTAGTGCTGCTCTGAAATTTGGCACGCAGCCGCTCCAACTTCACTGAGGGACCCTTTACATTACCATGTGTATCCTCAGCCTCTTTTGACATGAGTCCCAATAATCTCTACACAAGATGGTGGCTAGACTTGGCTGATTGATTAGCATCGATCTCCAAAGGATGACCTCTACATGGTATGCCAAGAATACAATATACATCGTCAAGCGTAATGGTCATCTCTCCAAATGGAAAATGAAATGTATTCGTCTTGGGATGTCATCTCCATACAAAAGCACTTATTAAAGTCTTATTGGCATTTCCACATGATACATCTCGCAAAATACTAATACTGGAATTCGTTAATATATTCAACCACGGGCTCCTTGAATTGCCATCATAGGTCTACTCCTGTAATTTATCTGTATGACAATGACATTTAAGTATAGCCCTTCTGTATCAAACCATATTTTTGAGGCCACATGTGTCTTGAAAGAGCATAAAATTCTAGGATCCGATGGACCACCAGGATGTAGCCCAATCAATACGTCATCATCATTTCTTCTTTCGGGCCGACTTTCATCACCTTCAGTATAAGTTTCGCCTTGATCAACAACCATATGTTCTTCTTCAACCGAATCGACATCTGGGCGGGACTGAGAAGTACCAATATCATCGTGTATTGGATGATCGTGTGCTGGCTCATTCTCCATAGCACGTTCTACTTCTCATCGTTTTCTCTCCGAACCAGTTGGACGATTAGTGCGCCGCATATAACGTCTCACTACAATACCAAATAATTAAATACTAATTAGTAAATAATATTTGAATCACTAATATGTAATACTAATATTTAACTCACTATTAAACAACTAACAAAACAAAAATAAAATAATTCATAGGTAATTAAATAATATTTCAAAATTACAATTTTAAATATTTTAAAAAATAAATAAATATTAAATTAAAAAACCCTAAATGGGGCCTCGGCCAGCAGGGAGAACCTCGGCCAATTGCTACAGAGGCCCCCACCAAAGCCCCCTTGGGGACCAATTCGGCCGATGCTCCCTTAGGGGCTTCAGCCAGTGTTGGTCGAGAGCCCTATAAGGGCATCGGCCAGCTACAGCCGATCCTCCATCTTTATGGTCGACAAATCAGTACCGATCCCCTTCTTTTACCGTCGCCAAGTCCATACCGACTCCGTCATATACCATTCGCATACATACCTTAAATTTGCAGAAAGAAATATAGGAAAGAAACAAAGTTAACTAACCTCTCTCCATTGCCGTTGCTTGGATCTGTGTTTGTGTTGGAAGAGATCAAGGTTCTCCTCTTCTTCTTCTGCCCTTCACTGTTTGAACATAGTAGAGTATAGTGTGGTGAGTGTAGATCTGGTGCGTGTATGTATAATTGGGTGAGGGCAACTGTGGAAAGAATGTGGGTGTAAAGAGTAGATGAGATGGTATTTTCTTAAAAAATAAGTGGGTGTAAGAAATATATGGGTGTATAAATTAAAAAAGTGGGTGTGAATAGCACCAATCTTAAATATTTTTGTGTCAACATATAAATGCCCCAAACTTAAAACGTAAGCCCCCAAGGCCCGAACTAAACACAGTTTTATGAGGGATTCATTTAAAAGGGTTAGTCAAACAAAAGTTTCATTTAAAAAGACCCACATTATAAATTTTTGTCTACATAGCCATTAGTTAAAAATAAACAGAAAAATAACAAATACAATGACCATCTTGTCTTTGATTTCTCTCCAAAATTCATACCGTGATGAATACCAGGTAATACGGCTTCTACGCTTTCTCTCT
This sequence comes from Jasminum sambac, assembly GCA_018223645.1. Taxonomy (NCBI): domain Eukaryota; kingdom Viridiplantae; phylum Streptophyta; class Magnoliopsida; order Lamiales; family Oleaceae; genus Jasminum; species Jasminum sambac. Next base: position 37,308,190 of record CP073640.1, read on the forward strand.
TCTGCTGATCGGCTTCTTAGCTCCTCCAAGGTAAGTAATTTCTCTCCAACATCATCTTGTGTCTTCTTTTCGTCTCTCTTTGTTTCCCATAATTAAATTTTCCCTTTTTTATGCAATGTAGATGAATCTATTTCCCATTCTCCCAAATAATAAAATTGTTGAAGAAGATTGATATTGTGCATTTGAAGAAGAAGAGAATGTATGGTATAATTAACTATTTTATTTTCTTTCTACAAGCTCACAATCATTTCTTGCTTTAATTAGGGTTTTATGTTGTTCATTTGGGTATAGCAAGTTAGAAGTCGTTATGGTGCATTAATGTCGTTATTCACTTATTTTTCTCAAATTACTTTTAATATTTATTTCTATTTGTTGAGGTAAATATGTTTTGATAGTACTATTAGATATATGTTAAATGCAAATGCAACGACATAAACACCGTTATTTCTTTTACAGAACGACGTACATATCATTTTCAGCATTTCTTAAGAATGCTATGTTTAAAAACATATATTTTTTAATCTAAAAATCGATTGCTTCAAGTAATTTATATACTTAGATGACAACGTTTCCATTTATGTTGCGTAACATGCGTGTAAAAATATTATTCAAATTACAGGTGTAATGGTTTCACAATCTACAACACTGCTGCACTTGAAGTGTTCTACAATTTGTCCCAAAGGAAATCTCTATCTATCAATTTGGGAGTTAAGTCAAATTACATTCCGTAGCTAGATTTTCCCCTTTTCTGTTGAAATAACGACTTCAATATTGCTATACTTATGCTTGTAACCTGCCTAATATCGTTATGTATCATTTATTTGCCATTGTAGGAAAATACCAACTTCAATATCCTTTTTGCATATGCCTATAATGAGTATAATGTCGTTACTTCTCCGTAGGTAGATTTTCCCCTTTCATGTTGAAATTATAACTTCAATATTGTTACAGTTACGCTTATAACGAGTCCAATATCATTATGTATCATTTAAGTGAATTTTTTTTCCATTGTGGTGAAATAACAACTTCAATATTATTTTTACATATTTCTATAACAAGTATAACATTGTTACCTCTCCGTAGCTAGATATCCCCTTTCACATTGAAATAACGACTTTAATATCGTCATACTTATACTAATAACAAGTCTAATATCATTATGTATCATTTATTCAGTAAGTTGATTTTTCGCCATTGTGGTGAAATAACAACTTCAATATCGTTTTTACATATGTCTATAATGAGTACAACATAGTTATTCTCTGTAGCTAAATACCCTTTCGCGTTGAAATAACGACTTCAATATCGTTATACTTACACTTATAACTAGTCTAATATCGTTATGTATCATGTAAGTTAATTTTTCATCATTGTGGTGTAATAACAACTTCAATATCGTTTTTACATATCTCTATAACGAGTATAACATCGTTACTTCTCCGTAGCTAGATTTTCACCTTTCGTGTTGAAATAAGAACTTCAATATTGCTTTGTAATATGCTTGATGTGTGCCTGGAACTGTTCATATGGTTAAACCACCCAAATATATATACAAAGGTAAGTTAAAACTATGGAATGAAGATAATCAAAATGAGCTTGTCAAATAATACAAGTTGGAAGTCGTTATGGTGTGTTAAAGTTGTTCTTTGCTTATTTTCAATTTGCTTTTATTATTTCTACTTGTTGAAGTAAAGCAAAATAATATGTTTTGATGGTACCATGTGATATATGTCAAATGTCAAATGCAAATGTAACGGCATAAATGCCGTTATTTGTTTTATAGAACGACATCAATATCGTTATTTGTATTTCTCAAGAGTGTTTTGTTTAATAGCAGTTATGGACAATGCGAACATCGTATGTATATCCATTTGTCATCCAGTTGAATTCGAGAAGAATATCGAAGGTGTATGGACATGGAAATATGTGGAGAATGAAAAGGGAAAGACAACGCCTATTCTTGTTTCGAGAATAATTTCATATGTGAAATTATATGATATAGTAAAGGAGGTGTTAAATGTTGACTCAAGGCTATACGAAATGGAGATGGCATGCCTTGTCCCTATATTGTCTAAAGCTACAAAGCAGACCGACCATCATTAATTGTGACAATAATGTGCAGTGGCTTATTTCAGTCTCTAGAGAAACTTTCTTGTGTATTACACTCGTAGAAAAAACTGTTGAAAATCGGGAATTGTTAGATATTGATGCATGTTTATCACAGGTTGATGGTGAAGAACAACTTCATATGAATGGAGATGAAGACTTTGCGCAAATTGAGAATGTCGCGATCGATGATAACGGTGGTGGAAGGTTACTAGATTGGAACAATTTTGATGTTATTCAAGATTATCTCAAAGGAGATGTGGTAGGGAACAATCCCTTAGGAGCCGTGGATGGTGCTAATTGAATTGCAACTGAAAATCATAGTCAAAATATGATAGATAACAACAATGATGGGTTGAATGCACATGAAACCCAAAGTCATACTCTTTGAGATGGAAATGTCGATGTCCGTACAAATGAAAGTGGCAGTCGGGTTGTAGTTTCACACTTTTCTTCAGTCCATTGTGTTTCATCAGTGAGAATTCCAGAAAGTCTAAATGTGAAAGTTAGACAATTGTTTCCAACGAAGAAGACTTTGATACAAAAAATGTTATCTATGGCTATGGAGTGTCACTTTGAATTTAACGTCAAGAAGTCAAATAAGAGCATATATGAAGTTGTGTGTATCGAGGATAAATGCACGTGACGTTTGCGGGCTGCAAAATTTAAAAATTCTGATATCTTTGAAGTTCGAAAATACCAAAGTATTCACATTTGCTCAATGACTGTGCGCCGCAAAGACCATAAGCATGCGTCATATATAGTTATTGGAAACCACATCGCCCCTAAGTTTCAAGATGCTAATCGACTGTGTAGACCGAGAGACATTATTAGCGACATTCGTCGGGAGTTTGGCATCACGATAAGTTATATGAAGGCTTACATGGTGAAATATTATGCTATGGGATTGATCCGTGGGAAACCAACTGAAAGCTATGCAAAATTGCCATCGTATTCTCATGTTTTCGAGTTACAAAATCTAGGTACATTGACCTTCATTCACACTACTAAAAAAGAACGTTTCAAATATTTTTTTATGGCTTTAGGACCAAGCATACGTGGATTTCTTAACTCGATGCGACTAGTAATTTATGTGGATGAGACTCACTTGACTTCGGGTCGTAAAGGTACTCTACTTGTAGCAACTTGTCAGGATGCAAATTACCAGATATATCCGCTTGCTTGGGTGATATTTTATTCTGAAAATAATAAGTCCTGTGGTTGGTTCTTCAAAAATTTGAAGATAATTACAGGTGATACGGAGGAGCTTGCGATAATTTCTAATCTTGCACGATGCACTAAAAATGGATTTCAAAAGGTTTTTTTGCATTAAGAAAATTGTATGTATCACTTGCAAAGGAATCTGAAGTGTCGTTTTCCACGTTGTGATCTTGCACATTTGTTCAAGGAAAAAGTAGAGGCTTATACAATTCTATAATTTGAGAACAATATGATGGCACTGTTTAGTAAGGCGGAAGGAATTAGTAATTACTTGTTGAAAGAAGATTATTGTTATTGGGCTAGAGCACACTTTAGTGGAGTACGATACAATATTATGACTATAAACAATGCCGAATCACTAAACAACTTGTTAAAAAGTGCGAGAGAATTTCCTACAATTGGATTGATTGATTATCGACGGGAAACACAACAGAGGTGGTTCTATGAAAGACACATTGCAGCTGAAAAATGTACCAGTGTTCTCACTCCATCATTAGAAAAGAAAATGTGCAAGACATATAATGAGGCAGAGGGTTTGGAGGTGAAGCCGATTTCCACCGACATTTATGATGTTGGTGATAATTTGGAACGTCACATTGTGGACTTGGAAGCACGCAGATGTACATGTAAGAAATTTGATTTCGACAAGTTCCCATGTCCATATGCCATTGCCGTGATAAGGTTTAATGGAGATAATGGTTACAATTTCTGTCATCTACATTACAGTATTACTTATTGGAGGTAATCATATTCCGAATTTGTTTATCCTCTGGCAAAAGAAGATGAGTGGAAAATTTCCGAGCATGTGATGGCTAGGAAGATCCTTTGACCATCGGTGAAAAGACAAAGTGGACGACCATCGCAAAATAGAAAAAGATCAGCTAGAGAACCTCGCAAGTGTAGTAAATGCCAAAAAATAGGTCATAACCGTGCCACTAGTACAAGCCGAGTAGTTCCAGAAGATGAATGATGTTTAAGTTTCCTTTCTTCGATGTTATTCTCTCACTTTGTAAGAACTTATGCTACTAAGTTCATTGTGTTGGGATGTTATGCTTATTTGTAATAATTTAGACATCTTTTTAGTTGGTAATAATTTAGACATCTTTTTAGTTGGAATGGGCTTACTATTTGTATGCATGTACTGCGAAAGTGATATGTGCTACAATTGCATACATGTCATCATTTCCATATAGGTAGTTGGAACAAGTTTGAGATCATTATATCACATTTGTACATTCTCTAAATGCTTCAAGTACTAGAACGATTTCCATATCATTATAACGACTTCGATATCGTTATGGCACAACGGTCACTAGAACAATTTCCATGTCGCTAAAACGACTTCAATATCGTTACAGCAATAGGTACAAGTATTAGAACGATTTCTAATGCATTATGAAAGCCATAACAATTTCAATGTCGCCATCACACACATATGCGTCCTTAGAAGCTATACCTATAGGAAACGGTTTCGTTATCGATGGTACGGTATACAAGAACCACTTAATTATTGTTATTATAATTACAACGCTTTGTTGATTTATATCAAACGATAAGAATGTACGGTTATTTTTCTTGTATAACAACTCTTTAATTAATATAAATATATGGATTAATACCATTTGTATAAAATTAATATAAAATATAAATTTTCTTAACCAAATATGAAGTAATACTTAATGAGTTGAAATATCTATGAGCAATTATATAATCATTAGCATTCTACTCATGTGTGTTACACAAAATGCAAACAAAACGGAGAATGAACTATAATTGCATAAATAAAAACGTGAATGTGTCCGATATTTTTTTCAATGTAGTATATTTTGATTAGGAAGGAAATTAAGTTTTAATAGCATAATTTGCAAAATATTATTAAAACTATGCATAGTTTCCAATATCTTTCATTAATAATACAATTTCAATGTCGTCATCACGCACATATGCGTCCTTAGAAGCTATACTTATGGGAAACGGTTTCGTTATCGATGGTACGGTATACAAGAACCATTTTATTATTGTTATTATAATTACAACGCTTTGTTGATTTATATCAAACGATAAGAATGTACGGTTATTTTCTTGTATAACAACTCTTTAATTAATATAAATATATGGATTAATACCATTTGTATAAAATTAATATAAAATATAAATTTTCTTAACCAAATATGAAGTAATACTGAAGAGTTGAAATACCTATGAGTAATTATATAATCATTAGCATTCTACTCATGTGTGTTACACAAAATGCAAACAAAACGGAGAATGAACAATAATTGCATAAGTAAAAACGTGAATGTGTCCAATATTTTTTTCAATGTAGTATATTTTGATTAGGAAGGCAATTAAGTTTTAATAGCATAGCTTGCAACATACAATTAAAACTTAATTTCCTTCCTAATCAAACTATGCTATTAAAACTTAATTTCCTTCCTAATCAAAATATACTACATTGAAAAAAATATTGGACACATTCACGTTTTTATTTATGCAATTATTGTTCATTCTCCGTTTTGTTTGCATTTTGTGTAACACACATGACTAGAATGCTAATGATTATATAATTGCTCATAGGTATTTCAACTCATCAAGTATTACTTCATATTTGGTTAAGAAAATTTATATTTTATATTAATTTTATACAAATGGTATTAATCCATATATTTATATTAATTAAAGAGTTGTTATACAAGAAAAATAACCGTACATTCTTATCGTTTGATATAAATCAACAAAGCATTGTAATTATAATAACAATAATAAACTGGTTCTTGTATACCGTACCATCGATAACGAAACCGTTTCCTATGAGTATAGCTTCTAAGGACGCATATGTGTGTGATGACGACATTGAAATTGTTATGGCTTTCATAATGCGTTGGAAATCGTTCTAATACTTATACCTCTTGCTATAACGACATCGAAGTCGTTTTAGCGACATGGAAATCATTCTAGTGACCGTTATTTTTTCCTTTTCAAACCAATACATGTTGTTTTTACAGAATGTAAAAATATGCGATAACAATATCGAAGTCATTATAATGACATGGAAATCATTCTAGTACCTGTTGCTATTTTTAAATCAATCGCTATTTTAACTTCTCCAAAGAATATGAACTCGTATTATAGCAATATCCAAGTCGTTTTAGTGACATGGAAATCTTCTAGTGACCGTTGTTTTTTCCTTTTTAAACCAATACATGTTGCTTTTGCGGAATGTAAAAATGTGTCATAATGATATCGAAGTCCTTATAATGACATGGAAATCGTTCTAGTGCCTGTTGCTATTTTTATATCAGTAGTTATTTTAACTTCTCCATAGAATGTGAACTCGTATTCTAGCAATATCCAAGTCGTTTTAGCGACATGGAAATTGTTCTAGTGACCGTTGTTTTTTCTTTTTTAAACCAATATATGTTGCTTTTGCAGAATATAAAAATGTGCCATAATGATATCGAAGTCGCTATAACGACATGGAAATCGTTCTAGTACCTATTGCTACTTTTAACTCAGTAGCCGTTTTAACTTGTCCACAGAATGTGAACTCGTATTATAACGATATCCAAGTTGTTATAACGACATCAAAATCATTCTAGTGGCCACTGTTTTCCAGTTTCGTGTTGAAATAATGACTTCAATGTCGTTATACTTATGCTTAGAACGAGTCTAATATGGTTATGTATCACTTAACAAGATTTTCCCCTTTCGTGTTGAACTAACGACTTCAATATCATTATACTTATACTTATACTTCAATATCGTTATATCTCATTGGCTAGATTTTTCCTCTGCAATGGACATATAACAACAAAAAAAATATCAATTGGAAAACCTTTAACAATCAAAAACTCACCTACTATGATCACAAACATGGGAATTACAATATATCATCCACATAACAACAGCACTAAGTATTTCGTCCACAAAAATATATAGTATATAGTGACATTACATGTATATCAACGACGCCAAAATAATGGAAAAATGCTAAATGCTACACCCCAACAACTACTTCAACAAACATGGTATGGTCTATGGGTCAAAGTCCTATGCTAGCAACTCTGCGGCAAGTTTCCTCCTCCAAGTTGGTACGCAATCAATTCGAATTGCATGAACATCCAGCTTCGCCAATAGAAATTCTATGTATTTCAAAGCCAATGTCCCACAGTCCGCCCTACAAATTGATAATAGTTTGGCAAGTGAGATCTCCAATGAAAATAAAATTAAATAGATATCTAAGTGACTTTAATAATAAACCTCACCCATTGCTCTGCTGAGGAATTTTTTTCACATCCACAAATTTGAACTCCCTTGTACTGTACTGATCATCACACATTACATGCATTTTCATGAGTAAAGGGATAATCTTTTGGAGAGGTTTCATCCAATATTGAGTCACTGCCTTGTACACATGACCTTGCAAACTGCCAAACTTACGTATTGTGCGATGCTCCATGTCAATTTGAAAAGTGACCCAATGGATGTCCATGCAATATGGAAAATACAAGTATTTGCAGTCTTTCCATGGTCTTGATAGTTGTGGTATTTTTCCATTGACATAGTTCAGCGACGCTGATGCATCAAATTTGGGCTCCTTGGACTTTAGATTCTTTTGCATTTCATCATGATCTTTTTTCAAAAAATAGAAAAACCACGAATCCATGATGCAACAATCTTTCCGAAACAGATTTGGATATTTCAAAGCTCAAACACGAATTTGATATAGTGCCTTGTCCACAATCTACAGACAAAAAGTATTTAGTTAATACAAATAAACTAATGGACCACAGAGCAACTATAGGATTATCGAGTTAGTTATACTAACATCGTCTCCAAGCTAACCATCCGAGTCCAACAAGCTTTATTCACTTACCTTGGACATCATGGTGCTGAAATTTTACACAATCGAAATGCGTGAAACATACCAATATAAATCAGATCGTTTAAAATTAATATTCCCATAAACATACATATATATATATTACATTCACAAACTTTGCAGATACATTCTTCTCCCACTCTTCGAGGGCATCGAGTTTCGCAGGATCTATTTCTCGATAGGGGTCATATACTCCAACGTCACACAACTTTCTCCTCTTTGTCGGGTCTATGTACTGAGACTCCAATAAGGATGATTTTCTTTTTAAATGACATCCACGCCCTTTTGGTGATTCACTCCCATTTTTTGGATCATGTACACTATCACCTGAAGGTTGCAAAGACTACACTCAGTTCAATTTTAATAAAAGAACATACAAAGATGCACATAGCATATATGTTTGCATACCTTCACCCAATTCGTCTTCAGCATCCTCAACTATCATGGGAATCACATGATTAATTGTTGGCATTCTTTTATCCTCATGTTGTACACCATCACCTGGGGGTTGAAATAATTTACACAAACTATCAAACTTAACACATGTACACTAACAGATTCACACCACATTGCATTATTTGCATACCATTGTCCGATTTGTTCTCTTCCTGCTCAACCTTAAAAGGAGCCACATAATCAGCCGGCATTCTAATCTCCTCATGTTATATGTCATCCCCTACCGATTGCAAAAATTATAGTTAGTTCAATCCGAACGCAAGTCCACAAAAATGCGCATTATGTTGTCGGTTTGCATACCATCATGTTTTTTTTTATTATCCTCAACTCTCATTGGACTCATGTAAATAGCTGACGTTACTTCCTCCCTATGTTGTACAATGTCACCTAGAGGTTGTGAAAAATAAAGTTAGTTTAATTCAAATGAAAGTATATAAGACAATGCATATTATAATGGTTTGTCATTATATCACCTAATTCGTTCCCACTGTCCTCAACTATCACGGGAGACACACAATCAGTTTGGACTCTTTTCTCATGCTGCACATTACCACCTAGAGATTGTAAAAATTAGAGTTAGTTTAATTCAAATTTGGTGATAAAAAATACATGTTATATTTTTGGCTTGCTAAGAATGTACGTTTTCTCCATTTGTACACTACGGTGGGTGTCACATCATTATTTTCATGCTCTTTATTTTCATTTTCTTGTTCTCCTTTGACTTTTTTTGTCATTGGTTGTCTCTTCCTTCTCTTCTAATATCCCCTCATCTTTAAACTTCTTCATCACATTATCAAGCCCATCTTTTTCCTTATTTTTCGTCTCTAGTGGAGCCTATGATACATTATTAGTACTATAAATGGTAGCATCACGAGCAATCGTCGACGAACGAAATTTGTCCGTTATAGATAACCTGTCGATCTTGTACTCTATACGATCAAGTCTCATCACAATTTTTTCCATCTCCCTCTTCACCACATTTCACACCACATCTCTTACCAAATCTCTTATGTTCTGGTCAAGGAGTGGTGATGGATGCTGAGATACTGGTGGAAAATGTCCATGAAGAGAATCAGATGGATTAGCATTGGTCCCATGCTCGTCTCCCTTGTGATGTTGGGAGGCAGCATTATCTTCTTCCTCAGAATATGGGAACTTTTTCCAATAGGCCATCTGTAGCTCAGCTTTCATTGATGAGCAATGTTGATTTGGAATCTAACTATAGAGATTTAAGTGTATAAAAAAATTCATCTTCTGCAAAAAAAAAATACTACGGACTTTCTACTGACTAAACATAAATATGAAATGCAATATACCTCTTTCGATTCTAGAACCAAATTAATTTTAGCAACTGCCATCCTCTTGTAAATCTCCCAAGCCAACATTCAAGGAATTACATCCATCTGTCTTGTAGCAAATATGTTTCTTAGTGCTGGAATCGCTTCAAATGCCCAGACCTACAGTAAAGCAAGTATTACAATTTCATCAACACATAATTTCATATAATTTCATGTATAAAATACAAGTTACTTATTGCGTATATACCATTATAGCAAGAGGAAAATCATGTAGCGAATATTTAGATTTTGGACCTTCCACTATGTTAATCATGTCACGTTGAGTACCTTAAGCATCCACTCAAATAATATTTTTCCCCAAGGATATTTATTAAATTTGTCCTCATTCTCTACCAAGTCAAACTACTACAAACTCAATCTAATCTTGTCCTCTGCAGCCAGTACGACATAAGCCAAAATAATAATAAGTCCCAACTTGTACCTATCTCTATTGTTGTTGCAATTTTCAAAGACATCGTATATATCTGCCTTCATTGTAGTTTCTCCCTTCGTACTAAAATATGTCTCCACAAGTCGGGATTCTATTCCTAAGGTTTTGTCGACCTCTTCAACACCACCTGCATTTAAGCCCGTGACTAGAACAAATTCTTGGATGCCAAATCTTATAGGTTTATTTCCAACAATAAACCAAGCTTCTTCCTTTTGGTTGTTCTTCACCAAACGCACTATCAATTGATGCAAAATTTGTGATGCCAATTTAATTTTCTGAAGTTTTAGCAGTTGCGAGAAACAACTTTTTCTTAACTTGGCTTTGTGAGTTTTATCCAACTTCACGTACACTGTTTGCACCATTTTCATATTGCATCGATTACTAAGCATGACAGCATCGCCTATATATTCAACATCGGTACCATATCGTCTCTCCATGTTACTACAACATACAAAATAATTAATTATAACAACTACTAAGTAGAGTGGCAAAGATAAGGATAATAAACGATGGATAAGATTCAAAGTGTGTAGAATTAAGAGAATTTGTTTCTCTTTCATAACAGATACCTTATTAGGGTTGTGTTCATTTCTTTATTGAAATATTGCTCAATGGACATATGACTGTTTGCCTACGGATAATTTTAAGACTGCTATAGACTTTAGACCAAATGGAAGTACATAGATAAATATTACTTGTGTTTAATTGCCATACAAGCATATTACCTACAAGCATAATGAACTCCTAAAAGTACATAGACAAATATTACTAGTGTTTAATACCCATATCTCATCTTCCCAAAACAAGTTAATGTTCTTGTGAAAGAGTGGTGATAAATGGATCAAGACCTGCGATCAGAAAAAAAAATGAAAATAGAAAGCAAAAATGGTCATTTGGCTTCAAAATGAGGAATTTAACTTCATATTAGCAGCATATCAGAGATTTAGTGTAACGCCCCAATTTTCGAATAATCAAAGTGTTACTAAAGTAGTCTTTACTAAATTGAACGCCGGAATTTGACGAAATTTTTTTTCCCGGAATAATATTTTCAATAATAATAATAATAATTGTTATAATAATAATAATAATAATAATAATAATAATAATAATAATGAGGTTCGAGATGCACTTAATTATATGAAATAATATTCATCAATTTGACAACCAATACTCATTTTCTAAGCAAACAAATTAAATCTTTTAAACCCAAATACGAAAGCTCAAGAATAATATACTACCAATTTTTGAATGATTCTCAAATAAAAGAAAATAAGTTTAACATGGGATTAAGTGGATGATGTCGCCCCGCTTGACTCCGCTTCGCCGGACTCCTCAATCTGAAAAACGAGTTTGAAATATTTGGGGTGAGTATAACGTTGTTATACACAGTGGGGCACCGTAGAAAAATGTTTTGCCATATCACATACGCATATACAAAATTACAATTAGAGGCAATTGAATTATAGAAAGTCGAGTGTTGGAAACTCCCGTCCAACGTGGGTGAAAGTCACTATGACTATCCGAATAGCCCTTAACACCATTCCGTAGAAGAAGATGGTACTTAACACCATCACATTCATGTCAAATAGCAAATACCACGAATTATAATAACACGTAAATGACATGATATGGATTTTAAAGTAACAGTCACTTTCGAAATAAAACATTTGCAAGAAACAAAACCATTTTGTGTAAAGTAAACCCTACCTCAAATTCCTAGGTTCTCGCAAATTCTTCGGAATTAGGGCTGATGTGATTTCAGCGCCTCTACGGACCTTTAACATCATCTAATAGAAGAAATTAAACATAACACCATTAATTTAAATCGTGACATTGACTTTAATAATTTATTCAGGTCTTAAAGGATTGAATTTAAAAGTTTTTAGGGCCTAATAGACAACTTTATAAGTCACTTTGAGCTTAGTTGAAGGAGAAGTATTGATTCGAGGGTGGAAATTGAAGTTATTAGTCAACAAGGACTAATCCGAAGCTCAATCAAAACTTTGAGGGTCAAAGTTGAACCTTTGAAATTTAAATGGGGCTTAATTGAGAGGATTAAGAACATTTGGGGACTGATTTAAGCTTTATATAGAACTTGGGGTGTTTGACTGCAAAATCACTACGTCAATTGGAGTCAATCGAGTTAAAGAATTGATTTTTTGGGGACCAATTAACATGGGAGGTAAAGTAGGGGATTTACTTAAATGAAATCCGGAATTTGGGGCCTCTGAAGTGCAAATTTCCCAGTTGAGGATTTAAAATCAGATTTGGCTTGTCTCATTCACATTCATATGATGCAAACACAAAGAGGGAGAGAAGAGGAAGACGACACGAACAAGAAAGAGCTGAGCTTTCGTCAGGGGTTGGCATCGCCGATGTAGCCGGCACAACCACTGGTGGGTGGCGGCAACGCCGTTGCCAGCCGTGGGAAGCAATCGACGAGACCCACCCCTCCAATCGGGTAGACTTGGCCGCAAGAATATGGTGGATTTCCGGTTGCATTCAGCTAGGAATTCCTCAGTTACTCAAGCTATAGGATCTAGTGAGCTCAGTTACCGGTTTCGGGGTGGATTATATGGAAGTTTTTCGACTTGAAGTTGAGAAGCCATGGCCGAGATCTCAGCTGAAGGTTGAAGGTTTTTCCGGCCATTGGACATCAATTGACTCGAGTTTTGGGTTCTATAACACTTAACTATCGCCTAGGGAGCAATTTGTGGAAGAAAATTGAAGGTTGAATACAAGAACCATGGCCAGGTACTATTCATGCTCGCGGGTACTGTTCACGCAGCCCTTCTTTTTTTTTTTTTTTAATCATGAATTCGTGATAATGATGGAGGGATGTTGATATGTTTATATTGGAATCTCAATCGGTTGAATATGTGGGTGAAGTGTTCGTCGCTTTTCTCTTTTTTTTGAGTAAGCTGAGAGGATGATGATGATGAATAATTACTATGCGCGTATATGTATTTGCTAAATCAACGGCAGCCCAGCATAGAGGAAAACCAATAGCAGTTGAGTGAAATTTACCATATGAACAAGGAGAAATGAGCTAGTTACTTGTTGAGAATTGTAAAAATTTGCAGATGAAAAGAAAGTCCTTGAGAGGCAACGTATGAAGGCAGCCGAGTTGTCGAGTTTACATGAATTGTGAGGGGAAAACTATAGAATTGAGCAGAAATATGAGGGAGGGTGAGAGAGACGTGGGAATAAGAAGTTAATTTGAGGGAGGTCTCTCAATACTTCCCACGTTCGTGTTTTGGGAGAGATAGAATTTGGATTGGGTTGGTATCTCTATAATGTTGAGTTATACTCGGATAGGTTGGCCCAAAGAAAATTAACTGGTCATTTAAATTAATAAGTGGACCTAAAGCCCAACGGACAATTTTGTTGGCCCTAAATAATTTTCAACCTGTTTAAATTGTTAAATAATTATTTTCTTTTCTATTAGGCGAACGTTTAGCATAAGTTCTCAATTTAAAAGGTTAAGCTGTAATGATGATGTTTTTATTTATAAATTTTTAAATTTGGCCGTGGTCGTTACAACCTCCTCTACTTAAAGAAATTTCATCCTCGATATTTAGACTTACCTATTTTAGAATGTCGGGGTACTTAGCCAGAATTTCATATTCTCTTTCCCAAATGGCCTCCTCCTTCCCATTGAACTTTAACCAATGGGCTTTCTCTATTTCTAAAAATTTCAACTTTCCTCTCGAGGATCGCCATAGGGACTTCCTCGTATGTCAAATCTTTATTCACGTCTAGTGAAGCATAACTGATGTGGGCGTACTTTCTTAACATCGACACGTGGAAAACGTTATGCACTGCAGATAACTCTGGCGGTAAAGTGAGTCGAGAAGCCACATCACCGACCTCTTCAAGAATTTCGAAAGGTCCGATGAATCTAGGCCTTAGTTTCCCTTTCTTCCCAAACCTTATCACTCCCTTCATTGGAGCTACTTTGAGGAAAACCTTCTCGCCCACTTTGAAATGTAAATCTTTTTGTCTCTTATCAGCATAAGTTTTTTCTGTCCTAAGTAGCCTTGATTCTTCCTCTAATCTTATCTACGGCTTCAACAGTTCGCTCAACTCTGGACCCAAAATTCTCCTTTCACCGACCTTGTCCCAATGCACCGGCGATTTGCACTTTCTTCCATAGAAGGCTTCATACGGTACCATCCCGAAGGTTGCCTGGTAACTTTTTTTTACGTAAACTCAACCGGTGGCAGGTGCATTTCCCAATTACCACCAAGATCAAGCACACACGCTCTTAACATATCCTCCAGAATTTGTATGGTCCTTTCAAATTGATCATCTGTCCACGGGTGATAGGCGGTGCTAAACTTCAGCTTGGTACCCATTGCATCCTGTGAGCTTTTCCAGAAATTAGATGTGAATCAGGTATCCCTGTCGGATACGATAGAAACTGGTACCCCATGTATCCTTATGACCTCTTTCACATAAATCTGGACGAACTGATCAAGACTGAAGCTCATCCTCACTAGTAGGAAGTGTGCTGATTTTGTCAAACGATCAATGATTACCCAAATGGCGTGATGACTTTTCACCGTTTTTGGAAGTCCAATGACAAAATCCATTGCTATGTGGTCCCACATCCACTCTGGAATCTCGAGCGGATTCAACAACCTTAACGGTCGTTAGTGTTCGGCTTTCACCTGCTGACCCACGTCATGCATTTCTCAACGAACAAGCCGATAGATCTCTTCATGTTCCTCCACCAATATAACTTCCGTAGATCCTGTTGCATCTTCGTACCTCCAGGATGCACGGTATAAGGCGAAGAATGGGCCTCTTCAAGAATCTCCTTTCTTAACTCTTCATCTTTCGGTACACACAATCTCCCTTTAAACGAGAGAGTGCCATCAGCGGATACTTCAAAATTCTTCACATTGCCTGTGAGTACTCGCTCTTTGATCTTACACAAGAACTAGTTATTTTTCTGAGCCTCCTTAATTCTATCCCTGAGCATAGGTCGCATTACCAACGTGGCTATGATTGCAGTGGTGCGACATGGGGGAGTCACAACTTCGATCTTCAGATTGGTGAAATCCCTGATCAATTGTGCTTGACCAGTCAACAAAGCTGCTAACTGACCCTTTGTCCTTCTGCTCAGTGCATCAGCCACGACATTTGCTTTACCCAGATGGTAAAGGATCATACAATCATAATCTTTAACCAGCTCCAACCATCTCCTTGTCTCATATTCAATTCATTCTGTGTGAAGAAATATTTGAGACTTTTATTGTCTATGTATATCTCACACTTACTACCACATAGATAGTATCGCCATATCTTTAAAGCGTGAACTACAGCCGCCAATTCTAAATCGTGTGTCGGGTAGTTCTATTCATGGGGTTTCAGTTGTCTAGAGGCGTAGGCGATTACTTTCCCATGTTGTATCGGCACGCATCCCAAACCCTGTTTGGATGCGTCACTATAGATAACAAACCCTTTTGATCCTTATGGAATAGCCAATGCTGGAGCTGATGTCAATTTCTGCTTTAATGTCTGAAAGCTCCTCTCACATTTATCTATCCATAGAAATTCTACTCCCTTTTTAGTCAACTGAGTCAACTGTCCAGCTATTTTTGAAAACCCTTCAATGAATCTTCGGTAGTAACTAGCCAAACCCAAGAAGCTACGAATTTCACCAACATTTGTTGGCATACTCCAATTTGAAACAGCTTCGACCTTGACTGGGTCAACCTCAATACCATTGGCAGTTACAACATGCCCCAAAAAGCCAAAACTATCAAGCCAGAATTCACACTTTTTAAACTTAGCATACAATTTCTCCTTACGAAGAGTCTGTAACACCGTATTGAGATGCTCCTCATGCTGTTTATTATTCCTCGAGTACACCAGTATGTCATCAATGAAGACTATAACGAACTGGTCGAGGTATGAATGGAAAACACGGTTCATTAAGTCCGGTAAAGACACTGGTGCATTGGTCAACCCAAAGGCATTACAGTGAACTCTTAATGGCCGTAGCGAGTCCTGAATGCCGTTTTGGGTATGTCGCTAAACTTGATCTTGAGCTGATGGTAGCCTGACCTCAAATCAATCTTGGAGAATACACTGGCACCCCTCAACTGGTCGAATAGGTCCTCTATCCTTGGCAGCGAATATTTGTTCTTGATTGTGAGGCCGTTCAATTCTCTGTAATCGACGCACATCCTCATCGACCCATCTTTCTTCTTCACGAAGAGCACTGGTGCTCCCTAAAGGGACACATTGGGTCGGATAAAACCCTTGTCCAGCAACTTTTGTAACTACACTTTTAGTTCTTGGAGTTCCTTCAATCCCATTCGATATGGTGCCTTGGATACTAGTGCTGCTCCCGGTACCAAGTCATTAGCAAACTCCACATGTCTATCTGGAGGGACTCTAGGTAAATCATCTGGAAACACGTCCACAAAGTCTCGTACTGTTGGTACATCCTTCGGGGTTAGCTCAATCGACGGTGGACTAACCATACTCACGATATACCCATAGCCAGTACCTTTCTTCAACATCTTCTCCGCTTTCATCACTGAGACAATTCGGGGTAGGGTTTTAACTTTTGCCCTGAAAAAGGAAAATTCATCTTCTCCAAGCTTCCGGAAAAGTATTTATCTTTCACGACACTTAATAGTAGCATGTGTAGTGACCGCGAATTTCTTTAAATCAAATATTTAATTAAAGTAAAATCTCGAACGGGTTGCTACAATTTTACCTATAGAATTAAATAGCGTACGCTCGTCTAGTTAAAGTTTTATAATATTTACTATTATATTGAATTATTTAAAATAAAAAATAATAAATAATGGAAATTTCTTAAAATATTTATTTATTTATCTATTTAATTTCAATTTACGTTTGAGGACCAAACTTTAGAAATTATTCGTTTTAATCCCTAAACTTTAATTTCTTATTTAATTATAACTTTATCTATATTTTTAAACCAAATTATAGGCCCATTTGTAGCCCAATTCTATTTCTTAAGCTATAAGAAAGCCCATTTGCACTCTTTCCCTAATCTTCCCCTTTATATATATTTGTAGAAGTTCTTGAAACCCAAGTTCACCCTCATATTCTATTCTATCTTCCATCAACTCCATCAAAACAAACCCTAAAGCAACATTATCCAATCCCCTCATTTAACTACATTTTCAATAGCAAATCATTCAATCACAAACACAAATCAATCCGTTGTCATTTGTTTAAAGGTAAATTTCTTAACTATTATCCAATTTTATCTTGTTACATTCATTCTTTTCACTAGTAATACGTTCACTTTTGTTCATTAATCTATACATTTATCTATTATTCTAGCATCATTAGTTGATATTTTTTTTCACCATTTTCTATCCCCAAACCCTTCACAATGCACAGTAAAAATACGTCAATGGAACTCGACACGCACACACACACAGTCGTGCAACACCAGTCGTGCCGCCACCAGTCACCACCGCCATCTCCACCGTTATCACCACCATCATCATCAGCCACACACGCACACAGCCGCATATATACATACACATATACATTCACGCCATTACACCTCGGCCAAGAACATCGACCACGCCCAAAACTCAACTTCAAAACACAAAAATTATACGTACACCTTACCCTACCTCCCTAGAACATCGTAGTATAGTTTAATTTCGAAAATAGTTAGTGAATCGATCTAATTTTGAAAATACCCAAATTTCTTCATCAACCTTCAACCAACGATTTCTCCCTCTATACTCAATATCATTCCAATCAAACACCACCACTAGATTCACCACACCTCACTCCACGTTCGCCGCCTTTTTCACCGGCGAAACCACCGGAAAGTCGAGAGAAAGAGAGGAGCCGAGACGAGAGCCGAGGAAGAGAGGGAGTTCGGGTGATGACGATGATGTAGAACCGATACATAGGCCCAAATCCATGTCTTGACCCGACATCTGCCCAAATTCATTTAAAACCGGATTTTGCCGCCCAAGTCCCTCAATTTATTTAAATAGTTTAAGTTGGTCCGTATGATTTATTTAATTTACAAGTCCTCAACTTTTGATTGTTACAATTTAGTCCCTCAATATTATTTACAGATTTAATCCCCCATTTTATTTATTTTATTTAAAAGAGCCCTCAAATTTTATTTAAATTCAAGTCCCTAACTTTCAATTGTTGCAATTTGCCCCCTAAACTTTTATTTCACTTTTAAACCTTCAATTTCTTTTTCCTATTTAATCTAACCCCCAAACTTTAATTGCATATTAGTCCCTCATGTTTTAAAAATCTTCTAAATGAGCCGAAAATATTTTTAGTTCACTTTTATTGCATAGTAGGTCCTCAAACTATTAAATTCTTTCAAATTGACCCCCAAAGTTTTATATTCTTTCTATTTTGGTCCACAAACTTCTATATTACTTATAGATACTTAATATTTAAGAGTATTAAGATAAATTAAACTCATTATTGACTAAACGAGGCGTACGGACAGCTAGATGACTGATTTCTCACCGTTAGTAAGCTCAATACTCGGCTAAAGATTAAGGTAGATCCCCTTTCTAAAAATTTTCTTTTAAATGTGCGCAATTGCAATTAATATTATTATAAATGCTGCATGTAAATATTATGTGATGATAGGCTTTTTAGCCTACTTTTGACGTGCTTCCTCGGCACTATGACGATAGGCTATTTGCCTAATTACGACGTGATTTAATAGCACTATGACGATAGGTCTTTGGCCTAATATATTATAATGACGTGCTATTAATCACTATGATGACATGCACGATTAAGAGGGATGATGAACGAACTTGTATTTTATACCTGTTCGTATATTATGAAGATGATGATTATGTGCATTTAATTTGTAATATATATTAATTGTGGTGCGCGGGATCGACTGAGTATTTAAATTACTCACGATTTTCTCTATCAAATGAACAATTTGCAGATTAAGGAGCCGGAGGCTTGGCGAGGCGTGGGAATCTCTTTGGGACCTTCAAATAAATTAGTTTTAATTACATTAACAATTGAGTACTTTTAACTGTCGAAGTAATGACTTTTGAATGTTTTGAACTTACTAGTACTTTAATTGGATGTTTTTGAGGACTGTGTTGAAACTATCGTGAGACACTCTTTCGATTTTATTAATTTAAATAAATTTCCGCATTTTAGCTATTTGATTATTTTTCCGCATTTATTAATATTATTATGTTTCAAAAAAAATATAAATATAAAAAAAATGTGTTTTCAAGAAAGAACTAGCGTTCCGAGTTCGTTGAATTCGGGGCGCTACAGCATGGTTGCTACTAAGCCAGTCCATTCCCAAAATCACGTCAAAATCCTTCATTTCTAGCACGTATAGGTTAGCCTCAAAATCCCTTCCATCGATTCCACATCTAATGATCATTTAAGAATGTGATCATTTAAAAAAGAAATCATTTAAGAATGTGATCATTTTTAAATGATTACCAAAAAGAGTAGAATTTTTAAATGATTATATAATTGCTCATAGATATTTCAACTCACTAAGTATTACTTCATGTTTGGTTAAGAAAATTTATATTTTACATTAATTTTATATATTCACATAAAGTTATATTAATCAAAGAGTTGTTATACAAGAAAAAATAACCGTACATGTTTATCGTTTGATATAAATCAATAAAGCGCTGTAATTATAATAACAATAATAAAGTGGTTCTTGTATACTGTACCATCAATAACGAAACTGTTTCCTATAAGTATAGCTTATAAGGACGTATATGTGTGTGATAATGACGTTGAAATTGTTATGGCTTTCATAATGAGTTGGAAATCGTTCTAATACTTATACCTATTGCTATAACGATATCGAAGTCATTTTAGCGACATGGAAATCGTTTTAGTGACCATTACCTTTTCCTTTTTAAACCAATACATGTTGCTTTTGCAGAATTAAAAAATGTGTCATAACGATATCGAAGTCGTTATAATGACATGGAAATCGTTCCAGTACCTGTTGCTATTTTTAAATCAGTAGCTATTTTAACTTCACAGAATGTGAACTCGTATTATAGTGATATCGAAGTCGTTTTAGCGACATGGAAATCGTTCTAGTGATCGTTGGTTTTTTCTTTTTAAACCAATACATGTTGTTTTTACAGAATGTACAAATTTGATATAACGATATCGAAATCGTTATAACGACATGGAAATCGTTCTAGTACCTGAAGCATTTACAGAATGTACAAATGTGATATAACGATATCGAAGTCGTTATAACGACATGGAAATAGTTCTAGTACCTGAAGCATTTACAGAATGTATAAATGTCATATAACGATATCGAAGTCGTTATAACGACATGGAAATCGTTCAAGCACTTAAAGCATTTACAGAATGTACAAATGTGATATAACGATATCGAAGTCATTATAATGATATGGAAATCGTTATAACGACATGGAAACCGTTCTAATACCTGAAGCATTTACAAAATGTACAAATGTGATATAACGATAGCAAAGTCGTTCCAACTACCTATACGATAATGATGACTTGTATGCAGTTGCAGCACATATCACTTACCTAGTATATGCATGCAAATAGGAAGTCCATTCCAACTAAAAAGATGTCTAAATTATTATACATAAGCATAACATCCCAACACAATGAATTTAGTAGCATAAGTTATTACAAAGTGAGAGAATAACATCGAAGAAAGGAAACTTAAACATCATTCATCTTTTGGAACTACTAGGTTTGTACAATTTACACGGTTATGACCTGTTTTCTGGCATTTACTACACTTGAGAGGCTTCCAAGGCTCTCCAACTGATCTTTTTCTATTTTGCGATGGTCATCCACTTTGTCTTTTCACCAATGGTGGGAGGACCTTCCTAGCCAGCACATGCTCGGGCGTTGTCCACTCAACTTCTTTCGGCAGAGGATACACAAATTCGGAATACAAATGTGATAAAGCTCATTTATCTCATATAATCGCAATATTTTTCCATACTTATATTATTTGGAAGTTGCTTAAATCCTTAATTTTAATTGTGTTTTATATTTTATGGATCAGATGAAGGAGTCGAATCAAGTTGAAGTTAATTTACAAGTTTTGAAGAAATAATGAAGATCAATGGGAAAAAAAACTAGAAGAGCATCGAGTTTAAAGCGTGATCACGCCTTACCGATATGATTTTCCCATAAAAACGTAGGAACAAGACGCCTTGGAAGAGAAGAGTTGAAGAACTGTTAGAAGACCATATTTAATTATTCCTACTCCTAAAAGGAATATGAATATTTTATAGGGACCTTTAATGCAATTAGTTTTTGTTTTGTAGGAAAAAACTCATAGACTTCTATTAGAATTAGGAAATTAGAATCCTTCCTTTTATTTTGTCTTTTATTATTTCCTAAATAATTTTTAGATCTGGATCGGGCTCGAGACAACAAGAAACCCATGTTATTTCTTGGCCAGAAGACACGATTCATTAATTCTAGACATATGACACATTTTTCATCATCATCATACACTATAATTTTCTCCATCTTCTCCATGAAATTCTAAATTTCTATTCCAGTTCAAGGTTAATTGAAGATTGATTCTACATCAATTGTGAGATCTAATCTATTCTTTTATTGTTCTTCTATTTAATTTCTCTATTTATATATTTTCTATGCTTGATTGAGATTATTGTTTTGATTAGTTATACAAAGTGCACGCTGCGTGATCGTCAAAGCGATAGGGTCCTAAATCCGTAATTGTTTAGGTGTTCTAATATTTGTGGCAAACAACATAATTGATTAGATCAAAATTTTCAATTCGTGATTGTGAAAATATATAATCTAGTTTAAACAGATCATCGTATGAATTTGTTAGTTAGAATTGGCCTCTCTAAAAATTAATGTTGTTGATATATTAAATCCTACAGTCGTACCTAGGGTTGTTTATTGATTAGAGAAATAATAAACGGTCATACCTTGGTTATCGAACAAATAAGGAGAGATAGGTTGTTAGGTTGTACCAACAGCCATAACCAATTTAGAGAAAGCGTAGAAGAATTCATCTTCGCATCAATGATCAATTCTATGAATAAATTCTGAGATTATTCCTTGGACTAGATATTTGCGTTAATCGATTACTCTAATTTTACTTTCTTTTCCATTGTTTTTATTTTAATTATTTTAATCTCAATATTCAAAACCCCCATTTTTATTTTATTTAGTTTTATTTTAAAAGAGTAAATCTTACCAATCCCTGTGGATACGACCTTACTCACCGCTATCACAATTTATATTTTTAGAGTAAGTTAATTATTATTTGTTGGATTCAACACCCACCAAATTGCCTCCAACAAGCAGTATTGTAATATAGACTACAGAAATTGTAACCGTTATCTCCATTAAGCTTTACCACGGCAATGGCATGTGCACATGGGAACTTGTCCAAATCAAATTTCTTGCATGTACATCTACGTGCTTCCAAATCCACAATGTGACATTCCAAATTATCACCAACATCATAATCAGGGGAAATCGGCTTCACCTCCGAACCCTCTGCCTCATTATATGTCTTGCACATTTTCTTTTCTAAGGATGGAGTGAGAACGCTGGTACATTTTTCAATTGCGACGTGTCTTTCATAAAACCACCTCTGTTGTGTCTCCCATATATAATCAATCAATCCAATTATAGGAAATTCTTTCGCACTTTTTAACAAGCTGTTTAGTGATTGGGCATTGTTTGTAGTCATAATATTGTATCGTACTCCACTAAAGTGTGTTCTGGCCCAATAACAATAATCTTCTTCCAATAAGTAATTACTAATTCCTTCCGCTTTACTAAACAATGCCATCAAATTGTTCTCAAATTCTGGTATTGTATAAGCCTCTACTGTTGCCTTGAACAAATGTGCAAGATCACACGTGGAAAACGAGTCTTCAGATTCCTTTGCAACTGATAAATACAATTTACTCGATGAGCAAACTCAAAAACCTTTTGAAATTCATTTTTAATGTATCGTACACGATCGGAAATTATCGCAAGCTCCTCCGTGTCACCTGTGATTATCTTCAACTTTTCGAAGAACCAACCCCAGGACTTATTATTTTCAGAATCAACTATCGCCCAAGCAAGGCGATATATCTGGTAATTTGCATCCTGGCAAATTATTACAAGCAGAGTACCTTTACGACTCGAAGTCAAGCGAGTCTCATCCATAGAAATTACTCGTCGTATCGAGTTAAGAAATTCACATATACTTGGTCCCAAAGCCACAAAAAAAATATTTGAAACGTTCTTTTTTAGTAGTGTGAATGAATGTCACTGTACCTGGATTTTGTAACTCCAAAACATGAGAATACGATGGCAATTTTGCATAGCTTTCCCTTGGTTTCCCACGGATCAATCCTAGAGCATAATATTTCGCCATGTAAGCCTTCGTATAACTTATCGTGATGCCAAACTCCCGACGAATGTCACTAATAATGTCTCTCGGTCTATACAATCGATTAGCATCTTGAAACTTAGGGGCGATGTGATTTCCAATAACTATACATGACGCATGTTTATGGTCTTTGCGGCGTACACTCATTGAGCAAATGTGATTACTTTGGTATTTTTGAACTTCAAAGATATAAGATTTTTAAATTTTGCAACCCGCAAACGCCACATGCATTTATTCTCTATACACATAACTTCATATATGCTCTTATTTGACTTCTTGACTTTAACTTCAAAGTGACACTACATAGCCATAGATAACATTTTTTGTATTAAAGTCTTTTTCGTTGGAAACAATTGTCTAACTTTCACATGTAGACTTCTGGAATTCTCACTGATGAAGCACAATGGACTGAAGGAAAGCTTGAAACTACAACCCGGCTACCGGTTTCATTTGTGGGGACTGCAACATTTCCATCTCCAAGATTATAACTTTGGGTTTCATGTGCATTCAAACCATCATTGTTGTTATCTATCATATTTTGACTATGATTTTTAGTTGCAATCAAATTAGCACCATCCATGGCTTCTAATGGATTGTTCCCTACCACATCTCCTTCGAGATAATCTTGAATAATATCAAAATTGTTCCAATCTGGTAACCTCCCACCACCATTATCATCGATTTCGACATTCTCAATTTGCGCAAAGTCTTCATCTCCATTCATATGAAGTTGTTCTTCACCATCAACCCGTGATAAACATGCATCAGCATCTAACAATTCCCGATGTTCAACAGTTTTTTCTACGAGTGTAATGCACAAGAAAGTTTCTCTAGAGACTGAAATAAACCATTGCACATTACTGTCACAGTCAATGATGGTCGGTGCTGGTGGATCTTTAGACACTATAGGGACAAGCCATGCCATCTCCATTTCGTATAGCCTTGAATCAACATTTAACACCTCCTTCACTTTATCATATAATTCCACATATGAAATTGTTCTCGAAACAAGAAAAGGCGCTGTCTTTCCATTTTCATTCTCCACATATTTCCATGTCTGTACACCTTCGATATTCTTCTTGAATTCAACTGGATGACAAATAGATATCCATACCATGTCCGCATTGTCCATAACTGTTATTAAACAAAACATTCTTGAGAAATACAAATAACGATATTAATGTCGTTCTATAAAACAAATAACGACGTTTATGCCGTTACATTTGCATTTGACATATATCACATGGTACCATTGAAACATATTATTTTGCTTTACTTCAACAAGTAGAAATATAAAAGCAAACTGAAAATAAGCAAAGAACAACTTTAACACACCATAATGGCTTCTAACTTGTATGATTTGACAATCTCATTTTGATTATCTTCATTTCATAGTTTTACCTTACCTTTGTATATATATTTGGGTGGTTTAACCATATGAACAGTTCCATTCGCACATCAAGAATATTACAATTCAATAAATGATGCATAATGGTGAAAATCTAGCTACGAAGAAGAAACTAAGTTATACGCATTATGGACATATGTAAAAACGATATTGAAGTTGTTATTTCACCACAAAGGCGAAAAATCTACTTAATGAATAAATGATACATAACGATATTAGACTCGTTATCAGTATAAGTATAACGATATTAAAGTCGTCATTTCAACGCAAAAGGGGATATCTAGCTACGGAGAGGTAACAATGTTATACTTGTTATAGAAATATGTAAAAACAATATTGAAGTTGTTATTTCACCACAATGACAAAAAATCCACCTAAGTGATACATAACGATATTAGACTGATTATAAGAATAACTGTAACGATATTGAAGTTATTATTTCAACACGAAAGGGGAAAATCTACCTACGGAGAAGTAAGAACATTATACTCTTTATAGGCGTATGTAAAAACGATATTGAAGTTAGTATTTCCCCACAATGGAGAAAAATCCACTTAAATGATACATAACGATATTAGACAGGTTACAAGCATAAGTATAATAATATTGAAGTCGTTATTTGAACAGAAAAGGGGATAATCTAGCTACGGAATGTAATTTGAATTAAATCCCAAATTGATAGATAGAGATTTCCTTGGGACAAATTGTAGAACATTTCAAGTGCAACAGTTTTGTAGATTGTGAAACCATTACACTTGTAATTTGAATAACATTTTTACACGCATGTTACGCAACATAAATGGAAACGTTGTCATCTCAGTATATAAATTACTTGAAGCAATAAATTTTTAGATAAAAAATATATGTTTTTAAAGAAAACATTCTTAAGCAATGCTGAAAACGATATGTACGTGCTTCTGTAAAAGAAATAACGGCGTTTATGTCGTTGCATTTGCATTTAACATATATCTAATAGTACTATCAAAACATATTTACCTCAACAAATAGAAATAAATAATAAAAGAAATTTGAGAAAAAAATAAATAAATAACGACATTAATGCACCATAACGGCTTCTAACTTGTTATACCCGAATGAACAACATAAAACCCTAATTAAAGTAAGAAATGATTGTGAAGTTGTAGAAGGAAAATAAAATAGTTAATTATACCATACCTTTTCTTCTTCTCCAAATGCCCAATATCAATCTTCAACAATTTTATTATTTGGGAAAATGAGAATATAGATTCATCTACATTGTATAAAAAATGGGAAATTCAATCATGGGAAATAAAGAGAGATGAAAGAAGACACAAGATGATGTTGGATATAAATTACTTACCTTGGAGGAGCCAACAAGCAGATCAGCAGAAGAGAGAATTCTGATTTTCACAGGATGAATTTTGGAGCCAAATCAAGGATAAGATGGTCATTATACTTATTCTTTTTCTATTTATTTTAACTAATGGCTATCTAGACAAAAATTTATAAGGTGGGTCTTTTTAAATGAAACTTTTGTTTGACTAACCCTTTTAAATGAATCCCTCTTATTTTGCTCTAATTTTGATTTTGATTTCCTTTGTTTCTCTCTGATACAAGTAAAGAGAGAAGGGTAAAGAGAGATCTCAGTGAAAGATGGGTAAAAGAAAGGGTAAGATGGTCTTTGAATTTTTAAATTATTTGTATTTAATTTTTATTAAGTAATGTTGGTCAAAGGCTATTAGTGCAAAACCGGGGGGGTTGTATATTTGATAAAATGAGGGGTTCATTTAAAAGGGTTAGTCAAACAAAAGTTTCATTTAAAAAGACCCACCTTATAAATTTTTGTCTAGATAGCCATTAGTTAAAATAAATAGAAAAAGAATAAGTACAATTACTATCTTCTCCTTGGTTTTGGCTCCAAAATTCATCCGTGAAAACTAGAAAACCAGGTTACGGCTTCTGCATTTTCTCTCTTTTGCTGATCAGCGTGTTGGCTTCTCCAAGGTAAGTAATTTCTATCCAACATCATCTTGTGTCTTCTTTTCATGTCTCTTTGTTTCCCATGATTGAATATCCCATTTTTCATACAATGTAGATGAATCTATATTCTCATTCTCCCAAATAATAAAATTGTTGAAGAAGATTGATATTAGGCATTTGCAGAAAAAGAGAAGGTATGGTATAATTAACTATTTTATTTTCTTTCTTCAACTTCACAATTATTTCTTGCTTTAATTAGGGTTTTATGTTGTTCATTTGGGTATAACAAGTTAGAAGTCGTTATGGTGCAGTAATGTCGTTATTTACTTATTTTTCTCAAATTGCTTTTATTAATTATTTCTATTTGTTAAGGTAAATATGTTTTGATAGTACTATTAGATATATGTTAAATGCAAATGCAACGACATAAACGTCGTTATTTCTTTTACAGAACGACGTACATATCGTTTTCAGCATTGCTTAAGAATGTTTTGTTTAAAAACATATATTTTTTATCTAAAAATTTATTGCTTCAAGTAAGTTATATACTGAGATGACAACATTTCCATTTATGTTGCATAACATGCATGTAAAAATGTAATTCAAATTACAAGTGTAATGGTTTCACAATCTACAATACTGTTGCACTTGAAATGTTCTACAATTTGTCCCAAAGGAAATCTGTCTATCAATTTGGGAGTTAATTTAAATTACATTCCGTAGCTAGATTATCCCCTTTTCTATTGAAAGAACGACTTCAATATTGCTATACTTATGCTTGTAACCTGTCTAATATCGTTATGTATCATTTAAGAGGATGTTTTGCCATTGTGGGGAAATACCAATTTCAATATCGTTTTTACATATGCCTACAAAGAGTATAATGTCGTTACTTCTCCGTAGGTAGATTTCCCCCTTTTCTGTTGAAATAATAACTTCAATATCGTTACAGTTATTCTTATAACCAGTCTAATATCGTTATGTATCACTTAAGTGGATTTTTTTCCATTGTGGTGAAATAACAACTTCAATATTTTTTTTACATATTTCTATAACAAGTATAACATTCTTACCTCTCCGTAGCTAGATATCCCCTTTCGCGTTGAAATAACGACTTTAATATCGTTATACTTATACTGATAACGAGTCTAATATCGTTACGTATCATTTATTCATTAAGTAGATTTTTCGCCATTGTGGTGAAATAACAAATTCAATAACGTTTTTATATATGTCTATAATGAATATAACATAGTTACTCCTCCGTAGCTAGATTTGTGCCATTATGTATCATTTATTGTTTTGTAATATGCTTGATGTGTCAATGGAACTGTTCATATGGTTAAACCACCCAAATATATATACAAAAGTAAGGTAAAACTATGAAATGAAGATAATCAAAATGAGATTGTCAAATCATACAAGTTAGAAGTCGTTATGGTGTGTTAAAGTCGTTTTTGCTTATTTTCAGTTAGCTTTTATTATTTCTACTTGTTGAAGTAAAGCAAAACAATATGTTTCGATGGTACCATGCGATATATGTCAAATGTCAAATGCAAATGTAACGGTATAAACTTCATTATTTGTTTTACAGAACGACATTAATATCGTTATTTGTATTTCTCAAGAATGTTTCGTGTAATAGCAGTTATGGATAATGCGGACATGGTATGGATATCTATTTTTCATCCAGTTGAATTCGAGAAGAATGTCGAAGGTGTATGGACATGGAAATATGTGGAGAATGAAAAAGGAAAGACAACGCCTATTCTCGTTTCGAGAACAATTTCATATGTGGAATTATATGATAAAGTGAAGGAGGTGTTAAATGTTGATTCAAGCCTATACGAAATGGAGATGGCATGCCTTGTCCCTATAGTATCTAAGGCTCCAGTAGCACCGACCATCATTGACTGTGACAATAATGTGCAGTGGTTTATTTCAGTCTCTTGAGAAACTTTCTTGTCTATTGCACTCATAGAAAAAACTGTTGAACATCAGGAATTGGTAGATGTTGATGCATGTTTATCATAGGTTGATGGTGAAGAACAACTTCATATGAATGGAGATGATGACTTTGCGCAAATTGAGAATGTCGCGATCGAAGATAATGGTGGTGGGAGGTTACTAGATTGGAATAATTTTGATGTTATTCAAGATTATCCCAAAGGAGATGTGGTAGGGAACAATCCACTAGAAGCCATGGATGGTGCTAATTTGATTGCAACTGAAAATCATAGTCAAAACTATGATAGATACCAACAGTGATGGTTTGAATGCACATGAAACCCAAAGTCATACTCTTGGAGATGGAAATGTCGCAGTCTGTACAAATGAAAGCGGTAGTCGGGTTGTAGTTTCAAGCTTTTCTTCAATCCATTGTGCTTCATCAATGAGAATTCCAGAAAGTCTAAATGTGAAAGTTAGACAACTGTTTCCAACGAAGAAGACTTTGATACAAAAAATGTTATCTATGGCTATGGAGTGTCACTTTGAATTTAAAGTCAAGAAGTCAAATAAGAGCATATATGAAGTTGTGTACATAGACGATAAATGCACGTGGCGTTTGCGGGCTACAAAATTTAAAAATTATGATATCTTTGAAGTTCGAAAATACCAAAGTAATCACATTTGCTCAATGAGTGTGCGCCGCAAAGACTATAAGCATGCGTCATATATAGTTAATGGAAACCACATCGCCCCTAAGTTTCAAGATGCTAATCGACTGTATAGACTGAGAGACATTATTAGTGACATTTGTCGGGAGTTTGGCATCACGATAAGTTATACGAAGGCTTACATGGCAAAATATTATGCTATGGGATTGATCCATGGAAAACCAAGTGAAAGCTATGCAAAATTGCCATCGTATTCTCATATTTTGGAGTTACAAAATCCAGGTACAGTGACATTCATTCACACTACTAAAAAAGAACGTTTCAAATATTTTTTTATGGCTTTGGGACCAAGCATACATGGATTTTTTAACTCGATGCCACGAGTAATTTCTGTGGATGGGACTCACTTGACTTCAAGTCATAAAGGTACTCTACTTGTAGCAACTTGTTAGGATGCAAATTGCTAAATATATCTCATTGCTTAGGCGATAGTTGATTCTGAAAATAATAAGTCATGGGGTTGGTTCTTCGAAAAGTTGAAGATAATCACAAGTGATACGGAGGAGCTTGCGATAATTTCCGATCATGCACGATGCATTAAAAATGGATTTCAAAAGGTTTTTAAGTTTGCTCATCAAGGAAATTGTATGTATCACTTGCAAAGGAATCTGAAGACTCGTTTTCCACGTTGTGATCTTGCGCATTTGTTCAAAGCAACAGCAGAGGCTTATACAATACCAGAATTTGAGAACAATTTGATGGCACTATTTAGTAAAGCGGAAGGAATTAGTGATTACTTGTTGGAAGAAGATTATTGTTATTGGGCTAGAGCACACTTTAGTGGAGTACGATACAATATTATGACTACAAACAATGCCGAATCGCTAAACAGCTTGTTAAAAAGTGCCAGAGAATTTCCTATAATTGGATTGATTGATTATATACGGGAAACACAACAGAGGTGGTTCTATGAAAGACACGTCGCAGCTGAAAAATGTACCAGCTTTCTCACTCCATCCTTAGAAAAGAAAATGTGCAAGACATATAATGAGGCAGAGGGTTTGGAGGTGAAGCCAATTTCCCCCGATATTTATGATGTTGTTGATAATTTGGAACGTCACACTGTGGACTTGGAAGCACGTAGATGTGCATGTAAGAAATTTAATTTGGACAAGTTCCCATGTGCACATTCCATTGCCGTGATAAGATTTAATGGAGATAACGGTTACAATTTCTGTAGTCTATATTATAGTACTACTTGTTGGAGGCAATCGTATTCCGAATTTGTGTATCCTCTGCCAAAAGAAGATGAGTGGAAAATTCTGGAGCATGTGCTGGCTAGGAAGGTCCTCCCACCGTTGGTGAAAAGACAAAGTGGACAACTGTCGCAAAATAGAAAAAGATCAGCTGGAGAACCTCGCAAGCCTCTCAAGTGTAGTAAATGCCAGAAAACAGGTCATAACCGTGCCACATGTACAAGCCTAGTTGTTCTAGAAGATGAATGATGTTTAAGTTTCCTTTCTTCAATTTATTCTCTCACTTTGTAAGAACCTATGCCACTAAATTCTTTGTGTTGGGATGTTATGCTTATGTGTAATAATTTAGACATCTTTTTAATTGGAATGGGCTTCCTATTTGCATGCATGTACTACGTAAGTGATGTGTTGCAACTGCATACATGTCATCATTATCGTACAGGTAGTTGGAGCGATTTCGATATCGTTATATCACATTTGTACATTTTGTAAATGCTTCAGGTACTAGAACGATTTCCATATCGTTATAACGACTTCGATATCGTTATATCACACTTGTACATTTTGTAAATGCTTCAGGTATTAGAACGATTTCCATATCGTTATAACGACTCTGATATCGTTATATCACACTTGTACATTCTGTAAATGCTTCAGGTATTAGAATGATTTCCATGTCGTTAAAACGACTCTGATATCGTTATATCACACTTGTACATTTTGTAAATGCTTCAGGTATTAGAACGGTTTCCATGTCCTTATAACAACTTCGATATCGTTATATCACACTTGTACATTGTGTAAATGCTTCAGGTATTAGAACAATTTCCATGTCGTTATAACGACTTCGATATCGTTATATCACACTTGTACATTCTGTAAATGCTTCAAGTATTAGAACGATTTCCATGTCGTTATAACGACTCTGATATCGTTATATCACACTTGTACATTCTGTAAATGCTTCAGGTATTAGAATGATTTCCATGTCGTTATAACGACTTTGATATCGTTATATAACACTTGTACATTCTGTAAATGCTAACGGTCACTAGAACGATTTCCATGTCGCTAGAATGACTTCGATATCGTTATAGCAACAGGTACAAGTATTAGAATGATTTCCAATGCATTATGAAAGCCATAACAATTTCAACGTCATTATCACACACATATACATCCTTAGAATCTATACTTATAGGAAACGGTTTCGTTATCAATGGTACGGTATACAAGTATCACTTTATTCCAGTGTTTTTATAATTACAGCGCTTTGTTGATTTATATGAAACGATAAACACGTACAGTTATTTTTTCCCCTTTAACATTGTATGTGATTAATACAAATTTATGTGAATGTATAAAATTAATATAAAATATAAATTTTCTTAACCAAATATGAAATAATACTTTGTGAGTTGAAATATTTATGAGCAATACATATAATAACGTGAAAAATGCTACCCATTTTGCTAATCAATTTAAAACTGATCACATTCTTAAATGATTTCATTTTTAAATTATTACACTCTTAAATGATCATTTTTAAATGATCACATTCTTAAATGATCACATTTTGGTAATAACGAATGTTGATTGAGTGACAATGCAAACATGACTAAGGATCAATAATTTTTAAATGATTAAAAATGTGATCATTTTTAAATTATAACAAAAATGATTATTTTTAAATAATCACATTCTTTTGATATACACATTTGTGCTATAATCATTTTGAAAAAAATATTGGACACATTCACTTTTTTTTATGCAATTATTGTTCATTCTCCATTTTGTTCACATTTTGTGTAATACACATGAGCAGTATTTTTAAATGATTATATGTATTGCTCATAGTTATTTCAACTCAGTAAGTATTACTTTATATTTGGTTCAGAAAATTTATATTTTATATTAATTTTATACATTCACATAAATTTATATTAATCACATACAATGTTCAAGGAGAAAATATAACCGTACATGTTTATCATTTCATATAAATCAACAAAACGCTGCAATTATAAAAACACTAAATAAAGTGATTCTTGTGTACCGTACCATCGATAACGAAACCGTTTCCTATAAGTATAGATTCTAAGGACATATATGCGTGATAACGACGTTAAAATTGTTATGGCTTTCATAATGCATTGGAAATCATTCTAATACTTGTACTTGTTGCTATAATGATATTGAAGTCGTTTTAGCGACATGGAAATCGTTCTAGTATCTGAAGCATTTATAGAATGTACAAATGTGATATAACGATATCGAAGTCGTTATAACGACATGGAAATCGTTCTAATACCTGAAGCATTTACAGAATGTACAAGTGTGATATAACGATATCAAAGTCGTTATAATGATATAGAAAGCGTTCTAATGCCTGAAGCATTTACAGAATGTACAAGTGTGATATAACGATATCGAAGTCGTTATAACGACATGGAGATCGTTCTAATACCTGAAGCATTCACAGAATGTACAAGTGTGATATAACGATATCAAAGTCGTTATAATGACATGGAAATCGTTCTAATACCTGAAGCATTTACAGAATGTACAAGTGTGATATAATGATATCGAAGTCGTTATAACATTCCATGTATATAACAAAATTTTCCCCTTTCGTGTTGAAATAATGACTTCCATGTCCAGCATATACTTATACTACAATATCGGGATAACCTCTAACAATCAAAAGCTCACATACAATGATCACAAATACGGGAATTACAAAATATCATCCACATAACGACATGGACTAACACGGGAATTACAAAATATCATCCACATAACGACATGGGCTAAGTATCCGTCCACAAAAATATATGGTATCCCGTGACATTACATGTATATCAACCAGGTCAAAATAATGGAAAAATGCTAAATGCTACACCCCAATAACTACTTCAACAAACATGGTATGGTCTACGGTCAAAGTCCCATGATAACAACTCAGCGGAGTTTCCTCCTCCAAGTTGGCACGCACTCAATTCGAACTGCATGAATATCCAGCTTCGCCAAAAGAAATTCTATGTATTTCAATGCCAATATCCCACAGTCCGCCCTACAAATTGATCATAGTTTGATAAGTGAGAACTCCAACGAAAATGAAATTAGATAGATATCTAAGTGACTTTAATAATAAACCTCACCCATTGCTTTGCTGAGGAATTTCTTTCACATCCACAAACTTGAACTCCCTTGCACTGTATTGCTGATCACACATCACATGCATTTTCATGAGTAAAGGGATAATCTTTTGGAGAGGTTTCGTCCAATATTGAGTCACTGCCTTATACACATGACCTTGCAAACTATCAAACCTACGTATTGTACGCTGCTCCAAGTCAATTTCAAATGTGACCCAATGGTTGTCCATGCAACATGCAAAATACAAGTACTTGCA
The DNA here is from genome assembly GCA_018223645.1 of Jasminum sambac. Taxonomy (NCBI): domain Eukaryota; kingdom Viridiplantae; phylum Streptophyta; class Magnoliopsida; order Lamiales; family Oleaceae; genus Jasminum; species Jasminum sambac. The sequence goes on from CP073640.1 coordinate 37,342,734, forward strand.
GTCTTCCCATGGTCTTGATAATTCTGGTGTTTTTCCATTGACATAGTTCAACAACGCTGCTGTGTCAAATGTGGGCTCCTTGGACTTTGGATTCTTTTGCATTTCATCATGAGCCTTTTTAACAAAATAGCAAAACCACGAATCCATGATGCAACAGTCTTGCCGAAACAGATTTGGATATTTCGAAGCCCGAACACAAATTTGATATAGTGCCTCGTCCACAATCTACAGGCAAAAAGCATTTAGTTAATACAAATAAACTAATGGATCTTAGAGAAACTATAGGATTATCGTGTTTGCTATACTTATATCGTCTCCAAGCCAACCATTCGGGTCCAACAACTGTAGCATCCACTTGCCTTGGATATCATGGTGCTGAAATTTTACCATATCCCTGTGCGTGAAACCATACCAATAAAAATCAGATTATTTAAAATTAATACTCACATACACACACATCTATATATATTACAGTCATATACGTTGCAAGTGCAGTTTTCTCCCACTCTGCGAGGGCATCGAGTTTCGCAGGATCTACTTCTCGATAGGGGTCATATACTCCAACATCATACAACTTTCTCCTCTTTGTCGGGTCTACGCACGGAGACTCCAATAAGGGTGCTTTTCTTTTTAAACGATATCCACGCCCTTGTGGTGATTCACAAATAATAGTTGGAATATGTAAACTATCACCTGGAGGTTGCAAAGACTCCACTTAGTTCAATTTTAATAAAAGAACACACAAAGATGCACATAGCATATATGGTTGCATACTGTCACCCAATTCGTCTGCAGCATCCTCAACTATCATGGGAGTCACATGATCAATTATTGACATTATCTTCTCCTCATGTTGTACACCATCACCTGGAGGTTGAAATAGTTTACACAAACTATCAAACTTAACACAAGTGCACTAACAGATTCATAGCACATTGCACTATTTGCATACCATTGTCCAATTTGTTCTCTTCTTCCCTAACGTTAGAAGGAGTCACACAATCAACTGGCATCCTAATCTCCTCATGTTGTATGCCATCTCCTACCGAAAGCAAAAATTATAGTTAGAACAATCCAAACGCAAGTCTACAAAAGATGCACATTTTGTTTTAAGTTTGCATACCATCACAGTTTCCTTCCTCATGATCCTCAGCTCTCATTGGACTTATGTGAGCAGCTGACATTACTTCCTTGTTATGTTGTACAATGTCACCTAGAGGTTCTGAAAATCAGAGTTAGTTCAATTCAAATGAAAGTATATAAGATAATGCACATTATAATGGTTTGTCATTATATCACCTAATTCGTTCTCATTGTCCTCAACTATCACGCGAGATATATAATCAGCTTGGACTCTTTCCTCAGGCTGCACATCACCATCTAGAGATTGTAAAAATTAGAGTTAATTTAATTCAAATTTGGTGATAAAAAAATGCAAGTTATATCAATTTGGCTTGTTGTCGAATGTACGTTTTCTCTGTTTGTACACTATAGCGGGTGTCACATCATTCTTTGCATGCTCTTTATTTTCATTTCCTTGTTCTCCTTCAACTTTTTTGTCATTCGCTGTCTCTTCCTTCTCTTCTAATATCCCCTCATCTTTAAACTTCTTCATCAAAGTATCAAGCCCATCTTCTTCCTTATTTCTCGTCTACGGTGGAGCCTCCGATACATTATTAGTACTATACGTGATAGCATCACGAGCAATTGCCGACGAACGAAATTTGTCCCCTACAGATAACCTGTCGATCTTGTACTCTATACGATCAAGTCTCATCACAATTTTTTCCATCTCCCTCTTCACCACATCTCCCACCATATCTCTCACCAAATCTCTTATGTTTTGATCAAGCCGTGGCGATGGATGTTGAGGTACTGGTGGAGAATGTCCACGAAGAGAATCCGATGGATTAGCATTGGTCCCATGCTCGTCTCCCTCGTGATGTTGGGAGGCAGTGTTATCTTCTTCCTCAGAATATGGGAACTCTTTCCAATAGGCCATCTGTAGCTCAGCTTCATTGGGGAGCAATGTCGATTTGACTTCTAACTGTAGAGATTTAAGTGTATACAAAAAAGTTAATCTTCTACAAAAACAAATACTACGGACATTCTACTGACTAAATATAAATATAAAATGCAATTTACCTCTTTCGATTCTAGAACCAAGTTAATTTTAGCACCTGCCACCCTCTTGTTAATTTCCCCAACCAACATTCTAGGAATTAATCCATGTGTCTTGTAGCAAATATATTTCCTAGTGCTGGAATAGCTTCAAATGCCCAGACCTACAGTAAAGCAAGTATTATGATTTCATCGACACATAATTTCATATAATTTCACGTATAAAATACAAGTTACTTATTGGGTACATACCATTATAGCAAGAGGAAAACCATGTAGGGAATATTTAGACTTTGGACCTTCCACTATATCAGTCATATCACGTTTGAGTACCTTAAGCGTGCACTCAAATAATATTTTTCCCCAAGGATATTTATTAAATTTTTCCTCATCCTCCACCAACTCAAACCACCACAAACTTAATCTGGTCTTGTCCTCTGTAGCTAGCACGACATAAGCTAAAATAATAATGAGTCCCAACTTGTACCTATCTCTATTGTTGTTGCAATTTTCAAAGACATCGTATACATCTGCCTTCGTTATAGTTTCTCCCTTCGTACTAAAATATATCTCCACAAGCCGGGATTCTATTCCTAAGGTTTTGTCGACATCTTCAACACCTTCTGCATTTAAGCCTGTGACTAGAACAAATTCCTGAATGCCAAATCTTATAGGTTTATTTCCAACAATAAACCAAGCTTTCTTCCTTTTGGTTGTTCTTCGCTGAACGCACTATCAATTGATGCACAATCTGTGATGCCAACTTAATTTTTTCAAGTTTTAGCAGTTGCGAGAAACAACTTTTTCTTAACTTGGCTTTGTGAGTTTTGGCCAATTTCGCATACACTGTTTGCACCATTTTCATATTGCATCGGTTACTGATCGTGACAGCATCGCCTGTATATTCAACATCAGTACCATATCGTCTCTCCATGTTACTACAACACACAAAACAATTAGTTATAACAACTACCAAGTAAAGTGGCAAAAATAAAGATAATGAATGATGGATATGATTCAAAGTATGTAGATTAAGAGGATTGTTTCTCTTCCATAACAGATACCTTGTTAGGGTTGTGTTCGTTTTATTATTGCAATATTGGTCAATGGACATATGACTATTTGCCTACGGATAATTTTAAGACTGCTATAGACTTTAGACCAAATGGAAGTACATAGACAAGTATTACCCGTGTTTAATTGCCATACAAGCATATTACCTAGAACTATAATCACCTCCTAAAAGTATATAGACAAATATTACCGGTGTTTAATAGCCATACCTTAAAATCCGACTCATTAAAAGCGCATCACTCTTAAAATCCAACTCATTAAACTTTGTAAATAAATCGGAAAAACTTTCAAATACTAAAATGAAGGATGGTCAAACTGATTATACCATAACCAAATATACCTTTTTGTTAATTCCAACGAAATGCATTTTATTAATTGCTCTATCATAACTGTAATCATCAAATGTAATATAGTCTCTCCCTTTTAGTCCCCTATATTACAGTAGCAAAGTCACTAATTTAACACAAAGTATGAGAATCTATCTGATCAAAATTAAACTATATGCTACTGAGATACATAAACTTATCAAGAATAGCTAAATCTGTACACACCTTTTTAGCTTCACCAAAATAGAAGAAAGAATCAGAAACTTAACCATGAAATATAATACAAAAGAGGGAGTGTCAAGGATGACATATATCATATACTGAATCAAACAATGTTTATTTGTAACCAATATCAATTGTTGACTATTAACCAGTAATTTAGAGCTTGTTTATTATGAATTTTTCAAAAAATGATTTTTTCCCCATCAACATTTTCGACCACTCACAACATTAAATTGATGTCTTTTGTATATATATATTTTTATACATTTCCTTTACTTGTACCTATATGTGGTTACCTTTAGTAACAACTGTTGGGAAAGTTGATCTAAAATAATTAAATCATTTAAGAAAAGAAAAAAACCATAAAATATCAAGGATTTACCTAATGAGCTTGGCCCATTAGGTTGAGTAATCAGTCAAGTCTAATAAGAAAACTTGAGGCAGGAGGTTATTAATGAATTGGAGCATATATATGTATGCGTGGATTGGTGAGATAGCAAGAATGTAGAGGTCTAGCAAAAAGAGAGAGTGTGTGTGCGGCTGTTTTTGTGAGATGATAGAGCTCGTGTGTGAGGGCAAAAAAATACAGAGAAAGTGGAGAAATTAGGAAGAGAAAAGAAAAGTATTGTGTTCATTTCTAATCCAATTTTTGTGTAGAATCCCTCTACTAGCAATTGTCTCTACATTACTTCCACCTTCATGTTAATTTTTCTTCCTCAATATGAACCATATCACTTCAAAACTACTTAATTTAAGATCAGATAATATCTGAAGTTACACTAGATTGCATGAACATTGTGGCACTCCTTAATTTAAGCCATGATATTAGTCATCTAATTAATGTCATTTATAAAGTAAAAGTAACTTATTATCACCTAGACTAGCGTAATAATCCTTTAAACTATATGTATAATCTGTTGTCATCCAGATTGGTGTTATAAACACAAAGCATGGATTACACAGTATTCTATAAGAATCAAACATTGAAGAGAAAGAGACACACACACACATATATATACATATATATACATATATATGTATATATATATGTATACTTGTTTCCCAAGACGGTGTGAAGTTTGATGATTATCACCTTGTTAGTGTATGTATATTTATGAGTATTTATGAGTTTTGATGTGAAATAGGAGAGAGAATGAGTGGGATTGAGTGGTTGAGATTTATGTAGTACAGTGGGTCCCAGAAAATATATGGATGTAATTGGTATGACTTTTGATGTGAATGTGTTAAAATGTGTAAAAATTTGTTAAAAATTATAAAAGAACGGGCGGTATATCCTCTTCTTGAAGACTGAATTGAAGATAATTTTATCTTACCTTGAATTGAAGCTTGTCGAAACCATGATGGGAGGAAGAATTCGACGAGGAGCAACGCGAGAATCAACTCGAGGAGAAACCACAAGCACGAGGAAAAACTTGAGGTGAAGAACGAAGGAATTGGGGCTCAATTGTTTTGCCCTAATTTTGATTTTGAATTGAGCGATTTCCTTTGATTTGTCTGCAAGAATAATGAAGAGAGGTGAAACCACGGGTGAAGTAAATGTCAAAAGGGTAAAGTGGTCTTTCAATTTTTAAATTGTTTGTATTTAAATTTTTAGTAAGTAAAATTGGTCAAAGTTTATTGGTGCAAAAGTTTTGTGGGGGAAGTTTATTTGATGTAATTCCTCCCATAAAATTCCTCAATTGCGATTGACCGTCCATAGATCAACCCGTCGTTCCCGCCCAACACCATTCCCGGCAACTGAACGTCTGAACCAACCAACGTGAAAACCCGCCGTCGCCACGACCACCACCATCATCTCTGCCGCAAGTACTACCACCGTCCACCAATGTTAAAATTCTACGAACAGATAATAGCAGAGCTCCTGGAGGATCCCAGTGGCGGTCTTGTAATAATCTCTGCCGGTCTCGGCCTCCCTAAACTAATATCCTACCTTCTCCACCTCCACCATCCGTCCCAAGGTTCCGTCCTCATCCTCTCAGCGTCTCCTTCACAGAAATCCTCTATTCTTCGGAATTACCAAAGCACGCTAATTCAGGAACCTCCAATTTCGACCTCTGAAATCACCTCAGATCTTCCCGCTTCGCAGCGCCTGTCACTTTACGGCTCCGGTGGAATCTTCTTTATCACTGCCCGGATATTAATTGTGGACTTACTGACGCACCGCCTCCCCACAGCTGCTGTTGCCGGAATTATTCTTCTCAATGCACATTCACTTTCTGATACTTCCACCGAGGCGTTTATTGTTAGGATTTTGAGGTCTTCTAATCGGTCCCTTTATGTACGAGCCTTTTCTGACCGGCCTCACGCGATGATCTCGGGCTTTGCTAAAGCCGAACGAACCCTCAAGTGTCTTTTCCTCAGGAAACTCCACCTCTGGCCTAGATTTCAGGTATTATTATTTGGATGCAGTTTTAAGTACGACCTCACTATTTTGTCTACACGAAGTACAAATTTTTTCAGCGTAATACATTTGCCTGATATGTTCAGTGGTTCCCCAGAAATTCGATAGCATAGAATAGATACCTAAAATTAGACTTTGCCGACAGTCACATCACTTGATGCTCACATTACTGCAGATTCTGCAAGCTTATGTTATGGTACTCGAACCAAAAATCACAGAAATGCAAATTACAAAGCTAATTGATCAAATTCAAATATGATATTTCATTAATACCGATTGAACTGAGGAAATACAGCCAAAATACAACTGAATTATAAAGAAGAATGGGGGTAAAGGGAGATTTTATCAGAAATTGGGGGTAGAGGAGAAATCAGAAAAGGAGGGTAGAGAAGAGCTCTATCTTTCGATCCAAAACAATGCGCAAGACTCCTTTCTCTCCTCTTCCTCGAGACATATATAGGATTAGCTACAACAACAGACCCGTTGAGCTAGAAAATTGGGTTGTAGAGTGATAATTAATTTGGCTGCCAATATTACTTAAGCCCAAGTTGGATAGGTCCATCTCCATCTCATAACATCCTTCCCCCCTTAAAACGAACCTGGTCCCCAAGGTTCCTCCGGTTTATCTAACCATGCCAACCTCTCCATCGAGTGATCGTCCCAGTCGTTTTCCTTGCATAAGTTCCTCTACTACCAATATAGCATTCCTAGAGATGCCATACCCAGTCGACCACACTTGAACTATTTCGAAACATTGAGCTGATTGGGAAATTCTGACTCGTCAAAGCCAATTTTGGAAATCTTTTCTTCCATTGCCGAGGTAGTCCTTAAGGGAAGAGCAAGGCATAGAGTCTTCAAACTTCACTCCAATGTTAAACCCCCGCTAAGTTGATCAACATGAAGCTTCGTTCTAGCTTTAGTTTGAGCTAAGTTCTCTCTCAACAATCTTTCAATGTCCATTTTTTGTAAGAATAGGCACCTAGTCAATTTGTTTTTAAACCATTGCATTGCGTCACTGTTGAGTAATTCATCTTCGCTGGTTGCTTTAAGCTTAGCTAATGTGGTGGGCTGAGCTTTGTATTGCAATTCTATCACTAGTTCTTCTCTTGATATAATTTGGACTTCCACCCTACCGGTTTCCCTGAGTAGCTTCAGTTCTTTTCCTTCAAAGTTGAATGTGACAGTCCTTTTATCAAAATCAAAAACTACGGGGTTGAATTGATTCATCCAATCATCCCTAAGAACCATATCACCATGTTCCAATTTTAACACTCGTAACTGAAACTGGAATTCAAAACTCTGCATTGACCAAGTGAGAGGTTTGCAAGTATTGCCATTGTCTGATACCTTTTTCCCAGCCACCTCGCGTCCCTCAATAGGAGAGTTTTGGGATTCAAGAGCTTAACCACTATTTCAATCTCAGGTTTAAGACCACCAATAAAAGTAGAGAGGAAGTATATGATTCAGATAAACGGGGTAGTGTTATCATGGCTTTGGTTTTGAGGTTTTTAAACTTCTCTACATACTCAGCTACCGATCCCAACTGCTTAATTTTAAGTAGTTCCCCAATCAACACCTCAATTCGCTCATCCTTCACTACCGCTCCTTTATCCTTAAGGCCCTTAGCCATTTTCTTCAACATAACCATCACCAGTTCATGACTCCTATACCATTTGCTCTTCCAATCCCCACAAAGAAAATCCATTCATATATCACACAAAATACCCAAAATGCTATAAAAGTCTCTCAATTAGGAAAGCACGATGTTAACCTAGGCAGAAAACTAGATATCCTGAAATTACTTATTCAAGGCACTTAAGTAAACTTGTAACCAATCAGCAACTAAATCGCATATCCACCCCATACAGTACAATCGAGACAAGGTTAATGAAATTGGGACTCAAATGATGAATTCGCAGAACTACAGAAATCCATACGAAGCAGAGAACGACGTTTAGGTAGAGATCGTCACTTACCCAAGGATTGTAGTTGCTCTGATACCATTTGTTATGGTACTCGAACCAGAAATCACAGAAATGCAGATTACAAAGCTAATCGATCAAATTCAAATCGCATATTTCATTAATACTGATTGAACTGATGAAATACAACCAAAACGCAGCTGAATTATAAAGAAGAATGGGGGTTTAAGGGAGATTTTTATTAGAAATTGGGGGTAGAGGAGAAATCAAAAAAGGAGGGTAGAGAAGAGCTCGATCTTTTGATCCGAAACAATACACAAGACTCCTTTCTCTCCTCTTCCTCGAGACATATATAGGATCAGCTATAGCAACAGGCCCGTTGAGCTAGAAATTGGGTTGTAGAGTGATGATTTGGGCTGCCAATATTACTTAAGCCCAAATTGGATAGGTCCATCTCCATCTCATAACATATGTTACGGGAGGGAGGACAGGCTGCTCATTTCTCTACTTGGGCCTTAATTGTATAGCCCAACTTATCATTCTATGTAGCCCAATCTATCTTTTGCTTTATGCTATTTAGGTAATGAGAAAGAGAGAGAAAGCCGGACTTTGAGAATTATTTCGATCAGCATTGATCCTCTCCTTCGTCCCCCTTTCTGCGCTTCTCCTCTACCTCCCTTTCTGCAAATTTTCTTCTCCAACCTCCCCCTCTTCTTGTAATTCGTCTGTAATTAGGTTGGGTTCTGTTGAATCCAACCCCTATTAATGAATATCAGTTTTTAATTTCTATATCAGTCTGTTAATTTCGAATTATTCGCACACTCGCTATTTCTGAAATTAGTGGATCAAAACCATAACATCTTAGCATTGCCTAGTTGATGTATGAGCGTCTTTGTTGTGTGTTATTGTAGGTACATGTTTCACAGGACTTGGAGAGGGACCCACCGGAGGTGGTTGACATTAGAGCGCCAATGTCGCACTACATGATTGGGATCCAAAAAGCAGTGATTGAGGTCATGGATGCGTGTTTGAAAGAAATGAGGAAGACAAACAAGGTTGACGTCGAGGATTTGACTGTCGAGAATGGATTGTTCAAGTCGTTCGATGAGATAATAAGGAGACAGTTGGACCCCATTTGGCATACCTTGGGGAAGAAGACAAAGCAGCTTGTTTCCGATTTGAAGACGCTGAGGAAGTTGTTGGATTATCTTGCCAGGTAATTTAATATGATTTGAAGCTTGTGATATTTTAAAGGCAATAGGGAGATAAGAACTCAAATGCTAAGCAATACAAAATGACTATGTACCACAGTTTCTAAAGCCTAATTTTGCACAATGTATTTTATCGCTGGAGCAAGATAAGGCTTTGTGAAGTTGTACAGTTGGCCTGAATGTCTGGGTTTCAGTTCTACAGGTCTCATTGGTCATCATGTTAAATCTCATTACAATAGCTAAGAGAATGCTTCTTTGCAAGATGGCAATACCAATTTGCTGCTGCATTGAATGTAAATTTAATTATTCTCTAACTTAAGTTTTGCAAGACATAAGATCCAGACATCGAGAGAGCCATGGGTTGATGGGTTTCAGATAGTGATGCGTTAGGGGGAGGGAAGATTCAAAACCTGTGTGAATTATATAGAGCCATCCTATCATCATCTTTCGTTGGAGGAGACCTCCTCCCTAATATGCCAGATAGCGTCCCCAACCCCACAATCAAAGCTTCAGCATAAGATTCTCCGATTTGTGGTCAGCATGTGATAGCAGTCCTTTCCAAAATTTTCATTGTTTGGGGAGAGACACCTGTAATGAAGTTGCCAAGTAGGTTCTATAGTGTGTTAGAGAAGGCCTTAGAAAGAGCTTATTAATTGAAAATGCCACCAAAAGTGAAATTCATATCTTTCGGGGTTAGATATCAATATGAGGCCATGACCAGTGAGCAGGAATTCTATCGTACGAAGAATGAGGATTATGGTATTAGAAAATAAGGTTATTCAATTATCATGTGATATGAAGCGTAAACATTGTAGTTTTGATTGTGTAAACATTGTAGTTTTGATTGACAAGTAACTAAAAGGGTTGCAATGAACTAGAGTTGGAAAATGACACTGCTTTATTTAAACAACAAGATATACGTTTTTTTCAGTGAAGCTCTTGCCGTGTTCAGTAAAAGTCCAACTTACAGTTTGGCTGATCAAACCATCACAAAGTCATTGAATGTATTGAAGTACATTTACCTTCCTAAGCCAGTTTAATCTGAATGTTAAAATAAAAACTTCAAATTCTTTGTTTATGAACATCTCGTTATTCTTGTTGAGTTTATCAGGTTAAAGTTGTTTAAAGGACATTTATTAATGTCCTCTGGACATTCTGGCATCTTACTGGACTCTGTTTACTTGAGACAATATGATATAAACCAAAATAGATGAGGTTTTCAGCGGTGTGAGAACTTTGTTATCTTTTTGGTCTTCCATTTCTGAATGATACTGTGTTCTTATGCTATTTATTCGATTACATAGATAGTTATCAGATGAGATTGCAAAATTCCCTGGTTAATTGGTCACTGCTACATCATCTGCTTGGTTTTTGGTTTGATTATGTAGGTCCTTTCATCTATGATGATTTAGTTTTGAATCTGGACTGTTAAATGTGACCTTGAATTGATAGGTATGATGCAGTGACTTACTTGAAGTATCTGGACTCGCTTAGAGCCTCAGAGAGTTTTCGATCTGTTTGGATCTTTTCTGAGTCTAGTTACAAGATTTTTGAGTACGCAAAGAAGAGGGTTTACCATTTTGGTGTATCAGTTGGAAAATCTGTAGTCTCTAAGACAGTCTCCACCAAGAAGAGAAAACGAGAAAAGAACAAGAGTGAGGATGGTGAGTCCCTTTTTTCTAGTACTGGTATCTTTCTTTTTTGTCACTGGATGTCTTACTTATTCTTAATAATTTTGCTGGAAATGATTGTAGAGTTTTTTTTCTTCATTTCATTTTCCAATGAAATGAAATCAGTTTGTTAACAATGTACAGTTTATTAGTCTTACCTATACAAAAGCATAGCCCTGAAATAACGTACAATAAGCATTTGGTATATTTTGTTCTTGAGAATTGTCATCTTAAGGTTCTACTCCTCCATGTGTACATGTAGATTCTTCGGCGAAGGCAAATAGTACGTTAGTTTTGGAGGAAGTCATGGAGGAGCCACCAAAGTGGAAGGTGTTACGAGTGAGTGAGTGAGTTCCATTTTTCTTCAAGTCTAAATTAATCTCTTAAGTCAATTTACAGAAATTTTACCTGAAGTTTGTGGTCAATATGAATGGTTTAATTGATGGTATGGATACTTTTTACAAAATGATTTTAGGTATTGCTAGAACATGAAACTGATTGTTCTTTCGTTGAACCTGCGTCTCACGTTGGTCTATTTTCTTCAGGAGATTCTTGATGAGTTACAAGAAGAAAGAGGGAAGCAATTGTTGTCAAGGGATGAACTATTAATTGAAAGGGAGATGGAAAGCAATGGAATTGTTCTGGTAGCTTGTAAAGATGAAAGCTCTTGCATGCAGCTTGAGGATTGCATCCTGAAGGGCTCAAATAAGGTTTCTTAAACTCTCACCTGATGCTGAACATTAGGTTTCAACTGCAATCTGGGGTTTTACCATTAATTGGAATGTGGATATGCTTTTGTTAGTTTCACTTTTTAGAAGCCCATAAAGCCCTTTAAAATATTTTGTTTAATATCTTAATATTCAATACTTAATGTGTGGAAGTTTAATTCTAGTTTCATTTTCAAGTGAAATCTGCCTGGTTTGGGAAAATTTGAAGTTAAAACAAGCAGTGGGAACTTTTATTTTGACACAATTGTCAAATAGCGGTTGATCAGATGAGCATCTCATTTTAAGATTTGAAGCTTCATTCGGATTGTGTTGCAAGCAAACCATAGGAATACCACTGACTATATGTGATTCTTTCGTTCACCCTCTTATTTGTTCTCTGATATTTTGATGTCGTTGAGAATAACTTATATTAGTCCCCAACGCATAAGAACAGGACTTCAAACGGTAAATGTTCTTCTTTTAGCTTCCAAAACGGAAGAACTTCTCGCTTAAAAGATCTTGGTAGTTGTACTTCCTGAAATCAAATTTTGCATTTAATCTGGAGAGAGACACTTCTCAAGGTTATCCTTCATCAAAGTTAAATGATAAACTTGCGTAGATACTGCTGATATTTCATTTTATCTTAGTGACATTTGAAGTTTCCAAATTGTAGGGAACAAAGTGATTTGCATTTCTCTTGTGTTAGTAACGAGCATGCTTATGATGGCTTATAAAGCATAAAATAAGCCACTACTAACACACCTAATGTAATGATGACAAAATCAGTAGGAATTCTTATCTTATATAATAGCTGTATATGGAACTGCATTCACAAATATTGTTTTCGGCAATATGCATTTTGCATGTTAAAAGGATTAGAAACAATTGTATATGTAATGAGTCTCTTTATTACTGTACTAAGCCTCCATTTATCAAATTTATGATCAAACTTCATCTCTAACAACACACTTCTGGACTCACAAGTACTATCTGCTTAATTGATGAAGTCACATCCCTATTGAGTATACTTGAAACCGTTAAAATTGATCCACAAACTCCGGATGCAAGAATCTGGATTGACCACCCTTCGGTTCCTTCTCGTGTAAATCATTTTTAAATACCCTTTGCAAATCATCTTGTTGACTCAAATCTCCCATAATTCAAATTCATTTGGACAGGTGTAGTACCCTCAAAAGTCAAAAGTCTTTGCTTGCTTAGTTGTTTTGGGAAAAGTAAACATTTGTGATTTGTTACAATTAAAGAGGCCTTCTTGGTACTTATCCTCCTCATATTGCATAATTTGCATTATGTGTAAGAAGGAAAATGCGAACATTGATCAAGGCAAATGAGAATATCGTGTTTTAATTCATTGTAAGTTCGCTAGAGAGACCTGGGGTAGAATATTGTACATGTTTGGAGAATGGAGCCCTTTACCAAAATAATGGGCAGATATCATCCTCATCAAATAGTCTTTAGTGAAAGACAAGCAGCTGGATAAGGAACTACGGAAACTAATTGTGTTGGCTGTAGCTTGGGTGATTTGGAAGGAGAGAAATCGAAGGATTTTCGATAATCGGGAGCAGTCTCTAGAGGACATTTGGGATAGTATAATTTTCCTCGTAGGCTTATGGGCTAGAGCAGCTCAGACATTTAGTGAAATAGAGAATTACTTGTTTCGTTTAGATCCCTCTAGGTTTCTTTGTACTATAGATCAGAGTTCTGGAACTATTTTTTATTTTTGTCTTCCACACATGTATTTTCATCTCTTTTGGTGGAATACTCATCCACCTAACTTGCTGTACCATTTTGATATGTTTATTACTAACAGAAGTCCAGTTTCTCATCAATATATATGTATATATATAAATTAGACCATTCATGTTCTTCTCAAATGGAAAATGCTTTGGTTACGTTCTCTTTTACGATCACAGTATACATTTATATATGAGCTACAACACTTAACCACGTATATCTTCTTGTGTGTTCACCGGAAGGTTATGCGGGAAGAGTGGGAAAAATATTTGCTCAGTAAAGTAGAGCTGCAGTCTCTACCAAAAAGCAACAAAAAGAAACCAAAAGCACCTAAAGGTTTTGGGCTTCTGGATGGAGTTGTTCCCAAAATTTCTGGACAAATTTCAGAAGTTAGTAGCATAAGCAAGCAAGAAAATGATGCACTGCTTGCTGCAGCAACAGAAGTCAGTAGACAAGCCAAATACGAGATTGATGATAAGCATGTTGTTACCTGTGGCGGACATGATAAAGGGAGGAGAAAAGGAAGCAACAAGAAAAAGTCAGTGATTGATAAAATTGATTGTGATTCTGAAACTTGTAATCAATCCAAGATCTTTTCCTTGGACTTGAAAGACAAGAAAAATTACTGCAATCAGTTAGACGCTGGTCTCGTTGAAGATGCACCTCAAAGTGAGACTTCTGATAAAAAGGGTTCTCCAGAAGCATGGCCAGGGACCTGACAGTACTAAGCAACTCCCACCAGTGCACTTCTTTGCTATAGAGAGCAATCAGAGCATACTTGATATTTTACAACCCTCTGCTATAATTGTTTATCATCCTGACATAGCTTTTGTCAGAGAAATTGAGATCTACAAAGCTGAAAATCCCTCCAAAAATTTGAAAGTGTATTTTCTTTTCTATGAAGATTCGACAGAGCTACGAAAATATGAAGCCAGTGTACTAAGAGAAAATGGTGCATTTGAATCCCTGATCAGGCAGAAGTCACTGATGATGATCCCAGTTGATCAGGTTTGTTTATATGCCTGCTTTTTTCTGCTTTACTGTGTTTCAATTAATCTTAGAACTGTTGTTTTCTGATATGTTTGTGCTTGTAACATGTTTGATATGCTGCTGTTTGTGAAATTCTCATGCCCTTCGTTTCTAAAACATTTCATTTCTTGTTCCTTGAATTTTGACTTTCTGAATGACATGTACCATCATTAAGCGCTAGAGTGAGTGACTTTTTCATCAGATGGAATGATGTAACTTCAATATTTATAATTGTTAGAATATATTTTAGTAATTTAGTTTATTAGTTAAGGGTAGTTTTGTCTATTCCATTATTAGGGCTACAATTAAGGTTTCGGGCTGTCTTTTCCATTGTTAGGGTTACATTTAGGGTTTCGAGTTTCTATTTATTGTCATCTTGTATTGCGTTTTATAATCAATCGAATATACAAATTCTTAGTATTTTAACATGGTATCAGAGCATTCAATCTTGGCCTAAGTCTACACCCACGTCCGTTCTCCGGCAAGCGGCCTTTGGCAGCAAGTCCGGCTAGAAAATAGTTTGTCTTTTGTTTGTTTGGTTAATTTTCTCTGTTTGCGCCTTTAGATTCTAGATCGGTTCGTTGTTTGAGTCCACAAAGAGTACCCATTCTTGTTCTCAAATCTGAAATCCTTCAAGCCACCATATTATAAGTCGATCAAGGATTCATTGAGGGAATCTTCGTTCACCATTGCCCTTTACCCTTTGAATCATGTGGTTGTAGATCGGTTCATTGTGTGGTTGTAGTGTCGATGTTTATTCAGACCAATAGAGGCCACCAACTGAGGCCCTTGTTTATGGCGGTGGTGATGGCCAATGATGAAGTAGTGGCGATGGTTCGTTGTGTGGTGCAATTGGGCTTCGGGCTGCTGTAATGAAGGACAAAGAAGAGATATTAGATTTATTTTGAGGTATATAATAATTGGAATTGTTGAGATCTCTGGCTTTGTATCTTGCACGAATTACACTCCCCTTCCGTCAGGGCTAGAGTCACTCGGCACTCCCCTTCCACGTAGGGCTCAGACACGTTGACAAGTCCATGAGCTCGACTAACAATACTCCTTCATTGTGGAAGCCAGATCAATAATCCAAGTGTTGCTAAAGTCCCTAACAATGCCAATTCATGTACCAACTACCAAATGCCAATTCCAAATCCACCTGACCAAATTAGAAGACAGAAGAGAAGAACCAAATGTCCGGCGGACCAGTTGAGAAGAGAGGGAAAGAGAGTCAAATTCCAATTGCAGATCTCACTGCACATCTAAATGCAAATTCCAGATTTCACTGGACAAATTGAGAAGGGGGAAGAGAACCAAATGCCAATTCAGGATGAAATGGACCAATTCAGACTTAGTAGACTAAATCTGCAAATGTAATACTTTTGGGGACTGCTTCTGCAATTTTGAATTTTTAGTTTTAGACCATTATTCACTAAACTGAAAAACCGAAGACCAACTTAAACAACCTAAAAACTACCAAGGACCCAATCTGCAAATACAATATGACCAGGTTGAATAAGAATCTAAATGTGAATTTCTCCTTTGTTGCTTTACCAGTAACGTAAACCTTAAACACAACCAAGTGCCACCTTTAACCATCGCTACGACATCGCCAATCACCACCACAATAAAGGCACCAAAATTACTTCAAACCATATACCACAAATATTAAGATCGTATGAAGACTGAAGTTTGCATTGTTGGGGACTTTAGCAACGCTTGGATTATTGATTTGGCTCCCACAATGAAGGAGCATTGTTAGTCGAGCTCATGGACTTGTCAACGTGTCTGAGCCCTACGTGGAGGGGGAGTGCCGAGTGATTCTAGCCCTAACGGAAGGGGAGTGTAATTCGTGCAAGTATAAGCCAGACTTACAATATTAGTCAAGCTAGGAAGATCGCAAGAAGACTGAAGTTTGCACTATTTTTTGTATTATCCTTTTTCGTATTTTGTAAACCTTTTGGCAAACTCTCGATAGTATCGTGAGTTTGACGGGGGGGGTGTTAGAATATATTTTAGTAATTTGGTTTATTAGTTAAGGGTAGTTTTGTCTATTCCATTGTTAGGGTTACGATTAAGGTTTCGGGCTGTCGTTTCCATTGTTAGGATTACATCTAAGGTTTCAAGTCTCTATTTATAGTCATCTTGTATTGCGTTTTATAACCCATCGAATATACGATTCTTAGCATTTTAACAATAATATTTACTTCTTTTTCGAACTGACCTACTTGGCATTTCTGTTATATACCCAAGAATGAAATATATGCTAAATTGTGGCGAACGGTATATTTTGGGTCCAAAGTTGATTTTTAAGAATGCATTAGACTACTTATAAGAGTAATTTTTGGGGCTTAAGAACTTATGGTTTTATGTACATTTCAAATAAGAAGACTTAATTCTTGAATCACCTCGAGCTGCTTTGCTGGAAACAAGATAACTTCAATTCTACATAACAGTTACCATAAATTCAATCTGTTCAATGAGCATTGATAGAAATAACGATTTCTTGAAAGATATTGAGAAGGTAGTTTTATATAGGTGAAAGACTTTTGCTTTTTCTTTTAGATGACTTGATGCAGACCTGTACAATGCACTTTTAGGTTGACACTTACTTTTTCCGCTATTTACATTGTCAAAGGATAGCTTCACATTACTGCTTAGACAAGAAGTTAGATAAATCGAAACACCTCCCCCACCCCCCCCCCCCCAACCCCCTTCTCCCTCTATTTCCCCATTCCCCAAAAGTGCTAGAGCTAGATAATGTTCTTTTTGTATCCTTTTGTTTAATCTATTTAGTGACTGAGCATATGTTTGGAAGAGATTCCGGGAAAAAGATTCTTGAATGTGAAATTGAAATGTGAAAGAAAATGTTAAAACTATGAAAAAAAATTATTACATCATTGTGTAGAGCTTCCAGCTTAGTGATTTAGATAATTTCTTGTTTCGTTTAGATCCTACGAGTTCTCTTTGTAATATTACCCCGAGCAGCCCATAGGTTCTTGTGTTGATCTTTGTATTAGCACAAGTCTATGCTGCTTTTGTTGGTGGATGCCTCGTCCACTCTTTTGTTGTTCTTTTGAAGTTTTCATCTCAATAAAATTGTTCAGTTTCTTATCAAAAATAAAAAATAAAAATTATTACATCATTGAAATGGGTGGTTGGAAACAATATATGAACAAATGATTCTTGGAATAAGTCGTGGAAAACAAGCTCTGAGTGTCTAGAAGAACAATTTACAGAAGGATTCCTTGTGAAGGTGATCCCACCCGCCAAAATCTGCGTTCAACATCCATTAACTGCAACATTGTTGTTAATGATTTCACATATTAAGTGCAATTTCTTTGAATGGGAAACTTGATATGGCTTGTATTCTTACGTCCTAAGTGAATTACGCTGATGTGATGCTTAATAAAGAAGAAGAGATTATATGACCGACGCATCCAGTCAGAGACAGCAAGGCAGGCACGAAATCAATCTGGTGGGTAATCCGTAATCCATGTTCTCGATCAAAGAGCTTTTACCAAATAGCGTGTAACCTCAAAAAGCTCTCTTATATCAAAATTCTTTCCCCGAAACACACTGGTGGTCCTCAACCACTAAATTCCTGCAACCAAGTGCCTTAACATCTAACCTGCAGGATTGGGGGGGGAACTGTTTCTTCAAAAGCAGTTCATATGACAATGTACATGGCCATGAGCCCTTGAAATAGGAAAATAAGATTTCTTTTCCTCGTTTGTGTTTATCAAGATGACTTGCAATGCTGAACTAATGATGAGTCGCAGCTGGTATGACAATGTACATGGTCATAAGCCTGTGAACCTTCTACTCTACTTAATACTGATATGTGCCCGTTCATTGACTTTTGGGAGCTATGCGATTTATGTCGGTCATTTTAGCATTTCATATGCCTTAGGATTCAGACAGATAATGAATTGCAGCTTTGTTCTAGAGGTCTCTGATCTTTTTGCATGCTATTTGTGCATGCTTTCTATCTCAACTTTACCTCTCATACAGATTACCAGTAAGGCAATCGGAATATCCGAAAGGGACTTTTCCGGTGGATTTGCAATAGAATGACAAGTGTTTACAAGTAGTAGGTCACTCTACATTCTGTATTCCATACATCATTGTCCAAGTGGTGCATATATTTTCGCATCAACTTAGGGCGATTGTTGGAATACAAAAACTATTGTCCTCGTTCCATTAGAAAATAACATTCTAGTTAAGGGCTTGTTCGGTAGAAACTAGATGGGAGAAATGGTAAGTTTTTGGACGAACATGTGGTTACATAGTGAAAATTACAGGGAATCATGAATTAGAGAGTTGTTTCTTCTAAAATTCAATGATATTAAGTATCCGGTATTAATATGCGAGTGGTGAAATAGTTGCTGGTCCTACGGATAGTTTAGATAAAAAGAATGTTTCACCAGCTGATAATTTAATTTTGTCACTTCTCAAAATCGCACATAGTTCCCCCTAGTAATATGTAATGGCCAATGTTCATTGTTTAATGCAATATTGGTGCATCCTACACTTTGCCATTTTCACATGCTGGGTGTGAAGAAGTGAGATTGGCCCTGCTTGGATGAATAGAGTTCCATTTAGATGTAAATTTATTTTTTCGAAGTCAAATAGAATTCTGATATGAAGTGTCTCAAGTTTCTGATGCATGGTTAATATAAATACCAAGCTTTTTTGAGGACTCCATCTTACCGATTTTATGATTTTTGTGGTTTTCGATTGAACAACAATCAGGATGCACACTTTCTAGAAGCGAATTCTTCCCTCGAACCACAATCTATAACTGCTCAAAATTTGATGACCAGAAAAGCAGGGGGAAAGAAGGAAGCAGAAAAGGAAATTCAGGTATTTGAATATTGTTACAATCTATAGTAATCCAAAAAGATAGATTATAGAAATAATTGGTGATTTGTCCAGGTCATAGTGGACATGAGGGAGTTTATGAGCAGCCTTCCAAATGTACTTCACCAAAAAGGCATGTGCATCATACCAGTGACCTTGGAAGTTGGAGATTATATACTCTCCCCATTGATATGTGTAGAACGGAAAAGTATACAAGATCTTTTTGGAAGCTTTTCATCTGGCCGCCTGTACCACCAAGTGGAAATGATGTCACGCTATTATCGGATACCAGTTCTCCTTATTGAGTTTTCACAGGATAAAAGCTTTTCGTTCCTGGTATGACGTAATACCTTAATTTATTTTTATTGAGAGGAAGTGTATTTTAACCTGTCATTGAATTGTACATTTATTTGTATGCAGTCTGCAAGTGACATTGGGGATGATGTCACCCCAAATAGCATCATATCCAAACTTTCCCTGCTTGTTCTCCATTTTCCTCGTCTGCGCATTGTCTGGTCTCGCAGTTTGCATGCTACAGCTGAAATTTTCGCTACTCTTAAAGCAAACCAGGATGAACCTGATGAGGCCAGGGCAATCAGAGTTGGTGTCCCATCAGAAGAGGGCATTATTGAAAATGATATCAGGTAACACACACACACACAGATATATACACACACATATATATACATACTACTCTTGCTTTCGTGTTATGGATGTGGTATTCCTTTGAATTCAAAAATTCATCTAGCCAGTTAATTTAGATATGATCAAGCAAGGAAATGTAAGGTCTCTTTATATGTGGTCTGAAGACTACGACCTTGTTAGCCAACCTTTTTGGGAAGAAAAATGATTTGTCTTCAGGGAATGGCTAAGCAGTAAGAAAGAATGTGGAGATATGTGAAAAACAATATCTTTTTAGAATGTGGGGTATGAGAAGTAACTGTATGAAAATATTTTTTTTCCAGCAAGCGTCAAGTGTAATGTTATATGTAGAAACTTTTCGATCCCCACACGTGATCTCCATCCGCATTCTCAATTCGCCTTATTAGGTCACTATATTTCAAATGAGTGCCACATAGCATGGAATTAGTAAAGAGTCTGTTTACATAGCATGATCAGAAAAGTAATTGAATATTATTATATCTATAAGGTTTGCTTGTTGGACTTTATTTATTTATTTATTTTTTGTTACTTGCCTAACGCCAAGCTTTTCCCACAGAGCGGAAAATTTCAACACATCCGCTGTGGAGTTTCTAAGGCGGCTACCAGGTGTGACAGATTCCAACTACAGGTCAATTATGGATGAGTGTAAAAGCTTGGCAGAACTTGCCCTTCTTCCAGCCGAGAGGTTGGCAGAAGTAATGGGGGGTCAGAAAGCTGCAAAAACGTTGAGAGACTTTCTTGATGCCAAGTATCCAACTTTGCTTTAGGAGTTGCGACCAATTAAGTTTGCTTTGCTCCAAGCAGTGCCATAATTTAAAGCCATCTTGTTGTGCTTCGATATTTGTCGAGGCTATTTCGTATTCGTATTTTCAATCTTCACTTTGCTTCATTGTTGCATTTGGAAGCTCAAACTCGGAGCTCACTGTAATCTATATCGTCAATTATTTTCGTCAATTGTTATTATTGGTAATAAAAGATTTGTCTCTCATTTGGACTTGGAGTTGTTGTTTGGTCTGCTTTTATACATGTTATTACCACGAGGCTTTTGGTGTTTTAGGAGTGTTCCAAAATCATAAAGCGTCACTAAGCAACAATGTCAAATTTTGAACTTAATAGGGTGTAAGTATATGTTGTTCGGAGTAAAAACAAAAAGTGGGTCTGAAGCGATAATGTTGAATTTCGAATTTAAGCATCTAGTATGCCTTTCTACACATGATTGTCTTGCCCACTTTTAATGGAGAGACGAGACTTCCGAAATTACAATTGACCCAAAAGTAAAGGCAGTTCTTGTAATCCATGAGAGGTCGGTGATTTCAACTTAGGTATGCACAATTTTATTCGAAACTATTTTTACAATTTCTACTTGGTTGTGCCTTCGGTGTAGTTGATATGAAAATTATTGTTGAACAATTATTTGGAACGGATTTTTGAATTTAACAATAAATTTGGAAATTAAATATGGCTTTTGTTCAGTTTTCCATGTGGGGATGGTACCCATGCCACATGATGCCATATCAGATGAATAATACATAACTGCTCCATGATGGTGGGGGCCAGTGAAGCAAACACGAATTTTTTTTTTTCCAGAACAGTGAGTACTATAAAGTACCCACAGTGGGTACTGATCAATCCTCAATTAAATACGTCATAATTTTATCTTCAATGTAAAAGGTACAATGGTTCCTTAATTTCTTATAACTAGGGTTGAATTAACATGGATTGCACGTTATGCTAATTTTGTATAAGCTAGCGTAAAATGTAAATTGAAAGTGAAATATTGACATGTGAAGCAATGCTTGGACCAAAATAAAATGTGACATCTAAACTCTATGACAAGCTTTACACAAAAATGCTAACAATATGCTCATACAAGTTGATAAGTACAATATTTTTAAACTTCCAAACTAAACAAGACTTGTGTGAGAACGATGACATCTTATGCCAATTGACATCCTACCTTCTTTTTCTCCTCTCCTGTATACATTTTTCTGTATCTCTTTTTCCCATCATCTTTCTTTCAGTGTGAAGCTCTCTCCATCTGCATTTTTTATTATGTGCCTCCAGAACTCTAGTTTGTGATGGAGGATTTATATTTCCCGAGGCAAAAGTGTAAAAATAGTAGAACATATATACAATCATTATAATTGAGGCAAATAAATAGCAATAGAAAGCGAAACTACAACATTAGACGGACAAATATATGTTTACCTTTCACGAGTGGAAGAAGCTATAAAATCCATAACCACAAACTGCCAATAGTTGCTGCGAAAGATCAGATAAAGAAAGAATTCCAAAACAAGGAGAGAGCACAAAGATTTAAAGCCCAAAGATGTGAGAGACCACATGGTTAAAAAGTGGAACTGAAATGTATCAGTTTTTGATAGTCATTCGTTTTAATGGAAAATGAGCATCAGAAAATGATTATCTAATGGTAGGTTTCAAGCACTATTAAAAAACCACAGTGCACACGGGAAAGAGTAATGGTTCTAGTAGTGGCTTACCTATAAAACTACGAGGAATTATATCAAATGGACTTCCCACACAAAACTTTTGTACAGATAACCTTTGACCAATATTATCTACTAAAAATTAAATACAAATAAATTAAAAAATTGAAAGACCACCTTACCCTTCATCATTTAACTCACATTTCACCTCTCTTCACCCTCCATTTTCACTCTACCCGTAGAGACAAAGAGACCCAAGCATACAAATCAAAAGATTCCATCAAATTAGGGCAAAAGGGATTCGAATTAGGGCCAAACGATTCCAAATTAGGGCAAAATAACTCCACTCCAATTCCTTCATTCTTCGCCTCGAGTTTTTCCTCGCGCGTGCGGCTTCTGCTCGAGTTGAATCTCGCACGCCTCCTCCTCGAGTTCTTCCTCCCACAGTGGCTTCGATCTCTTCATTGTATTTCACGAGTTAAGCTTCAAGTCAAGGTAAAAACCGGCATTTAACTTTATCTTCCTTTTATTAATTAAAATGATAAAGCTCCAGTTATATGCAAATGAAGAAGAATATGGAATTTGGCATAGAAGAATATGGAATTTGGCATAAAGGTTTGTAGGAGTTGGGACACTTGTTTTGCTGATTTATGGACTTGTTTGATGAGCTTATTTTAATATTAGAGTGTCTTTGATTAGTCAAAATTTGTTTATCTTTCTGTACAATGTTTTCATCATTCTATGATTTTGCTCTCTAGAAAATGTGTATACGCAATCTAGTGTAAATGCAGATATTATTTCCTCCTAAATTAAGTAGTTTTGAAGGGATATGGTTCATTGTGAGGAAGAAAAATTAACATGAAGGTGAATGTAGAGACAATTGTTAGTTTTTCAATGATTCTACACAAAAATTGGGCAAGAAAAGAACACAACACTTTTGTTTTCTCTTCCTAATTTCTCCTCACTTTCTCTGCATTTTTTTTCCTCACACACGAGCTCTCTTATCTCACAAAAACAGCCGCAGACACACTCTCTGTTTTTGCTGGACGTCTACACTCTTGCTATGTCACCAACCCACGGTTACATATATATGCTCCAATTCATTAATAACCTCCTGCCTCTAGTTTCCTCGCATTGCACGAGTTCCCTTCTTGGATTTGAAAGAAGTAGAATTCAGGTATAGGTTTCGTTTCCTGATCCCGGTTGATTAGTTCGATATAGTTTCCCCAATCAATCAGCATCTTTACCCAGTTTATCGCATAGTCTGAATGTTGGCAGCGTATTTATTTGAGTTTATGTGGCTTGTTCATTGATATTATATAGTTCTGGAGCTCTCCTGATTTTTGGTAGAGAATGAATTATCTCTTTGTTCAATCTGTCTTTTCTTTAACAAGACTTATAGCATGATTATATTGATTCCAGTTCAAGAATATATAATTTGTGAAGTATATATTATACAATATTTTCTTGCACTCCGACTGTCTATATCCTTGATACCAATGGAAGTCACTAAAATTAGTTATGTTATCCATTAATAACTTCCAACATTTGTGCTTATTCAAGTGATACGAGCCAATCATAATTTGACTTTCTAGGGATGTTTGCCTAGTATTCTTCTGACAAGTTATTAAAATGATTGTTTCGTCTTTGATTTTGTATTGTTTGGAGAGGTTTCCTTTGGGAAATTACCTATTCTATTTATCACCATTCTTTCACAAGGACATTATCTTGTTTTAGCAATATGAGGTATGGCTATTAAACACCGGTAATATATGTATATGTACTTTTAAGAGTTGATTATACTTGTAGGTAATATGCTTGTATGGCTATTAAACACGAGTAATATTTGTCTATGTACTTCTATTTGGTCTAAAGTTTATAGCAGTCTTAAAATTGTCCGTAAGCAAATAGTCATATGTCCATTGAGCAATATTTCAATAATGAAATGAATACAATCATAACAAGGTATACATTATGGAAGAGAGACAAATCCTCTTAATTCTACACATTTTGAATCTTATCCATCGATCATTATCCTTATTTTTGTCACTCTACTTAGTAGTTGTTATAATTAATTATTTTGTATATTGTAGTGATATGGAGAGACGATATGGTACCGACAAAGTAAAGCGATGCTATCACTATTAGTAATCGATGCAATATCAAAATGGTGAAAACGGATGTACGAGCAAATTGAACAAAACCTATAAAACCAAATTAGCAAAAAGTTGTTTGAAACTGCTAAAACTTAAAAAAATTAAATTGGCATCACAGTTGTGCATCAATTGATAGTGCGTTAATGAAGAACAACCAAAAGGAAGAAGCTTGGTTTATTGTTGGAAATAAACCTATAAGATTTGGCATCCAAGAATTTGTTCTAGTCACGGGCTTAAATGGAGGTGGTGTTGAAGACGTCGACAAGACATCAGGAATAGAATCTAGACTTGTGGAGACATATTTTAGTACGGTGGGAGAAACTATAACGAAGGCAGATGTATATAATGTCTTTAAAAATTGTAAAGACAAGAGAGATATGTACAAGTTGGGGCTTATTGTTATTTTGGCCTATGTCGTGTTGGCTGCAGAGGACAAGACCAGATTGAGTTTGTGGTGGTTTGACTTAGTGGAGGATGAAGACAAGTTTGATAAGTATCCTTGGGGAAAATTGTCATTTGAGTACACGCTTAAAGTACTCGAACGTGACATGACTGACATAGTGGAAGGTCCAAAATCTAAATATTCACTACATGGTTTTCCTCTTGCGATAATGGTATGTACCAATAAGTAACTTGTATTTTATACATATGTAGTATATGAAATTATGGAAGATGAAATTACAACACTTGCTTTACCGGAGGTCTGGGCTTTTGAAGCAATTCCAGCAGTAGGAGACAAATTTGCTAAAAGACATGACGATCTAATTCCTAGAATGATTGCTTGGGAGATTGACAAGAGGGTGGCATCTGCTAAAATTAACTTGGTTCTAGAATCGAAAGAGGTATATTGCATTTCATATTTATGTTTAGTTAGTAGAAATTCCATAGTATTTTGCATAGCTTTGTAGAAGGTTAATTTATTTGATACACTTAAATCTCTACAGTTAGAGGTCAAGTCGACATTGCTTCCCAGTGAAGCTGAGCTACAAATGACATATTGGAAAGAGTTACCATGTTTTGAGGAAGAAAATAACGTTGCCTCCCAACATCACGAAGGAGACGAGCATGGAACTAGTGCTAATCCATCTAATTCTCTTCACGGACAATCTCCACCGGCGCCTCAGCATCCATCACCTGTCCTTGACCAGAACATAAGAGATTTGGTGAGAGATGTGGTGAGAGATGTGGTTGGAGATGTGGTGAAGATGGAGATGGAAAAAATTGTGATGAGACTTGATCGTATAGAGCACAAGATCGATAGGTTATCTGTAGGAGACAATAATCGTTCGTCGGCAATGCTTGTTTTGCCACCACTACATGTATTAACAATGTATCGGAGACTCCACCGGAGATGGGAAATAAGGAGGATGATGGAGTTCATAATGTAATTAAGAAGCTTCAAGACGAGGGGCTATTAGAAGAGACGGAGGAGACAGGTAATGAGAAAACAATTGGAGGAGAAGATAAAAATGAAAATAAAGGGCACACAAAGGATGATGTGATACCCGTTATAGTATACAAGCGGAGAAAATGTACATTCTATGCAAGCCAAAAATATAACGTGTATTTTTTATAACTTCCGTTTGAATTAAACTAACTCTAATTTTATCAATCTCCAGGTGGTCATCTGCAGCATGAGAAAATAGTCCAACCTAATTATGTATCTCCCGTGATAGTTGAGGACAGTGGGTACAAATCAGGTGATATAACAACAAACCAATACAATGTTCATTATCTTATGTACTTCCATGTGAATTGAGCTAACTCTATTTCTCATAATCTCTAGGTGACATTGTACAACATAGGGAGGTAGTAATGTCGGATACTTATGTGAGTCCAATGAGAGCTAAGGATAATGAGAATGAAAATTGTGATGGTATGTACACCGACAATATAATGACCATCTTATTTGAATTTCCATTTGGATTGAACTAACTATAATTTTTTATTTCGGTAGGGGATGGCATACAACATGGGGAGATTAAAATGCCGGTTGATTATGTGACTCCTTCTAAGGTTGGGGAGGAAGAGAACAAATTGGACAACGGTATGCAAATATTGTATCGTGTTGTGAATCTGTTAGTGTACCTGTGTTAAGTTTGCTAGTTTGTGTAAACTAGTTCAACCTCCAGGTGATGGTGTACAATATGAGGAGAAAAGAATGCCAACTTGTATTGATCATGTAACTCCGTGATAGTTGAGGATCTTTGGAGGCAGATTGGGTGACGGTATGCAAGCGTATATGCTATGTGCATCTTTGTATGTTTATTTATTAAATTTGAACTGAGTGTAGTTTTTGCAACCTTCAGGCGATAGGGTACATGATCCAACTATTATGTGTCAATCACCAAAAGGGCGTGGATATCGTTTAAAAAGAAAAGCACCCTTATTGGAGTCTCCGTACATAGACCCGACAAAGAGGAGAAAGTTGTGTGATGTTGGAGTATATGACCCATATCGAGAAGTAGATCCTGCGATACTCGAGGCCCTTGATGAGTGAGAGAAAGCTGCACAAGCAGCATTATCTGAACATAATATATATAGATGTGCATGTATGTGATTATTAATTTCAAAGGATCTCGATTTATATTGGTATGGTTTAGGTACGCAGGATATGGTAAAATTTCATACCATGATGTCCAGGGCAAGTAGATGAAGCAGTTGTTGGACACCGATGGTTGGCTTGGAGCGATGTGAGTATAACAAACTCGGTTGCTTTATGGTCCATTAGACTATTTTCATTAACTACATACTTGGTTCCCATGGGTGTGGGCGAGGCGTTATATCAAATTCGTGTTCGGGCTTGAAATACCCAAATCTGTTTGCAAGAGGCGTTGCATCATGGATTCGTGGTTTTGCTACTTTGTGAAAAAGGCTTATGATGAAATACGTAAGAATCCAAAGTCTAGGAGCCCACATTTGACACATCAGCTGAACTATGTCAATGGGAAAACACCTGAGCGGTCAAGACCATGGAAAGAGTGCAAGTACTTGTATTTTCCATGTTGCATGGACAACCATTGGGTCACATTTGAAATTGACTTGGAGAAGCGTACAATATCTAGGTTTGACAGCTTGCAAGGTCATGTGTACAAGGCGACTCAAGAGTGGACTAAACCTCTCCAAAAGATTATCCCTTTACTCATGAAATTGCATGTAATGTGTGATGAGCAATACAGTGCAAGGGAGTTCAAATCTGTGGATGTAAAAAAGATTCCTCAACAAAGCAATGGGTAAGGTCTATTAGTAAAGTCACTTAGATATCTATCCAATTGTATTTTTCGTTGGAGATCTCACTTACCAAATTATGATCAATTTGTAGGGCCGACTGTGGGATATTGGCTTTGAAATACATAGAATTTCTGTTGGCGGTGGATATTCATGCAATTCGAATTGAGTGCGTACCAACTTGGAGGAGGAAACTCGCCGCAGAGTTACTAGCATGGGACTTTGACCCATAGACCATACCTTGTTTGTTGAAGTAGTTGTTGGGGTGTAACATTTAGCCTTTCAAAAATTATTTTGGCCTCATTGATGCACATGTAATGTCACTATATACTATATATTTTTGTGGATGAATACTTGGTGATTGTTGTTATGTGGATGATATATTGTAATTCCCGTTGGAAATGCTTCAGGTACTAGAACGATTTCCGTGTCGTTATAACGACTTCTATATCGTTATATCACACTTGTACATTCTGTAATTGTTTCAGGTACTAGAACGATTTCAATGTCGGTATAACGACTTAGATGTCGTTATATCACACTTGTACATTCTGTAAATGCTTCACATGTACACTGTAAATGCTTAAGTACTAAAACGATATTCATGTCGTTATAACAACTTCGATATCGTTATATCACACTTGTACTTTCTGTAATTGCTTCAGGTACTAGAACGATTTCAATGTCGTTATAGCGACTTCGATATCGTTAGATCACACTTGTCCTTTCTGTAATTGCTTCAAGTGCTATAACGATTTCAATGTCGTCATAACGACTTAGATATCGTTATATCACACTTGTACATTCTGTAAATGCTTCACATGTACACTGTAAATGCTTAAGTACTAAAACGACATTCATGTCGTTATAACGACTTAGATATCGTTATATCACACTTGTACTTTCTGTAATTGCTTCAGGTACTAGAACGATTTCAATGTCGTTATAGCGACTTCGATATCGTTAGATCACACTTGTCCTTTCTGTAATTGCTTCAGGTGCTATAACGATTTCAATGTCGTCATAACGACTTAGATATCGTTATATCACACTTGTACATTCCGTAAATGCTTCACATGTACCTTTGTAAATGCTTAAGTACTAAAGCGACATTCATGTCGTTATAACGACAGATATCGTTATATCACACTTGTACTTTACTGTAATTGCTTCGGTACTAGAACGATTTCAATGTCGTTATAGCGACTTCGATATCGTTAGATCACACTTGTCCTTTCTGTAATTGCTTCAGGTGCTATAACGATTTCAATGTTGTTATAACGACTTAGATATCGTTATATCACATTTGTACATTCTGTAAATTCCCGTTGTATACTGTAAATGCTTAAGTACTAGAACGATATTCATGTCGTTATAACGACTTCGATATCGTTATATCACACTTGTACTTTCTGTAAGTGCTTCATGCACTAGAAAGATTTGCATGTCGTTATAACGACTTCGATATCGTTAACACACATATACGTCCGTAGAAGCTATAGTTACAGGAAATGGTTTCGTTATCGATGATACGGACATAAATACCACCCTATTATTGTTTTTATAATTACAACGTTTACAGATTTATATCAAACAATAAACATGTACGGTAATCATTTGAAAATGCAAACATTCTTAAATGATCTTAAAATGATATTAAATGATCAATAATTTTGAAATGCAAAAAAATGTGATCGTGACGATATGATTACCAAAATAATTATTTTTAAATGATCACATTCTTAAATGGGTTTTACTACATTGACTTAAATATTGGACACATTCACTTTTTTTTTACATTTAGAAATGATCATTTAATCATTTACAAATTATTGATCATTTAAGCCAGTGATCATTTAAAAAATAATTATTTTGGTAATCATATCAAAACAATCACATTTTTAATCATTTAAAAATTATTGATAGCTAGTCATTATTGCATTATCACTCAATCAACTCTTGTTATTGCTAAAATGTGATCATTTAAAAATGAGATCATTTAAGAATGTTTGCATTTTCAAATGATTACTAAAATGATTATTTATAAATGATTATATGTATTGCTCATAGATAGTTCAACTCATTAAGTATTACGTCAATATGGTCAACAAAGCACGTTGTAACACATGTTTATCGCTTGATATAAATCAATAAAGCGTTGTAATTATAATAACAATAATAAAGTGGTTCTTCTATACCGTAACATCGATAATGAAACCGTTTCCTATAAGTATATCTTCTACGGACGTATGTGTGTGATAACGATGTTGAAATTGTTGTGGCTTTCAAAATGCGTTGGAAATCGTTGTAAACATCGTTATAGCCAATGAGCTATAGTTATATCAAAGTCGTTATAACGACATTTAAATCGTTTTAGTTGAGTTCGCATTTACAGAATGGACAAGTGTCATATAACGATATATAAGTTTTTATAACGACACTTAAATCGTTCTAATACTTAACTCTATTACAGAATGTATATTTGAAGCATTTACAGAATGTACAACTGTTCTATAACGATATAGAAGTCGTTATAACGACATGGAAATCGTTCTAATACTTACGAATTTACAGAATGTACAAATGTTCTATAACGATATCGAAGTTGGTATAATGACATTTAAATCGTTCTAGTTGAGTTCGCATTTACAGAATGTACAAGTGTGATATAACAATATAGAAGTCGATATACCGACATGAAAATCGTTCTAGTACTTTAGCATTTACAGAATGCACATTTGAAGCATTTACAGAATGTGCAAATGTGATATAACTATATAGAAGTCGTTATAACGACATGGAAATAGTTCTAGCACTTACGCATTTACAGAATGTACATTTGAAGCATTTACAGAATGTACAAATGTGCTATAACGATATATAAGTCGTTCTAACGATATGTAAATCGTTCTAGTACTTAGGCATTTACAGAATGTACATTTGAAGCATTTACAGTGTGCAGATGTGCTATAACGATATAGAAGCCGTTATAAAGACATGGAAATCGTTCTTGTGCCCGAAGCAATTGCAGAATGTACAACTGTGATATAACGATATAGAAGCCGTTATAACGACATGGAAATCGTTCTTGTGCCCGAAGCAATTGCAGAATGTACAACTGTGATATAACGATATAGAAGCCGTTATAACGACATGGAAATCGTTCTAGTGCCTGCAGCAATTACAGAAAGTATAACTGTAATATAACAATATAGAAGTCGATCCAACTACCTGTGCTATAATGACGACATATATGCAGTTGCAGCACATATCACTTACGTAGTACATGTATACAAATAGGAAGCCCATTCCAACTAAAAAGATCTCTAAATTATTACACATAAGCATGGCATCCCAACACAAGGAATTTAGTAGCATAAGTTCTTACAAAGTGAGAGAATAACATCGAAGATAGGGAACTTAAACATCATTCATCTTCTGGAACTACTAGGCTTGTACAAGTGGCACGGTTATGACCTGTTTTCTGGCATTTACTACACTTGCGAGGCTTGCGAGACTCTCCAGCTGATCTTTTTCTATTTTGCGACGGTCGTCCACTTTGTCTTTTCACCAATGGTGGGAGGACCTTCCTTGCCAGCACATGCTCGGGAATGTTCCACTCATCTTCTTTCGGCAGAGGATACACAAAATCGGAATACGATTGCCTCCAACAAGTAGTACTGTAATATAGACTACAGAAATTGTAACCGTTATCCCCATTAAACCTTATCACGGCAATGGCATGTGCACATGGGAACTTGTCCAAATCAAATTTCTTACATGTACATCTACGTGCTTCTAAGTCCACAATGTGACGTTCCAAATTATCACCAACATCAAAAATGTCGGGGGAAATCGGCTTCACCTCCAATCCCTCTGCCTCATTATATGTCTTGCACATTTTCTTTTCTAAAGATGGAGTGAGAATGCTCGTACATTTTTCAGCTGCGACATGTCTTTCATAGAACCACCTCTGTTGTGTTTCCCGTATATAATCAATCAATCCAATTATAGGAAATTCTCTCGCACTTTTTAACAAGCTGTTTAGCGATTCGGCATTGTTTGTAGTCATAATATTGTATCGTACTCCACTAAAGTGTGCTCTAGCCCAATAACAATAATCTTCTTCCAACAAGTAATCACTAATTCCTTCCGCTTTACTAAACAGTGCCACCAAATTGTTCTCAAATTCTGGTTTTGTATAAGCCTCTGCTGTTGCCTTGAACAAATGTGCAAGATCACAACGTGGAAAACGAGTCTTCAGATTCCTTTGCAAGTGGTACATACAGTTTCCTTGATGAGCAAACTCAAAAACCTTTTGAAATCCATTTTTAATGCATCGTGCGATCGAAATTATCGCAGCTCCTCCGTATCACCTGTGATTGACTTCAACTTTTCGAAGAACCAACCCCAAGACTTATTATTTTCAGAATCAACTATCGCCCAAGCAAGGGGATATATCTGGTAATTTGCATCCTGACAAGTTGCTATAAGTAAAGTACCTTTACGACTCGAAGTCAAATGAGTCCCATCCACAGAAATAACTCGTCGCATCGAGTTAAGAAATCCACGGATGCTTGGTCCCAAAGCCATAAAAAAATATTTGAAACGTTCTTTTTTAGTAGTGTGAATGAATGTCACTGTACCTGGATTTTGTAACTCCAAAACATGAGAATACGATGGCAATTTTGCATAGCTTTCACTTGGTTTCCCACGGATCAATCCCATAGCATAATATTTCGCCATGTAAGCCTTTGTATAACTTATCGTGATGCCAAACTCCCGACGAATGTCACTAATAATGTCTCTCGGTCTATACAGTCGATTAGCATCTTGAAACTTAGGGGCGATGTGGTTTCCAATAACTGTATATGACGCATGCTTGTGGTCTTTGCGGCGCACACTCATTGAGCAAGTGTGATTACTTTGGTATTTTCGAACTTCAAAGATATCAGAATTGTTAAACTTTGTAGCCCGCAAACGCCACGTGCATTTATCCTCTATACACACAACTTCATATACGCTCTTATTTGACTTCTTAACTTTAAATTCGAAGTGACACTCCATAGCCATAGATAACATTTTTTGTACCAAAGCCTTCTTCGTTGGAAACAATTGTCTAACTTTCACATTTAGACTTTCTGGAATTCTCACCGATGAACCACAATGGATGTAAGAAAAGCTTGAAACTACAACCCGACTACCGCTTTCATTTGTATGGATCGACATTTCCATCTCCAAGAGTTTGACTTTGGGGTTCATGTGCATTCAAACCATCATTGTTGTCATCTATCATATTTTGATTATGATTTTCAGTTGCAATCAAGTTCGCACCATCCATGGCTTCTAATGGATTGTTCCTTACCATATCTCTCTCGGGATAATCTTGAATAACATCAAAATTGTTCCAATGTAGTAACCTCCCACCACCATTATCATCGATCGCAACATTCTCAATTTGCACAAAGTCTTCATCCCCATTCATATGGAGTTCTTCTTCACCATCAACCCGTGATAAACATGCATCAACATTTACCAATTCCCGATGTTCAACAGTTTTTTCTACAAGTGTAATGCACAAAAAAGTTTCTCTACAAACTGAAATAAACCACTGCACATTATTGTCACAGTCAATGATGGTCGGTGCTGCTGGAGCTTTACACACTATAGGGACAAGGCATGCCATCTATTTCGTATAGCCTTGAATCAAAATTCAATACCTCCTTCACTTTGTCATATAATTCAACATATGAAATTGTTCTCAAACAAAAATAGGCGTTGTCTTTCCTTTTTCATTTTCCACATATTTCCATATCCATACACCTTCGATTATTCTTCTCGAATTCAACTGGATGACAAATAGATATCCATACCATGTCCTCATTGTCCATAACTGCTATTAAACAAAACATTCTTGAGAAATACAGATAACAATATTGACGTCGTTCTGTAAAACAAATAACGACATTTATGTCGTTACATTTGCATTTCAAATATATCACATGGTACCATCAAAACAGATTATTATACTCTACCTCAACAAGTAGAAATAATAAAAGTAGATTGAAAATAAGCAAGGAGCGACTTTAACACACCATAGCGGCTTCTAACTTGTATGATTTGACAACCTCATTTTGTTTATTTTCATTTCATAGTTTTAACTTACCTTCGTATATACATTTTGGTGGTTTAACCATATGTACAATTCCAGGCACACATCAAGCATATTACAAAACAATATTGAAATTGTTATTTCAACACGAAAGGTAAAAATCTAGCTATGGTGAAATAACGATGTTATACTCGTATGGAGATATGTAAAAACGATATTGAAGTTTTTATTACACCACAATGATGAAAAATCCACTTACGTGATACATAACGATATTAGACTAGTTATAAGTGTAGGTATAATGATATTGAATTCGTTATTTCAACGCGAAAGGAGAAAATCTAGCTACGGAGGAGTAACCATTTTATACTCATTATAGACATGTGGAAAAAGGATATTGAAGTTGTTATTTCACCGCAATGGCAAAAATTTTACTTAATGAACAAGTAATACATAACGATATTAGACGCGTTATCAGCTTCCATATAACGATATTAACGTCGTTGTTTCAACACGAAAGGAAAAATCTAGCTACGGAGAAGTAACAATGTTATACTCCTTATAGAAATATATAAAAACAATATTGAAGTTGTTATTTCACCAGAATGGGAAAAAATCCACTTAAATGATTCATAACGATATTAGACTCGTTATAATTATAACTGTAATGATATTAAATTCGTTATTTCAACACGAAAGGGGAAAGTCTACCTACGGAGAAGTAACGACATTATACTTCTTATATGCATATGTAAAAAAGATATTGAGAAAGATAAGTAAATAGCGACATTAATGCACCATAACGACTTCTAACTTGCTATGCCCAAATGAGCAACATAAAACCCTAATTAAAGTAAGAAATGATTGTGAAGATGTAGAAAGAAAATGAAATAGTTGATTATACCATACCTTCTCTTCTTCTTCAAATGCCCAATATCGATCTTCTTCAAGAATTTGGTTATTTGGGAGAATGAGAATATATATTCATCTACATTGTATAATAAATGAGAAATTCAATTCTGAGAAACAAAGAGAGATGAAAAGAAGACACAAGATGATGTTGGATTGGAATTACTTACCTTAGAGGAGCCGATCAGTAGAAGAGACCAAGCGTAGAAGCCGCATATTCTGGTATGCTCATTCACGGGAGAAATTTGGACGGAAATGAGGGATTCAAGACAAGGACAAGATGGTCATTATATATATTCTTTTTCTATTTATTTTACCTAATGGCTATCTAGACAAAAATTTATAATGTGGGTCTTTTTAAATGAAAGTTTTGTTTGACCAACCCTTTTAAATGAATCCCTCTAAAACTACAAAAGCATACCTTTTCATGTTGAAGTTCTTCCCTTGGTCTTTTCCTTTCATGCTAAAGTTCTTCCACCTTTTCAGAAGACACCATGGGAATGAATAAATATTTTAAGATAGTAGAATATAAAGTAAGCAGCACAAAGCAATTACTTTCTAATTGCTACCAGAAGCAAGCTACTGGAAACGAAGTTAAGGCTCTAGCTGGGGAACTTCATTATCAGAAAAAACCATCTTTTGGTTGGTGTCTTTCTGTCATTGAAAGAAAATGATTGCACTCTAGTCAATATTAATTAATGGTTAGAATATCAAGACATCTGTACAGATCCATGACTCTAACTAAAGCTACGCAATAATTTGATAAAACTAAGAAGAAAACACATACATTAATTGATGTTATTGAAGCAAATAATCCAACTTAATAGAATAGGAAAAAGATTCATCCCTCAGCTAGATTCATCCCCAGCTCAGACTCATCTCCTAATGAACTGGTTGAGAGAGCGGCAAAAACAATTGACCATAGAAGGCCAATAGCCTTCATCAATTAAGAGTAATTCGAAAATTATATGCTTCTGAACAAAACCCAAAAAGAAATAAATGAATTTACAAAGCTAGTAAAATAAATTCAAAAATGTAGTAGTAGCCTAATGGCCTTCATTTTCTTATCATCAGAGTATATACATGTTCTAGTTGAGGTGATGTATCAATGAATGCTTGAAACTTTTGTTCTAGAAAATACAGATGACCAACAAACATGGACTACAATGCTTACAAAATAAAAGCAAATAGCTGCAACTGCTTACCACGTAAAAGGTTCATAACTGTCTTGTTTGGATTCTTCCACACCTGCTTCAAACCAATCTCCTTCACACGACACTGATCTTTGAAAAATATAAGACGATAACGGCAAGTAAGACAAAATTTTATGTTGCAAGGTAGTTTTGCATCAACAATGGAACTAATAGAGGCAATGGTTTTGAGATATTTACTGTTAAAATTCAAAAGAGGTAATTCCTCATTCCTCATTGCAGTTTCTGGCAATTTCTTGGTAGGATGTTTATTTATTGACCAATTACATGAGAGAATAGCAGAAAATTCACATCACACAATCAAATAGACAACAATATATCACTAAACAATGAAATAATTATGCTTTAGAAAATTAACGATTAGCATTCAAAAAGGCCACAAGCATATAACATAAACGAAAAATAATCAACAAAAACAAAATTAGACGAAAAAATTAAATAAAGAACCTAGGTTTCAACGCAGTGTGAGATGCGGTGTCTCTGGAAGAATACTTCAGTGATGGAACAAAAATGCAAGCTCCCCCTTGTTCATTCCCACCTTTGGCGCACACACTTGATTTTCTTTACTTCAAAGTTTTAATTTTCTACTCATTACAGAAACATTAGAAGTACAAAGGTTGTAACTTGTAATCCTTCTTATATTTCTCATTGGCAATGTAACATTATTCTACAAAAATACTCTAACTTACAAAATAAATTTACAAAAATAAATTCTTAAAAAAATTATTATTATTGACAAAGAACGATCCACTTTACTCATCATCGAAAGGGGTAACTACAGTAGAATCAATACGTCCCCAACAGAAATCACCCAGTCAGAACAGAAATCTCAAGTTATTCATTTAGCTTTCTTAAAATTGAAATTAAAAAGTCCACAGCACAATTTCCCAAGCATCTCACTTTTTTCACTCCACGAAAGAAAATAGAAAAAGAAAAAAGCACCTTGTTGCGGTGATATGCACATATTTTATACGCTTTTTACCCCCGTTTTGCCCCTGTTTTGAGTTGAATATAGTTCTCCTTTTCGTGTTTTTCTTATGATATGCGTTTTTTGGAACGGATATTGCTTTCCTTGCTTTGTTTGTGTTGTGTAGGTGTTTTAGGGGTTAAAAGTTGATGAATCATCGCCAACGAGGAGATCCCGAGATACAAGAATATGAGACGAAGCAATGGGAGTGAAAAGATCATTTTTTGGATAACTCAAAATTAGCACAAGCAGACAGTTGCACGGGCCCCTGTGCCAATCAACACCACCAGGGCACCATCGCCGCGACCTTGTGCTGTCGGCACGGCTTTGTGCGACGGGAATTTTAGGGTTCTTGCGGATCTGGGCTGTCTAGCTCGGACTTTCGGTTTAAATAGCATTCCAAGGCGAATTATGGGGGCAGTGTAGACATTAGAATAGACTAGATCTAGTTTACTTTCCTGCAATTTCAATTCTATATCCAAAAGTTGAAGATTAAATCTATTGTTTTAGCATCCAAGATTGAACTCTACCTTCCTCTTAGCTTTCATGGAGTAGTTGTTGTCGGTAAACCTCTATTTCTTGCAATTAAATTCTATTATTCTAGTTTATTGTTTTCCACATGAATTCTATTCAATCTATTGCTTTAATTACACAAATCCACATCATGCATGAGTAGTTGAATTTAGGGAATTAGGGTTCATCTCATCTAATTGCAATGAACATGGCGTTGAATTGGTTGTTAGTATGTATGGCTTAATTAGGGTTTCCATGCTAGAATTATTAACGATTGATATCGGTATAGCGCTCATCCGGTGTCAATTCATCGTACAACGAGTCAAACACCGACAGGTTGATTTCTCCTTTGGACCCCCTAGCGTAGACATGGCTAGTC
Source organism: Jasminum sambac (assembly GCA_018223645.1). Lineage (NCBI taxonomy): Eukaryota > Viridiplantae > Streptophyta > Magnoliopsida > Lamiales > Oleaceae > Jasminum > Jasminum sambac. The sequence goes on from CP073640.1 coordinate 37,380,635, forward strand.
TCTGATCACGACAGTGGCCCAGACGGCCATGGAGACCTTCTAAGCTTTGAAAGAAGTTAGAATTCAATTTCTCAACCTAATTTAATCATTCACACTCACATTCACCCTTAGAAAAGTGTTCATTGTCAATAGGATAGACGACACCCTAATTCCCGCTTTTAATCATTAAAGAATCATATTGAGTTATTTACACCAATTAATCCCTTGCTTGCAATATTTATTTCCTTAATTAACTCCGTCTATAATGGAGTAAATTACAAATCACCAACAAACAAACGGTTTAGCTAATCAATTGGCAAAATAAAAGTAGACATCCTTTAGCCTCCCTGTGAGACGACCCGTGAGTATAACGACACCGTATACTTGCGGTTTATCACTATCAAGTTTTTGGCGCCGTTGCCGGGGAGGCGACGGTTGATATTTTTATCTTTTGCCATCCATTAGACTAAATCATTTTTAAAAAAAAAAAACACAAAAACCAAAAATTTTTTTATTTCATTTCATTTATTCACGTTTTACTTTGTTCTCATTGCTGTTGGACGTCGATTTTTATTATTGTTGAGCAGACTAACGTTTGTTTCCGAATAGCCATATTTGTGCATGCACAGGAGGTCCCAGCCTCACGACTTAGTACCGCTGGATCAAGATCTTGACATCACCTTGCGTGAGCTCAGAAGGCAAATTCGGGAAAGATGAGCTCACTTCACAATGGCCGACAACAACAATGATCTTTGCCAAGCCTCTTAAGGATTATGCCTCTCCCAGCAGCTAGGGTTACAATCTAGCATAGCTCGACCCGATGTCGCCGCCAATAACTTTGAGCTTAAACCATCCCTTCTTTCCATGGTCCAACAAAACCAATTCGGTGGACTTCCAACCGAGGACCCCAACCTCCATATTCAGGTATTTCTCGAATACTGTGATACTCTAAAGATTAATGGGGCCACCACCGATGCAATCCGCCTTCGACTTTTTCCTTTTTCATTGAGAGATAAAGCAAGAGCTTGGCTCCATTCACTTGGCGCCGGCTCTATCACTACTTGGGCTCAACTTTTACAAGCCTTTCTATCCAAATATTTCCCACCTTCTAAAATAGCCCAACTTAGACACCAAATCACAGCCTTTGCTCAGCGGGATGGGGAGTCCTTATATGAGGCTTGGGAAAGGTTCAAGGAGCTGCTCCGCCTTTGCCCACACCACGGGTTAGAGAAGTGGTTGATCGTACATACCTTCTACAATGGGCTGACCTACATCTCTAGAAATTCCATAGATGCAGCTACAGGAGGGGCTTTGATGAATAAAGGCCTTGATGAGGCCTACGAGCTTATCGAGAACATGGCTCTCAACCACTACCCGGTGGGCCAGAGCGAAACACACCCAAGAAGGGAGGTAAGTACGACGTTGAGGTATTATCTCTTTTAGCTAATAAAGTTGATGTATTAGCACAAAAATTCGATCAATTGCATACCTCCTCTTCTCATGTTACTCCTAATGCTTCCATGTTTTGTGAGCTTTGTGGTGTGCAGGGTCATCTAACCAATGAATGTCAGCTAGCTTTGCCTATCACTCCAAATGCATCGATGGAACAAGTCAATGCATTCCAAGGGATAAATCCTCGACCCCAAGGTAACCCCTACGCCAATACTTACAATTCGGGATGGAGGAATCACCCAAACTTCTCTTGGAAGAACCCTAGTGCTCCTCCACAACCCTACAATCCTCCGGGTTTCCAGCCTAGACCTAACCAACAACAACCACCACCGCAAAAGTCCAACTTGGAGAGTTTGATGGAAAATTTTATTGCCACACAGTCTAAGACAAATGAGACTGTCCATAACTCCATCCAACAGTTGAACACAAAAATTGACTCCCTAGCCACCCATAACAAAATGCTAGAAAATCAGTTGGCCCAACTAGCTAGCTCAACCACTAGGAATCCCGGTACTTTACCAAGTCAACCTCTAAACCCTAGAGACCAATGCAACGCTATCACATTAAGGAGTGGAAGAGAGCTAGATGAGCCTAAGAGAAGTCAAGAGAAGGCAAAGACTAAAGTAAGCGAAGAGGAGAGTGAATCAAAGACCCCCGATATCGGATTTGAAGGTGTGAAGGAAAAGTATGAGGGAGAGACTAGTGAGAGTAAGGAAGAAAAAGGAAAAGGTTTGAACAACAACATCACTCCCACCACCTACAAGCCGAGACTACCCTATCCACAAAGATTTGCTAAGACGAAGCTAGATCAGCAATTTGGTAAGTTCCTTGAAATTTTGAAAAAACTCCAAGTCAATATCCCTTTTTCTGATCTAATGACGCAAATGCCATCTTATGCCAAATTTTTAAAAGATATTCTTACTAAGAAACGGAATCTTGATGAGGTGGAGACCGTTGCTCTCACAGAAGAGTGCAGTGCTCTCATTCAAAATAGGTCTCCTCCTAAACTCACAGACCCTGGAAGTTTTTCAATTCCGTGCACCATAGGCCAAATGACAATTGAAAAAGCCTTGTGTGACCTAGGTGCCAGTGTTAGCGTTATGCCCCTCTCCATTAGCCAAAAGCTCAACATGGGGAAATTGAAAAACACCAATATGACACTCCAAATGGTGACCGATTAAGCTTAAGTACCCTATAGGAATTCTCGAGGGCGTGCTGTTAGAGTAGGGAAATTTTTCATCCCTGTGGACTTTGTAGTCTTCGAAATGGATGAAGATTCTCAAATACCCATCATACTCGGGAGACCATTCTTAGCCACAGCAGGGGCGATTATAGATGTTAAGAACGGTAAACTAAGTCTAAGTGTAGGGGAGGATAAGGTCGAGTTTATGCTAACCAATGTTTTGAAAAATCCTATGCTCGAAAGCCCCTGTTATTTGATTGATGCAGTTGAAAGCATATCCAGGGAGCATTCCCCTCGAGACCTCACCTACATTTTTGCTATAGATGCAGATGAAGAGGAACTTGAACATGTACTTGAGGAAAACAATTTGACTGGTAAGGCCAATGATTCGACTCTTGGCCATGAGGTACAGAAGCTTGAATTGAAACCCCTTCATCCTTTCTTTAAATATGCATTTTTAGATGAAAATGAGCTATGTCCTGTGATTATCAATGCTAGCCTAGATGACGAACAACTTTTTAAGATGCTCTATGTTTTAAAAGCACATAAAAAAGCCATTGAATGCAGTATTGATGTTCTTACGGGCATAAATCCTGACCCTTGCATGCATCGTGTTACACTAGAAGAGGTTTACAAAGACCACACTAAGCAATGGCATGACAAGTGCATTCCCCACCGAGAGGTCCACGAAGTAGTCAAGGTTTTTCCCTATAAAGTCCTTGTGTGTTGTGAAAATGGTGATAGTTTCAAGGAAAATGGCCAACGACTTAAGCTCTACTTCAATGGAAAACACACAGATACATTTAAGACTATACTTTTATGTGATATTCTCCCGAAGAGGGAAACCTGATCATTAATAGTAGCATGGTCGTGCGGGACGTTAAACCAGCGCTTTTCAGGAGGCAACCCGTGTTTTTCCATTTATTTTCCTTAGTTTTATTTTTATTTTTTGCTTTTACATCTTTTTACCATCCTCCGCATTGAGGACAATGCTCAGTCTAAGCTTGGGGGAGGTGGCAGTTTCTACGATATATTTGTGTTTAGGTTAGTTATGTTTAGGGTATTTTTAAGCGGGAGATGTTTTACTTTTAACATGGTGTTTCTTGCTTCTAGTGTTATGTTTCTCCCTTTTGTGTTAGTTCATTTCATATTCCTTTCTTCAAAAAATTAAAAAATATATAATAAAAAAATAAAAAAATTGGTCAGATCATTGCATGGCCCCCTGTGCAATTCCACATGGGCCGTGCAGACCATGTCATCATGCCACACCTCTATCTTTGCATTGTATTCATCTTAGCATCCTCTTTTAGACCCCATGGAACAATATACGAATGGTTTGAAATGTTTTGGGTCTTGTGCTTGACATGCGGAGTTTGCGAACATGGAAACATTTTAATTGTGCCAAGGAGTTCTGAATTGTGTACGCAATCATTACGTCGAATGTGCATCATTTTGAATTTTGAGCAATGATAGACATAACCCAGTAAGGAATTTTGAGCCTTTGTGACCGACATCTAGCTTCCGGTCCTTTATTTCTTTTCTTAAGTGTGTCCTCCATTCACTATTACCCTTTAGAACTTGCTTGCGTTCTTTTTCAAGTCTATATTGATACATGTGTAATTGTGAATATGATAGAGGCATTCATTTGAATTAGCCGCATAACTAAAGGCCATCCGTGCATAAGTTTATCCATTCATAGCCCCGTTGAGCCGATAAGCCTATTTCTTCGTCTCACCCTCATTCTAAGCCCCACACCCTTTTTTTTTATCACTCTTTGGCCTAGAGAGTTGTGAAGCATACGCTATGAAGTGGTATGATAAGTGTTTTCAATCTTTTTGGCATTCAGAGCTAGTTTCTTCCCCCGCTAGTCAAATACCTTATTGCAAAAAAAAAAAAAAAAAAGAAGAAAAAAAGAGAAAAAAAAGGGGGAACGAATAAAATTCCGAAATGGGAAAAGGAGAAGTACTCGTATATTTGGAAAGGGAAGAATATTCGCTTCAAGAGTATTGACGTTGCTCTCATTTGAGTTGTATGCTTTGCTTCTCTCTCTTTAGCCCCACGTACACTAACAATTTCCACACCCATCGCCCTAGCCTTCATTACAACCCGAAAAGACCTCTTGATTCATGAATGCACTTGTAATCGCGAGTAGAGGAGATTTAGAATTCTTGCATGCCTATGGTAGGGAATGGTAATGGATTGGAAATGAGCGAAATAGATGCCCGCACTAAACACATGAGAGATTGAGCGAAAATGACAACTTTTGGTAAGGGTCTATTTCATTGCTCTCGATTCAACTTGTATGCACTGCACACTGAATGCTTGATGTACACAGGTGAGTTCTTCTTTGTATGGTGAAGTCTTGATATGCTAGCATTCTCTTATCGAAAGCCTAGAATCAACCGGTGACCTTGGAACCTGTTTTTAAAGTTCTTGTGGGGTACTGAGAAGCGTTTTCAACGTTGCATGCTTGGATGGTGTTTGGTTTAAATGGTACTCCTACGAATTCATTTTGAATGGTTTTGCTCTCTTGAGGTCCTTGGGCTAATAGTTAGACTTGCTGGGATCAAATATGGTTTCTTAATAAGTTTGCTTGGGACAAGCAAAGCTCTAAGCTTGGGGGAATTTGATATGCACATATTTTATACGCTTTTTACCCCCATTTTGCCCCTGTTTTGAGTTGAACATAGTTCTCCTTTTCGTGTTTTTCTTATGATATGCGTTTTTTGGAACGGGTATTGCTTTCCTTGCTTTGTTTGTGTTGTGTAGGTGTTTTAGGGGTTAAAAGTTGATGAATCATCACCAACGAAGAGATCCCGAGATACAAGAATATGGGACGAAGCAATGGGAGCGAAAAGATCATTTTTTGGATAACTCAAAATTAGCACAAGCAGACAGTTGCACGGGCCCCTGTACCAATCAACACCACCCCGGGCACCATCGCACGGCCTTGTGCCAATCGGCACGGCCTGTGCGACGGGAATTTTAGGGTTCCGCGGATCTGGGCCTGTCTAGCTCAGACTTTTAGTTTAAATAGCATTCCAAGGCCAGAATTATGGCGGAACGGTTGTAGACATTAGAATAGACTAGATCTAGTTTACTTTCCCTGCAATTTCAATTTTATATCCAAAAGTTGAAGATAAATCTATTGTTTTAGCATCCAAGATTGAACTCTACCTTCCTCTTAGCTTTCATGGAGTAGTTGTTGTCGGTAAACCTCTATTTCTTGCAATTAAATTCTATTATTCTAGTTTATTGTTTTCCACATGAATTCTATTCAATCTATTGCTTTAATTACACAAATCCACATCATGCATGAGTAGTTGAATTTAGGGAATTAGGGTTCATCTCATCTAATTGCAATGAACATGGCGTTGAATTGGTTGTTAGTATGTATGGCTTAATTAGGGTTTCCATGCTAGAATTATTAACGATTGATATCGGTATAGCGCTCATCCGGTGTCAATTCATCATACAACGAGTCAAGCACCGACAGGTTGATTTCTCCTTTGGACCCCCTAGCGTAGACATGGCTAGTCTCTGATCACGACAGTGGCCCAGACGGCCATGGAGACCTTCTAAGCTTTGAAAGAAGTTAGAATTCAATTTCTCAACCTAATTTAATCATTCACACTCACATTCACCCTTAGAAAAGTGTTCATTGTCAATAGGATAGACGACACCCTAATTCCCGCTTTTAATCATTAAAGAATCATATTGAGTTATTTACAACAATTAATCTCTTGCTTGCGATATTTATTTCCTTAATTAACTCCGTCTATAATGGAGTAAATTACAAATCACCAACAAACAAACGGTTTAGCTAATCAATTGGCAAAATAAAAGTAGATATCCTTTAGCCTCCCTGTGAGACGACCCGTGAGTACAACGACACCGTATACTTGCGGTTTATCACTATCATGCAGTTAAACACATATTACAAAAGAAAATACAGGGTAATAAAGGCGCAATAAATGGTCTGGAAAAGATGAAAAATCGAACCAACGGGCTCGAACCCTAACTCATGTATACTTTCAAGATGTACCTTGGCATACGGAATCGACATCGTAACAACGCGTACACGATGTGCCGAAACACACAGGGCAACCATGACGGAACGACATCAAATCTGAGAGTCGTCTAGAACACGAAAGGATCGCCAAGAAAACCAACATCTTGCTTGCACGTTTTTGAGTTTCGTACAGAGACAATCGACGGCAGCTGAATTAGTGGCAGATAAATCACAGTGACACGAAAGAATTCAGATCTGGGGTGGAAGAGTTGCTCGAAGCAGCAGCGAAGAGAGAGAAAGGAGCGTGAGAGAAAGCACCAAGAGTATCAAAGAAGGGGGAATAAGCGGGTGAAAAGGTTTAAGCAATGAACCGGGTTAGGCCAGGATCCGTGAGTTCTTGATGTGTAAAATTCGTCCAGCCGGTACCAAAACGACGTTGTTTTGAGTCTTAGATTAATAAAACGACGTCGTTTTGGCATCGTCGTAATGAATAGTTAAAAACTTATGTGTGCTTTTATAATAGGAGATAGGAAAATGAGATAATGACTAGGGCGGCGAAACATGCATTGCACGTAGTCTTTGGATTGTGTGACGTAGCGTTTAGTTTGTTTATAGCAGTGCACGTCTGAGGGACATAGTAGTTGTTGTTTGGTATGGAATTTAGAATTTATATGTGTATATATGTATGTATGTATGTATGTATGAAATAGAATATGAAACTTGCTCCTGAATAGTTAAATAAGTGGCCGCCCAAAGTTGTCCTAGCCATTTGGGATTATATATTACATACAGATACAGATGCAGATTCAAGTGCACAGACAGTTTTTGTACATGGTTATATTTCGAGGCATTCATTTAAAAGGGGCAATCAAACAAAAGTTTCATTTAAAAAGACCCACATTATAAATTTGTCTAAATAGCCTTTTGTTTAAATAAATAGAAAAAGAATAAATATAATGACTATTATATCTTTATGTCCCAAAAGACCATCTTGTCCTTAATTTCACTACAAAATTCATCCACATGAGAAATACCTCGTTGATGGTCGGCTTCTCCTCACTTTCTCCGTAGTTGATCAGCTTCTTCCAAGGTAAGTAATTTCTCTCCAATATCATCTTGTGTCTTCTTTTCATCTCTCTTTGTTTCCCATAATTGAATTTTCTCTTTTTTGCACAATGTAGATGAATCTATATTCTCATTCTCCCAAATAATCAATTTGTTGAAGCTGGAAACCAATTTGAGACGATTGATATTGTGCATTTGGAGAAGAAGAGAAGGTATGGTATAATTAACTATTTTATTTTTTTCTACAACTTCACAATCATTTCTTTCTTTAATTAGAGTTTTATACTGTTCATTTGGGAATAGCAAGTTAGAAGTCGTTGTGGTGTGTTCATGCCGTTATTTATTTATTTTTCTCAAATTACTTCTATTATTTATTTCTATTTATTGAAAAAAAGCAAAATATATTTTAATAGTACTATTTGATCTATGTTAAATGCAAATGTAATGATATAAACGTTGTTATTTCTTTTACAAAACAACATAAATATCATTGTTAATATTTCTTAAGAATGTTTTGTTTAAGAGGATATATTTTCTATTTGAAAATCTATTGCTTCAAGTAATTTCTATACTGAGATGACAATGTGTTTCCATTTATGATGCGCCACATGCGTGTAAAAATATTATTTAAATTACAGGTGTAATGGTTCCACAAAAAGATATATAGACGAGATCATATAACAAAACGTTCAATAGATATATAGACTTCTGGTTTCAAAACAATTGCTTGGCACATGATCTCGTCTTCCCTTCTCCTCACACATCACATCAAACTTTGGATGACCCTTTGCCTTCACCAACCTGCTTCCCACGTCCAACATCGTCTAACAAAAAGAAAACGGAAACATAGTGAGTCATAAAGACTCGATGGGAAATAGGTACGTATGCAAATGCATGAGACGAATGTGACTTTGGGCCTTGTTGCTAATCATGTGTTCACAATGGCGCCATCAAATATCACATCACATATATGGCCTTTTGAAATCACACCCATATATGGTCACACCTTATTGGCCTCACATCATGTTTTGGGGCATAGGTCCCCCATATGGCCGCTTATCTTACACAATGTAAACACATGATTGGCAACCTATATGTATACATGCTAGTGACATAATTTATACAAATATGCCATTCACATCCAGTCACGACGAAAACCTCACCATACAATGCCGCTTACGGATTCATGAAGGAAACATATTAACAATGGTAATCTCTACCTTTTCTTCATAAGTTTTTCTCCCATGTAACACACTACGCACTACAAGAGGTGAAAGAACGTAGGTGGCATCTCAAGGTAGTCAAAATCATAGAAAACATAGCTTAGAACCAAGAAAATTTTCTTTGATTAACCCAATGCAATCAACAGAGAAAACTTGTATTTTCCAATCATAATCCCCGTCATAATCTAACATATGTGTAACTTACCTCTTTACATACATAAACACATCTATTACTCACCTCTAAGTAGAAGAAAACAAACTAAACGATGCTTGGTGGCTTCCTCCTTTCTTTCCTCTTCTTCCTCTCTTCTTCTATTGTGGCACCAAAAGGATAAGATGATGGTAAAGATTAACTTGCAAGTCTTACTCAAGGTGTGGGAAGCTTAGAGAATGGTGAAGAGTGTCTTTTGGTGTGTTTTTGAAGTGTTGGGATCGAAATTGGGTAAGATATACATCACCAAATGGCAAGAAATGTCTAGAATAAGTTTTTAGCCGACTTCAAGCTATGGCCTTATCTTAATAATTACGGTCGTACCAAAGTCTCTAAAAATTTTCAGTCTCCTTCTGCCTCAACGTCACGACCGTATCCCTATAGCTTATGGCGGTACCTGAAATCTTACTGCCATATCTTTAATGCTCATGGTCGTAAAATTGGTTTTGCTAAAATTTTCTGAAATTTTACTTACTCCACGAATTCTTACGGCCATATCACTTTCACACACATCGAAACACCTATATACTGGTCATACATATATCATAAACAATCATCATCATTAATCACACATATATACTGGTCATACATATATCATAAACAATCATCATCATTAGGCAAACATATTTATAACCATCTATAGAAATCACGTACGAAATCATATGGGGTGTTTCAATGCAGACATGTATGGATATCAATTTGTCATCCAGTTGAATTTGAGAAGAATATCGAAGGTGTATGGACATGGAAATATGTGGAGAATGAAAAAGGGAAGACAACGGCTATTCTTGTTTTGAGAACAATATCATATGTGGAATTATATGCCAAAGTGAAGGAGGTGTTGAACGTTGATTCAAGGCTATACGAAATGGAGATGCCATGCCTAGTCCCTATAGTGTCTAAAGCTCCAACAGCACCGGCCATCATTGACTATGACAACAATGTGCAGTGGTTTATTTTAGTCTCTAGAGAAACTTTCATGTGCATTATACTCGCAGAAAAACTTGTTGAAAATCGGAATTGTTAGATGTTGATGCATGTTTATTGCGGGTTGATGGCAAAGAGCAACTTCATATGAATGGAGATGAAGAATTTGTGCAAACTGAGAATGCCGTGATAGATGACAATGGCGGTGGAACGTTACTAAATTGGAACAATTTTGATATAAGTCAAGATTGTCCCGAAAGAGAAGATGTGTTAGGGAATAGTCCCTTAGGAGCAATGGACGATGCTAATTTGATTGCAACTGGAAATCATAATCGTCTACTATAATAGATAACACTAATGATGGTTTGAATACATATAAAACCCAAAGTCATACTCTTGGAGATGGAAATGTCGATGTCCGTACAAATGAAAGCGGTAATCGGGTTGTAGTTTCAAGCCTTTCTTTAGACCATTGTGCTTCATCAGTGAGAATTTCGCAAAAGTCTAAATATGAAAGTTAGACAATTGTTTCCAACGAAGAAGACTTTGATACAAAAAATGTTGTCTATTGCTATGAAGTGCCACTTTGAATTTCAAGTCAAGAAGTCAAATAAGAGCATATGTGAAGTTATGTGTATAGAGGATAAATGCAAGTGGCATTTGCGGGCTACAAAATTTAAAAATTCCAATGTCTTCAAAGTTCGAAAATACCAAGGTATTCACATTTGCTCAATGAGTGTGCGCTACAAAGGCCATAAGCATGCATCATATATAGATTTTGGAAACCACATCGCCCTTTAGTTTCAAGATGCTAATTGACTGTAGAGATCGAGAGACATTATTAGTGACATTCGTCGAGAGTTTGGCATCACGATAAGTTATATGAAGGCTTACATGGCAAAAGATTATGCAGTGGGATCGATCTGTGGAAAACCAATTGAAAGCTATGCAAAATTGCCATCGTATCTGTTTTGGAGTTACAATGTAGTGACCGGAAAATTCTTCTTAAATAAAATATATTTAATTAAATAAAATTTCGAACGTGTCACTACGACCTTACTTATAAAATTTAAATAGTGTACGCTCGTCTAGTCGAAATTCATATTATTTATTGTTATATTTAATTATTTATACAAATTTATTTATTTTCAAAATTTATAATTGAGGACCAAACTTTAGAAATTGTTCGTTTTAGTCCATAAAGTCTGGTTTTTATTCAATAACGATCCCATATTTACTTTAAGCCCAATTATAAGCCCATTTGAAATGGTAACCCTTTAAATACTCATTTTAGACCCTCAAACCCTAGCATCATTTCACCTTCAAGTTTATTCTCTTCTCATTCAACAAATCAAACTTCAAGTGGTAAGATTTCTTGATATTTCCATTTATATCTCCATTTTTATTTTGTTGTTCTAAGTTTTAATCACCTATTTGTACTTTTTCACTTGATTTTCTGCACAAAATACAATAAATACACGTATATAGCCATCATCACAGCCGCGCCACCACCTCGCCGCTGCACCACCACCACACCACCACCATCTCCCACCATCATCTCGGCCCCAAAACACATCCACACACACGCATATACATGGATATATATATACATACGCATAGCACACGGCCAAGAGGAGCTATCACATTCAAATTTCGACCTCACAAGCTAAAAATCGCACCTACACCTTCCTCTAGCTCCCTAGGACATCGTTGTATAGTTTAATTTCGAAAATTTTTGAAGAATCGATCGGATTTTGAAAATACCCAAATTTTTTCTTAGAGTTCTAGCTTCAATTTCTCCCCACACACTCAATATTTCTTCAAATTGATTTCACCACTAGCTTTACCACCTTCAACTCCACCTTCGCCACCATTTTGCCGGCCGAAAACTGAGAGAAAGAGAGAAAGCCGTGACAGGGAGAGAGAACCGAGAGCAGAGAGAGAGAGCGTACAAGAGAGAGATGCCGGGTGAAGGTGATGATGACCCGGCCCATTTTCCTTTTTTATTTATTTGGTTTAATTGCAAGTTAGTCCCTTAAGTTCCATCATTAGTTTAAGTTGGTCCCTATAATTTATTTAATTTACAAATCCGTAACTTTTAATTGTTACAATTTAATCCCTAAATATTATTTATGGATTTAATCCCCCATCTTATTTATTTTATTTAAATGAGCCCTCAAATTTTATTTAATTTCAAGTCCCTAACTTTTAATTATTGCAATTTGACCCCTAAACTTTTATTTCACTTTTAATCCTTCAATTTCTTTTTCATATTTACTTTAACCCCCAAAATTTAATTGCATATTTGTCCCTCGTGTTTTAAAAATCTTATAATTGAGCCCAAAATATTTTTAGTTCACTTTTATTGCATAATAGGTCCTCAAATTATTAAATTCTTTCAAATTGACCCCCAAAGTTTTATATCTTTTCTATTTTGGTCTAAAAACTTCTATATTACTTATAGATACTTAATATTTAAGAGTATTAACATAAATTAAACTCATTATTGACTAGACGAAGAGTACGGACAGCTAGAGGACTGATCTCTCACCGTGAGTAAGCTCAATACTCGGCTAAGGGTTAAGGTGTAGTGACCGCGAATTTCCTTAAATTAAAATATTTAATTAGAGTAAAATCTCAAACGTGTCGCTACAACTTCACCTATAGAGTTAAGCTAGCAGACCTTCGTCTAGTTAAAATTTTATAAAATTTACTATTATATTGAATTATTTAAAATGAAAACAAAAATAATAAGTTATAGTATATATATTTATTTATTTATTTTCAATTTACGTTTGAGGACCAAATTTTAGAAATTATTCGTTTTAGATCAATTAGAGGCCCATTTGTAGTCCAATACGGTCCAATCAATTTGAAACACCTGTCTAGAGGCCCATTTGCAAATGCTATTCTAAATTTTACCCTTATATACGCTTTTTGAGTGTGCTTAAACCACTAACCACATTCTCCTCCCATTGTCAACCTCAAGATCAATCTATCCATTCTTATCCAAATTAATCAAACTTCAAGAGGTAATATTTCTTGCCACTTTGTTCATATTTCAATTTCTAAATTTTATTGTTGTAAGTATTAATCATCTATTTGTGTTGTCACTTGATTTATCACACAAAGTAGCAATGTACATACACAAAAATGCGTATATATACATATATACACGCACCACCACTTGCCGCCACCACCTTCTTAGCGCATACCACCATTTGCACATACCATTTCCACCACCTAGAACACATTCATCATCATCATCTCAACTCACACACACACACAACGCATATATACACGCATATATACATACCACGATCATACGAGCTCGACCAAGAACACAACCTCGTCCAAAACTCGAGCAATTCACAAAAAACAACACACCTACACCTTCCTCTCAGTCCTAGAACATCGTAGTATAGTTTGATTTCAAAAATTTTCAACGAATGAATCAATTTTAAAATACCCAAATTTCTACCTAAGTTTCAATCCTTCATTTCTCCCCAAATACTCAACCATTTTCAATCAAAGACCACCACTAGATTCACCATGTTCTTCATCTCCACCTCGCCACCATTTCGATACCAAAAACTTCAGGAGAAGCGAGATATAGAAGGGCCGAGAGAGAGCAGAGAGAGCCGAGAGAGAGTGGAAGTCGGGTATAGAAAGAGATAGATCGGCCCAACCCGTTTTTAAATCCAGATTTTACACTTTAGTCCCTCAGAGTTCCATCCTTAGTTTAAGTTGGTCCCTATAATTTATTTTAATTTTGAGATCCTCAACTTTTAATTGTTACAATTTAGTCCCTCAACATTATTTATAAGCTCTAACCCTTAATTTTATTTATTTTATTTAAGCGAGCCCTCAAATTTTATTTAATTTCAAGTCCCTAACTTTCAATTGTTGCAATTTGACCCCTAAACTTTTATTTCACTTTTAATCCTTCAATTTCTTTTTCATATTTAATCTAACCCCCAAAATTTAATTGCATATTAGTCCCTCATGTTTTAAAAATGTTATAATTGAGCCCAAAATATTTTTAGTTCACTTTTATTGCATAATAGGTCCTCAAACTATTAAATTCTTTCAAATTGACCCCCAAAGTTTTATATTCTTTCCATTTTGGTCCACAAACTTCTATATTACTTATAGATACTTAATATTTAAGAATATTAACATAAATTAAACTTCGTTATTGGCTAGGCAGAAATGCGGCAGACAGTAGAAGGTGATTCTCACCAGATTAGTAAGCTCAATACTCGAAGCTAAAGTTTAAGGTAGATCCATTTTCTAAAAGTTTCTTTTAAATGTGCGCAATTGCAATTAATATTATTATAAATGCTGCATGTAAATGTTATGTGATGATAGGCTTTTTAGCCTACTTTTGACGTGCTTCCTCGGCACTATGGCGATAGGCTCTTTGCCCTAATTACGGCGTGATTTAATAGCATTATGACGATAGGTCTTTGACCTAATATATTATAATGGCGTGCTATTAATCACTATGATGGCGTGTCACGATTAAGAGGATGATGAGCGAACTTGTATTTTATACTGTTTCGTATTTTATGAAAATGATGATTATGTGCATTTATTTTGTAATATATATTAATTGTGGTGCTTGGCGGGATCTTGAGTATTTAAAATACTCACGATTTTCTCTATCAAATGAACAAATTGCAGATTAAAGGAGGAGAGGCTTGGCGGCGTGGGAATCTCTTAGGGACCTTCAAATAAATTAGTTTTAATTACATGGACAATTGAGTACTTTTAGCATTGAAGTAATGACTTTTGAATGTTTTGAACTTACTAGTACTTTATTGGATGTTTTTGAGGTCTGTGTTGAAACTATCGTGAGACACTCTTTCGATTTTATTAATTTAAATAAATTTCCGCATTTTAGCTATTTGTTATCTTTCCGCATTTATTTATATTATATAAAAAAAAAAGAAAGAAATGGTTAGTTTTAAAGAAAGAACTAGCGTTCCGAGTTCTTCGAATTCGGGGCGTTACATAAGGTAGATCCCCTTTTCTTAAAATTTTCTTCCAAATGTGCGCATTTACAATTAATATTGTTATAAATACTGCATGTAAATGTTATGTGATGATGGGCTTTCATAGCCTACTTATGACGTGCCTCCTAGGCACTATGACGATAGGCTCTTAGCCTACTTATGACGTGCTTCCTCAGCACTATGACGATAGGCTCTTAGCCTACTTACGACGTGTTTCAATAGCATTATGGTGATAGGCTTTTGGCCTAATATTTTACAACGACGTACTATTAAACACTATGATGACGTGTACGATTTAGAGGGATGATGAACGAACTTGTATTTCATACTTATTCGTATTTTATGATTATGTGCTGTTAATTTGTAATATATATTAATTGTTGTGCGCGGGATCTACTGAGTATTTTAAATACTCACGTCTTCTCTATTTAATGAACAAATTGCAGATTAGGGAGTTGGAGGCATGGAGGCTCGGCGAGGCATGGAGGCTCTTTAGGGTTTATTTAATAAGAAACTTCGTTTCTGTCGTTATTTCTTTTGTGAACTCAAGTTGTCTAAGTATGTCACTTGAATGTTTTAAATGTTTGAAACTATTAGAGATTGAACAGATGTGAGAAAATTCTAAAATGTTTTACTATTTTAAATTAATTTCCGCATTTTAGTTATTTGTTATTTTTCCGCATTTATTATTATTATTACAAAAAAAATTGTGGTTTAAAGAATTTAAGTGTTTTTAAAGAAAGAACTAGCGTTCCGGGTCCTTACAACTCGGGGTGTTACATACAAAATCCAGGAGCATTGACATTCATTCCCACTACTAAAAAATAGCATTTCAAATATTTTTTTTATGGCATTGGGACCAAGCATACGTGGATTTCTTGACTCGATGCGACGAATAATTTCTGTTGATGGGACTCACTTGACTTTGAGTCGGAAAGGTACTCTACTTGTAACAACATGTAAGGATGCAAATTACTAGATGCATCCCACTTGCTTGGGTGATAGTTGATTCTGAAAATAATATGTCCTGGGGTTGGTTCTTTGAAAAATTGAAGATAATCACAGGTGATATAGAGGAGCTTGCAATAATTTCCGACCATGCATAATGCATTAAAAATGAATTTCAAAAGGTTTTTGAGTTTGCTCATCAAGGAAATTGTATGTGCCGCTTGCAAAAGAATCTGAAGAATTGTTTTCCATTTTGTGATCTTGTACATTTGTTCGAGGCAACAACATAGGCTTATACAATACCAGAATTTGAGAATAATTTGATAGCACTGTTTAGTAAAGCGAAAAGAATTAGTGATTACTTTTTGGAAGAAGATTATTGTTATTGGGCTGGAGCACACTTTAGCAGAGTACAATACAATATTAAGACTACAAACAATGTTGAATCATTAAACAACTCTTTAAAAAGTACTAGAGAATTTCTTATAATTGGATTGATTGATTATATACTAGAAACACAACCGAGGTAGTTCTATGAAAGACACGTCGCAACTGAAAAATGTACTAGCGTTCTCACTCCATCCTTGAAAAGAAGATGTGCAAGACATATAATGAGGTAGAGGGTTTGGAGGTAAAGCCAATTTCCCCTGACATTTATGATTTTGGTGATAATTTGGAGCGTCACATTGTGGACTTGGAAGCACGTAGATGTACCTGTAAGAAAGTTGTTTGGAGAAGTTCCCATGTGCACATGCCATTGCCGTGATAAAGTTTAATTGAAATAATGGTTACAATTTCTGCAGTCCATATTACAGTACTACTTATTGGAGGCAATCGTATTCCAAATTTGTCTCCTCTGCCGAACGAAGATAGGTGGAAAATTCCCACGCATGTGATAGCTAGGAAGGTCCTCCCACCATTGGTAAAAAAGGGGACGACCATCGCAAAAGAGAAAAAGATCAGCTACAGAGCAATGCAAGCCTCACAAGTGTGGTAAATGCCAGAAAATAGGTGATAACCATGCCACTTGTACAAGCCTAGTAGTTCGGAACATGAATGATGTTTAAGTTTCCTTTCTTTGATGTTATTCTCTCATTTTGTAAAATCTTATGCTACTAAGCTCGTTGTGTTGGGATATTATACTTATGCTAATAATTTAGACATCATTTTAGTTGGGATGAGTTTAATATTTGTGTATGAAAAGCATGTACTACGTAAGTGATATGCGCTACAACTGTATACATGTCATCATTTACATACAAGAGCATATACTGGAACGAGTTTGAGGTCATTATATCACATTTGTACATTCTATAAATGCTTCAGGTACTAAAACGATTTCCATGTTGTTATAATGATTTCGATATCATTATGACACATTTTTACATTTTGCAAAAGCAACGAGTATTGGTTTAAAAAGGAAAAAACAACGGTCACCAGAACGGTTTCAATGTTGCTATAACAACTTGGATATCGTTATAATTCATTTTTATATTCTGTAAAGAAGTTAAACATATACTGATTTAAAAATAGCAACAGGCACTAGAACGAGTTCCAGGTCACTCTAACGACTTTGATATCATTATAACACATTTCTACATTCCGTAAAGCAATAGTTTGCTGGTTTAAAAAGGAAAAAACAATGCATACTAGAATGGTTTAAATGTTGTTATAACAACTTGGTTGTCGTTATCATACGTTTTTACATTTTATAAAGAAGTTAAATAGGCATTGATTTAAAAATAGCAATAAGTACTAGAATGATTTCCATGTCATTATAACAACTTTGATATCATTATAACACATTTCTATATTTTGTAAAAGCAACAGTTGTAGATTCAGAAAAAGGAGTACTAGAACAACTTTCATGTCGTTATAACAATTTGGACATCATTGTAACACATGATTTGTACATTTGTACTACAATGATTTTGAGGTCGTTCTAACAGCGAGAAATTATTACAATGCACTCACACATTTTGCAAAAACCACAAGTATTAGAACGATTTCCAACACATTATGACAGCCATAACAATTTCGACATCGTTATCACACATTTATACGTTCTTAAAAGTTACAAGTAGTGGAAACGATTTCATTGTTGATGGCATTCTATACAAAAACGACTTCATTATTCTTATTGCAATTACAATGCTTTAATGATTTATATCAAATGATAAGAATGTATGGTTATTTTTCTGGCATAACAACTCTTTTATTAATACAATATAAGGATTAATACCATTAATATAAAATTTATATAAAATATAAATTTTCTTAACCAAATATGAAGAAATAGTCGATGAGTTGAAATATCTATAGGCAATTATATAACTATTAACATTCTATTCATGTATATTACAAAAATGCAAACAAAATGGAGAATGACCAATAATTGCATAAATAAAAACGTGAATGTGTCCAATATGTTTTTACATTGTAGTGTATTTTGATTAGCGGATTATGTATTCATGAACTATAATAACGTAAAGTAGCCATAATAATTACAAAAGGAATTAAAACGCGAAATGATATTTTGTAGACTCCAACATGTACTAATAAAAGTCCTAGATTCATCATTAAATTAGTATATGATACATTATAGATAAACAAAATATTAGAATGTTTAACATTATTTTTTAGGAAGGAAATTAAGTTTTAATATCATAGTTTATAAAATGTTATTAATGAAAGAATATAAAAGAACTATAACAACTTAAGTGCTAATTAGAACTATTAAGAATTACGAAAATAATTATATCAAATATAAGTTGTTTAGTATGTATATATTAGTCGTTGAAATGTGTATTCGGTTATAATCAAATCAAATATAAGTTGTTACGCAGCGTTGACGTCCAGTGTCATTCACATTTGACTATTTAATGTTTTGAAAAGAACTTAAATTACTCCTCTATTCCACGTATTTGCGTATTTTATTAGTATTATATGTTCGTTTTTACATTTTTTCCTTTATTGTATTTCCAGAGTCACAAGAAATTAAAAGGAGCCAAAATGGATGAAAAGAGAATAAAACGGAAACTCGGGACCAAAATGCAAGTGAACAAAAAATGGAGGGCCTCCGATGTAATTTTATGAAAGGTTGCTTTTACAATTTTTCTTGTCCTAATATGAAAGAACATCAAAGAAGATTCTCAAACTTTTTTGGATTCCAAATCGGAGTTTCCTAGTGAAAGTTATGACCGTTTGAAGAAAATGACTAAAAGCGTCAATTTTCAAAACTGCTAAGGACCAAAATGTATGTTGCTGAGACTTTGGCAAATTGCACCTATTTACGTCTACACTTGTACAACTTGGAATTTAGTGAGGATCTTGGCCAATTTTGACTCATTTGAGATAATACAACTTGAGCACACCATAATAGACTCATTGGAGGTCACTTTTATAATTTTTTAATATTTTTTGTTGCAATGTTTTGCCTATAAATAGAGGCATTTCCAAGCTCAAAATGCACAATTTTGTAGAGAGAATTAGCTAGTGATTTTCTCCAACTTTCTCTTCAATAAAATTTTCTTCTTCATTTATTTTTAGTTCTAACTTGAAAGCTCTTGGTTTCTCATATTCAAGCGGAAGTGAAAACCTAATTTAAGTAACTAATAATTGATCAACGATACTTCGGCCGTGAATATGATTAGTGGAGCATTTCTTTGCTAGTTTCTCTCTTATTTTTATTTTTCATACTTGAGAAATATAATTTCTCATATATTGCAGTGGTGATACACGGCGATTACGCCGTTAAAAGTATTTAACCCGTGTATATGAGTGATTAAACTTCTCTATTTATTTCTTAACATTTATTTACTTGTTTTCTATATTTTTGTATATTACTTGTGATAGTGAAATATAATCTATCATATAGCAGCGGTGATACACGACGATTACATCACTAAAGAGTATTTAACCCGCGAATATGAGTAGTTAGACTTCTCTATCTAATTCGAGGGGCACGTTGTCTGCAATTAACATGTTGTTATCTTTTCTAACTTCTTAGTGACGTTTTATCTATTCTTTTACTTCAGTTTGTTGATTTTTTATGCTTTTAAACCCGTTTTTGAGTTTATATGATTCTTGCATTGATTTTGGCCAGTTGAAGCAATCTTTAAATTCAAGTTACATGCTAGGATTGGAACTTTTGATCCGTATTTATTATTAGCTTCTAATCCAAAGTAGCAAATGAATATCGTGCATATTTGTTAACAAATCAACTGAGATGTATTAATTTGAGTTTGTTCAATTATTCATCTAATTCAATTCATTCTTCTCATTCATTTCACACTAGCATTGTATTAAATCCTAAGAACTTGTTTAGGGTTATCCAATAGCTAGATATTAAGTTAAAGAACTCACTTTAATTTAATACACTTAAGGAAGAATTCGTTAATCAGATCGCATTGATTAATTGGAGTTGATAAATTGGAAAAGGAATAGTAACACGTTGCATAAGAAAGATCAACACGAGTTATTGACACAACCGAACCCGAAAACTAGATATATCTTCAATTGTTTCATTTCATATCATTTATTTTGTCATTTTGTTTTCAAATTTCATTTAAACTTCACCAAAAAAAACCCCTTTCTATATTAATTGATAGAAACAACTAGATTAAATACCATTCCTTTTAGGTTCGACCCTTACTTGCCACTTCTACATTATTCTTTAGTTTTGAAATTGAGTAAGGAAATAAAATAAATTGTTGTATGCTACAACAATCACGCCAGTCTTCTAAATTATGAAGATTACAGCCAACTTGGGCTTAGAGTGATAATTGAAACCCATCAAACACTAGTTTTAATACAAATATATGTACTTCTATATAATCATTATTTCTCCGTAGCTAGATTTTCCCTTTTCGTGTTGAAATAGCAACTTCAATATAGCTATACATATGCTTATAACGAGTATAATATCGTTATGCATCATTTAAGTGGATTTTTCATCATTATGGTAAAATAACAACTTGAATATCGTTTTACACATGCCTATAACGACTATAACATCGTTATTTCTCCGTAACTAGATTTTCCCTTTTGGTGTTAAAAGAACAACTTCAATATCGTTATACATATGCTTATAATGAGTATAATGTCATTATGTATCATTTAAGTGGATTTTTCATCATTGTGGTGAAATAACAACTTGAATATTGTTTTACATATCTCTATAATGAGTATAATATCGTTATTTCTCCGTAGCTAGATTTTTCCTTTTCGATGAACCTATAACAACCAAAAATTAACAATGAGGGAACCTTTAACAATCAAAAACTCATATAGAATGATCATATTCACATGTTTTACAATATATCATCCACATAACAGTAGTGCTAAAAATTCATCCACAAAAGTATATAGTATATAGTGACATTATTGTATATCATCGAAGCAAAAAAGGGGGAAATGCTAGATATTACACCCTAACAACTACTTCAACAAACATGACATGATCTATGGGTCAAAGTGCCATGCTAGCAACTCCACCGCAAGTTTCCTCCTCCAAGTTGGTATGCAATTAGTTCGAACTACATGTATATCCAGCTTCACCAATAGAAATTCGCTGTATTTCAAATCCAATATCCCACAGTCCAATCTACAAATTCATCATAGTTTGTTAAGTGAGATCTCCAATAAAAATAAAATTGAATAGATACCTAAGTGACTTTAATAATAAACTTCACCCATTGCTTTGTTGAGGAACTTTTTCACCTCCACAAATTTGGACTCTTTTGCATTGTATTGCTCATCACACGTTGCATGTATTTTCATGAGCAAAGGTATAATCTTTTGGAGAGGTTTCGTCCAAGGTTGAGACTTTGCCTTATACATAGACCAAGTTAATTTGAAAAGCGACCTAATGTTTGTACATGCAGCGTGGAGCATACAAGTATTTGTAGCCTTTCCATGGTTTCGAAAGTTGTGGTGTTTTTCCTTTGACAAAGTTCAACAACACTGATGCGTCAAATTGGGGCTCCATAGACTTTGGATTCTGCTGCATTTCACCATGAGCTTTGACAAAATAGCAAAACCACAAATTCATGGTGCAACTATAAGATCCACAATCTACAGACCAAAAGTATTTAGTTAATACAAATAAACTAATGGATCATAGAGCCACTATAAGATTATCGATTTTTCAATATTCACATCGTCTCCAAGCCAACCATCCGTGTCCAATAACTACTTCATCCATTTAGCTTGGATATCATGGTGCTGAAATTTTACCACATCCCTGTGCGTGAAACCATACTAATACAAGTCAGATCCTTTGAAATTAATATTTACATACACACACATCTGCATATATTATGTTCACATACTTTACATATGCATTTTTGTCCCATTCTTCGAGGGCATCGAGTTTTGAGGGATCTACTTCTCGATAGGGATCGTATACTCCAACGTCACACGACTTTCTTCTCTTTGTCAGCCTATATATGGAGACTATATACGGAGACTCCAATAATGGCGCTTTTCTTTTTAAACAATATACACGCCCTTTTGGTGATTCACTACCATTTTTTGCATTATGTACATTATAACAAGGGGTTGCAAAAATTACACTTAAGGGGGTGTATTCAATTGAGATTTGAAAGGAGTTTTAAAGACTCTTTAGGAATTTGATGAATTTGGAAAAGTTTGAGTGTATTCAATTGAGATTTCTGAAAGTCAATTAAAATATTAGGGTATGCAATATAGATTTTTATTGACTTTTTAAAAGTCCATCAAAGTCAAGAGATATTAATGATGACTTTTAAAAATCCTATAAAATTATGAGATATTCAAAATTTTCTTGGATTTTTAAAGACTTTAATGGAATCCTTTATGTATTCATCTTTTAGCACAAAGTACAAACACAATTTATAATATGAAATCTATCACTGACCCCTAAAATTTTGATGAACTTTTATTTATCACCATTACCCGCCACCACTGTCGCTGCCGCATCCACCACCACCACCACCACATCACCGCCACCACCAATGCCACCATCCCGCCAATGGCACTACCATCGCCGTTGCCACCCTCCTCTCATCACCGCTGTCGCCGCCGCCACCACCACCATCATCTTTCATTACTTTTTCTTCTTTATTTTTTCATTTTTTCTTAATTTCACAATAAATATGTAGTGACTGGAAAATTCTTCTTAAATAAAATATACTTAATTAAATAAAATTTAGAACGTGTCACTATGACCTTACTTATAAAATTTAAATAGTGTACGCTCGTCTAGTCGAAATTCATATTATTTATTGTTATATTTAATTATTTATAAAAATTTATTTATTTTCAAAATATACTTTTGAGGACCAAACCTTGAAATTTATTTATTTTAGTCCCCAAAGATTTTTAGTTGCTAAAGGCCAAATTTAAAGTCCAAATATAGTCCAATCCAATTTGGAACCCATCTAGATGCCCATTTGCAAATGCTATTCTAACTTTTACCCTTAAATACTCTTTTTGAGTATGCTTAAACCCTAGCCCCATTCTCCTCCATTTTCAACCTCAAGATCAATCTATCCATTCTTATCCAACTAATCAAACTTCAAGTGGTAAGATTTCTTGATCTTTCCCATTTTATCTTATTTCTATTTTATTGTTTTAAGTTCTTAATCAAATTTTTGTAGTGTTTACTTGGTCATTAATGTAAGTAGGATAGATATATACATACATACACACATCCATGGACGTACACGCATACACACCACCCGCCGTTCACCATCGCGCCACCGCCTTCACCAGCCACCAACACCACCATATCACCACCATCATCATCAACACACGTACACACACGCATATATACATACACATAGATACACGCCATTACACATACACGAACGAGCTCGGCCCAAACATCAACTTCGTCCAAAACACGACTTTAATTCAGAAAAATCACACCTACACCTTCCTCTCCACCCCTAGAACATTGTTGTATAGCTCAATTTCAAAAAATTATTAGTGAATCGAACCAATTTTGAAAATACCCAAATTTTTACCTAAGTGTTCAAGCCTTGATTTCTCCCTCAAAACTCAATACTACTTCAATCAAACACCATCACTAGGTTCACCACACTTGACTCCACCTTCACGGCCATTTTTTCCGACGAAAACTCGCCGGAAGTCGAGAGAAGAGAGGAAGACCCGAGAGAGAGAGCGCGAGCCGAGAGAGAAACGAGTTCGGGTGGTGATGATGATGCCGACCCGGATCCGGCCCAAACCCATTATTAAATCCAGATTTTTGCAAGTTAATCCCTCAAGTTTCTTAATTAGTTTAAGTTAGTCCCTATGTTTTATTTAATTTACAAATCCTCAACTTTTAATTGTTATGATTTAATCCCTAAATATTATTTACAGATTTAATCCCCCATTTTATTTATTATATTTAAATGAGCCCTCAAATTTTATTTAATTTCAAGTCCCTAACTTTCAATTGTTGCAATTTGACCCCTAAACTTTTATTTCACTTTTAATCCATTAATTTCTTATTCCTATTCAATTTGACCCTTAAACTTTAATTGCATATTAGTCCCCCATGTTTTAAAAATCCTATAATTGAGCCCAAAATATTTTTAGTTCACTTTTATTGCATAATAGGTCCTCAAACTATTAAATTCTTTCAAATTGACCCCCAAAGTTTTATATTCTTTCTATTTTGGTCCACAAACTTCTATATTACTTATAGATACTTATATTTTAAGAATATTAACATAAATTAAACTCGTTATTGACTAGACGAGGTGTACCAACAACTAGGGGACTGATTTTCACCGCTTAGTAGGCTCAAAACTCGAGAGATACTTCAGGTAGGCTCAAAAGACTCATTTTTACTTATCGCGCAATTATTGTTAATTGTCTGTACTATATGAGTGTGCAAATGTATGTAATTGATGTGACCGCTTGCCTTGGGCCTAGACTTGCCTTCGGCCCGAGTTACCTTCTTAAAGAATTGCCTTCGCCCAGAGTTACCTTCGGGTAAGAGAATTGCCTTCGGGCCCAGAGTTGCCTTCGTGCAAATTACTTGCCTTCGAACCTTGAGCTGCCTTCGGGCCCAGAGTTACCTTTGGGTATTATATTACAGAGTTTACATGACTATTTGCCTTATATACTTGTATAGATGATTAACTTGTGCGAGCCTACTGAGTATTGTTTAAATACTCACGCCTTTCATTCTTTTACAGATTGAGGAGTTCGGGGGCGTGACGAGGCATGGGAGTTCTATTTATGATTATTAAATAAATCACTTTACTTCCGTTGTTGTTTTGGTAACCCGATGTATGGGATTATGTCGTTTTCAAACCCTTGAACTATTTAGTAACTCGTTTTGGATGTTTGGTGTTCAATAATTTTTAAAACACTTTAGATGGTTGTTATATCAGAAGAATTTCCGCATTTAATATTAGAAGGAAAAAAAAAGAAATGGTTAGTTTTAAAGAAAGATCTAGCATTCCGAGTTCTTCGAACTCGAGGCGTTACAGCTTGGTATCAGAGCGGGTCTACGTTTCTGTAGGCTTGCACATTTTTAAAGTGTTTTCAAAATGAATTTCGAAAATTTTAAGAGTTTTAAGCCCTAAGAACTACCATGATCGTCGTCACTCCACCGACTCCGAGGTAAAGTGTTTATTTATAAAGATTTTATGTTTACTTCGGATACATGAGATGAAATGTTTTAGAAATGAAGTATTTGTATCCGGATAGAGAGAGAAAGAAATCGAGTTTGAGCCTAAGCGTGAAATCTCCAAGTGACCAATAGAGTATAATTTTAAATGTGTTGCATGATATTTTTAGTCCTCAAAATTTATTTCGTGATTTTTTTAAAGTATTGACTATTGAGTATGGGTATTGTTGCTCTCTCTTGCCTATATTGAATGGTGATTTGTAATTGCTGGTGGATTGGGACTTTAGTTGGTGTTATGCATTGAGATGAGATTGTGATGGAATGATGGATTTGTGATTGACTGTAATGGGAATGTGATGTGGTGTTGTATTGTGTGGTTTGATTGTTTAGGAAGATGGTTCGACCAGTAGGGTCGCCACACGTGGGGGTGATCCTAATCAGGTTGACCCGACTACTTTTATGAGGAATTTTATGCAGCGTGTTCAGAATTTAGCGCAAGCTCCTCCCCCGCTTGCTCCAATTGTCCCCGCCGTGTCACCGATTGTGCAGTTTAGGAAGTACAGCCCACCCACATTCGACGGTGAGAGCGGTCCTCTAGCTGTTGAGGAGTGGATTCAGGAGATTGAGAGGATTTTCAGACACATCTCATACCCTGATGATCAGAAGGTGTTATGTGCTGAGTTTATGTTGAAGGGCAATGCTGGCCATTGGTGGGCATCGGACACTCGGATTAGGAGTGTCGAGCAACAAAGGGCCTTCACTTGGGAGCAGTTTAAGGAGGGAATGAGGAAGAGGTACTTTCCACGGGCCCTTCGTGACAAGAAGGTGAGGGAGTTCTTGGATCTGAAGCAAGGCGACATGGATATTATTGACTATGAGAGGAAGTTTGAGGAGTTGTCTCGATTTGCGCCTCAGTTTGTTGATTCGGAGGAGAAGAAGGCACGCCGCTTCGAGATGGGCCTACGTCCCTAGATTCGCCAGATTGTTAGTGTCCTTGAGCTCCCCACTTATGGGGAAGTTGTTAGCAAAGCTCAGACTGTGGCCTATGTTATGGAGGAAGCAAATGACAAGGGGAATCAGAATGGCCAAAGGTTTCATGGAAAGAGGAAGTGGCAAGGCCCAAATCAGAATCAGAACAGGAACAAGAATCAGATGTCCAACAAGAAGCCTAGCTACGAATCGACTAAGGGTCAGACTTCGGGAGATGTTCATCAGTGCCCTAAGTGCAAGAAGAATCATAGGGGAGAATGTCTTTGGGGCACGGGAGTTTGCTATAGATGTGGTCAGCCGGGCCATATGGCACCAGATTGTCGCTCCAAGTCAACCAAGAGTGATGGACCGTCGAAGCAGATTGAGCAAACAAGGAAGGGAAAGGCTAGAGTTTTTGCTATGGATGTCGCAGGAGATGCGGATGTGATTGCAGGTATATCACTTACTCTAGTGCTCTCTAACATGTCATCGTTAATTACCTATCATTCCTCCCTAAATGTGTGTTCTTAATACGATCACAGGTGTGTTATCTGTATTTGGTATTCCTGTTTATGTGTTGATAGATTCGGGTGCTACACACTCGTTTAGTTCTGATGCATGCTTGGATAGAGTGGATTTGTTAGTGGAGAAAATTGATAGCATACTTGAGGTTAGCCTACCATCAGGAAAGACTATAGAGACTGATAGAATAGCCAAGACTGTACAGATAGACTTTGATGGGATGGTGCTAGAGGCGGATCTAAATGTGATTTCGATGAGAGATTTTGATATTATCTTGGGTATGGGTTGGTTGAGTGCCAACCATGCCGCCATCTTGTGCCATGAGAAAGAAGTTGTTTTTCGAAATGATGGGGAAGAAGTGTTTAGATTCTATGGGTCGAAGATTAAGGCGCTTCCTCGCCTTGTCTCGGCTCTACAAGCGGAGAAGCTATTGGCGAATGGGAAGAGCATGGGATATCTTGTTAGCCTTCGAGGCGAATCTATAGATGAAGTTGCATCGGATTCGGTGCCTATTGTGTGTGAGTATAAAGATATTTTTCCCGATGATTTGCCCAGTGTTCCACCCGATAGGCAAGTGGAATTTGCTATCGATCTAATACCGGGAGCTGCCCCCGTGTCTAAAGCACCTTATCGGATGGCACCAAAAGAGTTGCAAGAGTTGAAAGTTCAGTTGGAGGAATTGCTTGAGAAGGGATTGATCCGGCCGAGTGTGTCTCCATGGGGAGCACCTATTTTGTTCGTTAAGAAGAAGGATGGGAGTATGAGGATGTGCATTGATTATAGAGAGCTCAACAAGTTGACGATAAAGAATAAGTACCCTCTACCAAGAATTGAATATTTGTTTGACCAATTGAAGGGTGCTTTGGTTTTCTCGAAGATTGATCTGAAGTCGGGATACCACCAGTTAAAAATCAAATCGGCAGATATACCGAAGGCAGCATTTAGGACACAATATGGGCATTACGAGTTTACAGTGATGCCTTTCGGCCTCACAAATGCACCGGCAGTGTTCATGGATTTGATGAACCGAGTCTTTCATCAATATTTGGATAAATTTGTCATTGTGTTTATCGATGACATTTTGATCTATTCCAGCGATTCTGATCAACATGGAGAACATTTGAGGATCGTCCTTGACGTATTGAGGAGAGAAAGGCTATATGCAAAGTTTGAGAAGTGTGAATTTTGGCTCGAAAAAGTTGGATTTTTGGGTCATATTGTAACGGCCAAGGGCATTGAAGTTGATCCTTCCAAAGTTGAAGCTGTGATGAATTGGTCTACTCCTACAAATGTTGGGGAAGTAAGGAGTTTTCTCGGGTTAGCCGGATACTATCGACAATTCATTGAGGGTTTCTCCAAGATTGCGGGTCCCATGACTCAGTTGACTAAGAAAGGTGTTAAGTTCCATTGGACAGATCAGTGTGAGAAGAGTTTTGAGGAGTTGAAGAGTCGATTGGTTACGGCACCAGTTTTGACTATACCTGATGGCACTGAAGGTTTTGTCATTTACAGTGATGCTTCTAGGCAAGGATTGGGATGTGTATTGATGCAGAAAGGGAGAGTGATTGCCTACGCGTCGAGACAGTTGAAGCCACATGAACAGAATTATCCGACGCATGATTTGGAACTTGCAGCAGTAGTACATGCTTTGAAGATTTGGCGTCATTACTTGTATGGGAGTAAGTGTGAGATGTACACGGATCACAAGAGCCTCAAGTACTTCTTCACTCAGAAAGAGTTGAATATGAGGCAGCGCCGTTGGCTAGAGCTTGTGAAAGACTATGATTGTACCATTCTCTATCATCCGGGAAAGGCTAATAAGGTGGCGGATGCACTGAGTAGGAAGAGTGTTGGACAGTTATCTGCATTGGGTACTATGCAAGATCAAATCATTTGGGATTTGCAGAATTTGAAGATTGAAGTACGAGCTCCGCCGAGTTGGCGATCGAGCAAGCTAGCAACCTTAAGTGTCCAACCAGACTTGAGAAGTCGGATTGTCATGGCCCAAAGGAAGGATAAGTTCCTTGAGAAGATCATATTGGAGGTTGGGACTGGTAAGAAGATAGGCTTTGAGATTTCTTCAGATGGAGCACTTGCATTTAGAGGGCGCTTGTGTGTGCCAAAAGATGAGCAGATAAGAGACGAGATTATGACAGAGGCTCACTCGACCCCTTATATAGCACATCCTGGTGGAACGAAGATGTACCGTGACCTACGGGATACCTTTTGGTGGAGGAATATGAAAGGTTGCATTGCGAGATTTGTGGCTAGATGCTTAGTCTGTCAGCAAGTTAAAGCTGAACATCAGAAGCCTTTGGGATTGTTGAATCCCTTGGAGATACCAGAGTGGAAGTGGGAGAAGATTACTATGGATTTCGTGACGGCTCTACCGAGATCCTCGAGAGGACATGATGCCGTATGGGTGATTGTGGATCGACTCACGAAATTCGCGTATTTTCTACCCGTTAGGATGACTCTCAGTGTTGACCAGTTGGCACAATTGTATGTTAGAGAGATTGTTCGACTTCATGGGGTATCTGTGTCCATCGTTTCAGATCGAGATCCGAGATTTACCTCGAGATTTTGGGAGAGCTTACAGACGGCTATGGGGACGAAGCTCATATTCGCATCGCTTACCATCCCCAGACGGATGGTCAATCCGAGCGTACCATTCGGATATTAGAGGATATGTTGAGAGCATGTGTTCTAGACCTGGCCGGGAGTTGGGAAACTCATTTGCCACTTGTAGAGTTTGCCTACAACAATAGCTTCCAGGCCACGATTGGGATGGCGCCTTATGAGGCATTGTATGGGCGACGGTGTCGATCGCCAATCTATTGGGATGAA
Source organism: Jasminum sambac (assembly GCA_018223645.1). Taxonomy (NCBI): domain Eukaryota; kingdom Viridiplantae; phylum Streptophyta; class Magnoliopsida; order Lamiales; family Oleaceae; genus Jasminum; species Jasminum sambac. The sequence goes on from CP073640.1 coordinate 37,410,619, forward strand.
GTTGAAGAGAGAAAGATGTTGGGACCAGAAATGGTTGAGAAAACTGTGGAAGCTATAGAGAAGATCAGAGTGAGGATCAAGGCCGCTCAAGATAGACAGAAGAGCTACGCCGATAAGAGGAGAAAGGACTTGAAGTTTGAGATTGGAGAGAAAGTATTTCTCAAGGTGTCTCCCATGAAGGGCACCATACGCTTTGGGAAGAAAGGGAAGTTGAGACCACGGTTCGTTGGACCGTTTGAGATATTAGAAGAAGTTGGGACAGTAGTTTATCGTTTGGCTTTGCCACCCGAGCTTTCATCAGTGCATAATGTATTTCACGTCTCACAGTTGATGAAGTATGTCCATGATCCAAGTCATGTGGTGAGCTTTCAGTCTTTGGATATTCAGAAGGATTTGTCATACCAGGAGACACCCGTGACGATCATAGATCGGAAGGTCCATGTCTTGAGGAATACAAGAGTTCCCCTAGTTAAGGTTCAATGGGGTAGTCATGGCAAGGATGAGGCAACATGGGAGAGAGAAGAAGAGATCCTATCCCAATACCCAAACCTTGTACATCAAGTAAGTTTATGTTTTAAGTAAATTTAAATTTCGAGGACGAAATTATTTTAAGAGGGTAAGGTTGTAGTGACCGGAAAATTCTTCTTAAATAAAATATACTTAATTAAATAAAATTTAGAACGTGTCACTATGACCTTACTTATAAAATTTAAATAGTGTCAGATTGCCTAGTCGAAATTCATATTATTTATTGTTATATTTAATTATTTATAAAAATTTATTTATTTTCAAAATATACTTTTGAGGACCAAACCTTGAAATTTATTTATTTTAGTCCCCAAAGATTTTTAGTTGCTAAAGGCCAAATTTAAAGTCCAAATATAGTCCAATCCAATTTGGAACCCATCTAGATGCCCATTTGCAAATGCTATTCTAACTTTTACCCTTAAATACTCTTTTTGAGTATGCTTAAACCCTAGCCCCATTCTCCTCCATTTTCAACCTCAAGATCAATCTATCCATTCTTATCCAACTAATCAAACTTCAAGTGGTAAGATTTCTTGATCTTTCCCATTTTATCTTATTTCTATTTTATTGTTTTAAGTTCTTAATCAAATTTTTGTAGTGTTTACTTGGTCATTAATGTAAGTAGGATAGATATATACATACATACACACATCCATGGACGTACACGCATACACACCACCCGCCTTTCACCATCGCGCCATGCCACCGCCTTCACCAGCCACCAACACCACCATATCACCACCATCATCATCAACACACGTACACACACGCATATATACATACACATAGATACACGCCATTACACATACACGAACGAGCTCGGCCCAAACATCAACTTCGTCCAAAACACGACTTTAATTCAGAAAAATCACACCTACACCTTCCTCTCCACCCCTAGAACATTGTTGTATAGCTCAATTTCAAAAAATTGTTAGTGAATCGAACCAATTTTGAAAATACCCAAATTTTTACCTAAGTGTTCAAGCCTTGATTTCTCCCTCAAAACTCAATACTACTTCAATCAAACACCATCACTAGGTTCACCACACTTGACTCCACCTTCACGGCCATTTTTTCCGGCGAAAACTCGCCGGAAGTCGAGAGAAGAGAGGAAGACCCGAGAGAGAGAGCGCGAGCCGAGAGAGAAACGCTTTCGGGTGGTGATGATGATGCCGACCCGGATCCGGCCCAAACCCATTATTAAATCCAGATTTTTGCAAGTTAATCCCTCAAGTTTCTTAATTAGTTTAAGTTAGTCCCTATGTTTTATTTAATTTACAAATCCTCAACTTTTAATTGTTACGATTTAATCCCTAAATATTATTTACAGATTTAACCCCTCATTTTATTTATTATATTTAAGTTAGTCCCTATGTTTTATTTAATAATATTTATTTTATGAAACAAAAATGTATATTGTCAAATGAATTTCAAAGAAATCCAATAAAAGTTTTTAAATAAAAATCCTTCCAAATGTATTGAAGATTTTTATGGATTCTGTGGAAATTAGTAGAAGTCTATCATAAATCAATAAAAGTCCATTAAATTTCATGAAAATCATTCAATTTAAAATTATATTAAAATCCTTCCAAATCGATTGAAGATTTTTATGGATTCTGTGGAAATCCGTGGAAGTCTATCAAAAATCAATAAAAATACATTAAATTCAATAAAAATCATTCAATTTAAAAGTCTATTAAAATCCTTGCAAATCCAAATTAAATATAGCCCCCTTAGTTCAATTCTAGAGGAAGAACATGGAAAGATGCACATTAGCATATATGTTTGCATACCATCACCCAACTTGTTTTCATCATCATCAACTATCACAAGAATCACATAATCAGTTGTTGGCATTTTTTTCTTCTCATGTTGTACACCATCACCTGGAGGTTGAAATAATTTACACAAACTATAAAATTTAACATAGGTACACTAAAAGATGCACATTACATTGCATTATTTGCATACCATCATCTGATTTGTTCTTCTCCTCCTCAACTTTCAGAGGAGTCACATAATCAACCGGCATTCTAATCTCCTCACATTGTATGCCTTCACCTATCAGTTTCAAAAATTATAGTTAGTTCAATCCGAATGGAAGTTCATAGAACATGCACATTATATTATTGGTTTGCCTACCATCACGTGTTTCATTATCATTCTCTTCAACTCTCATTGGACTCACGCAAGCAGCATACATTACTTTCTCCCTATGTTGTACAATGCCGCCTAGAGGTTGTGAAAAATGGAGGTTGTGAAAAATGAAGTCAATTCAATTCGAATGGAAATAAATAGGACAATGCACATTATATTGGTTTGCCATTATATCACCTGATGTGCTCCCTTTGTCCTCAACTCTCACGGGAGATACATAGTCAGCTTGGACTTTTTCCCCATGTTGCACATCACCACCTAGAGATTGTAAAAATTAGAATTAGTTTAATTCAAATGGAAGTTAATGCACGTTATATTTTTGGCTTGCATAGAATATACGTTTTCTCCATTCATACACTACAACGTGTGCCATATCATTCTTTGCCTTCCCTTTATTTTCATTTTCTTGTCCCTCCGATATTTTTTTTCCAGTAGCTGTCTTTTCCTTCTCTTCTAATAGTCCCCCCATCTTTAAGCTTCTTTATCACATTATCAAGTCCATCTTCCTCAAAATTTACCTTCTCCGGTGGAGTCTCCGATACATTGTTAGTACTAAAGATGGTAACATCACAAGTAGTTGCCGATGAATGAAATTTATCTCCTACAAATAACCTGTCAATCTTGTACTCTATACGATCAGGCCTCACCACAATTTTTTCCATCTCCATCTTCACTACATCTCTCACCAAATCTCTTATGTTTTGGTCAAGGAATGGTGATGAATGTTGAGGTGCTAGTGGAGAATGTTCGTGAACAGAATCAGATGGATTAGCACTAGTCCCATGCCCGTCTCCCTCGTGATGTTGGGAGGCAGTGTTATCTTTTTCCTCAAAACAAGTCAACTCTTTCCAATATGCTATCTGTAGGTCAATCTTGGTAGCTGCCACCCTTTTGTTCCCTTTTGTTAATTTCCCAAGCGAGCATTCTAGGAATTACATCCTTATGTCTTCTAGCAAATTTGTTTCCTAGTGTTGGAATCGCTTCAAAAGTATAGACCTACAATAAAGCAAGTATTATAATTTCATCAACACATAGTTTCAGATAATTTCATGTATAAAATACAAGTTACTTGTTGGTCCATACCATTATATCAAGAGGAAAACCATGTGGCAAATATTTAGATTTCGGACCTTCTAGTCATATGTCACGTTTGAGGACCTTAAGCGTGAACTCAAATGACTTTTTCCCCAGGGATACTTATCAAATTTATCCTCATTCTCAAAAAGTCCCAACTTGTACTTATCTCCTTTGTCTTAGGAATTTTTAAACACGTTGTATACATCTGCCTTCGTTATAATTTATCCCTTCTTGCTAAAATATGCCTCCACAAGCCGAGATTTTATTCCTAAGGTCTTGTCGACATCTTCAACACCACCTGCATTTAAGGTCGTCACTAGAACAAACTCTCGGAGGCCAAATCTTGTAGGTTTATTTCCAACAATAAACCAAGCTTCTTTCTTTTGGGTATTCTTCGCAGAATGCACAATCAATTGATACCCAAACTGTGGTGCCAGGTTAATGTTTTGAAGTTTTAGCAATCGCCTGAAATAACTTTTTCTTAACTTGGTTTTGTGAGTTTCATCCAATTTCTAATACACCGTTTGCAACATTTCGATCTTGCATCGATTATTGATTGTGATAGCATCACATGTACATTCAATGTCGGTGTCATAGCACCTCTTCATATTAATACAACATATAAAACAATTAATTATAACAACTAGTATAAAACAAGTTATCTTAAGTTGCAGGCTAGACCATATGTTCTGCCTAAAATATAAAAATAAAATAAAATAAAAAGATGACGAAAAGCTTAATGAAACTAGTTACCTCTCCATTTTGCTTAAATTGCAAGTTAGGATATTTTAAATCATGTATAGAAGCTTTAGTACATTGATCTTTCGGCTTTGCTTAAAAAAAGGACGTGGAGTTATCAGCACATGCACCCATACAAGTCTATAATAAGAAAACACGGCATTACACATTATTAAGTACCTATTAATTATTAATTTAAAAGGACGACAATTGTTTCTTAGCATTTGAGAAAAGAAAGATTATGAGTAAGCTTCTAGGAGATTACAAAGATCATTTTCATTAATTATTGTCTAATGGAAATATTTTGACAAGCACCACACAGTGTTCAATTCTTGGTATGAAGTTAAGAACCTCTGATATTATTCTATCTATGGCCTTTATTCTAGTATAAGGGATTCTTTCGCTAAGTTCTTAACCAATGGCTTTACCCTAATAATAGCTGCTTCACGTGCATCAAAACTCAAAACATAGATTAAAGTCAAATTGTAACTCATCAAAAAGTTATCGTCCATTGTCCATTACATCCATGGAAGTTCATTCAAGCAACAAGAATTTTCAATCCAATCTTCATAGTTAAATCATACAAGCTTAGAAAAAAGAATGAAAACAAACATGATAATTAATAATCCAAAATCAACATTGATTCAACCTCTGATTGTGTTATCAACTTATAATTAATTATTATCATTTAACTTATTGATCATGAGTCATGAATCGTATCATTTTTTAGGAAATAGCTGGAATCGATAAGTTGTTTCAAGTAATTGCAGTCGAAAGCAAAAAAGAGTTCTCTAATTTTGTTTTCGAAAAGCCTAGAGAAAGATAAACTAACTGATAGTATTGCTATATATGGACTTATAGAGAAACTCAGACTTTTGAACATCATTCATCATTGACAAGTTTATGTAAGTTTATAAGAAAATGAACTTCATTAACTTCAAAAGTAGATATGTAATTCAATAGTTCTAAATAGAGGATCATTGTAAACAAGTTTCTGAAAAAAATTAATTGAAAATCATCCTCAAATTCGAATTAGGATTATCCAAACAAAAGGGGGAAAAGGATTGCATGCTAGAAAGCTTGAGTACATGAACTCTTTTGGCTTGACAATTAGAACAACCCAAAACTACTGGTATCCCACACATGATGAATATCAACACAAAAAAAAAAAAAAAAAAAAAAAAACTGACTCCAAAACAGATGAAGATAAAATAAAAAAAATTGAATAACGAAAATTTTGTAGAGAAATAGAGCAAAAAAGTATTTCAATGAATAAAATGTGATAATTACAGAAAATGAAGGTTCAGTGTAGTGAGAGAGAACTATGCATTACAAAGAAACGAAAGGGAAAGCTGAGAGTTTGTAGAACAAGATAACTTTACCTTGAATTGAAGCTTGAACTCGTGAAACACGAGGAAAAGGTTGAAGCCAAGAAGCGAGGAAGAACTCAGAGAGGAGCAACGTGAGAAACAACTCGAAGAGAAGCCAAAGGCGCGAGAAAGAACTTGTATTGAAGAAGTCGAAGAGGAGAGGAAAAACTCGATGGCTATCTTTTGCCCTAATTTGGATTTGTCTGGATACAGGGTAAGAGGGGCAAGAGGGTCTTTCGAATTTCAAATTGTTTGAATTTTATTTTTAATTAGTACAATTGGTCAAAGGCTATTGGGACAAATGTTTTGTGGGTGGATTTTATTCCAGGTAGTTCCTCTTATATTTTACATGCACCCTGATAGTTCATAGTAACATAAAAAGTACATAGTCTCAATGAAGCACAATGGAATGTCATTATTTTAATACTAACATTTCCATTTCATTAGTAGACGTCTATGGAAACAGTATCCACTATGTTGGTGCCAAAATAGGTGAATTCTTCCTTTCTTAGTCGAGCTTTAAGATGGCCTTCTTCTTTGTGGGAGAGGAAGGAATTGGATCATCAAACAGATTGTGTTTTTCCATTGAAATAGTTTATTTGATGTCTGCAATATTAGAATAATTACTGGAGGCTGCCTCTATTTTTTAGATGGACTCAGTGCGAATTAACTTATGCTTGTTTGGGTCGTACTTATCAATACTCACAATTTCAATTTTCTACTTTGTCTAGAAATGCTGATATATAGTTCCTTTCCCACGGTCTTGGGTGTTACCCGTGTTAATGTTGATTTAAAATAGAAAAGATGGTCTTCTATTATGTCCTAGTGAATGTACGATTCCAAGTCCACATTCTGTTGTATATAATGTAGTAAGATTTATTTAAGATATTTAGGTTGTGTGCATGTTAAACAACTATTCAAAGTAACGGATAGGTAAATAGTATGCTCATAAAACCTTACTATGGAAAACATGCATTTGTAATTAAAGAATAGGTGGTGGTTAAGTTGTGTACTGTTGTTTCAATTGCATTTCTTGGGATTCAACTTCCAACCACCACGGTAAATATAACCTTCCAAGGTGGTATTTCTATTTAATCTTTCAAGAGGTTTTCATTTTAACAATCCTACAAGTAGTAAAGACAATATGGCTGGTGGAAGCTCAAGTGTTCCAAACAGTTTTGAGCTTCATAGTCCTTTCCTGAGTTTATTTCACTTCATATGCAGCGTGAAGATGATGAGACATTCAATCCATGTGTTAATATTTTTTTTGGTTGGTGGAAGTGTTGGTCAAGTTTGCATTTTTATAAGAAGTAGAGATTTGAAGCTTAACGTGGCCAAGGTTATAGTTGTTGTACCTTTTTTAAAAATGTATGTGCATCTAGTTAATAAGAGGATTTCTAGTGTAGGCAGTTTAGAGATGGACGAAGATCACAAAATGCTTTCTCAGTTGTGTTTAATAAGCCATACATATATGGACAAGTTGTGTATCCTTTCCTTCCCACAGCTGAACTTATGTAATGATGGCAACAGGTCAGGTTCGGGTCGAGTTAGCTATACCCATATCCGAACCGAGGTCCTAACCCCATATCCATAACTGAATCGAACCGTGGATTATTAAGATCGGTTCGATTCGGGTATCCATTCTAGTCGATTCTCAAACCCGAACAGGTAATTAACCATTTACCCGATTTTTCTTTTTTTTTCATTTTTTTACTTTTAATAGCCCACAAAGATCCGGTCATCATGTAAAACCACAAACCAGACAAACCAGTCGCTGATGTTATGATTTTTAAGGCTAATCCACTTCAAATCCCTTGACCTTTTTGGCTTATCCAACAATGTTGCATTCCCTTGTGTTTAAATAAAGGACAAACTCATTAGTTCACGACTTGGCTTTCGATATGGGATGAGGAAATGAGTAATGCAGTCACCTTTCATCGAGCTTCAACTTCTCTCTCATGTATAAAAGTCTCGATTTTATTTTTTCTTTCTATTTTTTTGGCTCATATGTTGATTTTTGAATTTTTTAAAAAATATTATAGTTGGATTATTAAAATGTTAAAGAATGGAAATAATTTCAATCTCTTAGCTTAAGTTACTTGTGTTAATTAACATGAATTGGGTATTTGGTTCGGATTCGGATATGTCTCTAAAATCCATATCCACTTGAGGTTTTCATATCAAAAACCATATCTGACCCATCAATCCGTCGATTCAGGTTTTTTCAACCCATGCGGTTCAGGTACCCACAATTTTCGACTTTCGCGGGTTGTTTTACCATCCCTAAACTTATGTTTGGAAAGATGAGCAAGTGTCCCTTTTTCATATGGAACATATTAACTTTTTTGACCCTGAAGATTTGGCTGATGTGTTCAAGAAAGTAGAAGTGCTTTTTGTGAAAAATCTGTGTAAGTAATCTCTTGAATATGGGAGAGAGGTTGTTAGACAAAGGGTCAATGAGCAAGATGTAATGGGAAAAATTCGTTTTATGTCAATGGTTTCTACAAACCCAAAATTTAAGGCTTTGTTTGGTGGAGATGTTGAAGAGGAAGATGAGGATGCATAGAGCAAAGGGTAGGGTAAAAATTCAGATTATAGCTGTTTTGTCGATTAACGGAACATTCTGTATTGTTATGGTGTATAACTGTAGTTGTTTTTGTTCAAGTTTATGAAGTGTAAGACTTTTTCTGTGTCCTAAAAAGTTTTCATCATATGTTTCTAGCGTTAACTAAGGCATTCTATTTCCCGCATTAATTTTGCAACTGAAGAACACATTAAACACTATATTTGGAATGTATAACCTCTATAGTAGTTTGTGGAGCATTTTTACTAAATCATATATAGTACATGCAATGATGTAGAGGAGCAGATTAAGGCACTTATACTTCATGTGAGCCCCATAAGCTCTGATGCACTCGTTTGGAAATAATACTCAGCAATTTCGCCCATCATTGATCCTGAAACTGTGCCACTACTATCTATTAGTTCCACATCTGCACGTGCCCTTTTTATTAGCATTTTTGGCCTTGTTTGATTGGGGGTTTAGTTGTTTCGCGGTATTCCGTGTAAAAATGTGTAGTTAATATTATTTTGGGAAATGCGTGTGTGGTTGAAAATGAGTATGAGGTATACGGAATTGCGTGCGGATTTGGTTAACACCAAATAGAACAAGGCCTTTATGTTAGAGTTGTTTGACATATCTATAATTGTGAATGGTTGTAATAGAAGAGGGAATTATACCTTGGTACAGCTGTTGGATTTGCATTTTCACAATACCTACAGTAATAGGTGCGGCCAGCTATTGTCGCACTTGCTGCAGAATAGTAATTGTTACATGACATGTACCAAAATAGGGATCCAGATCATTTGACTTTGCCAACTGCCTTAATCCAACAATGCTTTTTTTTTTTCCAGCTTATGTTTGAAATGTGTATAATATTTAGTTGATTAGCTATCTGAAAATAATATTATGTTATTAGATAAGAGTATTTTAGAATTAGTTTTATTAGTACTAGGTTGTGAGTTTCTTTGATTGGGTCAACAATTATGTCCTCAGCTGCCTCAATTCTCTTGGGGACAAGGTATTCTTGTAGTGATGTGATCTCAGCAATTGCCTCGCTATTTTCGCTTATCATGTATGTATTTCACTCACAAGTTAAAAGTGTAGTGTTCATAAATATGATATGTGATGGGATTTGATGTATAGTGGAAATGAACTTACCAAGTTTTAAAATCATGAACGTCAACAAATGGAAAGTCTATGTAGAAGCATGTGCCATGTGAAGTTGACATCTTTAGACATTTTCATAAGATGTAAACAGTTTACAGTGTTAATCAAATTCATATGCTCCACTGACCTTAGTGTAAATTATTATTCAAATATACTAACCTCCATGAGACATGATGCTTAGATGTGCACCAATTATAACTAGTTTTGTATCTAGAAGTTGAAGTATTTGCTGTCCTTCATTATTGGTATATGAATCTAGGATTGAAGGTTTCAAAGTTGGAACAGGGCTTTTTTTTTTTTTTGGGAAAAAGGAAAAATTGCTTATGTGAATGAGAATGAATCCGTTGATGCATTTTCAGTTGTGTATTAAGTACCTCTTATCCATTAGTATGATATAAGTAACTGGGATAGATTTTCCATATTTTTTTGGTCGTGGTCTTGGAGGTTCTATTGCTGTAACCATTCCTATTGTGCCTCATAAAATAAATTGTGAATGGATGTTAGTGCACTTTCAAAGCTAATGATTTACTGTATTGAGTAATAAATAAAGTTTGAAATTATGTACATAGGAGGACTTATGCTTACTAATTTCAGCTCCCATGTTCATGAATGGCCGTATTTCAGAGAATGGTATTAGCTTTATGGATGAGAATATTAGCATGATGTAATTCATTAACTTCTTGAACACCTGTGCTACCAGTGAGAGTCCATTGAAACTCTTTCTGTAAAATCATTGAAATCTTGGTATAGGAGGTCTGACATTTGCATCTTTTACAGTGTTTCCCTAGAGTTGTCAAAACACAAATTAGTAAGTCTTTTTCTCTTATGCAGTATAAAATTTGAAATTTGATGGTAAAAAAAATTTAAAAATTTGAGCTGAGAAACACAAGTAATGAGGTTTGCTGATGACAGACCGTTAAATCCATAAATGTAAATGGTTGGTGGTAGAGCACTGGATTAACTTGGCTAGTTTTTGCTGATTTTTTTTTTTTTTTTTTTAGCAACAATCACTATAACAATTCAATCTGTGTCTAATTCCTTAATGTCACCAATAAGCTTGTAATCCATATCCATTGCAAATACTGTAAAATATGAAAAGTATAAAGTTATTACATATTATTGCACGATCATCAGTTTGTTGATGAACGAGCCCTCAATGTCTAATGTATACTAGATTTTAATTATTATCTCATTTCAAAAGATGAAGCAGTTTCTGTAATTCCTTTTTTGGAAAGTGTATATATCTATTTTGGTTATGGTATTTATTGGGTTTTGGGAATGACTAGTTTGTGTCATATTTTTCCTCTTTTTATAATATTTTTTTGGTTAATATCAGATTTTTTACACTTAGAGATGTTTGTGCGTGTATATATATATATATATATATATATATATATATTATGTTATATAAGTTCCAGTGACATTCGGTTCTTTTGTTTTTGTATTATACCGATATAGTTATATATATTATATGTATCTATACTCATATATATATATATATATATATATATATGAAAGTTATATATATATATATATATGAAAGTTGCGTGTTGGGGTTGATATTATCGAACAGTACGCGAATGGATTTTTTTCAAAGTTCTCAACACATTTTGCTTGATTCTGCTACAAGTGATAATGTAGAGAAGATGTAACCTGTATTAAAGGAATAGCTAGACTGTAAAAGCAAGAGATATGACATGCTACTCTATTAAAGATATGTGGTGTTTGGGTGCCCACAATTGTTGTCAGCAAGTGTTCATTGAAAAATGTCTGTAACTTTTTTAACATTTCTTAGAGAATAGAAAATGGAGACGTGTATTTTAATAACATTTCAAAAAAGCATCTTGAATTACGGATTTTTTTTAGTTAAAAAATTTATTCTTGGAGGTTTTAATTCACATTGAAATAAAAAAAGGAAAATATAGAGGATCTAAATTGTGGTAAGAAATTTATGACCATTTTGATTGTGGTAGAGACACATGCTAAATTTGTATATTTCACTACTCTATGTGACCTAAACTATTATTTTAGTGGAAGATGGAGTAGTGGATGTCCACAATTGCTAGCAGCAACCGTTGATTGAAAGATCTCTATGATCTTTTCAACATTTTTTAGAGAAGATAAAAATGGCACATGTACTTTAATGACATTTTCAAAAAGCAATGATGTTTTTAGCTTTATAGGTTAGGGGTGGACAAAAAAGGGAATCGAATGGGGAGAATTAGAACCACTGTTCTTTTAAAAATAATTAAGAACTGGAACCGAAAAATAGGGAACTGAAAATCGAATGGTTCCTTTTTAAAAACCAAAAACTGAATTGAAAATTGAGTAATATCAATTTTCACATACTTTTTCTAATAAATTAATTATCACGTGAATATTTTCATCGTCAATTCAAATTTATAGATAATAAAATAATGCATGTAGAACAGATATATCTAAAAATTAAAACAAATAACGTATAGTATTTGAAAGTTACACTATTATCCACTCATATTTGCAGCGATGCCTTATATTTTTATAAGAATTCGACAATAAAATAATAAACATAAAATATTCAGAACCAAACCTGAACAGGTATCTTGCTCGAAAAGAACCGAATGGTTTCATTTTTCATGGAATTGGAATTTGTGGTGCGGTTTCGGATAGTTCAATACCCGGAACCGAACCCGAAATGCCCATTCCTATTTATGGTTACCTGCGAAACTGGTTTTGTATGCAAATCAATCATTATTTATTTGTGCTTTACTTGACTAAATGTGGAGTTGGTAGACTGAGTGCGTTGGTTTTGATGAATGAACTTCGTGGACAAATTAGTGTTTATCCAATAGGAAATCTTTAGTTGAACAGTAAGTGGGTAGTGGAGTACCAAGTGTTGGTTGTTACTAATTTTTGTGTTGACGCCTACTTATTCTATAAAAAAAATTCCTACATTGATATTTTGTAGCGACCGCGAATTTCCTTAAATTAAAATATTTAATTAAAGTAAAATCTCAAACGTATCGCTACAACTTCACCTATAGAGTTAAACAGCGTACGCTCGTCTAGTTAAATTTTATATAGTTAAATTTTATATTATTTACTACTATATTAAATTATTTAAAATAATAATAATAGTTATAATGTATAAAACATTTATTTATTTTCAATTTACATTTGAGAACCAAACTTTAGAAATTATTCGTTTTAATCCCTAAAAATTTAGTTCTTGTTCAATCATGACCTTATATATATACTTCAAACCCAATTATAGGCCCGTTTAAGGTCTAAATTTTATTCTTATGCCACAAAAAACCCATTTGGAGGAGTGACCTAGTTTTTACCCTATTTATACAAGTTTAAGGATGATTTTAAAACCCTACCCTCACTACTTCCTCCCTCTCTCCCCAATTGGAATCTTCTAGATCACCCCACTCATTCCCATTCAATAAATCAAACTAGCTTCAAGTGGTAAGATTTCTTTATATTTTCATTTATATCTCCATTTTTATTTTGTTGTTCTAAGTTTTTAATCACACACAAGTTCTTAATCATCTACTTGTATTTTTCACTTGATTTTCTACACAAAAACACGATAAATACACGTATACATACATCACCGCCACCATCATCGGCCGACCACCGCCGCACCACCGCCGTTCACCACTGTTTCACCACCACAACACGACCACGAAGTCACCATCCTCTTTATTCGGCCAAGAACACACACACGCACGCATATGCATACACAATACATATACACCATCGCATACAACTCGGCCAAAACTTCATCTACGCCCAAAAATCCATTTCACAACACAAAAATCATACCTACACCTTCACCTATCTCCCTAGAACACTATAGGATCATTTAATTTCGGTAAAAGTTGAAGTTTTAGTCGAATTTTGAAAATACCCAAATTTCTTCCTCAACTTTCACCCTTCAATTTCTCCCTATATACTCAATATCTCTTTCAATTAACGCCACCATTAGCTTCACCACCTTCAACTCCACCTTCGCCGCCATTTTCACCGGCCAAATCGACTACCTTAGCCGAGAACCAGTGTCGAGCAAGAGAGAGAGCCGAGCGAGAGAGAAAGAGTCGGGTGGGGAAGAAAAGAGACCCAGATCCTTTTCCTTTTTTTAATTTATTTGGTTAATTTGCAAGTCACGTCCCTCGAGTTCTTGGATTAGTTTAAGTTAGTCCCCAAGTTTTATTTAATTTCAAATCCCAAGCTTTTAATTGTTATAATTTAGTCCCTAAATATTATTTACAGATTTAATCCCCATCTTATCTATTTTATTTAAATGAGCCCTCAAATTTTGTTTAAATTCAAGTCCACAACTTTCAATTGTTGCAATTTGACCCCTAAACTTTTATTTCACTTTTAATCCCTTAATTTCTTATTCCTATTTAAGTTAGCCCTTAAAATTTAATTGCATATTAGTCCCCCATGTTTTAAAAATCTTATAATTGAGCCCAAAATATTTTTAGTTCACTTTAATTGCATAATAGGTCCTCAAACTATTAAATTCTTTCAAATTGACCCCTAAAGTTTTATATTCTTTCTATTTTGGTCCACAAACTTCTATATTACTTATAGATACTTAATATTTAAGAGTATTAACATAAATTAAACTCATTATTGACTAGGCAGGGCGTACGAACAGCTAGAGGACTGATTTTCACCGCTCAGAAGACTCAAAACTCGAGAGATATTTCGGTAGGCTCAAAAGACTCAATTTTACTTATCGCGCATTTATAGTTAATGATCTGTACTATATGAGTGCCTTTAGTGTGTAATAGAGTTGCCTTCGGGCCCAGAGTTGCCTTCGGGCAAATTACTTGCCTTCGGGCCCAGAGCTACTTTCGGGCCCAGAGTTGCCTGCGGGCAAATTACTTGCTTTCGAGCCTAGAGCTGCCTTCGGGCCCAGAGTTACCTTCGAGTATTATATTACAGAGTTTACATAACTATTTACCTTATATATTTGTATAGATGATTAACTTGCGCAAAGCCTACTGAGTATTATTTAAATGCTCACGCCTTTCATTCTTATTACAGATTGAGGAGTCCGGAGGTGTGGCGAGACATGGGAGCTCTACCTAGGCTATTAATTATGCGATTTCATTTTCGTTGTTATTTTGATAAACCGATGTATTAGATTATGTCGTTTTAGACCTTTTGAACTATTTAGTTCATTATGTTAGATGTTTTGAATATCTAGAGATCAAACATTTACAAGATACTCTAAGTGATTGCTATTTTAAACGAATTTTTGCATCTTAATTATTTTTATATATATATTTCCACATTTTAATTATTTGTTATATTTCCGCATTAAAAAAAAAAGGTTTTAGAAAAAAAACTAACGTTTCGAGTTCTTCGAACTCGGGGCGTTACATATTTTCTCTAATAATATATATTATCATATCTCCATATTATATTCTATAGTTTAGTTGATGAAATTAAGAATTTATTTATCATATAAATGCATGCAATATAATTTCTAGATGCACACTGTGTTGCAGTAACTTCCAAGATTAAAGAAATGCTTATTCTTTACAGTTGAGAAAGCTTATTTATTTTTTACCTATAAATGAATGCATCTATACATGGTAAAGCTTGTTAATGAACTGGAGCTACAAGAAAAGCAAATATCTTATTTGTGCCTGGCATTTGTTCATATGCATATCGTGGCATTTACTTTTTTACGTAAAGCAATAAGTATTCTAGTAGATAGAATGCATTCATTCCAACTTCATTGAAATGTGTGGAGTGCCTAGAGCTTCTATATATAGTAATTGGTTTGTGTCTTGCATACAAATATAGCCTTTCAAATAACAAAAAAAGCAAAGTTCAAGTAAAAAAATATGAAAAAAGAATTGGCTACCTCAAACGCAATCTCCTTTGTTGGTAATGTGAAACAACTTATCATACCTGCTAAAAATAGGACCATGAAGTTGGTGACTCCTTTCTCCAATTGTTTCGAAGTGTCTTTGTTTCATGATGAAATGTTTGCTAGTTAGGTGTAGTATCTTAAGCAGTTATAAATGATACTTGGAAAAGAAGTGAAAAGTTTTATGTTAAGGTATCAAATCCTTGTGCTACGCTTGAGGAGTGCAGAATTTGATCGTTGCCTGACTTTGTGCATGCAATCATGTAGGATAGTGATAGGATGCCAAACAAAACCTCAAACTATTTTGTTGGACATGCTACACTATCCTGCATTCTATTACTATGCAATGCCATTATAAGATATTGATTTGATAAGGAATGTTATTATGTACATTAGGACTCGTATTTTTAACATCGAAGATGCTAGAGGTTTTGAAATTCAGAAGTTGCGGGACATCAAAAATGTGTACGAAGCTGCAATTTTTGGGGAGAGGAAGCAATGCATACTTTATCGAAGGATGTGGTAATGAAAACCATTTCCGTAATTTGACCTTGAGAAAATGCACAAATGTGCTGCAAGGCAATGAGAAAGAAGCTTAATATGTTAAAGAATCATAGACTGATTTACGATATCTAAAATGTAATTTGAGGAGAGGACAATGAAGGTAAAATGACTAAGTTAGTATGTTGTGTGATGGAATGCTGTTGTGATTTGGATGTTTAAGAAAATATGTATATGTACGCGCTAAGAACACTTGTAGCATTGTAATATATCTTAAAAGTGTGATATCTATGCATCCTATGTGTTTGTTGTATTGTGTATAGAATGAAGTATTTGAAATCTAATGCAACACTTAGTATTTGTGTATGATGAAGATATGTTATTGCTAAATGTGGTTGTATGAGTATTTCTCAACTAAAGTTTAATACCTGATGCTTATAGCTCTTACATAAGTTTTGGTCGGCAAAAGCTGCAACTTGCCAATGAAGAATATCCCCTGTTCATCATCAAATGTGGATTACGACAAGTGTATTTTCGTTTTAAAATATAAATTAGAAAATACATTTTTTTAATGTGTTTAGAAAAGGGGAAAAAACAAGATAAGGCAATGCAAAGAACTTTGAATGGTCAGAGTTATTCATACCGTCTAGTCTCTAGGAAAAAGAAAACTATTCCGCAAGTGTCTTGAATACAAGTATACCTAAAAAATTCAGTGGGGGAATCAGAAAACACTTTTTGCCAAAGTGGTAAAAATTGAAATGATCTTTTCATTGACTAATGAAAAAGTTGGCACTAGAAAGAACGATCACAAAGCAGTTCACTTTGATCCTACCTAGCCAAAGTAAAAAATGACAGATCCTAATTTTGTAGATATGCGTGAGGGGGTTATCTCGTCTCTATATTCCTAGAGCTTTGCAAATGCTAACTCTAATGGCAGATTTGTTTCAAGTTAGTTTGGGAGATAGAAAAGCTGAAGCTCTAGTAGGTGTTGTGGTAGATGAAAATGTAATCAAGGTTTTCGGTGTTCGAAGGTCAACAATTTTAATTGAAGTAGGAACCGAATGTGTTTCTTTGCGTCCCACAAAATGGGTATTATTCCTGAACTTATATGCATATGATAAAGAAAATGAAGCGGCAGTTATTCCAACGAACCCACACATGCCATGACAAAATAATAACATTTTTTTGGATATCCTTACGGATCCTGAAAACTACTTGCAAGAGATGCCTTGAGAGTACCTGCATCAAGGCTGGAGTCCTACTTTAATACAGTGAAGAAAAAGTATAATATTTTAGTGGATAATGTGGTCATGTATCTTGCAAGTGTGCAAAGTTGAAGAATCCATCCGTGCTATAAAATAAGTTTTTGTATTTCTTTGAATTATATTAATGATGCTTTAGTATCCTTATTTACTACTTATTGTTTTGAGCTACAATATCCATTGAGGAATTAAGTGACGCTTATGTGATGACTTATTTTTATATGTATAATACTTGTAGACATTTTTTTAATTAATCGTTGATTACTATTGTTATAAGAACAATATAAAAAGTTAAAAATGGAAAAAGGCATTTTTTTCTAAAACTAAAATAATTATAAAGAGCTACAATTCCCACCAAGTATCCATGTTAATAGGTACAATTTGATTTTTTCTGTGTGCAAACACTTCAAGGTCAACAATTTTAACAATCTTTTCACTTCACCAACATGATCGGGATGATGTGTGGGAGTAGGTAGCTCAACATATTGAAAATGGCCTACAAATATTAACCACAAACCAAAAGTTTAATATACCAAATAAACGATGCTATTATCTTATTTCAACAGAAACATTCAATATATGACAGGGCCTAGAAATCAATTTTCATACCTTGACATTGGACAAATTCAACAGTACCATAGGATTCATATATGCCAGATTATGGTAGAGGCAAACCAAGGAATGAGTTAGCAAAATAGCTAGCATGGCTAACAGGATGCTCATCAGTAATAGAAGCCATGCACTGACGCTGAAATTGGCAGGACCATTAAAAGTTTATGTATGTGGAAAGCATTATACATCATCAATCTTCAATATTATGGGAAAACTGAAGGACTTCTTTATGGACTACATTTGTCGTACAATATGTGTGCACTAAAACCTATTATTATTATTATTATTATTATTATTATTATTATTATTATTATTATTATTATTATTATTATTAACTTTTAAATTTTTACTTGTTCGTGCTCTTGACAATGCCACATAAAGTTGACCATGAGAAAATACTGGCTCTGGTAGGTATAAGCCAATGAAATCCAGAGTTTGGCCTTGTGCTTTATTAATTGTCATTGCAAAACATGCTCGAATAGGGAATTGTGTCCTTTTAAATGGGACTGATCCTTTATTACTATCCAAGGAAATGAATAAAAGAGTATATAGTTATCAATATATTCACCTGTTGCAATTTTTGCATCTATAACATTTCTACTAAATTGATTACAACTTGATCTTGTTCCATTACATAATCATTCAGAAGGGTTAGAATTATGAAGCAATAAAACTGGGCAATTTTCCTTTAGGATAAGTTCATGGGGTGGTATTCCGTTTGGAATTAATGTGTTTAGATAATCTTCGTGAATGTCATGGTCAGTCGTATCTAGTGATTCATCATGGCTAAAATCTGTTTTCTTTTTACCTTTCAATTTTTCCAACAACATGTTATTGATAAGATCAACACTTTCATTTCTCGAAGTCAAACTCTTTTAACCATGTTAAGCATTAGAGATTCATCAAAGAAGTTACACGGAAACACTGCATCAAGTAGTTGATTTATTGTAACGCTCTGAGTTCTAAAAACCCGAATCATTAGTTTTTCCTTTAAAACTATTTTATAATAATTTTTATAATAATAATAATAATAATAATAATAATAATAAGAATAATAATAATAATAATAAATGAAGAACAATAATGAATATTTAAAAACACGAAAATTTATTTAAAACAACCAATACGTTAGAGTATCTTACAATACTTGGTCTCCAACAACTAAAAAATCAAAAATTAAGTACTTAATAGTTCAAAAAATTTGAAATAACATACTTAAATAATTTAGAGTTTCTTAAAATAACAACAAAAGTAAAATATATTTATTAAACGAACCTAAGTAGCTACCATTCCTCACTGCGCCACCAACCCCTCCATCTACAAGGATGTTAAAATAGGAAAACTTGAGTATATTAAATACTCGACAACCGCACATAACAATCTATTTGTTACAAATTAAATGCACATAATCATCAACATAATACGAACAAGTATATAATACTTGTTCTTTCATTATTTCCTCTAAATCGTGCACAACATCATAGTGTTTAAAAGTACATCATTATTATTTATTAGGCTAAAACCTATTATCATAGTGCTAATAAACACATCATAAATAGGCTTGAAGTCTATCGTCACAATGCTAAGGAAGCACGTCGTAAGTAGGCTTGAAGCCTACTGTAATGGTCCTGAGTATGCACGTCGTCCTATAACATTTATATGGAAGTAATTAAAACAAATACCAATTGTAAATGGGCACATTTTGAAAGGGTTTTTAGAAAAGGAGTCTACCTCAAATTTTTCTCGAGTTTTGAGCATAAAGCATAGTGAAGAAGTCAATCATCTGGTTTGCTGGTATGCTCCATCTAGTCAATGACAAGTTTAATTTATATTAATAAACTTAAATATTAAGTATTAAGTATTAATAAATAATATTGAAACTTATGGACTAAAACTGAAAGAATATAAAAGTTTGGGGGTTGATTTGAAAGAATTGAATAGTTTGAGGGCTTAGAGTGCAATAAAATTGAGCTAAAAATGTTTTGGGCTAAATTATAAGATTTTTATAATATTGCAACTTAGGTTCAAGTAAACTTTAGGTGTTAACTTAAATAAGGATAAAAAATTGAAGTGTTTAAATTGAAATAATGGTTTAGGGGTTAAATCATAAAATTAAAAGTTGAGGATCTAGGATTAAATAAACTTTAAAGGAAAATTAAATGACATAAATAAATTGGGGGATTTAAATGGGAATTATAGCTTAGGAGTTAAACTATAAAAACTAAAAGTTGAGAATCTATAATTTAAATAAACTATAGGGACCAACCGAAAAGAACTTATAAAAACCAGGGAGTAAGTTGCAAATTTCAAATTTGAATTATGAAATTTGGGATTAAAATCCCTAAAATTACACACGCTTCTCATTCTCGGCTATGGAGAAAAAAATCGGGGAACTAACGATGGTGCCGGCGGCGAAGGTGGTAGTGGGCGTGGTGGCGTTAGTTGTGTGCTTAGGTGGGGGGGGGGGAAAGTTCGATTAGTGAGGAAGAATGGGGACTTTGGTTTCAAGAAAGAATGAAGCTTTTTCTCCTATTCTTTTTATCTCTTCTTTCTTCCACCTCTATTGAATCTCTAGGATGTGTTTTGTACGTGATTAATGGTGATTGAGGAAGAGTGTGTATTTTCAAGATTTCATGTGACCATGTAACAACTGAGTGGAGGGAAAAGGAGAAGATTTATACTTAAAGAAACAATCTTGGCTACTAGAAATGCATGCTTTCTGTGTGGTTTCGAAAATATGCTTGAAGGAGATATAGAGAAATGCTATGGGATAAATGAAAATCAATAGAATTAGACACTACCGATGAATTTTTTGTATTTTGAAGATACTATAGAACTAAAGAATTAAAATAGAGATTAAAATGAAGAAAAGTTCAGAAATTACCTATTTAATGTTTGTGTTAACTCTCTTGCAAAATGTTGATGGAAGTGGAGGGATAAATATGAAACTTGTGTCTGCCTTGATGGTATCATGAATTAGGGTTTAGATTGTATGGAAAAAGTCTCAACAAAATGTCTACGTGTAGGGAATTAGGGTAAGAAAACTAGATGTCAAACTTTTTTGTTGGGGAAATAGAAGGAAGCCGGCTTTCTTGTTGGGCAAGAAAATGAAAGTAGATTTTAATTGGGCTTCTAATTAAATTGTCTTGCATTTGGACTTAAATTGAAAATTAAATTGGGCTTCAAATACAATTGGGCCTTAGTTTGAACTTTAGATTAGATTACTGATTGAAATTGAGCCTTAATGAATAAAAAACTAAAATTTGAGGACTAAATTAATAAAATTCTAAAGTTTTGGACCAAAATGATAAATTTGAAAATAATTAAATTTATAAATAATTTTCTTATAATAATTGCAGAAAATAATAAACAATATATAATTCAACTAGAAGAGTGTACCCTATTAAATTCTTTAGGTGAAGTAGTAGAGACGCGTTTCGGAATTGTATTAATTAAATATTTTTATTTATAAAAATTCGCAGTCACTACATTCATAGATTTCTTTTATCTTCGTATGGTTTGACCATATCATGCAAAAGTTCAATCATGCCACAAGAGTGAGACTGAATGGCACCATTACCTATGAGTAAGAGATATTTAGAAAAACATGGATCATCATGTGCACACATGTTTTGTGTCAACGAAATTCGAGTAAAGAATGGCCACAAATTCTCACGTTCAATTTAACTAGCCTTTACCGAAACAAATAAATTGGGATCAACTACTTTCTAAAATTGAAAAAATTAAATTGCTAAATTAAATTTCAAAATTTTAAACTAAAAATTACGGTTTAAACTAGAGCAAATTAAAAGAATGATTTTTGTAGTTTAAACCAAATATAGGAAAAACTAATATTAAGGTTTTGAATCCACTTTGCTATTAGTTTTCCCCCGGATTATTAATTTGAGAACGAAAGTTGGTTTTGACAATTAATTCACAAAATTATTGAATAATTATCCTCAAGTAGAATTCAACCTATTTCTATGGCGTGATAACTATATCTCTATGCCAACAATGGCATAAAAACTCATTAAAAGCACAAGAATTGTATAAAATATCACACAAAGCATAGAGGTATTCTCATCACCTATCAGATTTTGTGGTTTTCAATAAAAATCTAATCTATTCACGATTTCCCAATTCAATAAATAAATCACGAATCAACTTTGACCACAAGTTGCAAAAGAAAACACAATAATGATGAAAACTCAAAAACAAACATTCGTCTTAGTTTAGGAATTCACAAAACATCAAATTAACAATTCAGATTCTAACTAAAATCAAGTTTCATCTTAACCCTAATGCTAAGAAAAGTCTAGCCTAAAATATTAAAAATAAAAGAAAAAGAATTAGAAGAAGAAGCCATAACCGGGTGATGAACGAGGAGATCTTGACTCCAGTCTTCAACTTTACCCAAGAATTCTTGTGAAAAAACCTCAATCTTTTGTTTGTACTCTTAACCCTCTTTATATAGCCCCCAAAAGGTCCCCAATAAGCCTAAATTTCGTGTAGAACAAGTCCCCCAAAAGTCACCTAAAAATGAGTGGAAACCAAATTAGGAAACTTGGCTCGAGGGGAATTACGACCGTAATTCAACTATAGGTAAAGCATTTCTTCGACCTGGTTGGAGTTATGGCCATAACCCTGGGGGTTACGGCTGTAACTCAAGTCAGCCCTCCAACTTTCGTTTTGTTTATTTTAGTCCCTATCTTCAAAATTTTCGATTCTTTTAGTCTTTTTTGCTTCTTCTGACTCTGTTTTTGCACCCCTTCTTCATTCTCCATTTTCCATTTTTTCCCCTAAAAAAACAATATCTAAACCAACTTAGGTATGAAATTAACAAAAAACCACAGAAACACGAGTTTGAAAGGCCCTTAACAAGTGCAAAAAACGCACTTATCACTTGAAAATTTTCATCCCCTGATAATTTGGAATTACTGGTAGTATTTGTCTAAAATCACCTCCAAAAACATTACTTTAACACCAAAGCGCAATTTGTTGTCCATTAAATCTTGTAGTAATCTATCTACAGCTTCAATTGCAAAATGATGAACCATTGGTGCCAATTGCAAAATGATGAACCATTGGTGCTTCATCCCAAATAATTAATTTACTTATTATTATTAGTTTTCCAAGTGAAAATTGTTTCGTTAGCTGGCATGAAATGTGAGGGGACTCTTTAAGAGGAATTTTAAAGCATGAGTGTGCGGTCCTACATCCAGGTAATAATGATGTCGCCACTCCTGAGGATGCAGTTGCAAGAGCAACAAGAACCCATTTTGTAATTGATGTTAATAGTGTTTTATACAAAAAAAAATTTACCTGTTCCATTAGGTCCATCGATAAAATAAACTCCATTTTCATTATTTCATTAATTAAAACTATATACAAAATAGCATCAAACATTTATAAATAAAAAAATTAGAAGTTAATAATACGGCAAATGAAAGCCGATGATTTGATTTGATGAACCTTACCAGTTACCATCCAAAGTTCCTTCTCGCTGAAACATAAGGTTGAACTAGGTTTTCCAAACATACTTTATCGACTAAACCAAATCATATCTTCCCTTACAGTTGTGTTGAAAACCAACAAAACAAATGAATTAGCACAAAAGTTAATACAAGTAACAATAAAAGAACAAGAAAAGTTGACGGACCAATTGTTATTTTTATGAATTGTTCTATACCAAAATACCATAAAGATTTATAAATTTTTTTATATATAAAAATTGCAACCCTAACATGCGTAATTAATAGTGCACTATGATAATCACAAAAATTAAACAATAATGAATTTGTGGCATAGTGGGACATTGAGAGAATGAGTTGTGAAAGAAAACAAAAACACATCTATAACAATTATGAAACAAGTCAACATGAAACTTTCCAAATTATAATCACATTATCAAATGATTATGTACAAATAATTGTATAACGAACGCTTCTTTGTGAACCAAAATATGAGATAACCTTTGTCACAAACATTTTCAAGAAAATCAAATCAAAGAGATACTATGATCCTTATATTAAGAGTAACACATAAGAATGTCGATGGATCATAGGCAATTAGGAAGAAATTATAGTCATTCAAAAAGAAGGATGAATTAACAACATGCCTGACTAAGTACAGTAGCATCTGCAATTACAAAGGGGACATTCAGCAGCCGTGCCAAAGATTTGGAGAGCAGCCTCTTTCCTATCCCTAAAACAACATTCAAAGAATATAGGTGAAAAAGTATTACTGGAAAAACCAATAGACACACCAAATAGTTCGCTCCTAGTTCAATAACATAGACTCAAAATGTGGTCTTCACAAATGATAGGTGCATTTTTATATACTTTTCGGGTGCTTCTAACTATCTGGAAACAGATAAATGAGGGGATCTCTACCCATAATTCACCCTTTTTTATCTATGTAGGTTGACAATGTGGAATGGGAAAGAAAATGAGGAAAACGAGCAAAAAAAGGCAAGCGAGAAGCAAAATGATGAAGAAAAAGGAGGCAAGACTGATTGGCAGCAGTAAGGATCATTCATACTACCGTAACATAATCATATGGCCGTACAAATATTCATTACAACTGTAACTTTGCAGTTGGAGTGCCATTTTCATGCAGAAAGTTTTGGGAACTTACAACTGTAAGATAATGTTTACGACCGTATTTGATCAAGCTAAAGGAAGTGCAGAAAAGATGCAGAATGTTTTGAACAGCCATACAATTAATACATAAAGCCGTAACAGAGGACTTACAACCGTACAACTAATACATATGATCGTATCTTTATCAGGATCAGAACAACGAGAATTTGATAGTTTTTACTATTTCAATTGTTTTTTTTTTTCGTTTTTTCTCTTCCACTTTTAGGGCTTTATTGGTAGTTTTACTAGTGCTATATAAGACTTGTCTAGGGAAAATTTTCTTTTTTTTTTTGGATCCTTTTTCTTGAGCCTCTAAGGACAAGAGAAAAATGGAAAACTAGGTCAAGCTCTACTTTGCTTTGTAGTTGATGAAGGTGATGGTTGTTTGCTCCAAGTCTATGATTTAAATGGAGTCTCTTGATCATCTTCTTTGCAATTAATCTTTGAATTTTACATTAATAATGAATATTTCCATTTCAATGATTTCTTCACTTGCTTTTATAGGGTAAATCCCTCTAAGTTGAGATTGTTGGTGAATTCAATCATGTTATTAGTGCTAAGTTAGTCTGAATTATTGTGTTACTTGTAGTTATATATGGATTCCATTGTTCATGTTGCTCTTCATTTCTTTCGCGAATAAGTGTTGTTATTTTCTATTTGGATAAGCTTTGAGAAAAGAATGTTTAACTTAAACCAAATGGTTTTTCACTCCAAGTTCTTGGTGAGGATAGAGATATACCTCTCACCTTGGATGACCCTTTGAATATTTTCACGAAAATTTATGCCTGGGACCAATTTTCAATCGACATAGAGATATAGTAGGTTGAGTTAATCAAAATGGTGATTTGACATTCGAGAGATGAATCATCTATTTGAGGAAAATCAGGTCTAACATACACGACCAACCACTCATGTGAGAACTAGCAGAGTATTAATTATATAGTGATCAAACGAAACCGACAATCTCAACTTTATTACTCATTTCAAGTTACAACCGTAATCGATCGCTTTTCTTTACTTCATTGCATGATTTTGGCTTTTCAGTTGATAACAAAGCAATTTCCATTCTCAAAATGTGTTTTATATTATATGGATGCATTATATTAGACAATTATCTAGTGTGAAATCACTTCAGTCCTCGTGGGAACAATAACCGGACTTCTAGTTCAAATTCTTAAAGTAGATTGCTTGCTTTTTCGGACGAAAACTTCGGATGATTGCTTAGATAACCAACCATTTCAATTTCCAGATCATATTAGACCACATAAAGTAGTATAAATCCTAGGCTTCCAACTTTTATTTGAAAATTGTATTAAAAAGTTTAACCATTATTCTCTAACATAAACAAGAAGTGAAATCCATCCAAACTTCAGAAGAGAACCAAGAGAACTAAAAGATTGCCTGAGCTTATTGGTCCCATTAGAAGAATGACATTTTTCTCAAGTTCCACTGTCTCATTATCTGTGTCATCCACTTTGTCACTATCAATAGACCTATCTTCCAAGGCATGATGCTATGATTAGCATGTGTTTGGAAAAACTTATAATTTTCTAAACACTAAATTTGTAGGTTGAACAATAGCAATGACCACAAGTTGTGTGAATGATAATAAGCAACAATATGAGATGTGCGAGGTTGATATTGTTTGATATTTGACTTTGACTCGATAATAAAACTCAACTTTAGATAGGAAAAAAGTTAAAACAAACATAAACTGATAACTCCACCACAAGCTACTCAAAACCATGCCGGTCAGTCCATATTAACTGCAGAATATTAAGTGAAATTGAAGGTAATAAAGTCATTACCTTTGAGAAAAATCATAGTATATCCTCTTGTAATGATTATAATCTGGTACAAAAAGGACCTGTAATCACTAAATCTAACTCAAAATGTACACAATGAAATCCAAAAATTTAATTTCTTGCTTTGGAAAGTAAAGGAAGAAAAAAGAGAAAATTACTAGTGCTACAACAATCGAGAGAGCATGAGGTGGGTGAACCTTACCTAGCAGCTGCCTCAGACAAAAGAAAACATTTTCAAAAAAGCCAGAAGACACTACCGCAGGAACCCTAAAGGCAAAGCGCGAAATATACCCACAACTTTTGATGTAGATTAAGCAGCTAAACCACCTCGGAGGAAACAGAAAACCTAAAAATCTGGCTCGACGAGGTTGATGTCATTGGGAAAAGAAGGATACAAAGAGGAAGAAAGGATTTATTTCTCCAAAGAACGTAGATAGAGAAAGAAGAGTTCAAGAATTGCAATTGCAAATACTTCTAGAATGAAAAAATAATTCCACGAGAAATTTAATTTAGAGATGTTATAACCAAAAAATTGTAGATCTAAGGAAAACTTACCTATCTTCATTTGCGACAAGTCAAGCCCTCTAACCAACGAATAAGGACAGGATAATGCCAGATCTAATAGACATATAGCTTGGGTGCAACTGTAGCAAGCAATGACGAAAGGTCAGAGAAGGTATTCACCGCAGATGGAGAGAGTTTTTGGTTACTATGAAAATGGATAGCTAGGTGATGGTGAATGAAACCCTGGGTGGGATAAGGCACCAAAAAGAAAACTCGGGCAAAGCCTCTTAGCGAGTGGGTGTAGATTCGTGACATTTAACAGGGTCAAATGTTAAGTAGGTTTGTTAAGAAACTATGTCGTTTTGGAATGAAAATGCCAAAAATGACACCTTTTTTGCATGGTCATAATGAATAGTAAAAAAGGCAAGCCACACTTATAAGATACAAGAAAAAATTACAGCCTAGGTACGATTTCATGGAGTCAAAATCTGTTATTCAGACATCATATCCCCATAGCTGTTGGGCCAACAAAAAAAGCCCATGTCACCGTACTAGAAAACGAAGCAAGAAATTAACGTTAACACAGAATCAATGTTAACTGAGTAATTACCATGGAAATTAACAGAGAAGAGACATGCATTTCAATACCACAAATCCACAATCCCGCGCTTCATTCTCGATTCAATTCCTTCCAAACATTGAAATCTTTAGCGGCTGTATTTCGGCAACTATCCCACTGCAAGTCTTACCAGATTAAATAAGCTTGAAGAATCCTTATGCTTAACAAACTCAATACTATATTTGTCTCCAACACAAACACAAGGTAAACGATGCCTAAAAAAAGTATATATCCTCTATTGGTTTTTTATGGGATGATTTCTTTGTGTTGTCTAGTTTTCATACACTCGGTTGATGCTCAATAATCATAGGTGTAGTTGAAAACTAATTTACAAGCATTGAAGATGTTGGATTGAATGTCCCAGTCGTCTTTAGAATAATTGTTAATGAGTAATTTAGAAGATGAGTTATGTTAATTTTTCTTTTTTGCCTTGTTTTGTGAGGGGGTCAATGAGGATTGAGATATAATTTATTATTTAGCTAATGGTTTTCATAACTTATTATAAGTGATGTACTTCTTTTAATTCATGGGGCATCTGTATTTTGATGGAGTAGTTAGTAAAGTTAGATTGCAGTTGCCTTTGGGGTTTCTTATTTAAAATCCTTGGCTAATGTATATTGAAAATTAGCAGGAAATTAGTAGGTTATTTAAGTTGCATTATCTTCCACCATATATGTGTAGCAGTTTTTTAAAGACAATTTCATTGTCATCAAAATGTCAAATTTTCTTGGCTAATCAAATCACATCAAATTCTTTTGTGTGACCCCAAAAAAATATGTGGTATTGTTTAAAACTTTGGTAGTTGAGACATATGATCACTTTGAACACTAGAGTAGACAAAAGTAAAATAGAATCTCTTTCTTCATAGTCAATTGGTGGGCACCATAAGGGATCAAAATGGATTATATGATTTTTATCCGATTAGAGTTTCGTTCAAAACTTAGTGTTCAAATTACTTTGGCTACTTGGTGTTTGATGATTGGTCAGATGCTAAAATCAACAAAGTTATAAAATAAATAGTTAAACAAGCTAGTTGATAAACATTAAAACACCTATGTGGTATATCTTAGTTTTTCACACATCACATTATTTTCAAAGTCGATGAGCCTTAAACTTTCATATCATTTGTTTGTCAAAGTATTTATCATATTGCATGTTCAAGTAGCACTAATCAAATCGGCATTAGATATTAACTACTGAGTCATGAGCAGGTTTTGCAATACTAATTGGAGTCCAAGATGGGAGATGACAATGCTATCTCTTCAAGTTATACAATGAGGACAAATTGTACTAGTGAACGAGCTAGCACGAAGATTCATTTCTATTATCAGTCTCTGTGGAACCAATGCAAAGATAACTAAATCGTGTAAAAAGAATAGTAGTGCTAAGCTATGGAGTCATTCTACTAAAAAAACAAAGAGATGGACATATACGAATAAATTCTTTTGTAAAAT
Source organism: Jasminum sambac (assembly GCA_018223645.1). Lineage (NCBI taxonomy): Eukaryota > Viridiplantae > Streptophyta > Magnoliopsida > Lamiales > Oleaceae > Jasminum > Jasminum sambac. The sequence continues at coordinate 37,439,495 of CP073640.1, forward strand.
TGTTTTGATTACTATTGTGTATCTTCTTATCATTTGTATTTTGAATTCGTAGATGTGAATAGCCATTTCTTTTTGGGAACCAAAATGTAATACATATTCTGATTTATTGCTTTAATTTTTTTTCACCAATAGTAGCCAGTTTTACTGCATGGAGTAAGCTCTATTGTGAAACTTGTGCAGGTAGCATTCATTCATCATATATTACTTCTATGATTCTCCAACTATCTACACATGCTTATTTCTTTATCTAACATGTTGAGTAAAATTATTATGTTATTGAGGTATGGTTTGCTAGTTTAACTAGTAACCCAAAATCTTGAATGGTAAACCTTATGATGGTACGTAACACTAATAAATGAACACAAAATATCAAAATTCTTAAACCATCCATAAATGATAGCCAAATTACAAAACCAAATCGTAATCTAAAATGTAAATGTGTGGACAGATGAGCTAAGATCAATAATAAAACATTTTCATTGTTATAAACAATCAAAACTAAATCGTGACTTTGCAAAAAATAAGAAAAGTACAAGGACGTGGTTTCTTGCGACAAGTTTAGGAAATCTATCATTTAAAATCTCGATATTCTAAATGATACTCTCAATGGGATTGAACAAAGATAGCGTCAAATGTGACAAATAAAGTGACATTCGTGGATCTTTCTTCTTAAGAGTTCTCTCCATCAACTAATGCTCTTGCTCATGGTGAAGCATCTCTAAACCATTGATCCAAAATCGTTAACACGAAAAATTTGAAGGATATGACTGGACCTGTAAATGCAAACACACAGGATAAATTATATTAGCATTATTATATCAATACTAACCAATGCTTTTTAGATCCTAAAGTACTCAAAGAACTAATATACTTCACATATAAATGAAGAGAAGCAAGAAATGGATGGGAATATATCACAGAATATAGTACATAGACTTGTTAGCATACACCTATTGCAACCATTTAAGAAAACTTATGTTCCATTTAGATCTTCAATATCAACAAGGGATTCAATCTATGTAAAAAAATCATGTTATCATTAACTCTAACAAATAAACTTGTACCCATGAAGATTCAAACTATACCAATTAATGGAATGTATACTTGACTAATGTTAAGTGGTGGCTTAGATACTTGACTAGTGTTAAGTGGCGGCATGTACTCTGAAGAGTTTTTAGAAACCTGCAATACAATGTTAGTATCAGATATTAAGATTACACATGTAAAAATAAGTTGACAAAACAATATATACCTCTTCAATTTGGATAGTTTTTTTTTTCAGTTTTTTCCCTCTTCTCAACTACTCATTTTGGCCTTTTAGAGCTTCCACGATTTGGGGCTTTACGCTTAATTCCATTTACTCTATCGATTACATTAACCAAATTATTCTCAATCTCATTACACCTCAAAGTTGAAGTAGAAAGATGCATTTGTTGGGTACTTGTGCTTGCATCAATTGCATCCAAAATTTTACAAAATCCATGAATAGCAATGTTATATGCTTCATCGGATTCTAATCCCTTTGTCGCTATACGAGTTTGCAACCTACACAAATCCTTGTATCGTGTTGCTAAAATTGCCTTAGGATCCGTATTTGACATACTACTCTCGTATGTAGCTCGTGAGATCATTTCCCCCTTTGCATTTTTTGTCCATCTTTTGAGAATGTATTGGTCTAGAATCTTTGTAGTGTTCTTTGAAGACAATACTTTAAGAATGTGTGAACACAAGATACCTGCAAACTCAAATTTTTTACAACTACACAAGGCTATCCCATTAGTTGAGTCATATTTAACAGTGCGATGTAAGCGTCTTCCAGGTTCTATTATTTTGTACTCTGATACTGATTCAATCCCAAACGAAGCATCAATTACACAATCATAGGCCTTGGCTTATTCAGCATCAAATTCTTTAAAAACTTGCGGGGTATATATAAATCTGCTGCATGTTTTAGAATGGAAATCTTAAGCGATAATGAAATACTACTTTGAGTTGCCTTGAAATCGGCCTTTAATTCTTCATACCGGCGATGCTTGATTGGCCTTTCAAAATGCTGAAAAAACTTCATAGATCATGTCTATAGCTGACATAACATTTTAAAGAACTATTTATGCTTTCACTACGTTGGCTTGTAGTCATATCAGCACAAAAGGCATCTCTACCGTAAACCAATGCCCATTTTCCTTTAAAACTGAACATCCTCTTCAACAAATCATTATCTTGACGGTTATTCCTAGCAAGCATCTTATTCCAAGCTTACAAAAATTCCCGGAAGCACTTAAAGACTCCATTAAGATGCTTTGCAGCATTTTGATATAAATGCCAAATACATAGACGATGATAGGTTTCTGTCCATTCGTCAGCCAAAGCTTCTTTCATGGCCGCATCGTGATCAGTTAGAATTATCTTTGGCGCTTTCCTTGTCATTCCTCAAACAAAAGTGTCCAATAACCATACAAATCTATCTTTAGTCTCATCATACAAAAGTGCAGCTCCCAAAATAAAAGTTTGCTTATGATGGTTAACCCCAACAAACATAGCTAAAGGTCTACCTTCTTGATTTTTTCGATAAGTGGTGTCAAAAGAAACAACATCACCAAAATAAAAGTATGCTAATCTAATTTTTGCATCTACCCAAAAGATATTGATGATTAATCCTTCGTTGTCTAGCTGTAAAACATAAAAGAAAGAAGGATCTTCCAATTGCATGCTATTGAGATATTCAAGAACGCCGCCCATCTCATCTAGATTGACTTGAGTTATTCTTTTAGTACGTAAATAATTCACATAATCCTTACGAATGAATCAAAGATTTTCACGGCCACTGGCCTTCCTAGCCATTAGTTCACAACTTTCTTTTGGAGTAACTCCTATATCATCAGCTAAATCAATTTCAACCTCTTGGGCCATGGTCAATCTTCTCTAAGACCTATGTAAGGGATTTTTGTTGGGACTTGATGTCAAAAGAATATGTGCAGCATTAAATTCAACAACACGATATTTACTGTTTTGACGATCATAGTTGACCTTCATTTTTGCAAGACAATTGAACCTTGTTTCAGCACGGCAATCTTTAACAACAATTTGCTGTTTATCCATTTCACAGTGACCTTCACAAGAGCAAGAAAATGTTCTATTTATCACCTTTCTATTAATATCTTTATGTACTTTACTCTTCTGAATACTAAATCCCACCTTATAAGCATAAGTATTATTAAAGTTGTAAGTATCTTCTTCTATTTTAAATTCCATGCCAATTTTTGACTGCTTCAAGATGAATTTTGGAACACATACGCTCAGTACCATCAAATTTAGTTTGATTGTCTTCATTTTCTTCGACAACTATTCTCGTGCTATCATAAGACTTAAAATTCACACTATTGTCAAAATCCAACTTTCTACGAGATTAGGATTCTTCCATCAAATTGTTACTTTCCTCCATACTCCAAAACTGTCTAAAGGAAAGAAAAAGAGAAAAAGTGAAGCAAACAAAACAATGACAATTAACTAGTGCAAATTGTACTTTCGAGAAGAGAAATAAAATAACAAAAATTATTACTAAAAAAATACACTTAAGTTTGCATATATAATTAACTAATTACAACAAGATTTTAGCCCATTCTCTATGTGTGTTTGTCTTTTCTATCACTGTCAAATCACTCCATTTGTCTTATGGAATAAATGAATTTTTGGCGTCAGTTGAATGTGTTAAATTCACTGATGAAAATTCAATTTCTTCTTCTATTATAATGAGATTCACAGTGTTCACCATTCTTATGCTAATTACTAAAGGATATTCTATGTTGAATTTTTCATCCCTATGCACAAACATGGCGACATTAAAATCATGTAGGCAATCTCTACATTGACCAAAAATAAAAGTGAAAGCAAGAAAAATACAAAGAAAAAGAACAACTTGTATATTAACTTATTCAAACAATAGCACTCTAAGGGCTTAGATATTTAGAATAACATGTAATATGTTGTTGCAATGATCATTCCAATATTTGAACATTTTCCAGCAACATAAATAGATTGCTCATTAGTTTATTAGTTCAACAGTATTATTTCATATATTCTCAACACGAGAGAACATTTGCATTAGTGTAGATTAAGTTATATTATCTTATAATATTGTACACTGAAAGTAAGAATGGTTAACTTTCTTCTTAATCATAAAAACGATTCTTTTGTGATTCTACAAATTACTAACACATTCAATCGAACATCTTCGATGCACATAAATAAGATTTCCAAGTTCACCTATGATCATCAACCGAGAATAGAAAAACTGTAAAACACAAAGAACTCATCCCATAATAAAAAAACAAATAGAGGCTACTATATTTTTCTCACACATGTTGTACCTTGTGTTTTTGTTAGAGACGAGTTTGTAAACCATAACAATTCTTCAAACTTGTTCAATCTGGCTAGACTTGTGGTAGAATTGGTTCCCAGAATACGGCAGCCGACAATATTAGTGTTTTGGAGGGAGTCCGAATTAGATTGAATGGCAAGCCCGTGGTATTGAAAGACTCTTCTCCTCTCTGTTAATTTCCATGGTAATATCTCTCTATTAACGTTAATTCTCTGTTAACGTTAATATATTGCCTCGTTGTCCTAATGTTGTGACATGGATTTTTTTTCTTGGCCCAATAGCTATGGGTAGAGGATGTGTGAACAAAGATTTTGACTCGATTTCATGAATGATCTTTTTAAAAAAAAATTTAATCACAATTACTCTAACATTTAAGGCACAATATTTAGCAAAATATGTGCATTTCTTATATTGTTGAGAAATCATTTAGCAAAAAATTATAGTAATGACATATATGGTCAATCCTTTATTTAAATGGTGGTAATTTATTAACTAATCTGTATTTATATATTAATAAAGAGATGCCACTTCTGGAGGGAATTTTCCTTCTAATTTTTCAGTCATTTTGAATCTATTTATCCCACTCTTTTTTTCAGTCTTTTTGTATCTATATAGATCTAGAACTATTTGGAGCTTCATTTTTCCACGCATGATACATCAATTACATTGTAGACAAATAATTTATATATATACACACACACATACAAAGCGAGACAATTTTTCTTATTTTTTTTAAATCATTTTTTTAACTATACATTATGGAGGGCTTTTTCCGCCTATGACATTTCCATGTTGTTGGATTTTTAAATGATTTTTAATTATTCAAAATAACATTCTTGACGCATAAAGCAAATCTGCTGTTCAAAGAATCTCTAAAAGCACACAACTATCTTTTTTCCTTTTGAAAATCGGCAATGATTGCACTTTCTCTCCACAATTCCTTTTTCCAAATTCCAATTCGGCAAAATGTCCTCAGCCCCACTTAAAAATTCGGCTCCCAAAATGGCAATAGAAAAGCTCCAAGATTTTAGTGAAATCTAGTTAATTCTGGAGCAGAATTTTACCAATTCATACCAATTCCTTTTTCGAGAATTGAAGCTTGGCATAATAAGTATACGGAACCAAATCAATCTCGATTTTTAATACCAAAAGCTATTTCCCATATGGCCCCTGAATTCAATTTTTTAAGCTATTCATGCAAAAAATTGAGTTGATTCAATTCTATTTATCATGTTCGATCCCCATTCCTATATCGATTTTTATTTCTTATTCTTAGCTTCTATCCCTATTTCTTAACCATGTTTCCTTGATGGATTTTTTTCATTTGGAAAAAGGAAAATCATATTTTTAAATTATGTTTCTATCAAGGTTTAAGAACAAGAAAAGTGATGTAGCACTACTTCATTGCAAAATGAACTCAGTTCTCTACAAAGAAGGCACTATAATCACTACACTCATTCTACATAAAGGAAGATAAATGAATGTCTTTTAACATCTTTATTTCCATCACTGTGATTTCATTTTGTTAGCAAACGGGAGCATTAGATGTCGAGGAATAGGTGGTGAAGACACATGCATGAGCTAGAGAATTGGAAATGTAGTTGCAGCAACTCAAAACAGATTTTGAAGTGAAAAATAAAGGAAAACAAGCATTTGAAGCCCGTGAAGATGAAGCTGAAAAGAAGATAGCTGCATTAAGCACTAAAGTTTAATCTAAGTTGCTTGTTTGTCTATCGTTCCTAGAAATTATCTCACACTCATAGGAAAGGCTTCAAATTCCATATGCTATCTTTTAATAGTAGATATATTTGGAATAATGATTTTGTACCACACGAGTCATGACTAATCTTTTTTTTTAATGAAAATCTCTCCTATTTTGATAGGTCATGTTTTCAAATTTTAATTCAAAAGGAAATAAAAATCTCCTATGTCATCACTGGTAAAGACCTTACCCAAGTAGTCAGTGGCATCAACATTTTGTTGTGCATGGGTGCATATATCTTTTTTTCCTAGACATCTTTGGTAATTTCAGATCCAAAATTTGCAGGCATTGGGATATGAAGCATTGAAATTAATTTATGCATATTTTTAACACTGAGCATGACCTTTTAATCAATTTCAAATTTGCATGAGTTATTAAGAAAAATAGTCATCTTCCTGACGTTTTTGTCGAGTGACTTTGGGACATCTAATTGTGAGACTGAGCTCACATTCAAGAAGAACATTTCATATTTGTTATCTGGTGAAAGATTAAAATTGTCACTATTCTTTAAAATCGTCTACGTTACATGTTTCTTCTACACAACTGGTTTTCCTAACTCCCACATCTCCTTCTTCTTCCAATCAACTATTCATTCATTTATATATCTAAATTTGATGTGTTACTCTATTTGAGAGTTCTTTTTTTATTTCACGTAAATGTTGAATAATGTCCCAACTCATTGCCCTTACTATTGTCAAAGATTTGCAATGACGAATATAACATGACATGGGTATTCTTAGGAGTTAGAAGTTCAAGTTGAGATCTCAATAATTGCCTTGGATCTTATGACGGTGGTTTTACCATTTTTTTTGTTTGTGCTACATTTTTGTTATCTCATTTTATCTTTGCTTCTATTAACTTGTGTACTGGTTGCCTCATTGCTTCCTTTCAGGGAGATCGGGTTAAATTGGTAATAGTGGAAAGTAAAGCAACAAGTGAGTTTATCTCTGATCCTTACTGATTCATACTTAAAAGGAAGGAAAATACTCAATTTAACATGAACACTACACTACCTATGTAGTGTTCTTTTAGTTTGTTTCCCTTTAAATCTCATCTATTTAACATGAATAACTAAATAATATTAATTTGCTTGTGTAGTGTAAACTACTGCTTTCAAAACCTGGTGTCTTAAGTGATGAGCTCGGGAGTCATTAACCAAAAACTCGCTACATGGGCCCTTGAAAAAACATTATTGTTGGGGCATTACATTGCATTTCATATAGTTTTAAAAAAAGGAAAAAATCCGGGAATTGTTGAAATTGATAGGAGTTTGAAGTGTTGGGAAGAGGCTTGAAGCAACAGATCTTGAGAGTTAGGGGATGGATTACTGCAATTCTTTTAACATCTAGTCACTTCTCTTAACGTCTTGTGTGTGAAAAATGCATGATATATTCCTAAAACCCGCAAGTTTGAAACACATCGGGAATTGAGAGAAGATAATTAGGAGTGATTCAGGAGTGAGGTGAGAAGCTTCTACCACTTGGGAACTGGGCATGGTATCGTCTGAGCAATCTTGGGTGACAACTAGACAAGCACTTGAATTACGTGATAACTAGCACGCACATACTAATCGTTAAGCACTTTGACAAGTGAACTTTTGGAGAATGTTCTATTGCCCATCGTGAAGTTTTTCATTATCATTTTGTTTGCTTGAGGCATATGGTGCACAAGTTGACTATTGAGTTATGTTTGTGTTTAGTTCGTCATCGTCATTAAGTTTAGTTCAGTTGTTTGAGGTCGAACAAGAGTTTAAGTTTTGGGGTGTTTGATAAGCGTCAAATCTACGCTTATTTTATAGTTTTAAACTCATTCAATTAGTTTCATTTTACTTAGATATGCTTTGTTTCATATATTTTTAGGTAAAAACCAACATGGATGGCGTTTAAATGAATATTGAATGAAAAGAAATTGAATTGGTGCAAATTTGAAGAAGTTCGACTTTGGAGCAAGGATGCAAAAGTATAGAATGTTGAGGATAGATTTTGACCAGGATAAAGTTGGATTTTGGACTTTTCTATTTCATGCAAAGTTTTAGATCTATTTGTCTAGTTTTCAACCCAACTTGAATCACCTCAATGAAACATCGAGAACAAAAGTCATGATCAAAATACTGAAGACTATGCGTGCTGAAAAGTTTACCCAGAGATGGAGTTATGGTCGTAACTCCCACAATTACAGCCCCAATTTCGGCCAGGACAAAGCTACCTACAAACTAGTTACAACCGTCACCCCTCACCGCCCCCGCCCCAGTTTTCCTAGTTTGTTTAGCTCTTTAATTATGGTATATTTTGGGCTACTTTTCCGATGCAAAATTGGAGTATTTTGATGACCAATTTATAAATATATAAGAGGGTTAAGAGCACAAGAAAGAGGATCAAACATACACACCAGAAGAGAAAAATTGGAGCTTTAGGTAAGGATTTTTCGGCGAAACAAAGATTAAAGTCAAGACCATCAACATTAAAGATCCGATTATCGTGTCTTCTTCCAGTTTTTGTTCTTATTCTTTTAATATGCTAGGCTAAACGCCTATCAGTGCTAGGGTTTAATGAATCTTTGTTAATTACTTCATGTTTTGAATTTATTAGTTGATGTTTTGAATAGATTATCTTCAACTGAATGTTTGACCTACGAATTTCCAATTGATTACTTTTATTTTTACAACGTATGCTCAAAGTTGAGATTTGTGACTTGTTTATTGATTTGAGAGAACGTGAATGAGTAAGACCATGAAATCAAAAATCATAAAGTTCGATAGGGGACGAGAGTACCTCTATGCTTTATGCGATGTTTATATGAATATTCTAGAGTATAATATGTTTATGTGCAAATCATTAAGCTAGAGATAGTTAATGTTGCATGCGAATAGGTGAATTTGCTTGAGAGAGACTTTCATTACATTAGAAAATTCCATCATCTAGATCAACTATTCGTGTCAGCTAAGGAGGCTAACTTGAATTACTTGCAAAGAGGATTCAAAACCTTAGTAGTAGCTTCCTCTACTTGTTTCACATTCATTATTTATCTTCAATTCAATTTTCTATTTTGTTTTACAATTTAGTTTAGAATTAGTTTTAGAATTCTTAAAACCAACTTCAAACCTTTGTTTCGGCTAACGTTTGGGAATTAAATGAGCAAACAACAGTCCTCATGGGTTCGACGCTCTACTCATCATTATATTGCTTGTCACGACGCGTTCACTTGCAGGATAAATGCACAACAATTTTCTTTCGTGTAGCAAGAGAACTTGATGTTATTGGAGAAATATATGAAAGAAAAACATATTAATTTGAATTTTCAAATGCAGAGATGCCATATGCAACATACAATGCACTTGATCAACTTCAGTGAAAAGCCCCAATGGTAAATATTATTTATTTCAGTGTCAATTCCGTTAACTTTTTTCATGTTGATTTGAATTTTTTTCATGTTGATTTGTCTATAGTTATGAGATAGAAGTTTGAGATGGTTATCACTGTTTTCGGTTATAGGTGTAGGAGATGATTCTTATTACCAGCCGAGACTTGAATTCATTTGGCTTCAATGTATCCACTTTCCATTTACAATTTCACCACATATACGTCTTTTCCCTTCTCGAAGGTACTCTTTTGTTAACAGTATCCTTTAAAAGTTCCCCTCTTTCCTGTAGATCATGTTTGTTTTTGGATCAATCTGTAAGAGTTCCATGATTACCAGTAAAAATTCAAAACTGCATTTTGTCCCACTTTTTTTGATTGTTGATCTAAATTGTTAATTTAAAGTTGCACCATGAGAGATTTTGTTTTTGTTAATCCTTTCAGGAAATTGAACAAGTTTAAAACTTCAATGTGTACGATTATCAAACTAATGCTGCAGCAGAATTCAAGTAGTCAGTATGTTTAGATGCATCATTTAGGATGAAAGTTATAGCTATTGTACCATTCTTTATATTGAATTTCCATAGTCTAGGAGGAGAATTTATTTGATGCAGGCGCAAGACTCGTCGTGAAATCAAGTTCTTGAACAAAGATCAAATATATTGGTCAAAGCGGTAAACTTAGAGGACATTCAATTCAGTACATTTAAGATGAACTTAATGAATGCTCAAAGCGAGAGCCAGTTCATCACATCCTCAGTATAATTTTTACTTGGCATAGTTATTTGAAGAAAACCTTTTACTGGTTTGGTTCTTTTAGTGTTTTCCTCTCCGATTATGCATGTATCAGAGGCTGGTTCAACTTTTCCCTCAAAAGGTTTAAATTTTAAATTAAGATCTTTGGTGGTTTAATAGAAGTAAGAAATTATTGAGAGAAGTGAATGGGAGGAGAAGAATCTTGCACAGGCAAACAAACACACAAATTACATCTTCATACATAGCTATTATTACCGTAGAATTTTGTATTAGTGGTAATTCATACCCTTTCTTTTATAGATAAACACATTTTTCTTCTTCCTTTTTTTTTCTTTGTTCAGATTTATAGATAACAACTTTTATTTTTTGAAATTCTAGAATAACATTCAATATGCCACACAATATATATTGCAAATCGGCCACATATTTGTAGATGTTCTTTTTGCTCCCTTTGAAAGAAGATTTTGAATATATGCAGGAAGTTTTGCTTATAGCAATGCTATTAGTAGGTGCTCATTGCATTAGAGATGCAATCGTTTTCCCAATGACAACTACAGGGCATTGTGCTATTACATAGCCAAAACATCAGATGAGTGCCTTCGGTATGTTTGAGTACCTTTTCATTTTCAAATCGAGAAATCCATGAAATGGATTTGCAGAGAGTTGTTTCTAACATATCTTGTTGTTCACAAAGGAGCATAAGACAGAAGTGTTTATCAATTATAGAAGCACGTGCTTCATTTGAATGCTAATAACAATATCCGTCAATTATAAGTAGAAGGATATAGGTTTCCCCAATTAGGTTTTCCCAATATGATAAAAGAAGAATAAATACTTGAAAATTGAAATAGTTCAAATTGCAGCATTCCTATGCGGTTTAAATCAGCTGCAACTTATCATTTTGAAGATTAAATATTTAAATAATAATCTTACATTACAATCTGCGTTTTTTTTAATTTTATTTCTGACAACCTATTATGTATGTGTTTTGCTTTCGCATGAGATCAATACTTTTTGTACCTTGCCTCAAGTCACCTCTGCTTCTTTTGCATATTGAGACCATTCTTCAGCATCCTCTCAACCCATTATAGGTACAGTTTTGTTTGGAACTTTTTCCAGTGTAGAACGCCTTTATCTCGGAATGTATATTTCTTTTCATTTGGATTATGTATGCGTACACTATTTATCTTTTTGTTTTTAATATGGTGCCAGAGCCTCTTCTTCTTTATATTGGATTTCATTCCTTCTATTATTACTGCCACATTGATGATATATGTCATTACAGATATTGGGTCTTGTGCTGAAAATGAACACGGAAATCAGATAGGAAATGCGTTCAAACTCAATAAGGAAATGATTGATGCTTGCTATGAAGTTATCCTGGACACAATCCATGGTCACAACTGATGAAAGCAATGCCACAAGCACAAAAATGAGTCTATTTGAGGCAGTCCCAATGGTCTGATTGATGCATACTTCAATTACGATATGTAACACCCCGAGTCCTAAAAACCCGAAATTTTAGTTCTTTCTTTAAAACTATATCAAATTTTTTTATAATAATAATAATATTAAATGCGGAAACATAAGTAATTCAGATGCAGAAATACATTTCAAATAATAGCAAACATATTAGAGTACCTTACATTGTTCAATCTTTAATAATTTAAAACATTTAGCATAAAATGCTAATTAGCTCGAAACATTTCAAATAGCATACTTTCATACATCAATCTTGCTCGCAAATCAAGCTTGCTCGCAATAACAAAAGAAATGAAATTTCTTATTGATAAACCCCAGAGAGCTCCCATGCTTCGCCACGTCTTCGATCTCCTCAATCTGTAATTTGTTAAAACAATGAAAGGCGTGAGCATTTCAATAATACTCAGTAGGCTTCGCGCAAATTACTCAATCTATACAAGTATATAAGGTATAATAGATGTGCAAACTCTGTAATATAATACCCGCAAGCAACTCTGGGCTCGAAGGAAAGTAATTTGCTCGAAAGCAACTCTGGGCCCGAAGGCAAGTCTAGGCCTGAAGGCCACTCATATAGTACAGAGTATTAACTATAAATGCGCGATAACTAAAAATGAGTCTTTTGAGTCTATCTTAAGTCTCTCCTGAGTTTTGAGCCTACTAAGCGGTGAGAATCGCCTTCTAACTGTTCGTACGCCCCGTCTAATCAATAACGAATTCAATTTATGTTAATACTCTTAAATGTTAAATATTTACAAATAATATAGAGGTTTGGACAAAAATTGAAAGAATATAAAAGTTTAGGGGTCAATTTGAAAGAAGTTAATAGTTTGGGGACCTAATATGCAACAAAATTGAATTAAAAATACTTTGGACTCAATTATAAGATTTTTAAACATGGAGGACTAAGAAGCAATTAAAGTTTGGGGATTAACTTAAATAGGCATAAGAAATTAAAGGATTAAAAGTGAAATAAAAGTTTAGGGGTCAAATTGCAATAATTGAAAGTTAAGGACTTATAATTAAATAAACTTTTGGGGTTCATTTAAATAAAATAAATAAAGTGGGGGACTAGGCTTGCAAATAACATTGAGGGGCTGAAATACAATAATTAAAAGTTTAGGATTTACAAATTAAATAAAACATAAGAATCAACTTAAAAGGAGTCTAAACGCTTAAGGACTTCACTTACAATTACTAGAATAAACCATGAATTTGGCCCAAAATTCAATCTGCAATGACAGGCGCTCTTTCTCGTGTTACTATTCACCCAAAAATGGAAAGGAAACGAAGGTGGTGGTTGTGGTAGTGACTTCAACGGTGGTTTTTAATCGAAGAAATGAGGATTATTGAGTTGGAATTTAGGTGTTGAAGGTTGATGAAAATTTTGGGGGTTTTAAAAATTTGATTTAATCTCTAATCTTTTTCAAAATAAATTGGATTTATGATGTTCTATAGCGATAGAGGAAGGTGTAAGTATAATTTTTGTGTTGTGAAGTTGAATTTGAGCGTGGGTGATGTATATATTTATATGTATATGCCGTGTATGTATGTATGGATTCGCGTGTGTGCGTATATGCAATGGTGATGGTGAAGGACTGTTCCTGGTTGTTGTGTTTGTGCTGTGTGAACTGTTTATTTTGTTGCTTGTGGATTATTGAGATGTGATGAAGGCACAATAAACACTAAGGGGGATGTATTAAAATCAAATGAAAATGCAAGAGGACTATCAATTAATTAAGAGAGTATAATACTAAATAAAAAAGAAATAGAGATATAAATAAAAATGTCAAGAAATCTTACTAATTGAAACATATTTGATTTGTTGAATGAGAATTGATGGAATGAAGTTGAGAATGAAAATAAAGGAAAATGAGGATGTTAACGGGGCTAGGGCTTGTGAAAATTTCAACAATGAATATTTAAAGGGTATTCTAAAGTAAGAATTTGGTTACAACATTCTTATTAGACTAGAACACAATTGGGCCATAAAATGGGCTTCTAATTGAATTAAATAGACTCTAGACTCACGTCGGACTACAAATTGTCCTTAGTAGAATAAAAATCTTTGTCAATTAAAATAAATAAATTTAAAAGTTTGGTCTTCAAAAGTGAATTTGAAAATAAATAAATTTTTTATAAATTATTGTCTTATAATAAGTAAATATAGCAATAAATAATATAAATCTTGACTAGATGAGCGTACGCTACTAAATTCTATAGGTGAAGTCGTAGCGATACGTTTAAAATTTTATTTAATTAAATATATATATTTTTTATTTAAGGAAATTCGCGGTCACTACACGATAGCTCTATTGACGCATGGGCAGTTGTACCATCTGTGTTTAAACTCGCTTGAACCTCTATTTAAGAGAAGCAAAAATGAAGAGCAACCTACTTAGTAGACAATTTTTAAAGAATTGGCTATGATTCTCAGGTTGTTTCATAGGGAAAGTAAGATTGGAATGAGAAATTGTTGTACTTTTTCCATTGTATTACATATACATCGATATGACCATGATGATCAATGAATTAAATTCATTAAAAAATGAAATTTACAGGAGTTGCTATGTTGTTAATTAAGATATTTAAATTTATCCTTTAGTGTGTTTTTTTTTCTTGTCGTAACTTTTATTTTGTATACATATAAAATAGAATAAGAATTAAATGAACTACATATTATAAAAAAATTAATGTCTTCTGAAAGAAGAAGCTTAAAATAATGACTAATTCTTTTTTACCTGAAAGGTACAGGTGAAGTGCATTAAGTATACTTTAACATACTGTTGTGGAACTTGAGTCGATTGACTGGACTCATAAACATGTAACCCGACTACAAAACCAGGCCTGGTGAACCTTAAAACCCAAGTTGCTTAAACCTGGGTAAGGTCCTAGGCTTACTTGGAAAATCCGATTGACTTTTTTTTTTTTTAAGCAAAGCACCAACCCAACTTGTACGTCGGTTTTACGCGTCCATCCAGCCTAGCTGGTGGGGGTTTGGAATCGCCCTACCTTTTATTGATGTAAAAAAATTAATTACAAAAGGAGGGGGCATAGACCTGACCTCCAAACAATGGAACACAATAAGTGTGCAAAAAGTAGTAAACGAGGAGATACTATCTCCCTAACAATAATGAATAAACGAATAATAGAATAATAAATAAGGAGGTACTACCTCCCCTGAAAGAATAATGAAGAAAAAGAAAAGTAAAACTATGCCCTCACTAAAGGCCACAGACCGACGGAAATCCATGATGGTCCATTTGTAGGAGGGCGCGAGCCGGGGAAGGCAACTGATGTGAGTCATACTCTGCGTAGCATTGCTGCAGGAGCCCCACTAAAGTGAGTGCGTCCGCAACCTGGTTGCCCTCGCGAAAGATATGCGTGATGAAGTCCCGATCTGTGCGGAGGAGCTGGCGAGTACGTCGGATAATGCCTTGTAGGTACCACAGACCGCCTTCCCGAACAATACAATGAATAGCAACTAACGAGTCTGCCTCCACATAAAGTGTACCAACTCCTAGAGAGCGTGCAAGCAACAGTCCGTCAAGAATGGCACGGAGCTCACCTCCAAGATAGTGCAGTCTCCATAGAATGAGGAAAAGGCCCAAACACAGTGCCCAAGATGGTCCCGGATCACTCCACCTCCGCCAGCTCGACCATCAACCACTCAGCTGTCTGTGTTGACCTTAAAAGATCCCATAGGCGGCCGACGCCAGAACACCAACACTGGAAGGGGGGAGGGGGAGTAATGATAGTGACTCCAAATGGGGCAGCCAAATCATGATCACCATGCCAGTGAGAGGGACTGAACACCCCACCGGTGCATGAGGGAGAGATCCCGATAGATACGGCAAATGATCTGCCGAGAATCCACATGAACGTCCCGATGCTTCACATCATTATGTGCCATCCATAGGTGCCAGAAGATGAAAATGGGCACGATGATACGAATGTGACCCCGCCTCACAATCCGATTGACTTGTGCAACTTGGTACTCGATTCTAGGTTTGCATATATATCTTTTTTTTAACTAAAATTTATACTTTGAATTCTTTTGTTATTTTTTGATTTTGAAAAACAATGTATAGCAGTATATTCACGTCTTAGAAAGATAAATGGAATTTTGTAAATTTTGTTGTAGATTAACGGATGTCATTATTCTTAGAAATGAATGGAAAATTGGGATGTTTATAAAGAATTTTGTATTATCATGTGTTGATGTTGACTGCTACAAGTTATGGCAATATTAGCAAGATGGAAGTGATCGAATTGCAGACGAAACTCAGTTGAATTTTGTAAAAAATTTAAACATGCTTTACTTAGGCCATGTGATATTCAATATTGTAGTGAATTTTTTTTATAAGAATGTTCAGTACTATTAATAACAAATATTTATGTTTACGAGAATTATGTATTAATGTATACTGCTTCTGTGCAACACACAGGTGTTACTACTAGTATCAAATAACTAAAATAAATAAATAAATAATAGTTATTTCAATTTTTTTCATTTGCTTTCTTTTGGACTTGGGAAAGTAATGATTGCATAGTCAGTTATTCACTCTCCTTAACTAATTTGTGGATTACCATGAAATAATTAAAGTAGACAATTAATGTGGGTTGCTTTCGATTATACTATTGAAATAACGAATGATTACTTTATCTATGTCATGTATTAGTTTTGAACTAATAAAGAATACTAACTAATTACTATTACCTTTTCATTTCATTAAGTAAAAATTATTTCGAAATAAATAATAGTAAATTTGTTAGCCTTTTCATTCTCTAACTTCATGTATTTATTTTGATTAACCAATCATAATAATAATTAAATCAAATTAAAATAGTGATTGACCCTTTTAGCATGAAACACTTTTCTACATAAAAAATCGACAATTAATTCCGTGAAGAATGAAAAATGAATTTTTCTCAATCCTTTTATTAAAGAAGTAGGCATCAATTGCTTGTTGCTGACTGGACGAGTGTCTTTGATTGGGGGTTGAAAATAGGGTGGCAAATATTTTTCCTCTTTCAATCAAACAAAATTTATTTTCAATGAAACTTGATTTTCATGTTAGGCCAAAATGTATGAATTTTCCTCGAAATCAAAGAATTGAAATTCCCTGTGGAGGGGTGAGAATCGAATTTTATAAAACTAAAATTCCATCCTCCAAGCAAACACACCCGAAAACAAAAGTAATGAGCCAAAATAAATCGAACAAAAAATTCTAACTCTAACCATATAATATTTTAGCCCACATTTGATCCTGTACTCCAATAGATTTTTCCTAAAACCTCCTATGATTGAATTTTCCAAACCAAAAAAGTACACACTTCTGTGTGGGAACAAAAACCAACAGGCCCTTTGACCAGAAAAGTAAAAATTAAAAATCCACACAAGCAAAGTGTTGGAGATAGTGCCTTTAAAGCATTGTAGTTGTACTTTATTTTAGAAATTAATAAATGCGACATATATTTTCGAACATATTAGCATATTGCATGCGATTTTATTGTTGTGAATAGCATAGAATAAAATTCCTAGTTTATTAGACAAAATCATAATCTTAGTATATAAGAGTTATATACAAGAGGATTAAGATTGTGGATAATAAACTTAAAATAAGTTCGTGATGAAATTAATTAAAGTATGGGATCTTTAATTAAAACATCACTAATATGGCCCCTGAACATTGTGAATGTGATCGTCTTATCCAGACCGTCGATGTGGAGACATCTAGATGGAGGCATTTATATATAATGAGATTATATAGGACTTGGACCGATTTAATTTGCTATTTCACATTAAATTCCGTTATCTTTGTGAAATTCAAATTAAATCATAAAGATGATCATATATGAATAGATCTTAATCTTAAGGTGAATATAGACTTCTCCTGTTTGTTTCTATATGCTTCTTAATTTGCCGGTTTACGTTTGCCATCGATCATTCACAACACTAGCATTTTAGATTCGCAATTGAAATAAATGGCTGGGAATATAATTCAAAGATATGGAATCCATTCCTTCCTGAGGGAAGTAGAGAGACGATTCCCTCATTTATTAATTCTGGAACTGAGTATTGGGCCCAACTAATTTATAATTAGTATCACTCACTAGTGAATTAATGGTAAATGAGGATAAGAAGTAATTGAGAAGGTAAACGGAAATATTCCTTGGTCAATTACGAATCGTCTGCGGAGGATTAATCCATATGTAGTCATCATATCAACGGACTACTCAAATTTGTAGAGTAAGACACTCTATAATTAAGAAGAGTGCAATTCCTTATTTTTAGTTGAGTAATAATGGAATTAATAAGTTGAAAAAATTAATTAAAGAGTTTAATTATTTTTCCAATTCATTGGAGCTTCTAATTATAAGTCCATGGTCCCCGGTACGCCTTTATAATTAGTGACGGACTTGAAATACAGTTTAATAAATTCTAATAAAATATGGAAAATAGTTTCCATATTTATTAATGGCTTAAAGGTAAATATAATTAAATACGAGATATTAATTATATTTATTCTAATTATAGGATAATTATAAGAGTTAATAATATCTACAAATATTGAGAATATTTAATAGATATTATTTAACTGAAGGTTTAGTTATAATAGGATTTAACTCTCCATTCTAGAAGATTCTAAATGTTAGATCCTAATAGGATTAGGCATATCCTACAACTATAAATAGATATCTCTTCTTAAACAAGACACACTTCTACAATCGTAGAAAATTCATTTTTTCTGTGAAACAGATCGACGAATTTTTCTCTCCTAATATTGAGTTCAGGTAAGCTCAATAATAGTGTAGGATCCCATATAAATCAGTAAGCCAATTCTATGTTTTCATGAGTTGAAAACAACATAGAGAAAGAATTAGGAATTCTAGATCTGTATTTTGAGTACCCACCCACTGCCGTCAATTGAGAGGATTGTACCGAAAGGCTGTGGCTTCTACCAGATCCGATTTCGTAGCCTCTCCCAGATCTGATTTTGTGCAAGAATACTTCCAAAGGTTAGTTTACTAATTCCCCATTAGATCTATTAATTTATATTAATTCATGATTTATATTCATATGGTTGTTCTTTGATTTGTGAAAATTTATAAAATTTTACAAAATCGTTTCCGCTATATTAGATCTGATCTGATAATTGGAAAGTTTAAACGCTAGAATTATTCCGGCAATGCAATACTTTCCAACACATAGATATACAGGAAATTAATGTGTCCAATTATATAGCACAAAAAGTAAGAATGAAAATATACATACGAATGTCAATTGCATAAATTGGATATCTTTAGTAGCACCAATACCTTCCCCCACCTTGGCTTGCATATTTCGAAGAGAGCTAGGTTCTTCCTAAATCTCTTGCAGCCTCTTCTTCATGCTCGCCAATTCCTGCAGTTCAAAAACCGATGGAATTGCAAATTTACATGCATCAGCTTGAGCTGCTTCGACCTTCAAATCGAGAAAATCAAATTAACTTAAATTAAGTGAAATTACCCTGTTAAGGATTTTAATCAATGTTAATTGATTTTTTTGCAAATATTTATTCAAAATAGGAATCTGAAAATGCAAAGAAAATAAAAAATATATTCAACAGAAAAATAAAGACACGAAGATATTATTTATGCCCTTTGGGGACTCGGAGTTCGAGTAATCCTTACTCTTCTTTGAGGCTCCACAAATGTGGATTTCGGCCTCAAATCACCACTAAAACCAGTAGACGAAGGTACAGAGATCAACAATCTACACAAAGAATCCCTCAACCAAGATAGTGCACAAGAGTCGCGACACCAATAGCGCCCTAATTACAAACTTCATGCACTAATCAATGATAAGGCACCCACAAAGGCATCCTACACAATAATCTCGTTGATCAACACATGATCTTGAAATTAATTACACAAAGAACGGAAGTATAGAGAGAATTAGGGTAGAGAGCAATCAACTTGTAGAGCAAAGGTAGAGAAGCGTCTATAGTTGTATGCGATGATGGAGACATGTGTATATACCAAATGAGGAGGTGCATCACTTTTATAAGTTTGAGATGTCCAAAAACTTATCCAGAAATAAAGGGCCCAATCCTGGAATGAGTCAAATTGCCCAACTAAGAGTCCATGCCCCATAAAATAAGCATCACATTTGACATACCCCTTCTCAATGACTTCTCGTCCTTTCTGATATTGAAATTTCGCCTATCTAAGACCTCTATGGTGATAAAATACCCTTTGTAGCTTCCCTGACTCCAACCACTCTTCACCAAATTCAAACATATAATAGCATTATTAACTATGGAAAGGATGTGATTTATACGGATAATCAGACATTAAATTACAAAATGAAACACAAGTAACAATTTATACCAAAAGCATTGGAATTAATCTTGAAATGAATCATTTGACTTTACATCTTGAGTTAGCAGCATGGGGAGTCATACTTCTTGACCTTTCCAAAACTTTCTTCTAGAGAAATTCCACAATTGTACAAAATAATTAGGGAAAAGAGTTCCAAATCAAAATAAACCCAAAAAAAGAAGATATATAAATTAATAAATAAAAAGATCTTGAAATATTACTTATTTGCACCATAACCTGAAAAGGGGGTTTCATCAAATGCAGAGAATTAGTGAAACATCTCGAAAACACAGAAAAATAAAATCCTTGGAATTGAGGATAAAAGAGACCAACCTAAGAATTCATTGACAATCGCTACCGATTCGCAATGGGTGATGGCATCTTTTATGGTGGTTCTTGAAGCCATTGATATTCTTTGAAGACTATTGGCTATGGATTTCGAGGTATTATCTTGTTGTGGGATTTTTATGAAGAAGATCCATCGGTTAGATCCGACATGAGACGACAAGAAGTTTCATCTTGCCACCATGGCCTTCCAAGAGTAATGAATGTCATGATTATATATTTCTTCAATGAATGTTGTTCATAGATAATTAAAGGTTTAAGGTATATTAGGAATTAAGGCCGTGTTCTATACAACTTAAATTTGAGTTACTCAAACTACGTGTTAGATGTGTGGTTGAAAATTGGGAAAAATATAATAAAAAATATAAAGTAATTACATGAGTGGTTAAAAATGATCAGACAGAAAATGTTAGTAAAATTTAATGTGTATAGAACAAAGCCTAAAGGAGACTTGTGAGGGCAAATGTGGAAATTCAAAAGTTTCCACCACATCCTTTCTTTTAAGGCAAACGTGGAAATTCAAAAGTTTCCACCGCATGATTTAGATGATATGATGAAGGGTGATTATATTCACATCACAAAAATTATTTTTTACACCACTTTTAAATTTTTTTCTTAATTCCTAAACAGACATAAAAAGAACTACATAAATGACCTTCTCCTCAATTTGTTCCCAATTGTTAGTTCTTATGAGTACACCACAATTTGACCCAACATTTATGTACTGATTTTCCTACACCACTCCTTCCATCCAACCATCGACGTCGGTGAAATATAATTCCCATATTTCTTTTTCAAATCTCTGTCTAGAAAGGAGCAAACATACTCTTCCATTTTTTTTTCGAAACCCTTCTCTTATTAAAGATTCACCTCTCATTTTCTTCCATAATTCTCATTCTCGTCATAAGTGATTAAGCAGTGAATTCATGATTGTACAAAGCCTCATCAATCAATTGCTCAAAAATCGACCCAAAAAACATACAATCCTTAATTCCATGGTGTTTACCAATCAAAATGAAAAATTGAAAACCCAAGTTACATGAATAGCTCATAAAATTTCAAGAAAAAAATGGAAAAAAAAAAAAGAAAGAATGGATTTTGACTATGAAACACCATCTTCTAGCAATTGAGTGAAACTGATGACAAACCCAGCATTATTGTGCCACTGATATTAGTCTCTTTAATCAATAAAATGGGCTATTTTTATCATCTTCAGTCTCTACCTTCTTTTTTTTACCTGCACCGACTCTGTTCTAAAAGATCAGAATACACAATCACTTTTGCAGTCATTTTTTTCGTAAATTTATTTTTTGATCTATAAAATAAAGATTTTAAATTGGTGCTAGGTTGGAGAAAAATAGGCAGTCGAAAGAGGGAGGCAGAAAATGGAACGATAAATGTCGTGGTGCACAACATTTCATCATTATTTATTTTTTTTCTTTTGAGTTTGGGGCATAATGGTAAGTTAATTGTAGTGTGTTTATCAAATATAAATTTTAAATGTTGTGTAGATATAATGTAGTGTGATAAACATAAAAGGTAGTGTCAATATAATTAGTCTATGATGAACTAAAATTTGTTGTAGACACTTGTAAAAATTTTTAATATAAACTTTTTTAGACACCACTTATCTTTAAAAATGTATCTTTTTTCGTCTCGATTTTTGTAAAATTTCAAATTAAAACCACTTGTCTTAAATTGTGTCAAATTAAGTCCTACCATGAAACATATTGCGGAAAAGTGAAATACTAGTAGTTTTTTTTTTAATACAAATTTGGGATCGCAAAGGTGGAGGCAAACCCAGATTAATCATCGGTAAAGGAGTACCTTTTCCACTAAATCGACCAACCCTGATAAAAAATAATACATTCCCAGTAGGATCTATTTACCAGTTCCCGCTGCTATGTGGCAGTGCCAGAATGCGCCACGTCAATGCTGGAAGTTTAACAAAAATCCCACACTGGGAATATATCATTCATGCCCTTGTTATATACTAGTAGTCGTTAATAAAAGGGCAAAAAAAAATTTGGAGGAGGGGGGGAGGGGATCAGCCCCCTTTTTACTAAACACACCCAAAATATTAAATACACCCCATCCCTTTGATCTTTATCACTTCTAACTTACTTGAGACATTCCCCAATTTCCAATTTTGCCCTTTCACCCTTTTTTTATATCAAAAGTCGAAAAAAGAAATAAGACCATTTTTTGGTGTGTTGCTCGAACAAAAACGATAGAAGGTGACATCCAACATCAACTCCATTTGCAAGAATCAAGCGAGGTTGAACATCAAGCTCATTTGCAAACACCAGCAAGGAAGAATCGAATAGCAATGGAGAGAGGTGAGTTTACAGCAATCGAACAACAAGGAAGAATCATTTGCAAACATGAACAAGTAGCCGAGCATCAATCATGATGTTTGGAAACTTCTGGCCGAACATTCGAACATCATCATTGATGTTCAAGTAGAAGTTGTCGAACATTATCAACGATATTCAGTGAACTAGTGTCGATCATTTTCGATTTAACTACCAAAAACCACGATTTTTATACGATACAAATGGCGAAAAATACTTGGCTTCATGAGCATCAAATTGTGATTTTGAGAGAGCTAGAGTTGAGAGTTGAATGAGATAGGTTGAGATGATTTGAGAGTTAGAGAGATCCGGTTATAAGAGTATGAGGTGTATTTAGGAAGTTGAAGGAAGAGAGGAGTGCATTTAGTAGGTTCATTTTTTAATTAAAAAATAAAAATAAAAAGGCAGTTTGGTAATTTGGGTCAAGGGTATTTTTGAACAAAAATTTTGGGGCTGTCTTTAGGTTTGGCCTAATTATATTAACACTACAAAAATTTTTCACTATACCACATTATATGGGCACATTAATAAAAACTTAGTTTTAATAATGACACCACTTTCCTTCGAAAAGTATAGCCTCACCCACGATTAACACATTATTCCATACACCACAAAGGTCTAACCGCCACTGCCAACTGATATGTTTCTATTGATCTGAAACTTGAATCTAAACTATAATCTATAGAAAAATTTAAGCATTCCTTTTCCTTATTATCTTTGAATCAATTTCAAGCAATAATCTAACCTTAATCTAATTAAACATAGAGTAAAAACTAGAAAACTTCTGGGCAGCCAAAAACTTCGTGGATGGATTTGAAATTTTGATAAAAATCTAGTCTAACTGAATAGATGATGGATCCGGAACTTTTTGATAAAAAAAAAAAAAGAAAAAAACTTCTACGAATGAATTTAGGATGTTTTGATAGAAACCCAATTTAATTGAATGGACAATGGAATCTGATACTTTTCGATTAAAAAAAAACTCATTTGTAATTACATGAATAAATTTTTAACCATCTGCCTTGTTCTGATTTTTTCTTTATCGATTTTTTTTAATATAGTTCTATACATTTCTTTGTGGGATCTTATCGATGCACCATATCGATTGCAAGGAGTTCTAGAGCATTTGGAACGAGCCTTTGCTAGATTCCAATTCCCTTTTTCTTCAATAGTGTTAGCAATGCCATCTTTGATAACTTTTGGCGAGCATCGACATTTCGTGTTGAGCAACTGTCCATTTTGGATCGTGTTTACATGTATAAATGGGATTTTAGATTTATGTGGTGTATGTTGAGAAAATCAATATATGCAAATCTAAATAAGACAAAGTTATTTATACCAATGTGTTCAAGGTTATTTAAGTAAACAAGAAAATTGTGGTGTACCAAAAAGTTATTTTAGTGTATATATAATTATCATTGGGCTGGAGGGAGCTTGAGTTTGCATTTAGTCCCATCCAAATGATTTTTGAACAAATAAAAAGGGTGATTCTAAATGCACCCGTCTTTTTTGCTAACTATATCCCCTTTACATCAATATTCCCATTCTACCCTTATTTTTAAATTTATAAAAAAATAAATAAACTTATTGTTAGGAACGAATAACCACACAATAAAAAAAAATTATGATCTTTGTCAGGGAAAGGTTTGTTTATTTTCTTTTATTCTTTTTTTTTCAATTTTATTTGAATGTTTGGCATAAACAGGCTGGCTTGCAACATTGTGGCTGTTTGGCCGAACATTTGGAAGAGAGAAAAGACAAGATAAGAAGAAAAAAAAAGACAAGAAAGGGGATGCAAGGATAGAACCAAAAAATTGGGAAAAATGGAGCATACTTAGTAAAATAGGTGAACACATTTGGAATTGGCCATGGCTAAACACACCCATTCAATTTCTTTATACACCCATCCAATTTTACTCTAAAAAATACCCCTAAACAAAAATACCATTTTACCCTTCCATTTCAAAAATTAAAATAGCATTACAAACCCTCCACTCTGCCATTGCCATTGCTGCAAGAGCTTGAAACCAGTTCGACGTTGCTCACTGCTACACTTCTTCTCTTTCCTCGCTCTTGAGTTCTTCAGTTCTTCACGCCATTGTTGGGAGACCTATCGATCTGTAATGGATGATATTTACAATGTAAGTATTTAGTGACAAAATATATATAATATTGTAACTATTGCTCGCACGAACACAAAGCTACAGCCAATGAACTGGGGGCGGAATGGTTCGCCCCCAAGGGGGTGAACACATATGCGTTGGGGCGAACAACCATGCTGTGTATCTGCCCCCCTCCCGAACACAACAAAGTTGGGGGCGAAGTCGGTATAGTTCTGAACATATTCATGCTGTATTGTGTTGTCTTGTGAATAGCTATGCTGCCTTGTAAATAGCTATGCAGCATTGTGTTGTCTTCAGCTTATTTTGGGTTTGTATTGCTGTCTTGTGCTTATTTTGAATTTTAGTTTGGGTAGTAATTTCTATTTGTAGTGCCTTGTGGGTATTGTTATAGTATTTATTCATTAATTTGTTATTTTTTTAACAGGAATCAAATACACGTTCCACTGAAGAAAGTATTATTGGTCCAAATAACGAATTGGTCATTGGTGCTAATAATGAAATGGCAATGGATTATACATCAGTTTTTGCTGTGTATGATTCTTTTAATTCCCGTGATGAATTAGTTGATTGGGTGCGTAGTACGGGAAAAAATTTGGAATGGTAATAGTTGTTAAGAGATCTGATAGTGGAGAGAGTGGAATGCGCCTCGCGTATCACTTGCATGTGAACGAAATGGTAAATACCGTGGAAATGGTACAGATTCTACAAAAATGAGTGCAACAAAGAAGTGTGAGTGTCCCCTTGCATTAAAAGGGAAACAAATATCAGTTGATGGTCAGTGGATATTACAGGTTGTAAACGGTACACATAATCACCCGTGTGTACGATATTTTGAAGGTCATTCTTATGCTGGTCGGTTATCAGTAGATGAGGAAAAGCTAGTGCTTGATATGTCAAAAACAAATGCCCGACCGAAGAACATATTACATGTATTGAAAGAGAGATATCCGATAATGCATCAACAATGAAGACAATCTACAATATACGACAGAAGCATAGAATAATCGATCACACTGGTCAATCCCAATTGTAGTCTTTATTGGGCAAATGACAAGAACATGGATATTTGTTCTATGTACGGCGGTGTGAGAGTACTGATACAGTGAAGGATCTCTTTTTTGCCCATCCAATGAACTTAGGGTGTGTTTGATTGAAAGATGTAAAATATTTGCGTGTAAAACATTTACATGTAAAACATTTACGTGCCTACCCCCCAAGAAAACATTTACATGCAATTGGCCAAAAACCCGCTTCAAATGATTGTACCTTGCAAAATCAATTACATTTATAATGTGCAATCAAATGGCGAAGATGTAAAACGAATTACACGATTTGACATTTACGTGTTTTTGAAGTGCCAATCAAACACACCCTTAAATTGTTTGCATGTTTTTCCTAATGTATTGTTGATGGATTGCACATACAAGACCAATCGATATAAGATGCCATTATTAGAAATAGTTGGCGTGACTTCCACAGATATGACATTTTCCATTGCATGTGCATATATGGAATACGAGCGGGAGGATAATTATGTATGGGTTTTGTCTCTCTTACAATCAATGTTGGACCAATTGTCATCTTTTCCTACGGTGATAGACACTGATCGAGACATCGCATCGATGAATGCAGTTGAGCTTATTTTTCCGACTATGAGACATTTTTTATGTCGATGGCATATTAGTACAAATATAATGTCGAATACTAAGAAGATATTTCGACTGAAGGAAATGTGGGATTGTTTTATATCCTCGTGGAATTTGTTGGTATTATATAAATCCGAGGGACTGTTTTATTCATTGCTTCAGAAATTTCAAGAAGATTATTTAGAATATCCAGATGCTATTGAGTATGTAATGAAGTAGTGGATTAATCCGTTTAAAGAAAGATTTGTAGCTTGTTGGACAAATGAAGTTATGCATTTTGGCAATAATACGACAAATAGGTATGATACTATTTTCATCGCAATAATGTTATATCGCAGATATTACTTGCTTTTTATAGTAATAGTTTAACCTATTCGATGTTCATATTTTTAGGGTGGAGAGTGCACATGCAAAATTGAAGAAACATCTTGGATCAAGTAAGGGAAATTTGGAAATATGCTGGACAAAAATTCACAGTTTGTTTGAGACGTCACATACTGCAATTAAATAGTCTTTTGAGAAGAGCATGCATGTAGTCCAACACACTCATAAAATATCCATGTTTAGATTTCTGCGAGGTATGGTTTCAATAACTGCTATGGACAAGATATTAGATGAAATGAATGAAGTAGATAGGATTGGAGTTAATCCTTTGATTTGCGGATGCGCATTGAGAAAGTCTTGTGGTTTGCCCTATGCACACGAGCTTGCTACGTGGAAAAGTGAGAAATTGCTCATCCCTTTAGATGAAATTGATAGTTTTTGGAGAAAATTAGATATGGAACCACGTGTTGGAGGTGTTGTTAGTATCAAAGATGATATGCAGACTCGTCTAGATCATGCCTTTGCAGATTTTGCAAATTTATTTTCAACGATGAATGAAATAGAGCAGGTGTTCATGTTGAGAAAGTTGACTGAGATTACCAAGCCATCTACAACATCGTTGCTCGAACCTATGGTGAAGACTAATACCCGCGGTCGACCAACTAAAGGACGATCAAGAAACAGTAAGTCAACAAAGCGTGATCCAAGTGCCTTTGAATATATTGAATCCATTGAGGATAGTTGTTCTCCGCCATTATCGACCACGACGGGTAGGCAAAAACAAAAAGTACGTATTCGGGGCCCTTTTTTTGGTGAATTTACGGTGTCATTTTTATATTCTTCATTGTGATATCTCATTTTTAGTAGGTTATCCGTCGCCCAGCACGGACCCGTTCTACCATTACGTACATCAATCAGTTCCCATCGTTTTGCGTGAATATATCATTAGCACCGAGGATGTAGTGGCTGATGGGCACTATGGTTTTCGTGCAGTTGGTGCACTTCTTGGCTTCGGGGAAAATGCATGGTATCGGGTTCGACATGACCTTCTTGACAAGCTTAATACCTTCAAAACATTGTACGAAGATGTGTTCCTTGAAAATGGAAGTGTTGAGAAGCAAATGTATTTATTGAATTGTTTTGAGCCGTCAATACATGTATCACACTGGATGATTTTACCAGATACGGGCTACCTGATTGCATCGAAATATAATATTGCCCTCTTTTCTTTATCTGATAGCCTATGTTATACGTTTTTGCCTCTACGGACCTCTGTTGACGGCCTTTCTTAATGTATCTACATCGGCTTTGTAAATCATAATCATTTCATTCAGGTATGTTTAATTCTATTTCAATAACATATTCGTGCTATTTTTTTTGTTACGGCTAAATAAATATTTGTAGGTCTTTATGCACGAGGGACACCCGATGCCCCCTATTATGAACAGGTGGCATTCACGTCGTCATGAGTGTGCAGCAAGTTGGGCCCATCTATACGCAGAACAAATTGCACTGTATGATCGTATTGTCAGAAATAGTAGCCGAATTGGTAGTGTTGAGACTGTGGATTCCCACTTGAAATTTTATAGATTATTGGGAAAAAGTTTATTAGAGATTGAAGTAACTAGTGCTATTTGTACAACATATCGACTAAATTTGAAACTTAGTATTCGATCGCATTAATCTAATCATTTATGTACCGTATTTTGATAACATATCAAAGCTTTGAATTACCATTTTCCCAAATTCATTTCTTGTAATACATTACATATCAACTGTAATGCACTACACATATCTTACACATATGTAGTTCATTACACATATCTTACACATAAATTGTAATGCACTAAGATAAAGTGAATTGCACATTAATTCTTACTATTAAGGAGCACACGTCTTAAATATAAAGTGTAATGCATTAATGAATTAAACATTAATTACACTAAATTTGTAATTCATTACACATTCTCGAACACAATGTATAACTAGCTTTTTTCACCCGTGTGTTGCACGGAAGGCTAATATATCAATAATTTCAAGGTTGGATATAAATTAATACTATGTTAATAACACCACCAAGATAATAAATCAAGTACTCGTGAATGCACAAGACTTCTAAATTAATACAAGTGATGAGAGAATTTTATAAAAAAATTCAGTAGAGTTTTCCTTATATATCATACAAATCATTCCTGTAAAATATGCAAAGAATAAATATACAACAACAAAAAACTTGATTTACAATTTTCCTAAACAACAAACATAATATAAAAACAACACCATCAATACCAGAATTGAGTCAGTTAAATCTAAACTTCAACGTTAACTTTCTCCAAGAATATCAATTTCATGTTAATTGTCATATGCATCGTAATACGATAATAACATACATTCTTATCTCGAACTTCAAATATACCCAAATGCTCATGACCTTTTATGACAAACCTGTAAAAATATGAAGATATAGTATCAAAAGTCAGACATAGTCAATCGAACTTGCTCTTAATGGTGGAATTTCCAATAATAAAGCAAACCTACTTACTGTAGTCCCAGCTCATCTAAACTTTCGTAGAGCCAATGATTTTTTCTTTAACTTTGTTGTACATTTTATTATATGCAACTACAAATTTGAGAGGTATTAATTATACCCCCGTGCGATGCACGATACTGATACTGAATATGTGAATAATAAATTTTTAAAATCTAATTATGAAATATAATTAACATACAGATATATTATATAAATGACAATGTAGCGCGTATAGACTCCACTACATTGTTCTTATCCCCGCTTGGAAGCACTTATCCTCACACCCACCGCATCCTCATTTAATCGAGGCCGACTGAAGATGATATAAGTATTGCAATAGGATGGAGACTCCTATTCCTTGTCCCCATCCTGTTAGAAAATTCTCATTCTCGTCCACGTTCCATCGTGATTGTTTAATCATATACTTTGACTCTAGCAGTAACCCTTGTGCGCGACACGGAGAGACATATCTATTGATACATGATTCCCATAAATATAAACAGAATAACATTAATAGTGTTAAAAATGATTATAAAAAAGTCACCACAATCTGGAATATTATACGGTTTAGGTAACACATAGTCAAATTTTGCAAAAATTTTGACAGAGTTTCACTTGTATTTCGGATAATTCCATCCTGTAAATATCCAATAATTTAGGTACTTATTTACTGTTTAGCAATGTAATTAATTTTGATTAATTTTGATTTATTATTTTATCACACAAAAATTAAATTTTGGCAGAAGTTTTTAGTTTTAATTCATCTTTATTTTTTTAATTAATTTTATTTTAAAATAATTAATTATATCTAAAATTAATTAAAGCATCAAATCTTTTTTTTTTAATTTTAATGCTACACTTTTGTTTCAATTTCTACCCAAAAAATTAAATAATTTAAATTTTGTATCACACCGAAATTAAATCATAACGAAATTCGTAATTTTAATTATTTTTTATTTCTTCGCTAATTATTTGTAAAAATAATTAAAGGTTATTTTCATAAAATCTCCAAATATTTCGAGTTTGTAACAATTGCAATCACATCTCCTTTTTTCAATGTGGAACCCCCCAATTTTTAGATTAAGTGTCACTGGACCCCCACTGACCGATACCATTCAATTCAATGTTAAATTAACTTTTTGTCATTTTCTGCACTAAAGTTTGGGGGTAAAATTTGAAATAATATTTTATTTCACAATTTAAATATTTTTAAAATTAATGAATTTTAACATTAATGTACAATTTAGCTCTAAATCTTGTTCAACATTCCAATTTTAACTTTATTTTACAATTTAGTCCTAATTTTTTTTCGTTTATAATTTCAACATTTTTTCCAAAAAATTGGCGGAGATAACCATAAATTTTGCGATTGTTAAGAAATTGGTACGAAATAAAAAAAGGCGAGTTGTATGATTTCGTTCAATTAATTAATTGATACGAACTTTATTTGGTCCTCAACTAATTATATTGAATTTATTTGATACCTATTAAATAATTTTTATCGATAATTTTCAACATAATAATATTTCTTCATATTAATATCTAATTTTTCAAATTTTTCCTTAGCATTCGAGATGTGTATATTTCAATTTTAACTAATAGTTAACAATAAACATAATTATTTTATCTCTATAAAATTTTAGTAGAATTTATCGTTGTAAAACCTATACCGAATATAAATAAATAATAAAATAAAATAACAAAAATTAAAATTAAAAATTAAAAACCCTGAACATGGCAGCCATTTCGTCGCCTAGCAACCAGACGAAAGCCTCTGGGCTTGAGATTGCTTGTTATACCAGTAGATCGGGGGGTTTTCCTTATGATGGCCTTTCCTTCGGATTTGTTGATCAACAATCGGCTAGTTGTGCCATTAGCAATTAGCTAGTTGTACCAAGTAATGGTACAATTAGTAGGCTGTTGCACGCCGACGACTTCGCCTATAGGCAACAGCGTCAGGGAAAAGCTATTTGAATTATCGCTGGTCAGGTAGGTGCTGTTGGATTTGGTTAGAGGTAGGTTTGGTGTGGGGTTAGGGTTTTTGTATATTTTTTATTATTTTTTAAAGTTTTTTTTAACTATATTTAATTATTTTTCTATATTCGAATTATTTTTTATAGCGATATATTCCTACTGAAATTTTATAGATTACATTTATTATTAATTATTGGTTGAAATCAAAATGTGCATGTGTTTAATTCTAAATAATTTACTTAAAAAATTATGATGTTAATGCCATCAAATTCTACTATGTTGAAAATAGTCTATAAAAATTATTTAATCGGTATCAAATAAATTCGATAAAATTAATTATAGACCAAACGAATTAGTATCAAATTAATTAATTTGATGAAATTAATATCACGCTACTTTTTTGTATCAATTTCGCAGCAACCATACAATTTATGGACCATTTCCACCAATCTTCCAAAAATAATGTTGAAATTGTGAAATTAAAAAATTTAGGACTAAATTGAAAGTTAGAATTGTGAAGTTTAAAAAGATTTAGGACTAAATTGCACAATGTTAAACTTTGTGAAGTTTAAAAAGATTTAAAATTTTGAAATAAAAATTAACAAATTATTAATGCAAAAATTTCCATTAATAATTTAAAAGAGTGTATTTACTAAACTTAATGGCACAAAGAATTAATGATAAAATAATATAGAGGAATATAGAGGAAAATGATGAGTCAAAAATAGAAAAGTTAAAAAGGAAGGATGCAAATTAATGATAGAAAGCATATATGGAGGAATATAGAAGAAAATATAATGAATAAAAAAATAAAAAGGTTAAAAAAGGAACGGTGCAAAGGCGGGAAAAAAGTCTCTTTATATATATATAGATTATTCATATTACATCATTCTTTTTTTCAATTTATTTTTGTCCCTATAATTATCCATACATTTTATAATTTTCAATTTAAACATTCATTTTCCGTATTTTCTTATAATTTCGTAGTTTGATCGTTTAATTTAATTAATTAATATGTGGCATACATCAGCGTTGATCAAAATCAATGGGGCTAATTGGTTTCTATGCCCAAAACAATAATAGCTCAATTCTGGTCATTACGCAATCATAAACATCATCAATTACACAAATATTACACACACCATTACACACTTTGTGTAATACATTACACACACATTTCACAAACTCATTGCACACTTTGTGTAATGCACTATACACATTGCGCACTTTATATAATACATTGCACACGCATTACACACATTGTGTAGTTTTGGAACTTTTAATTTAATAAATGTCCATTACACACTCTATGTAATAAATATGTAATATGTTGAAATACCATTACACGCTCTATATATTGTATTACACTCTATATGTAATGCATTAAAAGATTAGTATGAGCTCAATGTAATATATTACAGTGCCATTACAATAACATTACAAATTATGTGTAATGGAATATGCTGAAAAGCATCTGAATATTAAAACAAGACCTAACCACTAATTTCAGATGTCACCAGACCGCACGTGGATCTAATTCTACCTTCAGATCATCTTCAACCTGGAGGAACCGCTATTTGTCCATTATTATACAGATATTGAACCTAAAACACAGTCCACATTAATGGATGTTGATGACAATTGAAATTTAGGAAGGAACACATGCATTAATTAGGCAGATCTCGCGGGAAGGAGAAAACATCTACACATTAGACCCGGTTTTCTCTATCATCAGGTAGGTTACCGGTTCAACTTCCTCATGGCTCGGCTCATCTGACTCGGAATAACCTGATTTATGCAATTAAGTTTATTTAACCTGTCTTTTGAAATTCAAAAGTTAAAAGCGATATTATCTCTAATTTCCTCTTTTCAATATACGATACATATAAAAAAGATAGAAAAAATACAAGTCATTACTTGTAAAAGATACATAATGTCTCGAAAATTCATGAAATATAAATTATATGGAAAATGTGACGTACAACACATAGGTCATCGTCGGCGATGTCTATTCGGGGCGCCCCTCGTCGATTCTCCCTTATGCTGCCGTCCCTAAGATGGTCTAGTACGAGATTGTTCCCGATACTCTTCCAATGTCAATCCCGGCAGCGTGAGATAAGCATCTTGGACACCGTTTAGTAAAGCATGCGTACTAAATTCCGCAACACCTGAATCCCACGCAGGAACAAATTCCTCGAGAATGTCAACAGCAGCCATATTTCGATCCCAAATATCGACGATGTCTGCATTACTTCTGCCAACCAGACTTGCAGACTGAAACTCTGGATTTTGCACATAGCGATGAGAAATTGTCTTATACCAATGCATATAATTATCTGCACATTCCCACACAGGTCTGGCTGCATCACCGCGTCGACCACTAGATAAAACGTGGTTGTCCCACATTTGGAACATACGACCAAATAATTCAGCGGACTCGGCTCCTCTCACTATTGCTGGATCAATGGGATCTTCGGGAATTTTTTGTTTATACCCAAATTGTCTAAGTACCCGATCCGAATAATAAGGCTCCACAATATTTAAGGAGCTTATACACCCATAAAAAAGTAGATGGAGGACGTGGAAATCGGAGTCCGTATCTGGGATATGGCTCCCATATTACTTGAAAAAAATTAAATATGATAAATTACTCTACAGATTTACCACAAATTTATAGATTTACCATAAATTTATAGAGAATCTATTAAAGTATTGATCTCACCTCATTGGCATCCAACGCATCCAATCTCTCTCTATATGATCTAAGGGTGTCGATTCAGATGAGGGCTGTGTCTTTTTCCACCTCATGGTAAGGGGATTACCTTCCTCGTACTGCATATCAAGCGGAGGCCTAAATTGTGGAAAATGTTTATATATCCATGCCTGTAGTAAGTTAAAAAAAACATCCATTATATGTCACAATTAAAATGGAAAAAATATCAAAAATTAAAATTAAATAATCATTTAACTACGTAAAATATATACCTCCAATAAGGTCGAATAACCGGTCATCTGTACAACGGTTGCCCTTGATGCTAGCCCTAATTGTCTATATAAGTGAGCTGGAGCAGCAGCTCCCCAAGCAAAGCGATGCACCTCATTAAGATTCTCTAAGAAATGCAGATACACAGGTGAGACCCGATCCCCAGTTTTATCTGCGAATATTGTGCACCGCAACGTGTACAATAGATAGGCTCGAGCTGCATATATACCACGATTATCATCAGTAGTACAATCCTTAAAGATAGAACGCAGCCACTGCAACTTTATTTTTTCACCCCTGGCACCACTAAATGCATTGTTGGCTTCTTGCATCGATACTCCCAATAATCTACGAACCAGATCCATACTGCGAACAGCGGCAACGCCATCTGAGAGCTCCAATACACGACCACCGACTTGTAAACCAAGAATGCACCGCACGTCATCTAGTGTAATTGTCTTGCTTGAAATCACTGTTCAACCAATCGTACCTTCCAACAGTTATTATCACTGATAGAGAACTTGCATTAATGAATGCAGTTGAGAGTACTTTTCCGACGGCACGCCATTTATTATGCCGGTGGCATATTAGTAAGAACATAACAGTAAATTGCAAGAAGGAGTTTCGCACTACGGAAGAATGAGATTGTTTTATATCTTTATGGAATCTATTGGTAGTAGCCCAATCGGAGACAACATTTTATGAGTTGCTTAGAAAATTTCAAACAGAATATTCGAGTTATGGAGACGCCATCGGATATGCAATGCGCCAATGGATTCACTCGTATAAAGATAGATTTGTTTCTTGCTACACAAATCACATCATGCATTTCGGTAACACCGCAACAAATAGGTATGTCAATTAAAATAATTTAAATTCCTCATTTTCAAGATTGATCATTCATTACTTATATTTCCTTTTTTTAAGGGCGGAGAGTACACACGCGAAACTAAAAAAGCATCTTGGATCGAGTCAAGGTAATTTCGAAACTTGTTGG
Source organism: Jasminum sambac (assembly GCA_018223645.1). Classification (NCBI taxonomy): domain Eukaryota; kingdom Viridiplantae; phylum Streptophyta; class Magnoliopsida; order Lamiales; family Oleaceae; genus Jasminum; species Jasminum sambac. The sequence continues at coordinate 37,474,868 of CP073640.1, forward strand.
ACTAAAATTCATATCTTGAATGAGACATCGCACACTGAGATAAAACAATCATTTGAGAAGAGTATAAATATAGTCCATCATCGATTCAAACCAACCGTGTGTAAGTGTTTACGAGGTATGGTTTCAATTGCTGCTATGGATAAAATATTGCACGAGATGGATATTGTTAACACGGATGAGATCGATGTTTCGCGCTGTGAGTGTGTACTTAGGAAGACATGTGGTTTGCCATGTGTGCATGAAATTGCTGAAGTTATGCATGACGGTGGGTCAATATCTTTGGATGCAATTGATGGTTTTTGGAGAAAGTTGGACATGGAGGTAGATCAAGTCGTAGATATTACTGTTTCGGATGATATTAGTGCTCGTTGGGATCAAATTTATACAGGTGTCGGTACTAAATTTGTAAATGCGGACGAGACGGAAAAATTATTCATGTTAAAAAGGTTGATTGAGTTTGCTAAGCCGTCTACTACCTCAATGGTCGAGCCTGTTGTGAAGACTAACACTCGTGGGCGACCGAAAAAAAGGAACCAGAAGCAAGACAAGTCAACAAAGTGCGACCCCAGTGCTTTTGAGTATGTTGAATCCATTCATGATAGTCATTCAAAACCGACTACCGGAAAGCAAAAACAAAAGGTAGTGGAATCCATTTATTTTATTTTTTATTTTTTTTATTATCCACAAGCTTGAATATAGTATGAATGGTTATGTGACGGTAAAATCTTATGTCTCCACTGTTATTAGATTGTTCGTCCTGGTACACGGCCGACACTTACTGCCATTGCATATATGGACCAGGTACCATATCATATGCACCAGTATATTACAGCTACAGGGGATGTAGTGGCTGATGGGCACTGTGGTTTTCATGCGATAGCTGCCCTAATTTATCGTGATGAGAGTCAGTGGTCTCGAGTACGACAAGACTTAATAGAAGAGCTCACGATATTTGAACAGTTATACAGAGACATATATGGTGAGTACGGACAGTTTGAACGCCAGTTCGAGCAATTGCAATATTTCGATGACCCAGCTCCTGTTTTACATTGGATGACGTTGCCGGAGACCGGTTATCTGATTGCATCCCGATACAATATTGCCCTTGTCGCTTTATCCTAACAGATGTCTTGTACGTACTTACCATTACGAACCTGCGTGACCGATCCTCCTACATGTATCTGTATTGGATTCGTGAATCAAAATCATTTTATTCAGGTATATTTGATTACATGTTAATATCTCTCATTTTTATCTTTATTTGTTTATAATTAAATATTCTATTTTTATTTACAGGTTTTTTTGAGGGATGGACATCCACTACCTCCTATTATCCACACATGGTACAGATGGCGTTATCCATGCGCATCAGGATGGGCCACTGTGTATACCGAGCAACTAACATTGTATAACTATATAGTAGGAAGTAATAGTAGAATTGATGGCACTAAAACGATAGATTTCGATGAGTAATGTTCATTTATATAAACTATTTAGACTTTGAATTTGATAGTTTGTTGTAAAATTTTTTAAATATGCAGCCGACTCAGTTTGTTTGGTTATATTATTAATTAACAACAAAAGGAATTGACTAATAACATAATACTTAAAGATAGGTACGATTTTTTCAAACAAAGTTCATTACACAGTTCGGAATTGAAAATTACAATAACAACCTAATACAATGCAAATCATCTAGTGGATTGATATCTTGAAAATCCACCCCTGGTTCTCGGACCCTGATTTCTCGGTCTCCGACGAGCCTGGTGTTCTTCTAATGTTAGTCCCTGGACCGTAATATATGCGGCTTGAACATCTGGCATTATCCTGCTCACCGATAGAGACGAATCACCTAATTCTCAACTATTTGCTAGGGGCTCTAGAATGTTACCTGCTCTCACGAGACGATCTCCCAACTGCATATTAGTTAATGCCTCTATCCTGCCGCCAATATATGGAGAACATTTTTCAGGATTTTGAACAATAGGATGTGAAATCTGAAGATACCAATCCATATAATTCGGTGCATAGCCCCATGGTACACTCGTCCCTCTACCCAGACAATTTTCATTCAAAATATGTATATCCCACATCCTAAACATGCTCCCAAGTGTACCCCACAACACCTTATACTTCTCGGTTGTACGTCCTCTTCTAGCCGCTTTTGGAGCAAGAGGATCTTCACGTACTATTTGTATGTAACAGAATTGTCTGAGCACACGATCCGGATGATATGGCTCCACAACATCTAAGGCCCTAATACATCCACGATAAAATGTGACAATATCAAGAGGGAAGTATTCTCTAAAATCAACATAGGGGCACCACGATATCTGCACAATATTAAAATGAGATATATTACATAATTTATCTGTCAATAATATAGAAATAATACATTAAAAATTTATTCGCTCACTTCGTATGGTTTCATCAAATCCATTGTCTCTCTATATGCCATGAGTACATCTAGAGATGCCCCGGGATGTGCCTCTGGTACCCACATCATCGCAAGTGATTCCCCATTCAGGTATATATTGTGCCAAGATCTTAATATAGTAAAGTGTTGATATATCCAAGCCTGCATTAATATTAACAGACGTAAAATATAAATTCCCAACGGAAAAATAAAAAAAACTGCCTGTAAACAAAATAAATATTTAAAACTTTATATCACCTCCAACAAAGTCGTGTATCCTGACCTCTGCTTCACGTCAGCTCTCGATACTAGTCCTAATTGCTTGTATAAATAGGCAAGTGCAGCAGCTCTCCAAGCATAATTCTGTACCTCACCAAGGTCCTCTAAAAATAATAAATATTTCGTCGCGACCCGATTGCCTGTCTTATCAATAAATATGGTACAACCCAAAACATACAACAAGTATGCCCTCGCTGCATATTCTATCGTGTGCTGATCTTGGGAATTAGTGCTTCTACAAAATTTGGCACGTAGCCACTCCAACTTCACTGTAGGACCCGAGTTTTTATTAGCGTGTGCATCCTCAACTTCTTCCGACGTGAGTCCCAATAATCTTTGTACGACCTCATAGCTAGACTCGGCTGATTGATTAGCATCGAGCTCTAAAGGACAACCTCTACATGGTATGTCAAGAAGACAATGTACATCATCAAGTGTAATGGTCATCTCTCCAAATGGCAAATGAAATGTATTCGTCTCAGGATGCCATCTCTCCACAAAAGCACTTATTAAAGTCTTGTTAGCCTTTTTATATGACACATCTCGCAAAATACTAATACCGGAATTTAGCACAATATTCCACTAAGGGTTCCTTAAGTTGCCATCATAAGTCCACTCCCGTAGCTTTTCCGTATGACAAAGACATTTAAGTATGGGCCTTTCTGTATCGAACCATATTTTTGAAGCCACATGTGTATTGAAAGAACATAAAATTTTAGGATCCGACGGACCACCAGGATGTGGCCCAATTAGTATATCATCATTTCTTCTTTCTGGCCGACTTTCACCAACTTCATTATGACTTTCCTCTTGATCAGCAACAACATGTTCTTCTTGGACCATATTGATATCCGGCTGAGAGTGGGACGTGCCAATATCTTGACCAGATTGAGAAGTATCAATATCATCGACTGCTCCATGATTATGCGGTGCCTCATTCTGCATAGCATGTTCTAATTCATGTCTTTTTTTCTGAACCAGTTGGACGACGCATATAACATCTCACTGCAATCGCAAATAATTAAATATAAATTAATAAATAGTATTTCATTCATTTACATAAACACAAATAATAAATTACAATTTTAAAAATTTATTAAAAAATAATTAAATAAATTAATTCTAAAAAAAATTATAAATGACCGGGGAGGCCAGATTGGGCCTCGGCCAACTGCGGCCGAGGCCCATTCTGTCCCCTCGGCCATTGCTGGCCGAGGGAAAAGAATGGCCCTCGGCCAACTGTGGCCGAGGCCCATTCTTTTGCCTCGGCCGATTCTTGAGGCCTCGGGGCCTCGATGACGCCGGCGAGGCACCTGGACCAGGCCTAATCACCGTTCGCCTGAACCCAAATCATATCTACAAGGCAATTGCATATACACTCTAAATTTTGCGACAATAGGAAAGAAATGAAGTTAACTAACCTCTGTCCATAATTATACCAGCTACTTGGTAGAGCTAAAGAGCTAAAGTGTTGGAGGAGATGGAGATTTCAAACTATGTTCTTTTCTTCTGCCGAGTTAAATTTGGTGGGTGGGGATGGTTTTGGTAATAAATGGGGCGAGGGTAATTGTGGGAAGAGAGTGGTTGTAAAGAGTAAATTTAATGGTTTGTTTTAAAAAATGGGTGGGTGTAGGAAGTAGGTGGGTATAGGGATAAAAAATGTGGGTGTAGGAAGTAAGTGGGTGTAGGGATAAAAAATGTGGGTGTAGAAAGTAGGTGGGTGTAGGGATAAAAAATGTAGGTGTGAATAGCAAACCTCTTTGGAATTTCGCGCAATAAAACTCGACCAGCTCGTAAAACCCTTAAACCCTCCCAGAACCCTTTCCGAGCACTTTCATTTTCAAGATCAATGGACGCTACTTCGCTCTTGAACAGTTGCCGGCGACTCTCGCCGGCGACCGTCCCGGTAATGCTAGACTGTATACTTTCTTCGACATCCTCATCTCCATCGGCACTCTTCTCTTCCCTTCTAAATGAATTCCCTAATATCACCAAGGTATCCTTGATTCTCTCAACTGCCAATTTTGTCTATCTGCCCTGTTTACGAGAGGGAAGAACAAATTACTTTCACGAAATGTTAAGATATTGTCAACTGCCCAGAACAAATTTTCCTTTCCTTTTTTCCAATTCTTTTTTGTATTCTCGAGATTCTTATATGAATTATGATTCGTCAGTAAACCACTATGCGGCTAGTTCAACCAGTTGGATATGCAAATCTCGAATTATTCCGTATCTAAAATTTTTTGGCTGTTTCTGAGTGAGAAAGCCTCGAGTCTCTCAAGTAATGTTTATTTGGATTTCTTGGTTGGTAGGAAGTTACGGAGAAAGCCGCAAAGTTGGACTCAGAGCAGGGTAACCATATCCGGTCATATGTGGCTGCTCTCTGTCACCTTCTTAAAACGTTGGGTAAGTTTATTTTGTCACCTGCTACGTCTGGTCGTTTTGCTTTTTAATTTACCAGTAGAGAACCTCTCGATTAACTTGGAAATGACACCTCATGTGAACATCCCTAAATGGGAGTTTCCTAATTATATTATGTTAGTTTTCCACCACAATTCAAGTGCTGTCTTTGAGAAAACAAACCTGATTACGATAAACACGATAATATGAGTGTTAACATGGTAGTGGGGTCCATTAGTTGGCATTCTTCATGTCCACTCTATAACAAGTAATTCGAGGCACATCTGTCACAGTTTGCTTCGTCTCACTCCTCCATTTCCAGACATTTGGTCTCTCCCACTCCAAAGGCCTCCAATTGCTGCCTCCTCTTTCCTCGTTGACACATTAAAAACTTCCTGAAAGCTCTTTCGACCTATGAGAACGTGGCGTTCAGGAGCATCGTCCTGCTCCTAGAATATTCGTAACCAAACTCTTATTTTAGCTAGTGTTTTATACCCTGTGAATGTCTTACGCATAATTTGGACTAGTTTAAGCACAACCCAAAACTAGGAGCTAGAAGAAAACTGGAGTGGAGTGGAGAGAAGAAAAAGAGAGAGCTGATGAAGCAAACTATTACTAACTTCAAATGATAGAAGACCTATAATTATTTGTTAGTGCTGAGTGAAGAATCAAGCTTTTCAGCAACATATAATCGGTACTGAGGTGCATATACATAAAACTTTACCCTTTTTTCTTCATCTTCGTCTGCTTTCTGTTTACTATTTCTGCCTAGGGAAGGCACTGTGGTAAGTGGACGATGAGGGAAATGACAGTGTTCAGGAGCATTCTTTTGAGCTTGGCTTGTGTTGATGCTGATGCCTCGACAAACTTATGTTATTAGCCTTGCATCAGAAAGGTTTTGAAATGCCTTGTTATATGAATGGACCTTTTGAATGTTGTATAGAAAGAAAGAGACAGGGTTTATGGGGAGGCTTGGAGAACAGACATAGTGCATAGGGGGTACTAAAAGAAGGCTGATTATCATGTCATAAACGTGTTCTATTAGTGATAAAATCATGGGATGGGAACCAACTTGAGAACTGAGTTTCAGCTTTATTGTTCATGCAATTCCAGATTGTTTTCATCTTGATCAAATATATCTCCTCATCCAAGATTATCTTAGTGTTATAGTTCATCAGGTAAACATGGTTCCTTGTAGACTCCCCGATGTCGCTTCCTTTGATTTGAATTAAGGAGGTTGCTATGTTCTGTAGTAAGGCTTGTTTTGCAAAATCTCAAAGACGTTTACTAATGAGATGGTTTCTGGAGATGCATCTCTTATCTGAATATTCTTTTTGTAATATTTATTTCTGGATGTCAGGATGTTAACTAATGAGATTGTTGCCTAAAGATGTATCTCTTTTCTGAATAGAGCACAATGATTTTTGTGGCATATAAGATTATAATATGTATAAAGCGTTATTGCTTGGTTGGTTTTGACAACATTTTTTCTGCAGGATCGAATAACAATTCTATACGGTTGTTTGTATGGAGAGTTTTGATTCCGTTAATGGATTTAATACATGCATATAATTGGGAAATACTTGATGAGGTAATGTTGAAATATTTCATTTTCATCAAATTCACCGATTTTATGTTACAACTAATCTATTTACGTGACCTTATCTGGCGCGCATGATGACCTCTCCACATATTATTTCCTAACCAATGTGATTTTATGTTTAGGCTGCCAGTTTGTTCCTTGATGTTGTAACAGACACAAATGGTTGGGGCGTCGTTGAAGTCATCATTGTGCCTCTTCTTTTAAGATCAATTGGTGTGTCAATGGGAATGCTTCAGAGTGATAAGTTGGCAATTTATGAATGGGGTTCAAAGTTAACCATTCAAGGTTCTGGTTCCCAGCTAATCAGTCCAGAGTTCTTCCATTCTTTCCATGACATGCTGAGTGATGTTGGCCTGAATAATGGTTCCATGATATCTCAGTCTTATTCTTTCCCATTGCCTCTGTCGTGTCATATTTTATCCTTAATATTAAATTCTGTTGTGCAAAGAAATTCTGCATCCGGAAGTGTATCCGTTGAGGGTTCCGCACATGAGTGCCACAAAATATTATTTGCCGGAAATATGCTATGGGACCTTTCTAATATGGCCCTTCAGATGCTTTCACAGGGTATGGAGCATCGGTCTTCTGCAATTAGATTTCTCCTACCGGTTATATTTAAAGCATTTGCATGTAATCGTGCTTTTGAAGTGTCATTTCATGGGACAAATCACACAGTAACCAGGTTGGAACCATTGTTTGATTTTGCAGAACCACCTTGACTTAATGCAAGCCAAATAACCTGCAGAGTATGCCTCAACACTCAGTTTTCTAAGGCTTATTTCCTATTGGTTCTACAGGGATCGTCTTTTTGCAAAAGTTTGGAAATGCTGCAAGGCACTATTTTTATTGGGCCCTTTGGAGAGACGTGATGCATACGATATACTTTCTCTATATTTATCCTTTTCTCCTTTGACTGATCGGCATGAAGATACCAACGGGGATGGCAGAGAAGAAACATTTGATTTGAGAGGTGATCGGGAATTTTGGGTGGAAATAAGAAAAGGATTGGTATAATCCTTCTTTCCTTTTTACTCATTACTGATTAAACTTTCATCTTATTAAGATTTCACACTTCGAAGTACACCATTATCATTATTATTACTAATAGTATTCTTTTTCCTAAAAGCTTGATAAGGAGAGTTTAGTGAGGAAGCAGTCATTACATATCTTGAAAACAGCATTGAACTTGAAGGTTGAAGGCCAAAGTTACACTAGTGTTCAAGAGAGAGTATCAGATCAGAGTTCAGATTCTCATAGCTTGAGCAAAAGGGGACGATGGGCTGACATAGAAGCCAAGTCACTGGGTGTCGGAAGAATATGCAGTGCCGTAGAATCCAGCCTCACTGGTTGGAAAAGTTGGGAGGCATTTGTTTTTCTCTATCAAATGCTTGAAGAATATGGTACCCATTTAGTTGAGGCAGCATGGAATCACCAGGTTAGTCATTTTAGTTTTGTAATATGGAACTGTTCCTTCATTTCTCTGGAAGATGGACATATCAATTCAACTGGCATTATTTCATGAACAGAAGATCATCTAAAAGTTTCCTATTAAAAGTTTCACAAAATGATGCATCTGGAGTTGATTTTCAAATTTATTTGATGCTTTTGTTTGATCTCTCATTTCATGCATGTTTTACGAGAATCACAGGATACCTTTTTGTCCTATATATATATATTATGTGTATGTGTGTGTGTGTGTATATATATTTGATGATTTTGTGTAATGTCCTAGATTCTAATGCCGGAAGCGCTACCAAAAACCTTTATTATTATTATTATTATTATTATTATTATTATTATTTGCTTTAACTTTTAGAAGTGCTTCAAATACTTGACAAATTTGTCTGATATCTAATGCAAATGGTTTGAAACGACGTGTGTTTTTCAAGGATTGGCGCACATATTAGTTGCAACCACTAAAGCTTAAAGCTTTGAAGCATATATATTTCCCAGTATTAATAACATTTCTTTTCATAAAAAGAAGAATAGACGTAAGAGCACTAACCACGCTTAAAACATTTGATCAATGTCATAACAAACTTAGGCCCAATAATTTTCTCAGGTAAAGTTTATCGAACTTAGGCCCACGAAATAATGAGAAGGAAAGACCAGATGGGCTTAGCTTGAGACAGGGCCCAATAATTTTCCCAGGTAAAGTTTATCATAGGAAAAAGAAGAACGAGCCCATTCCTACATCGGATAAGCTATTAAAGGCTTTAGAGGGTTTTTATTTTGGGCCTCCCCAAGCTCTTGGACCTAATTTTTTAGACATCGCAACATGGCTGAAGAATACCCATAAACGCAGATAAATTCCAGCTGGACCCTTCGGACGAGCTCGATAGAGATGCATTTAGCAAAGCAATGAGATTTTCGTGCGTGGTGAAGTTTTCAGCTGTGATGTGGGGGAAATTGGGCAGCCGAAGATTGTGTTGCTCAAAACAAAGGTAAATCAGTCCTTTTTTCGATGAACCTGAAGAAGGTGGTACATCTGTACCGATCTTTGAATTTGAAATCGGACTCGGCCATCTGGAGGAAAAGGGCGAACTTAGAGGTGGTGGAGAAGCATCCATGGCTGCAAGCGTGAACGATGGGGTTTCTACAGATTGAAGAAGACGGTTGCTGCAAGCATCCATGGCTGTTGAGTGTAAACGAAGGGATTGTTGCAGAGGTCCATCTTCTCGGTCTATTTTTATGGGGAAAACAAAAGACTGCAAGCCTTAAGTCAGAAGATAGGGTTTTTGACTTTCTACCCATTGAACTTGAAGATGACGATTGTTATTAATGGGTTATGGGCCTTGTTTGTGTATAAATAAATAAATGGGCTTGTTTTGTAATGTCATGACTTGTAAATAAATGAATTCATACATTAATGCGCTCATTTTGTAGTGTTATGACTTGTCAATAATTGAGTTCTGATTCCAAATGTCCAAAAAGTGGTGTACAAATATTTATTTGACGTGGATCAGGCTTTATTTGTTTAGAAAAATCTGGCTTTTTCTCTTTAAATATTTTACTAAAAATAATTAAATCTTTTTTAATGCTGTGTCCCCGTACCTGTGTCCAAAATTCGGATCCTTTTTAGCCTTATCCCCGTATCCTAAGTTTTTGAAAACAAATGATCCGACGCTCGGATCCGGATCCGTACCCGACACCCAAACGCGTGTCCAAGCAACATAGGTTGAAACTTTCTTTTTAGAAGAAATCTTTTCAATTGGGTGGTATCCGGCTACTTGGTATTATTGAGGATGTTAGAGCACTTTTCAACCTGCGAGGTGTTAGAAGATGGCAAATTATGTAACGCTGAAAAGAGTGGATTATTCTCATGTAAGTCAGCATACTTTGCTCTCAGCCTAGATAACTCACTTCGAGAGGAGAAATGGGCCAAATCCTTATGGAAAAGCCTTGTTCCTTGAAGGGTTAAAGTGTTTGGATGGCTACTGGTTTTGGAGAAACTGAATGTTCAGGAGACACTACAAAACAGGAGTCCTTATCAAGCTTTGTCACCGAGATGGTGTGTATGTTGCAAAGCCAATGGGGAAACAGTATCTCATATTTTTCTGGAATGTACTATGGCCTAGAAATTGTGGTCCATGTTGTTAAATGAATTTGGCATTCAATGGTGTATGCCTCGAAATCGTAGTCAATTGTTGGTTTGCAAATTGAAGGACACAGAAGGGTATCTAAATTGTGGACTGCAGCGTTGTTGGCAGTTCTGTGGGCAATATGGCTAGAAAGGAATGGGAGCATATTTGCGGAAAATGAAGAAATAGTAGACAGATTGTGGGAAAAAATCAAGTTTTGGGTTGCAACTTGGGTGTACAATAGCAGAGGCTTTGAGGACTTTCTTTCCTAGACCTTAGTGGAGATAGGAGCAACTTTTTGTACTTGGATTTTAATAGTTTGTGTTAGGATACTATCGTTCTCATGCTTGACTATCTAAGCATGCTCCCTTGTAACTTAATTTTCTATTAATATAAAATGCTTGTTTCTTTTTCATCAAAAAAAAAAAAACCACAAAAAAAAGACTAACGTGAGTCAAAAGTTGATATATCCATACTATCTCGCACACAAATTGAGCCTCTGCACTAGGATTCTGCATTTGATCGTGATACAACATTTTACTTGCTCTTCCACTAGTCTAAATTTCTTCCAACAAAGACACAATAGTCTGACATAGATCTTCTATCCACCTTGGAACCTTTCCAATCTGCATTTGAGAAACATTCAATATAAATGTGACCATGATTAGAGTACAAGATATCTCATCCAAGTGCACCTTTTAAGTAGCACAAAATCTGTTCCAAAACTGCCCAATGAAGAACTGTTGGCAATGACATCAACTTTTTTTTTTTTTTTGAAAAAGAAACGAATTTATTAATATATGATAAAGTTACAACAATGCTATCTCAACACAAGTTTCTGAGAAAGCAGTGGTACAAAGCCTAACTAATTAATTACAAAAATTCTTCCATTCTCTACTAAGCTCCAGGAATGATAATCCTTCAAATTCTCTAGTGTTAAATATCCATGTTGCAACCCAAAACTTAACCTTTTCCCACATCCTTTCAACTGGTTCTTCTACTCCTTCAAAGATTCTCCTATTTCTTTCTAGCCAAACTGCCCAGCAGATTGCAAGAATTGATGCTGTCCATGTTCTTGAAATTCTCTTTCCTCCTAATTTGCTAGCTATAAGCATACTACAGCATTGAGGCATACACCATTGAGTGTCAAGTTCGTGAAATAATCTGGACCACAGCTTCTGGACCATAGCACATTCCAGGAATAAGTGAGATACTATCTCCCTGTTGCTTTTACAGCAGACACACCAACCCGGACAAAGTGTTAGATATGGATGTCTATTTTGAATGTTCTCATATACACTCAATTTCCCTAAAGCCATAAGCCATCCAAAGACTTTAATTCTAGAAGGAGCAAGACTCTTCCACAATGTTTTTGCCCAAATCTTCTCTTGATTCTGGTTGTCGAGACTCAATGAAGAGAATGCTGATTTGCACGAGAATATTCCGCTCTTGTCTGGAATCCAACTTCTGCTATCTTCTAGCACCTCGCACAAAGAGAAGTGTTCTATCAAGCTCGGTAATTCCAAACAGCTGGGAAGCTCCCAATCAAATAGATTCCTCCGAAAGCAAAGGTTCCAACCATGCTCAGATTCCGAGGTCCCACTATTCCTATTCAATATTTCCTTGATACACTTGTTTCTAGCATCCGATATGTTAGCTAAATGTGGAAATCTGTCTTTAAAGGCAATGTCTCCAAGCCATCTATCTTCCCAAAACCTCGATTCTATCTCCCCGTCCCACCTTGTATTTAACTGATTCAAAATTCATCATACAAAGAAACTATCCCCTTCCAAGGGCTTCTATAAGTCATCCTCTCCCCCTTTGGTATCCCAAAGGTTCTCCGCTCTCCATAACGACTTTTAACAACTTTGGTCCATAATGCTTGGCTTTCCAAAGGAAATCTCCAAAGCCATTTCATTAGGAAAGCCTTGTTTCTGAGTTCTATGTTGCCAATGCCTAAACCACCTTGAAATCTGGGTTTGCAGACTGTTTCCCATGCTACTAAGTGTTCCTTTCCTGCAGGTTCACCTCCTTCCCAGAGGAAATCACGCATTATCTTTTCCAACAATTTTGTGACGGCTTTGAGAATCTTAAATAACAAAAGATAATAAGTTGGAAGGGCTGAAAGTACTGACTGTATGAGTGTTACACCTTGTTAGTGTATGTGTATTTATGAGTATTTATGAGTTTTGATGTGAAATAGGAGAGAGAATGAGTGGGATTGAGTGGTGGAGATTTATGTAGTACAGTGGGTCCCAGAAAATGTGGATGTAATTGGTTTGACTTTTGATGTGAATGTGTTAAAATGTGTAAAAGTTTGTTAAAAGTTGTAAAAGAACGGGCGGTTAATCTTCCACCTGTAGATAGGAAGGAGCATTTCCAACTATCGAGGCGCTTGGCACATTTAGATAAAACGGGCTCCCAAAATGACAATTTTCTCGGATTTCCCCCCAACGGCATTCCTAAATACTTTATAGGCCAATGTCCAACTTCACAACCAATTTCCTTTGCACATAGTTCCACCACATTTTCATCAATGTTGAGTCCTAGCAATTGACTCTTAAGCAAATTGATCTTCAGCCCCGATATACCACAAAAAATCTGCAAAATATCCATCAAAACGTGAAGGGATTTGCCATCATTTACAAAGAAGATAGTGTCATCCGCGAATTGAAGGTGACTTACTACAACCTTGTCCTTTCCAATGATACAGCCTTTAAATAGAGGTGAAATGCTAGCCTTATCCACCATTTTTCCCAAAACGTCGGCCACGATAGTGAACAAAAATGGGGATAGAGGATCACCTTGTCTTAATCCTCTAGAACCCCTAAACTTCCCTCTCGGCCTGCCGTTGATAAAAATAGAGTATGACACTGTAGAGATGCATCCTTTGATCCATTTTCTCCACATAGTTCCAAAGCCTTTTTTCTCCAAAACAAAATCCAAAAAATGCCACTCTATATTATCGTATGCCTTCCCAAAGTCTATTTTAAATACCATTCCACTTTTCCCCTTCCTCTTATATTCTTCAACCACTTCATTAGCCACCAAGATTGTGTCTAGGATTTGCCTTCCTTCCACAAGCCCCTTGTGTTTCTAATATAGTTTCTAGAAGGACTTCTTTCAAGCGTAGAGATAGGACTTTAGCGATAATCTTATGCAGGCTCGTTACTAGGCTGATTGGTCTATAATCCCATACGTTGCAGCTGTTGAGTTTCTTTGGGATAAGACAAATGTAAGTTTCATTGGTGCTTCCATGTATGATACCATCTTTTGCAAATCCAGTCATCACCTCCATCAAGTCTTCCTTAATAATATTCCAGTTCTTTTGAAGCACAGCCATAGTAAATCCATCTGGACCTGGTGCTTTCTCTCCATCGCAATCGAACAAAGCCCTCTTAATCTCGCTTTCCTCAAATGGCCTCTCAAGATGTCGGGCCATATAGTCAGGAATACTTTGCCAATCTATTCCTTCTATGCCTACCAAAAGTCTCTCCTCTGATTTATACAGTCTGGAGAAGAATCTCAGAATTTCAGCTTCTATGTCTGCCTCCTTGTCTAGAAAAGATCCATCTTCCTTCTCAATCCTTGAAATGAAATTTTTTGCTGTCCGGGCACTTAACAGGCTGTGAAATAGTTTGGAATTAGCATCTCCTTCTTTAGCCCACTTGCATTTTGATTTCATCCACAGACTTCTTTCTTCTTCGAAAACAAATTGATTCCATTCTTTTCTGATGTCGGTTCTTTCCTCTTGAAGATGGTGGTTCCACATCCCCTCCTCCTCCAATCTATCGAGAATAGACATCCGATTTTCCATAGCTTGTTTAATTACTAGTCTATTTCCATAAACCAGTTGACTCCATGCCTTGATATTCTGTTTCACTTGCTGCAACTTACTCATGAACTTATACCCTGGCCATCCCTCAACTTTGGCTTTTCTCCACCAGTTTTCAAACTCAGATTTAAATGATTTATTCTCCATCCAAATGTTGTCAAAACGAAATGGGCTAGGGCCCCACGAAGGGGGGTTTGAGTCCAAAATGATCGGGCTATGATCAGAGACAGCTCTAACAAACACTTCCTGCCTAATGTAGGAATAAATTTCAGTCCAGTTCCTGGTAAAAAGAAATCTGTCCAATCTGCAACAAATAGGATTCACCCTGAAGTTTGACCACGTGAATTTTCCGTTGTTTAGTTTGGGATCAATCAACTTCAATACCCTGATTAGTTCATCAAACATCTTCATACTCTTTGTATTCGAGCTGCTGTTCAATTTGGCAATGACATCAGCTTACCCACAATAGTGACAGAGTATGCAATATCTGGACAAGGCACTATAAGATAATTCAATTTCCCAATCAGTCTTCTATGCTTCTTAGGATCTTCAAACGATTCCCCATCTCTTGTAAAATGTATGTTAGGAATCATTGGAATTCTACAAGATTTTGCTGGCGAAGTCTTTTTTGTGAAACTAAGTGTGAAGAAATGACTTAATACAAAGGTTGTTTCTTTTTCAAAAAAAAAAAAAAAAAATTGACTTAACAGATGAGATTCCCATAGTATCACTCCTAGTGATGCCAAGGTCGTCCTGATATACAACTAAAAGAATGATTCCAACTCCTCTCATTTGTCGAAAACAAAGTGATCAAACCTACTTTTAATCATGCCAAATTTTTTGAGAACCTAACTCAATTATCCAAACCAAGCACGGGGACTTCAAACTGTACATACACTTCAAAGATGACAGATTCTCCCGTAGTCCCCTGAGCAACAAAGACCAGGAGTTTGCTCCATATACCCTTCCTTCTGAATCTCACCATGAAGAAACACATTCCTAGGCTAGTCCAATAATATTTTAGTGATTACCAGAATGTCTAATTTTACTTCTTAGATTAGTGCAATAATATAATGGTGAATAGTAGAATAATAGATTTTGGGTTGCAACTTGGGTTTATAAAACCAAAGATTCTGAAGGCCTTTCTTTCTTTGATCTTAGTAGGGAATGGAGAAACTTTCTATAATTAGAATACATCAGTTGTAACAGGAATCTTCTGTTTCTTGGTTCCTGACTTTGATTTCCATGTAATTCTTACCATTAATATAAAATTTGTTTCTTTTTCCAAAAAAAAAAAAAATGATGGATGCCAGAATTTGGGAGCCTTTAAGAGCCTGGCCGGATTATGTATAAGTAGAATCATCTTGATTTCTAAGTAAGAAAATTTAGACTATTGTCTTTCAGTTTTTTGCTCATATTTCCTAATATTTATGTGTGTACATAACTTACAATGTTAAAATATTCTAAGTTTTCCTTGGAATGCAGAAACCATGAGAGTCAACCTTGATATATATGTTAGCAACTTCTTCATGGAGTTTGATTATCTTTGACTATGGCAACTTTGGTTAATCATGGGCAAAATTGCTTTTTTCTTGACACGAAGTTACCAACCTACGTTATTTAATGTATACTACAAAACAAGACCAAACTTAGTATACTTTCATTGACTTCTAAAATATCTAAAATATTTCGACCTAGCCAAAACTATAATAATTTTCTTTCAAGCAAAAGCGAAAATATACAAAAGAATAAATGTGTTGTCAAAAGAATTATGCTAAATTCAAATAAATATGTCAAAATTTTAAATTATCACAGGTTTATGCTGTTTTCACAGGTTTATGCTATTTTTGTTGGTGGATGACTCCTCAACTCTTTTGTTGTATTTTATAAAGTTTTTTCTCTTAATAAAATTTTTCAGTTTCTTATCAGAAAAAATTTTAAATTATCACTTGATAGGGAAGTGCATATAATGTTTTAATGCGACAATTAATTGAAGACATTAGAGAAGGTGCTGTAGTGATGTCACAAGCTAATTAGATAATTTATAAGTTTTTACAGTTAAGAAGTTTCTTGTAAAACTTAAACTTTTACCATTTGCTACAGTTAGCAGACTAGCCGTTCCTATACAACTGAAGCCAATAATGTCTTGTTTTTGCTATTTGGAGCTGCATAAATGTTTTGCACGTTGAGTCATCTCTTTTCAAGTTAACCGTGTTTGGGGATGGGTATGATCCATTTTGGTTTTGTTATAGAGAGAACCGGACTGGAATGAGAACATTATCTTGTAAATGGAACGATTTGTTCCATCTTTACTTATTGAACTTAGCCTCTCTACTCAGACTTTTAATTTTTGGATCTGCAACGTTCGCTTTCATTTTTCAAGTTTGGGTAAATGAAACAATTTATGGCAGGACTCCATCATGCAACCTGAGCTAAAGTTGTTGAACATGGTAAAATGAGAAGGGACACTATGGATTCATATAATGAGCCGCTAAAATAACATATTTCAATTTGCTAAGATTGTTTTATAAGTTTTGAAAAGTAAACGAAGGAACACAAAATAGTATTGTAGAAAAAAAGGAAATGATCTTTCTTTTCTCAATATAACACTCATAATATTCCATGCTTTCTTGTCACATAATATTCCATGCTTTCTTGTCAATCTTTTCTGTAGAAAAGAATCACAAGGTAAGAAACATTTTTCATTGAACTCGCCACGAAGAGAGAAAACTGTCTTTGCATGCGTTTGCACCTACTTCATTTTTCATATTTCATCTTACTTTTTAAAACTCTCTCTTATTTTTTAAAATTTAAATTTGGTCAAACAAATCACATCAATGTATCTCGTAGGGTCTACCTGTAGTATTAAATCTCTACATTTAACACCACTCATTCTTTCTCTTCCTATTCATAAAAATACAATAAAATGAGTATGCAAACACAAACGCCCCCTTTATGTCAAATGAAGTAAGGCAACCACAGTGCATGCTGAAGACCATGGTTACTGAATTGACTGATATTATAGTCATAAGTATGGCAATATTAAAAAAAATGAAAAAAAATCTTTAACTAACTACAAGATTAAAATATTAAAGTTCATTGTATCAATGCCGAACTTTAATCCTTTATGTAGTTATGAGATTGTTTGACTTAAAAGGTAATTACATGTTGTTGCACTCACTTTCGACTACGCTTTAAAATATGTTTTGTTCGCATATTTGGTTCTGGACATTAGAATTGAGAACTAGTTGGTCCTCTTGAGTTTTAGTTCCCTAGAACTTAAGCCGAACTGACATAAATATCCCGTTTGGCTCCCCTTATTTCAGGTTTTACTTTCACCTGATTCTACCATTGTGAAGGCCAACATAGTTGCATTTGTTCCACTTTTCAGTGTGCATGGCTACCTTGGATCCTCAAATTTATTTAATTAAAATCTCTTCTCTAGGTTTTACCGGAATATGTACTTTTGGGTCTAAGACCCCGTTAGCATACTTGTAAAAATGAGTTTTAATGCATTTTTTTCAAATTTCAAATTCGGTCAAACAAATCACATCCATATATCTCTCAACTCATTAAATCTCCACCATCCAACTCCACTCATTCTCTCTCTTCCTACTCATAAAAATACATTAAAACTCATCCGCTAACACCCTCTAATTTGATTTATAAAACATTCGTTAGTATTTAATTGATTAGTTCTCTTTCTTTGCAGATTACCCTATTACTCAGTCCTTCATTCTCACTGGTCAACAAGAAAAACTCTTGTAATGGAGAGATCCATGTAAATCCGATGGAGACTTTTGGGAAATTTGTGAGTGGTTAGCAGTCTTACTGGAACGTGGTTTCTGTCATGATAACCCTCAAGGTACAGGAATCTGTTTTGTAAGCAATTTAAATGATTTATCTCCTGCTTGACATTGTGTGCTCTATATGTATAGGTGTAGAGCTTGTTTGGTAAAGCTAAAAAAGGTTACATATAAGTGCTTGTTTGCTATAGATTTTTCAAAGTTAATATTGGTTTTGGGGGAAGAATTTGTGGTTAAAAAAAGTGGTTAAGTGGAAAGTAGTGGTTCACACAGAATATGTGGTTGAAAATGAGTCTAGTAAAAACATGATTTTTGATGAAATATTAACAAAACAAGTGTTAAATAATATTTTTATTTTTTTATTTTTTGAAATGAAACAAACTTTATATTAATAGAAAATAGTGTTACAATACAACATGCTCACTCAAAATAGCGTGGGATACACGATACATATTGTATTCTCTTAAGACATAGATACATATTTACTAAATTACTTTTCCATTTTAAAAATTGCTTCGCAAGTAACAAAAGATCTACATTCCAAATTAACCCATGTTAGGATTGAAATTTGTATGAATTTTCATGGATTTTTATGTGACGTAGGAGAGAGTGTTGGAATACAGTTTGGTTTAATTAGGATTATTTTATTTCCTTACTTAATTAGTATTCTAGTTTAGGTTTGTATTATTTTTCCTTTTAAGTTTTTTATTCTAATTAGGAAACATTGTTTATTTCCTTTCACTATTATGGTTGTATTTATATAAATAGGGTTGAGTATTATGAATAAAATTATTCCGCCTTTAATTTTAACAGAGAGGATGATGGAGATTTGTGTAGTCCACGTAGGTCCCACAAGATATGTGAATGTGATTGGTTTGATCAAGTTCAAATTTAGAAAGAATGGATAAAAATGTATGAAAATTTATAAAAATTCAAATTACATGCTATAAGTAACCTTTTCTCCCCCTAATATAAGTACAGTAACTTATCTATATATACTAGTGTGTAAATTGACCGGAGACGAGAACTGCAAATATATGGATTGCCACAGTTCTTGCAGTATTTTGGGCTGTGTGGCTTGAAAGGGATGGAAGAATTTTTGAAGATAGGGAAGAGACTATTGAAAGAACATGGGAAAAGATCAAGTTTTGGGTAGCAACATG
Organism: Jasminum sambac; assembly: GCA_018223645.1. NCBI lineage: Eukaryota > Viridiplantae > Streptophyta > Magnoliopsida > Lamiales > Oleaceae > Jasminum > Jasminum sambac. Next base: position 37,493,951 of record CP073640.1, read on the forward strand.
GGTTTTACAACACTAGAGAATTTAAGGGGCTGACATTCCTGGACCTTTGCAAAGATTGGACCTCCTTTTTGCATCCACCTTCTAGCTGATCCTAGGTTCTTGCTTAGACCTAGGATTCTGTACTTTGTAATCTTTATTTATGTCAAAAATGCAATTGTAACTCATCCTTCATTGAGTAATAAAAGTCCTTTGTTTCAAAAAAAAAAAAATTAAGGTGGCTGTTGCCTGTCGTGATTTGATGTTAAAAAAATATATGCTGGGTGAAAAAGGGTTTCTCAAAACTATATTTTACTCGTTTTTAAGTTTGGGCAAGCACGCTCTTAGATTTTCCTGTTTACTATAGTAAGACTTGTATTTTATTGTGTTCTACAGTTAGGTGCATCATCATGCAGTCATTCTTATCTCTTGAGTGGACGGACTACGGAAGCTCTATGAACTTAGTGCCTGAAGATTTCATACTTGGTCCACTTATTCAAGGGTTAAATGATCCCGTGCACCACAAAGATTTTGGTTTGTTTATTTCCCTTGATGAAACTTAAGACTCATTGATATGAAGTTCAAGTCTAAAAAAAATTGGAAGTTTATTGGTATTCCTAGCCGTCAAATAGCCCACTCTGTATTCTTGTTCAAGCATACTTTTTGCACTTTCTTATGTTACAGGTGTCAAAGGAGTCTATTCTTCGTGGGCAATAGAAGCTGCAGCCAAATTACTATCTCGTTACACCAGCTATATGGATGAGAGGTATGCCACAAGATTCGTGACTGCTTCCCACCACCCCCTCCCACTTTGATTGGCAAAATAGAGATTAACTTTAGCACTTTGTTTGTGTAGCTTGATAGGTGCATTTTCTGTGACTATGGCCCATCTCAAATTATTAGGAATGAAGTACATTTTGTTGTTCTTGATATAGTAAAAGGTTAGGGAATTTAGAAAATAGGAAGATGACCTATTATGTTTGGCCTTGGGAAGATGGATAAACTTGTAGATCTACCATGAAATCACACCATATTGCTTAAGATCTACATGAGAAAACTGTTGCTAACGTGCGAGAATGTATCAATGTAAACAATTTATTGACAACCCATTTCGACTCTTATCATTGTGCATCCAAATTTGAATTTGTTGTGGCGATGATCTGTTTTTAAGATCATGAGAAATGATTTCGACTGAGAGATGAACATATTAATTTCATTCACTTTCCTCATTATTTCGCGACAAGACGTTTTGGCTGTATCCTTGTGCATGCAAATTCAAGTTTGCTATTGCAATGATCTGTTTGTAAAATCATGGGCAATGATTTAGACTGAGAGATAAACATGCAATTCTCTTACTCAAATTTTCCATATTATTCAGAAAAAAGGTGTGCTAGAACGAGACTTTAAGAAGGGAACATAGAGAAGCGAATAAGTCAGACCAGAGAGAAGCAAAGATAAAGTATTTATCTGTTCGATAATCAACATGAACCCTCTTCATATGGGGTCCCAAGTAAAATCAATTCAAGCTGGAAATCAGCTAATGAATTCCTGGATAATCTATAAAACAAAATGATAACTACTTTTCAAAAGATAAGAATCTAAACATGGAAATAGTCTTTTTGAGGTGGATGTCTTATCCACTTTTTGCTGTTGTAATGCTTGAAGTTTTTGATAATTAATAAAATTCTCAGTTTCCTGTAAAAAATATAATATTTTTTGATAGGAATATGAATTTGTGGAATGAATTTTGGAATGAAATGGGAACTTCGAATAAGGTATTGCTTCAATAACAAAAGGAAATTAGACTCTAAAACTCGGATCATTTTGTGTAAGACCCACTATAGATAACTTCGCTGAGAAAACAGAGAAAGGGGGAAAAAAAGAGATCCAAAAGAGATGGAAGTAGACGTTCGAGAGGGCACACTCTCCCCTTAGCTCTACACCCCCTTTCCATTGATGCTCTTTGTTCGGTTATAGCCTTCCTTGCCTTCTTTTTTCTATTGCTTTCCCCGAAATTTCCTCAAACTGAATTTTGTGAAGTGCAAAAGCTGTGAAAACGACGTCAGGTTGGAATATCCCTATTTTGTGCTTGTGCTCGTCTACACCTCTCATAGGTATATTTGATTGGGGGACTTACCATTTTCCCAATAGTACCTCGATCTGGTTCCTGAAAGTTGAAGCCTTCTTGTTTTGAAAGAAGAGATGCTTCAATCCATTCATAAAACCTTGGCACAGGTGCTTCTTTGGTTTTGAATATATTTCTTTACTCATCTTTACTCATTATTTATGCAATCTTCACTTTTTTGACCAATAACTTAATGATGAACTGTTGGTTAATCCTTTATGAGTGAATACTCTTTTTTTTTTTAGGAAACCTAGTCTTTTACTAAAGCTTCAATAAAAAACGAAAAGTGGATAAGTCATCCGCCAAGAAGAACAGTAAAAAGCATAAATTAATGCACTGTTGTTGCCGAAAATAAAATTCAACATGCCTTTTTTAGCTTCCTGTTGGCGCCAAAAATCCATTTGATGCGTATCAAGTTTGACCATTTCCTTGGCAGTGCACCTGATTTACCAAACAAATACGGAATTTTGTCGCAAATGCCACTAGTCATCTCGCAATGAATTAAAATATGATCAATGCTTTCATTTGCCTTTTTAGACTTGACACAATATGATGGGGAAATGTGCAAAAAAGGTCTTATGAATTGTGTTAAAGTTATGGAACCATCTGATCTAAAAGCTTAAACTGATAGATCGGTTCTAATTTAGATTATTTAATTACTATCCTCAACACGCCCCCTCACGTGTAGGCGGGATTTATTTTTCTCGAGAGATAGTATAGGCCATCTTTCTTCTCAGCAATGCCAATCATCTTCCCCGAAAAACGGTCCTGAAATTCACAATGAGAGGAGAAAAAAATCACAACACAATTCATGTCTTTAGTTAACTTACTAACTGACAAAAGATTATATGTCAACTTCGGCACATGTAAAACTGATTTTAATATCATATTTGGTAAGCAAACCGTCCCCCTTCCAACTGCAGGTGACATCTTTCCATTTGCAACCCACACATTGATCCTATTCTTGCACTTGTCATACTCCTCAAAGATATCCATCGAACCGGTCATATGGTCAGATGCCCCTGTATCCACAATCCAACAATCTTCTTGTTGTGACTTTGACAGGAAAGTTTGGTTTATTTTACCTGTTTGTGCTGTGGCAACAGTAGGGGACTTTGAGTTTTGATTCTCAGATCCCGTTGACACCTTATTTTGGTGTAGAAATTGTTGTAGCATTCCCACTTCTTCTGTTGAGAAGCTAAATTCAGCAGCTTTGCCCGAGTTTGATTCCACCATATGGGCTGATTTGGATTGTCCACGTTGCTTCCTTGATTTCCAATCAGGTGGCTTATCGTGTAAGTCCCAACAAGTTTCACGAGTGTGATAGGGTTTTTTACAATAATCACACGAACCTTGTCCCTTGAGGCCTTGACTGAGATCCACGGTTACCATCTTGTTTGTTTGCTGCAAGAGCCGAGCCTCGCGTTTCCAAGGAAACTGCACCCTGACTAGAAGGATTCATCATCACACGTTTCCTGCTTTCCTCTCTCCTAACTTCAGCAAAAGATTCTCGAAGGGTTGGAAAAGGCTTTGTTCCAAGCAACCTTCCACGTACTTCATCCAAGTCTGGATTCAGCCCCTGCAAAAAATCAAAGGTGCGCTCTTTCTCTGGCATCTTCTTGTATTTTTCAGCATTAGTAGTATAGGACCATCCCATCTCATAAAAGAGATCCATTTCTTGCCACAGTTCCATGAGGGAATTATAATATTCAGTGACAGTGAGACTTCCATGTTTGGTGTTGCGGATCTTTGATCCAATCTCAAAACATTGAGACGTATTCTCAAGATCAGAGTAAATTTCTTGGACCGCCTCCCAAATCTCCTTTGCTGTCTTGTAAAACAGATAAGTTCGTCCAATACTTGGTTCCATAGAATTAATGAGCCAAGCCATAACGATCGAATTTTCTGCTTCCCAAGTGCTATAATTTGGTGCTGTGTCCTAAGGGGCTGTTATTGCTCCAGTCAAGTAGCCAACCTTCCCTCTACCGCTGATGACAAGAATAACAGATTGAAACCATTCTCGAAAATTCAGTCCGTTAAGCTTGTCTTTGCGTGATTTGCAGAGTGGCTATCAAGTAAAGGTGTAGATGCAGATCCGGAGGTTGCCACAGGAGATGCTGGTTCTGCTACTGCAAAAGACAATCTCTGATGTCATATTTGCCTGTTCTTCTCCAGATATTCTTTTCTTGAAAAGACCGAACTAACAAGTCACCAGTACCGGTGGCTCGATACCATGTAACAAGAATGGAATGAAAGATTCTTGCTTGCCATTCTCATTCACTTTCAAAGAATATATATACATACAAAGCCATATGTCAAGGCAATCAAAAAAGGAAACTAGGAAACTAGAGAATCCCTAAATTATGCAAATTGATCCTATAAAATCTCCCTGATTTATATTTACCTATTCTAAGTAAATCAAGTAATTAAGGAAAAGAATAATTAAGGAAAAAATACAACAAAGAATATTGACTAAATCTTCAACAAATTGCAATAAATCGCAAGTGTTTACCTTTTGCAAAGCAGCTAACCAAGCGAAAATGTTTATTTTGATGGTATCACACTCTTCCAAATGAAACTAAATTGTGGGAAACTAGAGCTACTCATGGGATGAAGAATGGTGTTCAAGAAAGATTTGTAGGAGAATAGACCTGAAGGAAGGCCGATCCAAATCCGTTTATCCGAAATTAGGGCTCAATCTTAGCTGTTTCAAGTAGCTTGAAAAGGGAAGTGAGATCATCAAGCTCTCTATCACCAAAATTACTAAAAAACTAAAGGTTCCAAACCAGATTTGTTGAAGGTGGGAAAGAAACAACGTCACAATAACTGAGTTTTTGTTATTTGATAGCTGAAAAAGGCGGGGAAATAGCTCTTTGAGTGGTTGATGCCCAACCCACTTGTCAGGCCAAAACCCGATTTTATTGTCCTTGCCAACTCCAAATTTGGCATTTACCACAAATTTATCCAAAATTTTTGCAATTGATCTCCATGGTGGTGTGTTAACTTCGGTGTTAGCATCCCATCCATTAGAATGAAGGGCTTAACGACTAAGAATGATGGAATGCGAAAGTGAATCGTATTCAATGGGAAACCGCCATAGCTACTTGCCTAACAATGCCATGTTCCAAATGAGTGAATACTCAATTTGCCTTTGCACATATGCAAAGTTGTTCTAAAATTAAGTGGGAACCTGGAAATAGGTATCTGAGGACACTGACTTCCGGTAACTTTGTATCACTGCCTTGTGTTTAAGTGCCATGTCTGTCTACAATCATCTGTCCCTGGACAGAATAGATTGTCATCAGAATCAACTCAACTTTCCAGAAAGTCATTGGTTCTGGCTATTAATTCCCTATCATCTGTTGTTTTCATCTGCGAGAAGTAAAATACTGAATAATTGGCTGATCTGTTTTACAAAATTGTATGTTTTTAACTTAAGATTGAAATGTAGCATTTATGTTATTTGAAATTCCTATTTAATTGCAGCAAGCATATTGTGTTCTTGGTCAATCTGTCGTCTGTCTCCAAGAAGCTTTCTTTTGGACGAGCTGGACTAATGTGCCTTGCTGAGTGCATTGCTTCAGCAGCCCATGGATTTCTGAAACATAATGATCATGAAGAGGAGCTTTATGTTGACACGTATTTTGTCAAGACCCATGCAAAATTTGGATTAGAGAACTCTTTGGACAACGCTAAGGCCAACCTATTGGATTATTTACGCTTTATTCTTGAGTGCAGCAAACAACACTTCAATCACAATTACCGTTTTCAAGGTTCCGATTTTCTTCCCGAAGCACTTTTATAGGGTGTGTTTGATTGCAAAAATTTGGAAATAAATTTAACTTCATGTAAGTTGTAAAATCAAAACCACCCTCCCCCGAGGAATCCATATTTCATTGGATTGACCGAACACAAGTTGAAAGTGATTGTACCTTAGGATTTGAATTCCATTCCAACGTTGTATGGAACACAAAAGTTGGAAAATTTTAACATAAAATATTTTCCACTCAATTCCATCCAATCAAACACACCCATAGTGTCTGATAGATATGCTGGAAAAAGTCGATCTAACCTTCAATATGGCTTTCAGTGTGTGAAAAGATACTAGCTACTGCTGATTCAGTGATGTCTTCACTTGATGTACCTCTAGAGATGCTTTTGCACTTCATATCTAGTGTGCCTCGGGAGTATACTGATTATGGTGGTAGGTTTGATACTCTTATACATACAACATTCTATCTTCTATTTTATGATTTCCATTTTCAGTGGTATCTAGTTCTGCTCTACTTATGCTTCTCCTCCTTACGTGTTTCTCTATAATTAGATTGTTTGTTCGCTCACGTCCTAGGTACATTGAGCTCTAAAGTTAGACAATGGCTGTTAAAGTGTGATCAGTCGCAGCTTCTGAGGTCGATAAGTGGATTCCCTGAAAGTTTTATCAGTTGTCATCTTCCAGTAGATTCTCTTTTTACCTATGACGACGATGACTTGGCTGCATGGGGATCTGAGGCAAAACGATGGACAAGAGTTCTTTTTCTTGTTTTGGAGGAGGAAGGACACTTGGATTCAATCATTGCGGTTTGCTTTTACTCTCCTGAACACTTGCGAACAGTTCCTTTCTACTCCAATCTACTTCTGTTAAGAGCTTGTTTTGTAAAGCTTAGAATTTAATCACTTACTTTCATTTTGAACGGTAAATTTTTCGGAAATAAAATATCAATTCTACATTTTTTAAACCAAAAATTCTCTCAGGAAATCAAAGTTCTCATTTAAGCTTTACCAAATGAACTCTATATATCTATTGTGTTCAACCTTTAGGATCAAGTTGTTCAATATGTATATAGACATCTCTCTCTCTCTCTCACACACATATATATATAGGCACACAAAGGATTTTTTTATTTTCTTTTATTTTTTATTCATATAAGAAACATATCTTTTATTGATTAAACAACATCAAAAAATTACAGCACCTATCTGGTCCTCAAAGTTAGGAAATAATATGGGCTAACTAATGTGAGGTGCAACTGTATCAGCTATACAGGTGTTTAATCCCTATTAATCCCCAATTTCATGAAATACTTGACTTCCTAATCTTCCAGCTTAATTTTCTGTACTGTCCATTAGGCTGGAAGATATATTGTTTCGTTCCTAGTAAAAGCATTTACAATTATTCGCTCAAATCTTCATGGTATGAGAGCTAATCTCTCCAACTGCACTTGGACATCTCAAATGTTCAACTCTCAATTCACCTTTTTTTTCTTTACTCATCTTAGACGAGGAGAGACTGCATGATAATTGGCCATGAAAAACTGCAGCAGCAAAATCAACTCCAAACAAGAAATTTTAGTGGCAGGAAACAATGGATATCATATGGTACAAATTGATTGGGTATAAATGTGTTCTCATGTTTGCTTGAGGGTAAGGCAAGAGAGACAATTTCACAGGCTGCTTAGCATCACCAGGAAAAGAATGGCCCAAATATTAGACCTGGAAAGTCGATGTCCGCATCGGATGCCTTCGTTGATCAACTCTGAACAATGACATAGGTCAAAAGTTTCTCTTATATGGCACCTCAAAAAAGATTTGGGATGCTGCAAAAGAAATTATTCCAGCTGAAATCATTAGCTGGCATTTCAGAAGTCGTGCTTCATTCTGACTCCAACAACAATTACATTTGATGTAGAAAAGCATCCAGCTTGATCTTTGGGACTGAATGACTCTTCTGCAGTCTAGTGCTCAAAGAAATCTTATATTAGTGTTTTCAAAATATTAACTGTAGAATCAAAGAGAATTCAAAAATGATCAATAATCATCAAACCATGTTTGTAAGTATATATCTCATAAATCAATCCCAAGAATCAAGATGGCCGTTCGCACCATTTTGTCTAATACAGCTTTGCATTTTAATTCAAATGTTTAAATGACTTAATTGCTGGTGAATTAGATTTTAATATTGGCGATGATTTTAAGCCATTGTTGAAATGCAGCTTATTCAGGGTCGTGGTAGTGATATCTGCCAACAGAACAATTTGGAGTGGTTGCGTGTGAAACTTCTCATCCTTGTCTCCAGCTTGGTTGAAGAACTTCAAGTAATCAAAGACAGGACTACTGACTATCACTTGACCAGAATAATGAAGACAGAGACTGAGATTACTGGGGTGGTAGATTCTCCCAATTTTGTGAAACAAAGTAAAGTTTTTGAGAAGTTCAGCAAGCTACTTTTATCATTACTGGTATCAATCAACCCTGCTTAAGCTTGTGATTTTTATCAACTTAGATAACGACTTCCTATGCTTTCCTGCTCTTGAGTTGGTAAATGGTCCACTTGCAGTCAGAACTTGTCATGTATGCCGAATCATCATGCTTCATATTCTGGTCTACTGAAGTGGCAGAGGATGGGGTTCTTCCAGGTTCCATCACAGGCAAGTTAGGGGGCCCAAGCCAGCGACGGTTGTCATCCTCTGTTGGTACTTCTGTTTTGCAAGCTGTATGATCCCATGACATGCTATTTGCCTTTTGGTTCACTAGTTTTTATTGATTATCAGTGGATCTTCTAATCTTCTCTATAAAATCTACTAATCTGGATGGTTGTTGCATGTCATTTCTCTTTCAAGTAATAGAACCATGAAGGTAGGCAAGGTTCTTTTATACCAGCTGGTTTAATGAACTGTTGATTTGCTAGCTTCATTGTTGTTGAAGATAATACATTAAATAATATAAATTGAAATCGGTCTATCAGCTTAATCCATTTTTTCGGATAACCGAGGGTATCGGGGACCGCACCCCCGCTAATCCCACGAGGCCCTGGCGTTTCGATTGGGAGACGCCCCAGTGGTCCCAAGAAGGAAATACAAACGAGCTTGGCTCCGCAGGGAATCGAACCTGCGATGTGCGTCTAACCACACTTCACAAGACCGCCCTAACCGCTGCACTCTCTCTTGGGGTTCTATCAGCTTAATCTTTCAAATGAGATCTTTTAGATGAGATGTTCTAACATGGTAGCTAACCTAGGGTTTTGAGTTTGAATCTCACTAGTCACTGCTACCCTATGCACCTGTTAGACTTTTATGAGAAAAATGAATCCTACCTACACGTGAGGAAGTGTTGAAAATAATACATTAAATAATATAGATTGGGACTGATGAGATGGTTTAACAGTTGTATTTTGCGCATTCATGTATACTTGGCCAGGCATGAATATATCTTAACTTTTATACTATTTAGTTTTGTCTGTTAGTGTTTTCTAAATATCAGAAGTCAAAATGTTGAAGTTGATGGCTAGGGTTGTTTATTGTTATTTGGTTGGGGTGCAGAACAGTAATAAATATCTTACATGGATAATACTCAGTTCTTTCAATAGAAATTATTGGAATTGGCCATGCTACCTTTTGCCCATTACTTAAAGCTGTCATATGACTACCATTAGCCTTTGGCTCCATAGTGGAAAACTACGCATCTCTATGACACGACTGAATGAATGCGCAAGTCCCCTTTCTTGGAATGTTCTAGTATCTCTTTTTCATCCTAATTATGTAGTAGCACATTGCACATCAGAGTCCAATTTGTTATCCGTTATGAGTGCCCTAAACTTACAGAAACAACTCAATTAATGCCTGGAATACAGGGACCTCCCATGGAACTTTAAACAATCTGCTCCATGACATTAACCCACCACAGCGAATAATTCTTTTGGTTCATAATATGCCCAAGATGTTGCTGTTTATTTATAAGACATTAACAGCAACTAGACATGGTGACCTACTTCCTTAATTACTATAATCATTGATTACTATAATCTGCTTCTCCATTCAAGGCTAATTGATCCTGTCTGATTCTACATCTGACCCATCGCCGATTACTACTGTTCTGCTGATAACTAAGACTAGGCAACCATACTATCCAATTGGAAACTCAAATGGTTCATATATATGGTTAATTAGAGAACACACTGGGCCCACGAAATGCTTTGATAGTAATGGTTGCTAGTTTTTGGTTGAAATTAATATTTGATCCTGACTGCATTTTTAGAAGAACCTGTAAATTGTATCCCTTTGGTGGCTTTAGTTGTACAATATTTAAACTAGACCTATATTATATATAGCATTACATTATTATTATTATTATTATTATTTATTTTATTTTTATTTTATTTTATTTTATTTTGCAATTGGATAACTTGTAAAGATGACTTTCATCTCTTAATATATTGCTTACGCTCGGCATCATTCATGAAGCAACATTCATGCATGCAATATTCTTGTTTTGAGATCATAGCTCAGTAAAATGCTGTTATTTCACATGGATTATATTTTTCAATAAATGTGATGAGATACAGTGCCTTGCTATTGGATGATTATTGATTTTATGTTTCATCATATTTGGCCTCACAGGTAACATCTCTGAAGACCCTTGGATCTGTCTTGAGGTGGATTGAGCAGGAAACGAAAGATTATGCTTCACTCAATTTTTCGCTTACTTTCCTATGGAACTTTTGTTGGAAAGTTATAACAGCTTCAACTTGCAAATCAGAGGCATGTCTCAAAGATTAGTAACCTAAAACTGCAATTGATGTCAATTTTTTTTTTAATTTCTAAGTATGTATTGTGTTGTTATTGGTCTAAATTTTCTAAACCAGACCCAAGGTGAAATATGCATTGCGGCCTATGAAGCAATGTCCTACATTCTGAACGATTTGGCACCTGCATTTTCACTCTCTCCGGATTTCCTAATGAAGACAAATAGCTTATCTCCGTCGGATGCTGACCGGAAACCTGTGCTCGATATCTTTCTTAGTACTTTTATTGAGAGTATCAATACCCTTGTTGCTGCGGGAAATTTAACACGGACCCGACGGTCAATTTTGATGAACTGGAAGGTAATTCAGTTTCCTCTATCTCTGATATGCATGTCCGTCGTGAGCCTTTTGTTTTTATTTTATTTGATTTTATTTTATGAGTGTTCTTATGGTAAAAGTTTATGTTTTATGTTTTATTGTATATGACACAAATGTTACAAATGGTTTGTAGTAGCCTGTACTCATCGGTATGCATCGAAAGATAGGATGGTTGACATAAAAATAGGAGATACGTCAACAAATTTCATTGTTGGAATAGACTACCGGGAAACCCTTGCTTCCATTTCTAAACCAAACTACATTCAAGTTCTTTCTCTTGCAGTGTATCCAAACTCGCCCTTACATCCACTAGATGTTTTAACTTTTTTTTATTGACGGGAGATTTCTCCATGGATTTGCGCCCACGATTTGGAGAGAATGTTAAGAGGGAGAAGGTTTGTAACTGGAAAAAGGTTCCTCCATGCACTAAAGCTATCTCCAGAATCGTAGTTTGAGATACATCGAAGGGCTGTAAATATCATGGCGACAAGCAAAGGCAAGCAGACCACACGCTATTTTATGAACACTTAACTCTTAAAGAGTCAATATGGCATATATATCTATTCTTATCATCTGGATGATGTTATCCTAACTAGGTATGTTGAAGAACTCAGAAAACTGGAAGGGCTGCTAGCTCATTAGTTTGAAATAAAAAACCTTGGGCCCTTGGAAGTATTTTCTTTGCATGGAATTTGCTACGTCTAAGAAGAGAATTTTTGTTTCCCAACGGAGATACACTATTGGCTTGCTGAAATAGATAAGCTTAGAATGTTGATTCTTCTTGCTGGTACAAGCTTGAAACTTGACTCAATAGGAGTTTCGATGGCTTTATTACATTCTAGCTTCTAGTTTTTCTTCAATGAAAATTGAAATGTTGATTCTTCTTAGCGTGCTTTGTCGTATTATGCTGGACATAACTGTGACATAACTGTGAGCAATACTTTTTGCAGCCTTGCTGCCGCAATACAGCATCAGAGAGTTCCAGAGTCTCAATCTACAGTATCTCATAGATCCCTTGAGCCATTGCTCTAAAATTGAGCCTCACTTCTTTCTTCGTCAAGTGACCAAGTTTCTCAGACAAAGGTGGAGTATCATAAAGTTGACGTGTCAGCCACCGAACCTGCCCAATCTTGATCATTAGATACTCAACTCCCTTTCTTGGAGTAGGCTTCAAATTTCTTAAAATTCGGTAGGCTTCCTCAAGGTGTTTCATAAGTTACGTGCGCTAATTGACTAACAACAATGATTGCGAAGGCAATATCAGGTCGAGTATGGGATAAATAGATTAGTTTCTGACTGCTGCTACTCATCTCGGTTTGCTTCAAAATATCAAGAATATATTTTCGTTGGGTGACACACAATTCCTTTCCTTGAATGAGCAACTTTCATGCCAAGGAAATATCTTAGTTCTCCTAAAGTGTAAATCTTAAATCCCAATGTGGGCTCTTCTCAAGTTTCCATTTCAGTCAAATCATCACCCGTGAGAATAATATCATCAATATAAACTATTAGCACAACAACCTTTCCTCAAGAAAACAACTTAAAAAAAAAGATATGGTCAGCTTGTCCTTGAGAATATCCTTATTTTATGATAGATTGTGTGAACTTCTCAAAGTAAGCCCTTGAGGACTCTTTGCGACAATAGCTTGCACACACTTTAGCTAGATCTCTCCTCAAAGGGGACTATCTATGTATACCTCTTTCCTCGAGTCGTCATTGAGGAATGCATTCTTCATATCTAGTTGCTACAAGGGCTAATCCAAATTAGTAGTAATGGATGAAAGTATTCTCTGTCTTCAATTTTGGTATAGGGGCATAAGTCTCCGAGTAATCAATGCCTTATGTGTGGGTTAATCCCTTTGCCACCAATCTAGCCTTGTATCTTTCCGTTGAACCATTAGAGTTGTACCAACCTAGCCTTGTGGAAAGAACCATCAGAGTTGTGAAGACCCTCGCAATGCCTCAACATCCCAAGTATTGTTCTCCTCAGTGAATATAGGAGTCACTTGTGGAATTTGTGAGATTTTTTGGATTAGAAGATCTCTTGACGAACTAATGGTGGGTAGTAGTCAGTGTATAAAGGTGTTCTTTAATAATAAAGCTACTTCATATTGGACACGATTGTGGTTTACATGATTAAACCTAGCATATCGAAGTTTACAAGCATTTCTTCAAGGATGCGGTTTAAGAAGGCATTGTTTGTATGCCTTATAAACCAACTAGCAATCAGATAACTGATATACTTACAAAGGGCCTACCAAAGAGGCAACCTGACAGACTTGTAACCGAGATGACTCTTGGAGATATTTTAAAGCCAGGTTGAGTGGAAGTTTGCTAATCTCTGATTTCTAATCAAGCAAAGATTTTTGGATCGTAGCATTAGCCATAGAATATATTATATTTAATAGCTGCATGTTTCCTTCTTTTAGTTCTTATTAAAAAAAAAAACCTGTTATAATGTATTACTCTAGGAATTAGTTTCCTTTTTTGTTCTTTTGTACAGCTGTAGCAATTAGGTTTCTTTCCTGTTCTTTTGTCAAAGTTGAGTTAGATGTTATGACGTAGCTTCATCTCAATAGATTAATGAAATGCTAACTCTAAGGGGATTTCTTTGTTTACTATATTTCCTCAATGAACCACTTCTCCTGAAGAAAATGATATACACATGACCCTGGGCTAGATCTTTGAATCAATTGCTTTGAAATGTTAGTAAAGCAGGCAAAGGTCATTTCTTCAAATCTCGCAACTACACTTATATTTTGCACGTGTCCAGCTTTGATGGGAGAAAAGTACCAAGCTTACATGTGAGGGGTTGTGAGAGGATAAAAGTTAGTTGATATATGACTAGTTTCTCTGACAATGTAAGTCTAAGATTATTTAGTGAATTAGATAATTTTTTATTTGGCCTAGACCCTATGAGCTCTCTATGTACTTTAGTTCCCAATACTAGATAAAGCCCTTGTTTAAACTTTGATTTAGCAGTGGTTTTGGTAGGGTTTTGGTGGAAGTCTCGTCCACCTTGTTTCGTTGTATATTTTGTAGTTATTATTTCAATAATAAGTTCGGTTTCTTATAAAAACAAAAGAAAGTGGTTCAAGAACTGCATCAAAAAGATTAAGCTGTTAGGGAGGCATACATGTGTTAATTTTTAATTTTCTCTTTAAGTCACATTTGAAGTATTCTTTAGTTGGAACCTTTTGTTCAATTTTGTGGCGTCAGACATGTTTGAATTGTGTAAACATATCTGTAACGGTGTCTTAACTTGTTATTGAAGCTTATGTGCTGTACTTAGTCCTAGGTATTAGCGAGAAGATGTTCAAGTTTTGTAACACGTGCTTGGATAATGTGAAGTGAGATGTGTCTGTCTAGTATCCTTTCTGAGATGAATACTTTTTTCTTCTCTCTCTCTCTCTTTTCCACCCAGAATTTTTGTTCCCCTTATTATTGTCAGTAGCTTTATTTATTGTATGTTTGGGAGAGGTTGTGAAGAAAATGATATTTGAATGTCATTGAAAAGTAAACCCAAGTTTAAAAAAATATGAAAAAGTTGTCAAATCAATGAAATAGGTGATTGAAAATGATGTTTGAGAAAAATGATTTATGGAAGAAGATGTGCCAAAGAAGCTCTTAATTTATTCATGGTGGCCTATGATGTGTTATTGAGCTCAAGATACTAAGTAATTGCTTTATCGTTCAGTGGAGTTGCCTAGAGTCTTTGTTAACAATGCCGAAGCATGCACTTCAGCATGGAGTTCATAAGGAGGGTTGTACATTTTACATCTCACATAGGATTATCAGATGGATTTTTGGCGATCTTGTTGAAAGGTAAGATGTCAAAAGACTAAACTGGCCCCCCAATACATGATTTTCCAGTGTTAGTTGTCTTTATTGGTTTGATTACTTTGTCTTTTTTGTTTTTTGGAAGACTAGAGTTGGACAAATTTGAGATCAAGTTACAAGTATTTTTTTTCCTTCACTTGTGTAATATGATCACGTTTTATTATCAATGCGACATCACAAAGAATCAGAATTTACTATTACTCATGTGTGTTTTAGCTCCTCTCACTGGGGAAAATGTTCATTAAACTTTGTGTTGGATCTCTGCTCCACGTCTATATTTGATTAGAATTTCATGTAAATTAAACGATGAACCAATGCATAATTGATGTTCTCTAGCCTCACTGCCTGAATGGATTTACAGCCTTGAAAATGCTGGAGAAGTGTCTGTTTTGCCGGTGCTTAGATCGGTCAGGTTAACGATCGACCTGTTTGCTTCAAGAATATCCTCCTGCGAAGGCATGAATATTCAGGTATCATCTAATGCCCACTTATCTTTTAAAGAAAACTGAGTCTTGAACTGAAAGAGGCTGTTCCAGAGAACACTGTGATTGGATTATACGGCAAGTTATTGTTCTTGATCAGAGATGTTTTACCATAAAAAATCGTTTAAAAACATGGAAGGAATTCGGTTATATTTTGGGAGTAATAATTTATTCATTTTGTAAATGAGAATTTATACAATGTACAAATATCAACTATAAATAACGTACAATTAAGTCCCAAACAATTCTAGGTGGGCATTCTAGTATAAGACTTCTATTCAACTCTCCCCCTCAAGTTGGTGCATAAATATCACACATGCCTAACTTGGATAGTGCTGCATGGAATGGACTACCGGCAATAGCATGCGTCGTCATGTTTGCTAGTCGGCACTCTTAATATATGGAATCTCTTTTTTTTTTTGAAATACACTTAATATATGGAATTTCAATGTTGCTCGACTCAAAGTTATCCTTGATGTAATTCCTATCAATCTCAACATGCTTTGTTCAATCATGTTTTACCTGATTATTTGCTATTTCAATAGCAGCTTTATTTATTTATTTATTTTTTTGTTAGGAAATTGAATCTTTTATTGCCAGAGAAATGTCAAAATATATTACAAAACACAAGTAGACAAGACATCCACTACAAAAAAAAAGCTAGGAAAGCTACATCGACCTAGTTGCTGCTAGATGCAAAACTAGAAAGTGATTGATTCACAAACTCACGGCCATTGTCAGAGTGAAAGACTTGAACTTGTGTATGGAATTGAATAACAATCATCTGTAAGAATTGGGGAATCACAGTCACAACATCGCTCATGGATTTTAACAAGTATATCCAACACTGTTACAGTCATCAATGAAAGCGATAAAATATCTATGACTTGAAGCAGATGGAGCAGAAAAAGGGCCCCAAACATAAGTGTAAACACAAGCAGAAGGAACTGAACTTTTATTAGAACTAACTTTAAAAGGTACATGATAGTTTTTAGCAAAAATACATTGTTCACACCGTACAATTAAACCAGGCATGTTTTGAAACAACTTGGGAAACATATGTTTTAAATAAGCAAGAGAGGGGTGACTTAACCGACAATGCCGCAAAAGGATTCTATCTATAGAAGTTGCTTTACTATCGACTTGAAGACCGTGACTATTCTTTGTTTGCAACTTTCAAGCCCCCTCCAAAAAATAAAGACCTCTACCAGTGCCAATCGTCATCTTCGTTTGGTTGTCCTAAAATTCACAACTAGCATATGTAAAAGTAATTGAACAGTCAAGTTGTTTTGTAATTCTACTAATAAAAAGAAGGTTATTGGAAAGTGTAGGGGCAAGTGGAACAGAGGACATAGACAGAGTAGGTGAACGAGACATCTTTAGCGCCAGAGATAGTGCACACGTGTCCCATTTGCCACCTGAATTGATTTAACATGTGGAGTGGTGAGAGCGTTAAGTGTGGAAGAGGTACAAGTAAAATGATCAGTAGCTCTAGAGTCAATCACACAAGTGTCAGATGCTGTGGAGGTAAATGCCATGCCAAAATTACCTTACTGAGAAGATACTTGAGTTACATGAGGCAGAAGAGGGAATGGACTCCGTAACAACAGTCTTGGCTTGTTTCTTATTTCTTTTCTCGGCTGCTTGAGTTTGAACCACTCGGGATAACCATGTTTTTTCCAGCACTCGTCCTTCGTATGCCTGGTGCGATGACAAACGGTTCAACGATCAATAGTAGGAGTAGAGGCCACTGGTCGGGAGCCAGAGTTGTTAGGGTTCTTGATGGTTGGAGCAGAAGACTCAGAATGGGCCTTTGTTCCCATTGTCATCTGCCTTTGCTCTTCACGTCGAACTATCCCAGAAGCTTCCTTAAAGCTTGGAAGGGGTGAAGTTGACAAAACTCTACTTCTCACTTGATCCAAAGTATGATCAAGTCCCGCAAGAAAGATGTACACCCTATCTTTAGTTGTGCACTTGTTTAGCTGGTCTCCATTGTTAGTAGATTCCATATCACTTGGTCTTCAATAGTCAAGCTCCTTAAAAATCGAATTCATCTCATTACAGTACTCAACAATTTGCCATCCTCCTGGCATAAGCTAAATGATCTCTTCGTTAGTTCATACACCTGTGATGAGTTACAAACACCCATATAACTTCGCTTCATAGCATTCCACACCTCCTTAGCTGTACCATGTTGCAAGTTTGTCCCGCAAGTGAATGGGTCGTGACAAGTAATATAGTAATGAGTTGAGTGTCGAACCCACGAGGACTATGTATGCCTTTAACGTTTATTTCGTTAGCCTTAATCAAAATAGATCAAAATAGTAGATTTGAAGTTGGTTTAAAGTTCTAAAATTAAATTTTAAACTAAATTGCAAAACAAGATAGAAGATTGAATTGAAAATAAATATGGATGGGAAACAATTGGAGAAGACTAGTACTAGGGTTTTGAATTTACTTTGCAATTACTTCAAATTAGGATCATTAGTTGATACGAATATGTGATCTAGACGATGGCATTTCCTAACGTAATGAAAGTCTCTCTCGAGCAAATTCACATATTCGCATGCAATATTAACTATCTCAAGCTTAATGTTTTGCACACAAACGTATTTAACTTTTTTTTATAAGAAACTGCACATTTTATATATCAAAATATTTCTAGAAAATAGTTATAAGAGAATAGAGCGGATGAGCCATCCACTATGCAAAACTATGACATCACTCATGAAGCAGAAACCTAAGTGAATACGCTACTAGTCACTTAAAGTATTAGGGAAAAAACTATACGGATTTATATGAAACAAAAAATTCTCCAAAACTTTCCAACTGCTCTTGCCCATAATCTAGTGAGAAACACTATGCTATCCCATGTATCATCTACCGATCTTTCTAGGTTGTTCAAAATTCTCCTATTCCTCTCTATCCATATAGCCTAAGCTGATGCCATGACCATTAATTTCCGTATGTCCTTGTGTTGCTTCCGTTTTCCCCCAAATTTCCACTTAATCAAAATCAAATTAGCCCATCGTCGTGGCAATGCTCCGGATTCACCGAACAAATATAACATTCTTCCCCAAATATTTCTAGCAAACTCGCAATGTATTAAAAGATGATCAGTGTTTTCATCGGCCTTTCTACACATTATACAATATGACGGGGAAATATATAGAAAGGGTCTTCTCAATTGCAACAAATCGCAGGTATTAACCTTTCCCAAGGAAACCAACCAAACAAAAACTTTTATTTTTGAAGGCACCACACCCTTCCAAACGAAGCTAAATTGAGGAAAGCAAGAACCACATGATGGATAAAGAATGGCATTTAAGAAGGATTGACAAGTAAAAAGTCCTGAATAATGTCTTTTCCAGATTCGTTTGTCAGGGGTAACTGGATTGAGATTGATAGTTTCAAGTACGTTTAAAAGGTTTGTGTATTCCTCTATGTATCTATCGGTAAAATTTCTAGTGAATTCAAGGTTCCATATAGGTGTTAATTGAGATGAAAAGGAGATAACTTTTGCAACAATCGAGTTCTTGCTATTGGATAGCCGAAATAGACGAGGGAAGGACTTTCAAAGTGTTCTTTGTGCAATCCACTTGTCTAGCCAAAACCTAGTTCTATCACTCTTACCAACTACCAATTCGGTATTATCCACAAAGATATCCCAAACTCTTGCAATGGATCTCCATGGTGCCCGAAGAGTTGAGAAAACTTCAATGTTAGCATCCCATCCATTTGAATGATAGCCATACCGGCTAAGAATGATGGAGTGCCAAAGAGAATCTGATTCAAGGGGAAAACGCCATAGGCACTTGCCAAATAAAGCCGTATTCTCCACTTAAGATTTCCGACTCCCAAGCCCCCATAAAGTTTAGGTCTTGTAACAGTATCCCATTTGACTAAGTGGTCGCTCGAATTCTTTCCTTTCCCTTCCCAAAAAAAATCTCTCATCATCTTTTCAATCACCTTAACCACCTTCATTGGCATTTTGAAGATTGAGATGAAGTATGTAGGTATGCTCCCCAAGCGTATTTAACTTTTAGAAATTCACATTAGCATCGCATAAGGCACAGTGGTGCTCTCGTCCTCTATCGAACCCTATGATTTTCAATTTTATGGTCTAAATCTACGTTTTCTCGAACCAATAAACAAGTCACAAATCTCAACTATGCACACAAGTTGTAAAAATACAAATAATCAATTGGAAATTCGTAGAACAAACATTCGGTTGAAGATAATCAAGTCAAAACATCAACTAGAGGTCTAAACAAACTAGAAATGTTGAAATTGGGGTCGGTACGGCCGTATCCTTTGGAGATGCTGCCGTACCAAATGACACAGCTGTATCACTTGAAGATACGGCCGTACTGGCCATTTTGTTGGCTTTTTTTGGTCGCGGCTGAGGTCTTGTTTCGGTCATATCCATTTCGGATATAGCCATGTCTCATCCCGGGTCCTTGAACTTCAATTTTATGTTCATTCCGATCCCCAACTTTGAGTTTCTTGACTTCTTTAGTCCTTTTTTTGCCTGTTTTGACTTCGTTTTTGGTCCATCTTCTTCATTCTCAATTTTTCTCCTAATAAAGCAACACCATCTGACTAAACTTGGGTATGAAATAAGCATAAAAACAACATAAACACAAGTTTAAAGGTCCTAAATAAGTGTGCTAAGTGCACTTATCATACCATATTGTACAAAATGAGGTACTAAATTATCTCTCATGGAGCTAATAAGCCAAGACATAACTTAGAACATCCTCAGCCTCTCATTTCTCAAAAGTTGCATCATTTTCTGCAGGTGCAACCTTTCTTCGAGTGATGTATCCCTTATTCTCCCTTCCTGCAATATACATCTCCAAAATCCTGGACCAAACACAATAGTTGCTGCCATCCAATTTAATACGAGGAAGAGATGAAGCCTCATGAATAGTTTTACCGGAACAACACTATTTTCACCCATTTTTAATCCACCACACACCTTAAACAATTGTATAACACTGAATAGGCTTCCACCCAACGTCTACAGTGCCACACGAGCCACGGACAAAGAAAACCACCTCAACAATAGGTGAAATAACTCGGAAATAGATGAAATAGATGAGGCAGCCCCAAATAATATGTGAAATAGCCATTCTTCCGAAAGAAACGACACTCACCGGACCAATAGGGAGTCACTAGAGCAAGGATGAAGGAAGAAAATATGTCACCTGAGTCTAGGGAAAGCCGTCGCTCATCTCTGTGGTGGAAGGAGGCAAGAAAATTGAGAAGTGGCAAGGGAAAACATGTGGCAGGACAAAAAAACTGAGAAGCTGCCGTTAGGCCCTCACCCCAGTTGCGAGTTCGAAGCCTCCTGGTGGTGCGGTCGAGGTCGCGGGGAGTGGGAAGATGTCAGCGTGTGGTCACCTGTGGCTAGGTAAGCTGGGAATGTCGCTGGAAGTGCTGGATTGTCTCTAGAACAGGTGCTACAGTAACTAGGGCTAATGTTACTTTGTTTTCCTTTGATACAAGTTATATTTTGGGAGAATAATAATTCATTCATATTGTAAATGAGTATTTACACAATGTACAAATATCAAGTTTAAATAATGTACAATTAAGTCCCTAACAATTCTAGGTGAGCATTCTAGTATCGGACTTTTTATTCAACTAATTCTAGATAACTTTTCAGTGTTACTTCTGAGAAAACTAACTACAGAAAGTCAGAAACAAGTATCAGTTCATGGCGTCATGCTTGCCATACACATTGAATTTCCTTTCCCTATATGGCTATATCGTTGAGCTTCAACGGGAACAATGTGATTTGACCAATTGACTACTCCAAGGCTATCTGTAATATTTTTGTTAGGTCTAATCATTCGTTCATTGTTCAGAAATTCCATTTACTGATGCTTTCCTAGCTATCATCTATGTTCACTATTCTCTTCTTTTTCTTTTAAAATATTTTTCTCTGCAAGGTAGGAATATGTCATCCAGTCTAGACACGGTTTCTTGCTATTATATCAAGTGGTAAAGACTGTTACGTGTTTATATACCAATTAAGGGGTTGTTCGAAATGTTTAAAGAATTGAAGCCACAATCTGTGAACGTATATTACTTAATTGATGGAATGGTTTGAGAAATGATAAAGAGTTAAAGAAATATTGGTAACAACGTGCCATGAGGTTACAGTTGTTCTTTATCCAATTGATTTTAGCTGAAAGATATATATCTTCTTTAATGTTCTTATGTCAGAGGTTATCTTTTCATGGTTTTCAATGTGCTTCCAGAAATTCGTGAAAAAAAAAAAAATTGATTTTGGAATTAATTTGTGGATAACAACGAATATGGTAGTGATACAAAGTGGTGGAAGGATGGTGTATATATGAGGATGTTGATGGATGATGGACAAGATGAGAACGACAGTTTCTTTGTTATTTTTGCTGAGAACTGGATTGTGAGCACAGATGGTGTAAATATACCCTTCGATCTTTTGTGATCCAATCAGAGTGTGATTAGCTGTAATCAATTTAAATCTGGAGAAGGGACATGGAAGAGTTGAGGTTGCTTTTTGCAGTGCTGAAGAAACATAACCATGGAAGATGTGTGATGCTGACGAATGTTTGGCACATCCCCAACATTGAAAGGATAGAAAGATGAAAACTTTTTCATAAATTCCGCCTGAAATTGAGAGGGGAACAAAGGCCAGAAAGTAATTGGGTATCACATCAAGCAAGAGAAATTACGAAGTCTGTAATTTCAATACTAATGATTGACGGACCGCTTGACAGGGGAAATCAACCTTCTGACCATAGTTCGTTAGAAAGTGGAACAGAATAGTTGACCTTTTCTTAGGCTTTGATACTTGTTTACAACCACCTCGGAAAATTTATAGGTGGTCCGTTAGAGTAATGTTCAACAAATAAACAATTTATATCAATAAGAATATAACACCGTTAACATGATGTATTGAATCTTAATCCCTTTTTTTCTCTAATCTATTATATAAATTTTACCTCTTATCTTGATTTTGTTTCTATTGAGTATTAATGAATCCCCTTTTGTGTTTTAGATGATGTGGCAGTTGGTGCATTCGTCTTGGATATTGCACGTAAGCTGCAACAAACGGAGGGTTGCTCCAATTGCTGCTCTTCTATCTACTGTCTTGCACTATTCAGTGTTCGGTGATGAGGGTATGCATGAAACTGACAATGCACCTGGGCCTTTAAAATGGGTGTGTTCATTCTCACTTTCCTCTCTCCTATCTTCCGTCCGTCCCTCCCATCTCTAGTGTATGTGGTTGTAACGCCCCAATTTTTAAGTATCGAAGGGTTACCAAACCAGCCTTTAATTAATTGAAATGGGAAAAATTGGCGATAATTTTTTTTTAAAACCCCTTTTCATAGTAATAATACTAATAATAACAATAATAATGATAATAACAATAGTAATCACAATAATAATGATAATATTAAGGATAACAATAATAAGGTTCAAAATCCCCGTACTTAAATGAAATAATATTAATCAATTTGAAAATCAATATTCGTTTTCTAAATAAATGAATTAAATCTTCTAAGCCACATGCGGAAGCTCAAAAATAATATACTACTAAGTTTTGAACGATTTTATAATAAAAGGAAAATAGTTTAACATAATAATTAAGTGGATGGTGTCGCCTCGTCTCGCGCCACTTCGCCAGACTCCTTAATCTGAAAAAGAGTTTAAAATATTTGGGGTGACTATAACGTTGTTATACTTAGTGGGGCACAGTAGAAAAACATTGCACCATAAGGGTGAATGGGAGTAAATTAAAAGTGTTTCAAAGTAAAAGAGGAGGGACAATGAATGGAGGTGAGTGGTTGAGATTTGTGGATGTGATGAGATATGTGGATGTGATTGATTTAGGAGAGAGAAAAAAGTGAAAAAAAGTGGAAAAAAGTGATAAAAAGTGGTAAAAGATGGTACTTAACACCATCACATGCATGTCACATAGCAAACACCACAAATTATAACACATAAAGGACATGATATGGATTTTAAAGTAAACAATCGTATTTTAAAATGAAAGCATTTGCAAAAAGTAACACAATTTTGCATAAAGTAACCCCACCTCAATTTGAAGTTCTCGAAATTCCTCGAAATTAGGGCTGGTGTGATGCTAGCGCCTCTACGGATTTCGTACGTCGTCTAATAGAAGAAATTAAACATAATTTTAGTAATTAAATCTTAAAATTGAGGTTTAATAATTTATTCGGGTCTTATAGAATTTAATTTAAAAATTTTAGGGCCCAAAAGATATTTTTAAAAGTTACTTTGAGCTTAATTGAAAGATAGGTATTGATTTGAGGGTGGAAATGAAGTAATCAGTAAACTAGGATTAATTCGAAGCTCGACCGAAACTTTAGGGGTTGAAATTGAACTTTTAAAACTTAATTTGGGACTTGATTGAAAGAAATCAGTGATTTAGGGACTGTTTTGAAGCTAAATTAGAACTTGGGGACTTTGATTGCAATTTATATGAATTCAATTGGACTCCATTGAATTATATACACAATATTGGGGACTTAAAATGGGCTTTTGCAACTCGATTGGACTCATTTGAAGAGGGTAATAGACTTTGGGGGACCAATTGAGATGACTATAGACACTTGGGACCAACTTATACTAGTTTTTGAGTTTGAGGGACTTGGGCATTAAATAAAGGCAAATTGAGGTCCAATTTGGGGGTCATGGGTCAAGGCGTGAATCTGCAATTTGCCATATACATACATACGCGATACATACACAGGGAGAAAGAGGGAGATGACTCGAGGAAGTGGGTGCCGAGGTCTCGTCGGCGGTCGGCGTGGCGGGAGCAGCCGCCGGTGGGCGGCCGTGACGCCATCACGGTATGGGGAATAGCTGGCCGAGAACCACCACTCGATCGGGCCGACATGTCACAAGCGTATGGTGAATTGTTAGTTGGAATCGGCCAAAATTCAGTTGACTAGATGCGTGTTTTGGGTTCTACGACGCTCAACTATTGTTTTGATGGTGGATTACGTGAGAAATTTCGAGTTGAAGGTGGGAAGCCATGGCCGATTTACTCACTGTTGTAAATTTGCAAATTCACCTCTTCATCTCCCTTTTTTTTTCCTTTCTTTGACGAAGAGGTTGATGACGATGATGATGATGAACGAATTCTCGGCTTGAGTGATGTCTGGGTGTCAGATTGGATGTTTTCTGTGAGTGGGCATATGTTGTGTATATGTATACTGTGCGTGTATGGGTTGTGTGCCTGTATGTTGTTTTCCACAATTTATAGCACGAGGTAGAAGAAAGCTTGAGGCAGTAGATAGAGATAGCAACTTACCTTGTTGGGTGTCGATGATGGTAAGAGGCGCTTGAGGTTGATTATTGCCGGGGACGATCGACAGTAGCAACGTGGAGGCTGTGAATGCGGTTTCTTTTTTTTTTGTACAATGAGTGGAGAGCCGAGAGGGTTGTGTTGCAATATGTGCGTGGAAGGGGATATGATGGAGTTGGGATATTCAGAGGCGTATGGGAGTTGAGGAGTGTGGTTGGGGAAGAATTCTTCGACAAACAAAATTCACGTTTCATTGGGATTGGAGACTTCTAGTTTAAAAGTTATTTGGTTAAGTTTATAAAATCTGATTTGGTTTGATAAACTTTGAGTAAAGAGAAGGATACGATGGGCTGGTCCAAGGCAAATGCGAGTGGGTTTTCAAATTGATAATTGGGCTAGGAGCCCAATGGGTTAAAAATGATGGCCCAGTCAGAACTGTAATGGGCATTTGATTTTTAATAACTGGGTAGCTAATTAGATTTAGTTACAGAAACTAGGGCTGAATCTTACCTTTTCATTTCACCAAAGAAAGTATATATACAAAATACACTATGAATAATGTACACTTTAGTCCCTAACTCTATACAACACTCATTTAGATACAAATAAACAATTATTTATTCAACTCTCCCCCTCAAGTTGGTGCATAGATATCACACATGCCCAACTTGTCTAAAGCTTTATGGAACGTGCATTACTGCCTACGATGTGTCATCATATCAGCCACTTGTTCCTCACTTCTAATGTATGGCACTTCAATGTTTCCCCGAGTCAAGGTTGTCCTTAATGTAATTCCTAATCTCAACGTGTTTGGTTCGATCATGTTGTCGGGTTGTTTGCGATTTCTATTGCAGATTTGTTATCGCAGAACAGTACCATTGGTTTATTAGGACCAAATCCAAGCTCATTCAAGAGAATTTTCAGCCATGTGAGTTCGGTGGTGGCATGATGTAGAGCACGATATTACGCTTCTGCACTAGACAACGATACCACACTTTCGTTTACTTCTCCAGAAACCAAGTTGCCCCCAACAAATGATACATAGCCGGTCAGAATTTCCTATCTAATCTTGCTCCAAAGAAAGTCGAAATCAGATAACCCACAACATCGAGATGCCCGTGTTTAGAGAATAGAATGCCCTTACGAGAAGACTTCAAATATGCTAATATACGGTTGGCATGCATATGCCCTATCGCTAGATTATGCATAAATTGACTCACCACGCTCATCGTGATATGATAAATCAGGTCTCAGATGAGTCAAATAAATCAATTTCCCAACAAGTCTTTGATATCTCTCCTTGTTAAGTAGGCACTTGATTGGGGTAAATGGACAACCCATGGTTAACCTCCATCGAGTATCACAGAGTTCACAGCCGAGAAACCAGTTTACATTAAGAGATCTAAGATGTACTTCCTGCGAGAAAATCCTTGCTTAGATCGCATACCTCAATGCCTAGGGAAGTATTTTTAGAACACCTAAATCCTTCATTTCAAACTCCTTTGCCAAATAGCATCGGATTTCTCAATCTCACTCGGATTGCTACAGAATAATCATATCATCAACGTAGACAATGAGTAGGTGATACTATCACAATCCTTCTTATAAAAGAGAGTGTGATCCGCCATAGCTTTGCTTAAAGCCATATGCCTTCATTGAGCAACTAAACCTCCCGAACCAAGCTCTTGTTAGCTTTCAAACCATACAAAGCTTTCTTCAACTTGCACACCTTACCTTCCACAAGCATAAATCACGGAGGTGGATCCATGTATACTTCTTCCATCAAGTCACCGTGAAGGAAAGCATTTTTCACATCAAATTGCCTTAATTCCCAATTGAGATTCACAATTTAACGATAAGATTACTCTCAACGGTATTCATCTTGGCCACTTGAGCAAAGGTTTCACAATCAATACCATATGTCCGTATACCCCTTCGCAACTGGGCTCGCTTGTAATTCACAAGCGGTTCCATCCGATTTATACTTCCTGAAAAAACCCACTTACACCCAACGGTCTTCTTCTCCTCGTAGCGTGATCATCTCCCAATACGGGTTTCTTTGGAGTGCATTCATTTCCTCTACCATTGCCATTTCCACTTTGGGTCATCAAGAGCTTCTGAAAAGTATTAGGAATAGGAATAGAAGATAATCAAGTGCAAATGTAAGGTGCAGGATAAGCGGTGATAAGAAATATAATCGGAGATAGGGTAAGTCACATTAGAGGAGGATTTGAGAATCCTAATCTATCCTGGTTCTTCTGATTCTGAATAGGGTATCTTCTACTCGATCGTCAAGAGCGAGGGAATTGGAGCATCAGTCTGTTTGAAGGAGATGTAACATTTGAATCTGAGCCTATCGGGAATAACATGAGAAGGAGAAGGATTTTGTACCTCATTTTCAATTCTTTGTCAAGAATCATTCTGATGGCACAAGAGTCATCATTAGGGGTACCAATATTTTGAGGAGGAACAAGTAATACCATCCTTTCTCCTGGTATAACACTTCGAATAGTCTAGGCGACCTATCCTGAAGCTTCGCTTGAGACTCTTACGATTCGAGACTTTGTTCTCCCAACAATCCAAAATTTCTTCTCATCCAACCACATCGCTTCCTCTTCTCTACTATTCACCTCCCCTCGAAGAGGAACCAGCGATACCTCCCGAGAAAAGAAGGATTCGATTCACAAAATTGGACATCCATGGAAACAAGATATTTTCCAGTGGGAGGATGAAAGCATTATAACCTTTCAGAGTTAGAGTAGCCAAGGAAGACACACTTAAGGGCACGGATCAAGTTTATCCCGTAGATGAGTGAACATGAACATAACATACGCAACCAAAAACTTTGGGGCAAATATTTAACACGAAGGGATAGGATGGAATTGGGATAACATCCGCAATGATGCGTTAAAGTGAAGAATACTGGTGGCATTCGGTTAATCGAGAAAACCGCAAATGCGAATCGCTTCAACCCGAAACGCTAGGGACATGCATAGTAAGGCATAAAGTTGAGCAACCTCAAGGATATGTCGATTTTTTACGCTCTGCTATGCCATTTTGTAGGGCGCAGGCACACGTTATGTCCGATGAAGAATGCCATGAGTGGTGAAAAAATTACTAAGAGATTGATTCACAAACTCCCGACCATTGTCGAATGAAAGACCCGAACTTGGGTATGAAATTGCGTGAGAATCATCACGTGAGAATTGAGGAATCACATGTATAACATCACTCTTGGTCTTTAAGAAGTATACCCAGGTAACGCAGTGTACAATCATCAATAAATGAAACAAAATATTTATAACCAAGAGGATGGAATGGAAAAGGGACCCCACACATCAAGATGAACACAAACAAAAGGAGCGTAACTTTTATTAGAACTGATTTTAAAAGGTACACGATGATTCTTTTGCCAAAATACATTGTTCACATCGCATACTCGAACTAGAAACCTCCCTAAACAAATGAGGGAACATGCGTTCTAGATAAGGAAATGAGGGTGCCCCTAACCGGCAATGCCACAAAATGATCCTATCCCCTAGTAGAACCTGTACTAGCAAGTTGGGCACCACTACTAACTGCTTGTAACGCTTTTGCTCCTCCAAAAATAAAGACCCTCTTTCTCTACCAATGCCAATCGTCATCTTTCGATGATTGTCCCTTGAAATACACAACAGAGGATGAAAAGGTTAATGAACAATCAAGAAGTTTGGTAATTCTCTTGATAGAAAGGAGGTTCATGGAGAGTGTGGGTGCAAATGTAAAGACATAGAAAAGTAGGTGATATAGAGACATTCCCACTCCATTAATGGGCACATGAGTTCCATTTTACCTTTGGACAAACTTAACGGATGTAGGAATTAGTGAGTCAAGATTCAAGAGGTATGGGTAAAATGATCATGAGCTCGGAATCAATGACCCAAGTGTTATCGGCACTAGAAGTTAATGCCAAGCCAAAGTTACAATCCCGAGAAGATGATTGGGCTACATGGGAAGCAATAGGTGGAGTGTGAGCAAGTGTAGCTTCGAGTGTGCTTCTTGGTTGCCTTCTCTGGATGTTTTCGTAAAAACCATTCCGGATACCCATTTTTCTTCCAACATTTATCAATAGGGTGTCCCGTGCCATGACAAAACGAGCAAGTCTCGAGATCGAGGGATGGCCCTCTTGAATTACCAATGCGGATTTATCGATTGTGAGTTTCGCCCCATAGTTAGTTGTCTCGCTCTTCTCGATTTAACAATCGAAAACACCTCCTCAAGACTCGGAAGGGGAAGTGCCCAAGACACGCTCCTCACTTGGTCTAAGCTGTGATCAAGTCCACTAGAAACATATACAATCGATCTTCACCGTGCACTTATTTAGCTCCTTAATATCATCATCACATTTCATGCTATTTGGCCTACGGTAATCAAGTTCCATAAACAGCGAGTTCATCTCGTTATAATGTAATCGCAAGGGACGCCTCGACGCACCTTGAAATGACTTCTTCATGAGCTCATAGACCGCGATGAATACGAGACATCAAGATAGCTTCTTTTCACTGCCTCCCAAACATCATGCGGTTTCACACCGAACGAGTGTGAAACTAAATTTTCTGCCATTGAGTTTATAATCCAAGACTTAACCAATGCATCTTCAGCCTCCCATTCGTCATAATTAGGATCACTCTCAAAGAGTGCAACCTTGACCTAAATATATCCCTTCCTCTTCCTACCAAAGAATATGCATTTCTAGTATTTTGGACCCAGGCAAATAATTGGTGCCATTTAACTTGATACATCGATGGGAGAGGAGGTGCATGCTCAATAGTAATGGGAGAAGAATACTTGTTTTCATCCATCTTCCAGCTTCTTAAAACTACCAGAAACACTCCACCCAACTTCAAACAAAAGCTTCAAGCAATTTCACGGAAGACATTCAAACAACTACTTGAGGAAAAACTTCAACCATGACTTCCAGGCCTAGTAAGGAGATTGACTTTTTCCAAGATAGAAAGCAAGAGAAACGACCAAACCTCGAAAAAAGGAAGAGAATCTGCCGCCAAGGAGCGAGTCGAGGTCGAGGCAGGTCAAGCGCAGGTCGCCTTGAGAGGTCAAAGCGAAGTCGCCGAGGTCAAACGAAGTCGCCGGAGGTCTGCGGGCAGTCGCCGGAGGTGGCGAACAAGAAACAGCCAAGACAAGGAGGTAATCGAGCAATATCCTGACCAAAGCGAGCCTAACCCATGAGCGAACTGTTTGAACTCAACCACAAGCAACCACTTTGTTCAATGCGCAGCTTGGCACGGTAGAGGTGGTCGCCGCGAAGGAGCACACCGGCGATGGCGTCTCAAGTGGCGATTGAAGGGTTAGGTTCTCGTTTCGTCTGACTCACGATACCAAATTCACGGTAAAACTAGGGCTGAATCTTACCTTTTCATTTCACCAAAGAAAGTATATATACAAAATACACTATGAATAATGTACACTTTAGTCCCTAACTCTATACAACACTCATTTAGATACAAATAAACAATTATTTATTCAACTGATTTGGCCCTAAATAAATTTTCTTTTGACCCAAATGAATTTTTAGATTTTATTTTATTTATTAGACGAAGGCTAATCGTAGGTTCTCAATTTATTGGGTTTAGTCGTAACGACATCGTTTTAATTGGAAAATTTAAAATTTGGCCGTGGTCATTACAGTGGTTCTTTGGCTTTAATGCAATTTGTTATATATTTCTGCAGTTTGTTGAGAAAATTCTCGAGGAAGGCACAAAAAGCCCACGCACTATTCGTCTTGCCACATTACATTTAACCGGGCTTTGGCTTTCTCACCCTATTACAATAAAATTCTATATGAAGGAGTTGAAGTTACTTACACTTTATGGTTCTGGTACGTTCAATATTTGCTTAGCATTTTATGGTCAGTGTTATAATTGGAACAGTCAGCTACTGCTACCATGGTTAGATTATTGTTGGCACAGCATCTGTGTTTCCTTCCTCTCAAGTCTTGTACTATGTTATGCAGTTTGCATTGATATGTTTAATGCTTTGTATACCATATTCTGTATGCTTCTTCTGGTCTTCCATTAGTGGCTTTTGATGAGGATTTTGAAGCTGAAGTAGCTGGAAATCATGACGCTAAGAATGAGGTATCATTGTTGTCGAAAAGCCTGGACCCTGAATTAACTGACGTAAGTTATGATTGATGATTATACAAGGTTCAATACTATTTATTCTAGTCAGTTTATGTATTCTATAATTGTGTGTACATCATTGAAGTGGAGGTGAAAATTGTCCATTATGATACATTTAGGAGCTATTTTTCGGTTGTCTTTCTGATGATCATTTTTCCCTGCCATATGATCTCTCTCTGTCCACTCTCAGTGCTCAAACAGGCATGCTCTAACCAGTCTATTTCCTGATCTTGGTTTCTTCCCCTCCGATTATTCCTTCTCACCTTCCTTGGCTGATGTCAGGCTCTGCATGGCTGCATTTTTCAAGAGTTTCTTTCTGCCTCAATGTTTCATATGGTTCACGAAATATTGGGGGTGGAGAACACGGCTGGGTATTGGGAGGCAACTAATTGGCATCATTATCTTAATAATCTTACATATAGTTAATGAATTTTGGCATGTTTCTCTCTATCGTTTGACTGAAAGGGATGGCCTACAACATTGTATAACTGTTTATGTTTTTTAGCAGTGACTCAGAACTCCGTGCTTACTGCTATTTAGGAAATATAGTCCCATTTGGTGGTGGTTGTAGTCCGTTATTTCTTTTTGCTGTATACAGAATTTGCATTGCCTTTCCTTCTGCAATGTACAATTTTCTACTCCATTATCATTGTTTGTTTAGTTGGAATCATTGCTTGGCATTGGTCCATGGTCCAAACAAGAACTTGTATTGCTTATTCTTTACATATGTAGCGATACTTTTGTTGGCAATGATTCCTGTAGGTTCTGCCGACTTATATAAGATGTTATGTTTTGTCAGGAATTCATTAACACGGAGCTCTATGCACGTGTATCGGTTGCTGTAATGTTTGACAAGCTTGCTGACATGGCAGATTTGGTCAGATCAACTGGTGAAAATACTAATAGCCTTGCTGCTATTGCATCTGGGAAAATGTTTTTGCTAGAGCTTCTGAACTTGGTGGTATTGTATTCTTCTTAACATTTCTAAATTCCAAGGCTAACTAGCAAATAGTCCGAAGAAATTAGATATAGTGAATTGATTGTTTATTTGACTTTTTTGATGTTGTCATGCAATTTGTGCTATTCCTTAGAATTAACACTTGAAATAAATATCTATCAAGCATTTTTTGATGTAATCATATTAAAGGCTCGTCTTATTCACATTAAAAGGGTGAATGGGAGTAACTTTTAATGATTTTTAATGGATTTTAATGTGAAAGAAGAGAGAGAATGAGTGGAGGTGAGTGGTTGAGATTTATGGATGTGATGAGATATGTGGATGTGATTGATTTAGGAGAGAGAAAAAAGTGGTAAAAAGTGATAAAAAGTGATAAAATTTGATAAAAGTTGTATCCATTCGGGCTTTAAATTTGATCAGATAAAATTTTCTTTTCGATGTGTGTTTGAGAATTGGAGAAGAAGCATTAAAAAATGTGAAATAATTGTCGAATCAATATATGGATGGTTGAAAAGGATGAGGGAAAATGTAAATTTAATCTGAAGAAATTTAATGTGAAAGAACAAGCCCTAAATGGGAATTTATGGGGGTGGTAAACGGTAGCAGTGTCAGCAGATTTTTGGCGACAGGCTGTGTAAATCTTTCAAATAAATGGCATTGTTTTACCGTGTTTCAAGTTTGGGTTGTGTAATTCATTTTGAATGCAATGGTCACTAAAGAGCCAGCAAACACTTCGTGTCGTACTTAGCAGTTTGGTTTGCATGCTTGGGCAGCTTAGCTTGAGGTGTTCTTTAAAATATTGTGAAAACTCGGAAATTTTAGAATGAGAAGCAAAATATTTGACGGTCTAATTTGGCCAGGTAGAGGCAGGGAGAACATGTTAAGAATTTGAATGGTATAGTCTCTTATGTTTTTATGGACTTAAAATCTGCAGGAGAACCTAAATTGATAAAGGGAAGATAGTCCTGTAATCTTGGACTTGGTTGATTCCCTCTTCTTGAAATCTAAACATTTGAGCAAAGCAAAAGTAGCATTCCATCTTTTTACCTCAACTCAGAACACTTGTCTCTGAGAAGTCCAAGAGGAATGAAGAGCTTAAAGGCTGAATTCAGAGTTTAAAATTCACTGTGTACCTCAGATTCATTTCAAATTATCCAGAAACAGTTTGATACCATCCCTGTTCTTTCTTGTGGTGTTACTTGGAGGCCAGTTAACTGCATCATGAACTAAATCAGCACATGCTATATATTATACTTAATATATCGTAGGATGTGTTTATATATGTAAATACATAGCAAAGGTTAGAAGAGAAGTTTAATTTATGAGTAGATAGGAATGAGTAATGAATAAGTTGAATATTGCTTCTAAGGAAGTCTAATGAAATGTATATAAAATGGTATTCGAGTCTTCATAAACAGTTTCCCAAGATATGCTATTTGTGATTTATCACTTCAAATTTCATTTCGGTAGTGTACGTTGCAGATATTCTTGGAAGATATTTATGAGTTTTTCTGGCGGAGATGCATGAGACTTATTGTTCAGAATATATATAACTAGCTTGCTTTGTACTTTGAAAGAATCACAATTGATGTAATATAAGAATACTCCATATGTAGAGGTCACCATTAGTTACCACCTCAAGAATAGATGTATCGATGATTATATTTTTAAAATGGTACTATTGATGTTGTAAAAGGTGACACAAATTGGGCTGAATTGTATATTATTGAAGACATAATGGAGTTACAGAAATATATATACGCTTCATGGGATCTGAATTAGGAAAACTCCAAAGTAGGTGACCATCCAATCCTAGAAATATTGACCCAAAATAATTCCCTAGAATCAATGATTACAATGGATAAGAATATTACAAAATATCCTACCTAATTACAGCTATACACACAGAGTTTTCCTTACTTACATAATCAGATTTTCCCCCACTCTCCCCAAGCTACACCCCCCCTCAAGTTGGTGAATGGATATCATCCATTCCAAGCTTGCTTACTAGTCGCTGAAAAGGACTTCCCAGCCAATCCTTTGGTGAGTATATCTGCTAGTTGATCTACAGTGGAAACAAATGGAGTCCAAATTAGGCCACTGTCAAGCTTCTCCTTTATAAAGTGCTTGTCAACTTCAATGTGCTTCGTACGGTCGTGCTTAACGGGATTATGTGCAATATTAATAGCTGATTTATTGTCACAATAGCTTCATTGGACCTTCCCACTTGATTTTCAAATCTTGTAAGGCAATTTTAAGCCATAATAACTCGCAAATTCCAAGTGCCATTGCTCTAACCTCGGCCTCTGCACTCAATCTTGCCAGAACATTCTGTTTTTTACTCCTCCAAGTCACCAGGTTGCCTCCAAGAAAAGTGCAATAACCCGAGGTCAATTTCCTATCAGTCATAGAACTTGCATAATTAGCATCAGTGTAGGCTTCAAGAGTTAGCTTATCCCCTGTCTTAAACAAAATTCCTTTGTGTGGCGTGCCTATCAAGTATTGTAGGATTGTATACACAACTCAACTCTAAGATGCGATTCTTTAGGGTTGTGCATGAATTGACTTACAACACTAATTGCATAGGCTATATCTGGTTGTGTGTGACAAGTAGATGAGCCTTCCCACAAGTCTCTGATAGGAGCCTTGATCTACTGCCTTGTCTTCTATAGCATCTCCAAGCCTGTGGTTGACCTCTGTAGGTGTCCCTACTGGTTTGCATCCTAACTTATCCGTTTCCATCAAGAAGTCTGTTATGTACCTTTGTTGAGATATGAAGATCCCTTCTCTCGAATGTGCTGCCTCAATGCCGAGAAAATACTTTAGTCTATCGAGCTCTTTGATTTCAAATTGTTTCACTGAGCACATTCCTTCCAAATCATCACTTGTCATTATAATGTCGTCTACATAAACTAACAATGCAATCACTCCCGAGGCTGAGTGCTTTACGAATAAAGTGTGATCACCTTGGCTCTGTTTGTATCCCAAATTAAGCATTACCTTGGCAAACCCTAAATTAGGGATATAATGGTGGAATACGAAGGAGAGTCAAATATAGAACACGGATGGAATTTCTTTTTCAGAAGAAATCTGAATGACGGAGAGGTTTCGAGCTGGTTGAATCTGATGAGCATGTTGGATAATTTTTCGTTCTGTGAATTACTCAAGACAGTCGAATTTGGACAGCCGATAAGAGTGGAGTATTCTTATGTAAAACAGCTTTTAAAGCCCTAAGTCCAGACGACTTTTCTCCAAAGGAGCAGTGGGCTAAATCCCTATCGAAGAGACTTGCACCATCGAGAATTAAGGTGTTTGGATGGCTGTTGACGACAGAGAAACTGAATGTACATATAAATCTACAAAAGAGACAACCTTACATTGCAATGTCTCCGGGATGGTGTCTGTTGCAAAAGTAACGGGGAGACTGTATCTCATCTTTTCTTGGAATGTATTATTGCATAGGAATTATGGTCAAGTTGCTCTATGAATTTGGAGTCTAGTGGTGTGTCTCAAACACGTAAACAGCTAGTGGCGTGCAAGATGGTGGGAGGCAAAAGAATTTCAAAATTGTGAACTGTTGCAATTCTTGCGGTATTCTGGGCTGTGTGGCTAGAAAGAAATAGAAGAACCTTTGAAGATAAAGAAGAAATAGTTGAGAGTGTGGGAGAAGATCAAGTTTTGGGTAGCAACTAGCAACATGGGTCTGCAATACTAAAGAATTTGAGGGGTTATCATCTCTAGACCTTAGTAGGGATTGGACTTCCTTTTTGTATTAAACATCTACTCTGTAATTGGAGTCCGATTGTAGAACTTGTTAGGACCTCTCCTATTGTCTTTAAAGTCAAACATGTAATTGTACTCGATCTTTCTATTAGCAATAAATTCTATGTTTTTCTTAAAAAAAAAAAAAAGAGCTCTTGGAGACCCTTTTTGTAATGTCTCGAGTTCTAAATAATCGGAACTGTTACATGTATATTTATTAGAATAGGCCCATTGTAAATTAGGAAAATTAGGGTTATAATTTGTATTTGTAATTCTATTTAAAGGGGGGAGGAGTTCAATGAAGGGCATCGAATTTAATTGAGAAAATCAGTATATTGATTTATTGTCACTATTTCTCTTACGATTTCTAATCACGGGGTATGCTCTTTCTTTGTCCTTTCTTCACCTCAATCTCCTGGTAAAGGCGCGGACTAACCTCAACCTACATAACAGCACATACTAAAATGAGATCTAGCAAAACAAAGAATAGCATGGCTATGAGATGTAACAAAACAGAGAGTCAAAACTAAGAGTAGCATGAATTACAAGAAAATTAAGTCAATAATCTTGTCAACAAGCTATTCATACCTTACAAATTGTACATTCACATTCGTGGGTAGAGGGAATTGCCCAAAGAACCTTAAAAAAAAAAAAAAAAAAAAAAAAATAAATAAATAAATAAAGGTAGCTGCACATCATTATAAAGTTATTACGCTAGCCTCCATCCTTTTAGTCAAACGGTTATTGACCCATTTCAGTTTTACTGACTCTTTTTCTGGCTTTTTCATCGCTTCCATTTTGACCCATGACCCACTCATATATACAAACATGTAGTTAAGTTATAATGAATGCCAACGAATTGCTTGTTCATATTCTAAAGTTTCTTCAACCTCAGAACTATTTTTTATACGAAGATCCATACACGAACTATTGGTCTACCTCTTAGCACTCATCAAAGCCTTCTCTAAAGTATTCTCAGCTTCTCTCTTATCTGTTTGTATATCAAAAAGTTACATACAGCATAAACACAGTAATAATCCTCTACAAAAGTCTTGAATACAAAATCACACAGTGATCACTAAATCAAATCTTCCTTCATCGGTTTAGTGGGAGCCTAATTCCAACAAAACCTAAAAATAAAGAATAAAACAATGCTCAAGTATAAATGAAGAAATTAAGGGCATCATTTTCTATTTGCCAAATAACACAGGTTAGAAAGATCAAATAAGAAATCAACAAACTCCACTTCATGTGTCTTTATTTTAAACAACAAACTCCACTTCATATGCCTTTATTTTAATCTTTCTGTTTATCATTGTCATAAAATTTAGTGCAAACATTAAACACTGTTATGGCTGCACTTACCCCTCCTTTGCACCCAAGAGTTCCTCCAAATTTCTCCACAAGATCTTCTGCAGTCTTCACTATCAAAAAGGGCACAAGGTTTCATAAACTAGAGCTGAAGAAAAACATGAAATATCAATCCCCGGAAAATTTCCTCAGCAAGAACATTGCAGAACTTAACAGAACCTGCAAAAGGCCTTAAGCCAAGAACAAGTACATAGGAAAACAAAGCTAGTTTCATACCCAACTTCCTTGACTTGCCGCTTAGCCCCTCCATCGATCAAATAAAGAAAATTATTATCAGCTAAAGAAAATTTAAGAGGAAACTTTTACAACAACTCAAAAGAAGTCATTACATTTTCGAGCCAACATACTCACGACAGATTTAATTTCAAGTCCTATTCTAGAGATAATTGTGGGCAAATTAGCTCCTCCATTCCCAAAGAAGTTCTGTAATATCTATAATCTTAAAGGTAATATCACAAATCTTGAACAGACATTAATTATGGTCCAGGCTATCCTTGAAGATGCAGAGAATCAGCAAGAAACTCGAAAGGCTGTTAAGCTGTGTCTATTGAAGCTCGAGACAGCAAGAACCCACCTTTTGAGAATCGAATGACAGCAAGAACCTATAAAAAAAAGTGTTAAAAAAAAAAAAGAAGCAACGACTTCTACCAGTTAACCAAGTTTGCAATCTAAAGGTTGAACACAAATTGAAAGGATTAGACAGTAAAATATTTGACTAATAATGCAAAGCCTTTCCTTCATCCGATAATATGAAAATTAGAAGTGAAAGTAGAAGTCTTTTGTAAGTTGTAAGCAGACCTGAGCAAATTCTTCAAGCCAAAAGAGCTTCAATTCTTTTAGCTTAAAGCCCTTTTTTCTTTCTCATATCTTGAAATTATCCAACCTACAAATGCACAATTATGATATAAAATTAGCGATAGAAAACTCAAAATACTCATGAAGAACCCTATTGTTAAATTAAAAGCAAGACTAAAAAAACAGCAAAAAACTCAGGGAAATGGAAAGGAATAGTAGCGAGGGAAATGATGTCGCAAGGATGTACAACACGAACAGCAGAAAATAGGAAAACGAACCAAAAAGATGAAAAAATAAAATAATATTACCTGACATTTCGAACGAGCATCTTTTTAGCAAAGAAAATTCCTTGTTATCTGGTCTCTGCTTCTTCCCTTACTATAATAACTTCTGAGAAGATGGCACACGTGTTAATGAATTATTTGAGAAGTAGACAACAAATTCACGTTTAGATTTTAACTATGGGAGAAGAAAGATAAAATTATAACAAAGATAGGTCATTTCACCTTCACCAATGGAGAAACTCTATGTGCGAAGAAATTTGAATACAGAGACTTATTGACGGCATTTATTCGAAAACAAACATAAGAAGTACAATCACAGAAGATAATATAGGGAAGTAAGGCATGAGCTATAAAGGAGCAAGTGATTGTATAAAAAAGGTGAGAAATCGAACCAATAAGCTTGAAAACCCTAACTCATGCATACTTTGAAAACATACCTTGGGATACGGAATTGACGACGTAACAACATGTAGACGATGTGCCGAAACACATAGTGCAATCGTCGCCGATAGCGACATCAAATCTGAGAAGTCATCTACAACATGCAAGGAACACTGAGAGGGAGTGAAATATTCTTCTGGAACAACAGAGAAGTGGGGGAAAACTGGGAACCAAATGATTTGTGGAGGACTAGCGAAAGAGAGAAATCCGATCAAAACGTAGAGAGATAGAGAAGAAAAGAGCGGGGAGAGGAAGGTTAGCGAGTTGTGTGACATGTCAACATGAATGAGGGAAGGCGTATAGACGAAGTGAGAAAGTGGGTTGGGCCAAATCCGCGAGTGGACGGAAGGGTAAAATTCACTAACCCGGCACCAAAACGACGTCTTTTTTACTCTAGATTAATGAAACGACATCGTTTTAACGATGGTGAAATGAATAGTACTCTTGTTATTCCCTCTTATAAGATAGGAACTGAAATGAAGTTGACTGTTAAACTTTTAAACATTCATTTGAGAAGGGAATAGAGAAAAAGTCAATTCGTTACTGATAGTTAATAGTGTTGTGAAAAAATTTCGCAGAATAGTGTTGTGAAAAATTTTCCCATGCGCCTTTTGCTACTTTTCTAGTTATTGGGCTATTCATCAGTTTTCTTATTTGTCTGGAAATTTGATGAGGCTCACATGAAATGGTAGGTGATGTACTTTTTCTCCCAATTGACAATAGCATTGCAAGTTATTCCACGGCCCAGTTTTGTGCTTCTGGCACAACATTAATGTTATTTCATTTTATTTTATTTTATTTGTGCACAATCATTTATATCCTCTCTGACCTTGTGTGGAAGTGAAACGTTCTTAAAAGATTAACTGTTCTGTGGATAGGTTAATGACAAGGATCTGGGCAAGGAGTTGTATAAGAAGTACAGTGCTGTGAGTTTCTCTCTGTTCATACCAAATTACATTGATGGAAAAGTGAAAAAATTATATCGAAAGGCTTTTTAAACTTGCTTGAAAGTTTCCTTCACTATTTTCGTACATGTTTGCTAAACTGATCTATGTAATTATATAGAGGTATCAATTCGGAAAGAGCAGGTTGGTTCGGCTCGTCCACTAAGCAGGCTATATTCCTTGTGGCTACAGCTTGCTTGCAGCGAGATGCTCAGGCTGCAGCCTGCATCAGTTCAAGGAGCCTTGAGCATCTTTGTGAAAAACGAAAAGATATTTTTAATCTTTTTCATCAGAAAGGCGGGCAAATGGTAACCGCTGCCCCGCCAAACTGTGACCAGCCTGACTCGTGGATCGACCTTCGTGGCTAGCCCCCAAGTCTGGATCATGTGGGTGGGCCGTTGTGGGCCTAGGGTCCCGGTTGCCTTTGACACCTCTATAATTATGATTAAATGCGCTACCTACTTGGTTTGTGTATTAAAAATGATTTTTACTTCAATATGAGAAAATAATGAAAATTACTTAACATGTGATGAAAAGTATAATAAAAAAAGTCTAAAGCAGGTATCATATTGTGATACTCCAGTAAATTTCAGTTTTTAAATTATTATGGAAAGTATTAAACTATGAATACTTATAAAAGAATTAAATCTCCAATGTGATACCAAGAGTAAGTATTTGCACATTTAACCTCTATCATTATCTATGCCTTTTTCCTCCACCTTATCATACTATTGTTTACATTTAGCTTTTATCATTTATTGTTGAAGAGAAGTGCTTCATCTATGGAATATGGTGTGTATTCTTAAGATGCATAATGCATTGTTATCCATGTCTGTGAAAGACATATTTCAAATACATAAATAATTATGCCCTTGATGTCGTCAGTCACCATGTTCTTTCTTTTGACAGTTTATACTTGTTTCGCTTTTGACAGATTCATAGGCGCAAAGTTCGTGCATGGCAGATGATATGTGTGTTGACTCGATTTGTTGATCAAGATAATGTGGAGACAGTGACATCCAGTTTGCATATATCAATTTATGTAAGTAATTTTTCCCTGGAAATTTCTTTTCTTTCTAGTTATTCCAGTTTTTTCCCTCTATATTCTTATACAGCATGATAGGGAACCAATTTTTAAACTTTTTATCACTTTTTACCATTTTTTTATCAATTCTTTCTTTACCCTAAATCAATCATATTCATATATCATATCACATCCATAAATTTCAACCATTCAACTCCACTCATTCTTTCTCCATTTTTACATTAAGAACCATTAAAAACCAACCCCTATCACCCTTATAACCTAATTTTCCACTGAAAACGGGTGAGAAAGGAATGTAGAGTGTAACGACCGGGGTTTTAACTACCCGGAATGTCACGTCATCTTTCTAAACTAACTTTTGAAAATTGAGAAGCAATGGTAATAAACGAAATCTACCTCCGTGGAATATTATTTGAACTTAAAAAAAAAAAAAATCAACCAACCATGGTTTTAAAACATAATATCTTGCAATGACCAAAACTTTGGATAGACATTGTTAGATTGTATTGTAAGAGTTAGGGTTTAGTGTGGGCCTCGTCCAATATGGTAATTGTAAATAGTATATATATGTGCCTCTGTGGAATGAATAGAGAATAAGCTTTTCACAATTCTCAACTAATTTCACACGGTATCAGAGCTTTAGTGAGAATTTTAGGTCTCTTGGTTGTGCTTCATTCCTACCAATCTATTTTTCATCGAACCCTAGTCTCGGGTACTGTTCATCCGAGCCCTAATCGTCTAATTTCCATGTCACCTGGCCTCTGATCAGCAAATTGGACCTACCGGTAGACTAGTCGGCGGATCGCCTACTTCCCCCCGGAAGCCCATCGCCGGAACGCTAGCCACGCGCCCCCACGCATTGCAACCCTAATCTGCTCCCAGTTTGCTACGACGGCACGTGACGACTCCGGCGACCACCGATCGATTCGGAATCCTCTGCTGGACCTTCGGTTTGTGTTAGTTTGCTCAGATCTCTGTCGGTTTTTGGCGCAACTCCCAATTGTTGGTTGTTTTACTATTCACAGCTTGCTTTCAGGCTATTTTATCAGATTTTGGTATTCCTTTGGGCGTTATCCTTCATTGATTGTGGTATATTCTTATGGCTACCCAATCTGATTCGTCCAAAGATACGTCTATGCTCACCTTTTCGTCTACTCCCACCATATGCACGGAGAAATTAACGGGGTCAGCCAACTATATGACTTGGTCTTCGACTGTTGAACTGTGGTTTATTGGTCAAGGTGTTGATGATCACTTGGTGAAGCAACTTAAGGATATTGGTACTAAAGAACAACCAAAGTGAAAGCAGGTTGATGCTTTCCTTTGTAATCTTTTGTGGCAATCTATTTATGTGGAAAAATGCAGATTTTTCTCCTTAATTAGGAGTAGAAATCTTGTCAATCTTCATTCCCTAAAATTATGGCATTCAATTAGGGATCCAATTGACAGAATGCTAGGGATCTCCAATTATATAGTTTCTTTTTTTGTATAATTGTTGTTTCTTTCCTTTTATGTGTAGTTGCTTTGTATACATATATATAGCCCAAAAGAGGCTCTTGTAAAGATTAACATAAAACATCAATACAAGTTCTTTTTCCACATGGTATCAGAGCTTTAGGCTCTTTTCTGGGTTTCATTTTGCAGCCTTAATTGCTGGTTTTTTCCTCTTGAGCTTTTGACTCTTTTTTTTTCCTCTCTTAAATAATTTTTTCCGGCCTTCATAGCCAATTTTTGAGAATGTCACAGACAATATCATCAACCCCTGCTACACAACCATCCCAATCAGTTTTGGAAGAACAAATTCTGCGCACCACCAGTGAATTGCAGAACATCCAATCAACTTATCGGTTGAACGGGAGAAACTACTTGAAATGGTCCCAATTAGTTCGGACCTTTCTGAAAGGGAAAGGAAAATTGAACCATTTGTTAGGAATTGGACCTAAGAAGGATGATGCAGGTTTCGAGGCATGGGACGAAGAGGATTCCATGATCATGTCTTGGTTATGGAATTCCATGACACCCGAGATCAGTGACACTTGTATGTTCTTGTCAACTGCAAAGGCAATTTGGGATGCGCTTAATTAAACCTATTCTAAAGTTCACGATGCAGCGTTGATATATGAAATCAAGTCCAAGACGGCAGCCACAAAACAGGGCAGTAAAACTGTGACTGAGTATGCTAATTTTTTACAATATCAGTGGCAAGAATTAGATTATTATCGAGTGATCGATTTGAAATGTAGCGAGTGTGCGAGTGCAGTAAAAGCTTTCATAGAAAGAGATCGGGTTTATGAGTTTCTTGCAGGTTTGAACTCTGAATTCGATCAAGTGAGGATTCAGATCCTTGGCAAGGCTGAGGTACCATCACTTAACGAGACAATTTCGTTGATACGGGCTGAAGAGAGTCGGAGAGGAGTTATGCTTGAACATCAACCAATTAATGGTTCTGCACTTGTAACTTCTGGTAACAAACAGAAGGGTTTCACTTTGGACGAGCCGTCAAAAGGCTCCTATGGAAAGACAGAAGCACAAAAAGGAACAAAACGAGATGATTTATGGTGTACCTACTGCAAGAAACCAAGGCATACGAGAGATTGTTGTTGGAAGTTACATGGGAAGCCTTCAACAAGGGAAAACAACGAAGGGCAGCAGCAAAGCGAGGCCCATATGACCTCACAAATGGGGCATGATCAGACACAAGAACATAGAGTGTTCGATGGTGAAGCAATAGAGAAGTTGAAAAA
Organism: Jasminum sambac; assembly: GCA_018223645.1. Taxonomy (NCBI): domain Eukaryota; kingdom Viridiplantae; phylum Streptophyta; class Magnoliopsida; order Lamiales; family Oleaceae; genus Jasminum; species Jasminum sambac. The sequence goes on from CP073640.1 coordinate 37,537,121, forward strand.
TTTGTTGGATATTCTTGAGAAACCCTCTGGTTCGTGTTCCTTAGCTCTCTCGGGTAACTCTTTATTCTCTCTTGGACTAAATGTTTCTGACAAAGTGTTTGTGAATTCATGGATTATAGACTCGGGAGCCACAGATCACATGACACATGCCTCAAATCAGTTTACTACTTACACCCCATGCCCAAGTACTAGAAAAATCATTATTGCTAATGGCACCACAACCACAGTAGCTGGAGTAGGAGATGTTCATGTCACACCTAACCTTATCCTTAAAAATGTTTTGCATGTTCCTAAATTATCAGCTAATCTTGTGTCCATTCAGAAACTTACAAAAGACTTGCATTATCATGTTATTTTTCATCCCTCTTACTGTGAATTTCAGGACCAGATTTCGGGGAGGAGGATTGGACATGCTAAGGAAAAGGATGGGCTTTATTACCTTGAGACATCAGGCTTTCCAAGTATGATCAAGACAGATTTGTCCTCTTCGTTTTTGTCATCTTCCAAAAATGATATCATATGGCTGTACCACTTCCGTTTAGGCCATCCTTCTTTTACAGCTTTAAAACACATGTTTCCTTCTTTGTTTAAGGGATTAGATGTCAAAACATTTCATTGTGATACATGTGAGTATGCAAAACACACTCGTGTATCTTTTCCTATTAGCAATAAAAGATGCTCTTCCCCTTTCCATTTAATTCACAGTGATATATGGGGACCCTCTACAACCCCAAATATTTCTGGTTCTTGGTGGTTTGTATCGTTTATTGATGATTGCACTAGAGTCTCTTGGATATTCTTGCTCAAAAACAAGTCAGATGTGACTAGTGTTTTTTTCAACTTCCATACTATGATTCAAAATCAATTTGGTTACGAAAATAAAAAGGTTTAGGTCTGACAATGCGAGGGAAAACTTCAATCAAGTTTTGTCTCCTTTCTTCCAAAAAGAGGGAATAATTCATGAGTCATCTTGTGTCCAAACCCCACAACAAAATGGGGTAGCTGAAAGAAAGAACGGTCATCTCCTAAACACTACTCAAGCACTCTTGTTTCATCAAAATGTACCAAAACACTATTGGGGGGAAGCAGTTCTCACTTATGCCTATATCCTAAATAGGATGCCTTCACGGGTTTAGGATTAAAAAGTCCAATGGAAGTGCTGTCTAAATTCTACCCAGACATTAGTCCTAAAAACAACCTTACACCTCGAATATTTGGGTGTTAACTCAAGGGGGACGAAGCGTGGAAGAGTATTACCAAGAGATGGAGTCTCTTATGACTAGAGCCGATGTAGGAGAAGAAGAAGAGGCTACCATGGCATGGTTTCTAAGTGGATTGAATCGAGAAATTGCCAATCGTGTTGGAGTTGCAAGATTATGCCGATATTCAAGAATTGGTATATAAAGCCGCCAAGGTTGAGTTGCAATTGAGGAAGAAGAGTTTCATTAAACCTCAAGCCGGGGGAAGTAGTAGCTTTGGGAAACCGAAATGGAGTAGCGACAAGACTACAACTCCAAAGCTGACATGGAAAAGGCGGAGTGAACCCCCTAAGTCTTCTCCGGTGGGGGAAGATAAAGGGAAAAGGCCAATGGGTGCACCACCCCTCCGGAATCGAGAAATCCAATATTTCAAATGTCAAGGACGAGGACACATTGCCTCGGAGTGCCCTAATCGCCGTACAATGGTGGTGCAGGAGAATGGAGAAATTGAAACGGAGGATGAGGAAGAAATCCCTCCTATTGTGGAGGAGGAGGAGGAAGATTCGGATGAGCAATATGTGATGACTATCCCCGAGACTTTAGTTACACGGCGAGCTCTTAGTACGAAGGCGAAAGTGGATGAAGCGACCCCTCAACGGGAAAATATCTTTCACACTCGATGCCTCTTGCAAGGTAAGCCATGTAGTTTGATTATTGACGGGGGAGTTGTTCAAATGTTGCTAGTTATATGTTCGTTGATAGGGTTGGACTTCCATTGATCAAACACCCGAGACCGTATCGATTGCAATGGTTTAGTGATACAGGCGAGGTTCGGGTTACCAAGCAAGTGAAGATCTCTATCTTAATTGGAACATATGAGGATGAAGTGTTATGTGATGTAGTACCCATGCAAGCTACACACATATTGGTAGGCCGACCGTGGCAATTTGATAGACGAGTGACACATGATGGATATCGGAATAGATACAGCTTCAAGTTCAATGGAAAGCCAATTGTACTTGCTCCTTTGACACCACGACACGTGTATGAGGATCAAGTCAAACTCAAAAAGGAAGCTGACGAGAAGGAAAAGGAGAGACGAGAGTTGAGTGGGAAAAAAGAAGAGAGAGTAAAAGGAGAGGAGTGAGCATAAGGAAAAAAAGAAAGAGTGCTTCTTTGCAAGACCGAGAGAAATTGTGAGGGTTCTTTCGGCGGACCAGCAAGTGATTTTGTTAGTGTATAAAGGGAGTGGTCGAGTGCTCAATTCTAACTTGAATCTCTCCCCAATTCTATTGTTTCTCTCTTGCAGGAATACAATGATATCCTTTCCGAAGAATTGCCAAGCGGGTTGCCATCAATTCGAGGCATTGAGCATCAGATTGACCTAGTTTCCGGAGCTGCGATTCCCAATCGCCCCGCTTACCGTAGCAACCCCGAGGAAACAAAGGAGTTGCAATGCCAAGTGGAGGACTTGCTTAGCAAAGGATATGTCCGGGAAAGTCTAAGTCCATGTGCCGTACCGGTCTTGCTCGTGCCCAAGAAAGACGGATCGTGGAGAATGTGTGTTGACTGTCGAGCTGTCAACAACATTACGATAAAATATCGCCACCCTATACCTAGACTTGATGACATGTTTGATGAACTGTATGGTACTAGCATTTTTAGCAAAATTGATTTGAAAAGCTGTTATCACCAAATCCGAATGAAAGAGGGTGACGAATGGAAAACGGCTTTCAAAACCAAACAGGGTTTATATGAATGGTTAGTTATGCCGTTTGGTTTGACAAATGCACCAAGTACATTTATGAGACTAATGAATCACGTGTTATATGCTTTCATTGGTAAATTTGTAGTGGTGTACTTCGATGACATCTGTTTATAGTAGGGGGCTCAATGATCATGTGAAATACCTTAGGCTTGTTTTGAAAGCACTAAGGAAAGAAAAATTGTTTGCCAATCGAACTTATCACGAGCGTGATCAACTCTTGTGGCGTTCACCCCTGCCGGTTGTCTATGACGCACAATTGAAGGTGATAGGTTTCAGTCTATTGTTGTCACTTCGTGAGTAAAAGGTCGTCAGGCTTTCGATCTCCACCAGTGATTGGCTTTTCTGGGGTCTAATCCAATCTGGATTGGGTTGCGTTGGCATCACGACCAACGAGGTCCGTATCACTATGTTACTTGTAAATTCGAAATCTACTTATATCCCAAGCCATGGAAGTTTCCATAAGCATTACAGTGGCCTTGCTTGAAATTTAAGCAACACAGTAATCTGTTTTGAGATATAACACTTGTGTGGAAAAGATATCTGATGATGTCCGGTCAGGTTTTTTCTCTTTATGCCAGGGGGTAGCAAAGTAAATCCAGCAACTTTTCTGCAGTCACTAAAACATGTGATTTAGAGTTTGTCACTTTTTCCCGTTAGTATTTTCTAGTGTTTATTCACAAACTAATGTCTACTATAAGGAGTTCTATAAATCGGCGATGGTGCCTCGAAATGGTGTATAGTTAGAATAGAACATGGTAGATTAAGCATTTGTTTTAGCACAACTTATTTGAACATCATTTTCCCTCCACTCATTTTCCGCCACTCAATTTTCTTGTTAAAAAAATTTGTATGTGGACTCAGAACTTTTCCCTACTTTAATGAAGCTACTTTGCGAGTCTGATATCGATATACTTTTATCCTTTATCCATACTCCATAGTGGAAAGACTAGTATTTAGCCTAAATGAAAAATGCTTCTTTTTTTCTTCTTCTTCATTAATTTTTTTTTTTTTTTTAATTTTATTTTTAACTATTACATTTCTATAGAAATCCACAATGGTGCAAAAGCTCAATTTTATTTTTATTTTTATGTTTTTATGGAAATAGCGAGCTAGCTGCCGCTGGAATTAATGGACTCGATATGAGGGTGAAGATATTTATGTGGGTTGTCTCTTTATGTGAAATGGTCAAAAGTTAGTTGAAAGAGAGATTATTTTGAGGTTTTACATTCCTTGGTATCTGATGAGCCTTTTGAAATATTGATGTCATAACTAGGTTGAGCATTCATTTGAGGATTCACTCAAGGAAATGATGCTCGAATGGTACCAACATGCATATAGAGATACACATGGGAAGTTTATATTTTGGAAAAAAATAATGAATATTTGGTCCTTTGTCCAAAAGCTAAGGGTGTGAATCACAATAACAATGGCAATGCCTAAAGGAGGAAGCCTTATTATAGTATTTACTAAAGCACCCAGGTTTAAACCAACCAGTCTGTCTCTTATGTTCTTTGATTTTTGATTTTTGCTTTGGTTTTTGATATTCAATCTGTCTTCATGGTTGAGCTAATATGGTATCCAAGTTTTTGATAATTTGCAGTTCTTCGTAGTAGATGATAAAATGGTGTGACTAGTTATGGAATCTAAGATTAAGAATTACGAACATGCTAAGAATTGGGTTACGTAATTGTTGTTTTTGTTTTGGTGGAAACATATCACTGTTTTTATGGATTGCATTGTATTTTGCAATATTGATATTTGCATATTTATTTCATTCTCCTATTTGGGATTGGTGGTCATGCTGATCTTTACTTTAATTTCCCTGTAGAGAAACAATTTTCCCTCAGTGCGGCAGTACATGGAAACATTTGCAATCCAAATATATTTGAAGTTTCCATTTCTGGTACAGAACTTATTTATTTTTTTCCTTTCCATATGCCTCTATGATTCTGCAATTGTTTAATAATTCTTCATTTTCTGTTGGGGGTTAGATCCTGCATGAGTTTAGCCCGCTAATAAGTTTTTATTCTGCTGCTCTCTCATCATTTGTCTCTCACTTTTGCCATCTTTATTTTCAGTGGCCATTTGTGATGCCAGGATTAAAGTATAGTTTAGTAAGTGTGAAAATTATAGATTCTAATCATCATGTCAGTACCCTGTTAACTTAGAAAGGAATATGAGTCTTGCTGTGATGCATTTATGATTTAGCTGCAAGCAGAAAATTCTCTAAAACTTTAGCTTGAGAGCCGTTGAGGTTGCAGTTTATGTTTTATCTCTTGATCTGTTCACCCCCCTCCCCCTGTTGAGCAACGGGAAGTTGTTTCTGTTGAGTTAAAGCTTTAATTGCTTATTCAGGACTCAGTAGTTCAAAAAATCGGAGGTTGGGTTTTGGATAGTTTTGACACAAGTGTCATACGGTTTGAGGGCACTGCGTGAGGATGGGCGTCTTAGACCCTGTTAGCATACTTGTAAAAATGAGTTTTAATGCATTTTTTTCAAATTTCAAATTTGGTCAAACAAATCACATCCATATATCTCTCAACTCATTAAATCTCCACCATCCAACTCCACTCATTCTCTCTCTTCCTACTCATAAAAATACATTAAAACTCATCCGTTCACACCCTCTTAATCATTCAATTCTTTTTATCTAAGAGCTTTGTTTTACACACATCTTTTAAAATTTATTTTCAACCCCAAAATCCATTGTTTTGATTTTTCTCATATGTTTTGAATTTTCTTACTTTGTTTGACAACTTAGCTTTAGGCATTCATAAACATGTCGGCCAAGGACAATTTTTGTTGAACCACTTCTCCTCCACTTGTCCTGTAGGATCCCCAAGTCAACATATATTTGCCTTGTCTATGAACCTAGCGGAGGAGGTGATGCATGACCCTTGGATCTTGGATCATGAAAGCGTTCGATTGTGCTTTTTAGTGATTATATGTAATCCTTCGGAAGTCTAGAAAAATACTCCAAGACCATTTTTCTGGCTACTTCCGTATTTGTTTTTGTCATTTAGCAGGGAAACATAGCTAAACATTGCTTGCCTAACTAAACAATGCTTGCTGTGGTACTGGACCATAGATAAAGGTCAGTAACGTGCATTTAACTGTTCATGTTGTGGTGTTAAATAATGAGCGTGGTGAGGTTCCTTGGTTACCTTCATCTTCCGTTGAGATCTCTCCATAGCTCATATATGCCAAGGACTTAACTGGGAGAGTGAGCATGGAACTATTAATCACCCAGAAAGCATTCCTTCTCGGTTCGTGGTTGAAGAGCTGGGAATTCATTCTATTCTAATATGTTGAGGAATATTGGTAATAGAAAACTCCATTAAGGCTCCTACTTTAACAAGGACTTGTAGAGTTGTACTTCTAGACACGGTGATGCACGTGATCCATGTGTTGATTTTGCTAAAAATAGAGAAGGGCTCGTCAATGTATTATTTGTTCATTTTGTTTAATTTTTAAATGTTATTCACTGAAAAGAACATTCAACACTCGATTGAAGTGAGGAGAAATTGTGATGAAATAACATGCTACGTCCTCGATCATGTCCGATAATCATCAAAATTCCGAAATGACCTTTCTTTTACCTTGATAAGTTGATAAGACACTACAGTGCTTCTATTTTCTGATCAGTTTTTATCAATGAAATGTTATAATTTAAATATTGTTTTATTTTTCAATTGTTGTCTTTCTTTTACAGGTTGGGCAACAATTAGTTCCTCTTTTAAGGAATTACAATTTGCGACCGCAGGTATGGTGTGAACTTTTAACCTATGATGCACATGAACCTTGAGTGTCGGTGTACGACACACCTATGATGCACAGACACGCTGTTGAACCTTGAGTGTCGGTGTCCGACACGTGTCGGACACTAACACGACACCGACACGCTCTCGACATGTGTCCGAGAGTGCCACATGGCGTGTCACAAGTTTCAGCCCATTTTTGACATCCGGATACGCTGGAGACACTGGAGACACGTGACAGATGCCATATTCAACACGCGATGAGGAAAAAGCTTAGAAAAAATAAAAATTAAACCCATAAAACGAACCGTCTTGCTTTGAATCCAAGGAAGAATGTTTTTATTTCAAGATTATAGAGACTCCATGGAGAAAAGATGAATATATTGAAGCCAAAAATTGCCGTGAATCACTGTAGAGAATTGTCGGCTGTTGCAACTCAAGAAGCCCTAAATGTAATGATGATGATGAAGTTGAATAGTGTGCTGCTTTGATTTCCACTGTTACCGACATATTTGGGTTTACAAGTGAACTGGGCGTATAAGTTAATGAATGACTTGGGCTTTTAAAAGTCGAAAATTATGCTGAAGGAAAAGTTTATCTGTCTTTTTGACTTTTTCCAAAGTAATTAAAAAATTATCAAAGGAAAAGTCCAACTATCTTTTTGACTTATTTAGGACAGCAGCATCTCATATTCTCATATTAGTAATTAAAAAAAAATTAATTATAAAAATTATTTAAAAAATTAGTAATTAGTAATATTGTGAATTTTATATTAAAAAATAAAATTAAAAATTAAAAATTAAATAAAAATTAATTAATTAATTATCGTGACGTGTCGGGACTTTTTTTAAAAATCACATGTCGGACACTTGTATTCATGTCGGTGCATCATAGCTTTTAACATTCTTGTCTCTTTATGATAGTTTTATTAAATTTTATTTTTATATTGTCTTGCACAAATTTACAGAAAAATTTATAGACAAATTTTCTACAATGTATTTAATGTGTAGAGTGAATCAACTTATATACATGAACCGTATCAATAGCAAAGGAAATTAGGCTATATCAGATCCCATAATTTATGGGATATTCTAACAGAATACAAAACTAATCAAATCAACAAAATTCTTGGGATACAAATTGTAACAAAATCTCCGAAACAACTATCTATACATGTACAAATTTTAGAAATAATACCATGAAACACAAGGTACAACTCCAAAATTACAAGAATGTCATGTACTTTCCAAAATGACAAATATGCCAAGTTTTTCATATTGATTGGACCAAATTGCCCTTAAAATACCCTCCCTTCCCTCTTTGGTTACCTTGTAAGGCATCTTCCTCAATGATCGCAATTATCTGCTCGACGGCGACTGCACTTCCTGGCAGCTCATTTCAAGATCTGAAATGAAAAGAAATTGAGACGGATTTGAAATGAAAAGAAATTAAGGACGGAAAAGAAAATACCAGATCTGAAAAGATGATCCCCATTTTAGAACTTAAATTTGAAATGGTAACAATCATGCCTAGAAAAATTTTTGGACCGGGAAGATGAACTCGTCAGAGTGACGGGGAAGATGAACTCGTCAAAGTGACGGAGAAGATGAACGAGTGAGAGAAAATGAACTGAACTCATTGGAGAAGATGAAGTCACTAGAGAAGATGAGCTTGCCGATGGAACACTGGTTTCTTGCTACTAGATTGGGGTGACAGGGGTGCAAGCTGCAACCTTTACGGGAATTTGTCAAACCACTCATGCAGTTCATCCATTCTCCATTTATCTTTGAGGCTTCAATTAAGCTTTGGTTATATACACGATTTCATTATATATTGCCTTATTTTGAGGATTGTAGCTCCAATTATATATAGAACAAAGAAACCTTGCCTTGAACATATTATAAGTACATAATTGTCATTTTTATACAAATTTTTGGGCTGTTGGTGGTCAAGAGGATTTCACGCATTGCAGGGTTTAAATATTGTGAAGTGAAAAGTTTCTGTACCAAGATGTTCCAAATGGAAAGTTGGGGACATAAGTGCTAAATTTCACATATTTTTCCTACAAATTATTGTCTGCATGAGCTATTTTTTAATATTGTTATTAGTACTTCATGAAAGGTTGTTTGTAATTATTAGTGTCTCACATTGGGTTATGAGATGTATAAGATCCAATTAATAATGTGAGGGTAATCCTTCCCCAGCAACCCGATTTTGTTAGGAGGAGATAAGCCCAATATCGTAAGACGGTATCAAAGCTAGGCCTAGTTGTGATGTTGGGGGCTTCCAATATTGGTTTATCGCCAGTTGTTTGGCATGATCAACACTGTGCGTGAGGGGGCATGTTAGAGTCGGACATTGGGTTATGAGATGTATTAGATCCAATTAATATGGTGAGGGGTAATCCTTCCCCAATCAGCCAATTTTGTGAGGAGGAGTTAAGCCTAATGTCGTAAGATAGTATCAGAGCTAGGGCTAGTTGTGATGTTTGGAACCCCCAATATCGGTTCATCCCCAATTGTTTGGCATGATCCATGCTGTGTGTGAGGGGCGTGTTAGAGTCTCACATCGGGTTATGAGAGGTATAAGATCCAATTAATAAGGTAAGGTAATCCTCTCCTGGCAAGTCGGCTTTGTTAGGAAGAGTTAGGCCCAATATCTTAAAATGGTATCAGAGCTAGGCCTAGTTGTGATATTAAGAGCCCCCAAAATCGGTTTATCTGCAGTTGTTTGGCATGGTCCACTCTGTGCGTGAGGTGGCATGTTAGAGTCCCACATCGGGTTATGAGATGTATAAGATCCAATTAATAAGGTGAAGGTAATCCTCCCGCAGCAGGCCTGTTTTGTTAGGAGGAGTTAGGCCCAGTATCCTGAGAGTAATGCAAAGGCGTCAATTAACTTCCAAGAAGTGAATTTAATTTTGAAATAACCAAGAGCAATGTATACAATCATTTTGAGATTGTGACTTAACTACATTCTCAAATGCTAGATACTTGTAATAGACTCATTGTGTAGTACATTGACATATTTGCCTTATTGGATATATTTGGAATTAATAACATAAATATGTATTGAACTTTTCCTTTTTCATTTTGCCTTGTATAACATGGTATATGAACTTTAATCCCAACTTTTCTTCTTTGCTTAGTTTCTGAAATATTGCATTTTAGCATTAATCTGTCACTTCTGTTTCTGTATATTTCTTTGAGCTGCAGGCTGTGTCATCATATGTGTTCATAGCAGCTAATATCATTCTCCACTCAAAGGAAGAGATACAGTCAATGCTTCTTGATGAATTACTTCCCCCAATAGTTCCTTTGTTGACATCACATCATCACACTCTGCGTGGATTTACACAGGTCAACCTCTGATGAAAAATGATCGAGTCATGTTTCATTGAAGTATATTGGTCTTTAAATTTGGTGATCATATTTTTCTTAAATAAGTGTAGATATTACTGTATCATGTTCTCCACAAACTGTGGCCTCCACCAGATTGTGGTTCTAGTTTCACTATGTCCCTGGAGAAAAGGTGCTTCGAAGACTTGAAAGTTTACTTGGTGCATAACTCAGATTGTGCACGGTATGATTTTATATTCAGAGCCATCCTGAAATTTTCTACTTTCTAAACTGGTTAGTAATTACTTGTTTGCTGATGCATTCAAATTAAGTACAGATGGTTTTTCATAGATCTTTGACTTTCATTCTTCAGCTATGAATTTTCACTCTGAGAACCCGATTAGTTCTTTAAGCAAACGACAAGTTCATGGATTTGAACAGTCTATTATGCATATATACTAAATTGTATTTCTTTGTTTGTTTCTCCACATATATATGCTTTAAAAAACTCCCTTTTTGATTCACAAGTTCATTGAACTTGATGCACTATAATTAGTGACTCTGATAAATGCTATCTTGGCTATCTTTCTTCTTGTCGTTTTTTCTGTGTATTGACAACTACAGTAAAGTTCCAAGTTCACTTTTTCCTCCCTCTCTCTCTTTTTTTTTTTTTTTAAATCAAATAAGAGATGCATGATGTGATAGGGTTTGATCTCCTTTTCGTTACTAACCGTCGCATTTTTGGCTTCCTTTTAGTGAGACTTCATAGAAAGCATTTTCATCATCAAATTAAATCAAATCTATAGCTTGTTTTGATATAGTCATAAGCAAATACAATCATTAAAGTTATAGTAAATATCTAATGCCTGAAACGAAGAATATTATTATATTTTATTTTCATGTGGTGATGTTACTACCCATTTAAGAATCTCTTGCCCTCAAAATGTTTCTTCAGTCAAAAAAATTGAATTCTGACCTGCAGAGTTAGCATATTTCTTTAGGAATTAGAAAATCATGTCCAGAAAGAGTTTTGGACCACAGGGGAGTGTAGTAGTTTCATCAAAATGCAAGGACTGTCGGTAACTCAAAAGAATTAGAATTTCCCTTGAATTTCTGGACTGAAATTACATGTGAAGATAAACTTTAGATGCAATGATTGAAAGGATTGTGCCAAAATAAGGTGATTAGTTTTGAAATATCATGTATAAGACAGTCCAAACACGGGACCTTTCAATGTCCCCCCCAAAACTCAGCCATGCCCCACTGGGCAGGGTGGTGAAAACACACACACACACACACACTCACTTCGTGCAACAAAACTACAGATTTCGGAGCTTCAGAACCAGATTCAAGGTGTTCATGGTATCTTTATCAAAGGATGGTGGCTCAGTAAGGATTGTGGAAAGGACTATGCAAAAAGGATATGAAATATCAATCACAGTGGAACGAGCTACATGGTTATTTGAATCTATAGAGGTGTTACGCAGAACAAAGTTTACACGGAGTACCAAAAACATTTCAGAAACAGTCAGTTGAGTTTATGACTGGACCGATTTAAGAATGTTAGAGGGGAATTCTTAACGATCTCTACCTTAAGAAATAGCGTGGTGAATAGCATCATTGTTCCAGCAGAGGAGGAATCGAATGGATGGAGGCATATGGAGGAGGGTTTACAGAATGTGCCTGGGAGGAAGAAAGCATATGTAAAACACAGGTACCAACCAAAGATAACTCCCACTGTTTATGGAAAGAAATCTTGGGCCAGCGTGGTGAGAGATGGAAAGCAACAGTGGCAGGAAAGGCCTAAGGGACAGCAAACTTTTGCGAGAAGGGAACAGTTACCTGAGATCAAAATAGATTCGAAGTCAAAGAGCATAGCCTTTCATGGTAGATATACACATGAGAACTCCTCTTCAGTATGGAAATGCCAAAAGCAAATTCAAAAAAGGCTCTCTGACTGTGTTAATGTTCAGGGAAGATAGCCATACCCCTTGGGAAGCCATTCAATATGGATTGGTGAATACACTGCATAAGAAATTTGAGATTTGTCCTTTGTTTGATGATAGAGCAGTGATATGGTGCTATAGCGAAGCAGAAAAGGATGAGTTGGTTAATATAGGATCATTGAAAATACCAGCAGTATCTACTGTGAATTTTGTTTCGTGGAGCTGGAGTAACCAGAACGAAGGTAGAAAGATCGAATGCAGGAGCAGTTGGATAGGGGTGGAGGGATTGCCTCTAGACATATGGAACATACATGTATTTAAAGTTATTGGTAATAAGTGTGGAGGTTTTAACGGAGGTTGACAGAGAAACTGCAGAGCTGAAAGTGTTAACACACGCTCGTTTGAGATTGAGAGGTGATCATCAAGGTTTTATCCCAGAAACAGTATTATTACCATATAAAAGATTGAGGATCGAACTGAAATTCATCAAATTAAATGATAGAAGATACAGATTTCATGGAATTTTTGATACTTTGTGGCACAAAGATGACAAAACGAAGGAGGCAAGTGCAGAATCTTCAGTGGATGAATTTTCAGTTTCACCAGAGGTGGAAGACGATGACGTGGCAGCTTGCAACCAACATGACAGATTTGACGTGGCAGGAAACCTCCATGATAATGATACAAATGGCAATAAGGAGAAGAGGGACAAGCAATTTTGAATTTCGCTTAAATGCGACAGATGGTGGTAACGTTGGTTCGAGTGAAGAGCAGGCATCGAAAGAGTTAATTGCCAACACAACCTCTAGAAGTGAGGAGAATTTAATCAGTCTCCATAGAATTTTCAAAAGGATCGATGATGATTTGTTCTCGGTAAACACAACTTCGGCGCAATTATGTGGAATTAGGGTTCCCTCAGTCAACGCAGCCATCACATTGGAACCAGATCAATTATGGAGGACTTGGGACTCTTACAATTCGGGTCGAGTATATTGGGCCCCATATTCAGACGGGGTGATCAAAGTAATGAGACATGGTAACACTCTTTCGGCCCAAAATGTTGTAAGAGAGCCTTACGCATTAAGTGGATTGAGCTTTAATCAAGGCCTACTTAAACATAGCTGCAACAATAGAGGAGAATGGACTTGGGCCATAATCTTTTAATGGGCTCATTAAGAACATTGTACCAAAGAGAAAGACTGTTTTAAACAGGCTGCCATTCAATCGTGGTTGAACGTCACAGTCCAGGTACCTACTAAAAATTCCTTTGTACTGATCGAAGACACTGAGGAAGACGATGAGGAGTACGACAATGATGGGAAATTTTTTTCTAAAATCTATTCTAGAAAGAGGTACCCATCGGGGGTTGGTTGAGATTTTACAGAAGCATCGATGGCGGGCTTCAATCTGGAAGAAACAGTACAGAAAGAGGAATTCCAAGAAGATGCTTACATGGAGGAAGATTCTGAAATTTGCAGCTCGGAGGAAGATTCTGAAATTTGTAGCTCAGAGGAAGATGACGATGAGTCTAGGGGTTCGAATGAAGCTACTATGGAAGAAACCCTAATCAATATAAAAGAGCTGTGGCTAGATAAGGAGGAGATGAAACCTTTTCTAGTGTTTGAATCTACAAAAGATAGTGTTCATAGAGAGAGTAATCATAAACCAGATCCCGAAATTGATGTCCCCATAATTTAGCAAGAAGCAGTCTGTGAAGAAAATGAGAAGCATTGGACTCTTTTATCAGATTCAATGAACAAGATGGGTATGAGGGTTATCACGAAAAAGAGCAGGGAGTTAAAAATTTTAGCTTTTCATGTCAACTATGAGAATTCCGTGAATAAAAAAGGGGTATGTGGAAAAATTCGATGAAGACTCTGACATGGAACGTAAGGGGCATTGGGTCCACAGAAAAAAGAAGGGCTATTATAACGACAATCTTTAAAATCAACCAAGACTTAGTTGTTCTCCAAGAAGTAAAAAGAGCAGAGGTAGATCGGAAATTGGTGGGGTGTTTGTGGAGATCTCGTTTTAAAGCATGGGTTTTGTTTCCAGCTCTCGGGAAATCCGGAGGTACCCTGATAATGTGGGATACCAGGTGTATTACAGTACTTGATTCCATGATAGGAGAACACATGGTGTCTGTACATGTCCAGACTGAAGGTAAACACTCTTGGTGGTTTTGAGGAGTGTATGGCCCAAGCTGTGTTAGAGGAAGATCAGACTTCTGGGATGAAGTGGCTGGGTTGAGTTCCATATGTGGAGACAGATGGTGCTTGGGGGGAGATTTTAATGTGGTTAGAAGGGTGCAAGAAAAACTGAATAGCAATTCTAACACCAAAAGTATGAGGATGTTTGACGAATTGATTAGAGAACTGAAGCTTATTGATCCTAATTTGAACAACGGTAAGTTCACATGGTCAAATTTCAGAGAACGTCCCATATGTTGTAGATTGGATAGATTTCTTTTCACAGATAAGTGGACTGAGCTATATCCTTACGTCAGACAAGAGGTTTTCGTCAGAGTCGTATCCGACCGTAGCCGTATTGTATTGGATTCGAATCCCCCTTATTGGGGCCCGAGTCCTTTTCGTTTTGACAACCTATGGTTAGAGCATAACTCTTTCAAAGTTGAGTTTGAAAGCTGGTGGCATGAGGCAAAAGTGGTGGGTTGGCCGGGCTACAAGTTTATGAGAAAGTTGAAGATGGTAAAAGAAAATTTAAAGAGGTGGAGTCAATAGGTGTATGGAAGCAAACGCATACTTAAGCAGGCACTTGAAAGGAAATTGAATAATCTTGACAGATTGGAGGAGAGTGGTAACTGGAATCATCAACTCCAAGACGAGAGCGTACACATAAGAAGGGAATGAGTTACAATTTGGGAGTAAAAGATATATTTTCATTCAATATGTAAAAAGAGTATATATACAACTTACAACTATCAAACTATTATTTGTGTACAATTAAGTCCCTAACTATTCTAGCTAATATACAAAAACACCACATTCAACTCTCCCCCTCAAGTTGGTGCATAGATATCACACATGCCCAACTTGGATAATGATATGTGGAATGGACTACCAGCGACCGCATGTGTCATCATGTCTGCTAGTTGGTCTGCACTCTTGATATATGGAACTTCAATGTTGCCCGACTCAAGGTTATCCTTGATGTAATTCCTGTCTACCTCAACATGCTTTGTTCGATCATGTTGTACTGGATTGTTTGCTATTTCAATGGCGGCTTTGTTATCACAATAAATCACCATTGGTTTGTTAGGTCCAAACCCAAGCTCGCAAAGCAGAATCTTCAACCATGAGAGTTCGGTAATAGCATGGTGCAAAGCGCGGTACTCGGCTTCAGCACTCGATAATGATACCACACTTTGCTTCTTACTCCTCCAAGTCACTAGATTACCCCCAACAAATGACACATATCGAGAAGTGGATTTCCTATCCACTTTTGCTCCAGCAAAATCCGAGTCCGTGTATCCCACAATATCTAGATGTCCTTGCTTGGAAAACAAGAGGCCCTTACCAGGAGAAGATTTCAGATAAGCTAATATGCGGTTTACTGCATTCATGTGTTTGTCACTAGGATTATGCATAAATTGGCTCACAACACTTACAGCGTATGATAAGTCCGGACGAGTATGAGTCAAGTAAATCAACTTCCCAACAAGTCTTTGATATCTCTCTTTGTTCGCAGGCACTTGATTAGGGTAGATTGATAAGCCATGGTTCACTTCAATCGGAGTATCAACCGGTGCACATGCTGAGTAACCAGTTTCAGCTAAAAAGTCCAATGTGTATTTTCGTTGGGAAAGGAAAATCCCTTGCTTAGACCGACACACCTCAATGCCCAAGAAGTATTTCAAAGCGCCCAAGTCCTTCATCTCAAACTCATTGGCTAGATATTCTGTAAGTTTCTCAATTTCACTTGAATTATTCCCCGTAACAATCATGTCATCAACATACACAATGAGTAATGTGATATCCCCGCCATCCTTCTTATAGAATAGGGTGTGATCTGCCAAAGCCTGCTTGAAACCAAACCGTTTCATTGAGCAACTCAACCTACCAAACCAAGCCCTTGGTGACTGCTTCAAGCCATACAGGGCTTTCTTCAGCTTACACACCTTACCTCCTGAAGGTGTGAATCCCTGGAGCGGATCCATGTACACTTCCTCTGTCAAGTCACCATGAAGAAATGCATTTTTAACATCAAATTGTTTCAAAGGCCAATCGAGGTTAACTGCTAAAGATAGAATGACCCTGATTGTGTTCATCTTGGCCACGGGAGCGAATGTCTCCTGATAATCAATCCCGTAAGTTTGTGTGTATCCTTTAGCAACCAATCTGGCCTTATATTTCTCCACCATACCATCCGACCTATACTTCACTGAGAATACCCACTTACACCCCACTGTCTTCTTCCCCTCAGGTAACTCAACCATCTTCCAAGTAAGATTCTTTTGAAGAGCGTTCATTTCTTCCACCATAGCCTGTTTCCACTTGGGATCTTCAAGAGCTTCCTGAAAATGGTTAGGAATAGGTATAGAAGACAACTGAAGGGCAAATGAAAGGTGAGCCTTAGATAAGCGATGATAAGATATATAATCAGACATGGGATATACAATATTTGAGGAGTGGTTTGAAAAGCCTAGTCTATCTGGTTCTCTACGATCACGAAGGGGATATCTCCTATCATGAACTTCAGTAGGAGGGTTCAAAGTTGTATTATCAACAGAATTAGGAGAATCAGTGCGTACCTCATTGTCAATTTCAGAAGAATCATTCGATGGCACGGTAGAGTTATCGCAAGGTGAATTCAGATCATTAGCACTTAAAGGACTAGAACCCACAGTTCTCCTCGTGTAAACATTCTGGAACAGTCGAGGTGATCTATCATGTTGATCCTCAACTTCAACCTCCCTTTGACCAACATTCTCTACTTCCATTTCATGTTGACCCTCAACCTCTACTTCCTTTTGACCCCCAGAAATCCAAAATCTTTTCTCTCCTAACCACACTTGTTCCTCTTCTTTACTGTGAATCTCCCTGAAGAGGAACGATCTGCACATCCTTAGAGAAAAAGGACTCTGACTCACAAAATTGAACATCCATGGACACATAGTACTTGCCACTTTGGGGATGAAAACATTTATAACCCTTTTGAGAGTTAGAGTAACCAAGAAAGACACATTTGAGAGCACGGGGATCCATTTTATCTCTAAGGTGAGAGTGCACGTGAACATAGCAGACACAACCAAAAACCTTAGGACAAAGATTTAAGGCCGAAGGAATAGGATGGAATTGTGACAATACCCGCAAGGGGGTTTGATAGTGAATGATTCGAGCAGGCATTCTATTAATAAGAAACACAGCAGTAGTAACAGCTTCAGCCCAAAAATGTTTGGGAACATGCATAGTTAAGCATAGAACTCGAGCCACTTCCAATATATGTCGATTTTTTCGCTCAGCTATGCCATTCTGTTGGGGGGTGTAAGGACAAGTGGTTTGATGGAGGATGCCGTGAGTGTTGAAAAAGTTAGAAAGTGATTGATTCACGAACTCACGGCCATTGTCAGAGTGAAAGACTTGGACTTGTGTATGGAATTGAGTGACAATCATTTGTGAGAATTTGGGAATGATAGACTCAACATCACTCTTAGATTTTAGCAAGTATACCCAACAAACTCGAGTACAGTCATCAATGAAAGAGATAAAATATCTATGACCTGTAGCAGATGGAGTAGAGAAAGGGCCCCAAACATCAGTATAAACACGAGCAAAAGGAGCTGAACTTTTATGAGAACTAACTTTGAAAGGTACACGATGACTTTTAGCAAAAATACATTGCTCACACCGTATACTTGAACTAGGGATGTTCTGAAACAATTGGGGAAACATACGTTCTAAATAGGTAAATGAGGGATGACCTAACCGACAATGCCACAACAGGATTCTATCTACAGGAGTTGCTTTACTTTCTGCTTGAAGGCCATGACAATTCTTTGGTTGCAACGTTCGAGCCCCCTCCAAAAAATAAAGACCTCCTCTTTCTCTACCAGTGCCAATCGTCATCTTCGTTTGATTGTCCTGAAATACGCAACCGGAAGATGAAAAAGTTACTGAGCAATCAAGTTGTTTTGTAATTCTACTAATAGAGAGGAGGTTATTGGAAAATGTAGGGGCAACAAGCACAGAAGACACAGACATGGTGGGTGAGAAAGCAACATTTCCAGCCCCAGTGATATTAACACACGTCCCGTTAGCAACCTTGACTGATTTAATATGTGGAGTGGTGAGAGTATTAAGTGTGGAAGAAGTACAAGCAAAATGGTCGGTAGCTCCAGAATCAATCACCCAAGTGTGAGGTGCAATGGAGGTAAATGCCGTACCAAAACTACATTCTTGAGAAGATAAATGAGCTACATGAGAGGTAGAAGCGGGAACATCCTTATTTTCACCCATTGCTATCCACCACAACCTTACTTGATCTTTAAAAAAGTGCCAAAGGGAATCCTTTAACCCCACTAGCCAACAAATACCACACGAGCAGCAACAACAAAGACGACCAAATATAGCAAACAAACATCAAATACAGGTTCACTTTCGAACAGCATACAAGCAGCGACAAGAACCCACCAAATGCACAACCAAATACAAGTAAAACCCAAAGAAGCACCTCTTTCCCAAATACAAACAGTAGCTGGATACCAACAGAGAGGTCACCGGAGCAAGAGAAGAGGAAGAAATGGGGTCACCTTGGTTAGATAGGTGGTCGCTTGAATTTGTAGCAGAAAAGAGAAGAAAAAACCTGGGAAAAAGTGTGGTTGCAGCGCTGCAATCACGGGTTCGCCGGCGTCTAAGGACCCACGAGAGGTCGCCTGAGGTGGGAGGTCGCCGACGTGAGGTCGCCGGTCCCTAGACTGGCCGGATATGTCGTCGGATTCGAGTGGGTAGCGTCCAAGAGCGGCAGCCGAGGTCAGTAGCTACAGTAGCTAGGGTTGCGTTTCTCCTCTGGCTCTGATACCAAGTTACAATTTGGGAGTAAAAGATATATTTTCATTCAATATGTAAAAAGAGTATATATACAACTTACAACTATCAAACTATTATTTGTGTACAATTAAGTCCCTAACTATTCTAGCTAATATACAAAAACACCACATTCAACTGAATGGAATCAAATAGCTTTTGAAGAAGAAAGAAGTGCATGGCTGAAATCTAAGTGCAAATGGGTTAGGAAAGGAGATGCTAATTTGAGGTTGTTTCACAGCATGTTGAGTGCCAGAAAAGCTAAAATTTTATCTCCAGAATTGAAAAGGAAGATGGATCCATTTTAACTAGGGAGGCAGATATTGAAGCTGAAGTTGTTAGTTTCTTCTCAAATTTATATAAGTCAAAGGAGAGATTTTTAGTGGGTATAGATGGCATTGACTGGAAGAGAATTCCCAACTACATGGCCCAACATCTCGAAACGCCTTATGAGGAAGAGGAGGTAAAGCGGGCTGTTTTTGATAGCGATGGAGACAAAGCCCCAGGTCCAGATGGTTTTACTATGGCTGTATTCCAAAAAAATTGGAGTGTAATAAAGGATGATTTGATGGAGGAGTTTAGTGGTTTTGCTAATGATAAAATCATACATGGAGTTACAAATGAGACCTATATTTGCCTCATTCCGAAAAAACAAAACAATTGCAATGTGAAGGATTATAGACCAATTAGCCTAGTCACGAGTATTTCCAAGATTATTGCCAAAGTTCTAGCTCTTCGGCTAAAGGAAGTCCTTCCAGAAACCATATCGGATACTCCAGGGGCTTTTGTGCAAGGTAGGCAAATCCTTGACATTGTTTTGACAGCTAACGAGGTGGTCGAGGATTATAAGAGCAGGGGGAAGAGCGGGATGGTGTTCAAAGTTGACTTTCAGAAGGCATATGACTTTATAGAATGGGATTTTCTGGATTTTGTGATGGAGAATAAAGGTTTCGGGATAACGTGGAGGAAATGGATTAGAGGCTGCATTTCTTCAGTTTCATATTCGGTATTTATCAATGGCAAACCTAGAGGAAAATTTCGGGGATCAAGAGGGTTAAGACAAGGAGATCCCCTATCCCCGTTTTTGTTTACCATTCTGGCGGACGTATTCGGTAGGATGGTGGACAAAGCTTGCAGCTCATCACTCTTTAAGGGCTTTAATATTGGCAAGGATAAAGTGGAAGTGAGTCATCTCCAGTTTGCTGATGACACAATATTTTTTGTCAATGACAACAAATCCCTTCGCTGTTTGTTGGACATTATACAAATCTTCTGCGCCATATCTGGACTGAAAATCAATTTGATGAAAAGTCAACTGTTAGGATTGAATATGCCTGAAATTCTGGTTGACAATAACGCAAAAGATATAGGATGTGAAGTAGGGGGATGGCCGATGAGGTATCTGGGGCTGCCTCTAGGCAGAAATCCTAGAACACTATCTTTTTTGGAGCCTGTTTTAAGTAAATGTTCTAAACGCTTGGATATTTGGAAATGTTCTTTTCTATCTAGAGGTGGAAGATTGACACTCATCCAATCGGTTCTAGCAGCCTTACCCACCTACTATTTATCAGTTTTTAAAGCCCTAAAATCTGTCACAAACCTATTGGATAAAATGATACGTGATTTCTTTTGGGAAGGGGGTAATCTGTTAGGTAGTGATCATTTAGTGGCTTGGAATTCAGTTTGTAAATCCAGATTTCATGGGGGATTGGGCATTGGCAACATTGAAATCAGAAACAAAGCATTCCTAATGAAGTGGTTGTGGAGATTTCCGTTGGAAAATAGCTCATTATGGCATAAAGTCATGAAGAGTCGGTTTGGACAAGCTGAAAATTTTTGGGATTCAAAGAAGGGGGATAGAATGACACATAGAAGCCTGTGGAAAGGTATTGCAACATTGTATGAGAATTTTCTAAGTCTGATTAAATATAAGGTCGGAAGGGGAGACAAAATCAGATTTTGGGAGGGGGACGAAGCCTTGAGGGTCAGATTTCCGGACTTAGCTGCAGTGTCTTCGGCCAAGAACAAGTGCATCAAGGAGATGAAGGTGGGTAATGAAGGAGTTCGACCATCGGAACAAGGATGGAACTTTGATTTCAGAAGGAATTTATTTGATAGGGAGATTTCTAGCTGTTTGGAACTAGTGAGCACTCTTGAACACATTTCACTTGGTGAAATATTGGAAGATAGCAGAATTCGGACTCCGGATAATAGTGGAATTTTTTCTTGCAAATCAGCTTTTTGCGCTCTCAGCTTTGACTACTCAAGTCCGGAAGAGAAATGGGTTAAGACTCTTTGGAAAAGCCTTGCTCCATCAAGAGTCAAAGTGTTTGGATGGCTATTGGCTTTGGAGAAACTTAATGTCCATGAGAACTTACAAAGAAGGCATCCATACCAAGTGCTATCTCGAGCATGGTGTGTTTGCTCTAAATGTAACGAGGAGACTACTTCTCATATGTTCTTGGAATGTCTTATGGTCCAGAAATTGTGGTCCAAGCTACTTCATGAGTTTCACCTTCATTGGTGCATGCCTCGCTCGTTCAACCAGCTATTAGCATGCAGATTCGGGGGAGGAAAGAGGAGTTCAATTTTATGGACAGCAGCTATTCTAGCAATATGTTGGTCAGTGTGGCTTGAGAGAAATAGAAGGCTATTTGAAGAGAAAGAAGAATCAGTAGACAGCTTGTGGGAAAAGATCAAGTTATGGGTTGCCACCTAGACGTTCAACTCGAAGGAGTTCAAGGGATTATCCTTTCAAGTCCTTTGCAGAGAGTGGAGTAACTTGTGTAAGGCCATGGCTAAATACACCCAGGCCTTTGCTTCATGCACCCATTTATAACCATATTCCAATTTTACCCTCACACGTTGTTCATCCCGTTTCTTTCTTTTTCTTAAAAAAAAAAAAAAAATGGTTCGCCCCTTTGGGGGCGAACAGCCATGGTGTTGTTCGCCCCCTTGAACAGGCCAAAAAAATTTTGAAAAAAAATATTATTTTTTAAGTTTAAAGCTTTTTCTTTTTTTTTTTATAATTATATTCAATATTTACCGGATACAATTACTGAATTATCAAAAAAATTTCGAAATTTATTGTCGTCAAAGTGGTTCTCAAAAACGTAAAGCAAATTTCAAAATTAGCCGTGAATGGTGTAAAAAATTTGAATTTTTTAATGATTATATTTAACATTAACTGGATAAAACCAATTACTATATCATCAAAAAAATTTCCAAATTGATCGTCAAAGTGATTGTCAAAAAGTTAAAAATAAATTTTCAAATTATTCATGAAAGTGGCAATAAAAAATTTGAACAAAAAATAAAATAAAAATTACACATTTTTCTTTAAATTTTTTTAAAAATTTGTTCGCTGAATTCACAGCGAACAAGCTAAATTCGTAGCGAACAAGCTTTAGCATCGTTACGCCAACGCAACGAACAACAGTAAAAAGCCTGCTCACGCCTGCTTAAAGCTTAATGTAAAAATATATATATATATCTTGACCGGGTGCAATTAGTAAGGACATATTAGACTTTTTCATTTTTTTTTAATTTTTTCTGTTTTTAATGGGTGCACCCAACATTTTGCTGGGTGCATTTAGACGTACCACTTGTGTAATTAGTTTTCTAAGAAGTCTTTGGTATTTACTGTTCTTTGTAACTTAGAATGTTCCCTTGACATTCTCTGTAACTCACAGTTCATTTATATATCAATATGTTTCCTTTCAAAAAAAAAAAAAAAAAAAGACAGTCCTATTGAAGTATGGTGTGGTGTTACCTTAGTTATAGTTTTTAGATGGCTGAGTCCCACTTTAGTGCTTAAAACTTAAGCTACTTTTCATAGATAGTGGGTACATAGATAAAGAGGCTGACAAAGTGAACAAACTAGAGACTGTTTGAAGCGAAGAATTTGGGTTATTTATTTATTTATTTATTTTCCTTGATGCAAATCAATATTTGGGCTGTTATGTTTTCCATTTAATGCCTTCCTTGATTATTAATGCAGTTTAAGAGCGTCAATGGACGGTTATCTTGATGCTTTTGATCCTGTGAAGTCTGTTTTACCAGCTTGTATTTTTACAAATCGGGTTGAGGTCAGCAACAATATATACTGATTTACAGCGTTGAAATATAAAATTTATAGTACCACATTTGTTTCAAAGTTCGACAGTACTTTCTCATCATAAAGCCTTTTCGTAATATGTTTGTTGTTTGGAGACGCGAAGACATGAACCAACATCATAGCTATTGCAGATCGCATTCCCAATATATTATGACGTGATATTTCTTGTTCTTTGTGGCTGACTTCCTTAGAGATGTTAGAATTGACCAACATATAATAATGAGTACAATTGCACGTGGATATTTAGGTTTGGTTCCAAGGATATTTTTTCCATTGTTCTTAAATCTCATAACATGAGTTTATTGCTTGGAGTACGCGAAGAAATTTTATTGGGATGCTCAGTAATTTTAAGACATCGAAAAGAGGATAGAGTTCCATGGCAATTTTTGGTGTGATTAGTTCTTTTATGTTTAACTAAAATTCCTTTGAATCGTTAAATTAAAGTTTGTGGATTTGAACATTTTTGGGCTTGAAGAGTGTTCAATATTGAACATTCTATGCTTTTGTGAGCGCTAAGCTGTCATAGGTCATGACAGAATATAGTGGAAATAATTATGCAAACATGGAGTGCTTGGTCATATATTAAATTGATGAGAATTATCTTAAATTGATGAGAATTGATAATATACAGGATGTAAATGGTATAGGGAGCAAAAATGTAAATAGATAGATTATTAACTTGGTGAGCAAGACTTGTAGGTCTATATAGATGTACATGTATTACATACTTTATGATATATGAAATTCTCTCAAGTAACATGGTATCAGAGCTGACGGTTAAGGTAAATCTGAAGGAAAGTTAGGGTCACGATCAAAATTAGGGCTCAAAAGAAAGGGGATTAGGTTTGCATTTGGGGATTTCATGTTTAAGGCAATAATTGGCCATCACCGCAGATGTAGGAAGTTGCGCCCACTGCTGAGGAGTGTGTGAAGCACACGCGCCTTGCATCTATTTCAATTGGCTGTCCTTTTCCGGCGGGTGCAGCCACATAGGCAGTCGGAAATTCCATCGGCCAGCATCTACAAGGTCGCGGTGTTCATACAACCCTGTGGTGTGATTGGTTGGGTGTTTTGGTGAATATCCATCTGCCTGTTGAACTTTCTTTTCGAGCAGAATGGTCACTTGGGTACTCTCAGGTATTAATGTTTGAAAGTTGCTCTAACGGAGTAGTTTGTTTGTACTTCGTTCATATTTGCTCGACTTTGTTGTAGTGTGGGTACTCTTTGTTTTGTTTTCGTCGAGTTTGGAGTAGAATATTATCACCTCTTTTGTCCCATTTGTTACTTAGTTTGTGATTGAACTTGAGGTAATCTGTTTCTACAAATTTGGTACTATGGTGGAAAATGAATCGACTCGACTATTACTGATGTGGTTTCGGTGATGTTAAAAATCACCGAACACAAACTAAATGGCTCTGACTATTTGGATTGGAGTAAAATTGTTCGACTTTATTTGAGGAGTATCGATAAAAATGATCATCTAATTGAAGATCTGCCATTAGATGATTCTAAGAAGATGTGGCTATGGGAAGATGCTCGGCTATTCCTATTGATCTAGAACTTTATTGAAACTGAGGTAATTGGTCTAATTAAGCACTGTGAATTCGTTAAGGAGTTGATGGAGTATCTTGATTTCTTGTATTCTTGGAAAGGGCATATTTCTTGTATGTATGAGCGTTGTCAATCATTTTATCGTGCAGAGAAACAAGACAAGTCTCTTACGACTTATTTTATGGAATTGAAGTAGGCATATGAGGAACTTAACATGCTACTACCATTTAGCACTGATATAAAAGTCAAACAATCTTAGCGAAAAAGATGGGCAGTTATGAGTTTCTTGCCCGGCTTTCAATCTGAATTAGAGATTGCTAAATCTCAAATTCTCTCTTGTTCTGAGATTCCCTCTTTGCAAGAGACATTTAGTAGAGTACTTTGCACCGAGAGTTCCCCACCTGCTCCATCTACACAACTGAGCAGTGCTCTTATCAGTAAAAACAATGGAGGGAAGTAACACAAAGGTAGTAACAAAAGAATTGAGACTCGAGGCCAAATTGTGTGTCACTATTGCCATAATCCCGGGCATTTGAAGAACGATTGTTGGAAATTACAGAATAAAGTTTAGAGGTCTCAGTGTTCTCACATTGCTTCCATCAATGAGGCCTCTGAAAAATCCATATTGATCTCCGTAGATGAATTTCCTGAGTTCTCTCAATACCAAGAATCTTTGAAGGCCTCATCCACACCTATCAATGCCATTGCCGAGTCAGGTAAAACAAACGCAAGTCTTGTTTCTTCAGCCTCCAAATGGGTTATTGATTCTGGTGCCGTAGATCATATGTCAGGTAATTCTGATCTATTTTTTATCTATCCGCAAAATATTTCTTCTACTATTGCTTTAGCTGATGGGTCAACATCTCGTGTCCTTGGTTCAGGTACAATTACACCAACTCCTTTACTTCTGTTGTCGTCCGTCTTAGACCTGCCTTAGTTATGCTTTAATCTCGTTTCTGTAAGCAAACTAACTTGTGCACCTAACTGTTGTGTCTCATTCTTTCCTTATCATCGTCTTTTTCAGGATCTTATGACGAAGGAGATTATTGGCAAAGGACATGAGTCTGGAACCCTCTACATTCTCGACACAATAGTGCCAAAATCCATCACTTGTTTTGGAATCACAACCCCTTTTGAAACACATTGTCAGTTGGGACATCCGTTTCTTCCTCTTTTGAAGTAGCTTTGTCCTCAATTTCATAACTTCTAGTCATTAGATTGTGAGCCACGTCAATTTGCTAAACACCATTGTCAGAGTTCGAGTCCTAAAGTTAATAAACAAGCTAGTGCTCCTTTTGAGTTAGTGCATTATGACGTATGGCGTCCTTTTCCAGTTGTGGCTCAATATGCATTGAAGTATTTTGTTACTTTTGTTGATGATCACTCTTGAATGGACTGGTTATATTTAACGAAAAATCGTTCTGAGTTCTCTCATTTTAGTGCTTTTCGTGGTGAGATGAAAACCGAATTTCATGCACCTGTACAAGTATTGTGCAGTGATAATGCTAGAGAGTATTTATCTGAATCTTTTTATTCTTTCATGAGTGAAAATGGCATTATTCATCAAATTTCGTGTGTTGACACACCATCTCAAAATGGGGTGGTTGAACGAAAGAATGCACACTTACTCGAAACCGCAAGAGCCTTACTGTTACAAATGCAAGCTCCTCAGCAATTTTGGGCAGGTGTGGTCTCCACAGCTTGCTTTCTGATTAACCGTATGCCTTCATCTATTCTTCACGGAGAGAGTCCTTATCATATACTATTCCCAACTAAATCCTTGTTTTCTATTGAGCCTAGGATATTTGGTTGAACATGCTTGGTTAGGGATATTCGTCCTCAAGTCACAAAATTCGATCACAAGTCACTAAAACGCCTTTTTTTTCATTTGGGATATTCTCGTGTTCAAAAAGAATATAGATGTTTTTGCCCTAGCCTAAACAGATATCTTGTGTCAGCGGATGTTTCCTTAATGGAAGAGACACCACTTTCTCCCACTTTGGCTCCTGCCCTTATGAGTCAGGGATAGAAGGATGATTTGTTGATTTCTGCAATTACATCCCCTATTTCTGATCGTACTCCTATCCTACTACTACTCCAACTCCTGCTCCTACTGGGCCTCCAATCATTCAGGTCTACTCTCGGAGGCAACCTCTTCTAGAATCATGTCCCACACGAGTACCTTCATCATTAGATCCTGTATCTAGTGCTGATTTGTGTATTGCACTTCCAAAAGGTAAACATTTATGTACTTATCCTGTTTCTTCTTTTGTGATGTGTAATCACTTGTGATCTTCTAAATCTTGTATTGCTTCTCTCGACTCTATCTCTAACCTAAAACTGTTCAAGGAGCCCTGTCCCACCTGGATGGTGTAGTGCTATGATAAATTAGATAAATGCGTTGGATGAGAATGGTACATGGGACTTAGTAAATTTACCTGTCGGAAAGAAGGCTATCGGATGTAAATGGGTGCTTGCAGCTAAGGTCAATCTTGATGGGACACTCTCTCCTATTGCTAAGTTGACCTCTATTAGATTATTCATTTCTATGACGGCCACTCATCATTGGCCCTTACATCAGCTTGACATTAATAATGCCTTTCTTCATAGTGAGCTTGAACAGGAAGTGTGTACGAAGCAATCTCTTGGTTTTGTTCCTCAGGGGGAGTATGGGAAAGTGTCTTCTTCGCAAGTCTTTGTGTGGTTTGAAGCAAAGTTCTCGTGCTTGGTTTGGAAAATTCCATTACGCTCTTAAGAAATTTGGGATGACAGAGAGAGTCTGATCACTCTATTTTCTACCACCAATCTGAAGTTCGAATCATCCTTTTAGTTGTATATGTGGATGTCATTGTCATCACTGGGAGCGATACTACTAGAATCTCCTCTGTCAAGTCATTTCTTCACACTCAGTTTCACACTAAAGACTTGGGGATACTACATTATTTCTTAGGTGTTGAAGTCACGAGAAGTAAGAAGGGTATCTTCCTATCTGGTGAAAATATTTTCTCACGAGAAGTCAGTCAGTTCATGTCATCCCCAATAGTTCATCTTGTACTCTGATCATGGTCACACTCATATTGAATGTTCTACAGATGCAAATTGGGCAGGCTGCAAGATAGATAGAAGATCTATATCAGGGTATTGTGTCTTTGTTGGAGTAAATTGGTCTCCTGGAAGAGGAAGAAGTAAAGCGGTGTATCACAGTCAAGTGTAGAATCAGAGTATAGAGCCATGGCTGAGTTTGTGTGTGAGATAGTATGGATATATCAACTTTTGATTGAGATCGGTCTCAAAGCCTCAACACCAGCAGAATTGTGGTGTGATAACCAAGCTACTCTTTATATTGCATCTAATCCTGTATTGTATGAACAAACGAAGTACATTGAAATTGATTGTCATTTCATCCGTGAGAAAATATAGCAAGGTTTGATTTCTATGGGATATGTGGCGATAGGAGAAGAACAAGTGGCGGATATTTTCACAAAAGCCTTAAATGGAGTATGGGCTGATTATCTTTGTAATAAATTGGGTATGCTTGATGTCTATGCTCCAACTTGAGGGGGTGTAAATAGTATAGGGAGCAAAAGTGTAAATAGACAGACTATTAACTTATATATGTACATGTATTACATACTTTATGATATATGAAATTCTCTCAAGTAACACAGGAATTACTAGAAGCTACAGCAATTTTAAATAATTG
The DNA here is from genome assembly GCA_018223645.1 of Jasminum sambac. Classification (NCBI taxonomy): domain Eukaryota; kingdom Viridiplantae; phylum Streptophyta; class Magnoliopsida; order Lamiales; family Oleaceae; genus Jasminum; species Jasminum sambac. The sequence goes on from CP073640.1 coordinate 37,565,544, forward strand.
GCTCATGTTGCGTTGACCTAACGAGACGACATGAAAAGAAAATTATGACAGGATGGACTAGACGGAACCTCACTTGGCCTATGGCATGTCAGATGTTGTGAATTGTATAAATGTAGAGTTTTATTTATAGCAACAATAGATTAGGCGATATTCTAGTTTCTTAGTATAAAATCTCGTTCTCTTGCATGAATATATGTATAGCCACTGAATGGAACACAAGAAATTATTGTTTCCCTCATTTGATTACATGGAATCAAAGGTAGCAAAAAAATTCTAGGGTTGGTTGTGCTTCATTCCAACCACCCTCTTCATCACAAGCCCTAGTTGCCAATTACTGTTCATGACTATTGTTCACCGCACACTATTCATCAGGTACACACTGTGTGCACTGTTCATCTATACTGTTCATTGCAAGCACTGTTCATTGAGTTACTGCTCATCCGAATTTAAAAAGGGTGGCTTTTTCGTTGGAGCAGATTCCGGCTTTCTTGAAATCGGCTGCGTTGGAACTTGCTGACCTTGTTTTTGATTTCTGGTTAATCGTACAATGTTTATTTCACTGTTTGGTTCAACCTTGCAATCCGCTGTCCGTAGTCAGGTTTGAGTAAAGGATTTATTTCACTTGTGTTGGAGTTTGCAATTTCCATCTTTATTCGGGCTTACTGTTTGGCTTTCTTGTGGTTAAGCTTTGTTAAGTCTTTCGTGGACTCTTTTGTGGTGCCATGGCAAATAATAAATGAGGATCGGGATTATCTTTAAGCTGTTGTCATAGAGTGAAACATATGAAGTGTGATTGTTAGAAATATCAGAGTAAGAGTCGAAAAACTTAGGCTGTTTCAATAGCTATTTATGAATTTGCCTAGTTAGATAACTCACACGTGGACACGTGTCTTGCTTCCACATCTTCGAAATGGGTCTTTGATTCTGGTGCAAAACATCATATGATAGGTAACTTAAGCTATTCTCTAGTTTTCAATCACATAAATCGCTTTTTTCTGTTACTTTATCTGATAGATCGACATCTTGTGTCCTTGGTTTGGGCACTGTTAATCCAACTCCTTCAATTTTGTTGTCTTCTGTCTTACACTTGCCCCAGTTGTCTTTTGACCTAATTTCTACAAGAAAATTGACTCGTGACCTCAACCGTTGTGTCTCATTCTTTCCTAATCATTGCTTAGTTTGGGATCTTACAACAAAGAAGATTATTGGTAAGGAACATGAGTTAGGAGGCCTCTACATTCTTAACGCACAAATACGTAAATCTATTGCTTGCTCTAGCATCACATCTCCTTTCGAAGCACATTGTCGATTGGGTCATCCTTCTCTCCCCTTGCTAAAAAAGCTTTGTCAGCAGTTTAGTCAAGTGTCTTCTTTAGATTGTGAGTCGTGTCAGTTTGCTAAACACCATCATGTTAGTTTGAGTCCTAGAGTCAATGAGCTAGTGCTCCTTTTGAATTAGTTCATTCCGATGTTTGGGGTCCTTGTCCAGTGTGTCTAAAATTGATTTCGGTATTTTGTTACTTTTGTTGATGATTGCTCTCGGATGACTTGGTTATACTTCATGAAAAATCATTATGAGTTGTTTTCTCATTTTCATTCATTTTGCGCTGAGATTAAGACTCAATTTGATGTTCCTGGCCAAATATTGTGTAGTGATAATGCTAAAGAGTACTTATCTAAGTCTTTTCAGTCTTACATGCATCAAAGTGGCATTATCCATCAAAGTTCATGTGTTGATGCACCGTCTCAAAATGGGGTAGCGGAGAGGCATCTACTTGAAACCGCAAGAGCCTTATTGTTTCAAATGCATGTTGTAAAGCACTTTTGGGCTGATGCGGTCTCGACAGCCCATTTTCTGATTGATCGGATGCCTTCATTTGTCGTTAATTGTGAGACATCATATCATATTCTATTTCCTACTAAGCCTTTGTTTCCTATTGAACCTAGGATATTTTGGAAGTACTTGTTTTGCTCGGGATGTTCGCCCTCAGGTGACTAAATTGGATCCGAAATCAAGAAATGCATTTTCCTTGGCTACTCTCTTGTTCAAAAGGGGTATAGATGCTTTTGTCCAAGTCTTAATAGGTATCTTATGTCGACGGATATCACCCTTCTTGGAAACACATCTTTCTCCACATCATCCACCTGCATTGGTGAGGGGGAGGATGATGATTTGTTAATTAATACTAGCAGATCCTTTGTTCCGGCTTCTACTCCAGTCTCCCTGCTCCGGTCCAAGCTCCTAAGTCTCCTATCACTCATGTTTACTCCCGGCGGCAACCCCCTCCGGAACCATGTCCTGCACCAAGTCCTTTGTCATCAGATCTCGTCTCAAGTGATGATCTGCCAATTGCTCACAGAAAAGGTAAACGATAGGGTCCTCATCCCATTTCTTCTTTCGTGACTTACAATCAATTGTCGTCATCTTCTAAGTCTTTTATCGCATCTCCTGATTCTGTTTCTATTCCGAGAACTGTTCATGAAGCTCTATCTCATCCTGGATGGCGTGGTGCAATGATAAGAGGAGATGAATGCTTTAGATGCCAATGGTACGTAGGACTTGGTGAATTTGCCTACCGGGAAGAAAGCTATTGGTTGTAAGTGGGTATTTGCAATTAAAGTTAATTCGGATGGGACTGTTGCTCGATTGAAAGCTCGTCTCGTCGCTAAAGGATATGCTCAAACCTACGGAGTCGATTATTTTGACACATTCTCTGTTGTTGCTGAATTAACCTTTGTTAGGTTATTTATCTGTATGGCTACCACACATAATTGGCCTTTGCATAAGGTTGATATAAAAAACCCCTTTCTTCATGGAGATTTGCCGGAGGAAGTTTATATGGAGCAACCTCCTGGTTTTGTTTCTTAGGGGGAGTATGGGACAGTGCGTCATCTTCGGAAATCTTTATACGGTCTGAAACGGAGTCCTCTTGCGTGGTTTGGAAAATTCAACCAAGTCTTTGAAAATTTGGCATGGTCAAAAGTCAGATCACTCGGTCTTCTATAAGCACTTTACCGTTGGGATCATTCTTTTGGTTGTATATACATATGATATTGTTATTACTGGAAACGATGCTATGGGAATTTAATCTCTTAAAGCCTTTCTTCACACTCGGTTTCACACGAAAGACTTAGGGATGTTGAAGTATTTCTTGGGTCTTCAGTCACACGGAGCAACAAAGGTATCTTTCTATCTCAAAAGAAATATGCGTTTGATTTATTAATTAAGACAGGAAGGTTGGATCATCTGGGGAAGAATCGAATATTGGTTTGTAAGTTGAATTATCTTACAGTGACTCGTTCGGATATCGCATATTCTGTTAGTGTTGTGAGCTAGTTTATATCATCTCCTACAATTCATCATTGGGCAGCTTTAGAACAGATTTTGTGCTACTTGAAAGGAGCCCCTGAACGTGGCATCCTTTATGGAAATTAGGGTCACGCTAGGATTGAGTGCGTTTCAGATGCTATCTGGGCAGCTATTACAGGATATTGTGTCTCTGTTGGGGGAAATATGATTTCATGGAAGAGAAGAAGCAAGATGTTGTCTCACGTTCGAGTGCAGAATCAGAATATAGAGTTATGGTACAGTCCGTTTGTGAAGTAATGTGGATGTATTAGTTTTTGAATGAAGTTGGCCTTAAGACTTCAATGCCAACAAAGTTGTGGTGTGAGTGGCTCTTCATGTTGCCTCCTACCTTGTATTCCATGATCGAGCTAAGCACGTTGAGATGGAGTCCCATTTCATTCGGGAAAAATTACAGCAGGGTTTGATCTCCACGGGACATGTCAAGAGTGGAGAACAATTGGGACATATTTTCACAAAAGCTCTAAACGGAGTTCGGGTTACTTATCTTTGCAATAAGCTGGACATGATTAACATCTATGCTCCAACTTGAGGGTGAGTGTTGTGAATTGTATGTATGTAGAGTTTTATTTATGGCAATAATAGGTTAGGAGATATTCTAGTTTCCTAGTATAGAACCTCATTCTCTTGTATAAATATATGTATAGCCTGTAATGCCCCGAGTTCTAACTACCTGAAACGCCACGTCATCCTTCTAAGCAAACTTTGAATTTAAAAGACAACTGTTTTTACTAGAAAGTGAAAATTCGCGGAATATTATTTAATAATCAAATGTTGACATTTCAAACTTTGAAACAGGCTGATACAGAAACAAATTAATGAAATAATAATAAAACCAATAGTTTAATTTCTCAACATAAAATAATAAAAATAAGCAATCTTAAATGAGCTCTCAATAAACTCTTTATTGGTCCACCACCCAATGCCACGCCGTCAGCGCCGCAATCTTCAAATGTTTGGTTAAAGAAAAATATGAGTATTTCATGAAAATACCCAGTAGATCTCACTCATGATAATAATTCTATATTACAAATAAACGTGTGATCATGTATTCCAAGTAATAAATTTCAAGAACAATTAATAAATACAAGTTCAAGTCTAGTATCATGCATTTAAGCAAGTAATTCTCATTTCTCATGTGTTTGAATCTGTCATGCTTGAAATAAAGCAAGTAATTCATGGAAATACGTACCACATGCAAACACATAATAGGAATTAATCATCTATGCACATTTTTTGAAAATAAAAATATTTGTAGCTAGAGATCTACCTTAGTACCGTGCGTGAGAGCCATAAAATCGTAAATCTCTGGGGTTATCACGTCTTGTCTTGTCTTAAAATAATTCAAATAACTCTTATTGGGCTCTTGGGTAAATAACGTCTCAAAAATAAAGGAAATTATTAAAAGTGGGGTTTAAATTGATTAAATATGAAATTTAGGGATTGAAATAGTTAAATTTGAAAGGTTGGGGCTAATTTGCAAGATTAGAGAATTCAGGGACTAATTCGGAAACCAAACGATAGTTGAAGGGTCAAATCTGCAATTGACCGTGGTTGAAAACTATTGGACTTGATTGAAAATGAATTAAAACTTCGGGATCTCTTGCGTAAATAGTATGGGGACTAAATTGAAAGTCAACTAAAAGTTTGTAGGGTTTAAAATGCAATTGACTTTAATTAAAATCATAGGACCAGCTTAAACATAAATTAAAACTTGGACCTTTGAACTAAATAGAATAGGAGGACTAACTTAAATAACTAAAGGGAACTCGGGGACTTGGACTGAAAGATGCTAAATATAACCAGATTTACTTCCTCATTCACCATCGTGAATTCATCGGAAAGGGAAAGAGGGGTCGTGGCTCCGCTTGACTCCTGCCAGAGTCTTGTCGGCGACTATCGGAAAGTGCGCCGCCACCGATGATGGCGATTGCGAGAGAGAGATATGGTGAGAGAGAAGAGATAGAGAAAGTAATTACGAAAGGGAAAGGTCACGGAAGGGAGAATCAGAGGCAATGGTGGAGGCGATGACTGGTGCCGATGCCGGTGAAGGCAATCGGTAGGTCCCCCAACTCTGTTCCTCAATTTCTACTCCTCCTACACTCTTTTCTCTTGGTAACGTCACTAGCTATGTATGCATAAATGGAAAAATTGAAAGAGAGACCAGGGTGAGAGATTACTGAAAACTTGTGGGTAAATTGCTGTGAATCACAAACGTGAATTGAGTGTTGTATATATAGGAGTTTTTTTAAAAATCGTAATTGAGGTATGTCTTGGGAAGAAATTCTTTCCTAAATTGCAAAATCCTAAGTTAATTATGGAAAACTTTCATCTGAGCCCTAAAACGTGAGTAACAAGAATTAGCGTTAGGGTTGTTTTGAATTCTGGGGCTCAGTCTCGAAAATTAGGGTTAATAGGGGATAAACCAAAATTAGACTTAATAATTTAGTGCTAGACTAGAATTCGGGGAAAAGTTTGTTAAAACTATGTTAAAATTTTTGGATTGCTACATAGCCACTGAATGGAATACAAGAAATTGTCGTTTCCCTCATTCGATTACAATAGATAAATGTGCCAATGATCAAAAGGCGTCATTGTGCTAGTGCAAATAATCTCTAGGATTCGTTTTGGACCATGCTGTGGCCAGGGAACCACTCCTTATTAAAGGATTTTTCAAAGGTGTGAATATAAGGGTGCGTTTGATTGGTAAAGTTTTTCCTCGATTGCAAGTTGGAGAAGGAAATTACTTTATAAGGTACAGTCATTTTAAGCTCAATTTTTGCCAATTCTAGGAATACGTTTTCTTAGGGGGCTAGGTTGTTTTTATTTTGCAGCAAATATTTTCCAAGTTTTCTTTTACATGTTTGTCAATCAAACACAGCCTAATTTTAAAAACAGTAAACGGTTGCACTTGAGTGTTCCCTGAAATCTTTGAGGGCTGATTTTGTTAGTAATAAATTTGTGATCTATGCAAGTGCTGGTGCTTTAACAAAACTCAGGAGTTGTCTTCTCACATCTGTCTGGAGCTAAGAATCAGGTTATGCCCATGCACATCCTGTTCTCTCTGATCATTTGGACAAAATCTCATCCTTGACTGAATAATCGATTTTAAATCGGTCTCTATGCAATTTTTGTAGCTAGCTCACTCCTTGTGCTATGATAGTATGATTTATGTCAGCTACTGGAAAATGATTTTTATGGTGTAACCGTTCTTAAGTTAATTTTGTACAATATTTCCTGATCACATCTTTTTGTCGAATGTTGGCAGGAACTTGAATTTGAATGTGTTCCAACGACCCTCATGGATCGAGTTATTAACTTTTTAAATGTAAGAAAGTTAACATTTCTTTTATGTTTTCCATGGGTTGATCCCTCACCAGTGGTTCTCACAGGACACTAGGGAAGAACTTAGATGCTCAATGGCAAAGGATGCTGCTTCTATCAATAATGAGAGTTTTCATACCCATGAAGACCCCATTTGTTCTGAAACGTTGAACTCCAATGAAGGAGAATTATTAAGGCAGCAGTCAAATGACATATTGTATGACTTTCAAAGAAAAATCAGTTTCCCCAAACATGAGATGCAAGAGATGCCTTCTACGTCCTTCTGTGACAATAAATCATCATACAAATCACTTCTTGGTATGTAACGCACGCTTCTACTTTACATGCAGAGTCACTCTAATTTTGATATTCAAATTGAACAAGTATTGGATCTTTTACGGTTAAACCTATTTCCTCTGTAATAATTTAAAATGAATACAAGGCTGAGAAAGAGAACAAAATTTCCCTCAATAGTACAAGTTACATACTCGCTTTCGTGGTACTTGTTCTACTTTGTACATTTTAAGTGCAGGTTGTTGAGGGGAGATCAAACACTATTTGATAAGTCTATCTGATTCTACGTACTCCATTGCAGCGAACATGAAAATTATAGTTTTGCTTCAACAAATGTTTTCGAAGTGCTGAACGTTTATGAATTGCCTAAATGAAAAAGCTCTTGATTCATTGCGAAATTCATGCTTTTCTCTATATTTCGTGATGGACAGTGATTACCAACTAGTCGTTTGATATCATCCTGGGCAAACTGCATCATTCTTAATAGTGGCCCCCAGGTTCCTAAATTGTGATTAAGGTCAATTAGTGTGTCCATCGGTTTGTTCTAGCCCAACATGCTATTTATTTGAGAAGATCTAGAACATACATCCTTCTGGGGAGGAATATTCTCTTACTCGATTTTTCTATTTCAATTCCTAAAGATATCTCAAAGTTCCAAAGTCTTATACATCAGAGGTACTAAACAGACGTTTCTGAGACTTGTTTTCTGGTTCTTGTCAATGGAGCAGCCTTTCAACGGAGCAGCCTTGAATGAAGTATCAAACCTGTTAGGTGTCTAAGTCTTTGAAAGCTGCAGAAAATTGTCTGGTTTTACTGTTTACATTCTGAAAGTGTTGGGATATCGTCTTGTACTGCGTGTTTATCTTGATTTTGACGTTCAAACTTGAGAAACTGATTTCAAGCGAGAAAACTTGTGGCAGAAAAACTACCTAATACTTTGAATTTTTGAAATGGTATTCCAATGGTTCTATGAGATAAATCTTCCTGCGCAGTATGAGTTTCTCTGTGCAGCACACTGGAAGACCAGGCTTCATTTCCTGTGTCAGCCAATTGATATAAATGATAGCAATTTAACTTAATCATCAAATGCAGATATAGAAAATGAAGATCAGCTTCTTGATAATTTACTACAATCAAGGAGCCTGGCGATGGAGAAATTAAAGGCAAGCCGACAACAAGTAATCCTTGTAGCATCACTTATTGATCGGATACCTAATCTCGCTGGATTAGCACGAACTTGTGAGGTGCGTTAGGCCATTTTTTGTATTTTGACATGTTTGTACACAATATGTTGGTTACAATAATTATTGAGATTTCATTTGTCTTGACCACTACTAGGTATTTAGAGCGTCAGGACTAGCAGTTGCGGACAAAAAAATATTAAAAGACAAGCAGTTCCAACTCATCAGGTACAGATCATTGTTCTGAAGATACGTTATTGATTAATGTTTCACACTTGTATAGATCTTCATACTCTTCAATGTATTATGGTTTCTCTTGAAAATCTGTGTGTTTTCTAGTTTCGGAATTTGCTTGATTTTGTTTTCATTTATTGGCACATTGTTGTGCCCTGCTTATGGACTCTGCACGAAGCAGTGGCAGATCCTGGATTTGTGCCAACAAATATTTGCCCAGTGTCTACCATGGACTTTCTATTGTTACTTGTTTAAGTTTTCTAGTGGCCTTTCACATGGTTGGTGGCCAACACAAAAAATGCAGCGGCCTAAACATCACAAACAAATTCAATATGATATTACTTTTGTGAAAACAGTGGAAAAAGTACATGTTTTACAATATTTTTTAACTCAACAGCTAAAATAATTGAACAATGTCAGAAATTTGTAAAAGTTAAGCTATCTATTAATAGAGGATGCTAAATAATTGTATTCGCTTTTTAAATACCTATATACCAAGAAGGTACGAAACGATAAAATCCTAATACGATAATTTCAGATATTCATGCATTCTGCTAGGTTGACATTTCTGAACCTATGCTACTGAAATTGTATTCCATAGAAGAGTTTTGGTAATGATAATATGTTGTTGCTGTGAATTTTAGTTCTGCAAGTCGGCATCAAAGAAAGGACAACATTCATGATGGAACAAAAAACACTAGGATACCGTTTGTGAACTTATCTGAGTAGGATTATCATTAGAGAAATTAAACATGAGAGAACATAAAAATGCAGCAATTTCTTTAATATCAACTTGTGAAAGTCTATGTGCTTTTAACCTTGTCTGAGTACTACTATTGTTGTTTCAGTGTAACAGCAGAGAAGTGGGTTCCAATCATAGAAGTCCCAGAGAGAAGTATGAAATATTTCTTGGAGAAGAAAAAGAAAGATGGATACACTCTCTTTGGTCTAGAACAAACTGCAAACAGCACACCGCTGGACCAATGCATTTTTCCTACGAAGACTGTAAGTCTTACTCAATCATGAATGTTTTTAACTCTTTATCAGTTTATCAGTTCTCTTCTTTCTCCATCTCCATTTCAAACGTTACATAAGACAGATGAAAGGAGAGCATGTCTGCATATTTATATGGGTAAACTCGTCCAGGTATTAGTCCTTGGCCGTGAAAAGGAAGGAATACCCGTAGAGATTATCCACATGCTGGATGCTTGCATTGAAATTCCACAACTAGGAGTTGTTCGATCACTCAATGTTCATGTCAGTGGCGCCATTGCTCTCTGGGAATACACTCGTCAACAAATCTCACATTAAATTCTGCACTTCTGATGTGGTTCTGCATTCTATAATGGAAGAAACACTTGTTACACCTGTCCTCTTTGGCTGCCAGTCAAAACCGACCACCGACATATAATGGTTAGCATTTATTTGCTCAGTATATTTATGGGATTCTGAATATATTTGGACAAATTGACATGGAATAGAAAATTTTATGCCTTCGGATATGTAGATGCATGTAGTATGCGGTGGGTAGGCAGAGACGAAGGTATCGATTATTTGTTGTACATGGACCAATTTAAGCAGGATATTTATTATACATCGGTGGTTGATGGAGAGATTGTACCATTTGATTCGTTGCTTTATGTGAAAGATAAGCCATCTACAACGGGGATGTGAATTGTACGATGATGTGAATGAGAGAGAGAGAATTATTTTAATTGGAGAGAAATGGATAAAAAGGGCAAAAGTGAAAAGAGAAGATATGTAAAAATAAATTCAAAAATAATAATAAAATAATAGTGGAAGACATTTGGATGGGGGTGGGAATATAGAAAATAAATTCAAAAATAGTAATAAAATAGTAGTGGAAGATATTTGGATGAGAATGGGAATATAGACATGATACGGAAATTCATGAAGAAAAATAGAGAAAAAGTGGGATAATTGAGGGAAAAATTTCTAATACTCCAAGAACATGGAACACTCAGTACTCTTGATCAATGAGAAATAAGATAAATAGAATATGAGGGTTCCAATTAATAAATTAAATGGCAGTGTCTACTTGTCAGTGCCCCATTAGCTAGGAGCAGTGAATTCGGCAGGCTTGGAGTATTAGAAATGTTTTCGTAATGGAGAGAAAACGGATGAAAAAAATTGAAAATTAAAAACATAGAGAACTATGGGACTCTCTCTCTCTCTCTCTCTCTCTCTCTCTCTCTCTCGACATTGTTTCCAGATGATGCGTTGGAGATTTCGTAAGTGTTGGTACTTTGATTTTGTTGTTCATCTTATCTTTATCAATCCGATTCACAGTGCCAGGTTGTTATGGAGCAATATATGTGACTAATTGTGTTGTCAACCTTCGTTTTTGAGAGCCTATTTTATGTTTCTTAAATTTTTTTAATTAAAATATAGTATACATCACTAATCTCTGTGTGTCAAATTGTATTGATGTGGCTACATGAATTATTATTATAAGAGGAACATTGAAAAAGACATGAAATAGAACTAACGTACTATTAAGAGTCTCACCGAACTCTCTCTAGAGAGTCCTGACGTTTGCCGCTTATTACAATTCTCAACTTTTTGTCGTATTTTTATAATTAATCATTTAATGATTATTAAATATTGTCATAAAAATATTTATTATGTTCACATGCTTTGAAATTAGCAGCAAATTTTATCTTTTTGTATTTGTTATTATCTCCGTCCCAAAATTATAGTCATTTTCTTATCTTCACATAAATTAAGAAAAATGTAATTAAAGGTATTGGAAAATTACAATTCAAGATTATTTTTCTAATATGCTATCTCATTTATTAAATTTTTATTTCAACTACTCTATTTTGATGATAACAATGTATATTAAATGAGAGCATAAAAAATAAGTAATATTTTAATTACATCTTTAAAAGAAATGTGGCATATATTTTGGAATGGATGAAAAAGAAATAGTGAACTATATTTTTGGGACAGAGATAGTAATATTTACTTATTTAAAATTAGTATTAGATACAAATTTTTTGTAGTTGTAAATGAAGGTTAAACCTAATAATTGAACTAAAAAAATATTTGAAGATATAATTATAACAAGAACTTTATGAAGCTTACGAGTAATTATTATGTGGAACACCAAATAGAAATTGTGATGCGAATATGGTTACTCATTTGATATTTACAATGTAATTTCTAGTACTTTTTCTTTAATTTTCAATAATACATCCAAAAGTAAAGTTAATTTCATCAAATTTAAGTTGAATAGAACAAATTCTACTTTGACAGTTTGGCTTAACCTTTTATCGAACCTTTTTCGGTTTTTTTATATTTGTAGATTTATAATAAATAACTAAATTATCAGAAATTCCAAAATAATAATAATAATAATAATAATAATAATAATAATAATAGATTAACTAAATTATCCTTAGAGCATGTCCAATAGGTTTTTTAAATGTAAAATATTCTTTATCTTAAGGAGTCAAACACTAAAATATAACTCCAATCAACTCCTTATTTTAACATTTTCTCAAATGGAGGAGTTTGACTCTCCAAATTTGGAGAGCCAACCCTTCTCTATAATTTAATGGCCATAGATTTCAATACTCTTTTCTTCCCTGACTTGTCCATGCTCTTTTCTTGATTAAACTGAACCACAATTAATCATATTGGTCAAAGAGAATTAAGATACTCCTTCATTCCATATATATAGGCTTATTTGATTTTTCACAAAAATTAATAAAGGTATTTGAAACATATATTTTGTCAATTATGCTTCCAATTTACTTTTATTTAATGAGTAAAATTTAACATGGATACTTATAACTAGTATATCATTTTGTCACGGTGAATTCAACCGAAGGATTTGGAAAGAATAAGAAGATGAAAATGATATGAACAATTTCGTAGATTACTAGATTAGTGTGAGATTTCAAAGAAATTTCGCACGAATTTTGTGACTTTCAGTTTTGGTGAAGACCAATAGCAATGTGATATTTCTATCTCATAGAGATATTCTCTTTGATCGTACGTATTAAAGAGGGGCATATGATTAAAATGTTTGAAATTAAAGTTCTTAAAAAAATGCATATATATTTGGAACATTCAAAAAGGGCACAAACACACACACACACAAACACACACACACACATATATATATATATATAGATATATTTGACAAAAGGAGTAATAAATGTTGATTAAAAATAAAATATCATAAGAATCGTTTCTTGATATATGTAAAATAAATAGTCCAAAATTAAAAGATGTGTTATAAATAATTCAAAAGTTGGATGCATTATTGTGAATGAGTTGTGAATGACTATGAAATCATGTGAGGATGAAAATAATTCATGAATAATTGTACAACTTGATTGATAATCATGTGTAATATGACTCATCATTTTTGTTTTGATTCTACACTTGATGGTCTATAAATAGACCTCAATTCATGAATTGATGGATGAAGAAGAAGGAAGAAAGTTCAATATATTTCCTCTCTATTCTCTTTAGCATTTAAGGTATTTTTTACTTTGATTTTATAACACGTTATCAAGACGTAGTCTCTACACTAGAGCTCACTCTTGTAGTAAAAGGAAATATGCTCTACAGCTTGCATCTTATAGATGACCTCTCAGACGTAAACCTAATTATTACAAGATAATCACGATTTTTTTACAAGAAATTTTATTTTGTTATTGTTGTGCGACGAGTACTAATTCAAATTTCAAAATAAAATATACTAGCTCATCTAAATTTTTGAAAATGTCGCTTGCAAAACTTAATTTTGTCGCTCTTGATATTTCACGGTGATAATTATTCATCATGGACACTTGATGCCGAGATTCACTTGATCTCAAAAGGGTTAGGTGAAACAATAATCGAAGGAAATGAAAGATCCCAAAGCAGATCGCAACAAATAAGTAATTTTCCTTCGACGACACCTACATGCATCTCTCGATGGTAGAATACCTCACGATCAAAGATCCATCTGCTCGTGGAAAAATTTAAAGGATGATTCGATCACCAAAGAGTCGCTGTCCCGCCCAAGGCCGATATCGATGGATGCACTTGCGCCGCAAGATTTTAAATCAGAAAAGATTACAATTCCGAATTATTCGTAATACGCTCAATTACTTTTCGTGGTGAAGAAATTATCGAGTAAGATATGTTAGAAAAAACTTTTTCAACATTCCATGCCTCGAACGTGTTCCCCGCAGCAGCAGATCGGTGAGCGTAGATTTCAAACGTATTCTAACTTGTATCTTGCTTATTAGTAGCGTAACAAAATAATGAACTACTCATGAAAAACCATGGGATACGCCCAACAGGATCCACAAAGTGATACCGTAAACAAATGGAACTATATGGCCTCGAGGTAAATGCAACGTTCCGGAAAAATAATTACGGACGTGGACGTGGACGTGGACGTGGGCCACGTGGACGTGGACGTGGGCCACGTGGGCGTGGACGAGGGTTTAGACGTGAATTCCAACATGATAATGGAAAAGGTCATTTACGATATAATGAGCAATCAAAGAACATAATAGCGAGTTCAAATTTCGTAAAAATAATGGAAATGATTCATTTGATAAAGGCAAGAATGACAGATGCTATCGATGTGGAATACACGGGCATTGGTCCCGTACATGTCGTACACCAAAGCATTTGGTGGACTTATATATAAACTCGACCAAGGGAAAAGAGAAAGGAAAAGAAAAAGTTGAAACCAATTTTCTTGATTGGGATGACGGAGTCAATGGAACTCATTTTGATACTCCCGACTTTTTCCCGCATCCTCGCAGATCATACAAACATTGGAAGTTTGATGGAAAATATCGATTAAATAATTCTCTAATGAAGTATTATTATATTTATGGTGTATTATGTGTGAAATATTTTTCTATAATGCTTTTGTGTGATAAGTGTGGAATTGTTATCTTTATATTTGTATTGTTATTTTCCATTAAGTGTTATATGTAATTGTTGTTTGTTAACTGATATGAATTTTATATTTTAAATTTCTTTGTAGACCATGACAAATTGCCAAGATATTTGCTCTAATGATAGCGCAACTACGCATACTATTTTACAAGATAAGAAGTTTTTCTTGGATTTGACAATACGAGAAAATTATGTCTATACAATTTCGTGCATCAAATATTATTGAAGGCTCCAGAGAGCTCAGATTATCCTCGCCAAATGATACACAATTGAATATAGATGATGCACTTTATTCTAGCAAATCCAAGAAATTTGCTTAGTTTTAAGGATATCCGCAAAATGGATATCACATTGAAACAATGGAAGAAAATAATAAAGAATATCTTTACATAAACTCATTTCTATCCTGGGCATAAGCATTAAAGAAAAACTTCCATCGCCTCCATCCTGAATGTATTATACATTCATAAGAACGATTGAGTCTAACAACATCATAAAATCAAAATTTATTGACTCAAAGGTTCTTAAACTTTGGCATGATAGATTTGGGCACCCAGAATCGACTATGATGCAACGAATAATTAAAAGCTCACATGGACATCCTTTTAAGAACCTTAAGACTATTTTACCAAATGAGTGTCCATGTGAAGCTTGTTCACAAGGTAAATTAGTCATCGCACTTCTAAAACAAAGGTAAATGTTGAATCGCCAACTTTTCTGAAAAGAATTCAAGGTGATATTTGTGGACCTATACACCCACCTTGTGGACCATTTCGTTATTTTCTGGTCTTAGTTGATGCATCTACTAGATGGTCACATGTTTGCCTACTTTCAACTAGAAACGATGCATTTGCTAAACTATTAGCCCAAATTATAAAATTGCGAGTTCATTTCCCTGATTATTCGATCCAGTCCATTCGATTTGATAATGCTGGTGAATTTAGATCAAAAGCATTTGATGATTATTGTACAGCTATGGGAATTGAAGTTGAATATTCTGTTGCTCATGTCCATACACAAAATGGATTGGCAGAATCATTTATTAAACGCCTCCAATTTATTGCTAGGCCTATGCTTATGAGGTCAAAACTCCCAACTTCTACTTGGGGACATGCTATATTACATGCTGCGGCATTGATACGTCTCAGACCAACTGCATATCATCAATACTCCCCTTTACAATTAGCATTTGGTCAAGAACCTAATGTTTCTCATCTTCGAATTTTTGGTTGTGAAGTACAGGTACCAATTGCACCCCCACAGCGTACCAAAATGGGTCCCCAACGAAGGCTTGGAATTTATGTTGGGTTTAATTCACCGTCAATCATCGTATCTAGAACCTTTAATGTGTGATCTATTTAATGCATGCTTTAATGATTGTCATTTTAATGAAATGAATTTTCCAACACTGGGGTACAAAACTACATCCTGAAAGAAAATCAACTTTCTGGAATGAGAAGACTCTAGCTCACTTTGATCCTCAAGCAATAAATGTGAGAGAGAAATTGAAAATCTTATTCATTTGCAAAGAATCGCATATGAACTCGCTCGATGCATTTGTGAATACAAGGAAAGTCACAGTCGCATATACCTAGGTAGAGAATACACCAAGCAAAAATTGATGTCCCCAGCAGACAACCCGTTACAAAGAAATGAATCTAAAATACGCCGTAAGCGTGGTCGACCAGCTTGGTTCCAAGGATTCTGCATCTAGAAAGAGAAGGGTACAAGACAAAAACCAACAAAGAATAATCGCAGAAGTAATGATAAACGATTGATCAATCAAATAAAATATTTAAAGTTCCAAGAGAACCAGAAGCATCCAAGAAGATTGAGGTTCCCGCAGAACCAGAAGTATTCGAAAACCATGAGATATCAATAGATTATTTACTATCTAATAACTTATGGGAACGGGAAAGCACTGTTGTAGATGATATATTCTCCTTTAATGTTGCCAGAGAAATTGTGCAAAGTGAGGATTCTGAACCACAACTGCTAAAGATTGCCGAAATAGAAATGATTGGCCAAAATGGAAGGAAGCCATACAGGCTGAATTAAATTCTTTGTATAAACGCGAAGTATTCGGACCTGTAGTTCAAACACCAAAAAATGTAATCCCTGTAGGATACAAATGGGTTTTCGTAAGAAAGAGAAATGAGAAGAACGAAATTACAAGGTATAAAGCAAGGCTTGTAGCGCAAGGATTCTCTCAAAGACCAGGAATTGACTATGAAGAAACGTATTCTCCCATAATGGATGCTATTACTTTTAGATTTTTGATAAGTCCTGGTCAGAATAAAAACTTGACATCGCCTTATGGATGTAGTAACTTGCATATTTATATGGTTCACTTGGATATATATATGAGAATTCTCAAGGAATAAAAGTGCGAAGCACTTAGTGCATGCCCAAATAATGTGTTATCAATTAAATTGCAAAGATCACTATATGGTTTGAAGCAATCCTAAGAATGTGGTTCAATTGCTTAAGTAATTACTCGTTAAAAAGGGGATACAAAAATGATGACATTTGTCCTTGTGTCTTCATAAAGAAAACGGATGCTGGATTTGCAATCATAGCAGTCTATGTTGATGATTTAAATCTCATTGGAACTCTGAAGAGATTAATGAAGCGAAGAAGTACTTGAAAACTAATTTGAGATGAAAGATTTAGGCAAAACCAAATTTTGTCTAGGTTTACAGATTGAACATTTCCCAGAAGGAGTTTTTGTTCATCAATCTTCATATACTGAAAAGGTTTTGAAACGATTTGGTATGGATAAAGCACACCCTCTAACATCACCTATGGTCGCTCGAACACTTGATGTTGAAAGGACGCTGCGTCCACCACCTCAAGATGGGGAAGAAATCCTTGGTCCGTGTACCGTATCTTAGTGCAATTGGAGCATTACATTATCTGACAAATTGCACTCGACCCGACATAGCTTTTTCTGTAAATCTCCTGGCAAGATATAGTCATACACCTACCAAAAGACATTGGAATGGTATTAAACACATTCTCCGTTATCTAAGAGGTACGTCTGATTTAGGTTTATTTTATTCACATAATTCTCGATCTACTTTAGTTGGATATGCAGACGCAGATACTTATCGATCCCCATAAAGGCAAGTCCCAAACAGATATGTATTTACGCGTGGAGGAACTGCTATATCTTGAAATCTACAAAACAAACTTTGAGCGCAACATCATCAAATAATGTCAACTCATTGCAATTCATGAGACAAGTGAATGTATGTGGTTAAGGAATATGACTCATCATATACAAACATCATGTGGGCTATCCTCAATAAAAGAAAAATCAATCTGTATTGTATGAGGATAATGCGCTTTGCATCACACAACTCAACAAAGGTTACATCAAGGGAGATAGAACGAAGCATATCTCTCCAAAATTCTTTATACACATGACCTTCGAAAAGTGGTGAAATTGATGTTCAACAAATTCGCTCAATTGACAATTTAGCGGATTTGTTCACAAAGGCGTTACTAACATCAACCTTTAGAAAATTGGTGTACCAAATTGGCATGCGGCGATTTAAGGACCTTGAACAATGTCATTATGAGGGGAGTAGTAGTCAGACTTTTTCCTTCGATCGGGTTTTATCCCATTGGGTTTTCCCGACAAGGTTTTAATGAGGCGAGATATTTATACTCTGTGGTGAACATCGAAGCGGTTGTACTCTTTTTCCTTCGATCGGGTTTTATCCCACCGGGTTTTCTTGACAAGGTTTTAACGAGGCAACACATGGGCATCCCACAATCAACTTTATTGTATAAATAGTCATTCAAGGGGAGTGTTATAAATAATTCAAAAGTTGGATGCATTATTGTGAATGAGTTGTGAATGACTATGAAATCATGTGAGGATGAAAATAATTCATGAATAATTGTACAACTTGATTGATAATCATGTGTAATATGACTCATCATTTTTGTTTTGATTCTACACTTGATGGTCTATAAATAGACCTCAATTCATGAATTGATGGATGAAGAAGAAGGAAGAAAGTTCAATATATTTCCTCTCTATTCTCTTTTAGCATTTAAGGTATTTTTTTACTTTGATTTTATAACAAGATGCTCTTTATAATATGAAAAATATTCCTTAAAAATAAAGAGATTATTGGAGAGACTCTTAATATAATAGATTAAAATCGAATACCAGACTTCTCGCTCAATCATTGTATTTGAAAAGGATTTCCAAAAACGGAAAGGAATGTTACAAAAGTTCATTCTTATAAAAGCCATTTTTATGGAAAAAAAAAAAGAAAAAATAAAAGGAAAAAAAAAAGGGACCATAATCGTTCCAAAACAATCATGGTAATTTCAAAACTACACTAGACACACAATCACCCAAGAAGTCAAACAAAGTGCAAATACTCATCGAATTGAGTAGCGATCATAAGCCTTTTATGTTCAAGGTTTGGGGTGGAGAAAATTTTGGATATGTTAGGAATTGAAGTGTATATGTGCAGTGAAAAATAAATAAATTCAATTCCTAAAACCCTGATCAACGTTGTATTAATAGAACCTTTTGATGAATGGAGTAAATTTCCACAAATGTCCAATTGTCCACCTCTAATAGCAATCCATACAGCAAGAATGGATCTTAAACTCCGCAAGCACGAATAATTTGGAGCGAATTTATGGTAAAAGATTTATGTTTCCGTCTTATATTATCCTCTACCAAAATGAGAAAGAATACTGTGTAGTCAATTTTTTTGCTTTCGAAAAGGCAACTGAATAATGAGAGCAACGGTTATATTTATAGGTTTTAGACAAAGCGAAATTATGGTAAGACTAAGATAGCTGAGTCCTAAGAGGATTAGGCTCCTCCCAATCCTAATTGTATTATTTGTAAAGTCCACATGTGGTTTAAGCCAATTAATCAAATAATTAAGTTGGTGAATATACAATCCAATCCAATCCAATCCGACAATTGGGCACCATACATCAATTCCAACAATCTTCCACTTGGACAAGGTCCAATTCCAAAATGAGACAGAATACTGCTAGAGTCAATTTTCCGTGCCTTCGAAAAGGCAACCAAATAATGAGAGCAACAATTATATTTATATAAGTTCTAGACAAAGCGAAATTGTGGTCAAACTAAGATAAAAGTCCTATGAGGATTAGGCTCTTGCCAATCCTAATTGTATTATTTTTAAAGTCCAGATGTGGTTTAAGCCAATTACTCGAATTAATTAAGTCGGTGAATGTACAATTCAATCTGACAATTGGGCATTATACACCAATTCCAACAATCTTCCACTTGGACAAGGTCCAATTTCAAATCACCGACCTTTATTGTCCGACGCATTATGCTCCTGCTCACGATGACAAATGTTGGATCATTGTTATTCTTATCTAATTGGAATAACATAAAGTAAAATCTTCACTTTAATTTTATCACCAATTCACACAATGCACATCGTTGTCATCCAAGATTCACATCTAATGATGTGTTAAGGCAACCCATTTGATGGGAAAGTCAAATGGTATGAGAAGACTTGTATATGTACAGCCTTGTTAAGGCAACCCACACGTTGCTATTGCGGGTCATATTGAAAAAGGTTTTAGTAACTTAACTTCCATTGGAAGGGTTTAACTTTTGAGACTCGCTATTTTCTTCATAAGAAAGAAATGCAAAACATGGTAGTCTCTATCCACAGTAATGATATATGTATCTCATTATGATATGCAGTGACTGGATAATTTGAGAATAAGTAGTGCACGACCGTACCTTACAATCACAACTCCTTGTGATTAACAAATCATTATAGTCTTATTCTGTAGGCTCTATTATTTCAGAAAACAATTATCTTAATAATAGATCTGTCATTTACGTACATCAATTAATTAGGCACATCAGCATGTAATAAATATTGCAATACAAGAATTCCATACGAAACAGATCTGGTCGCTGTCGTATCTGATATACAAAGAGACTTTGCTCTTTGTCAGCAATTCTCTTCCTTCTCTATCTCCATTTCAAGTGTGCACAAGACATATGAAAGTAAAATTTGTTTTGCATGTTTATTTTGTGGGTAGTGATAGATTGCTGTAAAATCGTGTCAACAAATTCCATGTCAATTTCTACGCTTATGATGTGCCTCTGCAATCTATATAGTGGAAGAAACACTTGTTGTACGTGTCCTATTTGGATGTAAATCAAATCGATCACCTATACACAGTGGTTAGCATTTATTTGCTCAATGCCCCAAGACGACTTGAAATATTTTACAACAAATTGACATAGAATGTAAAATTTTATGTGAATGATAAGCATCGTGGCAGTGACTTCTTCGTCGTTGAATTACATTGCTCATCTTATCTGCAAATCTAGTTATTTCATCCACCATTTACAGTTCCAAGTCGTTACAGGCGCTTACACTGGATTTGTTGTATAACTAACTATACCTAAACACTTGATATTACTAATACTGCTAGAATAAGACACTTTAGGAACAAAATAAGACACTTTAGGAACAAACAAATTCGTTCTTAAAGATATCATTGCCGTTGTAGTTAATTATTAGATTAGGAGCATATCCGTTCCTATAGAACAAGACACTTTAGGATCTGATATTGCTAATACCTAAGTATCTGATATTACTAACACTACTAGAACAAGACACTTTAGGAACAGACAAATCCGTTCTTGAAGATATCCTTGCCATTGCAGTTAATCATTAGATTCAGAGCATATCCGTTGCTGCAGTCTGTAACTAATACCTAAGTATCTAATCTGATACTTAGAAACAGAAGTACATACCGTTGTTAATTAGCAACCGAAATAACAACAAAATAAACTGTTCCTGATAATCATAAATAAATTTAACAACTCCCTCCTAATTTGTGGAAGACACAATTCGATCCTTTGACTTTGTGTTTGAGGAGTCAAGTCTCAACAACCAAGCCAATCCTTTTTTTGTTTATTACCTATTGCCTTTATAATATATATGTATATTTCCCTACGGTTTTCTAATTTAAAAATTAATTTATTTTTAATTAAAAATTATATTATTTATTTATGATATTTATATTTTATATGATTCTTGTTTCATTATTTTATGTTTTTCAAGTGAAATATAAATAAATAAATCATAGTCTTTTGCAGAGGATCAAATTCGGTTGTTAATCCATATCTATTTCTATTGATATTAAAAATGGACCAAGTTTGGTTGCTAATCCGTATCTGTTTCTTATTATAATTAGCAAGGGGCCAAATTCGATTGCTAACCCGTTTCTGTTTATGTTGGAATTAGCAACAAACCAAATTCAGCCGTTAATTCGTATATGTTTCTGTTGTTATTAGCAACAGACCAAATTAAGTCGCTAATATGTATCTATTTCTATTATAATTAGCAATAGATCAAATTTAGTTGCTGATTTCCGTTGTTAATGTGCCTTATTCTAGCAGTGTAACTCACTTTACCAATTATATTATTAAAAGAGATATAATAGTGTTGTTTCTCAAAAAGTTAGGGTATGACAACTTTAAAATTAAAACAAAATTTTTAAATTTTTATTTCAACTACAAATTTGATTGATTTCACAATTATTTTAATTTTATACTACTTAAAAAAATCTAAACCACTTTTAACTTAAATCTCTATCAAACTTACCCTTATTATCATTAAAGCACTCAGTTACACATTCTCAAGGCTAATTTTGTAGATTTTTTTTTTTTTTGACTTCAAAATTCATTTTATTGCGTACACATTAGGTACTGAAATATTTCAAAATTAGTAGATGTTTGCATTCACATTTGAAAGTGAATAAGAACATGATGATAAAAAATTGAGCGGTGGAGAAGTACGTAGTATTTATGGGTTTCGCAAAATATGTGAATAAGATTGATTACCACCCACTCAATTTTAGATGTGAATGCATTTCAAATGTGCATGATAAGTTTTATATAATTATTGAGATACCTTCAAAATAAGTAAATATTTTTTAATAAAAAAATTTTGGAAGTTATAAACCCTTTTTTTTTTTTTTTGGTATAGGAAAGATATAAGGGGCCGGAGTAGGGGTGGGGTGTGTAGGTCAAACCCTAGTGACACACTAGGGATCTTAAGATTCTAACCGCTAGCCTCTATTCTAATATCCCTTGGTGTGTTTAAACTTTAAGCTTATACTTCATATTTTATCATGCCTTGTACTTTACCATGCATTTACTACACTTGTACGTGACATCATTGCACTTAAGCACACTTACACTCAAGGTATGGTTTCAATGTTTTTCCAGGCTTTGTGCTTTTTAAAACATTGACACTAGGCCACATTTGGACTATGTAGAAGATATGAACTTGTGATGCTTTTATTTTACAGGTAAATTTTAATTGCGATATCCAAAAATGTGTATTTGTACATTTATCAAAGGAGTGACAAATCTCTCTCAAGTACATTTCGGAAATATATAGGTTCTACTACTGTGGAACCCGATTATACACTCGAAATTATTATTGATCAGTGTTTTAAGAATTGGACAGCTCATCTAACTGGAAAAAAGCAATCAGTTAAGCGTCAAAAGGTTGAATTTCATTGAATCGAGTTCAAACCAGTTCTAATTAAATGACTAGAAAATAATTTTATACTAAAATTTTTATTTTAAAAAAGTTCCCTATTTTTATATGCTTGCTAGCTAGCTTTTATCAGTTCAACAAATTTTTTGACTGATTCGATATTCTTTTTAGGGTAAACCATACTGGTATTTCATCTAGTCTACAATTTTTCTTGTTGAACTAGCAGGGTCGATTCAATTTTCAAAGCACTCATAATCATCTTTATCTTTATTATATTAAAAAGTATCAATCTTTATGAAATCTTTTGATTTCCAATAATATCCCTATATGATTTTTTAAATACCTATCATGTCCTAGCCCAACTTGAAAATATCCACATATTCTTCAAAATTCATAATATATCATAACATTTCGCTTTTTCCATTTCCTCCCAAACCCATTAAAATTAAAGAGTCAGATGAACGCCTGGAAGGTAAAGAAGATTGGAAGATGGAAATGGGCTCTTCAAAATTCATAATATGTCATAACATGTCGTTTTTTCCGTTTCTACTTAAAAGTCGAATGAATGCCTAGAGGGCAAAGAAGATTGGAAGATGGAAATGGGCAGTTCGATACTTCTCTCTTGCTAGGAATACGAGAATATATGGCTATTACGGAGGCTTGTAAGGAAGCTATTTGGTTGAAAGGACTATTTGGAGAGCTCAGTGAGGACTTACAAAAGATCATATGTTTCATGAAAGAACAAAGAATATTGATGTTCGGTATCATTTTTTGAGAGAAGTTATAGGTTATGGTGATATTGTTGTAAGCAAGATCAGTATGCATGATAATCCTACTGATATGATGACCAAGACACTTCCTATTGCCAAGTTTGAGCATTGCTAGGACTTGCTTGGTGTTGGACATTGAGTTTAGCCCTCATGGGCTTTAGTGGAAGAGAAGTCAAATTTGAAGAAGTTAAAGCATTCTATTGGGATTAAGATTTTATTCCTATTGTCCTAATATTGGTGTTTACCTATTCTATTACGATGTATATTCATGATCTTACGAGGATTAGTATTCTTATCATACTAAGAATAGGCTTATTTTTCTCATATATATACCATGCCGTAGAGCTTACGGCATTCATTGTAAGAGTCAAAAAATTGTCTCCGTTTGTAACCATCTCTGCTACCAATTATCGTTCGTATTCCTAATAGATCTTGGGATGCACCTTGTTCAGTGACATTGATGTAAGGATACCACTTCCCAAAAAACTTAAAGATCTTTCAGGTTTGTACTTTCTTTGCCAAGTAAAAAATTTCAAGATTTTTTCCTTTGAACATCAATTATAGTGTTTAATTACTCTCCTTTTTGTAATATTTTTTGTTTTTTCCTTTTCTCCTTAGTGTGTAAAATTCAAGAATTTCTTTGGAACTTGGAAGAAAATGGTGGGGTGGTCTTTATTTTTTCCTTTTTCGTCTCTCTAACGAAGTTTGATTCAATTTACGAGCAACTTATGGAGATGGGAAGTTATTTACGAGCAGTTTATGGAGATGGGAAGTTACCAATTGGTATGATTTTTTACTCTGCAGTTGCTGTTCTTTTTATGTATTATATATTATGGAAAGATTCTTATATTCTTTTTCCATTTAATTGTTTGGTAATTTGATGTTCTTTTTAATTTACTTTTGATTTGTACAGAGTTACTTGTTTTCATATGTTAATATAATATGTTTGGTTTTTGTTCTCCAACTTCCTTGACAAGACTAACATGTATGATGTCTTCATCAAAATTTTGCATCGGCAAAGATTTACAAATCTATGCACATATATTCTCCAAGCTCGATAGTAATTATATATCAGAGCTAGTGCTCTATTTTAATATACTGGATGTGGCAGACAATGTTGTTTTGTTGGCTACAAAGATTGTGGTTTGCAAATCTGCACATATATTTAGTAGAATCGGTTAATTTTCATGCATTTATTATGTTTGTATAATGGACTTTCAAGATCAAAACATTTTGCCGAGAAGCATTGAGAGACATTCAAGTGGATTGAAAATATGCCCGGATTTGTCTATAAAATTGACATGCACTGAATAAAGAGCAAGCACCAGGGATTTTCAATCTCACTTAATATGGCCATGTTTATTATTCTCATTTTTGTGTAGTACTAGCCAAAAAAACTATGTAAGGTCAATGGTGTAATCGAGAAACAAGTGTTGCTTTGTGATTCTCTCTAACCCCATCAATTGATGAAGGACATTCATTCGAATTCAAGTGAAAAAAATTCCATGTTTATGATTTGCAAAGAGCATTGACAAAGCACAGTGGTAAACTAAACCCAAGTCCCAATGCTAGAATTGATACAAGTAAAAAATGAAAAAAAAAAATTTATGGGAAATTAATGAAAAATATTGTATACAAAAAAATTTTCTGTCACCTCATGCTCACATTCATTATTTACCTCTACATTTGTACACAATGTTCCTAATTTTTTTGCCTTTCAAAAATATTGGACCAGAATACCCAATTACTATGCGACTATCGTACCATCCACATTTACATAGAACGTGCAACACATGTTTCGACATTCTAATAGATTCAAAAGGGAAAACTTGCAAGGAAAATAAATCTTGGTCGAAGCTAGTCGACTTGTTGGGTGTGCATTAGGTTTGGGGAAGTTTAAAGTGAGTTGGTTGATGCTAGACTCGAGATTCCAAGTTTAATCTTTTTTACTAAGATGTTTTTTGTCTCTGTTCGGTTGTTACTCTTTCATTTACTTTTGTTATGTAGTCTTGGTTCAATTGATGTAATTTTCTCTATTATCAATAAAATAATTAAGCCACACTGTTGAATTTGTTTATAAAAACAAAGGGCAAACTTGTAATATACAACCACTAGAATTTCATTATATATTAAGGGCTTGTTCTTTGCACTATCTTGGGTGAAAATATGGATTTATTCGAACGACGTATTAGATGTGTGGTTGAAAATTGAGGAAAAATATATTAAAAAATATAAAGTAATTGTATGACTAGTTGAAAATGATGAGAGGGAAAAAGTTAGTGAAAATTATTATGGAAAGAACAAGCCCTAAATATTAAGGTGTGTGAACGTCTCTCTCTGTCTCTCTTGGTCTCTCTCTCTCTCCCCAATGATTACCCCAAAAAAATTTTGAGGCAGAGTTAGAGATTTGAAGTTGAAGACACAGACATTTGTTCCGTATAATGAAAATAAATATTTTGGGGGGCCTAGTTGACACAAAAGATTTTACTTACAAGAAGAAATTTAGTTTTAGAATTAAAAGTGAAATTACATATGATTGCGTGACTTAAATTCCAAGTGATCCCATGGAACAACATTTTTTCCCCTATTTTTTATTTTGTTGTGTTACTTTATAACTTTGAACTTAATAGTGTGCAATACATTACATGCTTTGTAATGGTCGTGTAAGTTATTACGTAGAGTGTGTAATTGTTGTGTAATGCATTACACAAAATGTGTAATTGATACCAAAAAGCGTGTAACACTTGTGTAATGACATAGTGTGTGTAATTATTGAAAATTGATTTTTCATGTTTTGGATATAGAATTCGTATATGATGTCCGTTATAAGCGCATAATATTTTTCGCATTTCTTGACGAGCCTGATGTAACCAGCCACTTCAATGCTTCAATTTTTTTCCTGTTTTTAGTTCCCATTTGTTAGTTATCAATAGTTTTTCAAAAAAAATGCGCCATGTGAATTTGTTTCCTAGATTTGTGCTGCGCCATCGCGTTGTTGAAGTATAAAGATTCCATAGGTTTCATTAGCAAAATGCAAATCAACACTAAATGACCTAAACTGACTCTCCTTAGTCATCACTAATCATTATAATAAGAGATTAGAAACTATAATCTAGAAAAATTAATAGAGAAATTGCTGGAAAAAAGAAAAAAGAAAGCAAAAGAATTGAGGGGCATGTCTCGCCTAAGATCTTCTTTCCCCCACCACAAAAGATGGAGAAAAAATTGTGCAAGGCTTCCTACCATCCTACATGGTAGGACAGCCTATAAGAAGGTTACACCTGGTACCTCACTCCACTCATACCCAAAAATCGATTGCTCCTAATTTTCCTTTTTCTATTTTCCCATTCTTTGAATGGGTACCATATAAAGGTAAACCTTTTTTTAAAAAAAAAAAATTGTTTTGGCCTTTAACTTCACTCTATGAGAGCATCTCACTCCTCTATTTTAGTTTTACTAGTTGGATGAAACGTGTGTTGCACGTTGACTGGTGATGTGGTCTATATGGCATCTGTGAGGTGAAGTGATTTTTTGTCCTTGAAGAATAAGAGCAAGGAAAATAATTGAGTGACATTGGAGGCAACTTGTTGGGGTAGAATTTTGGCCTTTATTGTTGTTATATGCATGTTGTTGTAACAATGAATGTGACCATGAATTTACACCAAAACTTCATTATATACAATATTTTTTGTCAATCTGCCATACAATTTTTTCTTCTTGTTTCCTGCTTGAATCAATACCTTTGTTGTATTCATGGATACGCCTCGAGATAGGGCCACATAGAGTTGTCCATGTGAGAACACGTGTTCTGGAAGATACACACCGACATTCGGTATAGTTTGACCTCGTGCTTTGTTTATAGTCATTGCAAAGTACAAACGTATAGGAAATTGTTTTCACTTGAATTTGAATGGATATCCCTCATATGTTCCTCACGTTAGTAGTATCCGTGGAATAAGTACTTGCTTCCATGTATGTTGTGCAACTATTATTTCAGCATGTATGATATTCTTCTTGCAGTCACGACAGATCATTCTCGTTCCATTGCAAAGATCGTTGGGTGGGTCTAGGTTTCTTAGTAGCATCACTGGAGAATTCTTTTTCAATAACAACCTGTGCGGTGGAATTCCATTGCGTAATAATGTGTTGAGAAATTCTTTTTGGTAAATTTGGTTGTTATCATCTGTGGCTTTATCAAAGATGACAAATTCTATCAATTCCCCTGGAAGAAGTCCAATTAGTCTGTCATTGAGAAGGTCAACATACTCATTCTTTGTTGATAAAATGGCTCGTTGTGTTATATAATCAGCAGAGTGTGCGTTTGTAGCTAAATCTGGGAACACAACTTCAATTAAGCGCAACTCTGATGTTTCCTTGTCATAACATGCTATAACAATTTCATTAGGTAATTTGATCAGATCGTCATCAAAGTACTCTTCTGTCCCGTTGCCAATTCAAAGTAGGCAGTCGAAGAAATTGTTCTCAATTTGAGCTCCCATGTTATGCTTCAATTGGAGCTTTTCCATTTTTGGCCAAAGGTACGACGTAACCAAGCTTTTGTTAATTGTTTGCTGCCATGTTGCTTTTGGAACTGCTGGAAGAACTTGTCGAAAATCCTCTCCTAAGACAAAGACCATTCCACCAAAAAGGTTGTGAGTTGTCTAGTATATCTCGGAATGAATAGTCGACAATTTCAATTGTATTTTCAGCCATCGGTGCTTCATTCCAGATTATGAGGCTTCCTTGTCGAATGACTTCGACTATGCCGCTTTGTGTCAAGATGTTGCATAAAGTGGATTCTGTAGTGTTAAGCGGAATATTAAATCTCGAATGAGTAGTTCTCGCACTTGGCATGATGGATGCTGCGACTCCCGATGTAACTGTAGCTAGTGCTACCATATCTTAAGATCAAGTCCATGCTCGTAGCACCCGATACAAAAATATTTTTCCCTGTTCCTCCAGGTCCATCTACAAAAAAAACCCCCCCTCCAGTAGGCTGCTGATTCGTTCTGTGACGATGTTGCAAGCTTGTCGTTGGTCCAAGTTAAGCTTTTGTAGCAGCATGAATATCAGCAAATGGAATGTGAACAGTGCGTTCGTCTAAAATTTCTCTTGAAACTCTTTACTATTTCTTTGAAAAGGTTTCATCAAGTGGAGGGAGATCATATGATTTGATGTTCTTTCCCATCGACTAAAAAGAAAAATTGTATATCTTTCAAAGCAAGTTGGATGCAAATGTGTGGGGGTTTTTTGCACATCTCTTCTATAATCTTCTGTTAGATGCTCAACATATGTGTTCCATAGTTTCAATACATCCACAGGTTTGTAGTATAGATATATATTGTTGCAAATAGTCTTCTAAATTCATATGGCATGCGGAAGGCTACTGTTTCATCCAAGCACTCAACAATGCTATTATTAGATTCCAAGAGACCCTCTATTGTTGCTGCATCCTTAAATGATGTATATCGCACTCCGTTAACAGTTTGCAAGAATTCGAATGATGTAGGACCCTTGACATGGTTCAACAATAATTGTAAATAATACCTCTCGCCTTCACCAGGATTGGCTGCTACAATTCGAGAAATGACTTGTCTTTTTTTCCTTACATTCCATCTTTGACCTTTTTTGTCCTATACATAATGCTCTGGTAATTCTTGATAAAGAAGGGTTCTTGCTTTTGCATCTTTCTCACAGAGGACGAAAAATTCAGTAAGCATTGTTTGTTGTACACACTCCTATTCAATAATTTGAGCCAAGTTTTGTCAATGTGAGAATGAAACTGATTGATAGTTTGGAAGGTGAAGTTGTAGGTTAATTACTGCCGGTGACATTTCATTCAGGTGGAATTCGTAAATCCTCCACAAAGCTTCTTCTGCTGAAACCCACTTTGCGTCTTGGAATTCTTTGATTTCATTTATGATGTTGGCATCGTCATCGTGTGAAACATGAATAGATGCTCTGTCATAACCTTTGTAGATGTACTTATATAAATACTTCATAGCTTTCAACCCTGAACATATCTCAACATTGATATGACAATTGTGTCTTAACAGTAAGTATGGATTGTATGGAACAACCCATTGATTGTCGAAAGTGAATTTTTGGGCATGCACCTGTAATAATAAATTGTGAATGAGATGTTATGTAGTTGGATTTCACAATACTGTGGTTACACACATCAACATTGACCCTTGTTCTCGTCATTATTTTGTTCGTAAATCGATATGTGTCCTTCCCTTGAACTGTCTTGGAATAAAAGGCCGGGATAGTGAAAGCGATATGCTCCATTTATCATGCACGGGTTGTTACTATTGTGTTGTCCACAAGGCCCATGTAGCATATGCTTTACCACTAACTTATGAAGTGCGGGATCGGTATGCTTATCAGGTATTTCTACATGAACATATTTGTTATATAGGTCTACATTTGTGATCTTACTTCCACTGTCCAGTATGATCAACATATGGATATGCTGAAGTCCCCTTTTTTGAAACTCGACAACATAAACATACACAGCTACTCGTTCGAAATTTTGTTTCTTAACAATTTGTTCTTTCAAATCCATAACTTTGCCCCTAAATATTCGCGATGTTAGATTGGGTCTGTCTTGAGGACATTGTCCATTTTTAAGTTCTCTTTTAATTTCATCCCATTTTACATTACATATCATTGTGATAAATAGATAAGGCTTTCTGAACCTTTGCACCAACGCCACAACATCTAGGTATTTGCTATGCAGATCCCTTGGCCCTCCAATGAAAAATGATGGTAGCACAATTCATTTCCCGACTTTGTCTCCTCTGGTTTCTCCAGCATTGACCACGTCAACAATCCTTTGGTATAGTTCCAATCTTATCTGTTGTTGGTTTTTCTTGTAAAAATCGAGTCTTGTGGTTTCTATTTTTATGTACATGTCAACAACATATTGTTGTAGTAGCCGTCCAGCTGGTAGCAGTGTTGAATTGTTATTCACCCTTATTTGCAATTTGTAACAGTAGTATTCACGACAGGAAACCTTGGAAGAATCGTCTCTTGAGATTTCTGTATATACGACTGTGTAAGATTTCACTATTGAAAGAGATTTTTGTTTATACTTATTAATGTGTGGAGAAATGTTAGAGTTACAATGTGTACCTTGACATTCATTTGCGATAATGTCAACAGTAAACAGAAGAATTGATGGGGGTTCTACTATAGCTGAAGAAAAATGGGCAAGTGTTTGTACATTTTGTCTTCCATTTCTCCTCATTATACTTTGATGCCAACCAGCTTCTCCTCGTGCAAAGAGTGAAGGGTACTGTAAAGGATCATAACAATAGAAATAATGCTGAATTCTATGGAGACATCCTGAATGGGCATGCACTACTATATCTCTCTCGAACAGTATATCTACATCGTTTCCTTCAATCCAAATAGCACCAACTTGATCGACTGTGGGGATGTTACAAACTCATTGATCTACGGCTACCTTTCCAGCTATATTGATGTGTACATCTTCAATTGCTGGGAATTCTCTTAAACTTTGAAAAAGTTTAACATAGGCATTTCCTTGCACAATTTGGAGCAACCTTGTGACGATAGTATCATCTAAAGCAGCATCTTCAAGTATTCTCATTCTGTTTTGTAAGTCGTTATTAGTGTCGTAGAAGTATAGTTGGAAAAATCTTGGGCGATCTTCAAGTACCAGTGATGGAAGATCATGATAGATCCGTCTTTGTGCTCTAAATGTATAAATGCCCTTTTTCCAAGTAACGAGTGTCTTGCCCAATTTTACTCCGAACGAAGAGAAGGAGAAGATATTATTATATGCTCTGATTTGTTTTTTGAAGGACACACATTCTTCTGGTTGTGAAGAAAACAAATGATACAATTGTTCTGGTATGTTTGCTCAGTTAGGTGGATCTACAATGTGAGATTATTATATTATATATCCTTACTATATATGACATATAAATGTCTATAATAATGTGAAACGGTGGTTAAATTCATGTGTTTGACATCATGTGTGTACCTGCCCATTGAAGCAACAAAATGCCGGTGGTTCATGCTCAAATTTTGTTGCATTGCAGTAATTGCATGGTTCAAGGACCTTCAATTCATGCGAGCGTAACTGAAGAGGTTCGTAGAAGTTTCTTCCTGTAGAATACTATTAATTACATTGACTCCTCCTGGAAGCTTTGCCAAATTCTATTGTTGTCAGATTAGAAAGAAGGTAGAGGTTTTCAAAGAATAAGTAAGTAGTGAGGATACCTTGAACTATCTAGGAAGGGTGACACCCTAACATGAATGAATTATTCTTTGACTTTGCAGCCGTGTTGGTGGTGTTTGTAAGTCGTCGCCTCTTGGATTCATTAATTTGTTCAATCCTTTGCTGCCTGTCTTCGAGGGGTAGTGCAGCGTACCTTGCTTGTTTTTTACTACCCTCCACCTGCAGAACGCGGTTGTTATTGGTTGCTTCAATTTTCTAGAAAAACATTGAAACGCACACTTGCAAAAGGACTCACACATTTTGGCATCATACCTTTTTTGGGTGTAAAAACTTAAAATGATAAGGGGTGCTATTCTATTACCTTGTTTTTAACTATGCAAACACGCCATAATTTTTAGATTTTAACACATTAGGAAAATATTTCATGCAATTATTAGTAATAACATATGTCATATGTGAAAGGACTAATTTATGAGAAACATTATATGCGAGTTTTCCTATAGCTGGGTGTATCTTGTACATATTTGGAGGCCGAACGCACCAAAATCAAGG
Organism: Jasminum sambac; assembly: GCA_018223645.1. Taxonomy (NCBI): domain Eukaryota; kingdom Viridiplantae; phylum Streptophyta; class Magnoliopsida; order Lamiales; family Oleaceae; genus Jasminum; species Jasminum sambac. Next base: position 37,597,967 of record CP073640.1, read on the forward strand.
AAATGCAAAAAATACAAATTCTACACCTTATTCCTCGCCTACATGTAGAATAGCACTGAATCCAAAAATGACTACAATCTCCTATGTAAATTGAGTCAAAAAATGATCACTCTCCTGTATATTGTAAATACCAAATGAAACACATAATAATCACCAAGTAAACATTCAATTTACTATTCTAATAATCAATGAGAATAAGGCGTTCTATATGAATGTATATACCAAATCACCCATGTTATGTCTTAAAAGTTTAATAATCTAAGCTAATTATATCATGTAATAAATTAGCCAAGAGAGCATAGAACATTATTAGTGCTCCAAGTCGTCATAAATAAACGCATAAAGGTGAACTGGCATGTATTCCAGGTGACACTCAATCTTGAATGAAGGAAGCATAAATTGAAGAATTTGTTTGGTAGACGTTACTATAATTATATTCAAATAATTAAAAATCAGTATATGCTACTGTGGGGCAGCATAATTGTTAATGGTCCAAACTATGCATTTGACTTCTCTATTGAGTTGTAGTGATTAGGGTTGGTGATTTGACCCATCCCAAAAATGGCATAACAAAGGGAAAAAGATATATAGTCCACTTTTGAGACATTTTGTATCTTTGGGGTGATCCAACTTCACAAATATTGCATGCAACCATCTAAAGCACATATTGTCTAACGAATGGAGTCTAGCATTTTGAGAGTAATTTCAACAAAATTACTCATAGAAAGTTGAAATGACACTTGTCAGAACACGAAAATAATCAAATTTTAAAGGAGAGTTCCATAAAGAATGTTACCTGTACCGTTGGAAACCTTATCGACTTGATCTCTGATTTTTTTATTCTCTATGGACAAAGTAATGCAAAAAGTAACATAAATATTGTAAGTATCGTAGAGGAATATGCATCGTAGATGTAGAACGTAACATAGACAAATGAGTAGAACGTAAGTAAAGATGAGGAGTAGTATACCTACTTTAACTCAAGTGAATGTGAAATGTTTACTCAAGGTTTTCTTATTCCTTATATAGGGAAATTAATAATGTAATATTCATTTAATAATTAAAAGTTACTCATTTGAAGGGTTAGAAATGTGAGAAGAGCCATATATTAAAAAAAAAGACTTAAAATCATGAATTACCGTTAAAACATGGCTATCAAAATTTCACATAAAGATGAAAACAAAAAGTCGAATAAAATCGGCCTAAAATTTTCCCTTCACAAATGGATGGTTGACCTAATTGAAATGGAATGAAACCCAGCTTTTACTGAATAGCAGCACTCCTAAGTTGATATGTCGTTGAAGTATTATAATCAAGTAGGCTCTAAGGATCTTGACAATGTTTGTTGCATTGGGAATGGGAATCTAAAATAGAATGAACGCATCATTACAGGGCTTTGGGGCCTCTACCAAGCATCTGGATGACACATATGAAAGGTGAAGAATTCTAACCTCTTTGTAATATGGGAGCATTAAAGCGGCAAGGTAACGGGGCAGTGGTAAATGGGCAGCTAATATCTGTGAGATTTCTGTGCGAACCATTACGAAGAAACAATTAATTATTTGAGCCAAACGACATAACTGTGATGTTGATAAAATGTTTGCACAGAACAGAGATGACTTGCTTTATAAGCCATTGTAGATCGACAACGTACTAAGGAGAGAAAAATCTCATGTACTATCTTACTCATTTGCTTTTGCCTGTGTTTCTTTCATTTTTCATTCCTTCAAGTGTATTAAACAAACATTAATATTTGGGGACCACAATTCAATTCCTCATAATTAGCCTAATGTTAAAATTACAAGGAGGATGTGTGCATTAATTAATATTAATAAAGAAGGAAATTAATAGGGCCGTTCACTTGTAAGGAGTAAAGAGGGCGGAGGACAAAAGTAACTTTTAAGTTTTGAATATAGAGGTCAATATTTAGCGTCTAAGCCAAAACCTGAAAATAAGGCTGACCGAATCTGCTCTAAGTTCGAACACATTCGTGTGGCCACATTCACTGGCAGAGAAGGCGTCAGATAACGGGTGAAGAGGATGAGAAAAATGAGTCTCTTCTCAATATTTTGGAATTTTTGTTATTTATTAAATTGAACCATTTTTCCATTTGGGGCTACATAATTAATCACCAAACTCATAATCCATTTGCCTACTTACATGATTGAGTAGTTGACGAAATAAAAAACTTACTGTACATAATTATCTACTAACTAGTTCGAACAGACGGGACAGTCAGGATAGAGAGAAATCGAACCCAAAAAATTCAAGTTTTATTCTATATATTCACTATCAAATTAAATTTATTTCTTCCTTGTCACTCAAATTTAATATTTCTCGTAAGTAAATTTTTTATACTACAATGGGCCCCACCTAAAAAAATTTTTGCCCATACGGGAGCTATCATAAGTGATCCCCTAACTATTAATGTCTGGATCCGACACTACCTGTACTGAACAAAATTCCTGACTATGCCACTTCATCTTTACCAAGAATTTGAATTCCTTGTCTTCAACTAACACCAAATGCCAATAATGCACACTTTTCTCCTTCGGGCCCTGGTAAGATGGTTATCAGAAGGTGGCAAAAAATATGAGCTTAGAAAAACAACTGATCAATAATTACATACCGTTATAATTTCTATGGCAAATTCAGCTGCACCACAACCAACTAACATTTCTGCAACATCAAATAGGGTGATCATGGCTTCGGTATCACCATCGTGAATGGTCAGCTTCATAACATATCTTCGTATGAATGGCACATCATCAGTCTTGCATTGTGCGCAAGGAGCAACACACTTGGAGCCAATTGGGAAGACTCTAGTATTGCACAAATTGCAATTTTCAAACCATGGGAAATTTTTGTTTAAAACTTTCCTCACCTTTCAGATGAATGAGCAATATAATGCTTTGACATTCCCAACGATAATGTCATCCAATCATACCACCGGTGCTTCATGCATCCGCTTAGATGGTGCCATCAACATGGCAAACAAATTTTTATGTGTTGCAAAGGAAAGCCTAAAGAATATTAATTGCAGGTCATTATTTTACAAAACTAAGGGAAAAATATACCAAGCGGTGCCTACGTTTGAAAGAGTTTCATAGTGCTAATCTTTTCTTCATTTCTAGTGTGTTTTCCATATTTGGATTGATGAACAGATAACTTATCCATGTCGTAGACAAACTAACCTCACCTATAGGAAAGAGGGTTAGTTTGGCAAAATCTGTTTTCTAGATTGTCAAGACACTTATGGAAGCGAAGATACCTTCATAAATGCTTTCTTTTACATTGTGCGCATGATTATTGCGAGCTTCTTAACATTTTCCTCCAACTCTTGCCCTTCGTTGTCGGCCAAGTCTGCCCAGAAAGTAAGTTTGATTGTTTCCTCGCAGTGACTTAGGGAATGAGCAATATTTCTGCAGCAATGGATGTATATAAAGTGTTTCGTTATTACTTGGTGTTGGTGAGAATAATGTCACGCTTTCTATTGAGTTGGTCAGCACTATTTTTTGTAACAAATATTGGCCTCACGGTAAGTATCACTCGAATAATATATGGGGCATAAAAACTTGATGGATGTTGAAAAACCAAAGATAAACGTGGAAAGTAAACTACTTTTACAATCATTTACCTACGAACTTGTTTGTGCCAATGAAATTGGGGATTTGCGAAAATTCAACATAACAGATATTTGACATGTCGTGGGGAACAAAATCATCAATTTCGGTGACTTTAGTCTTTGGTGTGAATATCAGCTCCACCTCTTTGTTCACATTTGGGAAATTTGGCTTGATAGCGCAAACACTTCCATTGCAAATTCGATAAGCTTTGCCTTTCTGAAGGATGTGAAAGAACTTTTCAATTGTTTCCTTGTACAAAGCAGCTTGGATCTTGCCTCCCCGTTTTGAGTTTAAAAAAACCATGATACTAAGTTAGTACAACTTTCTATATAACATAAGATAGGTGATTCTGTTGGTTTTAAATGTCCATGTTCACCTCTTCATCACAGAAAACAACTCTCAACACTTCAGTCTCTTTTTCCTTCGAGTAAACTTCAATGGAGCCTTTTCGAAGTATAGACAACTTCATACACCACTCGTCTTCAAATGCAAGCATTTGTCGTATAAATGAGTATGCATATTGATAGGTTGCTAGGTCAACAACAATTAACCACATAGAAAGTATTTGTCAAAATAGACAACGGCTATAACTACATGAACTTAACAAACGGGAGGCATAAAATTTAAATTTTACAAATCACCTTGCTTCGTATGAGGTGGATTGCGAGGAACCAGCGGCGATCTCCAGAATTGAAGAGCTTCATGGTTCTATTAAAATTTAATCACATTAAAAAATAGGGGAAAAGATGTGTCCAAATCCAAAATAGCCATACCATTAATCAACAAATTACCAGTTCGAAACCAAAATAATTCACACTACAAACAAAGCCTTCGGCTACTATGACTAATGTGGCCAAGTTGTGCTTGGTATATTAGTTTCAAATCAAAACAGAATATTACCTCGCCACTTTCAGAGGCTGGATCCTTTACGGGGGGGTGATTGCTTGATACTTCTCCGCTACACGGCAAGAGATAGTGCAAACAAATTAGGTTTTATGGATGTAGGATGTATGAACAAGAAGATCAAATGAAAAAACATAACATGAATAATTTTAATCGTATCGATTTAGTAAAGAGAACAAACCCATGACAATTTTCTCGACAAATCAAAATGGCGTTGCAAGTTATTACCCAATCTATATATAGGACAAAGACATTGGACTTCACGTTTAATGAAAGTGAGTAACTCATTTGATAGGTTATGATTATGAAGAGGTAGAGTCATTTTCATCATAAACAAAGGATGTCAAAAGCCATGAGTTATTAGTACACTGTGTAGCATAATTTTGAATTAAATCGACTTTAAACTTCCAGAGAATGATAGAAATAGGCAACAACTACACCACACAACTGAACTTGAAATCATTTTCAAATACCCAATAACATAACAAACAAAAAAAGTTAGCAAAAGTTGTTCAAGAGGCAACATTTATGCTGCACAACTGAACTTAAAGTCATTTTAAAATACTACAAAGCGGAAACATTACCGAAATTTGTTACTAATGACAATCCCTAAGAAATAAACATTGCAAAAAAAAAATTTTTTGAACCATTCTTTTAACAAAAATAACATAGCGTCAGCCATTGGTCGAAAATTGAAACAATTTCTTCACTAAAAAAAATGCTTACCTGGCTGGCGATGTGGTATCACTTTTAGTCTGATAGACTTTCGAAGAATGTTACAACTTTCACAGTCGAAAAATTTCGACTACTCGTATGCAATTAGAATGGCATCCGTGGATTACCCCAGCTGCATGTGTCACAACAATGGTACAACAACCAAAATCCATATAAGGAATTTTTAAAGCTTTGATTTGAGAACGGAAATAGACGACATGGTCTAAATGATAGAATCAACATAGAAACTAACGTTAACTTCAATTGAATCATATGAAAACACTTTGGATTATCTTTTCGAGATTGAAAGAGTGCTAAAGATACTTGCAGAAATAAACATCGACCGCATTCGCATAGGAATTCAAAATCGGCATCTCTTTGTTGTTTAAGAGGCCCAATTTCACCAACAGAGCCATTGCTCGTCAGGACTTGGAAGGTGAGCCGACGCTCGAGGAAGAAGAGGAAATGGTATCCAGAGTGGGGTTGAGAGTTTAAAATGGTAGGGATCAATCAATTCAATAGAGGAAGGCAAGGGTTAACTTGATTTTGTGGATGAAGGAAAAACAAATGCTGGTTGAAATCTAGGTTCCAGAGCAACCCCAATGGCAAACTCTATTTTAGAGTTTTCAACACTTTAAAATATAATTTTTTCCCTCTATTTTAAAGTTTCTTCTCCAATTCAACACTCTAAATATATCACATCAAATGAACAGTATTTATTATTTTATATTATTTTAATTCCTTATTGATTTCACATTATAAATTTTTGTATTTACCTAAATACTTCATTGAATATTTTGTATAAATCACCATTAAAATACGTAAAATAATTGTATTCACTAAATTGAAATACAACACACGATCGAACATACGAAACATAAAATACTACAATAATTGGAAATTTTGCCGACGGAAACATAAAATACGAAACATATTGTAATCTTTTTTAACAAAGTAAAATATTTTGAAGTCACAAAATAAAGGTATTTTTATTACATTGATTTGTTTAAACAAAATATTTCACATCCAAACATGCCATTTCACAAATATTATTATATTAATTTAAAAATTAAAAATAAAAATAAAAAATTATACAATTAATTAATTAAAATAAATAATAGTACACTAATTAATTTAAATACATTAACAAGTATAATAATAACTAAATACAAAATATGGGACACAAAAGGAAAGAAGAGATTTGTAGTATAATACAAAAAATTTACACAATTAAATAATTGAAATAAATAATAATACACTAATTAATTTAAATACAATAACAATAATAATATACAATGATTGGGATACAAAAGGGAAAAAAGAAAAATTTTCTAGTATACTAGAAAGGGGCAAACATGGAAAATTGGAAAAACTCTAAAATTTAGAGTTTGCAAAGTAGCACTCCAAATTTGGAGAGCTACTATAGCCACAACTCCATTTTTTGAAGGAATAGAGGGTGGGTTGGAGGAACCCACCCTCTAAGAGCAACCCCAACGGGACCTCTATTACTTCAAATTTTAGAGTTTTAGAGGTTGGGTTCCTCCAACCCACCCTCTATTCCTTCAATTCATGGAGTGCTTGCTACAGTAGCACTCCAAATTTGGAGTGCTACTGTAGCAAACTCTAAATTTTGGAGTTTTTGAAAAATTCCATGTTTGCCCCTTTTTAATACACTACAAAACTTTTTTTTCCATTAGTATCCCAATTCTTGTATATTATTATTTTTATTGTATTTAAATTAATTAGTGTATTATTATTTATTTCAATTATTTAATTGTGTAAATTTTTTGGATTATACTACAAATCTCTTTCTTTCCTTTTTGTGTCCTATATTTTGTATTTAGTTAATTATAAATACTTGTTAATGTATTTAAATTAATTAGTGTACTATTTTTTATTTTAATTAATTCATTGTATAATTTTTTTTATTTTTTATTTTTAATTTAATGTAATAATATTTGTGAAATGGGTTGTTTGGATGTGAAATATTTTGTTTAAACAAATCAATGTAATAAAAATACCTTCATTTTGTGATTTTAAAATATTTTACTTTGTTAAAAAAGATTACAATAAATATGTTGTAACGCCCCGACCGAAATCGTCCCGGATATGTATACAATTTCGTATATGAGTTCGTATATGCCGGGTAACCGTATGAATGTGTTTACGTATAATGAATATGTCTACGTTATGTTCACGACATGTTTACGTGTATAAGAGATGCCTCGGGATTCGGAACGGCCGATGAAATCGAAGAAAATGGGAAATTCAGCAAAAGAGGAAATTACGGCCGTAAGTTTAAGTGTTCTGACGTAGAATTGTTGGTTCTGACGTAAATAAGTAAATTACGCCGTAAGTCCCAAGAGCGAAAGAAAGGTCGGAAGTTACTGCAGTCGGCGTGCAAGTGGCGCGACGTGAGATAGGATTACGGCCGTAAATGGTAAGGTTACGGCCGTAAATTTGTAAGTTACGGCCGTAAAAGTAAGTCGGCTGGACGGTCCTAGAAGTCTTTTTAAGCCATTTCTTGGTTGTTTCTTCATTTGGCTCGACCCCAAGACTCCCAAAACACTTCCCAAGCCATTCAAGATGATATTTTATCTCCCCAAATCATGTGCAAGCCATGATTGATCCTTGAAGAACATGAAGAAAAGAAAGAATCAAAGAAAGAAAGGAAGAAGAAAGGGAAAAGGGAAAGGAAGAGAAGAAGGAAGCTTGGGTGTTACGTTGTAAGATCCTCCACATGAATCAGGTGGGTAATAGATGATTTACATGTTTTATGAAGTATATGCATGCTTGTGCTTATATAAATCAAGTTATATGAATGTTTATGATGTTTATCAAGCCTAGGAGCATGCTAGGACCCTTTACCCCTATTCTATGATGATAGGGGGATGGAATGATGTTATGCTTATGCTTCTATGACTTATGTGAAGTTAATTATGCGTGTGAACGGATGAAACATGATCTAGATGATGTTATGATGATCTTGACCCTAGGAAGCATGCTAGAACCGATTGATCATGAGTTATGGATATGATGTTTGTGTTATGGTGCAAGAATGGTGTGCATATGTGTATGTGATGTATGTGAACCTCGATGCCGCCGTTTACGAATGATTTTGGGTACAAGAACTTGTTAGTGCTATGTGCTAGGTATCAAGGGTTGGTGATGACATGGATGGCATGAATGGAATGTATGTGTTTATGCGATCCAACCTTGATACATTTGTGTATGTACATGAGAGAGAATGAATTGCTCTTACGCTATGTTATGGACGTGATTGTGCGCCTTGTATGAATGACATGTATGAACGATGCAATGAAAGCAAGAATATGACTGATGAAACGAAAAGTATACAAGGCTAGATGAAGTATATGTATGCACAATCATGTCATGAGCATATGTATGCGACGTTAGCTGCCGGTGCTCACAAACAATGTTCGTCTCACAAAGGTTTGAGACAATTGGTCCAAAGGGAGGTCCCACAAAGGACTGGGGTCTGGCCAATTAAAGTATGATTATATGTTACGGCGCCTTTGTGAGCATACGGTTAGCAACAGGGCCCAGCATTCAGGAAGAAAATGGTGTCACGTGCATCCATGCATTGCATTGATTATCCATCGAGTCTTTATGACTCATTACGTTAATGCGATATGTATATGTGTTTGTAGGTTGCGTACGTGGGTGTTGGCGAAGAGTCCTCCATGACGCCGATGTTGAGGTGTGATTGGGACACAGGAACCTATCGATTCTACGAGCCACGCGATGAATGCACAAACCCTAGAGATGTGAATACGTATGAAAGGCTTTTATGTAAAAGGTTTTATGCAAATTATGAACTCAGGGTTTTGTATCTATGTACACGTGTAACGCGCCCCTAGATCCGCTGTATTATATAAAAGACGTGCACGTGGCCCAAAGGAAGGCCTATATAATGACGATTTCGTGCACACACGTATATTATGTATGTCAAGATGAGGCGGGGCGTTACATATGTAGTTAGGTTCGATCAACATAATTAATTGTTTAATTTAAGTGGCAAACTTTTTTAAAAAAACAACCACGTAATACATAAATTTTTATTACCGGTAGAAATCCAAAATAACAAACGTCTAACGAAATGAAAATTACAAAGCAACATTATCGAAACCTCACAAACGTGGTACAAACACAACGACATAAACAACAATGGCCAAACGAGATATTAAATTAAAAACCAACATCAACGTAATTAAGAACAATTAAACAATGACTTAATAAGGAGGTAGGTCGCTTCCAGATCCTCCAAGATCACCAAAGAAATTTTCATATTGATATGTAGAGTTTTGTTGTTCTTTCTCCCATTCTTGGCGGCGTTTACGAATTATTTGAAGTTGTTCCCTTTGTAATTCTTCGCGTAGTTCTAGATTTGAAATATTGTTTGCATCTCTTGCTAGAAATGCATTCTCCGATGCATATGTACTTGACATAATTAGAGCCTTTTGTAGCTCATAATTTTGCAGTCTATCCTCATTTCCTTTGAGAATAGCCGCTGCAACCTCTTTGCGTTCTTGAACAAGTTCGGCAATTAGTTTTGAAGACTCTTCTTCGATTTTTCTTTTTCCCTTTGCCTTTTTAACCCCTATAGGTCGTTGGCTTGAACTACCACCTGGACTATCTTCATTAATGTCAATAGAGAATGAAGACAATCCAGCAGTAGTTGACGTTTGAGAATCTAAAGAGATATTTTCTACATTTATGCCCTCGGAGTGGAAGTTTTGTGTTTCGTACTGTGGTAAATCCGCTTCAACATCTTTTCCAAATTTTTGGCAATCCTTTAGAATCGGCCAAACATGGTCAAATCTAAAGCTTCTCTTAAATGGTGGATCCTGCATCATCAAAACTTTAGCTCGATCTAACTGCAAACAAAAGAAATAAAGGGTTAACAATTGTCAATGATGACATATCAAGTAGAAAATAAGGTAAACATGCTTACAATATCTTGTTCTGAGGCTCCACTTGGATGTAGATCTTCCACTTGCTCGATACATGCCCGTAGTTTGAGAATAGCAGTCCTAATATGACCCCAACTTTTTCCAGTGCTCTTGTAACCCGTTTTCCCAAATGTGATGGTCGTGTTGTGTTGTATTCCTTCTCTACACGACCCCAAAAGCGTTCACAGCTTTGATTACGCCTTATTATCGGGTTTTGGGAAACATCAAGCCACACATGGCTCAAATGCATATCTTCTTCAGGATTGATATTAAGACCTCGATTCTTGGAACTCATGTTGGATGAGGTTTGAGAAAGTATTCTTAAACAAAGTGATATTTGGTGAGAAAAGTGCAAAACATGAACATCAATTTATAGAAGCTAAGTGGTATGTAATGGTAGAAAATATTTGGGAATTGATTACATTTATGGTCATGACACTTGTACAATGCATGAGGCATTGGGAATTGATTACGTTTATAGAAGCCTAATTTTTTGCATGTGAACATGTACAATCTCAGCAATGTTCATAATAACTTCACGTATATGGAGGACATTTGTCATATTATGAAGAGGGAATCCACTTTTTTGCATGTGAACTTGTACAATCTCAGCAATGTTCATAATAACTTCACGTATATGGAGGACATTTCTCATATCATGAAGAGAGAATCCACTTTTTCGCATGTGAAATAGTATGCTTTGGAAAATGGATGTGTCCTAGTCAATGTGAATAATCACTTCATGTACAACAAGTAGCCTTGTCACAATGTCATCAGGAAATCTAATTCACTGCATGTGAAACGATACGATTGGAGCAATGGTCGTGGTAATTTCACACAAATCGAGATATTTTTACGCATGATATCTGACAAGAGTACATAATGTAAAGAGAAAAATTGTATATTTTGATCAATGTTTGTGGTCATATTACGTAATTCGAGGCAATCTTTGGTGATAAGATAAAGCAATCTCATCAAACGGTTGTGAAGTTATGCAATCTTATCTATGGTTGTGATCATGTCACGCGCATCGATGTGAAGCCTCAACTTTCAATTATATAACATAGGTAGTTGTGTTGAGACAATCTTTCATTGACAATCTCAAAGTTAGTATCTATTTTACTATTCTAATCAATCTTGTTCACTGATAAGATGGATTTCACCCTTGGAGGTCCTTCTAATTACAACAATTTTGATATCAACGAGCTTCAACAGCAAGTTTCAAATGAGCTGGAAGCTATTGAAGGCCGTCAAGATGCTGCCATTCGCATGTATCATAACAATAGCCTTCTTTTAATGCACTTGTTGGAACAACAACAACGAGTTCCTTGTGCACTTGGGGGATCTCAGCCAGGCCGGGATGTCATTTATCGTGATCGTGAGGCCGCTCATTTGCAATTGTAGAACGACTACTTTTCCGAGAATCCACGTTACAATGACGCAATGTTTCGTAGGCGTTTCCGCATGTCACGACCATTATTTTTACGCATTGTGGAAGCTGTGCAATCCCATGACGCATACTTTCGACAAAAAAGAGATGCAATTGGTCGATCAGGGTTATCTTCTCTACAGAAGGTAACTGCTGCATTTCGAATGCTTGCATATGGTGTTCCTGCAGATGCCACAGACGAATATATTAAAATAGGTGAGTCCACGGCAGTTGAAAGCTCGAAGAAGTTTTGTCGTGCAGTTGTGGAAGTTTTCGGTGATCAATATTTGAGATCACCAAACGCTGACGATGTTGCACGACTTTTGCACATTGGTAAACAATGTGGTTTTCCAGGAATGTTAGGCAGCTTGGATTGTATGCATTGGAGGTGGAAAAATTGTCCAATAGCTTGGGCAGGTCAATATTCAGGTAGAAGTGGAACGCCGACAATTATCCTAGAGATAGTTGCAGATTATGATCTTTGGATATGGAATGCTTATTTTGGAATGCCAGGGTCAAATAATGACATTAATGTATTGGAGAGATCCAACCTATTTCGAAATGTCTCTAAAGGTATTGCACCACCTGCTAATTACACTATACAGGGATACGAGTACGATATGGGATATTACCTGGCCGATGGTATATATCCTAAGTGGGTCACTCTCGTTCAAACAATCCATAAGCCACGTCGAAAAAAAGAACAATATTTCGCAATAAAACAAGAAAGTTGCATAAAAGACGTTGAACGTGCATTCGGAGTTCTGCAATCTAGGTTTGCAATAATCGTTGGTCCAGCAACGGTTTTGGAAAAACGCATTTTGCAAGATATTATGACCGCATGCATCATCATGCACAACATGATCATAGAGGATGAACGCGATGTTGAGGCTCCAATTAGAGAATGGGTAAAAGCGCCAAGCCCACAAGTTGAGATAGCTACAGATGAGACTCGTTTCAACGAGTTTATGAGTCGCCATCAAAAGATTAAGGACAAGGAGGCTCATTATACGCTTCGAAATGCCTTAATTGAATATTTGTGGGAATAGTACTCTAATTCGAATAATTAAAGTATTACGTCCAATCTAATCTACGTATTGCTAGCATTCTCGATGATGTATGTTTATTTAGTTCTCGTTTCCATCTTTTATTACTTTCCAATTGCTGTAGTATTTTATGTTTCGTATGTTCGATCGTGTGTTGTATTTCAATTTAGTGAATACAATTTTTTACGTATTTTAATGTGATTTATATAAAACATTTAATGAAGTATTTAGGGAAATACAAAAATTTATAATGTGAAATTAATAAGGAATTAAATTAATGTAAAGTAATAAACATTGTTCATTTGATGTGATATATTTAGAGTGTTGGGTTGGAGAAAAAACTTTAAAATAGAGGGAAAAACTGTATTTTAGAGTGTTGAAAACTCTAAAATAGAGTTTCCCATTGGAGATGCTCTAAAGCTCTAAATTTTGGAGTTTTAGAGTGCCCATTGGGGTTGCTCTTATTAGGGATCTCAAATACGAACACAATGTGGATGGTGAAAGGGCATAATAGGTAATAGGCAATAGGCAACAGGCAAAAGGTGCCCGGGCAAATGAGAGCATCAAAAGATTTACATGGATTTGGACTTTCAGATATGGTATTCAAGCATTAAATATGTTTCATATCTTCTAAACTCCATTTTCTTAAAAATAAATTGGCATTTAACTTTTCTCTGGAACACTACCATGGGAAGGCATTGCACTTTGCCTATTTTGTATTTTTTATTTTTCAATTGAGGCATATACTTTCCTTCATTATTATTATTTTTTTTGTTTTTATTTGACCAATAGTGATCAAGTGCTCCCGGGGAGTTTTTTAACTATGGAACTCCTGGGGTATTTTAAGGGTCCATATGATCTCCATTTGGAAATCCGAGATTAGATCTAGAATCAGCATATGAGGGGATGCTCCAGCAATTTGCAAAATTTTCCGACGATACTGTGGTGGCCGGTCAAAGTTTTTAGCCATATTTTTGGCCAAAATATGGCTAAAATTTTTGACCGGTTGAAATATGGCTAAAATTTTTGACCGGTCGCCACAATGTCCCAAAAAAATTTTCGAAATTGTTGGAGCTCCCTCTCACTGTACAAATTCTAGATTTGGTCTCAAATTTCAAAATAGAGGTCGTATGGACCCTTAAAACACCTCGGGAGTTCCATAGTTAAAAAACTTTTGGAAGCACTTGATCTTTCCTGCTTATTTAACAAGTCTCACTCATTTTGCAGACACACTTCCCTTTCGTAAAAATATAATAATCTATTTTCTTTAGGCGTCGAATAATATACTTTCAATTAATTAAATAAATAATATGTATACAATAAAGTGATAATTTTACATAAAAAAAAATAGCAAGATTAAATTTGATATATTAAACAAAGGCATAAATGCTAAATAGACAAAATTTTCAAAACTATCTATGTAGTTATAGAAAAACATGTAGCTAACGTGATTGTCGCAGTACGCCAAAATTTATTTTATTTCCTTACTCGATTTCAAAACTACAAATTAATGTAGAAGTGGTAAGTAAGGGTCGAACCCAAGAGGAACGGTGTTTAATCTAGTTGTTCTTATCAATTAATATAGAAATGGAGGTTTTATGAAGTTGAATAAAATTCAAAAATAAAATGACAGAATAAAAGAGATGAAAATGAAATAATTGAAAATATATCTAGTTTTCGGGTTCGGTTGTGTCAACAACTCGTGTTTATCTTTCCCATGCTACGTGTTACTGTTCCTTCTCCAATTTATCAACTCCAATTAACCAATATGATCTGATTAACGAATTCTTCCTTAAGTGTATTAAGTTAAATTGAGTTCTTTAACTTAATATCTAGTTATTGGATAACCCTAAACAAGTTCTTAGGATTTAATGCAATGCTAGTATGAAATGAACGAGAAGAATGAGTTGAATTAGATGATCAATTTCACAAACTCGAATTAATACATCTAAGTTGATTTGTTAATAAATATGCACGATATTCATTTGCTACTTTGGATTGGAATCTAATGATAATTACGGATCAAAAGTTCCAATCCTAGCATGTAACTTGAATTTACACATTAATTGATTCAATTGGTCAAGGTGAATGCAATAATCACATAAACTCAAAAACGGGTTTACAAGCATAACAGATCAACAAATTGAAGTGGAAGAATAGATAAAACGTAACTAAAGAATTAGAAAAGATAATAACATGTTAATTGAATACAACATCCCCCTCGAACTAGATAGAGAAGTTTAACTACTCATATTCGGAAGTTTCATACTTTTGTATCACCACTGCGATATGATAGATTATACTTCACTATCACAAGTAATACACAAAATATAGAAAACAAGTAAATAAATGCTAGTAAATAAATAGAGAAGTTTAATTACTCATATACGCCGGTTAAATACTTTCAACAGCGTAATCGCTGTGTATCACCACTGTAATATATGAGAAATTATCTTTCTCAAATATGAAAAATAAAAGAAAGAGAAAAACTAGCGAAGAAATGCTCCGCTAATCATATTCACACCGAAGTATCGTCGATTGATTATTCGAATCTAAATTTAGGTTTTTACTTCCGCCGGAATATGAGAAACTCAGAGTTTTAAAGTTAGAACTAACACAAATGTTGAAGAGAATTTTATTGAGTATAAAGTTGGAGAGAATCACAAGCTAATTCTCTCTAAAAAGTTGTGTGTTTCAAGCTTGGAAATACCTCTATTTGTAGGCAAAATACTACAACAAAAAATATTAAAAAATTATAAAAGTGACATTCCATGAGATTATTATGGTGTTCTCAATTTGTTTTATCTCAAAGAAGTCAAAAGTATGTGAAAATCACGTTGGAATCAAGTTGGTGTCGGCTGGCCGCAATATGAACAGGTGACTTGGCGTGACTCGAGTCATGCGCGGGCGGCGCGCGATTCTTCCGAGGGTGACTCGAGTCACGCGCGCGCGGAACGAGGAGAGCTCGAGCATCTGGCTGACTCGAGTGGTCAAGGTGTGATCAGGCATGATCGGGCGTGACTCGAGTGTCTTCGGCTACGACTCGAGTCATATCGCCGTGACTCGAGTCACTCGAGTCACCCGATATTTACACACCAAGTCCCTCAACTTTTGAACTTTGTTTATTTTGGTCCTTGAAAAATTGTATTTCGGTCCTCCAACTTTTTGAAAAGTTTCACTTTGGTCCTCAAACATTTGAAAAGTTACACTTTCGTCCCCATAGTTTTGGAAATTGACGCTTTTAGTCCTTTTCTTCAAAAAGCCATAACTTTCACTAGGAAACTCCGATTTGGGATCCGGAAAAAGTTTGGGAATTCTCTTTTGATGTTCTTCAACATTGGAACAATAAAAATTGTGAAAACAACTTTTTATAAAATTGCATCGGAGGCCCTCCATATTTGATTCGCTTGCATTTTGGTCCCGAGTTTCTATTTTCATTCGATTTTCATCCGTTTTGACTCCTTTTAATTCTTTGTGACCCTAAACACCACAACAAATGAAAAACACATAAAAGAGAACATGTAACACTAATAAAACACACAAACACGTAAAATAGAAGAGTTATTTAAGTGCTTTTCTAGCACTTATCAAACTCCCCCACATTTAGACTGTTGTTTGCCCTCGAACAACAACTATACGACACAAAACAACACAATGATTTTACATGAGATAAACACCTTTAAACATTGAAATTCTACTATAGATAGTGACTTACTTAATAAACATTCTCCCGGACCATGAAAATTTCACTTCTTCTCAAATACACAATGGCTTGTGAGTGTGTGCAATTGAGGTTATCATCCCATCACTAGCTGGAACCAAATAAAAGCTTACGATGTTCTATCCAAATCCTGACCCGAAATGATCAAATATTTCCTTTCATCTCTCGTGATCTCACTCTTATTTTACAATGATTCCTGTGGATCCTAAAAATTACTCTATTTACCAAAAATCATCAACCGTTACCACTGCAAAGAAAAAAAAAGGGCATGGCAGATGTTTTATTGCAAATATGTCTTCAATTTAAAGAGTGTTTAGATTAGGCACTTCAAACCACTGAGGAAATTTATTTATCTAACTTCACGCTTGGGTAGCTATCACATTTCTCGCGATAATTTTTTTTTTTTAAGAAGAAGAAGAAGAAGAAGAGTTTTGTAATTTTCTTTTCAACTTTTACTCTACAGGTAGTTTTCACACTAACCCCTTTCATTGGAGGTAGCCTTCTTCACCCATTTGAGGTGACGATCTTTCACTCTCCGAGGCAGGTAGCTCTTTCCTGTGGTCCCTCTCATTTATTTCAAATATAAAAGTAAAATTCATTCTCCGCATAAGTCAATGCTTTTTCCAAACTTTTTAAACTGTGTCAATAAAAGCCACATTCACAAAAAACAGATACCATGCGATTATAACTCCACCTTACTAACAAATGATGTTTCCAGGTTACTTTGAGTAGGACGAATGGATAGAAAAAAAGAAAAGAAAAAGTTAGTTTACTATAGTCTAGAAAAATAAAAAAAAAATCAACATTTTTAACCTTAAATTTGTATTCCAGAGAATGATAGTAAATTACCTATAAATGTGCTCAAATAAATTTGCAAGCTGTGCTTGGAGAAGAACAAAACACATTTTTTTCCTCGGGATCATGTAGTTTCAGCTAAGTCACACAAATTAAGCTCAATCATATTCAAAAGTTGTTATCTCATGCAAAATCGTAGACACAAATAAATAAAAAAATCACAAGCAGACCACAATATGCCACTCCCCCAAACTTAAATTCTACATTGTCCCAACTGTAAAAGTATAGATAGTATGAAAAAGAGAAGAAATAGAAACTCCCCTATGGTAAGCAATGAGTCATGCCGATTAGGGATGGTGGTTGCACAATGTAGCACTTCTTAAGAACAGTTTAACAATCCAAGAGTAAGAGACCTGCAATCAACATATTTATAGAACAAGAAAAATGACAACTGAATTTTTTTTTTTGGCTTTTTTTGTTTTTTTTTGTTTTTGCTTTTTATGTTTTTTTGTAAAACAGAAATTTATACATAGCGACTATGGGAGTTGGCAACCCTCTGAACATCTTGCAGTAGTATTCACATCAAATTAATGACATGATTCCATCAAGTCTGATCCGCATGGAAACTATCTGAATCAGCATATTCTCTACAAAACAGTTTGACAACCAACCTTAATGAAAAGATCCTCCATATCGCCACATGTCACATAGGTATGTTTATCATTCAATAAAGAATAGCCCCACAAGAACCAACAAATGGGAGAAAGTTTTGAGCAGAACGTCCAACTCAGACACTTCTCAAATGAATGAGACGTAGTTTTACATCTTCAGATGGGTGCTAGTGATCACGCTCAAAAAATTACTACTCAATGGTTAGGCCATCGAGTTTGGTTTCCAACAAACGTTGTCGTTGTTCCTACAAATTATCAAACTCTCCCACACTGAATTCGAGCTACCTATTTCTCCTAATAGACTTTTTGGCCCTACACCTAATCGGTCCATCCTTGAAGAAAACAACATGTCTATATTGTGAATAAATTTGATTTCTAGTACAATGAGGTCCATCTAATAGCTTTCCACATTTAAAGCAACATTTAAGGCGCTTAGCACGTCGTTTGCTAGCAGATCGGGATGATCCCGCCCCAAAAGCGATAACATTCCAAAGGGAACGCTCATACTTGTCAACAAGTCGAACAATGTGAATCTTGATATCAATAGGCATAGAGAAAGAGTTGAATACTTGTAGAAAAACAACAATACGTAGAGGAGATGCCATATAAAGAAATGAAAATTCAGTGCACAAAGATGTATCTGCAAAAAAACTTGTGAGACAGGAAAGTGAAAAAAACAGTTCTTTAAGGTCTACTGAAAAAGACCAGTTTAACGCCTTTGGGCGGGATACAAGAATCAGTATCCAAGATTTTTTTTCAGAGCGTAACACAGATGTGTTTCCAGAGCTAACTCCGTATTCTATCATCTGAAGTTACCTATTCCACATTCATAACCTTCACTCTAAATCCAATTTATTCGGATCTCTTTTTCTTTTGCGTAATTCCTCTGACCAATTGATGACAGACACTTCTACATGCATTTGTGGTACATAAGCTTCTAATTTCTCCAATAATTCCTCAATTGATGGTGCAATAAAAATCATTTTTAAAGTATTAGGAAAAATCAGCTTTTGATGAACTAAAAATTCGAGAAATACTAATAAACCATTGAAATAGTTTTGAATGTTTAAAAGACCAATTGGCTTAGAGTGTAGATTCAACGTGGCCCAAGAAATTATGCAAAAGATCTGTTCCAAAGTTTCAAAACCCCCTGGTAATACGATAAAAGCATCCGAATGCATTATCATTAGTGTTAAGCGTTCAAACAACGATTTAACATTTACCTCAAAGTCGATGGTTTTACCATACACATGTTTTAAAGGTGGCACGGTAATACCAATCACTGTTGATCCTCGTACGTACGTAGATTAAATGGCACACCCTATCAGTCCACGGTAACCTCCTCCGTATATTATCTTACCCTTTCGATCTCCAAGTTCTGTTCCAGCTTCTACTACTGGTGTTAGAAGCGTTGGTTATCCCAGATTGATTCCACCAAAGAGACTCATGACCCTCAATGTCCTCTTTGAACTCCCAGTTCCCGCAGAAGTCGTAGCCTCCAGAGGTTATCGATTTTGCACACTAAAAACTGACACAAGAACACAAAAAAGTTAAAAATAACAACATGTACACGTAGTTGTGATTGTGGCTCACATCTTCCTCTGGTTTTACGTCCAGAAAAGGCTCAAATGCCTTCTATGAGTCGGGGATAGACTTTCCATCCAGTTTTCTTATAGATTGACAAACAGGGTCTTTTAAAGTCAGATTCCCAAGACTATATCGTTCTTATTCCTTTTTAAATTCACTCCACAAATTGAGAAGTTCGATTTGCACCATTCCACTAGGATGCGTCTCAAGAGTTTGATGAATATCATCCAAAGATTCCTTACTCATGCCACCTTTAATGAAACATATTTTATCTTCTCGATTTGTGGACACAAATCCAATGGAACGATTACCTGAGTTGCAGGTCCATCGAGTGTATTTATAAGGCCATCTAGCACATTTATAGCACACATTCATTCTTTTTGCTCTTCGTTTCTTGGCAAAATTACTTTTACCTAACCCTGGTGCATATTTAGTGCTCAAAGCTGGCATTTCACCTCCTAATTTGACCTTTGCTTCAATCAGCCAACGGATATCCTCATGCATTTCTTTTTCCATCAACATTTTTAACCATCCTACTCTAGAATAATAAATCTCTTTCAAAGCATTCAAATGCAATGACGGATAATATTCGTGGATTTTAGAAAATTTGTTATCCATTGAAAATTCAAGTATTTTGGAGAAATAGAAGAAAAGAGAGTGTTTAGGTTGCCTCCTAAGTAGCGCATTTGTTTATAGTCGTTGGCTCGACTATATTTTTTTTTTTAATTACGTAACACACGAAAGAAAAAGAAATACTGAAGTAATAAGATTAGAACCATCAAAATTAATAAGCATAATAGATTATCATACTCTCCCATATTTTTAAAGATATTGAAGAAGGAAAAAAATAAGAAAATTTGAATTACATAATCAATTAATATGAGGAAAAGACATATATATACAAAAATATTACACACATCCATGCTATAAGAAAAACAAATAAGAAGAAGAGAGGAAGAATAAGAGAAAAAAATAAAGAAGAGAACAAAATTACCTAATCACTGCTAGAAAAGAACACTCACAGAGTACTTGAAATTGTGGTTGTGATTTTAAGTGGAGAATGATCTAGATTTATAGTCAAATGAGCACTGTTTCAACCGATAACCATGCATGTCGAGTGTGCTGGAAAGAGTACATTGGGAGGAATATCCGAAAAAACGCGTTGACAAATTGTCCATTATCAATAATTAACCCCCACATGTTATCAATAACTATTGCTAATCACCGATTTGTGCGCCATCGTGTCTCTTCCCAAATAATTGAATTCCGAGGTATCTTCTTTCTACAGTTTCAAAGTAATATCTTCCTCAGTACGATAGACAAAAAGTTGAGAAATAAAAACAAAAACAATGAAAATTTCAAAAGAAAGATAAAAATGAGAGAAAATGCTTGGGTTGCCTCCCAAGAAGCGCTTTTGTTTAATGTCGTTAGCTCGATACAGTTCCCATTTGTCAAGTAGGGTTTCTCAAATCCATTGCAGCTCCATTTTGTCTTTGACAGTTTCCTCCGAATGTCTTGATTTTTAATTGGTCCTTTTTGAACTCTTCTCCAAACTTTTGGTTCTCAATTTCCATGACTTCCTCTTTCGAGATGAGGTAATTGTGATTTGGCTCAATCTTATGTGGCATGCTAGCTTTGCAATTCAATTTACACATTTCTTGCACAAAATGATTAGTTGAATTAATTGTAAAGACACAACAAGCGTTATTAGGGCACAATGAACCATCAAAAATATTAAAGTTCTCTTTTTCCTCATCAAATTTCATGGACAGTGTACCCTCATAGACATCAATTTTAGTGCTCGAAGTGTAAAGAAATGGACGTCCCTAATATGATAGGTGTAAGGTGAGGTGAATGTCCATCAGCCATATCAAGCACGTAAAAATCAGTAGGGAAAACTAAGCCATTTATTTTGACTAGCACATCTTCTATCACTCCATCCGGGTATGCATTGGTACGATCAGCTTGTTGTACAATTACGTGAGTTTCTTCTAGTTTTCCTAAATTTAGTGAAGAATACAAGGATCTAGGCATGACATTTATGGATGCTTTTATCAATATGGTGATTGCCTATGGTGCAAGGGACAGTGAACATACTGGGGTCTTTGCATTTTGGAGGCAACTTCTTCTGGAATACCGCTGAAACGGTTTCTCCCATTTTGATCATTTCATTTCCTTTCAATTTTCTCTTATTAGTGCAAAAATCTTTTAAAAACTTAGCATAGCGTGGGATTTGCTTGATTGCATCTAACAATGGAATGTTGATTTCTATTCTCCTAAATATGTCCAAAATTTCTTTTTCCTTGCATCTTTGTTGGTTTTCGCTAATCTATTAGGGAAAGGGGGAGGAATTGTTTTAGCAATGATATGAGAGTTAGGATTTGTCTCATTTTCAAACTTTTCTTCTTTATCTTCATGGCACAAACATTTTTTGAATTTACCTCAGGTTGGGATGGTAACTTCCCTCCAAATTGTGCTTCCAGTTGATTGATGGTAGTTGCCAATTGACTCATTTGGTTTTCCAAGTTTTGAATGCTTGATTTGGAATCATGTTGAAATTTCACAGTGTTAGTTGCTAATGTTTTCACCATATCCTCGAGAGACATACTTGATGATTGAGGTTTTTGTTGAAATTACCCTTGAGGTTGGAAATTCCCTTGTTGCTGGAATTGGCCTTGAGGTTTGTTAGGGAAGAAACCTGGGGGATTGTTAGTTCCATAACTAAGATTGTGGTGATCTCGCCATCCTGGATTATAGGTGTTTGAGTATGGATTGTACTGTTGCCTCGGGAATGGAAAATTGCTTACTGAGTTCACTTGTTCATTGTTATCCACTTGCAAAACAGGACAAGCATCTGTAGGATGTCCTAAGTTTGTGCATATGCCACATGCTTTGACTTGTGGATTGTTTCCTACAAAAATTTGTTTGAGAAAATAGGTTAGTTCAGAGAGTTGGTTTTCAACATTGGAGTTACTTACCTCATTTATTCTTCGAATGTTCATTTCCCGGTCTGTACTGAATTGTTGAGTGTTTTCAGCCATGTTTGAAATCAATATTCTTGCTTCAGCAAGGGTTTTGTTCATCAGAGCTCCTCCACTAGCAGTATCAACCATGTTTTTATCTGATTGACATAAATAGGAGTGGGCAAAAAAACCGAAACCGAACGGGTAGAACCGGAACCGAACCGAAAGAACCGGAACCGAACGGTTCTTTAAAAAAAATTAGGAACCGGAACCGGAATGAGAACCGAACGGATCCTTTTCTAAAAACCTGGAACCGGAACCGGAACCGAAATAGGATAAGAAATAGCACTATTTCTTTTATTTGATTGCCAACTTTTGTGAATTCTTTTAGTAAATTTAAAATTTGGTGCTAATTATAGTAAAATTCTAGTAAATTTTGGTGCTATTTCTAGTAAAATTTTACTAGAATTTTACTAGAATTCTCATAGAATTCTTTTAACGGCGGCTAAAAGCGGCGACTGCTTTGCCTTGCGGCAACAACAAGGCTGCTGCGCCACAAGGCGACAATCTTTGCCGCTAGCAACATGCGTCGCCGCACAAAGTTCTTCTTTGCCTAAGCGGCCATTCTTCGCTTTTGGTAGCGGCGATTCTTCTGTTGTTGCATTTTTTTGTTGTTATATTATGTTGGAATCAAAATTTTTATTTTTTTCTTGTATTTTTCGATTAATAAAAAATGCATCGTAAAATAACCGGAACCGAACGGGTAGAATCGGAACCGGATGGGTACTTCATTTGAAAAGAACCGAACGGATCCATTTTCAAGGAACCGGAATTTACAGGTTCGATTCGGGTAGTTCACTACTACCCGGAACCGCAGAACGCCCACCCCTAGACATAAACCTTCATAGAAGTATTGCACTAGGAGGTTTTCACTGATTTGGTGATGCGGGTAGCTTGCAATGAGCTTTTTGACACGCTCCCAATACTCATAAAGAGTTTCTCCATTGTTTTGGCATACTCCAGAAATATCTTTCCTGATGTTTGCGGTCTTTGAAGCTGGGAAGTACTTTTCGAGGAAAAGTTGCTTCATTTGATTCCATGTTGTGACTGTTCCTGGTGGTAAAGTATATAACCAATCTGTGACGGCATCTTTTAGTGAAAATGGAAAAGCTCTGAACTTGATTTGCTCTTCAGTGATGCCTGGGGGGGTTTCATACTATCACACACCACATGAAACTCCTTCAAGTGTCGGTACGGATCTTCGCCGGATCGTCCACGAAAAGATGGTAGAAGATGTATCAAACCGGATTTCAACTCGAAAGTTTTACCTTCTTCTGCGGTTGGAAAGGTGATACACAATGGTTGTTGAATAACTTCAGGAGTTGTCATTTCTTTAAGAGTTCTTTCATTGTTATTATCAGTCATTTCTTGTTCTTGTTTTGCTTGTCTTATTCGTCTTCGAATGAATTTCTCGATTTCTGGGTCAAAATTTTCGAGAATTCGATTAGTGGATCGAGTATTATGCATACAAGTGAAGATTTTTTTTTTCAAAATTATAATTAATAAAAGCAACTAAATTAGTTAACCGTTCCCCAGCAACGACGCCAAAAACTTGGCGTGATTGTCGCAGTACGCCAAAATTTATTTTATTTCCTTACTTGGTTTCAAAACTACATATTAATGTAGAAGTGGTAAGTAAGGGTCGAACCCAAGAGGAACGGTGTTTAATCTAGTTGTTCTTATCAATTAATATAGAAATGAAGGTTTTATGAAGTTGAATAAAATTCAAAAATAAAATGACAGAATAAAAGAGATGAAAATGAAATAATTGAAGATATATCTAGTTCTCGGGTTCGGTTGTGTCAACAACTCGTGTTTATCTTTCCCATACTACGTGTTACTGTTCCTTCTCCAATTTATCAACTTCAATTAACCAATATGATCTGATTAACGAATTCTTCCTTAAGTGTATTAAGTTAAATTGAGTTCTTTAATTTAACATCTAGCTATTGGATAACCCTAAACAAGTTCTTACGATTTAATGCAATGTTAGTATGAGATGAACGAGAAGAATGTGTTGAATTAGATGATCAATTTCACAAACTCGAATTAATGCATCTAAGTTGATTTGTTAATAAATATGCACGATATTCACTTGCTACTTTGGATTGGAATCTAATGATAATTACGGATCAAAAGTTCCAATCCTAGCATGTAACTTGAATTTATAGATTAATTGATTCAATCTGCCAAAGTGAATGCAATAATCACATAAACTCAAAAAGGGGTTTACAAGCATAACAGATCAATAAATTGAAATGGAGGAATAGATAAAACGTAACTAAAGAGTTAGAAAAGATAATAACATGTTAATTGAACACAACGTCCCCCTCAAATTAGATAGAGAAGTCTAACTACTCATATTCGCGGGTTTCATACTTTTGTATCACCACTGCGATATGATAGATTATACTTCACTATCACAAGTAATACACAAAATATAGAAAACAAGTAAATAAATGCTAGTAAATAAATAGAGAAGTTTAATTACTCATATACGCGGGTTAAATACTTTCAACGGCGTAATCGCTGTGTATCACCATTGTAATATATGAGAAATTATCTTTCTTAAACATGAAAAATAAAAGAAAGAGAAAAACTAGAGAAGAAATGCTCCGCTAATCATATTCACGGCCGAAATATCGTCGATTGATTATTCGAACCTAAATTTAAGTTTTTACTTCCGCCGGAATATGAGAAACTAAGAGCCTTCAAGTTAGAACTAACACAAATGATGAAGAGAATTTTATCGAGGAGAAAGTTGGAGAGAATCACAAGCTAATTCTCTCTAAAAAGTTGTGTGTTTCAAGCTTGGAAATGCCTATATTTATAGGCAAAATACTACAACAAAAAATATTAAAAAATTATAAAAGTGACATTCCATGAGAATATTATGGTGTGCTCAATTTGTTTTATCTTAAAGAAGTCAAAAAGTATGTGAAAATCACGTTGGAATCAAGTTGGTATCGGCTGGCCGCAATCTGAACAGGTGACTTGGCGTGACTCGAGTCACGCGCGGGCGGCGCGCGATTCTGCCGAGGGTGACTCGAGTCACGCACGCGCAGAACGAGGAGAGCTGGGAGCATTGCGGCGCTGACTCGAGTGGCTACGGGTGTGATCAGGCATGATCGGGCGTGACTCGAGTGTCTTGCGGCGCTGACTCGAGTCATGGCTGTCGTGATTCGAGTCACTCGAGTCACCCAATATTTGCACACCAAGTCCCTCAACTTTTGAATTTTGTTTATTTTGGTCCTTGAAAAATTGCATTTCGGTCCTCCAACTTTTGGAAAAGTTTCATATTGGTCCCGAAACTTTTGAAAAGGTACACTTTGGTCCCCATAGTTTTGGAAATTGACGCTTTTAGTCATTTTCTTCAAACGGTCATAACTTTCACTAGGAAACTCCGATTTGAGATCCGGAAAAAGTTTGGGAACTCTTTTTTGATGTTCTTCGACATTGGTACAATAAAAATTGTGAAAACAACTTTTCATAAAATTGCATCGGAGGCCCTCCATCTTTGATTCGCTTGCATTTTGGTTCTGAGTTTCCGTTTTCATTCGACTTCCATCCGTTTTGACTCCTTTTAATTCTTTTTGACCCTAAACACCACAACAAAGGAAAAACACATAAAAAGGAACATATAACACTAATAAAACATACAAACACGTAAAATAGAAGAGTTATTTAAGTGCTTTTCTAGCACTTATCAGTAGCCCATGTTAACCAATCAATTCTATTATAAAATAGAATTTGGTCAAACTAATCATCATTCACATACCTCATAGGTTTCCCATGTCTTACACAAAGTTCTAGCATTCTTTTGAACGCTTCACGCTCTATTTCAAACTTGAATTTATTTGCTACCTAGTTTTAGTAAAATAAATTCACATAAAAATCTCTGTATAGCTTGATCAAAACATAATTCAGCCACAAAGGAAAAACAGAACTATCATTGTAAAAATAAATAAATAAAGAAAGTTGTCTATACCCTCTTATATTTGAAACCTTCTCTTTCAATTACATAAAACATTAATATGCAAAGGGTGATGAAGGAGTATAGTTGAATGCTAAACAATTAAAAAGTATAATTTAAATTATGTGGGACCCATTCAAAAATTAAAAAAAAAACTAAAAGAGAGAAGTAAGACGATGTCCGTGAGTGAAGTTAAATGCCAATACAATTAAAAAATGTGTATCTTTATGTGGGACCCACTCAAAGAATGGAAAAAAGAAAAATGAGAGCAATCAATTTTTGGGAAGGACGGAAATGAGCAAAAATGATAGTTATAGCCCTTAACATGGCGACTGGTCTTTGTTGCCATGTGATAGTAAGGTCCATGTACCAGCCCTCAAGCTACTGCGTGGCAGTGCCAGGACGTGTCACATCAACGGTAGAACTTTAATAAAAGTCTAGTGCTAAAAATGTATTATTCCTGTGGAAATGAGGTACCACGTATAACCTTCTTATAGGATCGTCCTACCATGTAGGATTGTACAAAAACCCTACATAAGTTTTTTTCCCTAAAGATGGTGTGGAGCTTTTGATTTTTTTTTCTCTTTGATCTGTTGCTTGAGTTTAGCCTTTGGATTGTACTCGTTATTATCCAAGTCTACATATTAGTTTGAAATTGTTAATGTTCCTTTCAATTTGTTTGATTCTTTTTTAATGTTTGATAAATGTTTCAAATATTTTTCCTTTTGTTTTCTTGGAGTTCTGGGTCTTTCAATGATTTTATGGTACTCTTTTACGTTTCCACAGTGGTAAGTAAAAGTGATGTGGTATTTGTGAAAGTGATGGTGGTTATTTTTCGATTGATTGGCATAAGGACCCCATATTTATGGTTGACGCATAGTGAGAATATATTTTAAAATTTTTGAAATTTAAGGACTTCTTTTCAAATTTTACTTACAGCTTAGGACTTATTATTAATATGCTCAAAAGTGTCTTTTATCTTCTGTAGTGCTACTCACATGCCTACCTTTATAAGGGAAAAATCATCCTTTCGTTTCTTTGTTTAGTGTTGCAATTTAATGTTTTTATGTTCTAGGAAAGATTCTCTTCCTATGTTTAGCACATTGAACGCAGAGGAAAAGACGGTTAGGTTTTGTTGGGATCTAATTTGCCCTTTAGCCTTGGCCAATGCATACATATTCTCTACATTTGGTTGCATAATAATGATTATTTGCTTGAGATAACATAACTTCCTCTATTTTCAAGTTTCCCATTTGCAAAGAAGGCTTCAACTGTGTTCGGGTTTCTAGACACTATAGTGAATATGCACAGTGCCCTTTAAATCATTATTTCCTTTTCATTTTACTTTTAGGAATTAAGATGGTTTTTGTTGGTTCATGATGAGGAATTTGCGGAATTTAGAAAACAAAAGTGGATGAGCACAAGAAACCAAGAAAGCTATCTTTCCTTCTATCTTAGAATAACAATTAACTCTTTTTGAGTACTTGAAGATCATAAAACACAATTTTCAATTTTTGTATTTTGAATAACTAGTAAAACGCCCATGGGAGCTTTCAAGATCCATGTGTCCTTTGCTGCTCATTTCGTGTTGACGAATGCTAGCTAAGTAGCCTCTCAACCAATGACCAAAGTGTGATGATAAGGAAAATTCAATAAAGACAAGAACATTTAGAATAATACAAACTGTAGTATAATCTCCGAAGATATTACAAGGCTTCGTTGTATGCTACTTTTGACTACTAGACCTCTCTAACCTCACACAACTACCTCTATTTACAATGCTAGGAAACTCTAGCTCTTGAGCTCTCTAACAATGATCACTTGGATTTTCACTTGGTGGCTTGGTGGTTTACAAATTAATGGCAACCCTGCTTAAACTGCCACCTCCATGGGATGGAAAATGGAGATTCACTCTAAGAAATAGTCTAGATCGCACGTCTACAATTCTCTACTAGTTTTCTACAATTAAAGTCTAAGATATTTACATTAGAGTATTGTAGATTCCTATGTAAGACAAGCTTGTGGTGTACTCTAGAATCTCAATCCTCCTAACAAGTTCCTTCATGATTCTAGATGTTTCCTTAAGTGCTCTATTGTGGAACTTTCTAGGATATATGGCTTTAATTAGAATATGTAATCTTCTAGAATATTCTTTAAATGGCAAGCCACCTACCTTATTGCTACAAGCCTTAGGCAATGCCCCTTGTCACCCTTTTGTAAAATTATGCAATTTAATTAAAATTAACTAAAGTATACATGTTTCGGACTTTGTGACCTGATTGTAATAACCTTTAAAGGTTGGGACCTTTGTGTAACACCCACAATCTCACATCGCTTGGGTATAAGAGAGGAGTCCAATTTATAAGTTAAGAGACCCATCCAACTAGGCATGAGGCGTTTTGGGGGTAAGTCCAAGAACAAAATCGTGCGGGTTAGGTCTAAAGAGAACAATATCATGCTAAAGTGGATTGGGTCGGTAGCGGACCGAATCCAAATCCATGGTCCTCCCCGGGGCACAGCGGGCCAGATTTGGGTGCCATGACGGGTCTTGGGTCGTTACAAATGGTATCAGAGTTATAGCTCAACGAGAAGTGTGACCAACAAGGGCGTTGGGTCTCTTTAGAAGGGGTGATTGTAACACCCACAATCCCACATCGCTTTGGCATAAGAGAGGAGTCCAATTTTTAAGTTAAGAGACCCATCCGATTAGGCATGAGGCCTTTTGGGGGTAAGTCGAAGAACAAAATCGTGCGAGTTAGGTTCAAAGAGAATAATATCATGCCAAAGTGGATCGGGTCAGTAGCAGACCGAATCCAAATCCACATAGTCCTCCCCGGGGCACAGCAGGCCAGATTTGGGTGGGCCATGACGAGCCTCGAATCGTTACAAATGGTATCAAAGTTAGGGCCCAACCGGAAGTGTGGCCAACTGGCGTTGGGCCTCTTTAGAAAGGATGATTGTAACACCCACAATTCCACATTACTTGGAGGGTATAAGAGAGGAGTCCAATTTATAAGTTAAGAGACTCATCCAACTAGGCATGAGGTATTTTGGGGGTAAGCCCAAGAATAAAATAGTGTGGGTTAGGCCCAAAGCGAACAATACCATGCTAAAATGGATCGCGTCGATAACGGACCGAATCCAAATCCGTATGGTCCTCCCCAGGGTACAGAGACCCGGATTCGGTGGGCCATGGCGGGGCTCGAGTCGTTACACTTTGTGCAATTTATGCTAAATTAAATGACCAAAATGCCAATTGAGAAAAAGGACAAAGCAACAAAAATTGAAGGGATTAATTGCATGAATTAGGGCCAAAAATTTTTTGCCCAATTGAGCTATATATATATATATTTTTTAATTTGGACTAAAAATGTCACGACCATACTTTTTTTTTTTGGGACTATTTGTGCTAGTTTTTCAAATTTTTTTATTAATTTTATTTGGAGTTTAGGGTTAGGGTGTCTTCTTTTTTTTTATTTAAATATTGAACCAACGTGTTAAAAACCGGCACAAAAATGGATAGCCCTTTTTTGTCCCCTATGAACCGGCGGTTCACAATCGGCACAGAACTGTTCCAGGGACCGTGAAAACCCAACAGTTCGCGTACCCTGACCGAGTCTAGGTACGGTTACGCCAACAAATGCCCGGGAATTTCCAAGCCCAATAAACCCCACACCTGTTCCGATCCGGCCAAAATAAAACCATTTCAAACAAGGGTGCGGCTAAATACACCCAGTGAATTTCTTTGTGCACCCAGTTTTTTTTTTTTAAATTCCAATCATGCCCTCGCTAAAAAAAAAAAAAAAAAAAAATTCGTTCGCTCCAAAATGGAGCGAATGCCGACAAATCGGCGTTCGCTCCACTAGGAGCGAACTCCCACAAATGGGAGTTCGCTCCATGTGGAAGCGAACTCCACAAATGGAGTTCGCTCCTTAGCGGCTTGCCCGGAATTTTGGCGTTCGCTCACGCGTTTTTAAATAAAAATAATGTACTGAAAATTTTTTGTTTAAAATTTTTATAACTATTTTCATAAGTAATTTCTTTAAGTTTTTAAACCATTTAAAGTTTTTTTAATAATTATATTCAATACGACTGATAAAACCAATTACTATGTAATAAAAAATTAAAATTCATCATAGAGTAGTTACAAAAAACACAAAATTGGCGTCAAAATAGTTGTAAAAGTGGTAGCAAAATTTTAAATTTTTAATAATTGTATTCAATACTAATCGTATAAAAGATAATTACTTTATTATTAAAAAATTTTAAAATTTAGGATTGCAAAAAACTTGAAAAAAATTTCGAAACTACTCAGAGTAATTTGAACAAAAAATTATAATAAAAATTACATCTACAAGTTTTTTGCATTCCATTTGATGATAAATTTTAAAATTTTTTTAATAATAAAGTAATTGCCTTTTATCTGATTAGTATTGAATACAATTATTAAAAAATTAAAAATTTTTGCTACCACTTTTACAACTATTTTGACGAATTTTTGTGTTTTTTGTAACTACTCTATGATGAATTTTAATTTTTTTATCAGATAAGAATTTGGCTTTATCCGATTCAGATTAATATAATTATTGAAAAAACTTTAAATGACTTAAAAACTTAAAGAAATTACTCATGAAAATAGTTATAAAAATTTAAAAAATTGCACATTATTTTTTATTTAAAAAATAAATAAAAACGTTCGCCCACATGGAAATAACGCCAAAAGCTCGCCCGTAAGGAGCCAACTCCCAAATGGGAGTTCGCTCCATGTGGAGCGAACTCCCATTTGTGGGAGTTCGCTCCTAGTGGAGCGAACGCCGATTTGTCGGCGTTCGCTCCATTTCGGAGCAAACGAATTTTTTTTTTTTTTTTTTTTTTTTTTTAGCGAGAGAATGGTTGGAATTTAAAAAAAAATTGGGTGCACAAAGAAATTTAGTGGGTGTATTTAGCCGCACCCTTCAAACAAACCCTTATCTGCTGTAATGCAAAAACACCTCCCTGGAAGCCATTCCTTTTTCTAGGACCTCGTACTACTACTGATGTTAGCAGCAACCATGGCTTCCCACTTGCTTCCAACGGCCCGAATTAAGTCGGTGTCAACCGGCCCGACCCTGAACCCTGTTCTATATTCTCCTCCTTCTGTTAGTTCCTTTCCATCCACCAGCTTTACTTCTCCTTTCGTTGGTGGAGACTTTTCGGGTCTTAAAATTGGACCCGCCTTCCTGAGTCCGAATTCCCCCGGCTCTCCCGACAAACGTAGTTTTGTGACCAAGGTAATCTCTTGAGCTTCTGAGTTTTGTTTTTTGTTCAAATTCTTTGGGGCTGATAATGCCGATAGTTGTGGTCTAGAATTGTTATGTATAATACCTTGGGATTTTTGTTTAACTAGTAAAGGATTGTGGTTGAATTGTATTGCTGACATCGAGTGTTTCTTCGTTTCCTGCATCAATGAGTACTTAAAAAGTTCAATTAGAGTATTTTGATTCAATTGTAAGCATTTGGTTCCTGCAAATTCCAGCGTTTTGTCTGTTCATCGCACAATCTATTTTTATTTTATTTTTCTGAGAAGAAGAAATTAAAAAAGAAGAAAAAAATGAAAAATGACTAGTCACCAGTATTGGTGCAGCTCGATACCATGAAGCAAGAATTCTGGGAATGCATTATTCTTTCTTATTGAACTTGTCACAATATATGCACTTAGAAAGCCAAATCCCGTTGCAATCAAATACGAAACTGAGAAATTAAGAATTCCTAAATTATGCAAACCAATTCTACAATATCTCTCTAATTTATTCTGTCCTATTCCGACTAAATCCAATAATAAAGGAAAGATATAACTAAAAACAATTACAATCAATTCACTAACTCTCCAACATGCTTGTGGTCATACTCATTCTTTTAGTCCAAAAGGAAGACTTGGGATTGCGAGAAGAGATTTGAAAAACCAGACAGGTCAACTCTTTTTCGCAATCAAATATCAACTCCTTTGCTCTGTGTTTACACGCACTGAGCAGTGATCCTATTGGTGACCCACTTGTTCAATCTGTTACTTGGTGGCTTTTTTAGATCAATGTTTTGTTTGGAGAGTGTTGAGCTTGATACATTTAATAGATTGATCAGGCACATAATGTTGTTCAAATCTTAATTTTCAGACAGCAGTCTTCACATACTGCACAAAAAGGTCATAGATCATCTGTCAAGAAAACGTTTCGAGATGATGGGCTACTTTCCTTTTAAGGACAGTATCAAGCAAGATCACTGTGGGTATTAGATGAAAATATCTTCATATATGAGGTCCTTTTTCCCGATGATGTTGAATTATTGACCTAGTTTATGAGAATCGAAATTATTCACGATAACTAGCACCACTGAAAAATAGAGTGCTAGTGTGATAACTTATTTGGTTTATCTTTTTGAGATTAATTAAATATCAACACTCATTTTAACCATACATTCCTGAAAAATAAACTATTTTCCATGTTTCCCAAACTTGGTATACTTTTTAACCACAGATTCTTCCGTGAAAATTACTTCTCAAAAAGTTTAATCAAACATACTCTAGAGAATTTCACACCATAACTCGAGCGATTATGACTATAAACAATTTAGAATGCAGTATAACTTAGCATTCTTCGATTGTCGATAAATTCGCCTGATTAGAGTGGCACCCTACTGTGAACTTAGTACAATTTTCATAGAGTTGACCAGCCTATTTAATACATGACCATAATAAATCGTGGTTCTCTTATTATCGGGCACCTTAAATGTATCCACATACATATTGGCCAAATAAAGTTATTCAGTTCTTGACCTAGTTTATGAGAATCAAATTTGTTCAAAAATTATTAGCACTGCAGAAATATAAGAAAATTTGGCATGTATTTAAGTAAATTTTATTTTCTAAAAAGTTATTTGCTAGTTTGAATCATGGTTGGATGCATATTGTGTATATAATAGTTACTATTATCATGCTTTCTCTGATTTTGACTGTTCCTGTGGTCAAATATCTTTCACTACTTGCTTTGGAAACGAGGCACCACTTTTTAACTTTTTCAAAACAAGCAATAGAATAAATGTATTGAATGTGCATGGGTTTGGGCTCTGATTGTTAATCTGCAGCCAATTGGTGTTAACTACGCTTACAATTTTCCGGTCTAACCCTTTCCTTGCTCATCTTTTAGTAACTATGTCCTCAGCTTTAATTAGTGACCTATTGCAACAAAACATATTGATTATCTAATATTATCAAAGGGAAGTAACTAATAAAACTAGATTAAGGGTGATGCTTAATGCCCTTCTATGTGGTAGATTTAAGTGATGTTGCTCAGGTGTCTGATTATGGTCGCATTTTTGTTGCCTTGTTGGCCAAAAAATTTGGGATCTTCTTGCAGGAAATGTTGCAATGAACAAGCTGATACGTAACAGGGGTTCATAAACCTTGGAGACAACTTTAGGAATAAGCATTTTTTGAGACTTTTTAAGAACTCGGCGAGACTCCCTCTAGTGAATAATGAGTCTACTGATTCTGACAAAAAGGTGAATGACTTGTAATGGTAGTGTATGTTTTTACATAAAATTCACTAAATGAACTTCGAACTTTAATTTGAACCACACAATCAAACTCATGGCTCCAACTACTTCTCGAACTAATTGGATTTTTTTTGCTGAAAAAAAGTTAACCAAATGCATGTGATGTTCCTACTCTTTTACTTTTCACATTTTTGTTTCTTTTTTGTGAAACTGCCGCAAATAAATCAGTTACATTGATGTCCAAAAGGATGAGAAAAGAAGGAAAAAGAAAAATTCATTGATGCTAGGGATGGCCACCAAACTGGCGAAAGAGCAATTCTTTTCCTATACATTCATTTGATGGACTGACTTTAATAAAGATCTGTTCTGCTTCCATAATCTTTTCTGCATCTACTTTCAAAGATGTAAAGAACTTTCTTCACCAACTAGCTCGTGAGAAGTGTATCCCAGCATTTGTCAAATTTTCCCATATGACGATCTGCCATCTGGCTTAAGATCTCCGATGTTTGTTTATGGTTCCTGTTATGTTTATTATTTTGTTTGTCGACTTGTTTAAGTTATTTGACTCTGTAATCAGTAGCATATTCATATCTTTATCTGTTAGTGACTCAGTATAATAATATGATTGAACGAAATTCATGGTAACTGTGTTGCACGCTGTTTCAGTAATTACATTTTTATCATCATATTGTGTATCAATGTCCTAATCCATAAACCATTTTTTTCTCCAACTGGCCCATGAGAAGATGCATCTGTTCAATTGATTTAAAATGCCAATAATGGTGTGGCTCTGCTTCTATGGTCCTACTCGTTGTTTTCTCCACTATTTGTTTTGCTATTTCTTAGCGATTATTGCAATCCTGTAAATAGTATATCTTCCATATTTAAGATGATTTGCTGCTGCAATTCTCATTAGCATTTCGGATGTTGGTTGGCTGCATATTTTTAACAGGTTATCCCTTCCACAAGAGGAAATCAGCAAACCCCTCCAGATTTAGAATCTTACATTTTCAGCCATCGCATTGTTTACTTGGGCTATTCTTTGGTCCCACAAGTCACTGAACTCTTGCTTGCGGAATTTATGTACCTTCAGTCCATAGATGAGAAAAAGCCGATCTATTTTTACATAAATTCCACCGGTGTAACCAAGGTTAGACCTTTTTGTTCTTATCTGATTTTCTGAAGACAAATAAAATATGACAAACATATTCGAGGTCGAGAGATTCACTGTTTTATGAATCTTCACAAATTTGCAGGGAGACAAGAAGTTGAACTACGAGACGGAGTCTTTAGCAGTCTATGATCTTATGAGGTTGTATTGTGTTTTAATCCAGAATGGTTTCAGAATTATTACTTATTTTTATCAAGTGCATATTTAAGTTCCTGTGAGCTTGTATTTTGTGTGGCTATTCTGAAAATCTGACCCAGCAATAAGTTGTCAATTACCAGCGGTTCATCAACTTTGCGAATACGGGAAGTTATGTCCAATTACTATCTACTTTAATATCTAATGTAGAGCAGGTTTACCTAGTTCTCTCTGTCGGTGAAGATGGAGCTTTAGCTATCATCTTACTTACTAGAGTTTACATCCATGAAGTTCGACAGGTCGTGAAGTTCATTTTCGCCCTTTCCTTCAATGAAGTCATATAATCTCGGTTTTGAACTGTTGGAGAAATGAGTGTTGCTATCTGCAGCATGTTGAGAAATATGAGTAAGAGCTTGTGTGACAGACGAATAATAAAATAGAGTTTTCTTTTAACCGCACATTCTTCAAAGGTCACGTCTCAAACAAGCTCCATCAAATGAGCACCAGGGAGTAGAAATATGGATTTTGACGAATCTGTGCTTGATGCTCTTTATAATTGTGTAAATTACCTTTTTATGTATTCATTGTTGTAATTAATGAAAACTGGCATGCAGGTTTGTGAAGCCACCTATTTACACACTGTGCGTTGGAAATGCTTGGGGAGAAGCAGCCTTGCTTTTGGCTGCTGGTGTGAAAGGAAGCCGTGCTGCCTTACCATCAGCTAATATCATGATTAGGGAGGTCCGTTTAGCGATACTGCATGTTTTCCTGCTCAGTTCAGGTTCTTAAGAATCGACAGTCTTGATACAAAGATTTGCAATCGCTTTAAGCACAGTGCCCTTGTATTGCACAAAAGTAATATTGTTTCCTCGCTTTGTTGTTCTTATCCTGCCACTTATTGCTCGTGTAAATTCCCTCGCAGCCAATAGTACAGTTCCAGGGTCAAGCAGCAGATGTTGAAATTATGAGAAGAGGTGCTAACTTTATGAAGGCAAATATGGTAAACTGCACATTCATTTCGGTTTCTGTTTTAGTTTCATGATTTCTTGCAAAATTCACATTGGATATTGTAGAAAATCACAACTATGTACAATCTTGTTAAACAGCTGAACTTATGCTGATGCACGTTTCACTTTTGATTTGAAAAGGTTAAACTATACTCGATGTGTATAGGAAAATCACCTGAGCAGATTGAAGAAGACATAAAGCGCCCAAAATATTTTACTCCGAGTGAAGCAGTTGAGTATGGGATCATTGACAAGGTAACCCTCTATTGAGAAAAGTTTGTATCATTTTGGCTTAAAGAGAATAATCATGAGACCTAACCGTCTCTTCCCTCTTAACAATGATTGGAAGGTTCTGTACACTGAGAGGGCCAAGGAAGATAGAGGAGTTTTGGCTGACTGGAAAAAGCGTATGACTAAATGAGTCGAAATTCTCAGCAATCAAAGAAGGAAGAAATGGGGTACTTGTATTACATTTTGGCAATCAAGATCATGGAATTTATTAGACGTCGAACTGTAGCATACAGTGATATTCCTAACCCGTCAGGTTGAGGATAATAGTTCACCAGCAATTCACCAGAAAGGCTGTTCTCCTTTTTGTAAGCTTGTTTGATGTCAACGCCTTTCGATATGATAGCAGTTGTACTATATTTGATTGTATTCGGCAACTTCATTGGTTTTGTAAGAGTTGTCGACATTTGCAGTGAATTGTAGTAGAATCCTGATAAAATCTTGAAGTGCCAATGTTGTGCTTGAATTTAATTAGATTAAAATGAAATAAAATAACAAAAATGACAAATTAGAACTTTATTACGAGAATTGAATCAACATTTATTATGGTTTGTTTCATCTTTTCATGTGGAGTTGGGAAGAAATGATGGAAGGGCACGTACTAACACCACAAAAATTTATTATGACACCTTATTATAAAAATAATAATAATAAAGAAATAAAATTTATTATGAAACCAATTTTTTTAAATTTTTTTAAAGTACTATAGTTTTAAGTAAAAAGGCATAAACGACCCATTTATTATCTTTCGTTTATTCTCCCTACACCACACTAATGTGTAATAATTTCAAAAGTTTTTCGACTCATATTGTTGTGTGTGATTTGGGATTGGGTTAGTAGACAGGGCGATAGGTGCAATAAATTTAGGGTAGATGCAGCAAATGCCTCGAATAATTTGATCAAATTGCTACGAAATTTATAATAAGTGCAATGGAAGGTCAACATTATATGCCAAGCTTTTGCTGAAAAATATAACCATAATTGTAATAATATCCAAAGATGCAGAGACCATATTTTAAAATATAATGAGGCATCACTGCAGCAGGCATCATCACTTATCTAATCAAACTGTGATTGAACCCTTAAGCATAGCTCATGGACAATGAAAATTACATAACTATAGGGTAAAAACACATTAGAATGTCTGGATAGAACATTTGAATTGTGTAGGAGAAATTTCGCTTTGTAGTCCCATAATTCTGCAATAATATTCTTGAATAAAGCAGTAAAGCACAAAAGGGACAAAGAGCTAAGAAAAAGAAAAAAAAAAAAGGAAATTGGCGCAAATGGTCCAAAACAAGTTGGTTCAGTGCGCTTTTGGTCCAAAATAAAAAAAAAAGGGTACCTCAAATTTTCAAAAAAAGTTTGTGCGAAAATGACCCAAAAGGATGATTTTCATCCAACCTTGCCGTTAGTTGCTCACGTGGCCTTTAAACATTGCTATTTTGCCCTCTTCCAAATGGGAAAGTTGGTCATACCATTAAAACAATGAGTTTTTGGTGGAAATGGTCCAAAACAAAGTGTGTTTTGTGTGCTTTTAGTCCAAAATAAAAAGTAGCTACATTAGTTCAAAATTTTAATTAAATTGTATAATTTACATTTTATCTTTATATATATGTTTATTTGGTCCATAATTAATTTTATCAGATTAATTTGATACTAACTTAATAGTTTTTATGGAAAATTTTTAACGCAATAGCATGGGTTCGTATTAATATCATAACTTTCATAAAAAATTGTTAGCATTAGAGACGCACTTATTTTGATTTTAACCAATAATTAATAATTAATATAATTATTATACTTACATAAAATTTTAATAGGAATATATCACTATACAAAATATAACAAATATGAAGAAATAATAAAATCAAATCCAAAAATCAAAAAAGAAAATAAAAATTCAAAAGGGGAAGGCTAAATGCACCCGGGTAATTATTGAGCACACCCATTTTATCACATGTTTCAATTTTACCCTCACCCCCTTCTGACTTAAAAATATATATATTTGTTCACATTAACGAGAGTGAACACATGAAAGGGTGTCCGCCCCATATGAGCGGAGTTCGCCCCATATGGAGGGAACTCCCAGTTTGGGGTTCGCTCCATATGGAGCGAACCCATTTAAAAAAAAAAAAAAAGAAAGAAATGAAGAATTACGGATGAAAAAAATTTACTATTATTTTTTGTTGGAATTTTTTGCAACTATTCAAAATTTTTTTAAGTAATTGTATTCGATGCTAACCAAATAAAGCTAATTATTGTATCACCAAAAAAATTTCGAAATTCACCATCAAAGTGGTTGCAAAAAGCTTTAAAAATTTTTGAATTTTTAATAGTTGTATTCAACACTCACTAAATAAAGCCAATTACTTTATCATAAAAAAATTTCGAAATTTATAGTCAAAGTGGTTTCAAAAAACTTAAAAGAAATTTCGAAATTACTCGTCAAAGTGGTTGAAAAAAATTTAAACAAAAAGTTATAGCAAAAATTGCATCCACAAACGAAAAATCATATAAAAATTGTTATTTTTTCTTCCATTTTTTTAAGTCTTGTTTGCTGCATTCACAAAGAACAAGCAAAATCTTGTTCACTTTGAGTGCAGCGGAACCACTTTTTGCTTTGTTCTTGTGTTGACAGGGAATAAAGAAAAAAAAAAGAAGGGAGGGTATATTAATTTTTTGTCTTTTTTTATAAGAAAAATGGGTGCACTCAGCAATTGGCTGAGTGCATTTAGCCGTACCCAATTCAAAATTGAAAAACGATCCCCGTCGATCCCATCCCATCCCGCACCCCACTCCCCTAACCATCCCCACCCACAAACCCCTTTAAAATTCGTAACCACCGGGCCGTGTGCTGGTGGTAGTCTTTGGTGGCGTAAACGCCAAGTGAAGCCCACAAAACAGTCTCCTCCATAGAGAACGTATCAGGGTTGCTTCCATTCGTAACGGTGCCGGCGACTGTCCCAAATGCTCGGAATTTATGGCGATTCAGAGAACGAGTGGAAAAGGACGAGGTTGTTAGCATCAATAAAGAGCGATTTGTCGTATAAGGTATCATAATCTTTTGAGGAGACAATGTTCTGAAAACATTGAGCATTGAAATTGAACGTTGCATGCGATCCTTTGTGCTCTAACGGTTAGTGGTTTCTTTTTTTTTTTTTTTTTTTTTTGGGGAGTAGGAATTTTTTTAATTTTTTTTTTCATTTTTTGAGTTTTTATTTTATTATTTTTTGTATTGGTATATTTTTTATAGTGATATATTCCTAATAAAAGTTTTTGTGGGTATAATAATTATATTTATTATTGACCGTTGGGTTAAAATTAAACTATGAGTATCTCTGGATGCTAAAGAAAATTCAAAGTTAAGATATTAATGCGAATAAGTGCTATTGTGTTGAAAATTTTCGATAAAAATATTTAATTAGTATCAAATTAATTAGATAAAATTAATTATTGATCAAATACGGATCAATTTTTTGGGACCAATCGCGCTATATTTTTTTATTTTGGACCAAACATGCAGTAGCCATATAAAATTTAAATTATACAATTTTAATTAAAATTTTTTATTAATGTATCTACCTTTTTATTTTGGACTCCAAACGCACCAAACACACTTTGTTTTGGACCATTTTCGCCAAAAACTCATTATTGTTTTAATGGTATGACCAATTTGCCCATTTGAAAGAGGACAAAATAGCAATGTCTGAAGGCCACGTGAGCAACTAACGGCGAGGTTGGATGGAAATCATCCATTTAGACCATTTTCGCACAAAACCAACTTTTTTGGGATCATGTGAGCTACCTTTTTATTTTGGATCAAAAGCGCATTGAACCAGCTTTTTTTGGACCATTTGCGCTAATTTCCCTAAAAAATATTATATTGAAAGGTAAGGAAAAATGTAAGCAACTCAAATAATGTGATTCAAAAAGTAAAGAAATAGAGTCCCAAGAATGTTGTGGCAATTTCCCTTGAGAAGAATGAGTATTATCTAGGAAAATCAGGGGAACAACAACATTAAAAAAAAAAAAGGAAAAAGAAGCAATTGTTTATTTTATTAAGGGAAATTGGCATTTAGTCCAAAAAAATGGCTCTAGTGCATTTTTGGAAGAAAATAAAAAAAGGTAGCGTATTTGGTCAAAAAAAGTTGCTCGAGTGCACGTTTGGCCTATTTGGATGGAATCCGTCCAAATGACCGTTAGTCAAAGTCAACTTCCGAAAAATTGGGTGCTCATTTGATCCATTTAACTTGAAATAAATTGCACGAAAGGTTCTAACTTTTGGATATTATTACAATCAAGTCCCAAAATTTGAAAATGTGTACTTTAGTCTCAATTTTAGTTAAATTACACAATTTTACCTTTTATTTTTTTATGGGTGTTTATTTAGTCCATAATTAATTTTATTGAATTAATTTGACATTGATTAAATAGTTTTTATCAAAAATTTTAACACGCTATGATTTGTTCATATTAATATAATATCACAACTTTCAAAAATTTTGTTTAGGATTAGAGATACGCACATTTTGATTTTATTCAACACTTAACGATAAATTTAATTATTGTCCCTATATAAAATTTTATTAGGAATATCTTACTGCAAAAAATATGTCGAATACAAAGAATTAATAAAGTCAAATAAAAATACCCCAAAAAAATTCAAAAATTTCTTTAAATATTAGATACACGCATATTTTGATTTTAACCAACAATTAATAATAGATGTAATTATTGTAACTAAATAAAATTTTATGACCAACATACTATTACAAGAGAAAATATCGAATACAAAATTAATAAAACCAAATAAATTTTCTCAAACAAATAAAATAAAAACCAAAACCCACCCCACCCCCTCCTTCTCTTCCCCTCACTCCCCCAACCCCCACCCTCTAAACCCCCAAACCCATGATTGAAACCAGCCGTGGGTTTCGAATCCAGCCACATGGCTGGTTTCGTCGGTGGATCGAGGGGTTGGGGGCAGGGGTGTGTGGGGAGAGGGAAGGGGAGAGAAAAAGAAGGTGGGGTGGGTTTTGCTTTTTTTATTTTATTTTTTTGAGAAAATTTATTTGGTTTTATTAATTTTATGTATTTGATATTTTTTCTTGCAGTAGTATATTCGTCATAAAATTTTATTTAGCTATAATAATTACATCTATTATTAATTGTTGTATCAAATGTGTGTGTCTCTAATGTTTAAAGAAATTTTTTGAATTTTTTCTTTATCTTTTGTATGTTTTGATTTTATTTTATTAATTCTTTGTATTCGATATGTTTTTTGCAGTAAGATATTCATAATAAAATTTTATATAGGGACAATAATTATATTTATTGTTAAGTATATTGGATAAAATTAAAATGTGTGCGTCACTAATGCTAAGCAAAATTTTCGAAAGTCATAATATTATATTAATATGAACAAATCATAGTGTGTTGAAATTTTTGATAAAAACTATTTAATTAATATCAAATTAATTCAATAAAATTAATTATGGATAAAATAAGCACCCGTAAAAAAATAAAAGGTAAAGTTGTGCAATTTAACTAAACTTGGGACTAAAGTATACATTTTCAAACTTTGGGATTTGATTGTAATAACATCCAAAGGTTAGGACTTTTCGTGTAGTTTATTTCAAGTCAAATGGACCAAATGCGCACCCCAATTTTTCGAAAGTTGATTTGGCTAATGGTCATTTGGATGGATTCCATCCAAATGGACCAAACGTGCAGCCGTATAGCTTTTTTTGGATCAAATGTGTGACCTTTTTTATTTTGAACAAAAACGCTGGAGTCACTTTTTTTTAGACCAAATGTGCCAATTTCCCTTTTATTAACTTTAAGTCCCAAAATCCATTCTGTAGGGATGAATAGTCAAACAAATTTTGCACCGTGAGGAAATTTTCGTAGAATGTTTAATTTTTCAAAACCATTTGCAGATGAATAAGAACTTAATGCCAAAAGTTGGCACGTTCAAAATTAATTGATCCATAATTTATTCTAATTAATTTAGTTAAAATTTGGATTTAATTAATTTGAATTTGAATTGAAAATGTGTATATTTTGCAAAAGATACCACTTTTTAGCTATGTTCTAAAAATTGCAAGTGTTCGTTTAAGTGCGCTCAAGTTTGAAGCTCGTGCTTTACGTTTCACTTTTATTATTATGCATTAATGACTACACTTTTACTACGCATTATGACTCTTAGGCACACTTAAACTTGAAATTTGTACTCCACACTTAGTCACACCTTATGCTATTTAGAACAATATGTTTAGATTTCATGTCTTTTCAAATTGCAACTACTATTGGAAGTTGGAACTAAAACTATACCTTATTCTAATATAGTTAGTCTTTTCATTTGAACCTTTGTAAATTTATAGTCACCAAAGTTTTGCAGAATTCATTCCTATTGCTTCCATCTCATTGCATTAATAAATTCTCGCTAGTTTCTTGCATATTAATTGCATCAGTCCCGGATTGTAAAAAAGAGTACAAAACATATTTTGATTTGCCTTTCGTGTTGTTTGTGTTACGTACGCTCCAAGTAATGAGTAGAAAATCACCGCAAGTGCATGGGTAGTAATCAAGTAATAAAATGAACTTTTTGAGTTTGGATTATCGTATCCACGATGATCGGTTATTTGTAATCGAGTGACTTATTATAGCGTAGAATTAAAATGTAAAAAGAAAACACACATAATAGATTGGGTAGAGATTGAGTGAATTAAACTAAAGAACAAAGAAGATAAAAAGATAAAATGAGAATAAAGGGGAAGAAGTGGTATAATTGGATAGTTGGGATTCATGACTTCACTTAATCCTAGCCTAATTAGTTCCTTAATGAGCACAACAAATTACTCATTTTCTATGTTAGATCGGATTATCCTAATTTGGCCAATTACTTCTCTCATGCATCAAACTAACCCTAATTAATTGATTCAATCTACTATATTATCTCTATATCAATTGGAAACCAACTAATTGCACCAGTCTTTGTGAAAATAACTCAATGGACCACCTAGGGTTATGAGCATATTTCTATCTCCTCCAAGGACCTAAAACATTTGTTACATGATCTAAAATGCATAAATTTCCCTCGAACAATTATGAAAATCACAAAATATACAGTTAGTGATCAAGCAAACACATGTAATCAAACTCCATAAAAATACACATGAAATGGGTAAACACATATTAATTCTATAAATATATAGATTAATTAAACTAGGTAAGATCCATCAATCATCTCAACATTAACTATACTAGCTCATAACGAAGATAAACGAAGTAATCCAAGATATAGATACGCACAAAGCTTTAATAGGAGAAATAGTGAAAAGTACAAGGTACAAAGATAAGAATCTCTATTTGAAGTGCTTAATCTTGATTAATTTATTCTCCACCTTCAACCATTCTCTCTTGATTTCTTCGTCATCTTCTCCGAGAATTCCCAATAAACCTAAAGAAACTAATGGAACTAAGAAAGTGGTGAACTACCCTAGAAAAAAAATTAGATCCCCAAATCTTGCAAACAAATGGGCTATTTATAATGTCAAATAGTGCCTTAATTTATGTGGAAAAATGACCAAAAAGTCCCTTAAAGGCAGCAATTTATATGGACATTACAAGATTTTTCGGACAGGAACTTAAGAGCACGGCTGATAGATCAGGCGTGTGGCCTCATTGGGATTGCTGAAACTCATAAGTTTTACCAGGAAACTCAGAATTGCTATCTGTAAAAAGTGGCGGAATCCTCTTTCAATGATCTTTCAATTGAGAGCAAGCAAAGTAACAAAAAATCTTTCCATCAATCCCACAATTCCTCTCCACTTTGTCCTATGACAATCCCTCATTTCGCCTTCTTTTTGCACTCTTCTTGACCTTTTCTCCTCATTTGCTCAATCTTCTCCATTATTGGGGGATGTATCTAAGCAAACACAAAAATACTAAACACAAGTAGAAATCCGCTGGTTTAATTAATAAATTATCCATTTAAAGACATGGATAAGTGTGTAAAATGCACACTTATCAATTTGAAATGCTCCAACAAGAAGAAAAATCGTTGTATTCTTGGACTATGAGCACTTAAAAAAGGAAAATTTGTATTAAAGATATAGCGTCGTACTCTAGCATCGATATACCAATTTTGTTTTGCACCTTTTCAAACTTCAAGCAAGATTTGTTTGAATAAAATTTGTATACTCTGAAGTCTATATAAACTATACAATAGGTCATCCTTTTGTAGATGAAGGAGGCAAACACAAAACCCTAATCCTAAAGAACTCTAC
Source organism: Jasminum sambac (assembly GCA_018223645.1). Taxonomy (NCBI): domain Eukaryota; kingdom Viridiplantae; phylum Streptophyta; class Magnoliopsida; order Lamiales; family Oleaceae; genus Jasminum; species Jasminum sambac. The sequence goes on from CP073640.1 coordinate 37,642,850, forward strand.
TATAAATACAAACGACCATGAATACAAATTGACTTGTTGACCAAGTCTAATATAAATATACATTGACACCCCCGTCCTTCCCAAACCTTAAGATGGGGTTGAAGATGCTAACTTGAATTAATTTGTAAACTAGACCACAATGTCATCCAGGAGGATGAGCTTTGGTAAAGATGTCAGCAATCTGATCGTCCAAATCAACGTGATGTAATCCAATAGTGTCTCATCTGATATGCTAACGAATGACAATCTATCTTAATATGTTTCAATTGTGGAAAACATGATTGTGAGCAACCTGGATAGCACTAATATTCTCACAATGAACAGGTGAACTTTCAATAAATGAAATGCCCATATCTTGTAGTAACCACTGAAGCCATAAAAAGTTTAGAGGTAGTATTAGCCAATGCACGATATTCAGATTCCGTACTAGTGTAGGAGACAAATATCTGCTCCTTCCTTCTCCATGAAATGAGTGATGTGGCAAAAAAAAGTATCCAGTAATGGAATGATGATCTGTAGGATCGTTTGCCCAATCATCATTAGAATGTCCCTGAAGGTTCAATGTTGAGTTGGTAGCAAAATGAATCCTATAAAATAAAGTCCCTTTAACATAGAAGAATTTGAAGAACAGCGGTATAGTGAGTAGAGCACCAAGAGTGCGTAAATTAACTTGCCAAGTTGATTGTATAAGAAATATTGAGAAGAGTTACTGTCAGGTAAATCAAACTACCAACCAATTGTCGATAGAGAGTAGGCATCTAAAAGCATTCTTTAATTGGCTCTGAGCTTGGCATTTGCCTCCGAAGGACTACCCACAATTTTACTATTGGTAAGTCTAGTACGAGACAAGAGTTCAGAATCGTACTTTGCTTGCAAAAGGTAATATCAATTTAAGCGAAGCGATACCTCAAGACCCAAGAAATAATTGAGAGAACCCAAATCTTTCATCTCAAACTGTTGGCTAAGAAACTGCTAAAGTGCCTGTATGCCAGAAACATCATCATGAGTAATAACAAAGCAAGAGAAGAACAATACCAGCCTAAGACCGACTGACAAATAGGGTAGAATCATATGCACTAGGAACAAATCCTTGCCAATACTGAACTAAACTTGGAAAACCAAGCTCGAGGAAATTGTTTGAGACCATAAAGAGCTTTTCAAATGTGACAAACCTTCTCAGGCAGATGGTCAAATCTTGGAGGAGTCGTGAGATAAACTTCTTCATCTAGATCACCATTAAGAAATGCATTTCACATATCCATTTGGAATTGACTCCATTATCGAAAAATACTTGTGCCACGAGATGAGCCTTATATCGTTCAATTGACCTATCAGGTAACGCCTCAATTTTGAGATAACGAAGTGCTACAAAATGACTGTGACTATGACCATATGTGAAGAAAATTTTGACCTATTATCATAGTATTTTTAAAAAAACAAATGAAAATTTCATTCCCCATAAATAAACATCGAATTTAAATTTCTAAAATTGAATAAAGGAATTCAACAAGCGTGGAAAAACATATAAATCTAAACCACGTTTCACAACCCAGTTGATACAAAAAGAAATAATTAAAGAGACAAAGTTCGAGTTATGGTAAGATGCCCCATTCTTCGCCGCTCCACCGAGCTCTTCAATCTAAAAGATAGTTTGAAACACTTGGGGTGAGTACAACAAAGTTATACTTAGTGGGAATACAACAATAAATTTCACCATATTATAGTACAGTACATGCAATTATAACCAGAGCATATCACTAGAAATATAGTCGTGTTAGAATTCCCACCAACAGGAAGAGAGTGGCTTACACTCTTAGGTAGCCCGAAACCACCCCGTGGAAGATGGTACTTAATGCCATCAAATATATAGGTCTACTAGCATGTGTTTCACAATTATAAGAACAAGTAAGGTAGAATAATATGGCAAATTAATAAATCACGTTGCATGGTATACCCCACTTAAAAATAGTAATTGTAGTAAAATCTTTGAGTTTAGAGCTAAATGTGATCGCTAGCACTTCCAAAAACCTTGTAAATTTCGCCTAGCAGAACAATTTAAATATAACTTAGCGTTTAGTTCTAAAATTGGCCTTTAAGAATTTATTCGGGTCTTAAAGTGTTTAATCAAAAGTTTTAGGGCCTTATTGACAACTTTAAAAGTTACTTTGAGCTAAATTGAAAGAGAAGTATTGATTTGAGAGTGAAAATTAGAGTTATTAGTCAACTAGGACTAAATTAAAACCTAATTAAAACTTTAGGGACTAAAATCAAACTTTTGAAACTTAATTTGGGCTTAATTGATAGAGATCAATGATTTTATAAATTGTTTTAACCTTAAGTCAAAACTTGAGGACCTGGCTGCAAATTCCACGAGGTTAATTGGAGTTAATCGAAGTAGTTTCAAGATTTTGAGGATTTAATTCAAGTTTTTAAAACTTGATTGCACTCAATTGAGAGAAATAGTTTACTTTAGGGACCAAATTGCAAGGGACTAAAATTTATAGGGCTAAGATTGCAAAATCCCTTAATTGAAAGTCAAAATTGAACATTTGGTCCCTTTCTCTTCACAATCACTCGACACAAACACAGAGAAAAAGAAGAACGAGATTCGGCGAAACCACAACCACGGTCGTCTCCGTCAGTAGCCACCAATGGATCGCCTAGGTGCAGTGACTCTAGGAGTAGTACGCGGCTCGGTTTTGGGTTGAGATTGGGTCTCAATCATACTACAATCGAGCCAAATCTCTGGCGAGTTTGGGGCTTTTCTGGCAAAATTTGGTCAATCACAATCATGATATAGGTTCTTCTAAACTTTACTACAGTTTTGGGGATGGATTATGGATAAATTTTGAAGTTAAATCTGGATAGCCATGGATGACTACTATTCATGCATTTTTTCTATCTTTTTTTTTTTTTAATAATAGCATCATGATGATGACGGAGGGATGATGATATGTTTGTATTGAAAATTCGATTGGCAGAACTTGTGGATAACGAGTTCTTCGCCTTTTTTTTTTCTTTGATTTTTGAGCTATTCCATGATGATGGTGATGAAGTGTGCATATTGTGTTCTGTGATTGTTGAGTTTTCTATATTGGCTATGAGAATCACTTGGTGTTTGTTTGTTTCCATATCATGAATTTCACTACAGTGGATGCATATAAAAGAAGGTAGTTGTAGAATAGTTACTTAAAATTTGAGCAGTGGATAGTATTGATGCTAGTATAATTAGTAGAAAGAGTTTGATGGATTACTTGTGTTTGTTTTCTGTTGTGGAAGGTATGAAAGCTGGTTCCCTGTGCTATTGCCGCCTTGAGAATTTTTGTATGAGATGGAGAACTCTATGAATTTGGGAAGGGTTTGTTGAATGAGAGCAATGGAGTTTGGGGAGTCTTTGAGAGTTATGAAGCAGAGAATGAGAGATGTGGAGTGTGGAGAAATTGAGTTGGTGAGGGATTCGCAGTAGCTACCAGATTCACGTTTCTGAATTTCCTCACAGATAAAATTTTGAGTTAGGATGGACTTCCTAATCAACAGTTGGGCTCAAACCCAAAGTGCTAAATGTAATGGCTCAATAGGAATTTAAATGGCTATTTGATTTAATAATTCGGCCTAAAGCCCAACGGAAAATTTTATTGGCCCTTAATAAAATTTGATCCAATTAAATTATTATATGATATTTTATTTTATTAGATGAGCGCTAAAGGTTAATATGTTAAGTCGTAGCGATGACGTTTGAATTAGAAGGTTTTAAAATTTGGTCGAGGTCGTTATAGCTCATGTCTTAACCTTGTACACTGATTTGCCTCCCACTACGACCTTTTAGGATGCAAATCAACCAAGTTCCATGTATGATTTTTTAGGAGGGCCTGTAGTTCATCAGGCATAACTTTTTGTCAAAGAGGGCCAGACTTAGCCTTGCTATAAATATGAGGCTCATAAAGAGCGGCAATAGCATAATAACAATGACAATCATTACGATGGGTAGGAAGTATTCTTAATCTAGTAGAACAACTGATTTTTCGTGTTGATGAGGACTCAGGAGTGATGATAGAATTAGGAGATGGTCTGGACTCAGTTGGAACTAACAAAGTCTGGTGATCATTAATTAAACTTTCAATACAAACATCAAAACTTAATGAAAAATCTATACCAATATTAGTAAAGATCATATTAGGAGAAGAAGGCTGTGATGAAATGGAGGATATACTAGTGAAGAGCTCGAGTTCCCGAAATTAAACGTGACGAGATGTGAAGACGCTTGGCAATCGGGTCATAACATCGATAGCATTTGTGTTCAATTCCATAACCGAGGAAACAATAGCGACATGATCGTGGTTCAAATTTGGTACAATCATGAGGTAGAAGTAATATGAAGGAAGCAAAACAAAAAACTTTCAAAAGAGTAATTTGGTACCTCGCTATACAAAATGTCATAATAAGACCAACTTGGGGATGGTAGGAGATGGGGCCTGATTGATTGCACAAGCAGCTGTAAGAGCAGTTTCAACCTAAAAAGATTCAATGAGAGAGGCTGAGAGGAGAAGAGATCTTATAGCATCAAGAATATGAAAATGTTTAAGTTTTGGATGGCCATTTTGCTGAGACATATACGGACACGATCTACGAGGTAAAGTGCCATCCTTTTTAGGGGTGTTGAGGAAAGAGGTAGATATATATTCCATGGCATTATTAGAGTAAAACATTTTAATGGTGCAATCAAATTGAATTTTTACCATCTACTTACAATTGTGAAACACACTTAACAACTTAGATCGATTATGTAAAAGATAAAACAATGTAAATCAAGACTAGTCATTGATAAAGATAACAAAATAATGAGACTCCCCTTACTAAGAGCAGGGGCAGGTCCACACACATTAGAGTAGACAAGATCAAAAGGCGTATATGAAGAAGAATCACTGTTATTGAAAAATAAAACTTTTTGTTTTCCCAATTGATAAGATACAAAATCAAAAAGAGTAAAATTAACTTTTCTAAATGACCAATAGACACTAAAGACTGAACACAAGACAATGATGCATGACCAAGACAAGAATACCAAGACTTGAAGATACAATAGGTGAAAAAGGTTTGACAGAACGTGAATTGGGAACTTGCAAAGAAGAAAGCTAAAAAAGATGATTGACTTTGAGCCCTATCCCAATTAGCTGACCCGCCTTCTGATTGTGCACATCACACCCTTTATTGGTAAATGTTAAAACAAGATCGTGCTCAACAAGTTTGTTGCTAGCTAAATCTAAGCCCATGCCACTTGTACGCCAACAAATATCCCAATATACGTTTGTCGTACTTGCCTATGTTTGCACACTCAATGATGGCTACCAGACTAATAAGGTCACCAAAGAAAAATGGGCCAGCTACCGATGGCACTCCGATGGTCAAGTCATTGCGGTGTAATGGAAGAGCAATTTGATTATGGTTATAGACTTCGTGGGGGTGATGCTTTGTGAGGTGACGGTGAAGGGGTTAAGAGATAAAGGTGGTGGCACATATGTAAAGATGCAAGAGTTCGATTTCAGAAAATTATGCACTGTCCACTTGTGTGTTGCCTTCCTTTATATAAACTACCAATGATTAAGGGTTTGGAGTGTGGAAAGATTTTTGTTGAGAGAAAATTATGTCATTGTGAGGACTCCGCATCTCCCTAGATCTTCAATCAAATTGTGATTTGATCCCTCAAGATTCTATGATCGCAGCATTCCTTCTTTAGCTAGACTTCATGCATTCCTTCTTTAGCTAGACTGCATGCCTTCCTTAAAGATTGTGTATTATGCTCTATGTAGTAACACTAACCACTCGGGCTACTAACTCTTTCAACGGTGGGGAAATATGTCCCAATACACATGTGATGCGCTGCAATGAGTAGAGCTAGGCATCTCGCTCTTTCAGGGATGGGAGAATGCATCCTAACACCTATGCGATGAATCTTGAAGAGTGTATCACAGTTTTGTGTTTATTCAATGTACCAGCGGGAGTAGGACGCGAGTACCTATCCCTCCGCTGCACCGTAAATACCAGTCATTCGGTCTTTCGGCAGTAAGGGAATGCATTCCATCACCCATGTGAAGTGCCGCGATGTTGAGCTTGTTGCTCTTTTAGCTGTAAGGGATTCCATCACAATACTCATGCGATGTACCTGGGGATTTTGTGATGGCTTGTTAGATTACCTGGCATAATATCGGGATTAGGACGCAAGACCTATCCCTCTATTTTGTTTAGCTAGCATTTTTGGTGATGAGTAATGCGTTCCCAATACCTCTAATTGAAAGGGTTTCACAAAGTGTTGGATAGCTAATTCCTTGAGATCCCAATGGCATGACAGTGACAATGGGATGTGAACCTCCATACCCCTGGTGCTATCCCGCCATGGTCTTGTAGAGTGGACCATCACTGGGGCGGATTTAATTGAATAGTCATCTAACGTAGCGAGGCATTACCGAAGCAGAAATAATAATCATCTCGCGGAGCGAGGTATCACCAACGCAAAAATCACAATCATCTCGCTAAGCGAGGCATCACTAAAACGGAAATAATAATCATCTCGCAGAGCCACAAATCGCCAAAGTGGAAATCGTAATCACCTTGCAGAGCAAGGCATCGCCGAAGCAAAAATCATAATCATCTTACAAAACAAGGCATAACCGAATCAAGAATCATGATCATCTCATAGAGGGAGACATCGTTGAAGCGGGAATCATAATCATCCCACAGATCGAGGCATTGCCGAAGCGAAAATAATAATTGTCTCCTAAAGTAAGGCATTGTCGAAGCAGGAATTGTAATCATCTTGCTGATTGAGTATCACCGCAAAACTCATAGTCATCTCACGGTGCAAGGTATCACCGAAAAAGATTATTTTCCCAAGGAGCGAGGCATGAATGAGTGGGAATCATAATCATCTCGAGGAGCGAGACATCACCAAGGTAGAAATAATAATAATCTCACAAAGCAAGGCATTACCGAAGCGACAATAATAATCTTCTCGTAGAGCGAAGCATCACCAAAGTGGAAATGATAATCATCTCGCAGAGTACGGTGTCTTACCCTATAACATGGTAAACTTGTGTGCGAGAGATGACATTCAACCAAGAGTGGGGCATCACGGTTGAAAGATGATTATCTAGCAATTAAATTACATCAACGACCGAGGGCCACTTTTGATAATTCGAGTCTTTGTAAGCTTATCTTCATAATTAAAGTAATTGGAAGAAAAGACTTGTTATTAATAATAGAAAAAACCTTGTTTGTACCTTAGTGTGTGAAGCCCATCAATAACTAATAAGAGTTCTTGCACTCTTTCCATGAAATGGTGTCACTAAGTGCGAATGTCATGAAGTCCAAAATCACAAGTTGACTGGAGGCCCGAGTCTTTGGTTTTTTCACTTGAAATTCTCAAAGGCCAAATTCATGCTTTGGTTGACTTTGCCAAAGCCCAATCATTCATTCCTAGAAAGCTTGGCGTCCCTTCTTATTTTACCTTTGAAAAAGCAAAATTGCAATATAAACTTTTTTCATTTTGAAAATTCACTTTGAACAAAGCTAAGAAGCTCTTAGAATAGCCAATAGGCATGCTACCCTCGACGTCACTTTGTGGAGGTTGTGGCTTCCTTGACAAAAATAGTTGAAGCCTATTTAGAGCAATCGTAAAAAAGAACTAGTTGAATTCCCGGGTTTAAATTCTGCAGTGACCTTTCAATGTTCAAAATGTCATATCTTTGTCTAAAAAACTCTGAATTGTGAATTGTAAATGATCTAGAAAGCTAACACCTATGCTTTCCAATAGTGGGTATCTTATTTGCAAATCTCTTCTAGATTGTTCACAGCAATTCTGCAAAATTTAGTTGTCCCATATGGATAGGTTTTTACCAATGCTTCACTTCAGCTTGAGATGCGTTAGCCGAGGTGCTAGAACATAGACATTCATTTATCGGCCGAAGGAAGGCGGCGAGATGTGAAATTGGCTACCTCAATGCCTTTCAACAGTGTTTCTATAACAACCTCCTCATAACGTTTTGATAGAGGTGAGAATTCTACTGCAACTTATAATTGCCTCCCATACTTTGTTAAGCTAGTATTAATGAAAAAAATGGTGCTGAAAGTTTCCTAGTTTTGGGTCATTGAAATTGATATGTATAGTAGGCAGAAACATATTGTTGTTTTGACGCCACTTGCCCAATTCGCCTACGTTTGGTTGTCGAATTATGGTTGAAATTTTGGGTCATGTTTGAGCTTAATCAGAATCACTGATGTAGGGATTTTCTCCATCAACATACCTGAATTTGATAGAAAATTGACCCCATATTTGACAAAAAATTGCCGCAATTTCACCAAAGTTTAACTACTAATGGAGCCAAAGTCATTGTTGCCGACGTGCGTAAAAATTATTTGATATAATTTCATCGAACTTGTGCCAAAGTTTTAGCGGATATTTGTTGTAAATTTAGAATAAAAATTAAGCATTCCATTCAATCGAAACTTGGTACTGCTACATTCTTTATGATTGCCCGAAATTCATACTTTGTACTGATAGTTGACTGCTTGTTCGGATTTGAAAGTTTTTTTTTAATGTTATCGTTTTCACTAGAGAAATCCTTTTCAAGATTCCAGTGGCTTTCCAACATCATCTGCTGCCATTAGAGGTTGTTAGGATAAGCCTTTACCACGTAAAAATAGAAGATTTGGACATGTCGGAACTATGTCGTTCCCATCGACAACGCCAATCTGTTGACTGCTAAATGTGAGTCCATGCGATATATATGTCAACAGATCTCCGAATTCATATATTCCGTACATTGCTTGTGCCTGTGCACTCTACCATGGCTGTCAAACTGCAAAGGTCATTGGAGAAAAAGAGACCAACAACCGATGGAACTTCAACGGTCAAGTCATTGCCAGTGTAATGAAAGAGCCGCTTAATTAGGGTTACAGAATTCATGTGGACGGTGCTTTGTGAAGTGACGGGGAAGGAGTTAAGAGTATAAAAGTGGTGGTACATATGTAAATATGTAAGAGTTCAAGTTCAGAAACTTGCATATCATTCACCTATGTGTTGCATTTCTTTATATAGAGTGCCAATAATCTAGGGTTTGGAGAGTGGAAAGAGTTTCCTTGAGAGAGAATTATTTCCTTGTGAGGACTCGGAATCTTCCTAGATATTCAACGAGATTGTGACTTGGTCCCTTAGGATTTTGTGATCTCAACATTCCTTCTTTAGCTAGACTTTACTACTTTATGAAAGATTGTGCATCTTGTTCCATATGGTAACACTAACATTTCTGTAGAGGGTAGTCTGCATGTAACTACTAGGTACTAGTCGTGAGGTGCCTAGGGAGCGCCAACCGGAATGTTGCATCACCAAGAAAACAGGTCCATACTAGACTCCACATAATCCAATATTGCCTACGTGGCCACTACGTAGAGGGCTGAAATTTCACCAATAACAAAGTTGTCCAATAGAAAGAAGGTTGAGGGATATTTTGGGAACAAGATATGTATCAGCAATTGAAAGAGTAGATGTACGAATGGAGCCAACATGACTAATAAACATATGAGAACCGTCAGTAGTGTAAATGGGAAAGACATCCTTTTCAAGTTTCTTATCAAACAATAGAGCAGAACTATTGGTTATATGATTGCAACATGCTGAGTTAAAAAACCAAAAAGAATATGTACATAAGGAAATGATTAGGGCAGTAGGAGTACGGGACAAGAGCTACTAAACAATTGGCTCGAGATTAGCTATAATAAAGGATGATGGAGCAGGAGTAGAGGAAGAATTGGAGAATGATAAACTAGTGGAGACAGTAGCAAGCTTGGGGATAGAGGAATTTACCTTAGCTTTCTGCGCATCTCTCGTATCCTTTGACTTTTTTTTAGGACGACTAGAAATTCGATGGCCTTCTTCCTTACAATAGTGACATTGACAGTTGAAATGACAAGGCCTAGAAGAAGCCTCAGTAGCCACAACCATATTTGTAGAATGAACTCGATGAGTCTTTAGGCGTGTTTCCTCAGTGATGAGCTTGGTAAGGGCAATATCAAGAATTAGTAGTGGTGAATGATGAAGCGATGATGCTCTAGTATTCTCAAAGTCGTCTCTAATATGCATCATAAAATGGATGAACTGTCAACGATCCATTTAATTTGAGAAGAGTTTGACAAAAGTGGCATCGGGAAAAGAGACTATTTACCCGAAAGCGAAATTCAACAATGGATTGACTAAGATCTTGGTGCAACTTATACAACTTGGATTCAGACTTAAATTGGAGGGTAGCATAACTAGAGCAATTATGCCGATTTTCTAGAAAATCCCAAAAAAGTTCACCATTCTGAATTTGGGAAGAAGATTCTGAACAGAAGGAGTAGACATATTGATGAACCATGACAAAATCATAATGAATGGCTTCCCATACCTCAAGACATTTACTAAATTCTTCCTTAGATTCTTTTTCACTAATTTTTGGCTTTGTTTTCTATCCATTCACAAAATGCCACAATCTACGACTAATCATGAAAACTGACATCTGTTGGGCATAAAAATTATAATTTGGACCATCCATAACAATATCGATGGGACGAGTGATATTAATATCACTAGCAAGAGTAGAAGTAGAAAAGAAGCCATTGGTGGATGATGCCGATAAAATAAAGAGGGAAAGGGATCCGATCTATAGATTTCTGAATGAAAACAATTGCAATTTAGTAGACATAAACAATGGATTTTGGCAAAACAAAGGATGAGGCCGAGGGAAAATGCGTTAGTTTTGCTCGTTGGGTTGTTTCCAATCAAAATTGACTATTAATTCACAAAAAATGGACATTGTAAAAAAACATTGCATAAACTGAATAGAAAAATTGATGAGAATTTGTGAAAACCTAGCTTTGCTACTATGTTTGAATAAAATTTGCATATTTTGAATTATGTATAAACTGTACAAAATGCCGTCCTTTTATAGACGAAGGAGACAAACACAAAACCTTAACCCTAAAGAACTCTACCATAAATACAAACTATATACCGTAAATGTTCTAGTGCCCACATGTGGGCACCTTAGAGTGGGCACATTATGGACAGATGCATGCTATGTTTCTCCCTTAATGGTGGAGATATGTGTCCTCCATCCACCCATGTGTGTGCATTCTAAGGTTCTTACATGTGGGCAACATAACATGAGCCACTACCATAAATACAAATTAACTTATTCAAAGGCGGAGATAGGGGGTTTTTCTAGGTTGTAACCCAGAGCAACCCCTAATTGAATCCAATAACTCATACAATTTTTTAAGGTCCATAATTAAAATATGTACCAATAGCCCATCCCATTAATTTAGCCCAAGTCCCAATGATGTAAAGCTCATTGCTCAGCCTAAATAATTGGCCAACCCATTACCCAAATCATACCCAATTAATTAATTGGATTCTTGCCTCTTTTAGTTGCAATAACCAACTAATGCTCCCATAGAGGATGAGTCGACAACCCCGACTTCTCTCACTAGTCTACCATGAGTAATTTTCCAATTCCCATCCTCTCCGCTTTAGTAATTCAATTGGTTGTTAGGTTAGTTGTTGGCAGTAGGTACTGATTCTTTTGTAGTTTTGGCGTTTGCTTTTGTTTTAATATTTATTTTTATTTTTTCTTTTTCCTTGACACCATCAACAATCAAAGGAGAAATTACATAGAAAATGTTTCAAAATTCAAAGTTACATAATTAAATCATGTTAGTAGTGCACGAAGTGCTCTTAATTTTTTTATCTGTCCATTTTATTGTATTTTTTAAGTCTTAATGCCCTAATGAATGTTCAGACTTTTAGTTGTTTAATGTGTTATTGTGTTTTATTGTGATTCATAATTTGTGAATATTGTGAATTTGTGATTTGTGAAATGTGATTGTGTATTGTGTTTTGAATATAGAAATAGGCAAATAGCCATGTGATTGAGGAATTTTTATTAGTATTTGAAGCTTGAGTTGTGAATATTATGTAATGTGAGTATGTCACTAGAGTGTTTAAATTTTTACTAGAGACATGAGAATTTAGAAACAGGACAAATGACTTAGTGAGTTGACAAGTTTGTTTAGTTAATTAGTTTATAGACTTATAGTTTCTTGGTGCTAGTGGGATTAATGGCTTAATATGCTAGTGTGATTTATGAAGTAGAATTCGTGCAAAGTTTGGTTGAAAATTGAAACGGTGATTTAATATTGAACTTGTTCATGTTTTACATTGTAAAATGAAAAATGGAGCACGGACAATCTTCTTCAAATACTAAGAAAAATAAGAACTTTGTTTTCTTTATTTTTGAAAGTAGACAAACCTAAAGATGCATTTGTCGAGCAAGCTCCAAGTCTTCTCCAACTGAGCCTCTGTCGCTAGTTCACCCCTAGTAACTACATCTCCTCCAAATGAGCATATCCCATCTCATGATCCTAATTTAGAATCATATGCATCAATTGAACGAGATTCATAAAAAAGAAGCGCATGTTTGAACATCCCCATGAATGAAAGAGATAGAATAAGAGGAGCTTATCTAAGGGTGAGACCTTATCAACCAAAATTTTTGAGTACCCAAGTAGAAAATGTGAAAAAAAAACCGTTGATTTCAAGAACATTGGTCTGGAAAGTTTCATGGGCTGGAATATTCTCCCACAAAAGATAAAGCATATTGTTTTTATTACATTCTTTTTCTTGATAATAGCACTCCTTTGCATCTTTCGACATTGGCAACTATTGCATTCAATAATTGGAAGAGGATTGGCAAAGGGGATAAGTGTGCATTTCTTACTCATATTGGTTCATCACCGTCGTCATACCATAATGTGTGTAAGAAATGCAGATGTTCTTATAAACCCTTCTCAACATATTGATAAGGTGATAAATGTCGTATCACAAGAGGAATGCCGAAAAGCTCGTTTGTGAGTGAGAACCTCAATAGAAGCTGCTCAATAGTTAGCACTCACTGCAAGCTTGTTCATTTAGGGGGCATGACGAATCCTTATTTTCCTCGAATCGTGGTAATTTTATTGAACTAGTTGACACTTATGGGAAAAAAGAATAAAGAAATTGGTAAAGCTATCTTAGGTAATGCTCCAAAAAATGGTTCATACACTTCTCCAGATATTTAGAAAGAGCTTTTGAACAATATGGAAAATAGGGTGTGAGATATGATTCATGGACAACTTGGAGATGACTCATATTGGACAAAGAGGGAATTCTACGAGAACCTTTTTTTGCAATCAAACGCGTAAGTGAAACTACCTCATTATATCTGAAAAATCAAATATCTAATGTTCTTGTTCGTCACGACCTTCCAATTCAAAAAATGAGAGGACAAGGCTATGCCGGTGCTAGTAATATGCGTGGTGCTTTGAATGGACTTCAAGCATTATTTCTTAGAGATTATCCTTATGCATATTATGTTCATTGTTTTGCACATCGCTTGCAATTGACATTGGTTTTTGTAGGTAAGGATGTTCATGTTATTTGGCTTCTTCCGTTTAGAGTATATTGTTAATTCCATCACATCTTCTCCTAAATGCATTGGTAGGTTGAAAGGTGCACATAAGAAAGAAATTGAGCATCTATTAACAATTGGAGAAAGGTCGTTTGGATTGGAAATTCGCATAGACATGGAGCCACTCGTTGGAGTTCCCATTATGAGTCTATAAAGAGTTTGATGGATATGCATGTTGCAACATGTAAAATGTTTGAGTGTTTGATTGAAAATTCTCCAAGTGCTACAACTCGAGCAGAAATTGGTTGTGCATACACAAGGCATGATAAGCTTTAAATTTGTGTTTATCTTGCATTTGATGCACAAGATTTTTTCCAATACTGATATTCTATGTCAGGTACTTCAAAGGAAAAATCAAGACATTTTGATTGCTATGAGATTTCTCCACACTACTAAGAGTCTGCTTCAATCTTTGAGAGAAGATGGTTGGGATGAATTTCTTCAAGAAGTGATGACATTTTGTCAAAAGAATGATGTTTCCATACCCAACTTTAATGGTAGATATAAGGTTGTTAGTCAATCCCGTAGTCGTGAGTATCCTACAGTTGATCATCATTATCACTTTGATGCTTTTAATGTAGTTATAGACTTCTTGTTGGTGGTGGAATTAGATACGAGATTTAATGGTAGAGCAATTGAATTACTCTCTCTCAATGTAGCTTGGGATCTGAGGATTTCATTTGAATCATTTAACATAGATGGTATTTGCGATCTTGCAAAAAGTTCTATCCTCAAGATTTTACACCACAAGAGATTTCTTGGTTGAAATTTGAGTCGCAACATTATAAGAATGGTGTAGTTTCCGAGCCTCATTTTGAAGTACCTACTCTACCTAATCCGTGTCAAAAATTGGTTGCAAATGGAAGGTCGGAGATTTATGTTGTACTTACTAGATTGATTCGTCTTGTCTTGACACTTCCAATTTCTACAGCCACTAAAGAGCGAGAATTCTCAATAATGAAGTATGTGAAGACAGAAATCCGTAATAAAGTGGATGACGGTTTTCTTGCTTATTGTATGAATCTATACATCAAATGAGAATATGCACGGGATCTAGATATAAAATCTATTATCGATAAATTTTATGAGATGGAAAACATGTGGGGTCAATTTTAGTGTATACCTTTGTATTTTGACCTTTTGTTATGAATGAAGGAACCTCGTATATTTTTGTGAACTTGAAATTTATCGAACCTAAAACCTCGAGGACACTTCCTATTTTAAGTTTAGAATATGATCATATACACCATAAACTATGTTAAATTTTTTGTACAAGTATAAGGTTCCACCTTAAAAGGTTAACCTCCAATGGGAGTAGCCATTGCACTTGTATTTATATTTTTCTTTCAATCTAGTCGATGTGGGATTTTTACCTACTTATTCATACTACTTTTCATCACCCCCCTCACGTGTAGGTGGGATTTATCCCAAACCTTTGCATGTGGATTATTTTGTTGTCAGGGTTGGGGGTCCCCTCACATACAAGTGGATTTTTTTTCCAAGCTTGTGCATGCGTGTCATTTGATGGGGTTAGCACAACGGAGCATCGGCCCCGGGTCATTTACCCGCTCGATACTACGTTAAATTTTTGAAGTGCAAGGGATTCCACTTTAAAAGATTAACCTCCAAATGGAGTAGCCCTTGTACTTGTATTTATATTAGTTTTTTCTTTCAATCTAACCAATGTGAGATTTTTACCCACTTTCTCATGCTACTTTTCATGATAGCCCCCTCTCTTGCAGGGAGGATTTATCCTTGATGAAAAATAGTGTGAGTAAGTGGGTAAAAAGTCCCACATTGGTTACATTAAAAGGAAGAAAAAAATATAAATACAAGTGCAATGGCTACTCTACTTGGAGGTTAATATTTTAAAGTGGAATCCCTTGCACTCATACAAAAAAATTGAACATGGTATCAGAGAGGACGAACGACCCGGGACCGATGCTCGGCTGCTACGCCAACTCGGGCCAAAAATGGTCGTCGAAAAAAAGGGTCCACGTGTAAAAGCTTGGGATAAATCCCGCCAGAACGTAAAGGGAGCATGATAAAAAATAGCATAAGCAAGTGGGTAAAAAATCCAATATCAATTATATTGAAAGGTAAAAACTAATATAAATACAAGTGCAAGGACTACTCCACTTTGAGGTTAACCTTTTAAGGTGGAATTAATCCTGCACTTGTAAAAAAATATTTAACAAACTATACAACCAACAAGTTGATCCCTTCCCTTTGCTGAACATTTGGTCTCTTTACCTACATCCACGTCTCACTCACTATATCTGGAACCCGCACCGAGCATTGTTGCCTATTCTAGAAAAATATACACTTTCTTGGTTGTTATTTTCATGGGCAGTAGTTGGGCACCTCATTGATTGGTTCATTCATTTAGTTGCTTCCACTTTTTCTTGAGAATTTGTGACATGTGGAATGTGGGAAATCAAGGAAAGTGATTGAACACTCAACACATTTCATTTGCTTTTTGGTTTTTTGCGTTATTATTTGTTGGCTTGATTGACAACATCCCATTCCTTTCTGCATTATATATATTGGCACTTGAGTTTATGCTCGATATCTAAATGCATGAGTTGGATGCACAAGTGTAGATGCCGGTAGGGTTCATATCGTTCAAAAGTGTGCATCATTTTTGTTCAGTGGATTATGACTTATCAATGAAAAGATTTCATAGGGTTATTGCATCACAGTTCAATCCCATTTTCACTCGTTCCTTGTC
The DNA here is from genome assembly GCA_018223645.1 of Jasminum sambac. Classification (NCBI taxonomy): domain Eukaryota; kingdom Viridiplantae; phylum Streptophyta; class Magnoliopsida; order Lamiales; family Oleaceae; genus Jasminum; species Jasminum sambac. The sequence continues at coordinate 37,659,116 of CP073640.1, forward strand.
ACATAATCAAATACTATTAAAAGATAATTATCGTTACCCCTTATTTTTTAAAAGAAATATAAAAATAGTCCGATAAAAAACGTTGGTGCCAAGTTTATATTTGATTTAGACTATTGAATAAATTATAATTTAAATATATAATTGAGAAATTAAAAATATATTATATATAATGAAATTACCAAGAAAAGTTAAATCAATATATTTTCTGGTCAAATTAATATATGAGTGGTTGGAATTAATAAAAGAAAAAAAAACTTATTTGAATTTGATTGTATCGAACAACTCTAAAATTCAAAAAACATATTTTTCACGTATTCATCATATTTGGAATGATAGATCTTTTTCAATATTGAAAACAAAAAAAATAAGACAAGAAAAAAAATCATCATACTCGCATTGCAACAACAATAGTCGTTCCAAAACGACAATAGTCATCTAGAACAATGATGGTCGTTTATAGCCACTAATGACGAAGAATAAAAGAAGAAATGTTTGGGTGGGACATGCAACCTAAAGAAGAAAATGGGAGGAAAATCTTTGAAGAGTCCTTTTAAATATAATATAGAAAGAATATAATTAGATAATTTTGTAGGAACATGTGCTAAGCAGATTATACGAACACACAGATGATGTGAAAGACATTCAACATTCGAATAGCATGAATTAACAACAATACACAACAATTGATAAAAGATAGGTGGAGGTAGCCGAGTCTTGCGTATTGCGCAATTTCCTTAAAGTGATTTCGCCCTCACCACGGAACGATCACCTCCCAGGATACAACGGCTGATTCTGCAGTCGCAGGCGAACAGAATGTAGTGCCAGAAACTAAGCCACCAAGCTCGGACGAGGTTGCTGGTTACATAGGTGCATTGGAGGCTCATCTCATTGAATTGGGAGTTCATGTACCCATCACCGCATTGCGTAATGGAGAGGCGTTATGCAGTACAAGCATTACAGCCATTCTCAGAACGCAGAGCCGTTACCATTACAGCAGACATGTAATGCGCGTTTTCATCTCAATGTCGGTTGTGCAAAATCAACTTGCACCTACCGCCAAATCGATGCGACATTCGTGTCCGCAGGTCGCGTTCGAGCACGAATCCCAAAGCTCGTGTTGAAATTGGCTCGTGATTTGCACCCCCCCTGCGGACGCGCGTAGGCCATGGAGCATTCTCAATGTAACAAGAGCTACACCTCACTTGAAGCCACCCACATATAAGTTGGTCTATGATTTTGTAAACTTCCTATGTGGGATTCCAACTACTCCATGTGCTCCAATTTCTAATTTCCCTCCAACTTCCAATTTGCTCCAATTTCCAATTTCCCTCCATTTTCCAATTTCCCATTCATACTCCTCATGCACCCATATATTTCCAACAAATTTTGGGTAGATATTCTATACTAATATTTTTAATTGATATTTTGATATATCACTTATTTATTAGGAGATGGAGATAGAGAAATGTATATGTGATTATCACTTAATATCTATTTTTATTATCTAATAAAATATGATATATCATCCATATCAATTTTCAATATCCGTGTATAATCACTCAACATAATTTTAAAAATCTAGTCAAAGGTCTCGAAAGTTTGTCTACTAGCCTACATTTCCATTTATAATTATGACATTGTATTTGTTAGTTGATAACGTCACATTCCAATTGTAATGAAGACCCTTGACTTTTTTGTTATTTTTTTGACTCTTTATTTACTTAAAAACCCATCGTAATTTGTCATTTACCTTCTATTAAAAAACAAAAGATAGGATCGATGTCCTTTTTTTAAAAAAATATATTTTTATCAATTTTTTTTTTCTAAATTTGAATTTAATCAAGCCAATCACATTTATATATTTCATAAAATCTATATATGTGACATAAATCACAACCATTTAATTTAACTCATTCTTTATTTTTGAACAAAAAAATACATCAAAATTCATAAAAATATCAAATCCTATCATGGGCTCACAGGAATCTACCACAAATTGATGATGACAAGACTTATTAACATATATTAAAAAAAGACTGAAAAAAAAGAAAGAGAACATAAGTGTTATATGTGTAGACTCGGCCATGGTTTCGGTTTCAAATCGACCAAACCTGAATAGAAATCGTGTTCATTGATTTCGGTTCCAGAACCGGCACAGAACTTCCAATTCGGTTCCATTTTTTGGGGATCGGAACGTTACGGTTCCAGATACAAACCAGAACAGGCTATAAATTTTTCTTTTTTTAAATTGGTCACAAAAATTAAACATGTAAATTAAAGAATATATATTTTTAATAAAAACAGTGAACCGGTGGTTCTAGAACCTGAACCGCCGGTTCAAGAACCGGAATGGAACCGTGTAAAACATGGTTCCGTGCTATTTCATGTTTTCCTGAATCATGAACGGCGGTTTCGATTTTGGAACCATGGCCGGGTCTAAATGTGTGAATACAAATACTACAAGTAAACATTATGATAATAATTAAAAAATAATGATAATAATGAATTAGCCTTTACTTCTCTGGTACTCTCGATGATTGGGGTGATTTCCATGAATATTCTTGCCTCCATTGATTGTTTTTCCTAATCTTTATCAAGATTACTCTCCTTAACTTCGACTTCGATAAATCGCCTTTTGCCTGAGTGACCTCGAGAGTCAGCTAGGACAAGAAAAGTGTCTCGTCGTGCTTCTAGTGAACTCCTCACCATCGTTGATGATTTCGAAAAGTTTGTAATCTTGCTCTAGCCTTCGCCGAGCTGAGTGAATTGGAACCTTGTCACGCACATACCTAGTCCAACGGCGCCACGTGGCAATGTGCAAAGCTCCAGAAAAAAAAAAAAATGAAAAAACAAACCGGAAACCGTTCATTTTATTCATATATTATTATTACGTTATTTCTAAAAAAAATCAATCGCCACTACCGTTCTCCCTAGTTTCTAATGGCACACTTCTATAATCTATATCTATATATAAACACATAAACAAAAATAGGGAATTTCCAACCTATTTTTTTAATTAAATTAATTACTTTTCCCACCAAAAACCAAACCCATTTTTGTCTTTTGATTTTTTCCTTTTTTATTAATTAATAATCAATCCTTAATAAACAAATGAACTAATCAAGATCTATATTAAATCTTATCCTTACCAAAATAAGAAAATATTTATAGTCAAAAATAGATTTTTTCAAATCTCTACTGATTTGAACTTATCTTTTATAATTTTTTTTATTTTTTTATTAATGAATAATCAATCATAACGAACGAATTAATAAATTATTTTTATAGCTAAGGAAAAAAATTAATCTAAATTAGCAATTTCACTAAGATTTATTTTTTGTGTGATACAAAAATAGAAAGCATTAAAATTTTACATAAAAATTAAAAGAAACTTGTAAGATGATTAGATTGGTTCCTTTAATTAATTTTTTAAAAAATAAAATTAACTAAAAAATGAAAATTAGTTAAAATTAGCAATTTTTTAGGATTTAATTTTAATGTGATAAAAAATTACAATTCATCAAATTTATACACAAAAACTAAAAGAAACAAATAACATTAATTTTTTTAATTAATCGGTCAATTGTAACATTATTCTAATATTTTTAAATTAAATTTATATCTATTTCGATATCTATATCCGTTAAATTACTGATATTATTCAGTGGAAATAATTAATTGATATATTTTAATAAGTGATTCCACTCTAATTTTTTTTAACTTTAATGCTATACATTTCTTTTAATCTTTTAATTTAACGAAAAAGGAACTGCAAGTTCACTTGCCAAAGGTTAAACTAATTATTTTAGAAATAACTAACTATTTAAAAATTATTAATTATTTTTAACCAAAAATAATCATTTTTAACAATAATTAGCCAAAAATGTAAATTAATTTCATTGCAATTAACTAAAATTAATTATATCACAAAGATTTAATTCGATAAGTTTCAATGGACAAAGATTAATCAAATTAATTATATTGATAAAGGGAAAAAATATAATTTATTTAAAAACAAAAAATAATTAAAACTTATTTAATTCCTACGGTCGACAAGATTTTTCCCAAAAAATTAGAGAATTAAATACTTTCAAATTACAATGAATCTTCTTAAATTATAAGATAACTTTAAAATTATATTCATACAAATCCCAAAAATACATATATTAAACTAATTATTATGGTTCTTAGAAAAAACTAATTTTTATAGAAATAATAATTTGAAAATAAAAATTAATCATCTTTCATTACGTTGGTAAGATTTAATTGGATATGGTTCTTCAAGTGGGGAAAGATTAATCAAAATTAATTATCTTTTTCAAATGAAAAAACAAAATTAATTTAAAAAATAAAAAATATTTAAAATTGATTAGATTGCTACGATTTAACATATTTCCCCTAAAAAAAGAAAGATATATTTTAAATTGCATGATGTCTTTTAAATTACAAAAATATATTTAAAATTAGATTCGTACAGCTCTTAAAACTACAAATATTAAACTAATTATTTTTCAAATAATTATATAAAAATAAAAATTAATTATGTTGCAAGTATTTAATTTATTCATGTTGGACTCGATTTCACTAGATGAAAATTTATACAGTTTAATCTATATCTATATCTATATCTATATTTATACAAAGAAAAGTAGGAAATTTTCGTCTTATTTTTTGAATTCATGAAATTAGTTTTCTTTCCCATTCCCCCAAAAATCCATTTCTTATTATTTTAATATTTAATTGATAATCTTTATATATATATATATATATATATATAAGTAAAGTCTCGATTTTCCCAAATATCAAAATTTGATTTTCTCAAATCTTCTAATCTATCTATATATATTTAGAAATAATGTTTCTTCCCCTTCACAACTTATTTTTCTTAATTTTTTAATTATTTTTAATTTAAGTCATACATATTTTCTTGACACTTCGTTTTTTTAATTTTTTAAGTTAACCATTCTAACAGAAAATAAATGGGCACCAAATGCACCATTCTCAATGCAAATAGGGAATCAATCCTGCATAAACCCCATCACATGCTTCATAGAAATTTTATATTTTTATACTATTTTTTCGTAATGCTTAATTAATTAAGCATTACTTTAGACCTTAAAGATTATTAACTATTATATTGAATATTTTTATATTCGCCTATGTTTCTATTATTTTCAATTGTTAATTAAAATTACTGCTAATAAAATTTTTATCAAGCCTTTGCGTTTCTTTCTATGCACTGATCTTCAAAATCCAAAATTATTCTACTGATTTTTTTCTCCAATTTCCCCTCTTATCAATTCAATTCTAGCCTTAATTGATCAATTGATATATACAAATCTTACAAATAACTTCATTTGTTGAAAAAAAAAAAGTAGGATTGTCTCTTATCACTGTTACAATAGAACCATAACACTGTATCAAGCCAATGAAAAATAGTGCTTAAACCCACCGCAAAGCTCGCTAAGCTATGAGCAACACAGCCGCTGTACAATTAATTGATTTGTCTTATAATGTAAAGTGATCAATATCACTATCAAATTAGAACATTTTTTCGTTCTCTCTCTTTTTTCATTTTTTCCTCTTATGTCTTTTGTTTTGAGTATCGCAAGTGTCTTTTGTACTAAAATTTAATTTTTATGATAAAAATTATCATTCATTAAAATTTTACACAAAAATTAAAGTAAAAAGCGTAACATTAAAGTTCAAAATTAGATCGGACCCTTTAATTATTTTAATAAATAATTAATTTTTTAGTAAATAATTAGCTAAGGAACTTAATTTAATTTAATTTAATTTAATTTAGGAATTTTTCTAAGATTTGATTTTGGTATGAAATAGAATTACAAAAAATTAAAAGAAACGCGCAATGTGAAAATTAAAAAATTAGATTGGGCCCCTTCATTAATTTTATAAATAATTAATTACTTATTTTAAATAAAATTAGATACAAAATAAAAATTAATCACAATTAGAAATTTCCTAAGATTTAGTTAAATTGAAAGTTGGATTAAAATTAGCTCAAAATGATAATTAATTAAATTTAATTATATTTCAATTAATTAGAATTAATTATACTATCAAGATTTAATTGAATTCGGTTTCATTGGATGACAATTGACATGGTTCAATTGGACAAAAACTAATCATAATTAATTATATTGCTAAAAAGACAAAATACTATTAATTTAAAAAATAAAATGCAATTAAAACTAATTCTATTATTGTGGGTTGGTGGGATTATATTTCTCTTGAAAAATGAAAGCTATCTTTTAAATTATCATATATATGTTAAACTAAAAAATCCTTCAAAATTATATTCATACAATTCTTAAAACTGCACCTATCAATCTAATTGTTTTATAAATAATTATTTTTTTAGAAATAATTATTTAAAAAATGATAATTAATTAAATTATAATTAATTAAAATCAATTGTGTTGCAAAAATTTAAGGCGACATCATTTCATTAGATGAAAATTAGTCAAAGTGAATTATATCATTAAAAGAGGAAAAATATATATAATTAAATTAAAACAATGAAAACTAAATAAAATTAGATCGCTGCAGGTTGCCAAGATTTCTCTTAAAAAAAAAGATATCTTTTAGATTGTAATATATCTTTTAAATTACAAAATATATTTAATCATACAATTTTTAAAGCTGTGGCTATTAAGTTAATTATTTTAGAAATAATTAATTATTCTGTTTGGAATTATTATCTAAAAATGAAAATTAACTATATTTAAATTAATTAAAACTAAATATGTTGTTAATATTTAATTGGAGTATATTTCATTGGACGAAAATTGACCTGGTTTCATAGGATGAAAATTAATCAAAAGTAATTATTATATTGCTAAAAGGGGGGACATATATTTAATTTTAAAAACAAAAAATAATTGAAATTAATTAGTTTGCTGCGAGGTGGAGAGATGTTCCCTAAAAATGAAAGATATTTTCTAGATTGGAAGTTGTCTGCCAAAATCGAAAATGTCTTTAAAATTACTTTCATATAAAAGAAAATTTTGGAAAGTTTGATTTCATTGGACACGGTTTTAGAAATAGCGCAAAAAATTATTAAAGTTAATGAGATTATTATGGGTTCGCAAGACTTCCCCTAAAAATGAAATATATCTTTTAGATTGGAAGATATCTTTCAAAATCGAAAATGTCTTTAAAGTTACTTTCATATAAAAGAACATTTTAGAAAATCTGATTTCATTGGACACGGTTTTATAAATATATACAGTTATTAAAGAAATTAAAATTGAATAAATTGCTATGAGTTCGCAAAATTTCCCTAAAAATGAAATATCTCTTTTAAATTGAAATATACTTTTTAAATTATGAGATATCTTTAAATTTAGATTCATATAATTCTTCAGACTATCATCTATTAAGTAAATTACTTTAGAAATAGTAAGTTTGTTTTATAAATGATTGTCTAAAATACAAAAATTAATTATATTATAATTAATGTAACGCCCCGTCCAGTTCCACATACGTATACGTCATAAATGACGTCATATCAGAGTGCGTCGTGCACGTATCATAAATATAGGCCACCTTTGGGTCGTGTACGTCTTTTCTTTTCGATTTTCTTCGTTTCATAACATACATAACATTGTGGAACTAGACGTGCGTCCGTCATTCATTCACACACGAAACCCTAAATTCCTTTCATTAAAACATATAACGTACAGCTAGGGTTTCGGTTTTCATTACGTACCGCAAGATCTTTGAATTCTTCGCCCACACACCACGTCATAGCATCATGTGACCTTTCGCCAACTCTCCACGCATAGCACCTTCATCAAACATACAACATACGCACATAATGAGTCATAAAGACTCAGTGGATAATCGATGCAATGCAATGCATGTCACACGTTTACTTTGGGCCCCAATTACAAATCATGTGAATACGTGACGCCGTTCATTCATTAGCAAGGCCTTTATTTTCTTCCATACGGGGCGTAGATCCCCGAAGACTCGCTTTTACATACGGGCGTAGATCCCCGGTCGACCACGTCTTTATGGGCGTAGATCCCCATGTAGCCAGTTTACATCATTATGGGGCGTAGGTCCCCCATATGTAAACACATGATTGGTAACTGTTTCACACACATATGCTCGTGATACAATTCCATAAACGTTACCTTTTCTACGCCTTGTTCTTTTCACATCGTCATCATTCATACGTAACATATAAACAAGGCTTCATGATCGTATTATGAGCACAAGCATAAACATTACATATTCGTGCATTAAACGTTGGCACTTTACTTTACATAACGTCAAGACATACCACATATGATATACGCATTCATTTTGGTTCACGTTGGTTCATGTAAGCACAAGCCACATATCAGCATCACATAACACGCATAATACGTCATATTGAACCACGTAAACATATATGAACGCCAAGCTTAACCTTCTAGTTGTTCCATTACATATAGCTTCCTACACATGGCTTCACTTCCTTGGTTCATTGCATATAGTTTCCTACGGCCGTAATTCTGTTCCTGCAGAATTTTCCCATTTCCATCTTTTCGAAGGCCGTTTCGCATTCCGAGACATATCCTGTACTTCAAAGCATATCGTGAACATATCATATACATGTATAGCATGCCGAAACATCATCACGTCATCTCATCTCATATACGGGATCATATATGGTACATATACGGAATCACATACGTATTCACATACGGTTCTGGGACGAATTCGGGCGGGCCATTACAATTAATGAAAATTAATTTTATTTCAAAATTAATTAACACGATTTCATTGGACCAAAATTTATCAAAATTAATTAAATTACTAAATGACGAATATATGATTAATTTTAAAGAATGAAAAATAATTGAAATTAATTAGATTGCTACAGCGAAGAAAAAATTATTTCCGAAATTAATTACATCTTATTGTAGAGTGAGTCGATTGATAATTAGTGCCTAATTAACTTCATTTACTTTTTATTAATATTCTTTTTTTAAAACATACTTTTCCCTGGATTCTCATATATTTTTGTATTATCAATAATATTTCTTTCAAGTTACAGATGGTGGCAATTTGACCTATGATTAATGACATTAGACCGGGACAATCATTTTTACCTGTTGGAATTTTCTTAAAAGTCAATCTTCGATGACATATAGTTACGTTTATGATTTTAAATGTCATAGATCGCATCATCATATTTAAAACCATGATTGCCAATAAGGATAGGAAAGCAAATAAAAATACAAATACGGCGTTAATATCAATTTACCAAAATTCGGTGTAGGCGGCCTAATTTTTTATTTTTTACAATTCTTCCAATAAAATAAAATCTTAAGATTTTTTTTTCTAAAATTGTGTTATTTATGTATAGACATTATTTATTTTATACTGATATCTCCCAAATTTGTAATTGAATATAATATAATATAGAATAATTTTAAACAAAAAACTACAAACTCTATGAAAGTTAGTAGACTTTTTAGTGTGGTTATTTTAATAACTATAATATTTAATTTAATGTTATATTAGTTTGCGTTTATATTATCACAACCTCCATCACAAATTGTTATCTTGTGCAATATAAGGGAAACTCTATCGAAATGTTTTAAAATTTTTCAATAGTTATTTTAATTAAATTTTGTGCTTTGGTCAGCATTCAATTCTTTTTTTTTTTTTTTTGTTACTTTCATACTAATTTAAGAATTGAGGTACATATTTGGAACCTTCTTCGCATTAGAGAATGGACAAATGGCCATAAAGATTACACCCCACTAAGTCACTAACAACAAATTAGAAGCGAAATTGACTTGCTTAATGTTATTGGTCAACCTAAACCAACATATATAGAGTAACAAAAGCAAAATTCATCTACACGGGCAAAAACATATAGTTTCAAAATCTTGACATTTCATTCTTACGTAAAACAATTTTTTACACTAAACATCATTTATATGAATTTCCTACTCTAGAGCTTAATAGAATGATAAATTTAAAGAGAAAAAAGGAAGGAAGAAAGTAACAAATTGATTTAAAAAATATATTAATTAAATACAAATTGAGTCTCAAACATGGTTTTATTTTTTGACACCAATTTTTTTTCCATAGCCAACCAAGAACAATAATTATTTTAATATAAAGAACAAACGGAGTTAGTTAAAGATGATGAGTAATTTGAGATGTATATATTGTTAATTAACGGTTCTGATTGACAGGCTTATAACAAGCTTTTTAATATGTGATAAAGATGTGTTTTAACTTTTAAGTGATAAAACACACAATAACAAAGTGATACGTTGATCGTTTCACTTAAAAAATATCAAATTCAAATGATATCCTTAATTTTTTCCAAGGTAGGTGCTCCAAACCGCATGACATATTACGCACATTTTGCTTTGTGTAATTTTAAATGGGCATTTTAATGCCTTAGAAAATGGTTTTTTTTTAATGACACAACGAATACGAAAATTTTACACTAGGAGATGAGAAAGTATCATAATGATGATAATATATATACATATATATACACACACATTTTCATCATGAATACATAACACATATGCTATATATATATGTATATATTTATCATTTAAAAGTATCTATTGAGAATGCCCATGAGAATTCTTGTTTTGGTTTCTGACCACAAACTAATCCACCTCATAAGTAATACATATGTACGCATTTTAACAATGATAAGATATTTCCTTCCCCGGCGGCAGGCGGCACTTGTATAAAAAATTCTACACGTGCCCTAAGGTGGTGGACAAGTTGCAAAAGGGAATAAAAAGTTGTAATTTGCTTGTTGTAGTGCAATTGAACTAGAACTAAGAAAGAAACTTTTGTAATTAATTTTATCTCAATATTTAAAAATTTTGTTAAAAGATAGAAATTTTTATATGTTACAGTATATTCATCCTGAGTATGTCATAGCAATTTTAACATTGGTGCTAATTTAGTTCTATTAATTTTCAGTAAGATAACACGAAAATCAAGAAAAGTTGGATTAATTAAGTTAAAATGGGGACTTAGCCATTGACCAGAATATGCTAAATTTTGAAAATAATCTAAGGATAAAGAAGAATAAATTTGAAGCAAAAATTCAAAGTCAAGAATAAGAAAATAATTTCAGTAAAATTGTCAAAGATCCAGGACAAAGATTTAAAGAATAAATGATGGCTTTTGTAGAAAGTTTATGACTGAGATAAGTATGCTTTTAAGCTAGGTCAGAATTAGGCCATCTGCAATGGGGAAGGCAAAGCACACTTTCTTGGTGCTTATCCATTCTTGCTGGCTCCAACCTGCAGGAGCAAAATGCTGTTAGGAATTCTCCATAAATCATGCACAGCGGAATATAATAGAGCAATTTAAAATCGGATCTATTCATTTCTTAAATAAGATCTGTGATTAGAAATTACCGATATAGAAGCGGATTTCACGGCGAATCTCTCGTTTGTTCTTTCGTCTCCACAGCCGTCCAATCGTCCGGCCTCCAACAGTGATCCACACGTCAAGACTCGTCTTGAATTACGACCAACTTCGTAGTGGGATGATCTCTCTCAATTTAGTGCTAGCTAATTGTAGAGAGAGTTTAGAGACAATGTAGTAATAATAACTTGTGTATTATGGGACTACATTGAGCTATTTATATGTTTACAATAATCCTATTGGGCTTGTGGTTTCTTGAGCCACAAGATAACTCAACCCGGTCCAACTATTGGGCCTTGTACACACCATAACTAACATTCTCCCACTTGGAGAAGGTCCAATTCAAGATATCAGTACTTGACTTTGTGTGCGACCCATTAGGTTCCCACTCACGAAGACAAACGTCATGGCGTCACTATCTGATCTTATCAGGATAGGATAAAGTGAAATCCCTATTTCAGTTTATCATCGATTCACCCAGATCGATCGACCCATGTCGCCGTCCATGATTGACATCTAGCAATGTGTCATGGCAATCCATGTGACGGGATAAGTCATGTGGTAATGACGAAACCTTTATATGTGCGGTTACCGTGGAATTACAATCCCTTCATCAATATAACCTGATTGGTTCAGAGATATGGATTCGCGTCAATCTCGTTCAACCAACCACGTTGTTCGTTCTCAACTCAACGTTGATTAAAACAGTGATTGTGATTGAAAACCCCTTTCAATCCCACAATCCTACCTTAGTCAAGGACTTTATATCAACTTGATTGCACGAAACATAGGTTATAATCTCCCGTTATCCAGGAGTGATGAATCCTTTATTGAATACTCACAACGTTCATGCATTTCTCACTATACCCGTACGGCATTTCCAGTCAACCCTAGTTAGAGTATTCTTCAATGTCCGCCAAAGTAAAGCGATCCGTGCATAAGATTCTATGATATTCTCAAATCAAAGGACCAATTCCACACCGCGTATTAGAGATCAACTACTGACGCAAGGATAACTATCCATGTAGTATCTCTAGGCGGGTCATCCAAATGCTTGTTCTACTAACGAAGCATCCATGTGTTCATCCGAGTGTCTCCACATTCTAACTTGTGAGATCAGTTACTTTCTTCTTAAGAAAAAGATGCTACACATGCTAGTCTATCCCGCAATAACAATATCTGTGTTTTGTTATTGCTACGACCAAGGACAATTTAAGAATAAGTGCCAAAAACTTTTATCTCACTATCACAACACCTTGTGATTAACAAGTTTTCGCACATTTATTATACGGACTCCATTATTTTAGTTGTTATGATAAAACAACGTAGATATGTAAAATAATAGATCTGCCATTCAATTGCATCTATCAATTAGGTGTTTACGCATATCAATATCCAATATAGATTGCAACACCACAATTTTACACAACTAGATCCAAATACCATTGTATCTAATACACATAGCTTCAATCATGAATATGCTGTGACATCCACTGTGTCAAGAGAGCTTTTTTATTTATCCTTTTATCATTTCGTGGCATTATCTCTTCTAAAGAGATATGCCACCTCAATACACACTTAGATCGTTGACGAGACTCAGGTTTCCTTCGCTTGTGCGATGGCTCCATTGTTATCTCAATCTCTATTGGATCAACAATATTAGGAAAAGCTTTCAAGTTCAATTAAGAACTTAATGATCTACGCCACTTCTCTTGCTACTTCCAAAGTAACTGTGTATTGAGTCTGCATTCATCTAGAACCTTTTCAGGTGATCATGCAATTCTTATGAGTAACTATCTTTCCAAATTGGGTCAGTGTATGGTCTTTTAAGACTAAGAACCGACACTTGCAAATTTTTTTGAATTCTTCGTTCAGATTCTCCATTAGAACATTTATTCAATACTTTTCAAGCATCTAATAATATTTGTTGACCAATATTTAATGTTTCCTACATTGTTTTCTTGGAAATTTTCCCCTCCAAAATATGTGAAACATTTGATATAGTACATAGTATCGCATGAATCTTATCTATGCGACATCGCTCAACCGTGTTCTCCAACGCCTTTTAAGAGTGCGGTCCTATCATTATAGGACAGAGTTCTATCTTGAACTCTTTCAGGAAAAATCTTCTAGAGATTTCATCTATGTACTTGGATTTAGATAGGCTTAACATTTTGTAGATCTATCTCTATAGATCTTTATCCCAAAATTACATGCAACCTTTTCTAAATATGTAATGGAGAAAACATCGGACCTTCTCTGGAGATATCGTTTTTCTAACAATCCGTATCCACATACTGTATTAGAAATACGAATATACTCCCACTAACTTCTTGTACACAGTATTTATACTCATTTATAACAAAATCAAACTATTTGATTGTCTCATCAAAATGAAGTTTTCAACTCCTCTTGGGTATGCCGGCACGCTTGATTTGATCTTATGGATTCAAAACTCTTATGTTGCATCAGATGCAACGTGATCAAAATCAAGTTTTTGAAAACCATTTCTCAAACGCGAGCATCTACGGTAGTTAGAATTCGAATTAATGGAGACACGGTTATGGATGTGAATTTTGTTCTCAAATACAACATTTATCTTTGATTGCAAAATTCACTGTTAATCTTGTCTTGTGAGCATTACGATCCATGTCGACGGGTTCTTTGTAAGCTAATTTACAAATTATAGGTCTAACCCATCCTGTAACCAAAATCCACATTTTGATTTTAGTACATGGAGCTCACTTTGAATTCTAGTATATCTATCTATACATTGTATGTCAACAACTTGACTTTTACCATTTATAAACCACAGCCTTCTCATCATTGACTAGCAATACCATATTAATAGCCACAAGATCACATCTTACTATAGATGAGCCTTTCCACGGTCTATACGAAGCCAATGTGTTATTAAGAACTTTTCTTCTTTACTAGTTTGCACATCATCAAATGAAGTTTAGCAACTAGTTCATCTAGTCGGTTGATCTCTGTTGTGATTTCTTGAACTCTTTCAAGGTCTATCCTACTCCCACTGTCCTTTTAGGAAAAATAATTTCTCAAAGATTAGATCATACTTCGATAAGATGATTCTAATCTTAAAAGTGAGAATAGTGATACTCAATGATATTTTATCTTGAATATCTATCAAGAGATTCCGTCTATGCTTCATCTAAGTGTTATTTCTCAAAACTATTTTGAGTTTTATCTTCTAACCTAGATGGAACGTTATTTAGTGTTTTACTTGCAATCTCTATTGCCCATCTTCAAAACAATTTTGCGGTGAACTGCTAGGTATAATGACAACATCGTATCATATTAATATGAACAATTTCTCTCATTATATACCATTGAATTAGTCATGTATATTCCCAAATTCACTGAACGAGAATCTCATTCTTCTAATTATATCCTCAAATAATCTCCACTTCGATTATATCGAAACGTGAGAATATTCCCCAAGTAGTTCTCCTCTCTTGCTTGAACCCTTTTGAACATTTCAAAATTTTTCATGCTTATGGTCCATCAAGTATAAGATACTATATCTGATATATAGCCCTCTTTGAGCTTGACGACGTTGAGATGCTATTTTCCGACCTTCTGTACATATCAACCCAATACATCAATATGAATTAGGGTTAACATGTTTTGATGTCGGAATAGGATATAATCATCGTTATACCCTTTTTATTTTCTATTCCAATAATAGACCTTTTAGAAATCCAATATTACTGATCTTATTTCTATAGTTGATTCCATTAAATGATTGTAAACAACTATTGTTCTTGATCTTAATGGATCAACTATTCATGTCCCAACATGAATAGAAATAATGTTCTTCACAAGAACGTGATCAAAATATTTATTCTAAAAACAAAATAAAAAGATAACGAAAATAATAGGTCTTGAATGAAGTCACATTTACTTCATTTCCTACTATAGGTTCTATTACCTTACTTTGCAGTGAATTTTCTTATTTAAATCTTAATCGTATTTAAATAGGCAACCTCCATCCGATATCCAATACCTAAAAGATTTAAATACGGGTTTTGAAAATCTTCTCCAAGATTCTTCTCTTCACGTGGTTATCATTGTCTCACAGTTCTATACCAATATTCTTTGTCTCCACAAAGTACTACTGGCTTTGGATATGTCTTTATATGCTTCAACTGTTAGTTTGATCTCCCAAAATGTTTCTCAAAGTTCCTTTGAGATTTCTTTTAAGCCTCGTTAGGAATTTTAAGATCAAACTTATCACATCGGTGATAGGTATAATAGTTTGAGCATATCAAACAGATTAGTGGGTATTGAGAATCTTATTCACAACAAATTGTGATAAACTATTTGGCAATGAGAGTTGAACTAAGTCAACACTTGACTTGTTGCCCATCAAGTCTCCAAATAGCATTTCGGATTTTATATCATTCACTACATGAATCAACTCCTTGACATGATCAATAACAATATAAATATCCACACCCACATGCGATATTTGCAACTCACAACTGCAAGTATCATACATATAGCATTATGATCATCACATGATCTTTGTAAACTCACATTGTCCTAGCAAGACTATCTTGATAGGATTTTCGGATAATCTGTTTATGACATATATTAACTTGTAAGTGAGAATAAATCTCACATATATGACGTTAGTGTAAGAAAGTCCAATGAGTATGGCGACACTCAATTCACTTTTCATATTTAAGTACAGTGCTCAAGTAGTTCGGATGAGTTTGTCGGCATCATTTATGCTTTTCAAACTCATAATATTACTCATAATATAATTAATAGAAATGACAATGGAATAATAATAAATGCAATAAAGTTAATCAAATATGGACTTTTATTTAATTAACAATACTCCCACTGAATCAATGATCCCCAACATTGATAGAAAACAAATTTTCAAAGTTTTTATCAGCGGCCTAGGACCCCGTTTGTTCAATTAGAACCTTGAGTTACTCAACAAGCCCTAATTGTCATTCAGGTAGATACACCTATCAATCACATCTCCATGCGACTCCTAGATCATCAAGCAGATAACCATTTACCTTGTACATCTTATATATTAACTTGACATGCCTCTAAAATCTATTTCTTTGAGTTACTCAACAAGAAATAAATTTTAGTTAAATTCAACCCAATGTTCAGAGACATCACATGTCTCACAGTGAAGATTATTTCCTACGATCGAGCAGCCTTGAGTTACTCAACAAACTGACTACAATTGTGGAAATCAAAATTTTCACCGTAGCGTTGGAAGGCGTTGATTAACGTTTAATCGTGAATTTAATATTATTTTTAAGGGGATCAGTCTCATCAATAATATAACGCATAACAATCAACATCAACCATGCAATCATCAAGCATAATAAAACTAGTGGATGATTATGGACGTATATCTATCTAGTTTTCCCGAGCCAAGAGAAAAACTAGTTGGTCAATTCCTAAGGGACAATATCTCCGT
The DNA here is from genome assembly GCA_018223645.1 of Jasminum sambac. Classification (NCBI taxonomy): domain Eukaryota; kingdom Viridiplantae; phylum Streptophyta; class Magnoliopsida; order Lamiales; family Oleaceae; genus Jasminum; species Jasminum sambac. Next base: position 37,676,022 of record CP073640.1, read on the forward strand.
CCTTCGTTGGTTAACTCCGGTGATCTCCATCTTCTGCTCCAACTCGTATCCGATACTAGTTGGCACATCTGCCGTATCACATAGACTCATGGTCCGAAATTAAATTAAAAATTAATTGGCACGTATGCCCAAATTAATAATAGGCACGCAAGCCCCCAACATGAAATAAAGAATAAAACCATGCATTCATCCAATCACATCGGTCTGGTCCATAATCACCCACAATATCTAATATTAACAAATTATATCAATTTCCAGATTTGGGTAATAATATTATTTGGCTAAACATCTTAAACCCATAAAGGAACGAACCAAACGAATATTAATTAGTTAATCATATTAACTAATTAATAACTCATCAATTAAAATTATATAATTAATCTAATTAATTATTTAATTTTATCACGATGAGGGAATTTAGAAAATAACTCTTTATTTTCCCAATCATATCAAAATTTAATTAGTTAATCACATTAACTAATTAATTACATCTTAATAAAATTTTTATGCTTAATCAAATTAATCAATTAATTTTATTAATAAGAGGGGACTCACAAAATAACTCTTTATTTTCTGAATTACTTTGGTCTGGTCCAAAATTATCCACAATATTCAATATTGATAAACAGTTCAGTTTCTAGATTTATTGTGGCGACTCGTATCGTTTAAACAATTTAAACAATCGGAAAAACAAAATACCATGAATTAATCTAATTAATTCCATGAAAAATTAAATAATAAATAATTAATCTAATTAATTAAATATTATTTAAGACGGGTTAGACAAAATAACACTTTATTTGTCTTCTATATCAAAGTCACACTTTAATAAAATTTTACAAAAACACTAGGGAAGAACAAACTAAAATTATAATTTTCAAAAATTCAACTTTTGCCCAAATAAGAATTTTTAAATTGAAAATAAATATTTAAAGTTGAATATTTGCAAGAAAATTGGAAAATATAATTTATTATTAACTTTAGAAATTTTATTTCATTCCCTATGACGTTTCTGTCAGAAACAAAAAGTGGGGACCAATTCGTAAGTTTCTGAAACTTTCTGGGAAGTCAAACTCCTTTGAAATGAGATGGGGGGCTTCGTGTGCAATTTCCAAAATTGCACACGACCCCCGGCTTCACGCGTCCCTCTGTCGAAATCCTAGCGGCTAGGGTTTCGTCCCCGGCCGCCAAACGGCGCGGCGACCATCGCCGCCACCAGGGCGCGTCGATGCCGCCGCTGCCTTCACCACGTAGCGGCGAAGTCGCCGTGCCAGTTGCGCGACTTCATCGGAAGAACGCGGCGATTCTTTGCCGCGTTAGCGGCGTCACTTCGCCAGATCTTCGCGGCAATCGCCGCCCGGTCTGCAGCGGCGCGGCTGCCATACTGCGCCGGGCGTCGGTGGTGATCGGCGGTTGACCAGAAAATTCTCCTTTCTTTTCGTTTTTCTTTTCTCCTTTTTTTTTTTTTTGCTTTTCTTTGTGTGATTAATTTTAGATCTGATCCAAAATAATTTTAACGCAATTATATCGTCACAAATAAATCAAACTAAATTGTTTAATAGAACATTAATTACCTAAATCAAATTGATATAAAACACATATATACAATAACAGTTATTGTATCACAAATTAACAAATCTCAACAAAAGAACGAGTTGGCTCTGATACCACTGTTAGGAATTGCCCATAAATCATGCACAGCGGAATATAATTGGGCAATTCAAAACCGGATTTACTCGTTTCTTAGATGAGATCTGTGATTAGAGATTACCGATATAGAAGCGGATTTCACGGTGAATCTCTCGTTTGTTCTTTCGTCTCCACAACCGTCCAATCGTCCGGCCTCCAACAGTGATCCACACGTCAAGAATCCTCTTGAATTACGAACAACTTCGTAGTGGGATGATCTCTCTCAATTTAGTGCTAGCTAATTGTAGAGAGAGTTTAGAGACAATGTAGTAATAATAACTTGTGTATTATGGGGTTACATTGAACTATTTATAGCTTTACAATAATCCTATTGGGCTTGTGGTTTCTTGAGCCACAAGATAATTCAACCCGGTCCAACTGTTGGGCCTTGTACACACCATAACTAACAAATGCAACAGCATTGGGCATATGTAACAAACTTTTATTCCGCACATGTCCCTCAATAAGTTTTTTGTACGACTGGATACACTTCGGTGACATGCATGAAAAGAAGGGTGTTAGGATGTGTATAAAAATTGATTTTTATGTATTTTTATGTGATATAGGAGAGAGAATGAGTGGAGTTGAATGGTGGAGATTTGTGTAGTACAAGTAGGTCCCACGAGATATGTGAATGTAAAATAGGAGAGAGAATTAGTGGGGTTGAAAAGAATGTGTAAAAACGTGTAAAAATATATAGAAGAAGGGGGGCTTAAATATCGAAGAGATAGAGGATTATACAAATTGTAAAATTTGAATGTGGGAAAGTTTAAGACCCTAGTCAGAATCTGCTTTTGTCAAAATGTGACAGAAAACGTGAATTTGCAGACTTCAAAATTAAATAGATGAAACCTAGGGCTAATGCGATAATGCACGAAAGTAAATGCAACACCAAATATAATAATGTGGTAAAACCCTAAAAGAAAAATCTACTACCCCTTGCAACGGTAAAACAAATCTACTAGCTAGTTAATGATCAAATTACAAAAGTATCTAGTTTGATATTTCGCAAAACAATCAAAAGTACAATGACCACATCAAAATAAAGAAAAACTCTGATATGATCCAAGACTCCCTTAAAAATCAATTTCTAACATGGAGCATTATATTGTTTGAGTGTAAAGGAATCGAAAATAATCAATTTGGCTTAAATTCGGAGCTATTCTACAAACAATCAAAGTTTTAGAATCCGTTTGATGCAACTGAATGCATTTTTGACACACAAGTTGAATTTGAAGTCTCTATTTCTTGAAGAATTGCAGCCCATTTAATCTAGCTTGCAACGTACTTTGAATAAGCCAAATCAAACATCAGAACCAAAAGTGATGACCAAAATAGACAAGCCGAATTTGAAAGTCTCTATTTCCTGAAGAACTAGTTTTCACACCCGTGTGATACACGAGAATAAAATAGTGTAAGTAGATTAAAAATGAAATATTTGATACATGTACCGAGTTAAAACTGTATAAGTCGATTGAAAATAAAATATTTGACACATATTTCTCATTTGTACTTAATTAATTGAGCAAGTATATTAAATTTATATTTCACATATCATATATTAAGTGTATATACTAATAAGCAATTAGTACGTATACTGTTATGTTGTATCAATAAATTATCTACAATATAAACTACATATGAATAAAGTGATTAAATAATTGTGTTATGTCACAAAAACTTGTATAAGTAGAACTAATCAAGTTAAAAGATAAAACAATGCGAAGAAAAATAAAAAAAAAACAAAATATAAATGATAGTTCAACTTTAATATCGATGTATGATCTATATTTGTTAACATCATTAATATACCAACTTTAGTTTCAACTCATGATTGTAAACAAAAGAATATCTTACCTCATTTAAAAATTATGTTTAATATCAATTGGTGGAAGGAAATGATTTATCTTATAAATATAAATTTAATAAAATTACTAACATCTATCACTTACTGTAATGAATGATTCTAAAAGTTATAATCAAATAATATATAAAGAAATTTTTAAAATATATAAATCACAAAAATTGATTTATCTCAGTTCCTTTAATCTAGTTATCGGCTAACAAACTAAAAAAAGAAAGTGAGCAATTTTTCAACAAACTGTATCAATAATTAAATTTTGAGATTATAATTTAATTATGAACGTAAAAATATTTTTTACAAGAACTTCATCATATTGTAATTCCCATATTGTAATAAAAATATTATTGTCTATGATTCCTCATGTATTGAATTAAATACTTATTTCACTCTATTTAAGATATATTAAAGGAATAAATATTTTAAATAATAAATTTCCAATATTTATATTTGGGAATTTAATAAAAATATTAAAAATGTATTATTTTCATAATCGTATTTAGGAAAATTATATTTACTTATAATCTCATTTTTAATTTAAATATTTTATATATAAATAAAATATAGTGTACAGTTATGCATTATATATTTATAAATTTATTTTCACATTATTGTATCATTATTTTAAAATTTATCACAAAAATATAAGTCATTAAAAAATATGCAAATGCTTTATATGTTTCAAATAAATAGTAATAATTTGAAAGTATTTTAATGCGCAAAATATAAATTAAAATTAAAATTGTAAGAATTAAAACTAATTGATAGAATTGGTAAATGATATAAATTTATTCAACTATTATTGGACACTAAATTCAACTTAAATTATAAAATAAGAATTATTTTGTAACCAATAATTTTTTTTTTGGCAAATAGAAATTATTATTGGAGCAACCAATCAAATGGTAGTTGTAATAGGTTAAATTAATACATCAACTAAATTAAACACAAAAATATGGTTGGATCAAATGGTAGGATTCTATTATTTTAAATAAGAGGTCTTGGGTTCGAGCCTTGAAACTGTATCTATTTTTAATAAACTAGCAAATAACACGTGCGTTGCACGTGATTTTACAAATTGGTGTGATTTAGATTATGTAAATTAATTTATTAATAATATAATCAAAATTTGTGATCTCATTATAATTTATTAAAAATTTATATTTGTTACCAATAATTTGAAGTACACTACAAGAAATTGAATCTTTAGAGGTCACCCCTATCGTTTCGTGTCTGGGAACATTTAGTGATGACATAATAGTATTTCGTCCCTCTAGGTCAGACCGTCCCTAAATGTCTTATTTCTAGTAGTGATATTAGGGAGCAAATATATTGGTATACAATCATGAAAACTTTGTAATTTGATCATGGTAAACTTAATATTTAAAAATTTTTTATTTGAAATAAACATGCTCTTCAAAATAATGGTGTTTTCCTTCTTTTTTTTTTTTTAAGTATTTCTAATTTGGTAACCATATATTACAACAAAAATCACATTCATTCTTAAAAAATCTCTCCGAAACATATTCTTATATAAAACACAAATACAAGATACAATACATTTTCTTTGTTTCTTAACTATTGTAAATCTATTTTTTCGATAATTCATATCAAACATATCCTAAATACAATACGTAAAGACCTTATAAGTTCATATTAATGAGAAGATAAAGAGTTTAATTTTATATTATTATTGATAAACATCATTATCATTATTGAATGATAATAAAATAATTACAAAGACTTAATAAACAATAAATAAGAATAATAATAGGTTGTGATAGGCTTGTAAATTTAAAAAAGATGTGAGGGCAACATGGGTATAAAATATTTCTCCACCTATTCACACTTTTAATAGTATAGTATAGATAAGCTTAATTGAGATTCCTAATAAGATTCTAAAATATCAGTTAGAATCTTGACACGTGACAAATTGATAGGTGTACAACACAATAAAAGTGGTTAGAAAAGTGGTTAGTATGTGCTAGTAGGTATAACAAATGGACACATGATAGCAGTTATATTAGATAATTGTATTAGAATTAGATATTGTTGTCATAAAACCTAAAACCACAACCAGAAAACAAAAAACCATGCACCTCTACTTTATATATATATTATAGATTGTAGCCCATTCCATGTGGTTTGCAACGTACTTTGAATCAACTAGATCAGACATCGGAACCAAAAGTGATGATCAAAACATTGAAATTCAAGAGTGTTGATTTCTAGGAGTTGCACGGAGGTTTCTGCATTGTGCATGGGGCACACATTGGGGACTAGTGGCTGCGGCACAAACGGCCATACATGGTGGTTCGGCAATTTTTTGTTTCTTTTTTTTTTTTTTTTTTGTTTTTTATATTTCTTTTCGAGTAGGAGTCCTGTTTTTGGCATTGTTTGACTAGATTTCGAGTTTTTTGTTTAAATGTTTTCTTGTTTTTAAGTTTATTAAAGGTTCTAACATTATGTATACCTCACTCAGTTCACTATCAAACGACCATTAATTATTATTCAACTAAAATTGCTTGTGAAATTATTGTCTCCCAAATTTCTTCATTCTATTCGAACAGCTTGAACTTATAAAGAACGTAATCTACTCTTGTGACGTTCACCTCTGTTGGTTGTCGATTTTGCATCTTCGGAGGTAATTGGTTTAATACAACGATTGTTGGCCAAGTGAATTTGGAGGTTGATAGTTCTACTGATCAATTTGTCGGATTATTAGCTTTTTGGGTCAATCTAGTATTTTGTGGGCTGCCTTGACACCATTCCAACGTAATTTGCAACTTTGCATCAAAGTCCGTGTTCTTTATCTTCTTCGTTGATTCACACGAAGAGGAACCAGTCCCAAGAATTTGATTTATCGCCTCTTCACTTTTGCATTCGACTGCGGTCGATACATAAATTAGAGACCCTTTCTTCATCAATATCCACCATGTGCCCGATCACCAACTTTGTGACTTGACAACAATTAAAGAACGTGTGAATGGAGTGCTCCAATCAATGAAGCAATTTTGCCTTGATAACAATTTTTCTACCTCCAACTGTCTTCATGCATGTATGGCCTGAAGCCATGAATACATTCAAATATGAGCTCAAAATATTCAAAGGCATAATGTAATTCTCTTTCTCGTATTTAGTTCTTCAAGGCGAGTACACTTGCGGATTTCTAGACTAGCTTTACTTTCAACTTTCAAGATGCAATTTGAATTCTCCAAAGCCACTTATTCTCTTTCAAAGCGTCAGTTAGACAAAACATGAGTAAGCTTTTATAAATAAAATCCTTCGACCTAGTTCCTATAATTAGTTCATTAAGACTTGTTTACCTTCATAGTATACCACAAGAGGTATGTTAAATAAGAAAAGATATTATGTAGAATTTATGAAGTCAATATATGGAAATAAAAATAACTTGCAAATCAAATTAACAATGACACAAAGTTAAAGGGTTTGAAGTGAAATTATGTAGACCAGACAAGTCAGGTGACCAACAATGTGTCATAAATGTGCAATTTTTGTGTCCCGATAAATCTTTCTCTAAGCTCAAATTCGTGTCTAGGACTTACCTTTGATAAGCGGTTGAATTTGATAGATCTCGTGACTTTTTTTCTTAAAAAGTCATTTTTAGCATTAACTTGTCTTTTTCCCCCTTGGTAGAATATCAAAATTGCCCTTCCAATCAATAACTAACAGTCGCAATTAAATACTTAAATTTCATATGTGTAAAAATTAGTCTTAAATATTTGTTAAATTAAATGATTTTAACTTTAATTTTTTATATATTTTTTGGTCCGTAATTAAATTGATTGACCAATTTGACCTGATCAAACAGTTTTTATGGGGAAAAAACTTCTTTTATTTGATTTTTCTTTTTGTTATTATAAATTCTTGTTGCCTTAAAGACATCTATTTTTTTTTTTTGAATACCTTAAAGACATCTATTAGAGTTACATGTTCTTGCAAGATAATGACTTCTCGAGAAGGCTAATTGTAAAATAAAATTTTGCATAAATCAAAGGGGTTACTTATTTATTTTTGGATCAATTGTGACAAGGCCCCAACTTTTGAAACGTTAGCGACATTCATCTAAAATTCACTATTCCATCCATTTGATTGTTAGTAAAAAAATTCTAAACTTTTTTATTTAATGAATGAATGGTATTTTAGTAACTTAACATTTATGTCAAGCATAAATTAAAATTTGTTCCCTTACCTTTACCCTCATTTGCACTATCATCCCCAATCTTTTTTTTTTTTTTGCCTTCGAAATTTTGGCGACGTTGATCCAAAACTCACTATTCCATTTATTTGACCACCATTGAATCTTTTTTAAATTTTTATTTAAGAAATGAAGGGTATTTTAGTAAATTAACATCTACTTTACTTATTTTATTAAAAAAAGATGAAATCCTTCGTTTGCAATTTAAATACTCGTATGAAAATTCCATTGAAGCCCCTTGATTCGTCAAATCTTCCAACAAAGCTTCATATCCGTATAAACCCTTCACTATTAGTCCTAAATTTTCTTAAATTATACAATTTTAACTTTAACTTTATAACTATTTTGATTTTGATGCATAATTTTATCAAACTAATTTCTTCATTATTAAATAGTTTTCATAGAAATTATTTGATAATTAATACATATTTGGGCTAATATTGTAGATTTAAAAATTTACACTATATACACAAACATTTTAATTTCAACAGATTATTTAATATTAATATTGTTATTATACTCCTTCCGTCCTGCAAAGATAGTCCAATATACTATTTTTACCTTTCCAAAAAGATAGTCCATTTTCCATATTGAGCATGCCTTTAATTTCTCATTTTCATAGACGTCTCTCATTAGTATACTTCGATATTATTTTACACTAATTACCTATGCATAATAATTAATTACACATATGGGTACATATGTAAAAATACTATAAAATTTAATATTTCAACTAAATTAACCACAATCTTCATAATCTGTGTGAACATAATTATATGACTATCTTTTTAGGACAGAGTGTGTATATCTTCACTAATTTGTAGTTTAATATAATTGTGAAGACCGTCTTCATCCTCTCTCTCAACTTCCTCTCTGACATTTCCTCTCTCACGTCTCAGTTTCCTCTTTCCACCCATGGAGAGCGGTGATTTTTGGCCTTTTTTGGCCTGAAATCACCGCTCTACATCTTGTTTCTTTGTTGCTTATCTTAAAATAAGTGATTTTTCCACCTAGATCTGTGTTTTTTCTTCGTGTTCTTCGTGATTTCGTCATCTTGTACGGCGTTTCGTTTTCTACCGTCTCGTTTCGTGATTTCGTCATCTTGTACGGCGTTTCGTTTTCTACCGTCTCGTTACGGTCTTGTGTTGTTCGTCTGTTCGTGTGTTGGATTGGTCATCAGATTCAATCTATCATGGATTCAACCAATATTTGGGCGTCAACGTTGCAGATCCGGAAGCATGGGTATTCCGGTGACTTTGATTTTGTCATATGTGTAGGCATTTTGCCCTTTTTTGCTATTAACTTTTGGAGTCTTTGCAAGGTTTGTTATAGATTCACCCTCGTAGTTTTTGATTTTGAATTTGTGCTACTATCGATGTATTTTGCCAATCTGAATTAATGAATCTCTTTGTTTGTCAAAAAAAATAATTTGTAGTTTAATATTGTTATTAACATAAAAAAAAAAATTAAGTAAAAAATGAAACCAATGAAACAAAAAATGTAAAGTGATAATAATAATTAAAAAAAATACCCGCCAGGTACGGTGTTCCCTCACCCACTTCTGTAAAACAATATCAAGGACCAGATCTTTATTTTTTCATAGATTGAATAAAATAGATGTTAATTTTCCAAAATATTCTTCATTTATTAAATAAAAATTAACTAATTCTCTCTCTCTTTCTCTCGACACCATATATTCCTCGGTTAATGATTCGATACCCACATGTGATCATCTTACGGTGCCATATGTGGGCTGATGATTGACATGTACCCTCCACCACCATCCGCCGGGGGGTGGAGGGGTGGTGAAGGTTGGCCACACGTTAATCATTGGCCTATATGTGGGCATCGGATCTTTAGTATATATTCGTCTCTTTTTTCCCCTCATAATTGCTACATCCATTTCTCATTAGTATTTTGTGAAAGTTGAGATGGTTCATCTTTTTCACTATTGTCTACATCGCTATATATTAGCATGTTTCATTGCTGCCACGGAAAGTGCTTTATTTCCCTCTATAAGCTTCAGCACCATACTTTATTTTGTTCAATGTGTTCATAAAATCGTTTAAAATACATAAAATTGTTTCCCTATTGAAAGCTAGAGCACGAAAATAAGTACAATATTGAGTTTTAACATTGTTTATTATTTGTAGCAAATGAACCATTGTAAATTATCAAAAGTAATTGAATAAATTATTAATTGATTTTCTCTTGTTACATTCATATTTTTCTTTTCCTTCTTTTTTTGGGAAAAGAAATCTTTAGAAGTTCTTGACAATCCATAGAAATCTATAAAACTCTAGTAAATAAAAGTCTATTAGAATCCGTTGAAGTTTTTAAAATAATTAAAGTTAGCTAAATACACTAAAATCATCTTATTGAAAAAATCTATTAAAGTCCTTAAAAGTCTGACTTTAATGCACCCCTCAATTTACAATTTACCTTGTCTGTGTTTGAACGTCTTCAAAGTCAATTCAACCTCCCAAAAAAAAAAAAAAAGTGTCAATTCAACCACCGAAGGGTTATGAATAGTTACTTTTGAGATGTAACGCCTTTTTTTGAATAGAACTAACGCCAATTTTCTCACCCATGATTAATGAAATGATCTGAAAAAAGTCAATTCCGAGGTCTCTCTTGTCTCTACAAATCTCCAGTTACATTTACACCTGCCCACTTAATTCCCCCACACTTGGATTTCATAGTGACTAGCTAGTTTAGTGGCAACTCACAACTGGCAACTCAATCAACCATTCACAAATCTGCCACCTTTATTTCCCACTGCATGAGAACGTACATTTCTGCTACTATAAATATGGCCCATTTTCTTCCTAGTTTTTCATTCCCCATCAACTCTGACTTATTTCTTACCTTTGCCTCTTCCCCTCTAAGAAACTAAATATGGCTCGTTACGGCCTCTTTGATACTCTAATTATATTGCCATTGGCTGCTACGCTTTGTTATGGGCAATATACTTTTGTAGGCTCCAGAGCAACCTATTACGGCAGCCCCGATTGTCTCGGAACCCCAAGTATGTTATGTTATCGACATAGTTAACACGATTTTCTTGAATCTTCGTTCTGTTTAATTCTACTAATGCAAAGGGTATTTATTATGTACACCAATGTTCACCGACCGACATGTTGGCAATGCTACCACCATGCTGATGTTGCACTGACGTGTAGGCAGGTGAACATTGCAGTTATTATCTAATAAGAGATTTGCAACTTGTGATAATTTTGAGTAGGTGGAGCTTGTGGGTTTGGTGAATATGGAAGGACTGTGAACAATGGTGAAGTGAGTGGAGTCTCTAGGCTTTACAGGAATGGAACTGGTTGTGGTGCTTGTTATCAGGTGAACCCTCTTCCATAATCCAACCCTCTTTTCTCCAGCAATTCATTTTTCACATCGAGCTTATTTAATGCATAAAATTACATTCTAATATCACCGATAATGCATAAAATTACATTCTAATTTCATTAGAGCAACTCATTTTTTAAGCAATGGCCAATTACTGTGTTATATGAAGTCTTGCATGTCAAGTAAAAACCAATTTAGATTACTTGAGCGCCACGTTTTCATTGCTAATGAGTACTTGACAGCATTATCCAATCTTATAGAAAAAGGTCGTAGTTATTGACTTATTGCACTATTGATCTATTGGTAATAAAATATGACACTCTTGGCTCTCGTTATTTTAGGTATTACCGTCGATGATAATAGTAAGAAAGACTAAGAGAAAATGATACGTATACTATTTTAGTTGACAATTTATTCACAATCAAGTGATGTGACAAAATCTTGCAGAGTTGTACTACCACTTTGCAAGATTTTGCACATCACTTGATTCTTAATAAATAAATAATCAACTAAAGTTCTACAAGAAGAATGGCCAAAAGACCAAATTCTTAATGGAACTAGTTCGAGTGACATTTCTAACGAAGTTTAGAGTTTAAAAAGGTAGAGAAAGTGATGTAATTGCTAGATGGCAAAATTATATATTATTATTCGTATCCTCTGATGTCCCTTTAACAATCACTATGACATGTTTACGCTTTAACATTGTAATAACACCAATTCTTTTCCCTCAATATGTTTAACAATGGAGAAATTAGAACTAGTTTTTGGATGTCCAAATAAATTAGGTAAGGTGCAAAATCCCAGCACACTGCACAGACGAAGGAACGACGGTGGTGGTGACAGACTATGGTGAAGGTCACAACACAGACTTTATACTCAGCGCACGTGCTTATGCAAAATTGGCAAAACCAGATAAAGCTAAAGAACTATTTGCATACGGTGTAGTTGACATCGAATACAAAAGAGTTCCATGTCGTTATGGCTATAATCTTTTGCTAAAAGTCCACGAGCATAGCAAGTATCCCCTCTACTTGGCAATCGTCCCATTGTACAAAGAGGGGGTTTACGATATCACTGCTGTTGAAATTTGGCAGGTATGCAAATATTTCTAGAATAATAATGCTAGTCGTACAACCAATCGGTAAAACCATTCAATAGAGAACCATAAAAGATGTTATTCTTATCCCCTTTTGTATTGGTGGAAGAATCTACTCTTCCATTAGAGAATTGTACCACTTAGTTGTAAATCTAGCATTGCTCATTTTAGAAAGATAATGCTTAAATACAAGCATATATTTATAAATTAATTACCTGTTATATGTGGTGGTGGTGGTTGTTTATATTTTCAAGGATGATCGCAAGGAGTGGAGGTCAATGCGCAGGGCCTATGGAACAGTGTTCGATGCTCCAAATCCGCCAAAGGGGTCTCTCAACTTCAGACTTCAGGTGTCAGCTGAGGGCAGCGCTGAAGTAAAGTGGGTTCAGATAGCTAGTGCTATTCCTGCTGAATGGAAGGCTGGAGTCTCATATGATACTTCAATTCAGCTAAACTAATTAAGTTCCAGAATGAAGAGTAATGCTATTCATAAGCAATGTTTATTGATAACTGGCAATGATGTGACGTAATGTTAATTGATTTGTCATTTTGATCCTACAGCTAATAACAATTAAAGTGACAAATCTATTTAACAAACTAAATATCCCATCATTGTTTATCGATAAGCTGTGAGATGAATAGCATTATTCTTATCGACCCCCACATCTATACATAATATGTGTCTCTAGTCTCGACTATTTGGTATTTTCTCTGCTTATTTCAAATATTTGTCGTTGTAGTTTGGATAATGTTTTCCTAGACTGTCTGGTGTAGGATACTGTGCGCTCTATTTGTGTACCAAACAGAATAAATAGTAAAAGAATTCATGCTTTTTAATACTCCATCCACATCAATCTTTCACTTATGCAATCTAATTATTAGTACTTTTAATGAAGATGGACCCTCCCTCATCATATAGTTTCATTTGTTATAAAAGTATAGAAACAATAGAGAGAATTTAGAGAGAATGAATTCTAAGGAATTCTCAGGAATGAATTTCATTAATAACTAAAGCCCTATTTATAGGAAAACTTCGAATGGCATAATCGTAATTACATAATTTCATCAAGGGTATAATAGTCATTCACATATAATAATTACATCTTTTACCAAATTATTCCTCCACCAAATTATTCCTCCACCAAATTATTCCTCATAATTCATAACCACCACATTATTCTCAATTATTCATAACACCTAATAATTATTCTTCAATTATTATTCATAACACTCCCCCTTGAATGACTATTAATACAAATGTCTTCTGGACCTGTTTGGAGAAAAACCCAGTGGGAAAAAACTTCCAAACCGATTGCAGGATAGCTTGGAGTGGTTATATACTGCTTCATCAAAACATTGCTCCCCCTGATGTCTATCAGCGGCATATGAGTATTCATGTGCTGCCTCGTTAAAACCTTGTCAAGAAAACCCAGTGGGAAAAAACTTGATCGAAGGAAAAAGAGTACAGCTGCTCTGTTTGATTTCATATCTTGAGAATCGATATCTTTACTTGGTAAATGATTTCAATATCATCATCGTTTGGATCTAAAGCATTAGCTCCATTATAACTTGATCCAATAGATACATCAGATCAATTTCTCCTATCGTTCTCAATATACCATGAATATGCCTCGTTAAAACCTTATTAGGAAAAATCCGGGGAAAAACCCTAATGAAGGAAAAGAGTACATTATTCATGTGAATACGCCTTTAAAGTTGCCTCATTAAAAACCTTGCTAGAAAACCCAATGGGATAAAACCTCACTAAGGGAAAAGAGTGCAACGCGTATTTTATACAAGTATGTCGCAAGCATTTCAAAATCTTTCATACATTTGTATGAGTATCATATACATTGATTTTATACTCTTCGTTCATTTAGAGTTCATCAATTTTCTTACACAACTACAAAATATTCACCATGAACACATGTCTCCAAATACACAATTTAAAGCATATAAATTCATCGTAAAAACATGTAAACATATAAGTAAACCTTCATAACTAAATAACACTTAAAATATATCATTTAACATTTAATACTCACTTAATAGGTTATTTCATTCCCAGGGGCTTAGCTCAGCCTTTAGGGTACTCATAAACACGGGTTTAGCTCATCCGATCCTTTAATTTCCTTTTCGGTACTACACACACGATCGGTAATTTAACTTTCATGAGCATGCAACATATAATGACTACCATGCTTATCTTTAAACTTGAGCACTAGTCATCATCATCTCATCATCTCATAAGTTAAGGATTTCACATTCACCATTTATCATCTTCAATATATCTCAATATTTTCATTATCATTGATCATATGTAGCGCTACATTTTCATATCGTGTCGACACTTTTCAATTTCATTTCTTTCCCCATATGGACATAACTTATCGAGATATCTCATTATCAATCCTCTTGTAGGATTACACAATATAGTTATGTCTATATACTCTTCAAGAGCATATGCCTCCGTTATTAAGATCATCTTTTATAATTTGCTTTGATATATATGTTTGGGGAAATATCAACGCTTCTGGCGCGCTAACTTATCAAAGCATCGTAGTTGATATATGTGATTGTTCATAGCCTTTCATGCATCTTTGAACTTCAAGTTCGTATTTCAATTTCGAGGATATAACATGATGCATTTCACATATTATTTTTAACCTTTAATACTCCCCCTCATGCTGAGAAAATTTAGAACACCAAAACCCATACACTTGGTATGATTTTAATCATATATGTTCTCATCATTCAGCCTTAATATGGGAATTTAGACCGTTTGCATTCTATTCTCGATATCGGTAATTTATTTGAGGACTTTAAATAATTTGCCATATAATATCCCACTTGTATCGCATACTCAAATCCTTCAGTGGATTTATTCAAGTATTGGGATATACATTTACTAGCTTTATCATTAAATCAAAATCATGCTCATACCGTGAGCAAATATTTCAGAATTTCAAATTACGAATCATATACACATGTGACTATCTAGTGGATCCATATCATAATATCTAGTAGTCCACATGGAGGATGAAGTGGGCCCATACTTCTCATCCTTTATTCCCGGATATATTTGGGATTTATTCCCAATATTGGCTAGTAATGATTTCATCATTTATCGAGAACAATCATTGAAGAATTCCTTTAATTCTTCACTTGAAATATTGATTTCAATAATTATTTAAACCGGGATGGTCAATCCGGTTTTGCAAACGAGTATTATTGAACTTCTAGTTCAGTAAATTCTTATATCGATTTCACTAGTATCTGTATAGTGCTCAACATGATATCATAGAAACAATTCACCGACATATTCCATCATCTTTTGGTGACATTATTGTCTCATCATTGCTCAAACACGGAGCTACAGCTCATACGCATCACATCCGGCTATTATTTAATTCCGAAATCGTAGCTCTTACGCTTCATATTATTTATTTAAAATCGGAGTCTTATTTCATACGCGTCGTATTATTCTATAAATAAATCATCAAAATTATTGCAAAATTCATCCTAACAAGGGTCTATACATTATAATGGATCATATGCTCTCAAATCTTCGAAAATACTATCCATCACTACCGATTAAAATCCTAAAAAGGATTTATCGAGGTAGGTCGAAAGATTAAGGATGCTAATGAATAAGGGTATCCCACAAGATATCCGATGCTTGATTGAAGCAAAGGTTCGATTATCGGTGAGGTTTCAATTCCTCTAAATACATGCCTGGTATGGGTAAAAGTAGTTTTTCAAAGAAACGGAGAGCAAAAAGATTAGGAGGATGCTACAAATGTGCTCGGTGGACATGTGACACTCGATGTAAATCTGTGGGGTACTTGTCCAGAAATCGAGAAGATAAAATAGCATTCATTAAGGATGGATTGAGTAAGGAGCCTTTGGATGATATTCAACAGGCTCTTGAGACACATCCTAGTGGACACGTACAATGTGAGCTAATGGCCTTATGGGCCAAATTCAAAGATCAACAAACGCGTTACAGTCTTGAAAAACTTACTTTAGAAGATCCTGTTTGTAAATTTAGTAGAAAATTTTAGTATAATAATTTTCTCATATTAATATAAGGAAGCTCGGTGTAATAACGAAGATCAATGTTTTTCTTGTAATTGTAAATATTGTTTTTCGATTTTAAGATATATATATATATTATTTTTCAATCACCGACATATATATGTCATTTTCACTTTAAAAAAAAATTTTCTGCATTTTTTTCTCTTTCATATTTGTCAAAAAGTAAATAGTGCACTCAATTATTGGTTTGAAAATTTTTCTTTAAATAGAGGGATTCATATATCTCTCATGTTCATACATTAAAAGTATAGTGCAAAAAAGAGAGATAGGAGTAGAGATGGATATGGAGATTTTAGAATCATCTCATACAAGTCAGCTTTTACCTCGCCATATTAAAACCGTATGTATTCTTGGTGGATCTAAACTGGTAGGCCATATCCAATATGTGGATATGGCAAACCGACTCGTAAAAGAGTTAGGGAGACAAGAAATCAATATACTATACGGAGGAACCAACAACAAACTTTTAGCTAGACTTATAATGGCCGCACAATCATGGGGAATAAGAGTTTCGAGTGTAATACCTTTCCATCTAGTTGGATCTAATACTCGAATTGGAGCCAGTTCTACCATGGGTCCAAAGCAGGTTGGTGCTACAAGCGCAATCCATCAACAACAGCATGATGTATATGATGAATAATAGTGATGCTTTCATTGTCCTTCCAGCGGCTACAACACACCTTTGGAGGAAATATTCAATATAGCCTCGTTGTACGTGGAATTTTCATGTCAAACCAATAGGTTTGTTGAATATTAATAATTTCTTTGATGGCTTACTAGCGTTTCTAGATCGGTGTAAATAATAAGTTTATCTCTCATTCAATGAGAAAAATACTTATTTCTCGCTTAGTAATCGCTGATGAACTACTCATCAAATTTCATGCATATGTTCAAGAATCATGGAAGCCCAGTCCGCTTGGTCACGGACCATGGTGTCAAGCGAAAAGAAATTCGGATCCTTTAAATATTTCATTATGAATCCTAATGTTGATGGTAAGTGAGTTACGAAGTATTTATACTCTCGAGACGCATCCCTCATTTATGGATTCAATATATATTTTCTTTAGTATTTCTATATTTTCGTAGTGTTTATTGCCATCTTTGATATTCTCAATATGTTCCACTTTGACTGCTTTTGTACTTCTTCCTGAGTAATAATAATAATATCATATTGACTTTATTCAAATACAGATATCTAGTGATTTTGCTTCTTCAAGAGCATTTTATTCTCATATTAATACAATCTCATATCATCGATGAGATTACTTCATATAAGCTTTCCATGCGATATATTTTCTTTGATTTATCAACATGGGATCTATTGAGCATTTTACTTTCATCTATTTATCCAATGGTAACTTCAAGTACCACTTGTTCAATTTTCTCCATTAATATTCGGTATATATGGAGAAGTAATTTTATTCTCATCGTCTACTTCTTCGAGAGTATGATTAGAATATTTGATCAACTACTTCTTCAGGAGTAGGATTCATTATAACCAATCGTGTAGTATAACCCACCACATTGGAAATATATGCGAAATCTAAAGTGCGTAAATTTAAATTGCAGAAATTAAATTTCCTCCATTAGGTGGTCGAACCTACCTTATGAGAATTATTGCAATAAATATAAATTACGGAATTTAAATTGCGAGAATTAAAATGCATAATGATTAACTACTTCTTCGTGAGAGTAGGATCAGCTTAGTAGAAGGTATTACCCATCACTTAGCATATAAAGTGCAGAAATATATAAAACCTTCCGTTTAGTGACGGTTGAACCCATCATCAAATAGGAGGTATTGCAGTAATTAAATTGCAATAAATAAAGTGCGAGAATTAAATATTGAACTGCTTCTACGGGAGCAGATTTGTTCTTCTAGAACAAATACTCATTACTTACAAGAGCACACTTATCCTTCTAGAATAAGTACATTATGTAATTGAACTCTTGAGAGTTACATTAATATTTCGATCTATTAACTCAAATGGACTTCAGTCGTAATTAATGGATTTAGAATTTCTTTCTTGAATATTCTATCCATTTTTGTTTATTGTCGCCAAAATTAGGTCGGTCCTTCCTTTACAGTAAGTAAGGGTAAAATTGTCTATTCCAATCCGCAATGGTTAAATTATCAAACATATTCTATCAATATTATATGATTGGAAAATCGTCTCCTTTTCACTTCCATTTATAAATATCAAAATATTTAATGACTATTTTGTAACATTTCAAAAATTGGTGTACTAATTTGTAAATTTTGAAAGTTTGATAATAACATATTTCAAAACGAGTTATTACCCTGTCAATATTGGTGTCAAATCGAAGCTCTCGTTAAATCGAGTATAATGGAGTCGAGAAAATTTGATTTTGATAATGTATGCTCCTTATATCTCGATAAAACAGATGTTATAGTTTAATATATTATTATATTATAAAATCATATGATTTACCTTTTTTTCTTTCTCTAATTATTCCATGGATGAGATTTACTTGCAATCCATTTATGTGATCGGAAAATTCTTTGGACTCCATTCTTCCAATTTTGAGATTTCAGACATCTCCAAGCAGGTTGTGTAGAATGAGGAATTGTGGGAGAGGAATATGAACAAAAGGGAAGTTTCAATGATGTATTTGCAAAGAGAGAGCTTATTTAGGATTGATGAGGATGAATTAATTCATTCGTAATAATCCAGCCGATAAATGTAAGATCATCTATAAGATGCAAATCAGAAAGTATACTTCTTTCATATTACTCAAATGGCTAGAGACTCGTCTTTGATAACGTGTTATAAAAGATAGAAACAATAGAGAGAATTTAGAGAATGAATTCTAAGAAATTCTCGTGAATTTAATTTCATTAATAACCTGCTCTATTTATATGAAAAACTTGAATGGCATAATCGTAATTACATAATTTCATCAAGGGTATAATAGTCATTCACATATAATAATTACATCTTTTACCAAATTATTCCTCCACCAAATTATTCCTCCACCAAATTATTCCTCATAATTCATAACCACCACATTATTCTCAATTATTCATAACACCTAATAATTATTCTTCAATTATTATTCATAACATCATTTAGAATGTTGTTATTAATATTTGTTTCAAAGACAAACAAGTAGGGACGGATCTAGGATTCCATCCCAGCTAAAGCAGACGTTCCCAACTAGAGCGGACGTTGATCATTGACCATCAAAATAGTATTTATTTTTTATTTTTTCTTTACCAATTTAGAAAATTTTACTTGATCCAAAGATTTACGAAGCTTCACGCCTACTACCAACACCCTTCGATCCGTCCATGCAAACAAGAATGTCTTATCTCAATCAATATATCGATTGAATTTGTTAGTACCAACACCTCGCTCTTGTTTTTAAAGGCACAATTTTTGGGGAAACAAAAAAAATTAAAGAGCGACTTGCATAAATAGCCAAAAACAAAATAAAATTCTAGACACAACCATGCATGCATGTTACAGACCATAATTTGAGCAATTCATAGTGGCTTAATGAAAAACAATTACCTCTGCTCTTACTCCACTCTTGAATAAAGAATTAATTATTTTGAGCGTCTGACTAGTACAGAAATTGGATCTCGCGGCGCTCAAAAATAGCTTTAAGAGGCGGTTTTCATGCGTCTTATATGAGAAGGCTGCGAAAGGTCCAATGGCTTTAGGAGGCGGTTTTTTGACCGCCTCCTAATGCAAGTTTATGCGACCCGCCTCATAAAGTGGTATAGGCGGTGGGTTGAGGACCGCCGCCTATTGCGAATTTATTATTATTTTTTCACATTATAAAGGAGCGTTTGCCCTTCTACGGTGGTCACTTGACCGCCGCCTATATTGCTGGGATTTTTTTTTAATTGTATAGGTGCCAGTTTTGTCACCTATAATTTTTTTCAGATTATTTGTAAATGACCCATAATTCTATTTGCCAACAAGTATTTTCACTTGTGATAACATAAACTTTACAGAAGGAAACTAACAAATTAAAATCTTCACCAACAAATTAAAATCATCACCCAAGAAGAGGTGTTCAATTCTATATTTTCTAAAACATTAACAGATACTCTAAAAAAAAAAACATTAACAGAATCAGAAAAAAATGGGGGACTAAAAGAGATTGATTCTTGGAGTTGTTTGAGATGCATTTACGGCCCAATTGTAGTTTCCCTTCAATGCCGTCATCATCAATTTCATCCTCAATCTCAGCCCCAGGCACCACCACAAGCATTGGTTCCCTTCACATGGTTGCCTTCATCATCAACCTCATTTTCGGCAACCAAATTCTTGGAACTCGAAGTAGCTTCAACACTCAAGACATCATCAACATCAGGGCGGTCCGTCTCCAACTTTTCGCTAAAATTTTGAGAATTTTTTTTCAATAGTTACAACTACAATTTGGAGAATGCTCGAAAAAGAGATCTAAGCCCCACACAGAGTCACACAATAAAAGAATTGACATACCTCGCCTTTGACGCCGTCGTTGTCAACGCCACCGTCACCGCTGTAGCACCACCACTGGAGGAAACTAAACCATCGTGTAGTGAGGTGAATGGAAAAATACAGCTTCAATCTTCCTTCTTGACACTAGATCTAGTTTGTAATTGGAGTTGTGAGCTGAAATTGGATAAAAGTTGGTGATTTATGAAGAAATGGAGTTGAATAATAAGTTTATTTCGAACCCTAAAAAAAATGAAGGTAATGACATGTATACCTTGTTTTTGGGTTGACAATGGTTGCCAAAACACGTATTAGCAACAAATTCAAGCTTGAACGGCCGGATCTATGGATTGGAAGACTGAAATTCGCTGAAAATCACTCACGGGAGAAGAAATGGGGCTGTTGGTTTGTGAAGAGGGATGAAGAAGAATACTTTTACCTTTTTGAAATTTGAGTGAGGACGAGAACTGTTGGTGGAATGGTGGGTTGACTATATAATAAGCTAAGAACTACAGCTGGCGGCGGTCCAAATAATTGATGCCTCAAGTGTTTTATGCAGCGGTCTTAAAAGCCGCTGCATATAGGTTTTAAAATTTTTATTTATTTTTTAAAAAATTTCTTTATGTTTTAAACGGCGGTTCCTTAACCGCTGTTTAAAACATTTAATTTTTTTTTTTTTTTTGCCTTTTTAACTAGAAATGTTTAAGCGGCGGTTGATATAACTGTCGTTTGTAGCAATATATGAGGCTGTCAATGATAACCGCTGCCTATATTGTGCATTCTATACCCCTTATTATACTGTTTTTATTTAAATTTTACATTTAAATCACTTTAAACGGCAGTTATTTTTTAACCGCCGTTTAAAGTGCGCCTTGTAAACTTCATTTTGTAGTAGTGTCTTCTGGCAAGTCAAAAAGCGAATATTTTGTCTAATTTCTCCATTAAACGAAAGCACAGATTATGCTTGTTTATCAATATATCTATCCATTATGGCATCTATTATGGTGTTGTAGCATGGTCCATATATCTATTTAATCTATCTTTTATACCATTAAGCTCCATTTTCTTATCTACAAATTTTGCGATTATTACCATACTTTCTTTACAACATTGTTTTATGTCTCTGATATATATGTTTCAAAAAATAATCAACGCTCGTATAAAAAGGTCGCTTACTTCCCTTTTTCCACTAAGATCTACCTCTAAACAATTTCTAGCTTCAACTAAATATTCTAAAGCATTATCATCAATATGAAAACAAATAATATATGGACATAAATATAAATGTGTCTAGTAATTATGTAAACAGAAAGGTTAGGGATGGCAACGGGTCGGGTTCGGTTCTGTTCGATTCGGGTCGACCATACCCATATTCGAACCAGGGTCCCATCCTCATATCCATATCCATATCCGAACCGCGGTCATGCGGTTCGAGTTGGTTTTCAAACCCGTTCTGGTATCCGTTTACCCGTGTCCTTTTTTTTTCAACTGTAACCTTCCATTGTGTATTGTTGGCGGGATGAGTTTATAAGAGGAAACTAATCCTTATTGAACTTCAAAAGATGCGACTGTAGATTGCAGAATTTTAAGCTTTACAAATTGCACATGCTAGCAAAACCTCAATTAGACGGATTTAAAGCTAAGAACCATTGAACTAAATCAAATGGCTGCTTGAGGGATTCAGTAAGAATGGATAATATGTGGCCAAATATGGCAGCAAGAGCCAAGAGGCATGAATTCAAATTTTCAAATTGCTTATTGGAATAGTAGATAATTTTGAATTGATTTAGTCAACGACTAAATATATTGTCACTAGTGAAACTGTGAGAGATGTCAAATTCATCAATTAAATTATTATAATTTCAACTTCAAGATCTCTGATTGAACTTGCAATGTGATTTCTTTTCTATATTTAGTGCAATAAAATCCAAATAAAAATAAAAAATAAGAAATTACGGGAATTCGATTCGGGTTCGGGTACGCCTCTAAAATCCATATCCAATCCATATCTACTTCGGGTTTTGTCTTGAAAACCATATCCGCGACTCTGTACCGGTTCTTGTTTTTTCGACCCATTCGGTTCGGACACCCGCAGTTTTCGGGTTTGACGAATCGTTTGCCATCCCTAGAAAGACTCATAGTAATTTATGAAAATAATAAATTTAGAACGAGATAAATATATCTTTTCTCCATATGCTTATGTATTCATAATGTGAAGATCGTTGTTTTACTAGTGAAAGTGGGTTATGGTCTATCCAAGAGTCCAACTCCGTTGCATATCTCTCTCTGGATTGCACGGGATCTCAGCTCTCCTTTCAACTCCCTATTAGAACATTACCTTGAAAGGCATTAGGGTAACAACCCGATTAATGGGATTGGTCTCATCAGTAATATCATGCATAATAATCAACATCAACCATGCAATCATCAAGCATAATAAAATTTAATGAATGATTATGAAAGTAAATCTATCTAGAATTTCCGAGCCAATAGGAAAACTAGTTGGTAAATTCCTAATGAACAATGTATTTGTCCTTCGTTGGTTTACTCTGGTGATCTCCATCTTCGTTGGTTAACTTTGACCTTCTATCATATTTTAATTAATATAATGCATACAATACTAAATATGAAAAATTTATTTTTTATGCTTATAATTTTTTTGATAAAAAATGAAGGGATGATTAAATGATAATTTTAGTCGTTATTTTTTAAGTGGCATGCAGAATGATGAAATAGGCCATATTTAAATATCAATATATCATTTCTCTCATATTTCATGTCTATCAAACATGCCCATTTGTCAACCTCTATAAAGTGATATTAATATTCATTCCCATTACCCCCACTAAGCCCACTCTCTCCTCTCCCTCAAGATCGATGAAGAAGTTTTACATGCTTGTCGCATGGAAACATGTCGTCATAGTGAGCAGTAGTACTAAGGATTGAATTGTATTCATTATTGTTACTAATAAGTTTATTTATTCATTATTATTACTAATAAGTTTATTTGCGGTGTGACTGATGTGTAACACAAATATCCAACACCGGATTGGTTACCACTTAGGTATTCACCACAACACAAAGCTGTGGCTACGCCTCCCTTTGAGGCTCTACAACTTTAGATCAGCCTCCATTCCATTCACCATTGCATCTCCAATACAAATCTAGTGTATAAGTGCAATCTAAACAGATACAACCAAAACGAGTCAAGCCCGCACAGTATATATGCACCATCACTCAGATATGGCTATACTATTGGGTACTCACTGGTTTTCTCTCAAATCCTTCACAAAATTATACAATAAAAACACTAAATAAAAACACTAAGTAATTTCCTCACAAGGACGCTATCAATTACAGAGAGAAAGATGAGAGATATCGGCTAAAGAAAACACTCAAAAAGGTCTAACCCCAAAAAAGAAAAGTACTAGTCTTGTATACTGTAATCCAGCGGCCTTGATGAGTAAGGATCAATCCAATGGTGCAAGACATGAGACTCAATCCTGATGGGTTTTTGGCTGTTGCTGGATCACAGTTAAGTTGTTGGCCTTGGGCCCAAAAATCTCTTCATAGGTGTATGCTGAAGAGATAGAGGATTATACAAATCTTAAAGTTTGAATGTGCCAAAGTTTAACACCCTAGTCGAAATCTGGTTTTGTCAAAATGTGACAGGGAATGTGAATTTGCAGATTTCAAAATTATGTAGATGAAACCTATGACTAATGTGATAATGCATAAAAGTAACACCAAATATAATGTGGTATAACCCTTAAGGAAAAATCCGCTGGCCCCCTTGCCATAGGTAGAACAAATCTACTAGCTAGTTAACGATTAAATTACAAAAGTATCCGGTTTGATATTTCGCAAAACAATCAAAAGTACAATGAACATATCAAAATAAAGAAAAACTCTGATATGATTGAAAACTCCCTTAAAAATCAATTTCTAGCATGGAGCATTGTTTGGGCATAAAGGAATTGAAAGCAATCAATCTAGCTCAAATTCGGAGCTATTGTACAAACAATCGAAGTTACAGCAACCGATTGATGCAATGGAATGCATTTTTGACAGGCAAGCCAAATTTGAAAGTCTCTATTTCTTGAAGAATCTGAGCCCCTTCAATTTAGTTTGCAACATACTTTGAATTAGCTAAATCAGACATCGGAATCAAAAGTGATGACCAAAACGTTGAAATTCGAGAGTGCCGATTTCTGGGAGTTGCATGGAGGTTTCTCCACCATGCATGGGGCACACACTGGGGACTTGTGGCCCCAAGCGGCCGTACATGGTGGTTCAGCAAATTATTATTGTTATTATTTTATTTTTATTTATTTATTTATTTATTTTGGGTTTGGTTTTTATGCTTCTTTTCGAGTAGGAGTCCTGTTTTTGGCATTGTTTGACTAGATTTCTGAGTTTTTTTTTTGGGTGTTTTCTTGTTTTTAAGTTTATTGAAGGTGTCTAACATTATGTATACCTCACTCAATTTGTTGTAAAACAACTATTAATTATTATTCAACTAAAATTGCTTGTGAAATTATTGCCTCCCAAATTTCTTTATTTGATTCGAACTGCCCGAACTTATAAAGAACATAATCTACTCTTCGGATGTCCACTCCTTTTGGTTATTAATTTCACATCTTCGGAGGTAATTGGTTTAATACAGCAATTGTTGCCAAGTGAATTGGAGGTCGATAGTTCCACTAATCAATTTGCCGGACTATTAGCTTTTTGGGTCAGAAACAATATTTTGCACATTGCGTTGGCTCTTTCCAATGTAATTTGCAACTTTGCATCAAAGTCCCTGTTCTTTATCTTCTTCATTGATTCATACAAAGAGGAACCAATCCCAAGAATTTGATTTATCGCCGCTTCACTTTTGCACTCGACTACAGTCAATACATAAATTAAAGACCTTTCTTCAAGAGCCACATAGCCGGACCTGAGGACAATTCAAAGAGACGGCTGCCTCAGGCCTCAGATTTTATGGCACATGTAGTTGTTTAAGGGGGAAAAAAAGTTCATTGATAGCTTAAACCAAATCATGTTGTTGTTGGGTTTTAATTTGAGCTCATGTGAATAATCACCGATCCCATGAAATCAGCAGAGCATAATTGATTTAATTAGACCACAATTTGCCAATTCCAAACCAATTCGGTCACGTGGTCCACAACAAATTTATCGAATTCTTTTTTTTTTTTTTCAAATTAATACAATTCAAAGATTATTAGTTGGGAAAAAATTATTCATTGGTGCCATGTTAAGAAAGGTTGTCCATCTAAATAAACCACAAGTAATCTTCTAATATTTTACCTAATTCTGAAGTTATTTATCATTTGGAAACATTAATAATCAATAATTTTATTGTGATTCTGTCTTTGTTATACTAAATACTGATTTTGACAATTTGTGATATGTTTGAATGATCACTTTAGATTTTATAGTTTCTCAATTACTGGTAAATGATTTAACATGAACTCGATCATTTATCATTTGGAAACATTAATAATCAATAATTTTATTGTGATTCTGTCTTTGTTATACTAAATACTGATTTTGGCACTTTGTGATATGTTTGAATGATCACTCTAGATTTTATAGTTTCTCAATTACTGGTAAATGATTTAACATGAACTCGATCTGTTCCATGTTGATTGAATTTTATTTGTATCTTATTTAGAAGAAACTAAAGAGACAGTTCAGATAGGTTGGTTCAATCCAAGCATTATCTTGGTAATTTAGCATGTTTAATCAAACTGAAATTGAATCACATAAAAGATTTTTTGCCCAATTGGTGTGAGTACAAACTATGAATTTTTGTTTTTGACATTATTTTTTTTATTAGATATTACATACTTTTTTTTCATTTTAGTGTTAGAATTTGAGTTATAACTCTACTTTTTGAAAACTATAGAGGAAGAAAGCAAAAACTAAATGCAAGCTACAATATTAACTATTAAGGAGGAACGTAAAAACTAAATGGAAGCTACAATATGGGACACTATTTTTGGACTCCGACTCAGGCATTCAAAATCCAAGGTACGGCATTGAATATCCACCTTGTGCCCGATCACCAACTTTTTTGACAACAATTGGAGAACTTCTGAATGAGGTAGTCCAATCAATGAAGCAATTTTTTCTTGATAACAATTTTTTGTCCTCCAATTGTATGCATGCATGGTGTGAAGCCATGAATACATTCAAAGATGAGCGCAAAATATTGGAAGGCATAATGTAATCTCTCTCTCTCTCTCTCTCTCTCTCTCGTACTTAGTTCTTCAAGGCGAGAACACTTGTGGATTTCAGGACTAGCTTTATTTTCAAGGTGCAATTTCAATTCTCAGAAGCCACTTATTCTCCTTCAAGGCGTCAATTAGACAAATTTTTGGCAATAGTATTGCAACATTTTTACTCAATAAAACTCAGAAAGTCATAGGTTTTAACACTTACTAGTGTTTTCACGCGCGCGTTGCACGGGACTTATGCTCAACACATGATGCGTGTATATATATATATACACGCTGAAGAAGAAGCCGAGTTGGAAAAGACATATAGAAGCGGTGAAACTCGTTGTCATAATTAAAGATCCGTGTGCAGACAACGATAAGGAAAAAGGATTCGAGATTATGGAAGGATTGGAGTGAATATCAATCTTTGATTTGTGAATATCCTTTGATTTGTGAATATCGGTAGGCGAGCCGAATATGAAAACAGAAAATACAAAACAAACAGAACGCCCGGCCCCCTTATACATCGAATTAATTTTCAATTTCTGATTTCATACAATTTTATGATTAAATTTGGAGTTATTTATTAATTTAGTTGAACAATTTGTCGTCGGACATTTTCCTTTTTCATTTAAGTTAATTGGTTGTAATTGTAAAAATATATAAAGGAACAAATAAATTATATCATATGTACGTTTTTTCATTAATAGAAAACCTATATGTAATCCATTAAAAAAAAACTATGTGTAATTAATATCAATTTCAAATTTCATAAAATTTTATAATTAAATAGAAGTTATTTAGATTTCAAAAATTAAAAAATTAAAAAATCAAAGTTATTTATCATTTGGTTGAACAATAAATTTTCCATTAGTTTAAGTTTGTGGTCGACATTTCTTTTTTCATTTTGGTTAACTGATTGTCAAGATAAAGATATAAATTCCTTTTTTCTCCGATTATTAATAAATTTCTATTCTATTGTCATATAGGTTGACACTCTTTTGTCTTACTTTTTCTCATACTTTTTTAGGTGATTTTAATATGGTAATGACAAAGCCATTGATAAGCACAAAAAGAAATAAAGATTATGACGAATAAAAAATTGATTTTGGGTTGGAGCGTGAGGAAGCGTGTGAAAGTTTATGATTGCAGAATAAAAAATTGATTTTTTAATTCAAAAAAATAGGTAAAAGTGGCGGGAAAATATCCTGATATTATTATTATTATTATTATTATTATTATTATTATTATTATTATTATTATTATTATTATACAAAAATTTTCTCAGAAATTTCTATAATACTCTCATTATAAAGCTTTTTGATATGGATAGATTTGATTTTTTTTTTAAAGGTGCAACATAACAATTAAAAGAAACATGTAATATTAAAATTAAAAAATTAGATTGAACAGATTAATTAATTTTATAAATATTAAGGTAAAATAAAAGTTAATTTTTTAAAAAATAAAAATATTTGAAATTAACAATTTCGCTAAGATTTAGTTTTTCTGTGATAAAAAATTGCCATTCGCCAAAAAATTTCAACATTTTTTAATATTTTTTTTATTTTAGTTAGTCCCAACAATTAAGGGCTATAATCTATCTAATCTATCCAAAGTAAAAAAATAGTGCTTCAAATGGATTTGCACTTATCTATCAAACCGTGAAAATGGATTTGGCACTACCAATTTTTAAAATTTTTTTATTATTAAAAAATTATTTAACCACCTGTTTTCATGCGTGTAAGCTCTTTGATCTTTTTTTAATTAATAATGATAATCAAAGAGTTTTAATTAGCTAATTAGCCAACCTATTAGTTTTCCCCCAAATTTTTGGAATAGTATTGGAACATTTTTACGTAATAAAACTCAAATCTTCATACGGTTTTGACACTTTTATTATTATTATTATTATTATTATTATTATTATTATTACTATTATTATTATGCAAAAAATTTCTCAAAAATTTCTCTAATACTCTTATTATAAAGTTTTTTGATATGGATAGATTTTATTTTTTTTTAAAGGTGCAACATAACACTTAAAAGAAACATTTAATATTAAAATTAAAAAATTAGATTGGACAGATTATTAATTTTATAAATAATTAGATGAAATAAAAATTAATTTTTTAAAAAATAAAAAATATTTTAAATTAACAATTTCGTTAAGATTTAGTTTTTCTGTGATACAAAATTGCCATTCATTAAATTTTCACACAAAGATTAAAAGAAAAGTGTAACATTAAATTTAAATTTCGACTGGACCCATTTATTAATTCTGGCAATAATTAATTATTTTTATAAGTAATTTGCTAAAACGAAAAAATTAACTAAAATTACAAGTTTCGCTAAGATTTAACTCTGGTATGATACAAGTTGCGATTCATTAAAGTTTAAATAAAAATTAAAAGAAATGTGTAACTTGAAAATTAATTTTAGAAACAATTATTTATTTTTAAAAATAAAATTCACTGAAAAATAAAAAATAATTAAAATTAGCAATTTTTAACAGATTTAATTTCAGTGTGATAAAAATTAAAGATTCATTAAATTTTTTCACAGGAAGTAAAATAAACATGTAACAATTTTTTATATATATATCAATCGTTCAATTGTGAAAGTAGCCCATTTTTTTAATTAATTGAATCGATATTTATATCTATATCTATATTTTCAAATTGCAAGATATCTTTTTAAATTATAAAATATCTTTAAAATTAAATTCATAGAACTCTTTAAATTGCAGCTATTAAACTAATTATTTTAAATTATTAATTCATTTTATAAATAATTAAGTTGAAAATGAAAATTATTTATCTATAATTAAACTAAATTAATTATATTACAAAGATTTAATTGGATATGGTTTTAGTTTACAAAGATTAATCAAAATTAATTATATTGCTAAAAAGAGAAAAATATATATTTAATGTATAAGGAAAAAAAATTAAAAATCATTTAATTGCTAGGTTTGGCAAGATTTCACCCGAAAATGAAAGAAATCCTTCAAACTGCATGGTGTATCTTTTGCATTAGAAGATATCTTTAAAATTAAATTGATACAATTTTTATAAGTAAAGATATTAGGCTAATTATTTTAAAAATAATTAATTATTTTTATAAATAAATAGCTAAAAAGTTAAAATTACTAAAATTAATTATATTGCAAATAATTAACATTAATTATATTGTTAAGATTTAATTGGACTCGGTTCCATTGGTTGAAAAATAAAATAGTTTCATTGAACGAAAATTAATTACATTGTTAAAATAGAAAAAATAGAAATAATTTAAAAAACCAAAAATAATCAAAAGTAATTATATCACTATGAGTTGTTAGGATTTCCTTTAAAAAATGAAAGCTATATTTTAACTTGTAAAGTATCGTTTAAATTATGAGATATATTTTAAATTATAAGATATCTTTAAGATTAGATTTATGTAATTCTTAAAATTACAGTTTTAAAACTATTTATTTTTATTATAATTAATTATTTTATCGGTAATTAGCTAAAATAAAAATTAATAAAAATTAATTATATCATTATGATTTAATAGGACACAATTTTTTGGACCAAAATTAATCAAAATTAATTATATTGCTATGATTTAATAAGACATAGTTTTATTGGACCCAATTAATCAAAATTAATTGTATTACTAAAAGGGGAAATATAATTAATTTAAAAGAAAAAAAAATAATTAAAATTAATTAGATTGTTACGGGTCGGAAGACTTTCCTAAAAAATGTCAAGATATCTTTTAAAGTATAAAATCTATATATTAATAAACCACGAAGGATTTCCCGCTCAAAATATCACTTTTCATAATTAAATAAATATTATTTTATTATTATTAGTCAACAATTGGTCGTATTTTCTCTTCTCACACGCAACAATCAACCGTAATCAACTTTCCTTTTTTAGATTTCCAACATTCAACCCTAATCAACTTTCCTTTTTCACCATTCAATCTCCCCAAATCCTGTTAATCAAAGATTTGATTCAATCCCACGCGATTTTTTCGTTGGCAAATCTCTTCCGCCAAATCTGCATCAAATAAAATAATCTCCTTTCCTTTTTCGCCATTCAAACTCCCCAAATCCCCTTAATCAAAGATTTGATTCAATTCCACGCAACTTTGTCGTTGGCAAATCTCTTCCGCCAAATCCGCATCAAATGAAATCTCTTCAGCATCAATTGGATATCTTCGGCTTCAATTCGCACTAGATTTCCGAACAACAACCGATCAAATCTGTTTCTTTTGATTACAATCGTCTTTTGTGTCAATTGTCATTTCGTAGCTTTAAGGTAAGTTGCACCAGATTTAGTATTGAATTTATTTGTTATTTATCTTCGACTTTTGCTTCTCAATGATAATCAATCTTCGATTTTTGCTTTCTTTTGAGAACATATTCACCTACCTCGCGATGCTTCGAAGAACACTGGTCTCCTTGTGCTTACCTGGGCTCGTGGTGGCTGCCCCCTCCGTCTCCTCCTTATCGTCTCTGTAAGTATCGTTTGTTTAGTCCAACAACTTCATTGGATATTATTTTTTGTATTAAGCGATTATTTTTGTATTTGATGTTGAGGTAAAATCGGGCTGGTAAATCTATTCTTGCTTATGGCAACTTGATAGTATTGGATTATGATTTGATAAAGTCGGTACACATCTAGGTGGGTTTTTTTATTGGAATATCACATCAATAATTGAACTTTTGTAAATCTTAGTTTTGAGATAATTTTTTGGGATAACTGGGTGTCGGGACCGTTTTAACAGTCAACCCACTATTCCCACGAGGCCCTGGCGACTCGATCGGGAGACTGCCCCAGTGTCCCCAAGAAGTTTTCTACTCTCGCGGGGAATCGAATCGGGGATTGGTGAGATCCCAGGCACCGCCCTTACCGCTGGAGCAACCCCTTGGAGTTTTAGTTTTGAGATAATTTTGAAATGGCTATTACACCCAAAATATATAGTTCTGTCATTGATGCTGCCAGAACCTGCACATGTCTCCTCTGTGATGTTAACTATTGCAAGATGCAACTAATTTGGAAGGCCACTTGAGCGTTCACGTTGCCGATGTTTATCCTCCTTGAAAAATGTATTGTTTTCTTATCCTTCTAGGTATTTCACAACTTTTATATTTCCATATATGTTTTAACTAGAATTTCATGTTTCCTCTGTAATTGGGTAAATAGTTCTAGACACTTGGTTTACAAGAAAGAGAGAAATCATGTATTGAACATTTAACTTTCTAAAATTTAGGAATTATTGTGCTTGTAGGAGGCATTTTCAACAACACGTTAAGGCCATCCATTCCGTCCCACTGTGATCCTGAGTGGAAAAGGTTGATGAGCAATGTTGGGGTCCAAGTAGAAAAATGTGTGAGATTTGTGATAATTGAGTATCAATGAACGGTGAGATGCTAAAATTATGGATTATGCACTTTATTTGAAGTGAAAATTCCTTCAAGCCTACCCGTGTCCTATTGGAGGTACAAATCCCTTTTTTTTTCCTGGAATTCACATTGAGATTTCTATCATAATAAGGAATCAACATTTGTCATTAGAATATAATTATCCAATTTGTAGGATTTAACTGGTGGACCACTGAAACCTTTATCCACAGTTGTAATTTCCCTTTTTCCTCTATTCACATTTCTCATCAATCTATTTTCCTTATCGGGGTAAAACTCTTTTCTGTTTTCTTCCATATTAAGTTCATTAATGATTTGCTCGCAGTGAAGGAAAATACAGTTGGAATAGCTCCCCATTTTTTGAACAAGTAGAGAAATTTTTATAGCATTATTTGTTGAAACTCTCTAAATTTGTATGAATGGATTTTGAAAAATTAGAGAAGTTGATGGAAGTTACAGATTCGGACATGGAAAATGAAGCTTTTCCTCAATGGCAGATGGGTGTGCAAGTCATTGGGGGATAGATTACTTCTTTTTCTAACAGTAATGAGTTCAGTGATGAGGAATGTGGATAGGACGATGTCGTTGGAGAGGTAAATATTGCTTTGTAGAGGTAAATATATTTTTACCTCTTTGAAACATGATCAATTTTCCAGCAGCAACTCCATTTGTTGAATCTCGTATCTGTACGGTACAATTTCTTCATTATTATTTTTTCGTAAGTTGATTATATTTGTTGTGTTAACAATCCATCTATCTGTGTATTGCAATAATTAAGGTGCAATCAACAGACTAGATGATAGTGGATGATGGACAAATCTCTTTGAATTTGTCTGATGGTGGTGGGTATAGTGGCCCTTCAGCTAAAAGCTCATTATCTATACCAAATGATGGGGTCAAAACTCCTGATTTTAAGGCATTTGAGAGCTCTACGACAGATACTAGCAAGAAAATTGGAAGCGCAAGAGCTGTTTAAAACTTCACAATTGGATACTTTTGTGGGCTCTACAAAGCCATTGTTTGGTGTGAAACTGGGGAAGATGAATGTACACTGCTGTATAGTCATTAGAGCTAGCAGGTTTTATGTCTAAAATTTCACCATTGTGTACGTCACCATTAGATTTTTTTATATCTTGAGCTAGCAGTTTGATACCTTTTTTACTATTCAATGCAATATATATTTATTACCCAAGTATATGCACAAATTGCCTGCTTGATATACTATAAACAAAAGGAACAAATGCTTGGAAATGGTTCATTACTTTCTAATATGAAGTATGCTTTTCCATTGTTGTGGACATCTTGAAACGTGAAAATGCGCAGCGGATTTCAATCTTTCTTGACTTTGTCATAATTGAGTGAATAGTGACACCGCCCATAATGTAGTGTATAATTTCTACACGTATTTTATATTTTTAAGTGACATTCTATTGTATCATTCTTACAAATTTTCTAATCACTTAATGCACATTTTTATCATCCAAATGAATATCTTGGCGTGTAGAAGATGCACATTACTTATTAGGAGAGAGTAGGGATAAAATCTTTGCATTTCTTAATTACAAACTAATTTGTCGAAAAAATTGAATCACTTTATATTGTGTTTTTCTCAAGTCTATGCATTAATCTTTCAAACCTTGAGGTAATTTATGTTGTTCAGTATTAAGTCGATGTTTTGGACAATAATGTATGCTATTGGTTTTGAATTGATTGTCACATTGAGTTGTTGGGGTAATTTTTAAATTATAATATATTGAAATTGTTGAGATCTGCCATGAGTATTTACCTGATGGGTTTGTCCGAAATATAGTTGAAATTTTGTCAATTTTTATAAAGTTTTATTCATTATTTAAATTGATTAAGTATAATGCCTTGACCAGTATTTTGCTCATTAATTCTTTCAAAACTTGATGTCATTTATATATTTTATGTTTTGTTTGTATTATGGATAATAATTGATTTTATTGGTTTTAAAGTGCTATTAATGTTGAGATGTTTGGAAATAATTAAAAATTATGAAAAGTTTTTTTCCATTACTTTTGTTATGAGTGTTAACATGATGGGATTGTACGAAATACAGAAGAAATGTTGTGAAAATTTTAAAAAATATTTTGCATTTACTCTTACACAGGTTCTAAATCATATGTTGGATATATCTTCCCGCGCAACGCGCGGGTGAAAATACTAGTATCTTTAATCATACAATTCCTCGAATAAGATTTTAAGAATTTTATTTTTTTAAAAAAAATAAATTGTGTTATTTATGGATAGACGTTAGATTATGTAATAATAATAAGGTTGGAAGACTTTCCTAAAAAATGTCAAGATATCTTTTAAAGTATAAAATATCTTTAATCATACAATTCCTCAAATAAGATTTTAAGAATTTTATTTTTTTTAAAAAATAAATTGTGTTATATATGGATAGACATTAGATTATGTAATAATAATAATTTTAAATTATTATTTTATACTAATTTTTGTTAGTTTAGATTTTGTTTACTTTTGAAATATCATCGATCAAGCTGTCTATTTTAATTATTAATTATATATTTTTTAATTTATTTATCTTATCAAAATTAATTTAAATTTGATATCAAAATCATTGATGACTTAATCAAGATAACATAAAATTTACAAACCACATTAAGAATTCTATATAATTTAAATTATTTAAAATAAACATCTAAATTCATGAGTCTAGAAAAATATGTTAAAATGAACAAGTGTTTAGTATGTTTTGAAAAAATTAGATGTGATTAATACATATATAAAAAATAAAAATAAAAGTTTTCAATTACATGATCACGGTGGGCCGTGGACGAGGATAAGAATTTTTTAGCAGGGATGCGGATTAGGAATGGGGAGTCCCCATCCTATTACAATTCTTATATTATCTTCACGGGACTTCGATTAAATGAGGATTTGGTGGAGACGAGATAAGTATTTCCTTAAGGGGCCAGGAACACGATGTTTGTGTCTGCCGATTTGTATTTGCTATATTGTCCTTTCTATAATATATTTGTATATTGATTATATTTCACAATAAAATTTTAAAAATCATTATTAATATATTTAGTATCAACACCATGCATTACACGGTTGTGTAGTTAATATCTGCGAAATTTGAAATTAAATATTGTAGAATGTACAATAATTTTAAGCCAAAAACCATAAGTACTACAAAAGTTAGTAGAATTTTTTAATGTAGTTTTTTATAGGGGTAATTTCACTTAACATCCTCAAACTTTCACAGAGACACAACTTTGCCCTCATTCTTATTTTCACCATTTTTTGTCCCCTAACTTTTATATATTCATATGTTATGTCCGTTTTGTCAAAACTTTCTATTAAAATTCACATTAGTGACGAGCAAAATGGGAATAGACTATTGGTAAATTTCACTCTATGCACCCAAGCTTTCAATTTTAACACAATTTTGTCCCCAATATTTTCCGTTTTACTGCTTTGCCCCAAATTTCTCCTATTCGTGCATAACGTCCCTCAATATCAAATTTTGTCGACTATATTTAGTTGGCCAGTTGTTGCTGAAACTATTGTTTTGACATATTTTTTGAATCACATGTTTAAGTGGTATTTTTTTAATCTAGATTTGTGGTTAACTATTAATTTGGTATTTTCGGATATATCTATGGTGCTATAGGCATTTAATCAAGTTTTATTTTTAATGTTAAATACGACTTTACAATCCCATACATCTGCAAAAGTGCTACAGTGACTATCGTTGTTATTTTGAAGATATTACATGCATTATCCTATGCTCTAGGGACAATACGTCGAAATGCATGCTTGCAGGGACAAAATTGTATCAAAATTGAAAGTATGTAACGTAGAGCGAAACTTACCAAAATTTTATTCCCATTTTACCCATCACTAATGTTCAATTTAATGGAATGCAATACATGGGAAACTCTATCGAACTTTTAGTGCTCTTACCAGTATTCAATTCTTTTTTTGATGGTGTTATTTCATACTATTAATATTTATCAAAGCTGCTTTATTGGAAAATTAATCTCAGGTGGAAAAAAGTCAAGAACATGCACTCATTGATCTGGTGGGTTTTTTCTTTAGGAGACCAGTCTCCACTCGTGGGCAATTGTATGTTGTGGTTTCAAGGTTTACGAATAGGATGGATTTGAAGTTTGTGATATGTGGTGATGATGGTCGTCCAACCACCTCGACCACAAATGTCTTATATAAAGAAGTGTTTAGTAAATTATAGTTTCATACTTATTAATCTCATTAGGTATGTTGTTTACTTTATTTGACTTTTTTACATAAACTCCTTATGTCATTCGTAGTTTGACATTTGAAGGGAACAATTGATTTATATATTATTATCTTTGTGCTCTTATATTTGTATAGGCATAATATCCCCATCACAAAGTTGGTGGGGTTATACAGATTGATGAGATGCAACACTTATTCATTAGTAGCAGTGTGCTTGAAAAAGGTAATTCAACAAACTTGTTAAAAATTACACTTTCAGTGAGTTAACCATATCTTAAATATGATTTTGCTTCTAATATATTTGTAGGTTTCTGATGCTAAGGCGCAAGCGTTTTTGTAAATGTGATGTTAGAAATGTTCCTCCCATCTAAAAATTCATGTATTGTCCTAGTACTGTTCACTTGTATAATAACACGAAATTTTATATTCTATGTTATAATTACGGGTGTGGCTTATATTTGATAGCATTCATTCTTTTTTGTTAAAACGCTGTGATGTTTCTATTATATTATTTGTCCCGTGTGTTATTGTTCCCTATCATTGATAGTGTTACGTTGGATTGATTTTATTATTGAGGGCCATTAGGAGGATTGTAAACTAAGTTCTGTATTTTTTGGTGAGTTTTCCCTTGGGTGTTTGCAGGATAGATTACTATGAAATATAGGGGAAACTCTACTGAAATCTATATATAAATAAAAAGAGCATTTTTCTCTCCAAAACATCCCTCCAAAACATCTACTTTTTAATTTTTTAATTAATTTTTAATTCCATCTCACCCTAGTTTCCTTCCTAATACATCCTCTTATTTTTCCGCCTATTGAATTTGCCTAATATAATCTTCTATCTATATATGAAATTTTTTTATTACCTTAAATCCATTTTCTCATTTAAAACAATCTCTTTATTATTTTTTCTTTGCTACTCTATATCCAACTCTCTTTTATTTTTGCTTTCCTAATATATTAATATTAATGTATATATATTTTATTTGATTATCTCTATCCTACTTTACACAATCTCATAATATCTAAATATTCTCTTACTCTCTATCATTCTCTCTCTCTCTCTCTCTCTCTCTCTCTCTCTCTCTTAATTTTCTACCTATAAATAAAAAAATAAATTTGTGATTCTATTTTGTTCGACTCAATAAGAGTTTTAAAACAAGTATACTATTAATATATAAATTTTTATTTTTTAAAAAATTAAAATTTACAGCAAATATATAAATTATTGTCCAACTTAAATATAAATCTATATCTATATTTATATATAAATAAAAAGGGCATTTTTCCCTCCAAAACAAAAAAAAAAAGCCTCTTTCCCTCCAAAGCATCTTCTTTTCTAAAATTTTTAATTCCACCTAATCATCTTTCCCATCCTAACACATCCTCTTAATTAAACCCCTAAACTAAGCCCGTATTAATTAACTTTTCCGTGCATGCCCATCAAATATACTCTACACCCGGCTCAATCTTTCTAAGCGATAGAGAACAAGAACACCCAAAGCGGCCCTTTTCACTCACAAATCGCCTACGTTCACCCTTACCCTCCATCACACTCTACCTAACTACAATCCTACCTTTCCTTCTTTGATTCAATTCGATCTTAATTTGGAAACCTCCACCCAATTGATAGGTGAATCTACTATCTTCACCGCTGGTTTGTCTCCAAAATCTTTCCTTTCCTAATTCTTGCTAATTTCGAATCATTTCCCTATTTTCTGCGCCCTAATTTCGAATATTGGTTCTTGATAGAGTCCGAAATCAAACTCGGTTTCGAGTTCGTTGCTCCACATCTTCATTGATAATTTTTCTTTTTTTAATACTGCGTTATCCATGGCAAGGAATATTCTACCGCTCAGAATTCTTCAACCAGAAGAAACGATTGTTCTTTCTATAAAATCTCGGCTGCTGCTTCTTCCATAAGATCAATTGATTATCAGCACATGAGGTAATAGTTTACATTCTTAGTAGTTGTTTTACTTCAATTTAGAAAATTAATATTATACATGTTATACATTCTATGTGGTTTCCTTTTTTTTTATTTATTTGGGCAGAATCAATATGCATGAGGTAACGCCGCTACTTGTGAGTATTATTAATTTTTGTTTTTGAGCCTTTTTTTCTATTTCCTGTGGCTTTTGCCGATAATAATTTACATTCTTAGTAGTTGTTTTATTTCAACTCAGAAATTTATGGTGTACATTCTTTGTGTGTGTGTTTTTTTCCGGTTTGGGTAGAATCAACACTGTCTTTAGATTCTACTACTGATAATTGTGTTTGATATCACCTGTCCTTTCTTTGATAAAAAGTTTTTTGTTTTGTTTTAATGAATTCAATCTTGTGATTATTTTTTTGTTTTTGAACATAATTTTTTCTATTTCATGTGATTTTTGCTGATAATTCTCCCCTCCTTTTGGGCACAATCACGAAGTTCTTCGAACTGTACTGCTGATGATACTAAGCATGCTTTGAATTTTTGTCTAATTAATTTATCAGTTATTTTCAACATGGACTCAAAATCTCCCATAGCAATTTATTTGAATTACTGTTAGATTTTTCGAATTTTTGAAAATTGACTTTTTTGTTGGATTCCTAAATGGCTTCTTTTTCTTAGTTCTTGGGGTTGAAAATGAATAATCCCTTTTTCAATTATGAGTTTTAGCTGAGGTATAATTTTTGTCTTTTTCTTCTCGATCTATTTATTGTCTTTGTGAATGGAAATGCCAAACAAAGCTTATTATTAATCTTGATTGTTTTTCTATCATTGTGACCTCGACTTTATTAATTTGAAATGTTTTGTCCGCATCGGAAACCTGGTGGCACTCTTGGTCTTCTTGATGTAGCTCTGTGTGTTCATAATTGTTATCGTTGTCTTTTCCTAAATAACGTTATGACTTGTCTGTCATTCCATTAATATGCTTATTATGCTCATTCAAAGGTCAAAAATGCTTTAGCAAGCCAAAGTTGCCATGGACTGGGTTCACCATTACATAATATACTAGGTGATGTATGTGAATTTGATAAAATCTTACCTTAATATCTTAATATTAATAAAATTAGAAGAGTTTTCGGTCAATTATTTTGTTGAATCCCTTCAAAAATGATTTTACTTTTGTTTTCTAATAATAAGGTGAGACAATTGGTCAATTAGATTTGGTGTGAGTCATTTTTTGTAACTGTTTTATTGCCTTTGTTTTGCTCCAGTGGTACACTAAGTTTGGCTTTCTTAACTATCTTTGTACTGGAAGTTGGATCATCCTAACCAGCAATGGCCTGGAGCTTTCTCTTCTCTCCAGAACTCTCGGACTGAGAATATTGCTGCAAGAAAGCAAGCTTAGGAAAGAATTGGGCCTCTGTCCTTGCAATTTATAGTTGATTCAATTCTTCAATCCATTAGGTATAGTGTTTTTTCTTTTCCTTGAGACAAGGCTTTTTGTTTATTGATGTGATTATCTTAATTAGCTCAACGTGTAAATGTATAATAAATCTTATATAGTATTTGAAATCATCTAAAGAGCTTTGGTTGTGTTATAGTATTGAAACGGTTGTCACATTCATCTCGAGGCAAGTCGACAATGCTCAGAATCGGGAATTCACCTTGGGGACTTGCATAAATTTTGATCATGCTAATGTTTGTATTTCATGGCAGGCTTCAGTGAAACATTTTTTCTGTAGATAGAATAAGAAAAATGCCTTCAAGAAATTTGTTCACATGTGATTGAGGATTGGCCTGAGGAGAACAAAAATTGTGATGACCATTGGAATGCAATAAGCTAGATGACAATGCTATGGAAGAATAAAGATTGTGATGACAATCCTATATTATTTAATTTCATATCAACTAAATTTTCTAATTTTCATGATATTAAATAAATATCTAAGTTACATATTTAATCAATAAAGATTAAATAAGGTGACGAGTAAATAAATACCTAATTTATATATTTCATAAATTAAGTATTTAATAAACAATTAGCTATCGACTTCATCAACGATTACAATCATACAATTCAATCAAAATTTTTAATTGGCCCTTAACTATATTAAATATTTATTTAGGATTCTATCTCCTAAATAAATACTAAGAATCCCAAGCACTTCAAATTATTTATTTTATATTGATTATTATCAGTTTAGATTTAGATTAATTTTTAATGATTATCGATTAAGTCGTTTATTTTAATTATTAATCATATATATTTCAATTTATTTATCTTATCCAAATTAATTTATGTTTAATATCAAATCATTCAATATTTGATCAAGATAACATGAAATCTATATAAGATTTTTTATCAACCACATTAAGCATCCTATATAATTTAAATTCTTATAAATAAACATCTAAATTAATGAGTTTAAAAAAAATTAATATGCGAAATATGTTAAATCGGTGAGTTTGCACCGACTATATTAATATACGTGTTTAGTATATTTAGAAAGTGTTTAGATGTCATTAATACATATTAAAAAAAGTATAAATAAAAATCTCCAATTAAACAATCATGATGAGGCGTGGGCATGAATCACATTTTCTAGCGGGGCAGGGGCAAGGAATTGGAGACCTCATCCTGTTGCAATTCTTATATTGTGCTTGCTCAGCGTCGGTTAAATGAGGATATGGAGGGATGAGGATTAGTATTTTCTAATGGGGTAGAAATAGGGTGTTGGAGTTTGATAAACTATACCCGCGACATTACCATTTCTATAATATATAAGTATGGTAATTATATTTTACAATCTAATTTTAAAAATTATTATTCACATACTCATTGCCAATACCGTGCATCGGACATGTGTATAGTTATTTCTCCCGAAATTTGTAATTGTATATAATAGAATGTAGAATAATTTTAAAGAAAAAACATAGGAATACAAAAGTTAGTAGAGTGTTTCAATATTGTTATTCAAATAATTATAGTATTTAATGTTATTTTACTTTTACATTTAGTCTAGATTATAATTTAGTCCTACAATGAGCAAAATATGGCATATTCTCACAATTTCTATCACGAATTATCTTCCCATTATGTTCGATTCTGTCTGATTTTTTATAATATATCTTCAAATTTTTGCAAGTTTGTCATCCAATGCCACGAGCATTTGGGTGTACTCGAATTTGGAGATGTTTATCGCGTGTAAGAATGTATGTTATTATCGTATTATTATATATATTACATTTAACATGGAATTGATGTTCGTGGTGAAAGTTAGTATTGAGATTTACATTTAAGTGACTTCATTCTTCTATTGATGGTGTTATTTTTACATTGTACTTATTGATGAGGTGTTGAGGAGAATTGTGAATCAAGTCTTGTGATTGTTATATATTTGTTCCTTATATATTTTACAGGAGGAATTTGTACGAGATTCAGGGATAATTCTTCCAAATTTTTTCTGCAATTCCCTAATTACTTGTATTATTTTTTAAGTTTGATGCGCTCATGAGTACTCGGTTTATCATCTTGGTGGTGCTATTAACATAGTATTAACTTATATCCAACCCCGTAATCCTTTATATATTAGCCTCCCGTGCAACGCACGGGTGAAAAAGTCCAGTTTTTATAGAATTATTTCATTAATTATATTAATTAAGTTTATTGTTCTGGCATGTTATTTACTTTATTTTTTTAAGTCTTCTGTTAATATGACTAACTTCTATCGATAATGTTATTAACTAAAAAATTTATCCCCCGTGCAATACACGGGTAAAACAGCTAGTTCCTAGACTGGTTGATTAAGAATTGTTTACTTTCATAGTCTGCCACAAGAGACATGTTCAATAAGGAAAGATATTATGTAGGATTTAGTAAGTCAATATATGGAAATAAAAATAGCTTGCAAATCAAATTAGCAATGAAACAAAGTTAAAGGGCTTGAAGTGAAATTTAGTAGGCCAGATAACTCAGATGACCAACAATGTGTCATAAATAATTTGACGCAACACAAATCTACTTATATAAAAATATTATACAAAATGTTTATAACATTGTTATATTGGGAAAAACAAAAATGCTCAACACTTGAATTAAAGCATTAATTTAAATGTACAAGTAACATATATTGGCGAATCTACAGTTAGGAGTTGCAGCAAACATGCACAGGGGATAATAAATATGCAATTTTTGTGTCCCGATAAATCTTTCTCTAAGATCGAATTGGTGTCTACAGGGGCATAACCAGGATTTCTGGTGAGTGCGGTCACAAATTCTACACCCCTTAGTGTGCACTGGAGTTTCACTCCTTCCTCGAAAGCATGGCTGGACTGGAAAAGGAACCAAAGGATTAGACATGGCCCTCGCTAGGATCCAATACAAATATAATACTTTTCAATTATTTTTTTGCATGTTTTCATATTGAAAAACCGTTTTGTTGACCGTTACCTACCACTTGAGATATCTTTTTGTATTCAACTAGAAGAAACCCACTATATTGACGCTTTTGTTTAGGTTGAAATTGTTTGTTAAATGTCAATACTAAGCTAAACCCTAGATAAAAAAAATTAATCAACAAACAATCGATATTGTTTATTCAA
The DNA here is from genome assembly GCA_018223645.1 of Jasminum sambac. Lineage (NCBI taxonomy): Eukaryota > Viridiplantae > Streptophyta > Magnoliopsida > Lamiales > Oleaceae > Jasminum > Jasminum sambac. The sequence goes on from CP073640.1 coordinate 37,719,230, forward strand.
TTTCAACATTGTTTATTCAATTCCAACAATAAACAAAACTAAACTAAGCTTAACATTAGATTAAAAAAATTAATGGACAAAGAACCGAAATTATTTATTCAATTTCAACACTAAACAAAACAACACTAAAATAATTAAGAGGGCCAGGAACCTCTAAGAAAAATATACCGCCAAACTAAATTAAGTCCCGAATCCTGATTGTCATATATGCCTAAATGGCTAGATAAAAAATTAATCAAAAAGATAAGAAGCAATGAAAAAATCGTGATCGTTCAATTTCACTACTAAAAAAGTAAACTAAAGTAATAGGAAACTAAACTAATTAAGTGAGTCTTAAATTAAAAATTATTCAACAAATAATCACGATTTTTTCGCTCAATTTCAATACTAAAATTAGGCTAATTAAATTAATCAAACCTTAGATCAAAAAATTTATCAGCGAACAACCATAATTTTTTATTCAATTTCAATCCCATACCAAACTAAACTAAATTAAACTAATTAACCAAACTAATAAACCCTAAATATAAAAAAAATCATTAGTTTTAGCATTAACTTGTCTTTTTTTTTTCCTTTTTCTGGCCATTGTAGAATATCAAAATTACCCTTCCAATCAATAACTATCAGGCGCAATTAAATACATTACTTTATAAGTGTAAAAATTAGTCTTAAGTTTTTGTTAAATTAAATGAATTTAACTTTTATTTTTTATTTTTTATTTTTGGTCCATAATTAAATTGATTCACCAATTTGACATCATAAAACAGTCTTTATGGGGAAAAAAAACTTCTTTTATTCGTTGTTCTTTTTGTTATTATGAATTCTGGTTGCCTTAAAGACATCCATTTGCATTACATGCTCTTGCAAGATAATGACTTCTTGAGAAGGGTAATCTATATCTATATATATATAAAAGCAGCCTTTTTTCCCGCCTAAACATATTATTTTTCTTAATTTTTTAATTATTATTTTATTCCACATCATTTATTTTCCCGCCTATGGAATTTGCCTAATATAATTCTCTACATATATATAGGATACTCTATATATGTAGAAAATGAAGCTTTTGTCTAATTACTATTTTTATTTCTTTAAATCCATTTTTCCATCTAAAACCAACTCCCTTAATTTAATTTTTTTTATCTGATTAGCTTATGTTATGTTGTTAGTTGTAATTTAGTTAACCTAGACAAACATTATATATTTGTAATAAATTCTAAAATTTTTTTGAACTGATAAATTATTATGATTACTTTTTTTATACTTTCAAATCTAAAATTTATAAGTTTATGTGTTGAACAATATATGGGTATTCCACAAATTAAAATGATTTATTGACTGATCATTTTTTCATAGTTTTCGTATTCAAAAAAATAAAATTAATTAAAATTAAAAATTTTCACTAAGATTTAATTTTTTTTAAGCTAACAATTTTCACTAAGATTTAATTTTTATGTGATACAAGATTTCAATTCATTAATTTTTTATACAAAAATTAAAATAAAAGCGTAATATTAAAATAAAATTAAAAAAAAAGATTGGAACCATTACTTAAGTTTGGCAATAATTAATTATTTTGATAAATAACTAGCTAAGAAACAAAAACTAATTAAAATTAACAATTCCGCTAAGATTAATTTTTGTGTCATACAAAATTACCATTCATTAAAGTTTTACACAAAAATAAAAAAAAAACTTATTGGTAGTTGGTCCGGATTTGAGATACCACTGACCACTACGATCCCCAATTTGTATTAAAAAATTTTAAAATTAGGTTGGACCTATTAATTAATTTTAGAAACAATCAATTACTTTTATAAATTATTTGTTAAGGAGTAAAATTAATTAAAATCAGTAATTTCTCTAAGATTTAATTTTGTTTGATAAAAAATTGTAATTCATTAATTTTTAAATAAAAATTAAAATAGTTGCATAACATGAAAATTAAAAGCGTAGTTTGGATCCTTTAATTAATTTTAGAAAGAATTAATCTATATATATATAAAAGCAGCATTTTTTTCCTCCAAAACACATTCCTAATTTTTCCCGCCTATTGAATTTACCTAATATAAACTTCTATCTATATATAGAATAATTTATATATATAGAAAATGAGACTTCTTTCTTATTAGATTTTTTATTGTCGTAAATCGGTTTTCCCGCTTAAAATAAACTCTCTTTTTATTTTTTATTTCCTAATCCATATCCAACTCTCTTTTATTTTTTTCCCTAATATATTAATATTAATGTATAGAAATTTTATTTAATTATTTCTATCATACTTTATCCCATCTCATAATATCTAAATATTCTCTCTATCACTTCCTCTCTTTTTTTCTACGTATAAAACATAATAATTTGTGATTCTATTTTACTTGACTTGATGAGAGTTTTAAAACATGTATACTATCAATATATAAATTTTTATTTTTTAAAAAAATTAAAATTTACCCCAAATATATAAATTAATACCCAACTTAAATATAAATTAATATTAATATAGATTAATGACTACTAATGTAATAAGATTAAAAAATTTTGATAATTTGTTACGACACTTAATTGATGTTTGTGCGTAAAAATCAAATATAATAAGATATTTTATTATTTTGCACTTTAACATCCAAACTTCAATAAAAAAATAACAAATTTAATTTGTTACCTCATTAGCTTCTGTTATTATTAGTTGTAATTTAGTTTATTAGGAAAAGTATTATATATTTTTCTTTCAAATATTACAAATTTGAAATTTTTTTCTATTTTTTCTATCAAATCTTCAATTAATATACATTTATGTGTCGAACAATATAAGGGTGTTCCGAGAATTGGAATGAATTTTTAACTGATTATTTTTTCATAATTTTGGTATTTAAAAAATAAAATTATTTAAAATTAACAGTTTTTACTAAGATTTAATTTTTATGCCATAAAAAATTACCATTGATTAAATTTTTGCATAAAAATTCAAATAAAGGTTTAACATTAAAATTAAAAAATAAGATCATAAATAATTAATTATTTTTGTAAATAATTAACTAAGAAATAAAAAATAATTAAAATTAATAATCCTACTAAGATTCAATTTTTTTACACTACAAAATTACGATTCATTAAAGTTTTACACAAAAAAAAACTTACGAGCAGCTGGCTCAAGTTTGAGACAAAATTCACTACTATGATCCCCAGTGGGTACTAAAAAATTTAAAAATTAGGTTGGACCCAATAATTAATTTTAGAAACAATCGATTATTTTTATAAATAATAAGCTAAAGAATAAAAGTTAATTAAAATTAGCGATTTCTATAAAATTTAATTTTTGTGTGATGAAAAATTATAATTTATTAAATTTTTACATAAAAATTAAAATAAATATGTAACATGAAAATTAAAAACTTAGCTTGAACCTTTTATTAATTTTAGAAAGAATTTATTATTTTTAAAAATAATAATTAGCTAATGAATGAAAATTAATTAAAATTAGTGATTTTACTAAAATTTAATTTTGATGGGATAAAAAATTAAAATTTATTTAATTTTAAATAAAATATTAAAATAAATGTATAAGATCAATTTATTGAATATATATTTATATCTTTTAAAGTCCAAGATATCTTTTCAATTGTAAGACATTTTTTAAATTGGATTCATATAATTCTTAAAATTATGGCTATCAAGCCAATTATTTTGGAACTAATTATTTCTTAGAAATAATTAAATTAAATACACAAATTAACTATGATTATTTAAACTATTATTAATTAAAACAATAAATTCTATTGCCAATATTTAGCTAAACATGGGTTTAGTGGGCAAAGATTGATAAAAATTAATTACATTGTTAAAAGGAAAAATATAATTAATTTAAAAAATGCAAGAAATCATTAAATTGCTAGGGGTTTTCCCTAAAAAATAAAAACAAAACCTTTAAATTGTAATATATCTTTTAAATTACAAGATTTCTTCAAAATTAAATTCATACAATTCTTAAAAGTGATGATATTAAAATAGTTATTTTATAAATAATTAATTCCTTTCATAAATAATTAGCTAAAAATAGTAATTAGTTAAAACGAATTCTATTACAATTAATTAAAATTAATACTATTACAATTAATTAAAATTAATACTACTGTTAAGATTTAATTGGACTTGGTTTTAGTAGGCGAAAATTGATATGGTTTCATTGGACGAATATTAATAAAAATTAATTATATTTCCAAAACAGAAAATGACATTAATTAAAAAAAAGTAACGATTAAAACTAATTAGACTACCATTGTAGACTAGATTTTTCCTAATTTTCCTGAAATAGAAACATAACTTTATTTCAAAAAATGAAAATTAATTCAAATTAATTACATTGCTACATGAAAGAAAAATATGCTTATGAAATTAATTTTATCTTTTTATGTATTTTAACATAAAGTTAAGTTAACACCTATAAGATTTTTTATTCTTAAGGCCATCTCCAATGGTGTAGTGAATTGCACCTCTATGAATAGTAATTGGTACTAGAGAGAGTGCGACACAAGCTAATTGGTGGGTCTCTCCTATGAGTACACGTGGCTTTTCTTTTTTTGTTAATAACTTTTCTATCAATTATCTCACTTTTCATCCACTTTTTCTTCATAGATACCCGTGCCCCGTCTATATTTGGACCCCCATCTAGAATTCTTCCAATATTATTTTATTATTTTTTTGAATTTGTTTCTATATCTCTCCTCTTTTTTACTTTTCCCTCTCTTTTTCCATACACTTCTTTCTATTCATTTTCAAATAAAATAATCACATTCTCTCTATCTCTCTCCTACACTCTCTCCTCCACATCATCTCCAATCCACAACCCCATTGGAGATGGCCTTAGAATTGGGGTATTACATCTTATTGTAAAGTAAGTTGGCCGATATTAAAATGATTATCACAGAAATAATGAATTCTTTTCATAAATAATTAGCTAAAAATAAAAATTAATTAAAAATAATTATATTATGATTAATTAAAATTAATAATATTGTTACAATTTAATTGGATTTGGTTTCAATTGGCAAAAATTGACACAATTTCGTTGGAAAAAAATTAATCAAAATTAATTATATTGCTAAAACAGAAATATAACATTAATGAAAAGATAAATAATAATTATAATTAGTTACATTTCCATGGTTGGCTAGATTTTCCCTAAAAAATGAAAGACATCTTTTAACATGCAAGATATATTTTTAATTGTAAAATATCTTTAAAATTATATTCATACAATTCTTAAAATTACGGTTAAAATACTAATTATTTAGAAACAATAAATTATTTCTATAAAGAATTAGCTAAAAACAAGATTTTATTAGAATTAATTATACTACAATTAATTACAATTAATTATATTTCTCGAATTTTATTGGATATATTTTCATTGGATAAAAATTGAGATAGTTTTATTATCTGAAAATTAATCAAAATTAATTAAATTGCTAAAAATGGGGAAACATAATTATTTCAAAAAATGAAAAATAATTAAAATTAATTAGATTGTTACCGAAAGAAAAATGTGCTTAACGAAATAAATTTACCTTTTTATGCATTTTAAAATAAGTTAAGTTAATGCCTATAAGATTTTTGATTCTTACAATTGGTGTAACACCCACAATCCCACATCGCTTGGGGCATGAGAGGCAGTTCAGTTTATAAGTTAAGAGATCCATCCAACTAGGCATGAGGCCCTTTTGGGGTGAGCCCAAGAGCAAAACCGTGCGGGTTAGGCCCAAAGCGGACAATATCATGCCAAAGTGGATCGGGTCGCTAACGGACCGTACTCCAACCGTATGGTCTCTGCGTAGGCAGTCGAATCCGGGTGAACCATGGACGGGTCGGGTCGTTACAGATGGTATCAGAGCTAGAGCCCAACCGGAAGTGTGGCCAACGAGGACGTTGGGCCCCTTTAGGAGGGGTGATTGTAACACCCACAATCCCACATCGCTTGGGCATGAGAGGGCAGTTCAGTTTATAAGTTAAGAGATCCATCCAACTAGGCATGAGGCCTTTTGGGGTGAGCCCAAGAGCAAAACCGCGGGTTAGGCCCAGCGGACAATATCATGCCAAAGTGGATCGGTCGCTAACGGACGTGCACCCAAATCCGTATGGTCTCGCCGGGCGTAGCAGTCGAATCGGGTAGACCATGGCGGTCGGGTCGTTACGTATGGTATCGAGCTAGAGCCCAACCGGAAGTGTGGCCAACGAGACGTTGGGCCTTTAGAGGGGTGATTGTAACACCCACAATCCCACATCGCTTGGGCATGAGAGGGCAGTTCAGTTTATAAGTTAAGAGATCCATCCAACTAGGCATGAGGCCTTTTGGGGTGAGCCCAAGAGCAAAACCGTGCGGGTTAGGCCCAAAGCGGACAATATCATGCCAAAGTGGATCGGGTCGCTAACGGACCGTACCCAAATCCGTATGGTCCTCGCCGGGGCGTAGCAGGCCGAATCCGGGTAGACCATGACGGGGGTCGGGTCGTTACAATTGGGGTATTATATCTTATTGTAAAGTAATTCGAGTGATCATTAGTCTTTAATTAACTTTATTTACTTTTTCAGTATCATTTTTTTTGAAAATATGATTTTTTTTATTCTCATATGTTTTTGTATTTTCTATGATATTTCTTTTGAGTTACACTTGACGACAAAATACTACTATTTTTTGGTATAATTACGGGTGTTTCAAAGGATCTGCTCCATTTTTTTTTCTTTTTTAAGTAACAAGCTCCAAAAATAGGTATTCAAATAGTAATGATTTTTTATTTTGATACTACTCGAACCAACAATTATATAATAATTTTTGGTTCAATATATCGCTTTCGCTGGGGAATAAATCTAAGAATTCTTATTAAACAATTGGCTATCACATCAACCAATTATTGAAATTATAAGACTCAATTAGAATATTTTAATTGGCTTTCAACTATATTAAATATTTATCTAAATTTTTGTCTCCTAAATAAATATTAAGAATCCTACTTAGTTTAATTATTTATTTTATACTGAATTTTCCTTGTTGATGTTTTATTTTATTTTTAAGTATAATCAGTTAGATTGTATATTTTAAGTATTAATCACATATATTTCAATTTATTTGTCTTATCCAAATTAATTTAAATGTTATATCAAATAATTCAATATTTAATCTTACAATGATCAAAATGTAATCTATTATGACAATTGCTGCCACGAATTATCATCCCATACAAAGCACGAGTGTAAATGCTAATTAATTTACTATTCTATGGAGAATAGTAAATTAAGTTGTGTGGATTTTCGTGAGTTGCTCCTTGCATATTTGTACGATGGATTAGTATGAAATATAGGGGAAATTCTATCGAAATTTTTATAGAATTGTTTCAAGTTAAATTCTTTAAATTTATTGTTGTAACTCATTCTTTATTTTAATTATTTTTTTAGATTTTATGTTAATATTATTAACATCTATCAATAACGTTATTAGTTGAAAATTTTATCCCCCGTGCAGCGCGGGTGAAACAACTAGTTGTAAAATAAAATTTCGCATAAATCAAGTGGCCTTGCGTGTAATTTTTACACTTATTTTCATTTCCATCCCCAACCTTTTTTTAGCCGACAACCCCCCAACATTTGAAACATTAACGACATTCGTCAAAAATTCACTATTCCATCCATTTGATCATTAGTAAAAAAAAAATTCAAACTTTTTTATTTAATGAATGAATGGTATTTTAGCAATTTAACATTTATGTTAAGGGTAAATTAAAAATTAATTCCTTACCTTTACCCTCATTTGCACTATTGTCCCCAATCTTTTTTTTTTTTTTTTTTAGGTTACAAGCCTCAAACCTTTGAAATTTTTATGACGTCGATCCAAAACTCACTATTCCATCTATCTAACCATCAGTGAATCTTTGTTAATTTTTTATTCAATAAATGAAAGGTGTTTTAGTAAACTAACATCTACTTTTCTTATTTTTTATTAAAAATAAAGATGAGATCCTTCTCTTGCAATGTAAATACTAGTATGAAAATTCCATTCCAACCCCTTGATTCATCAAATCTTCAAACAAAGCTTAATATCCATATAAGTCCTTCATTGTTAGTCCTAAATTTTCTTAGATTATACAATTTTTACTTTTACTGTATAACTGTTTCAATTTTGATGCATAATTTTATCAAACTAATTTCATCATTATCAAATAGTTTTAATCGAAATTATTTGATAATTAGTACATATTTGGGCTAATATTGTAGATTTAAAATTTTAGAATATATAGACAAACATTTCAATTTTAACAAATTATTTAATATTAATATTTTTATTATACTCTCTCCATCCCACAAAGATAGTTAAATATAATATTTTTATCCTTTCAAAAAAGATGGCCTATTTTCCATATTGAGTATGTTTTTAATTTTTCATTTTCATAGATGCCCCCTCATTATTATACTTTGGTATTGTTCCACATTAATTACTTATGAATAATAATTAATAATACATAAGGGTTCATATGTAAAAAAACAAGGTAAAATCTAATATTTCAACTAAATTAACTACAATTTCCTTAATCTGTGTGAAAAATAGCTATAGAACTATTTTTGGGGGACGGAGTGTGCGTATCTTCACTAATTTGCAGTTTAATAATGTTATTAACATAAAAATAAATTTTAAGTAAAAAATCACACCAATGAAACAAGAAATGTAAAGTAATAACAATAATTAAAAAATACCCACAATAATAATTAAAAAAATACACATGGCTGTTCTCCCACCCACTTGTGCAAAACATTGTCAAGGACCATATAGTTAGTTTTTCATAGATTGAATAAAATAGATGTTAATTTTCTAAAATATCCCTTATTTATTAAATAAAAATTAACTCTCTCTCTCTCACTCTCCCCATATTTCCTCGGCTAATGATTCGGCACCCACATGTGGGCATTTTAAGGTGCTCACATGTGGGCTGATGATTGACATGGACTCTCCACCACCATCCGGGGGTTGGCCTCATGTTAATCTTTGACCTATATGTAGGCATCGGATTTTTAGTGTATATTCCTCTATTTTTTTTCTCTTATAATTGCTACATCCATTCCTCATCAGTATTTCGTGGAATTTGAGATGGTTCATCTCTTTCACTATTGTATACATCACTATTTTCATGTTTCCCTACCACTACGAAAAGTGTTTTATTTCCCTCTGTAAGCTTCACCGCCATACTTTATTTTGTTCAATGTGGTCATAAAATCGTTTAAAATACATAAAATTGTTTCTCTATGGAAAACCATAGCACAAAAATAATTACAATATTGAGTTTTGACATTGCGAAAATGTTCAAAACCAACCGGTGATTCCTTAATTATGGAAACACCGGACCATTTTGAGGACCCATCCGATTTCTGTTTTGAAATATGGGACCAAATGTAGAATCAGCACGGCGAGGTGGAGCTCCAGCAATTTTGAAAAGTTTCTAGCGACACTGTTGCAGGCAATAGCGGCTGGTCAAAGTTTTAGCAATAATTTTAGGCCAAAAATGTTGCCAAAACTTTGACCGGCCACCACAGTCTGCCACGGTGTCGCCATAAAGTGTTTGAAATTGTTAGTGCTCTCCCTCGCGCTGTTGATTCTCAATCTAATCCCGGATTTCAAAATAAAGGTCAGATAGGCCTTCAAAATGCTCTGTCGGTTCCATAATTAAGGAACCACTGGTGGTTCCTTAAACTCCGTGTTTAACATTGTTTATTTTTCGTAGCAAATGAAGCATGGTAAATTGCAAAAAGTAAAAGAATATATTATTAATTCATTTTCTCTTGTTACAATCATAATTTTCTTTCCCATTTTTTGTTTTGGGGGGGGGGGGGGGGGGAGAAATTTTCTTTAGCAGTTCATTACAATCTATAGAAATATACAACAATCTAGCAAAGAAAAGTCTGTTAGAATCTGTGGAAGTCTATTAAAATAAGTAAAGTTAGCTAAACACACTAAAATCATCTTATTAAAAAAATTTATTAAACTCCTTAAAAGTTTGAATTTAGTGCACTCCCAAAATTTGCAGTTTACCTTTTCTGTTTTTGAACGTCTTAAAAAGAAAGAGTGAGTGTTTCGGGTAGTTCATTACCTACAACTGAATCGTAAATTTCGGTTCTATAACAAATGGAATCATTTGGGTCTTTTCAAACAAAATACTCGTCCGGTTCCGGTTATTTTGTGATGTATTTTTTATTACTTGAAGATCGCGGGGAAAAGATAAAAATGTGATTCAAACATAAACCTATCCAAAAAAAGAAAAAACTTAAAAGAAATGAAGCTATTAGTAGCTAAGTTGGTTAGGTACTTAAACAGCAGCAGCTGCTGCTGCTGATTTTTCTGCTTTCTCTAAATCAGCAGCAGCAAGCTGATGCTTAAAACAGCAGCAGCAGCAAGTGCTGCTGTTAAACAGCAGCACTTGCTGCTGCTGCTGATATTTTATCAGCAGCAGCAGCAAGTGCTGCTGTTTAACAGCAGCACTTGCTGCTGCTGCTGTTTTAAGCAGCAGCACTAGCTGCTGCTGTTTTTGCTCTTTTACTTAATCACGTCGGTTTTGGTTCTTAAATTTTTTTAAAAGAACCATTCGATTTCGATTCTTTCGGTTCGATTCCGGTTCTATCCGCTCGATTTCCCCCTTTTTTGCTCGCTCCTATTAAAACGTCAATTCAACAAAAAACAAAAAGTCAACTCGACCAAAGGGTTATGAATAGTTACTTTTGAGATGTAACGCCAATTTTCTCACCCATGTTTTGCGTTGACTAACATGATTAATGAAATGGTCCGGAAAAGTCAATTCCGAGGTCTCTCTAGTCTGTACAAAACTCCAGTTGCATTTATACCTAACAACTTAATTTCCCCCACACTTGGATTCCATAGTGACTGGCTAGCTAGTTTAGTGGCAACTCAATCCTATAAATATGGCCCATTTTCTTCGTAGTTTTTCATTCCCCATCAACTCTTACTTATTTCTTACGTTTTCTTCTTCTCCTCCAAGAAACTAAATATGGCTCGTTACAGCCTCTTCGCCACTCTAATGATATTGCTATTGGCTGCTACGCTTTGTTATGGGCAATATACATTTGTCGGCTCCAAAGCAACTTATTACGGCAGCCCCGATGGCCTAGGAACCCCAAGTATGTTATGTTATCGTCATTAACACGATTTTCTTGAATCTTCTTTATGTTTAATTCTACTAATGTAAATGGTATCTATTATCTACTCCAATATTTACCTACCAACATGTTTGCAGCACTTCCAACGTGCAAATGTAGCATTGACGTGTAGGAAGACGAACATTACAGCTATTATCTAAAGAGAGATTTGTAATGTGTGATAATTTTGAGTAGGTGGAGCTTGTGGCTTTGGTGAATATGGAAGGACTGTGAACAATGGTAAAGTGAGTGGAGTCTCCAGGCTTTACAGGAATGGAACTGGCTGTGGTGCATGTTATCAGGTTAACCCCCTTCCATAATCCAACCCTCTGTCTCCAGTAATTCATTATTCATAAAATGCTATACATCATTTTCACATCAACGACTCATGAAACACTAAAATAATTGTCACCTAGCTTCTTTAATGAATAAAATTACGTTCTAATTTCATTGGAGCAACTCATTTTATAAGCAACGGTCAATTGCTGAATAGGATGAAGCTGAATAAATTGACTTGTTATATGAAGTCTTGCATGTCAAGTAAATATCAATTTAGATTACTTGAGAGCCATGCACGTCTTCGTTGCTAACAAGTACTTGACAGCATTATCTAATCTTATTGACTTATTGCACTATTGATCTATTGGTTAAAAAATATTACACTTTTGGCTCTCGTTATGTTAGGTATTACCGTCGATGATAATAGAAGAAAGCTTAAGAGAAAATGATACTTGTACAATTTTAGTTGATAATTTCTTTGTAATCAAGTGATGTGACAAAATCTTGCATCCAGAGTTGCGAGATTTTGTCGCACGTGATTCTCAATAAAGAATCAACTAAACTTGTACAAGTAGAATAGCCAAAAGACCAAATCCTCAATGGAACTAGGTAGAGTGACGTTTCTAATGAAAGTTCAGAGTTTAAAAAGGTGGAGAAAGTGATGCAATTGCTAGATGGCAAAATTATATATTATTATTCGTATCCTATGAAGTCCCTTTAACGATCACTATGATATTTTTATCTTTTAACATTATAATAACACGAATTCTCTTCCCTCACTATGTTTAACAATGGAGAAATTAGAACTAATTTTCGGATGTCTAAATAAATTAGGTAAGGTGCAAAATCCCAGCACATTGCACCGACGAAGGAACGACGGTGGTGGTGACAGACTATGGTGAAGGTGACAACACAGACTTCATACTCAGCGCACGTGCTTATGCAAGATTGGCAAAACCAGATAAAGCTAAAGAACTATTTGCATACGGTGTAGTTGACATCGAATACAAAAGAGTCTCATGTCGTTATGGCTATAATCTTTTACTAAAAGTCCACGAGCAAAGCAAGTATCCCTTCTACTTGGCCATCGTCCCATTGTACAAAGGGGGGATTTATGATATCACTGCTGTCGAAGTTTGGCAGGTATGCATATAGTTCTAGAATAATAATACTAGTTGTACAACCAATCGGTAAAACCTTTCAATAGAGGGTCATAAAGGATATTATCTTTATCCCTTTTTGTATGGGTGGAGGGATCTACTCTTCTACTAGAGGATTGTACCGATTAGTTGTAAATCTAGCATTGATCCTTTTGGAAAGATAACGCTTCAATACAAGCTTATTCTAAATTAATTACCTGTTATATGTGGTGGTGGTTGTTTTTTGTATTTTCAAGGAGGATCGCAAGAAGTGGAGACCAATGCGTAGGGCCTATGGAACAGTGTTCGACGCTCCAAGTCCGCCAAAGGGGCCTCTCAACTTCAGACTTCAGGTGTCGGCCGAGGGCAGCGGTAAAGTAAAATGGGTGCAAATAGCTAGTGCTATTCCTGCTGAGTGGAAGCCTGGAGTGTCATATGATACTTCAATTCAGCTAAACTAATTACGTTCCAGAATGAAGAGTAATACTATTCATAAGTAATGTTTATCGATTACGGGCAATGATGTGATGTATTATTAATTGATTTGTCATTTTAATCCTACATCTAACAATAAAGGTGACAAATCAATTTAACAAACTAAAATATCACATCATTGTTTATAGAAAAACAGCAAGATGAATAGCATTATTCTTATCTACCACTGAGTAAGCTGCATCTATACATAATATGTGTGTCTAGTGTCGACTATTTTGTATTTTCTCTGTTTATTTCAAATATTTGTAGCTGTGGTTTGGATAATGTTTTCCTAGATTGTCTGGTGAAGAAAACAGTGTGCTTTATTTGTATACCAAAAAGAATAAATAGTAAAAGAGTTCATGTTTTGTAATATGAATAAAGTTTTTGTAATATGAATAAAGTTTCTCTATCCACATTAATCTTTCACTTATGCAATCTTTATATTATAATTTGTGAAGTGTCATATAAGTAAAGATGCCAACGTAAAGCATACTAAATATTTTAAGAAAGTTATTAAATAAGTTTTGGAAATAAACCAACAATAATTAGTGGTAATCAAAAAAATAATTGAAAATAAAATAATATTTAATACAAACCTTTAACCAAAAAAATTATTTTGGAAAGACTTTAAATATAACTTCATTTTTTAAAGTTTTAATTCAAAATATTAAATAATAAATAATTTTAATTTTTTATTTAATTTTATCGTGATAAAATTATAGGTTCTGACAGTTTTGCTTATTTACGTGAGTTGAAGTGTTAAAAAATAGTGGGTACTTTTTTTATATTTTTTCTTTTTTAAAATAAAATAGTGAGTTGTTAGAATTATAACTGGATTTATATATATTGAATAATTTGTTTATTTTTAAGTAAAACAGTAACGTATTAATCTTTATATTATTATAATTAAGGTGTCACATTTGGTGTATGCCCTATTGGCAATGCCAACATAATATACGGTTTCTAATTAAAAAAATTAATTGATCTTTTTCATTTTTAATATGGCTGATGTGATGAGTTTTTCCTTTTCTAAGTATATAAAATTAAAAATAAAAAGTATTTTTTCTCTAATTAAAGTGCAGTTTACGTAAATGGAAAGAAATCAAATGAATTATGTAGATGAGATTTTCGGTATTACTACAAATTTAAGTGACATAAAATTACAACAAAATTAAAATTAAGTAGCAATTACAGCTAATCGCGAAAAGAACAACACGTAAAATCATAAAATTTAGAGTGTGTAATGCCCATTTCAAAAAGAAATAAGGCGTTTAATATAAATTTGATCTGTACCAACGAGAAAGACACGTTTTGACAATAAAAGAACTTTTATATATTCATTTCTAATTATTCGTTTACAATTAATTAATCTCCAAGCGATTATTGTGCAGTGTTATGCACAGCAATTAGAGTTGAAGTTACACATTTTCATAAACTTCTTTATTATACGATATACGTAAAGTTTTATAATTTAAAATTGTGAATTTACTCCACATTTTTTGCACTGACTATAATATACAATATTATAGATTTCAATAATTGTTTGCAATTATGCAATCTCCTATGCATAAATTACATCAATTATGTAATTCAACATTTATATTTATAGTTTTATATTAATTATTTATCGTATATAAATTTAATTGTTCGCCGTGCGTTGCAGGTGTATGATACTAGTATAATTATTAGTACTTTCGAAGAAGATGGACCCGCCCTCATCATATAGCTTCATTTAGAATGTTATTGTTAATATTCTTTTCAAAAGACAATCAAGAATGTCTAACCTATATAGACCTATTGATTGAATTGATTAGTACCTAACACCTCACTCTTGTTTTTAAATGCACAATTTTCGGAAAAAAAAATTGAAGAGCGACTTGTATAAATAGCCAAAAACAAAATAAAATTCTAGATACAACCATGCATGTTACAGTCCATAATTTGAGCAATTCATAGTGGCTTAATGAAAAACAATCACCCGCTGCCTTTTTAAAAATGTCACCAAATCAGCGAATCCTCTTCAATCAGATCATCCACCGACCATCAGCAACCGGAACCATCACTATGTCTTCTTCTCCAGTAGTTGCAATCTCAGGTGGAAGTAACAGATAGAGATAGAGCTGAATAGATCTGAACGATATCCAAGTGCGAGAGAGAAAGGAGAGTGATATTATTGTTAGAGAGAGAAAGGAGAGACTGATATTATTGTCAGGGGGACAGAGGAGAGAGAGATTGAGAGAAAGTTAGAAACGATTCTTGTTAATAGAATTAGTATTGGGTGGCCCAAAAAATCAAATATATTTTTTAATTAAAAGAAATTATTTTTAATTTTAGGTGGTGGTTCTTGAAAATAATTGCTACCCGTTATTTTAGAACGGGTGGCGGTTCTTTTCAAGAACCACAACCTAAAGTTGAAAATAATTTTTTTTTTAAATAAATACCTTTTGGATGGTAGTTTTTCCTAACAATCTTACTCCAAGGTACGACACTGAATATCCTAGGTACAGCACTAAATATCCACCTTGTGCCCGGTCACCAAGTTTTTTGACGACAATTGGAGAACGTGTGAATGAAGTGGTCCAATCAATGAAGCAATTTTTCCTTGATAGCAATTTTTCCTTGATAACAATTTTTCTCCCTCCAGCTGTATGCAAGCATGGTGTGAATCCATGGATACATTCAAAGATGAGCTCAAAATATTGGAAGGCATAATGTAATCTCTCTCTCTCTCTCTATTTTCAAGCTGCAATTTCAATTCTCCGAAGCCTCTTATACTCTTTCAATGCGTCAATTAGACAAAATCTGAGTAAGCTTTTATAATGAAAATCCTTAATTTGACCTAATCTATAACTATATCTATATATATATAGAAAAGCTGGGAATTTTCCTCCTATTTCTTAATTAAGAAAATGCTTTTCCCGCCTAAGAATCTCAACCTTTTTTAATATTTTTTCATTTGAGTTAGTCCCAACAATTAAGGGCTACAATCTATCTAATCTATCCAAAGTAAAGAAATAGTGCTTGAAATGGATCTGCACTTATCTATCAAACCTTGAAAATGGATTTGGCACTACAAATTTTTAAAATTTTTTTATTATTAAAAAATTATTTAACCACCCGTTTTCATGCTTGTACTCTTTGATCTTTTTTTAATTAATAATTATAATTAAAGAGTTTTAATTAGGTAACGATTATACCTTTTAAAGATTCAAACTTTTTTTAAAAAATATGTAAATTTTTGCAAGATATCTCTAGATACCCTAAAATTTAATATATATATATATATATATATATAACCACACATACGTAATTTCCAATCAATTAGCTAATTAGTCAACCTATTATTTTTCCCCCAAATTTTTGGCAATAGTATTGCAACATTTCTACTTAACAAAACTCGGAAGGTCATACGGTTTTGACACTTATTATTATTATTATTATTATTACTAGCAGTAACACCCATGCGTTGCACGGGAAGCCGAGTACATTGATACGTAATTTCTATTAATATATATAAATTATTAGTACTGAAAATAATTACAAAAAATAACACTATAATCTAAAACATCACACGATTTAAGTAAAGCATATTCACTTTTAAAAAACAAAAAAAACATTCAATGGAGTTTCAATTCCAACCTATAAATATTGGTACAACTTGTAACGATCAACATTTTGAAAATATCCATGAACAACATAATTTTACATTCGTATCCAACAATAATGATATTCGTTAATTATCCACAAAATTATATTGGACTATAATACCAAGCATTCTGTAAAATTGATAAATACACATCAATCTTGAATGCGCAATGGACAATATGTGGTAGTCTTTCCTTCACGGCTTTCTTGTCACGCAATGCATAAGGAATGGATGTATGATTGATACACATGGTAACCTACAATAGCAAAAGTAAGAACAAATCTCATTACTATTGAAAAATACAAAAGCAATCCATAAGACCTCGATGATAATAAAGTAAATAATTGGCCACAACAATAAACCTAATTAATATAGCTAATAAAATAATTTTATAAAAATTTTGATAGAATTTCGCCTGTATTTCATACTAATCCATCCTGCAAACATCAAAAGCGAAACTTACCAAAAGAACAAAACTTAAAGGGTGTTAGGATATGTATAAAAATGGATTTTTATGTGATATAGGAGAGAGAATGAGTGAAGTTGAATGACGAAGATTTGTGTAGTACAGTAAGGTCCCACGAGATATGTGGATGTAAAATAAGAGAGAGAATTAGTGGGGTTGAAAAGAATGTGTAAAAATATATAAAAATGTGTAGAAGAACGGGCTTTTAATTTACAACAAATAAAAGTTTTGATAAATATTAATAGTATAAAAATAGAATAACAAAAAATACAAACTGAATATTGGTTAGAGCACTAAACTTAATTAATATAATAGTGAAAGAATTCTATAAAATAAATATAAAATAAAATAAAATAACATTAAATTAAATGCTATAATTATTAAAATAACCAAAATAAAAAATTCTATTAACTTTTGCTGAACTTTTATATATATATATATATATATATATATATTGAAATTATTTTGCATTCTATTATATTCAATCTGATTAGAGGATATTAATTATACAATCGTGTGATATATGGTATTGACAATCAATATATGAATAATAATTTCAAAAATTTTATTGTGAAATATAATCAACACATAAATATATTATAGAAATGACAATGTAATAGGTACAGTTTGGCAGACCCAATACCCCGGTCTTATCCTTATCTTTGTCCCGGCCATATCTTCATTTAATCGAAGTCGAGTGAAAATGAAATAAGAGGAAACTAATTCTCATTCCTATCCATACGGCATCATGATCGTGTCATCTGAATGAATTAATTAACTGTAGTATAATTTATTTTAACGAATTTTCATTCTTAAGCTAACTATTCCTAAAATGAATTAATTCTGTCTAAAGTAATTAGTTTAATTGTCGTAGCTTTGAGAATTATATGAATTTAATTTTAAAAATATTAAGAGATATCTTTTATTCTTTAGGAGAAATCTTGCCAATAGATTGCAATATAATTAGTTTGTAATTATTTTTTAAAATTAATACTATTTTTTCTGTTTTAGCAATATAATTAATTTTGGTTAATTTTCATCCAAAAAAACTGTGTAAATTTCTATCTAATGAAACTGAAACAAATTAAATAATCATAGAATTAATTTTAATTTTTATCGAATTATCTCCAAAAAGATTTAATTATTTCCAAAATAATTAGCTTAAAATCTATAGTTCTAAGAATTATATAAATCTAATTTTAAAGATATTTTGTAATTTAAAAGATATCTTATAATGCAAAAAATTTATTTCAATTTTAGGAAAAATCTTGCTAACTGTAGCAATCTCATGAATTTTAATTAATTTTTATTTTTTAAATTAATTATATTTCTTCCCTTTGAAAATATAATTAATTTTAATTTATCTTTGTCCATTGAAACGATGTCCAATTAAATGTCAATAACATAATTAATAATAATTAATTGCAATATAAATAATTTTAAATAATTTTCATTTTTAAACTAATTATTTCTAAAAGAATTAATCATTTCCAAAGTAATTAGCTTAATAACCTCAATTTTAAGAATTGTACAAATCTAACTTTAAAGATATCTTATAGTTAAAAGACTTATTAGCGTCATAAGGACCCGAACTTTAAATTCGTTGCGCACTAAGAGCCCATGCTTTTTTTTTTGGCAATTCAGTACCCAAACTTGATATTTGCTGCGCCGTAAGGACTATCGCCAGCTTTTCACCGTTAAGTCATCCCATGTGCTCTTCATGTGTGATTTTTCAGGTCCAAAAATGATCCA
Organism: Jasminum sambac; assembly: GCA_018223645.1. Taxonomy (NCBI): domain Eukaryota; kingdom Viridiplantae; phylum Streptophyta; class Magnoliopsida; order Lamiales; family Oleaceae; genus Jasminum; species Jasminum sambac. Next base: position 37,738,176 of record CP073640.1, read on the forward strand.
AAACTTTGTATATTATTACAATCAAGTCCCAAATATTGAAAAATATATATTTTAGTTCCAAATTTAATTAAATTTGACTAAATAGTCCCAAATTTAGTTAATTTTAGTCCCAAATTCAATTAAATTTGTCGAATTAATTTGATACTGATTAAATAGTTTTTATCAAAAAATTTCAATGCAGTAATATTTATTCGTAAATATAAATAATATCACCAGTTTCCAAAATCTACTTTAGTATTAGAGACGCATACATTTTGATTTTAACCTACAAAAACATAATTATTGTACATATATAAACTTTTATTATGAATATAATATATTAGTGCAAAAAAATATCAAATGTAAAAAATTAATCAAATCAAATCACAAAAATATAAAAAAAGAAAAATAATTAAAAAATTTTCTTTAGCATTATAGACGCGCCCATTTTGATTTTAAACAATAATTATTAATAATAAATGTAGTTATTGTACCTATATAAAATTTTATTTTTAATATATTACAGTAAAAAAATATTTTGAACACAAAGAATTAATCAAATCAAATAAATTTATCAAAAAAAAGGAAGAAACAATCATCCCCACCCCAACCCCTTCCCCCAACACCACCATCGGACTGGTGGTGTTGATGGTGGTTCGAAACCACCGCTTTTTTTATATATAAAATTTATTTGATTTGATTAATTCTTTGTGTTCGAAATATTTTTTTACTGTAATATATTACTAATAAACTTTTATGTAGGTACAATAATTACATTTATTATTAATAATTGTTGTTTAAAATCAAAATGCGTTCGTCTATAACGCTAAAAAAATTGAATTATTTTATTTTTTATATTTTTGTGATTTGATTTGATTAATTCTTTGTATTCGATATTTTTTTGCAGTAATATATTATATTAATAATAAAATTTTAAATATGTACAATAATTATGTTTTTGTAGATTAAAATCAAAATATATGCGTCTCTAATGCTAAAACAGATTTTGGAAAGTGGTGATACTATTTATATTTACGAATAAATATTACTGTATTGAAAATTTTGATAAAAACTATTTAATCAGTAGCAAATTAATTCAACAAATATAATTAAATTTGGGACTGAAATTAACTAAATTTGGGACTATTTAATCAAATTTAATTAAATTTGGAACTAAAATATACATTTTTTAATATTTGGGGACTTGATTGTAACAATATCCAAAGTTTCGGACTATTTTGGATTTGAAAAATCGCAGGTGAGGAGCACATGGGGAGAATTAACTGTGGAAAGCTGATGGAAGTCCTTACGGCGCAGCAAATATCAAGTTTGGTTACTGAATTGCCAAGAAAAAAATAGGTCCTTAGTGCGTAGCGAGTTCAAAGTTCGGGTCCTTATGGCGCTAATAAGCCTAATTAGAAAGATATCTTGCAACATAAAAAATATAGATACAGATAGGTATAGATATATATTCAGGTAATTAGAAAAATTGATGTTACATATTTCTTTTATCATACTAAAATTAAATCTTTGCAAAATTGCTCATTTTAATTAATGTTAATTTTGTTTAACTATTTCTATTTTTAAAAATAATTGATTATTTATGAAACTAATTAAAAGGTTCTATCTAATTTTTTAATTTTCATGTTGCACATTTCTTTTAATTTTCATGTAAAAATGTAACGAATTATAATTTTGTATCTCCACAAAATTAAATTTTAGCGAAATTACTAATAATAATTAAATTTCATTTTGTAGCTTATTATTTTTAAAAATAATTATTTATTTCTAAAATAAATTAATGAGCCTGTCATAATTTTTAAATTTTAATAGTAATTTTCGCAAGAAAAGAGGAGAGAATTTGACAGAATATCTAATAAATTACATTATATCTAACTTTTGTTAAAAATTTATGCCTACGTCTGTTTATAGTTTATACTTACTTTATTTATAAATAAAATATTTCAATACATACATGATGATAAGTTAAAGACAATAAGACGGATATCGGATTCCTAATATATAGTCAATGTTAATATCGGATAAAAACAAAAGGAAAGATAGAATCCGACTCCTAATATATATAGTTGATCATTATTATTCTACATGTTAATATATTCTATATATCTATTGTAAAATATAATTAATGTGTTGTGAGTGAGAAAACTAAATTAAAAAAATATTAAAATATGAGCCGAAAATTTCCTCCGAAATCGGTCTCTATTTATTAATATATATATATAAATAAATATATATATAGATTATGTATAAACAAAAAGAGGTGAATGTAAATAATTTTTTGTATAGATATAGATATTCAATATAGAATTATATAATATAGATAATTATTATGGTAGGATAATGGTTATTTAAGGATAATGATGAAATAAAGATATTTGTGTTATTTTATGAGTGGGAAAATAGTCCCCAAAAATTCAAAAGAGCCAATAAAAGTGAAATTTAATGAGCGGGAAAAATTGGCTCCAACCAAATTCAAAAATGTGCCTCTCTTTATTAATATATAGATTATTATTATTATTATCATTATTATTATTATTATTGTTATTATTATACAAAAATTTTCTCAGAAATTTCTATAATACTCTTATTATAAGGTTTTTGATATGGATAGATTGGATTTGTTTTTTAAAAAAAGGTGGAACATAATAATTAAAAGAAACATGTAATATTAAAATTAAAAAATTATATTGAATAGATTAATTAATTTTATAAATAATAAGGTAAAATAAAAGTTAATTTTTTAGAAAATAAAAAATATTTGAAATGAACAATTTCGCTAAGATTTAGTTTTTCTGTGATACAAAATTGCCATTCGCCAAAGAATTTCAACCTTTTTAATATATTTTTTTCTTTTAGTTAGTCCCAACAATCAAGGGCTATAATCTATCTAATCTATCCAAAGTAAAAAAATAGTGCTTGAAATGGATGTGCACTTATCTATCAAACCTTCAAAATGGATTTGGCACTACAAATTTTTAAAATTTTTTATTATTAAAAATTTATTTAACCACTTGTTTTCATGCTTGTAAGCTCTTTGATCTTTTTTTAATTAATAATGATAATTAAAGAGTTTTAATTATGTCAGGCTTAGACCTTCTAAAGATTCGAACTTTTTTCAAAAATATGTAAATTTTGCAAGATATCTCTAGATATCCTAAAATTTAAAAATCTATATATATATAAAAGCACGCGTACCTAATTTCCAATCAATTAGCTCATTAGCCAACCTATTAGTTTTCCCCCAAATTTTTGGCAATAGTATTGCAACATTTTTACTTAATAAAACTCAAATCTTCATACGGTTTTGAAACTTTTATTATTATTATTATTATTATTATTATTATTATTATTATTATTATTATTATTATTATTCTGCAAAAATTTTCTCATAAATTTCTCTAATACTCTTATTATAAAGCTTTTTGATATGGATAGATTTCATTTGTTTTTCTAAAAAAAGGTGCAACATAGCAATTAAAAGAAACATGTAATATTAAAATTAAAAAAAGAGATTGGATAGATTAATTAATTTTATAAATAATTAGGTGAAATAAAAATTAATTTTTTTAAAAAATAAAAATATTTGAAATTAAGAATTTCATTAAGATTTAGTTTTTCTACATACAAAATTACCATTCATTAAATTTTCATACAAAAATTAAAAGAAAAGTGTAACATTAAATTTAAAGTTCGATTGGACCCACTTATTAATTCTTGCAATAATTAATTATTTTTATAAGTAATTAGGTAAAAAGAAAAAATTAACCAAAATTACAAATTTCGCTATGATTTAACTTTTGTATGATACAAGTTGCGATTCATTAAATTTTAAATAAAAATTAGAAGAAATATGTAACTTGAAAATTAATTTTAGAAATAATTAATTATTTTTAAAAATAAAATTAGCTGAAAAATGAAAATTAATTAAAATTCTCAATTTTTCACATATTTAATTTTGGTGTGATAAAAATTTATGATTCTTTAAATTTTTTCACAAAAAGTAAAATAAACATGTAAAACTTTATATATATATATATATATATATATATCAATCATTCGATTGTAAAAGTAGCCCCTTTTTTTAATTAATTGAATCGATATTCATATCTATATCTATATTTTTAAATTGCAAGATATCTTTTTAAATTATAAAATATCTTTAAAATTAAATTCATAGAATTCTTTAAATTGTAGCCATTAAACTAATTATTTTTAAATTATTAATTAATTTTATAAATAATTAGGTTGAAAATGAAAATTATATATATATAATTAAGCTAAATTAATTATATTACAAAGATTTAATTGGACATGGTTTTAGTTGAGAAAGATTAATCAAAATTAATTATTATGTTACTAAAAAGGAAAATATATATTTAATGTAAAAGGAAAAAAAATTAAAATTCATTTAATTGCTAGGGTTGGAAAGATTTCACCCGAAAATGAAAGAAATCCTTCAAATTGCATGGTATATCTTTTAAATTAGAAGATATCTTTAAAATTAAATTGATACAATTTTTAAAAGTAAAGATATGAAGCTAATTATTTTAAAAATAATTAATTCTTTTTATAAATAAATAGCTGAAGAGTTAAAATTAACTAAAATCAATTATATTGCAAATAATTAACATTAATTATATCGTTCAGATTTAATTGGACTCGGTTCCATTGGTTGAAAAATAAAACGGTTTCACGGAACGAAAATTAATTATATTGTTAAAACAGAAAAAATAGAATCAATTTAAAAAACCAAAAATAATTAAAACTAATTATATTACTATGAGTTGTTAGGATTTCCTTTAAAAAATGAAAGCTATATTTTAACTTGTGAGGTATCATTTAAATTATAAAATATCTTTTAAATTATAACATATCTTTAAGATTAGATTTATGCCATTCTTAAAATTATAGCTTTTAAACTAAATATTTTAAATATAATTAATTATTGTACCGGTAATTAGCTAAAATAAAAATTAATTAAAATTATTATATCATTATGATTTAATAGGACACAATTTTTTGGACCAAAGTTAATCAAAATTAATTATATTGCTATGATTTAATAAGACACAGTTTTATTGGACCCAATTAATCAAAATTAATTATATTACTAAAAGGGGAAATATAATTAATTTAAAAAGAACAAAAAATTAAAATTAATTAGATTGTTATCGGTTGGAAGACTTCTCCTAAAAAATGTCAAGATATCTTTTAAATTATAAAATATCTTTAATCATACAATTCCTCGAATAAGATCTTAAGAATTTTATTTTTAAAAAAATAAATTGTGTTATTTATGGATGGACATTAGATTATGTAATAATAATAATAATTTTAAATTAATATTTTATACTACTTTTATTTAGTTTAGATTTTGTTTACTTTTGAAATATCATCGATCAAGCCATCTATCTTAATTATTAATCATATATTTTTTAATTTATTTATCTTATCCAAATTAATTTAAATTTGATATCAAAATCATTGACGACTTAATCAAAGAGAACAAAAATTTACATACCACATTAAGAATTCTATATAATTTAAATTATTTAAAATAAACATCTAAATTCATGAGTTTAGAAAAATATGTTAAGGTGAACAAGTGTATAGTATGTTTTGAAAAAATTAGATGTGATTAATACATATATAAAAAATAAAAATAAAAGTTTTCAATTACATGATCACGGTGGGCCGTGGACGAGGATGAGAATTTTTTTAGCAGGGATGCGGATTAGGAATGGGGAGTCCCCATCCTGTTATAATTCTTATATTATCTTCACCGGACTTCGATTAAATGAGGATTTGGCAGAGACGGGATAAGTATTTCCTTAAGGGGCCAGGAACACGATGTTTGTGTCTGCCGATTTGTATTCGCTACATTGTCATTTCTATAATATATCTGTATATTGATTATATTTCACAATAAAATTTTAAAAATCATTATTAATATCTTTAGTATCAACACCATGGATCACACGGGTGTGCAGTTAATATCTGCGAAATTTGTAATTAAATATTATAGAATGTACAATAATTTTAAACGAAAAACTATAAGTACTACGAAAGTTAGTAGAATTTTTCAGTGTATTTTTTTTATAGGGGTAATTTCACTTAACATCCTCAAACTTTCACAGTAGACACAACTTTGCCCTCATTCTTATTTTTCACCATTTTTTGTCCTCTAACTTTTATATATTCATATTTTATGTCTGTTTTGTCAAAATGGGAATAGACTATTGGTAAATTTCACTCTATGCACCCAAGCTTTCAATTTTAACACAATTTTGTCCCCAATATTTTCCGTTTTACTGCTTGGCCCCAAATTTCTCCTATTCGTGCATAACGTCCCTCAATATCAAATTTTGTCGACTATATTTAGTTGGCCAGTTGTTGTTGAAACTGTTGTTTTGACATATTTTTGAATCACAAGTTTAAGTGGTATTTTTTAATCTAGATTTGTGGTAAACTATTAATTTGGTATTTTCGGATATATCTATGGTGCTATAGGCATTTAATCAAGTTTTATTTTTAATGTTAAATACGACTTTCCAATCCCATACATCTGCAAAAGTGCTACAGTGACTATCGTTGTTATTTTGAAGATATTACATGCATTATCCTATGCTCTAGGGACAATACGTCGAAATGCATGCTTGCAGGGACGAAATTGTATCAAAATTGAAAGTATGTAAACATAGAGCAAAACTTACCAAAATTTTATTCCCATTTTACCCATCACTAATGTTCAATTTAATGGACTGCAATACATGGGAAACTCTATCGAACTTTTAGTGTTTTTACCAGTATTCAATTCTTTTTTTGGTGGTGTTATTTCATACTATTAATATTTATCAAAACTGCTTTGTTAGAAAATTAATCTCAGGTGGAAAAAAGTCAAGAACAGGCACTCATTGGTGTGGTGTGTTTTTTTTTAGGAGGCCAGTCTCCACTCGAGGGCAATTGTATGTTGTGGTTTCAAGGGTTACGAATATGATGGATTTGAAGTTTGTGATATGTGGTGATGATGGTCGTCCAACCACCTCGACCACAAATGTCTTATATAAAGAAGTGTTTAGTAAATTATAGTTTCATACTTATTAATCTCATTAAGTATGTTGTTTACTTTATTTGCTTTTTACATAAAATCCTTATGTCGTTCGTAGTTTGACATTTGAAGGGAAAGATTGAAGTATATATTATTATCTTTGTGCTCTTATATTTGTATAGGCATAATATCCCCATCACAAAGTTGGTGGAGTTATACAGATTGATGAGATGCAACACTTATTCATTAGTAGCAGTGTGCTTGAAAAAGGTAACTCAACATACTTGTCAAAAATTACACTTTCGATGAGTTTCATTGACCATATCTTAAATATGATTTTGCTTCTAATATATTTGTAGGTTTCTGATGCTAAGGCGCAAGCGTTTGTGTAAATGTGATGTTAGAAATGTTCCTCCCATCTAAAAATTCATGTATTGTCCTATTATTGTTCACTCGTATAATAACACGAAATTTTATATTCTATGTGACAATTACGGGTGTGACTTATATTTGAGACCATTCATTCTTTTTTGTTAAAACGCTTAGATGTTTCTATTATATTATTTGCCCGTGTGTTTTTGTTCGCTATCATTGATAGTGTTACGTTGGATTGATTTTATTATTGAGGGCCATTAGGAGGATTGTAAACTAAGTTCTGTATTTTTTGGTGAGTTTTCCCTTGGGTGTTTGCAGGATAGATTAGTATGAAATATAGGGAAACTCTACGGAAATTTTTATAGAATTATTTCATTAATTATATTAATTAAGTTTATTGTTCTGGCATCTATCGATAATGTTATTAACTAACATCTATCGATAATGTTATTAACTAAAAAATTTATCCCCCGTCAATGCACGGGTGAAACAACTAGTTCCTAGAATGGTTGATTAAGAATTTTTTACTTTCATAGTCTGCCACAAGAGACACATGTTCAATAAGGAAAGATATTATGTAGGATTTAGTAAGTCAATATATGGAAATAAAAATAGCTTGCAAATCAAATTAACAATGAAACAAAGTGAAAGGGTTTGAAGTGAAATTTAATAGGCCAGACAACTCAGATGACCAACAATGTGTCATAAATAATTTGACGCAACACAAATCTACTTATATAAAAATATTATACAAAATGTTTATAACTTTGTTATAATGGGAAAAACAAAAATGCTCAACACTTGAATTAAAGCATTACTTTAAATGTACAAGTAACATATATTGGCGAATCTGCAGTTAGGAGTTACAGCAAACATGCATAGGGGATAATAAATATGCAATTTTTGTGTCCCGATAAATCTTTCTCTAAGATCGAATTGGTGTCTATAGGGGCATAACCAGGATTTCTGGTGAGTGCGATCACAAATTCTACACCCCTTAGTGCGCACTGGAGTTTCACTCCTTCCTCGAAAGCATGGCCGGACTGGAAAAGGAACCAAAGGATTAGACATGGCCCTCGCTAGGATCCAATACAAATATAATACTTTTCAATTATTTTTTTGCATGTTTTCATATTGAAAAACCGTTTTGTTGACCATTACCTACCACTTGAGATATTTTTTTGTATTCAACTAGAAGAAACCCACTATATTGACGCTCTCGTTTAGGTTGAAATTGTTTGTTAAATGTCAATACTAAGCTAAACCCTAGATAAAAAAAATTAATCAACAAACAATCGAAATTGTTTATTCAATTTCAACATTGTTTATTCAATTCCAACACTAAACAAAACTAAACTAAGCTTAACATTAGATTAAAAAAACTAATGGACAAAGAACCAAAATTATTTATTCAATTTCAACACTAAACAAAACAACACTAAAATAATTAAGAGGGCCAACAACCCCTAAGAAAAATATACCGCCAAACTAAATTAAGTCCCGAATCCTGATTGTCATATATGCCTAAATGGCTAGATAAAAAATTAATCAAAAAGATAAGAAGCAATGAAAAAATCGTGATCGTTCAATTTCAATACTAAAAAAATAAACTAAAGTAATAGGAAATTAAACTAATTAAGTGAATCTTAAATTAAAAATTATTCAACTAATAATCACGATTTTTTCGCTCAATTTCAATACTAAAATTAGGCTAATTAAATTAATCAAACCTTAGATCAAAAAATTTATCAGCGAACAACCACAATTTTTTATTCAATTTCAATCCCATACCAGACTACACTAAATGAAACTAATTAACCAAACTAATAAACCCTAAATAAAAAAAAATCTTTGGTTTTAGCATTAACTTGTCTCTTTTTTTTTCTCCTTTTTTTTGGGCATTGTAAAATATCAAAATTACCCTTCCAATCAATAACTATCAGGCGCAATTAAATACATTACTTTTATGCGTGTAAAAATTAGTCTTAAGTTTTTGTTAAATTAAACTAGTATTTTTACCCGTGCGTTACACGGGAAGATTGTATCTAAGATATAATTTAGAATCCGATGGCGGATTTTGCAACCCGCAAATTTTTTGGTGTGGGTCCAGATTGGCATGTACTCACCCTAAATCAATTCTATTAACTGCGAATAATTGTATTTTTTAAATTATAAAAAGTTTAATATAAGCAAAAATATTTGGACATTTGGAAACGAAAAATATTTGATCCATAAATTATAAGTCCACGATGAAGTGTCTCGCCATTATCCCATTCACCATTTGCTAAAAAAAAAATTTGAGGTGAGAAAAAAATTATTTCGTGGCTCAACTCGCAGAGCTAAAGTCTTACTTGACCCTTCTCTTGACCCACCCCTAGTATTCGTGGGTTGGCACAACTCAATAGCTCATTGGTCTAGGGATGAGTTTTGGCCAACCTATACCAAACCCGACCCGTTGTCATTTCTAAAAACGAATATTAATATATCGAGGAGAAACTCACCAATTTAATATGACTTGAAGTCATCTTCAATCTTTGTAGTAGGCATGTGTCAAAATCTAGCTAATCCGTAAATTCACTCCCCATTAACAGTCTAATAAAATATAATTATAGAAAATACAATTAATACACATGTTTACAACATAATTAAGGAAAAAGGAAAAATCTAAAACCTAAAATTTTATTTAAAAAAGAGAAAAGAGAAAGATTTTTTTTCTTTTCTTTCCTTTTTTTTTTTAATTTTACAAACACATTTACACTCAACCATATTTAAATTCAGACATTTTCAATTTATTCTCCATGACAAATATGCTTCAAAATTGATGAGATAATGGTAAGTCGCAAATTAATATGAATAGAAATTAGCGATTGTTTTGAATAAGGGCACAAAATTAAGCCCAAAGATCCGATGACCTCATAAAACGACTCTATGAATTTTTGCCATCATTGAAGTCTCACTAAGCAATCACCATTCACTATACATAGATTGATTTGGATTAAGCCTTATTTTTTACCTGATCAAGCATTCGATTTGCTTGCTATTCTTCTGCTTCAATTTTTTTCCTTTGTCATTGAATAATATGTATATGAATAGTAAGTTAGTCATTTTATCACAGTTGATTTTATAACCAATATTATGTGTTAAAAGACATATTTCTATTACTTATGTTATTCGTAAACATGTTTCTTACTATTTCAAAATAATTACCTAACACAATTAAGTATGTAGCAAGGTTAAGAAGTGAAAAGGCATATGATAAATTGTTGTAAATGATTTTATATTTAATTATAAATGGAGTAAACAAACGAAAAGGAAAATATCCATGATCAAAACACCACAAAGTTTCATAGTCCATAATGATTGGACAGTCGAAACTAATTCTGAAAAGGTCACAACTTTCGATTCTAAAGTTAAGTGTCAAATGGATAAGAACGACTTATCCTGATTTATCTATGTTTCTATACATTCAATGAACTGGAAATTCAAAAATGACAACAATGGGAAGGACAAGATACACCATATGAAACATTTTGACCCTCAATTCTTGAGCTTCAACAAATAAAAAATAATAATAATAATAATACCAATAATTATATTATAATAATAATGAATAAATAATAAATAAAAAAAATAAAAAACTAAAGATAAACCCAGATGCACACAACATGTATTGTGAATTTTCAAAATAAATTAATAAAAGAAGTTAAGGACTATAAACATCAATAACACACATATATAGCTATCTAGAGCAATGTTCATCAACTTTAAATCCACTGATAATGAAACAAATTTAAAATATTCGTAAACATGGATAAATATCTCAACTGTTTTGCATCCACACCAAGACTAATTCCAATTAATCTCTTAACATAATCAACTACTTTTTTCGCCTCTGTTTAGAAACCATAGTCGTCTAGACCTTGCGAATAGTCTGATGTTTTTCAATTTCCACCCTGGCCCAATGCTCTGGTCCAATGTCAAATTGGTTGGAGTTCCACAACAACGCACATAGCCGATGGAACCTTCACTTCCTCAACTATTCTCCACCTGCTAAATGATCAGAAATCAATTAAAGTACGACTTAAGAACTCTATTTAACTAAAGACACCTAAAATAGTGTATACAGAAAAAATACGATAAGCCAATGCTTTCCCCATATATTTTGCAATTCATAAGTCTTACTCAAACCCAAAGTCTAAACTACATATCATGCCAATACTTGACATTCAATAAAAACAAAGCATGTTGTATATTTAAATAGTCCTATATGGAAAAAATGAAGAATTGGGGAAAAGAAAAAGTCGAATAACTACTCTGAACCTTCGATCGATTAAATAAAGAAAAGCGGTTCTATGCCAATCCTTAAACTTCCCTTTGATATCTCATAGGCTAACTAAAGAATCGACAATTCCAACAGCAAAATATATGTGCAGGATTAACATTATCGAGTTTATATAATAGACCCGACTATCATCAATTACCTCGCTCAACACAGCATAGATATTTTGATAGGAGGATCATTACCTAACAGTGATTCTATCAGGCCCTCATTATTTCACATTTTGAATAAGAAAACATATAAAATAGGTTTGACACACACCTTCCTAGCATGATAGACATGCTAAACCACATTCATGCAAGTTCTCCGTAATGGATTTGGGTGCGATTTGCGTGAAAAAAAAAATGAATTAGAAGAACTATTATTACCGTTTTGAAGCGCAAGATGTTAGCAGTCGAAGCTTTTTCCGGCGAGAAGACACCTGCATCGGTAGTATCCATCACTCAATCGTTCCCAGTATAGAGAGAAGGAAGACGATTTTTCTTTGTTGGTAGAGAAATTGGCTCAGTAATTGAGAAAACCGATTCTGTGATTAAATGGAATTTGGGAGATTTGCGGGTATTACGGATCCCAAACGGATTTGCGTTAGATGATGGTAAAGGTCGAGAGTTACGGGCAAGATTTGAATGCAAAATGGGATACGGAAGAGATTTGATTCATGGTTATTATTAATTAATTAATATTTAAAGATTATTATATAGAGTTCAAAAACTACCGCAATTAGGGAAGCAATGAACCAAATTCTATATATTAACAATTAACAATAAAATAATATTTTTTTTATTTTGAAAAATGCAAGTTTGAGCGAGAAATAAACATAGGTTATGTCATCAATAGGCTTCTTGGGAAAATATTGATTGACAAATTATTGGGATTGCAATTTACGAAAAAAAGAATTAAATAAAATGAAAAACTGTCTCAAGGGGGCAAATTTTATCAATAAATTATTATATTTAATTTAATTTAATTTAATAAAAAAATCAGAATAAATAAAAAATGTGAATATAAATAATTTTTTAATCAGTCTTAAGGATTGAAGCAAATCGAGCAAAATCTATTTTTTGATTAATCAATATTTATTAATCCCTAAAAATGAGTTATGAGAATTAAGAATAAATAAAAAACAATATAAATAATTTTTTATGGATATGGATATAGAATATAGATATAGAATTATAGAATATAGATAATTATTATGGTAGGATAATTATGGCCATTTAAGGATAATGATGAAATAAGGTAATTAAATAATGAATTAAAAACTTAATTAAGTGCATTGGAGGGAAAACTTAATGAGTTGGAATAAAAGAATGAATTAAAAAATTAAGAAAAATGTGTACAAGGCGGGAAAAAACCTTGCTTTTATATATATATAGATGATTTTAACTTTTATTTTTTATTTTTTTATTTTTGGTCCATAATTAAATTGATTCACCAATTTGACATGATAAAACAGTTTTTATGGGAAAAAAAACTTCTTTTATTCGTTGTTCTTTTTGTTATTATGAATTCTTGTTGCCTTAAAGACATCCATTAGCATTACATGCTCTTGCAAGATAATGACTTCTTGAGAAGGGTAATTGTAAAATAAAATTTCGCATAAATCAAGTGGCCTTGCGTGTTCATTTTTGGGTCAATTGTAATTTTGGTCCCTAATTTTTACACTTATTTTCATTTCCATCCCCAACCTTTTTTTAGCCGACAACCCCCCAACTTTTGAAACATTAACGACATTCATCAAAAATTCACTATTCCATCCGTTTGATCATTAGTAAAAAAATTTTCAAACTTTTTTATTTAATGAACGAATGGTATTTTAGCAATTTAACATTTATGTTAAGGGTAAATTAAAAATTTATTCCTTACCTTTACCCTCATTTGCACCCTCATTTGCACTATCGTCCCCAATCTTCTTTTTTTTTTTTTAGTTGACAAGCCTCAAACCTTTGAAATTTGGTGACGTCGATCCAAAACTCACTATTCCATCTATCTGACCATCAGTGAATCTTTGTTAATTTTTTATTTAATAAATGAAAGGTGTTTTAGTAAACTAACATCTACTTTTCTTATTTTTTATTAAAAATAAAGATGAGATCCTTCTCTTGCAATGTAAATACTAGTATGAAAATTCCATTCAAACCCCTTGATTCATCAAATCTTCAAACAAAGCTTAATATCCATATAAGTCCTTCATTGTTAGTACTAAATTTTCTTAGATTATACAATTTAAACTTTTATGTATAACTGTTTCAATTTTGATGCATAATTTTATCAAACTAATTTCATCATTATTAAATAGTTTTAATCGAAATTATTTGATAATTAGTACATATTTGGGCTAATATTGTAGATTTAAAATTTTAGAATATATAGACAAACATTTCAATTTTAACAAATTATTTAATATTAATATTTTTATTATACTGTTTCCATCCCACAAAGATAGTTAAATATAATATTCTTATTCTTTCAAAAAAGATGGCCTATTTTCCATATTGAGTATGTTTTTAATTTTTCATTTTCATAGATACCCCCTCATTATTGTACTTTGGTATTATTCCACATTAATTACTTATGACTAATAATTAATAATACATAAGGGTTCATATGTAAAAAATAAGGTAAAATCCAATATTTCAACTAAATTAACTACAATTTCCGTAATCTGTGTGAAAATAGCTATAGAACTATTTTTGGGGGACGGAGTGTGCATATCTTCACTAATTTGCAGTTTAATAATGTTATTAACATAAAAATAAATTTTAAGTAAAAAATCACACCAATGAAACAAGAAATGTAAAGTAATAATAATAATTAAAAAATGCCCACAATAATAATTAAAAAAATACCCATGGGTGTTCTCCCACCCACTTGTGTAAAACATTGTCAAGGACCATATAGTTAGTTTTTCATAGATTGAATAAAATAGATGTTAATTTTCTAAAATATCCCTTATTTATTAAATAAAAATTAACTCTCTCTCTCTCTCTCTCTCCCCCCATATTTCCTCGGCTAATGATTCGGCACCCACATGTGGGCATTTTAAGGTGCTCACATGTGGGCTGATGATTGACATAGACTCTACACCACCATCCGGGGGTTGGCCTCATGTTAATCATTGACCTATATGTAGGCATCGGATTTTTAGTGTATATTCCTCTATTTTTTTTCTCTTATAACTGCTACATCCATTCCTCATCAGCATTTCGTGGAATTTGAGATGGTTCATCTCTTTCACTATTGTATACATCACTATTTGCATGTTTCCCTACCACTACGAAAAGTGTTTTATTTCCCTCTATAAGCTTCACCGCCATACTTTATTTTGTTCAATGTGGTCATAAAATCGTTTAAAATACATAAAATTGTTTCTCTATTGAAAACCATAGCACAAAAATAATTACAATATTGAGTTTTGACATTGCGAAAATGTTCAAAACCAACCGGTGGTTCCTTAATTACGGAAACACCGGACCATTTTGAGGACCCATCCGATTTCTGTTTTGAAATATGGGACCAAATGTAGAATCAGCACGGCGAGGTGGAGCTCCAGCAATTTTGAAAATTTTCTAGCGACACTGTTGCAGGCAATAGCGGTTGGTCAAAGTTTTAGCAATAATTTTAGGCCAAAAATGTTGCCAAAACTTTGACCGACCACCACAGCCTGCCACGGTGTCGCCAGAAAGTGTTTGAAATTGTTGGTGCTCTCCCTCGCGCTGTTGATTCTCAATCTAATACCGGATTTCAAAATAAAAGTCAGATAGGCCTTCAAAATGCTCTGTCGGTTCCATAATTAAGGAACCACCGGTGGTTCCTTAAACTCCGTGTTTAACATTGTTTATTATTCGTAGCAAATGAAGCATGGTAAATTGCAAAAAGTAAAAGAATATATTATTAATTCATTTTCTCTTGTTACATTCATAATTTTCTTTCCCATTTTTTTTTTTTGGGGGAAAAAAATTTCTTTAGCAGTTCATTACAATCTATAGAAATATACAACAATCTAGCAAAGAAAAGTCTGTTAGAATCTGTGGAAGTCTATTAAAATAAGTAAAGTTAGCTAAACACACTAAAATCATCTTATTAAAAAAATTTATTAAACTCCTTAAAAGTTTGAATTTAGTGCACCCCTAAAATTTGCAGTCTATCTTTTCTGTTTTTGAACATCTTAAAAAGAAAGAGTGGGTGTTTCAGGTTCGGTTTCGGGTAGTTCATTACCTGCAACTGAATCGTAAATTTCGGTTCTTTGACAAATGGAATCATTTGGGTCTTTTCAAACAAAATACTCGTCCGGTTCCGGTTATTTTGTGATGTATTTTTTATTACTTGAAGATCGCGGGGAAAAAATAAAAATGTGATTCAAACATAAACCTATCCGAAAAAAGAAAAAAATTAAAAGAAATGAAGCTATTAGTAGCTAAGTTGGTTAGGTACTCAAACAGCAGCAGCTGCTGCTGCTGATTTTTCTGCTTTCTCTAAATCAGCAGCAGCAAGCTGATGGTTAAAACAGCAGCAGCACTAGCTGCTGCTGTTTTTGCTCTTTTACTTCATCACGTCGGTTTCGGTTCTTAAATTTTTTTAAAAGAACCATTCGATTTCGATTCTTTCGGTTCGATTCCGGTTCTATCCGCTCGATTTCCCCCTTTTTTGCTTGCTCCTATTAAAAAGTCAATTCAACAAAAAACAAAAAGTCGACTCAACCAAAGGGTTATGAATAGTTACTTTTGAGATGTAACGCCAATTTTCTCACCCATGTTTTGCGTTGACTAACATGATTAATGAAATGGTCCGGAAAAGTCAATTCCGAGGTCTCTCTAGTCTGTACAAAACTCCAGTTGCATTTATACCTAACAACTTAATTTCCCCCACACTTGGATTCCATTGTGACTGGCTAGCTAGTTTAGTGGCAACTCAATCCTATAAATATGGCCCATTTTCTTCGTAGTTTTTCATTCCCCATCAACTCTTACTTATTTCTTACGTTTTCTTCTTCTCCTCCAAGAAATTAAATATGGCTCGTTGCAGCCTCTTCGCCACTCTAATGATATTGCTATTGGCTGCTACGCTTTGTTATGGGCAATATACTTTTGTCGGCTCCAAAGCAACTTATTACGGCAGCCCCGATGGCCTAGGAACCCCAAGTATGTTATGTTATCGTCATCGTTAACACGATTTTCTTGAATCTTCTTTATGTTTAATTCTACTAATGCAAATGGTATCTATTATCTACTCCAATATTTACCTACCAACATGTTTGCAGCACTTCCAATGTGCAAATGTAGCATTGACGTGTAGGCAGACGAACATTACAGCTATTATCTAAAGAGAGATTTGTAATGTGTGATAATTTTGAGTAGGTGGAGCTTGTGGCTTTGGTGAATATGGAAGGACTGTGAACAATGGTAAAGTGAGTGGAGTCTCCAGGCTTTACAGGAATGGAACTGGCTGTGGTGCATGTTATCAGGTTAACCCCCTTCCATAATCCAACCCTCTTTCTCCAGTAATTCATTATTCATAAAATGCTATACATCATTTTCACATCAACGACTCATGAAACACTAAAATAATTGTCACCTAGCTTCTTTAATGAATAAAATTACGTTCTAATTTCATTGGAGCAACTCATTTTATAAGCAATGGTCAATTGCTGAATAGGATGAAGCTGAATAAATTGACTTGTTATATGAAGTCTTGCATGTCAAGTAAATATCAATTTAGATTACTTGAGAGCCATGCACGTCTTCGTTGCTAACAAGTACTTGACAGCATTATCTAATCTTATTGACTTATTGCACTATTGATCTATTGGTTAAAAAATATTACACTGTTGGCTCTCGTTATGTTAGGTATTACCGTCGATGATAATAGAAGAAAGCTTAAGAGAAAATGATACTTGTACAATTTTAGTTGATAATTTATTTGTAATCAAGTGATGTGACAAAATCTTGCATCCAGAGTTGCGAGATTTTGTCGCACGTGATTCTCAATAAAGAATCAACTAAACTTGTACAAGTAGAATAACCAAAAGACCAAATCCTCAATGGAACTAGGTAGAGTGACGTTTCTAATGAAAGTTCAGAGTTTAAAAAGGTTGAGAAAGTGATGCAATTGCTAGATGGCAAAATTATATATTATTATTCGTATCCTATGAAGTCCCTTTAACGATCACCATGATATTTTTATCTTTTAACATTATAATAACACGAATTCTCTTCCCTCACTATGTTTAACAATGGAGAAATTAGAACTCATTTTCGGATGTCCAAATAAATTAGGTAAGGTGCAAAATCCCAGCACATTGCACCGACGAAGGAACGATGGTGGTGGTGACAGACTATGGTGAAGGTGACAACACAGACTTCATACTCAGCGCACGTGCTTATGCAAGATTGGCAAAACCAGATAAAGCTAAAGAACTATTTGCATACGGTGTAGTTGACATCGAATACAAAAGAGTCTCATGTCGTTATGGCTATAATCTTTTCCTAAAAGTCCACGAGCAAAGCAAGTATCCCTTCTACTTGGCCATCGTCCCATTGTACAAAGGGGGGATTTATGATATCACTGCTGTCGAAGTTTGGCAGGTATGCATATAGTTCTAGAATAATAATGCTAGTTGTACAACCAATCGGTAAAACCTTTCAATAGAGGGTCATAAAGGATATTATCTTTATCCCTTTTTGTATGGGTGGAGGGATCTACTCTTCTACTAGAGGATTGTACCGATTAGTTGTAAATCTAGCATTGATCCTTTTGGAAAGATAACGCTTCAATACAAGCTTATTCTAAATTAATTACCTGTTATATGTGGTGGTGGTTGTTTTTTGTATTTTCAAGGAGGATCGCAAGAAGTGGAGACCAATGCGTAGGGCCTATGGAACAGTGTTCGACGCTCCAAGTCCGCCAAAGGGGCCTCTCAACTTCAGACTTCAGGTGTCGGCCGAGGGCAGCGGTAAAGTAAAATGGGTGCAAATAGCTAGTGCTATTCCTGCTGAGTGGAAGCCTGGAGTGTCATATGATACTTCAATTCAGCTAAACTAATTAAGTTCCAGAATGAAGAGTAATACTATTCATAAGTAATGTTTATCGATTACGGGCAATGATGTGATGTATTATTAATTGATTTGTCATTTTAATCCTACATCTAACAATAAAGGTGACAAATCAATTTAACAAACTAAAATATCACATCATTGTTCATAGAAAAACAGCAAGATGAATAGCATTATTCTTATCTAGCACTGAGTAAGCTGCATCTATACATAATATGTGTGTCTAGTGTCGACTATTTTGTATTTTCTCTGTTTATTTCAAATATTTGTGGCTGTGGTTTGGATAATGTTTTCCTAGATTGTCTGGTGAAGAAAATAGTGTGCTTTATTTGTATACCAAAAAGAATAAATAGTAAAAGAGTTCATGTTTTGTAATATGAATAAAGTTTTTGTAATATGAATGAAGTTTCTCTATCCACATTAATCTTTCACTTATGCAATCTTTATATTATAATTTGTGAAGTGTCATATAAGTAAAGATGCCACCGTAAAGCATACTAAATATTTTAAGAAGTTATTAAATAAGTTTTGGAAATAAACCAACAATAATTAGTAGTAATCAAAAAAATAATTGAAAATAAAATAATATTTAATACAAACCTTTAACCAAAAAAAATTGTTTTGGAAAGACTTTAAATATGACTTCATTTTTTAAAGTTTTAATTCAAAATATTAAATAATAAATAATTTTAATTTTTTTTAATTTTATCGTGATAAAATTATAGGTTCTGACCGTTTTGCTTATTTATGTGAGTTGGAGTGTTAAAAAATAGTGGGTATTTTTTTTATATTTTTTCTTTTTTAAAATCAAATAGTGAGTTGTTAGAATTATAACTGGATTTATATATATTGAATAATTTGTTTATTTTTAAGTAAAACAGTAACGTATTAACCTTTATATTATTATAATTAAGGTGTCACGTTTGGTGTATGCCCTATTGGCAGTGCCAACATAACACACGGCTTCTAATTAAAAAAATTCATTGATGTTTTTCATTTTTAATATGGCTGATGTGATGCATTTTGCCTTTTCTAAGTATATAAAATTAAAAATAAAAAGTATTTTTTCTCTAATTAAAGTGCAGTTTACGTAAATGGAAAGAAATCAAATGAATTATGTAGATGAGATTTTCGGTATTACTACAAATTTAAGTGACATAAAATTACAATAAAATTAAAATTAAGTAGCAATTACAGCTAATCGCGAAAAGAACAACACGTAAAATCATAAAATTTAGAGTGCGTAATGTCCATTTCAAAAAGAAATAAGGTGTTTAATATAAATTTGATATGTACCAACGAGAAAGACACGTTTTGACAATGATAGAATTTTTATATATTCATTTCTAATTATTCATTTACAATTAATTAATCTCCAAGCGATTATTGTGCAATGTTATGCACAACAATTAGAATCGAAGTTACACATTTTCATAAACTTCTTAATTATACGATGTACATAAATTTTTATAATTTACAATTGTGAATTTACTCCACATTTTTATAGGTTCCTAATATAGGTTAGGTAAAGGCGAAAAATGGACAAAATTACCCCCAAAATGTGGGGTGTGCATGGGGTAATTTTGTCATTTTTTACCTTTACCTATGCTTTACCTAACCCATATTAGGAACATATAAAAGTCTTTTTAATATGTGTAACTAATTCTATTGTTGGGATGAACAATATAATATAGTTTGAATATTTGATTTCTATTCTCAAATTGGGCATTTAATTCTTATGTGTTGATTTTACATCCATATTTAATGTGTGAGTTACTTGGTCATTAATTCATTGGTTTGTGAATTAATAATAACAAACCGAGAGGTGAGTTATTTATTTAGACCACATTGTAAAATCTGGCAAGTCGCATAAAAGACGGAGATATTCGTTTATAATTGTTAAGATCTCGTGTGAATTCCTATGAACTTTAATGCATTTAATTAAAGTTTATTCAAATTATACATAGAGATATGGTAGTTGACTTGATTAGATAGGATTAATTTCAATTGAGAGAGGTAAATTAAGTCAATTTCGTGAATTCGTTCTAGCACAACAATAGGATAAAATTTGAGAGGTGAAATCAAATAGGAGAACTATAGATAAATCAAGATTCCGAACTTTGTTCTCCATTAATTAAATCAAACTTTTTAATTTCGTGATTATTTTTGTGTTTGTTTTAGTTTCCTTGTTAATAGTTAAAATCTACATTCTTGTCATTACTTATTTGTTCTGGATGAGATTAATTTAGACTAATTTAAATAAAATAGTCCTCCTGGGTACGATAATCCAAACTGAAAAGTCAACTTTACTATTTGTTTGGTGATATCGTATACTTGCGATTTGTAATTTCACAACATGCATGCGGACTTGCAGGTCTGAAATTAAATTACAAATCAATTGGCATACAGGCCCAAATAAATAATAAGCATGTAGGCCACCAACTCAAAAATAAAGAATACCATACATCCATCTGATAAGTGCTAGAAAAGTACTTAAATAACTCTTCTATTTTACGTATTTGTGTGTTTTATTAGTATTATATGTTTATTTTTATGTGTTTTCCTTTTATTGTGTGTTTAGAGTCACAAGAAATCAAAAGGAGCCAAAATGGATAAAAATGGAGCGAAAATGGAACTTGGGACCGAAATGCAAGCAAATTCAAAGATGGAGGGCCTCCGATGCAATTTTATGAAAAGTTATTTTTACAATTTTTCTTGTGCCAATATCAAAGAATATCAAAAGAGGATTTCCACATTTTTGTCGGATCCCAAATCAGAGTTTCCTAGTGAAAGTTATGGCCATTTGAAGAGAAAGGACAAAGCGTAAAAAATCAGCAGCTCGAATTTACTGCCGCAGTTCATTAATTTGACCATACCTTTTGCTACAAAATTCGGATTGACCTCCACTTTATATTGTTGGAAAGGACACTCAGAGGGCTACAACTTTGATGTTGACATCTTCAAACGATTCGGATCATATCATTGTAAAAAATGGGCAAAACCGAGAGTGATGTGAATGGAGGATTTCTTGGGCCTTGTTTTGGTAGAAAATTCATAACTTTCTATTAAAATATCCAAAAGAGGAAATTCCAATTGCACAATTCAGTCAAGATGCTTACCTATACCATGATACAATATTTGAACTAATGGAGCAATTTAAGGTCATGATTTGATGGTTACCAATTAGTGGATTTATAATGGAGTAGTTGTACAATTTTTTATCATGTTTTCTTGTGAAATTTTGCTTATAAATAGAGGCATTTGTAAGGAAGAAAGGCACAACTTAGTAGGAGTGAATTAGCTAGTAGTTCTCTCCAACTTTCTCTCCAATAACATTTTCTTCTTCATTTGTTCTTAGTTTTAGTTTGAAGCTCTTAGCTTTCCATATTCCGGCGGATCAATTCTTCGCTAAGTTTCTCTTTCCCTTTTATTTCTCTATTTATTTCTTAGCATTTATTTACTTGTTTTCTATATTTTTAAGAAATTACTTGTATAATCTATCATATTGTGGTGGTAATACAAAGCGAACACTCACTAAAAAGTATGAAACCCCGCAAATATGAGTAGTTAGACTTTTCTATCTAGTTCGAGGGGGACGTTGTATTCAACTAACACGTGGTTATCTTTTCTAACTCTTTAGTAACGTTTTATCTATTCCTCTGCTTCAATTTGTTGATTTGTTATGCTTTTAAACCCGTTTTGAATTTATGTGATTATTGCATTCACTTTGGCCAATTGAATCAATTAATCTTTAAATTCAAGTTATGTGCTAGGATTGGAACTTTTGATCTGTAATTGTCACTAGATTCCAATCCACAGTAGCAAATGAATATCGTGCATATTTGTTAACAAATCAACTTAGATGTATTAATTCGAGCTTGTGAAATTATTCATCTAATTCAACTCATTCTTCTCGTTCATTTCATACTAGCTTTGCATTAAATCCTAAGAGCTTGTTTAGGGTTATCCAATAGCTAGATATTAAGTTAAAGAGCTCACTTTAATTTAATACACTTAAGGAAGAATTCGTTAATCAGAGCGTATTGATTAATTGGAGTTGATAAATTGGAGAAGGAATAGTAACACGTTGCATGGGAAAGATAAAAGCGAGTTGTTGACACAACCAGAACCGAGAACTAGATATTTATTTCAATTGTTTTATTTGATCTTATCTTTTGTCATTTGATTTTCATTCAAAATTCTCAAAACCCCCACTTTCCTATATTAATTGATAAAGACAACTAGATTAAGCACCGTTCCTCTTGGGTTCGACCCTTACTTACCACTTCTACATTAATTTGTAGTTTTGAAACCGAGTAAGGAAATAAAATTTAAATTTTGGCGCGCCGCGACAAACGCGCCCACCATCCAATCACATTGACCTCGTCCATAATCATCCATAATATCTAATATTAATAATTCTATCAATTTCTAGATTTGAGTAATAATATTATTTGTCTAACCATTTTAGGGAAATAAAGAAACGAACCAAATGAATATTAATTAGTTAATCGCATTAACCAATTAATAACTCATCAATAAAATTATATCATCTTATCATAAAGAGGGGATCTACAAAATAACTCTTTATTTTGTCAATCATGTTAAAGTTTAACTAGTTAACCATATTAACTAACCAATTGCATATTAATAATATTTATCATTAATCCAATTAATCAATCAATTTTATTTACAAGAGGGGATTTACAAAATAACTCTTTATGTTGTCAATCGTTTTAAAATTAATTAATTAATCACATTAACCAATCAATCGTATATTAATAAAATTTGATGACTAATCCAACTAATCGATTAACTTTATTAATATAAGTGAACACACAAATCCTTATTTTATTGACTACATTAAAATTAATTAGCTATTCATATTAACCAATTACTTCCATGATAATATATAATTAATCTCATTAATTATTTGATTTTATCATGAAGAGGAGATTTACAAAAAAAACTCTCTATTTTACCAATTATATTAAAGTCAAACTTTAATAGAGACTTTTAAAATTATAGAGGATCAAATTTGCAATTAAAAGTGGAACCATAATTAAGTCAAAACTTCAATACAATCCAAATAAAATTTTGGCCAAAACAATTATTTTAAGTTGAAATTTTGACCCAATTTAAAAGTTTTCAAAATTTTCAAACCTTTTTAAAATTTGCATTTTAGACCCCGGCAACTCATTTATAAACCCCTCATTAAAAGGGGATCCCCATGCAATATCCACATACACATGACTAAAATTAAACCATTTTAAAAATACTGGGGACTTGATGTGCACTTTTTGACATTGCACATCAAGTCTCATCCCCAACTTCCCCATCTTCTTGTATGGACCCCAACCCCTCCCACCAATTTCCAATGCTGATCACAAGAGCCATGGCAGCCGATGCCCATCATGCTGTTTTGAACAGTAGCACCAAGCAACGGCAAAAGGGTGCTGCCATTCGCAACCCATCTTTGCAACGCTACTGCTGTTGTGTCTCACGCAACAGCAGTGGAACCGCTACTGCAGTTGCAACGGTCAACAACCGCTACAACAACGGTCCAGCGTCCAACCATAACAGTTTTCGGTGACGGCTCAACAGTGTTGGTCTTTTTTTGTTTGTTTATTCAACTGTGGATTATGAATCAGATTCAAAACAAGCTTAATCTTCCGATAGGAATTCTTGAATCAAATTCACAATCACATATTAATTCAATATTGATTTGAAATGATTATTTCATAAATAATACTAGTCAATTGCCCAAATCAAATTGATATGTTAACAATTATTGTTAATAATAGAACAAAAATCTAACGAATCTCAACAAGAAAATGAGTTGGCTCTGATAGACTGTCTGGAATTGTTCAATAAACATGCACAGTGGAATTAAAATAAACAATTCCTAAACACACGTTCTACTCGATTCTTAGATGAGATCTATGACTAAGAGATTACCCAATGAAGCGGATTTCAGGGTGAGTGTCTCGTTTGGTCTTTTGTCTCCACAACCATCCAATTGTCCGGCATCCATCGGTGATTCACACGCCAAGACCCTTCTTGAATAACGAACACTTCCTAGTGGAATACCTTTCTAGATCCTAGTGCTAGCTGAGTATGTAGAGATAATTTAGAGACAATCACTTAATAAGTTAATGAGACAATAGTAGGCTATTTATAGGTTTCTAATAAACCTATTGGTTTGGGATTTCATAAGCCCCAAGATGACTTAACATGGTCCAACTATTGGGCCTTCTACACTATAACTAACACTAACTATGCTAAAAAATTGTTGTCACATAGACAAGTATTTCCTTAACATCATTTAACAGCATGCAAGTTCATAATACATGGATAAAAAACAGTGCTAAACATTTCACATCGTTGCTGCCAAGGAAATCACAACATATAGGCACCATCAAAATAAATAAACGTAGTAGTAAGAACAAGACTCACTTTTTTCAATTCCCGATAAAGACATGCAAATTAAAGATATATAAGAGAATTAAAGAACGATAAAGAAAAAATTGCTAAGCATCCTAGCGAATGAGTTATGCGTCAAATAACAGGGGGTCTTGATATGGTGGGATGGTATGACAAGTAGTTAATTCAAGTCATCAATTCTGATAAAACTCACACACTACGACAAAATAACAATTGAGATAAAAAAAAAAAAAATTAATGCATCCATGAAAAATTAATAATAAAATAATAAAATAACACCAAGCACACAAAGCACATGTAATAATAAGTTAACGTAGAGAAAATTAGGTTGCCTACGAACAAGCGCTCGATTTGGAGAAAATTAGAGAGGTATTATTTGAAGAATTCTTTCAAATATAATATAAAACAATATAACTTCAAGAATTTAGCCAAAGCTCTCAAAAGTTTGTTTACATTCCTACATTTTTTCAATCTTTATTTACTGAAACAAATTTTCGTTGTAATTCGCCATCTAGCTTCTGTTATTTAGAAGAATCGACCACCAATTGACGATGACAAGACTTATTAACATATTAAAAGAAAAAAAAAGGAAAAAGAAAGAAAACGTAAGTGTTATATGGATACAAATAGCACAAATAAACATCATGACATAAATGACTTAGCCTTTACTTCTTTGATACTCTTTATGATTAGGGGGATATCCATGATTCTTGCCTTCATTGATTCCTTTTCCTAATCTTTATTGTCGATTACTCTCCTTGATTTCAATTTCCACAAATGGCCTTTTTGTCAATTGAGTGACCCGAGGGCTAGCTCAGATAAACCAAGTACCTCGTCGAGCTTCTAGTGAACTCTTCGATCACCATTGTTAACAATGGAACCTTGTCACCATTCTTTAGAAATTAAGTTGTTTATGCCTTAGAATCAACCCACAAGCTAATTCAAGTGGATCAAAATTGACTTGATTCATTTGCTGACCGCAGTTTGGGCTAATTTTCAACTAGTACTGCTACTTTTAATATAACAATTTATTGACAAGTTAACATATATATAGGGGCGGAGTTGCAGGGGTGATTGACGATGGCAGTTGCCCCCGCAAAGTTGGCAGTTGCAACAATCGTCGCTCCCGCATTGTTTGCCTAACTTATAAAAATATATAAAACTTGATGAGCAAATTAACGAATGATGTTCCTTAGGTGAGACGGCAATGCTTGCTAGTTTTCCTAGGTGATGAATAGTTTGCGGGTTCGACTCTCATTAGCCAAGTATTAACAGATGATGTTCCTCAGGTAAGATGGTGAAATGCTTGTTAGTTTTCCTAGGTGATGAATAGGTTGTATGCAGGTTCGACACTTATTAGATAAGTTTAATAATTATTACTATTGTTTATTTTTCCAAAAAAAAAAAAAAATGACGTCTCTCTCTCTCTCTCTCAAAATACTTTTCAGTTTTCAAACTTTTATTATTTTATTATTACTCGTATTTCTTCACACGATCGATGCACATGATGATGATGGTTTATCTTAATATAATAATAAGACAAGTGCCATCTAGGCAAAGTGCCTAGGTGGCAAGGCCATGTTTGGCATTAGCTTTTTAAGATTAATTCCTTTCCTTATTTAATTTATTTTGCTTCCCTTATTTGATTTTATTTTTCTTATTTTACTTTTTTATAAATATTTTATTTTTTATATATATTTTATAATTTTATAATTAATTTATATAATTTTCAATTCTTTTATATAATTTAGTGTTGCATGCATTAATGAAAATATGATAACTGATAAGAGATCAAGATTAAAACTTACACCTATTAAATTAATTCTGAAAATGAAGATTAACATTTTTTGTATACATTTTAATCTTTAAATTAATTATATCTTAATCTTCATCTTAATATTCTAATAAGAGAATTGTGAACTAGGCATTGAGTTATGTTGGCAACACCAAGTTGGAACTCATTTACTTAAAATTTAAAAAAGGAAAATCTCATTTTGTAAATAAATATTAAATACACATTTATTATTTTATTTTCCTTATTTAATTTATTTTTTATTTATTTAGTATTTTTTCCTCATTTTAATTTTTTATATAAATTTTAATTTTTGAATTATGTATATAATTGAAAATGAACCAAATCCAAATATTAATGAAAATGTGATATGATGTCAAAGTTATAAATTACAATGACAATTGGATTATTTTTAAAAATGAGAATTACATTTTTTTTATATATTTTTAATCTTTCAATATTAAATTTTAATTTTTTATATACATTTTAGTTTTTTAATTACAGTGTCAACATGGTACAGTGGTTGATTGGTAGCTCTTTTCTATTTAAAATTTTTTGTACTTATCTAAAAAAAGGCACAAAATTAATTCAATATTTAGAATTTAATTCGAGCTAAATGTAGTATAAAATCAATTCAATATTCATAGAATTTATATATATATATATATATATATATATAAGCCGACTATAAGATGATTATTAATCATATTTGAAATACCTTTTTACGGTCATGCATATGACTCATAAAATATGTTATTTATATTTTTTATTCAAAAAAGTATATTACATAAATTTTGTTCGCAAATATTATGCTCTTACCTAAAATTAATAATTACGATAATTGATATGATATTTTTCTTATAAGACAATATTTTACACCAAAATTTATAAACTACTGTCCATATCTATAATATTATATATGTTTCGTTATTTTTTTATATATATTTATAATACTTTATGCCTTATTTTATAATATTATTTTATATAAATATATCATCTTAGTTATCCCGTGCAACGCACGGGAGTAATACTAGTAATATAAAACAACATTAATATTAATACAAACAAAAATAACAAAGCATATATAATATTATGGATTTCAATAATGGTCTGCAAACTTTGATTTGAACCATTATCTTGTAAGAAAAAAATATCATATCAATTATTATAGTTGATGATTTTTTGCAGTAACAAAATATTTGGGATCCAAATTTAGACAGTAAATATTTAAACAAAAAGAAATACCCATATTAAAATTTCTAGGAAAATTTTTATCAGCAACATCATTCCAGTAGTTAAGCCATGAAGACATTTTTGAACACGGATTTTTGAATATTAAATTTTGGACAATTTCTGTGATGTAGACTTTATATTGTATAAATAATAAGATCTCTATACATAATGTTTATATATAAAACTTTGCATATTGATTTTTCGGTAACAAAAATTTGTGTAGAATAATTGAGAAATTTTTTTTTAAAAAATCACTATTGAATGCAATACAATTAAAAAAGGAAAAAGAAAATAATTTTTGATACTCGTAATTTTTTTAACAAAAAGGAAGAGATGATTAAATAAAAATTTTAACAATTATTTTTTAAATGGCTTGCGAAATGATGAAATGACACATGAAAGCTATCGTTTTCTATTTATTTTCTAACTAATTAATTATTCGTTATAGATTTCATAATTTTACTACTCATTATTTGATCTTACAAAAATTACTCATGACTAATACTACACCCGTGGGATGCACGAAGAGATTACAATCTATTTAAAATTAAATTAAAACTAAGAATTACACAATGCAATTGTATTAAGGATTGACGTAAATTGACAATGAAGCTTTATCCGATTGATTACGATGACAAAGGATTAAACGCATGTCATAATTTTGGTTTTCCTCTTTTGTTTAGTAACAGACAGCATCATTCAGTAAATCAGATATTTAAACACGATCTATCTATAGAATCAAATTAAAAAAGAAATAAACAAATAAAATTTATTTGTAAATTCAATTTTTTTATGTGAATAAAATTGCCTTTTTAAAGTTGTATTGTAAGATGTAACTTTCACCTTTTATCATATTTTCATTAATGCATACAATACTAAATTTAAAAAATTGATTTGTGATACTTATAATTTTTTGAGAAAAAAATGAAGAAATGATTAAATGATATATTTTAGCCGTTATTTTTTAAGTGGTATGCGAAATGATGAAATAAGCCATATTTAAATATCATTTCTCTATCATAATTCATATCTACAAAACATGCCCATTTGTCAACCTCTATAAAGTGATATTATTCATTTCCAATTGCCCCCCACTAAGTCCACTCTCACATCTCCCTCAAGATCGATGTAGAAGCTTTACATGCTTGTCTCATGGAAGCATGTCGTCATAGTGGGCAATAGTGCTGACGATTGAATTGCATGCATTATTACTAATTAGTATTTCTCCCGTGCGATTCACGTGACGTTTTAAGATGATTTATTTACATAAAATAATATTAATACAAAAAAATAAAAAGCATATATAATATTATAAATTTCAATAACGGTTTATAAATTTTGATTTGAACTATTATCTTGTAAGAGAAAAAATCATATCAGTTATCATAATTGATGATTTTAAGCAATAACAATATATTTTGAATCAAAATGTAGATAATACCGTTTCGAACAAAAAGAAATGATCCTATTAAAATTTTTGCCAAATTTTTATCATTAACGTCATTCAAGTAGCTAAGGATATATTTGGTAAGCCAAATAAGCTAGCTTATAGCTTATTCCGGAGCTTATAAGCTCCTACTAATTAAATAAACTCCGTTTCATTGGAGAAACTTATTTGAAAAGCTTGAGCTTATTTGAAATTTTTTTTATTAGCCTTTTAAATAAGCTCATGAGTTTTTTACTTTTTATTCCATTTTTTACCTCTACAATTTTCTAGAAATATATTTTAAATATATCCTTTTATATAATTTTCTATGTATGAGTCAGCTTATCAATTATTTTGCCAAACATTTTTATTTATATCAGTTAACTTATCAACTATCAGCTATAAACTAGCTTATCAGCTAATTCTACCAAACATACCCTAAGTCATGATGATATATTTGAACACGGATTTTTGAATATTAAGTTTTGGATAATATATGCGACGTGGATTCTGCACTATGAAATGATGAGATATCTATGCAAAGTATTTATAGGTGAAATTCTGCTTATTAATTTTTTGGTAACAAAAATTTATGTAGAACAATTGAGAAAAAAAATTACTAATGCGTGCAATACTAGATATGAAAGAAATAAAAAAAATTAATTTTTGATAGTTGTAATTTTTTTCACAAAAATAAAGAGATGATTGAATGATAATTTTAATAATTTTTCTTTTAAGTGGCATTCGAAATGATGAAATGAGCCACGAAATTTATTATTTTCTTTTTCTTGTTCTTTTGTGTTAATTATAAATTTAATTATTTAACTATTTACTATTTGATTTTCAAAGAATCATTCACTATTTCAACCACTCGATGCTCATTATCTATGAAAACTATCTAAAATTATCATTTTAAAATGGTAAAAATGAAAGAGATTTTTTATCTAATTTTTTTGAATATGTAAAAAGTTTTTTTCCCCTAAAATAGAAAATCTTATATTAATGCATGCAACACTAAATATAAAATAATTTTAAAAAATTATATAACTTAATTCAAAAATTAGAATTAGAATACATATAAATAAAATATAATACGTATAAAAATGTAAAATTAGGAAAGTAGAATAAATAAATTAAATAACGAAAGCAATTAATTACTAAAATGCCATGAAGCCAAATGTGGCACTACCACCTAAGCACTTTGTCTAAGTGACTTTTTTGTTTTTATATATAGTTAGATAAGTTTATTTGCCATGTGACTGATGTGTAACATAAATATCCAACACATGCACACATTAAATTGTTGATCATCTAATGTGCACATATACATTAAGACTTGAATATAGCAATCGTTATGCTATTTGTACAAAAAGTTTAAAGAGTGATACATAAAGGAAGATATATGTTTTCCAAAGTTTGTTGGGAAGTTCCTTGCGTCAGCTACGAGGAATTATTTGAAATTTTTTTTTTTTTAAAAGGAAAGAGGAATAATATAATTAATTTGGTCTTGTGCTTTATTAGGCTTTAGCCACTATTATTTTTTTCTAATTTCTATTCGCACACGTGTCTTCTGTAATTTAAGAATTGAGGTACATATTTGGAACCTTCTTCGCATTAGAGAATGGACAAATGGCCATAAAGATTACACCCCACTAGGTCACTAACCACAAATTAGAAGCGAAATTGACTTGCTTAATGTTATTGGTCAACCTAAACCAACATATATAGAGTAACGAAAGCAAAATTTATCTATAACAGCAAAATCATCTTAATTTAGTTTCAATATCTTGACATTTCATTCTTAAGTAAACATTTTTTTATACTAAACATCATTTACATTAATTTCCTATTCTAGGGTTTAATAACATGATAAATTTAAAGAGAAAAAAGAACGAAAAAAGTACAGAATTTTTTTAAAAACTATTAAATACAAACAGTGGGGTGTAAACTTTATGGCCATTTGTCCATTTGTCCATCGGCAGCCAACCCAAGGTGCAGTTATTATTTTTTAATATAAAGAACAAACCGTGTTAGTTCAAATATAATCGTTAGCTCGACTGTTCAAATATTTTATAGTGCTGAGTAATTTTGGAGGGATATATTGTTAATTAATGGTTATGTATAAGTGACAAACTTATAACAAGTTTTTCAATAGGTGATAAAGATGTCTTTTAGGTCCTCAGATCTGGAAGCCTTTAAACAAAATCTCATTGGAAGTCCTTGATAAATAATTTTTTTTATCTTTTTGCGAAAAAACCATATATACTAATTTCAAATAAAAATATGTATTAAATAAAAATTTTCAAAATCACAATAAAGAGGTCTAAGATTCGAATTCTGTAAGTATTATTAATAATGTTATATTTACACCGTATGTGATATGTTTGTGATTTATACACTTTTATATGGTGGTTTGTTTGTTTCGTTTGTTTCTGTTAGTTCGTTGTCATATGTGGGTTATGGAGCCCTATGATGCGCTCACAAATTCGTTCTCTGTGAGCCGCAAATTGAGATTGGAATGGATTGCGCTTCAAATGATTGAATGATATATTTTAATATAATATGTCTAGTTTGCAATGTACCATTTCAAACGGAGCCATTTGCGCAAAGAATTCTACACATGCCCTAGCTAAGGTATTTCTAAATGACAAGTGGTTATTTTCATGTTATAATAATTTAAAATAGAACTAGAAAGATAACTTTTGTAATTTCATCTCAAGATAATTAACTTTTTTATGTTATAATTCATCCTGAACATGTCATAATAATTTAGACATTGGTGTTAATTTAGTCTATTAATTAATTTTTCAATAAAATGACAAGAAAATCAAGAAAAGTTGGATTATTTATTTATTTATTTTTTTGAATAAGAGAAAAGTTGGATTATTAAAACTACGATTATAGTGTAAGGATAAAGACGAATAAATTTGGAGCAAAAATTCAAAGTAAAAGAATAACAAAATAAATTTAAAGATAAAAAAGATTTAAAGAATAGACGATGGCAATGGTGGAAAGTTTATGACTGAGAAAATGCATGCTTTTAAGCTAAGGTCTTAATCAGGCCATTTGCAGTGGGGACGACAAAGCACAATTTTCTGGCGCTTATCCGTTCCCCACTGGCTCCAACCATACATATAGCAAAATGCAACAGCAGCATTGGGTATATAACAAACTAGATACATATATAGACGAAAATTAAATATTGAAGAAATAGAGGATTTATAATGTCACTGATCAAAATAAATAATGGGCTCTGTCAACTAATATATAATGGATTATTGCCTCAACTAGGCCCATTAATTCCACAGCTTGGCCCACCACGACCCATTTCAACTCCTATATATAATCGATGAGCCTCATTTGTTAAGATATGCCACTTCTACACCCACAAATAAAACCCGACTTCCCCTATACTTTCTTGCATTTTCGGCCATTGACTTGACCGTCAAAGTTCCCGCCGCCGCCGCCGCGGTGGCCCGGGGCTCTAACGGTTTGTTACGTGTGCAGGGAGGCGGGATCGACATTGGAATTCTGATTGGCGGGCATTTATGGAGGTCGGCTGTCTCGACTCGGGAAGGAGATCGGCGTTCATTTTTGGAGGTCAACATATAACTTACAAGAACCTCAAACTGTGAATGTGTCATAAATAATTTGACGCTACACAGTTCTACCTATGTTACAAAATGTTTATAATAGTCGTTATAATGAAGAAAAACAGACAAACTCAACATTTGAATCAAAGCATTACTTTAAATTATTGATGACCGAGCATGCATAACGAAATATAAATGTATAATTTTTGTATCGGGATAAATCTTTCTCTAAGGTGGAATTCGTGTATAGGAATTTTCGCTGATAAGCGGTTGAATCTGATAGGTCTCGTAATTTTACAATAATAATAATAATAATAATAATAATAATAATAATAATAATAATAATAATAATTGCTAGTTTTACCTTTAAGTGGTCATAATTTTTTTTTTTATTTTTATTTTAGAATGGAAAAATTATCTTTCAATCTAATCAACAACTATCAGTTGCGATTGAACACATAACCTTTATATATGTGCAAATTAGTCTTAAATTTTTGCTAAATTAAATGATTTTAATTTCAAATTTTTATAGTTTTTTTGGTCCATAGTTTTATCGACCAAATTTGACCCAATAAAATATTTTTTTTACTGAGAACAACTTCTTTTCTTTCATTTTTTTTAATTAAAAATTCATGCAGTCTTAAAGACATCTATTAGCATTACATGCTCTTGCAAAGCAATAGCTTCTCGAGAAGACTAGTCGTAAAATCAAATTTTGCATAAATAAAATCGGTTGCTTGTTTATTTTTGGGAGATAGTTCCCAATTTTTACACTTACTAGTGCAAAATACGTGCATTGCACAGCATGAAAACATTCTAAAGAGCACATTTTATAAATAAAAAAATATAATCTTTCTAAGTAACATGTCTTATATACAATTATAACTGAAATTATAAAAAATAGTGTTGGACAATTAATATAAAATATTTAAGACATATCCCACATTAGATATAAAAATGTAGTTAAACAATACCGTGTGACAATCGAATTAAAAACAATTATGACATAAAGAGTATTAGATGGAATTGCATTTGAATAGGTGGAATAACTTTATGGTGATATGCTCCCCATGCAATGCACAGAAATTTGTAATTGTTATCTCTAAAAATTTAATAATTCAAATTCTAATTCATATGCAACGAGTTATAATACCAAAAATTAGTTTTACATATTGCCTGTGTCTTGAACTGGTAGGAATGAGCTAAGTTTATTATAGCATGACAATGGGGTGGAGCGGGGGATGGGGAATCCTTCTCCCCTTCCCATCCGATGTAAATCCACGGAATATCCTAAACAGTAGAATCTTTGAATCTCTCTTAACTCTCTGGCAAGTTTATTAACACTTGAAAGACACTTGAATTATGTCGTTTACACATTGAACTGTAGAATTGTGTACCCTGGAGCACTTATCTTCTTTCCACACTTCTTACAGTTCAAGTACTACCAGTCATCCTCCAATTCAATTAAAAAAAAAAAAGATTGCAACGATAAAAAAAATTTCCTCTCTCTAAGAATGGTCAATTTCCAAATTAATCCTAAAATATTATAAGTATAAGTTTATTAAAATAAATAAATAATTCGAAAAACTTCTTAATAACTTAACTAAGTTTATTAATATAAAAATGATTTTTAAAAAATCTTGCATAGTTAAGATTTTACATCTTAATTCTTAAAACTGAATAATTCTTAGTTAATTAGTATAATAAATTAACAAAAAATCTAATAATGTAATTTCTTAATTAGAAATTAAAAACATTTTAGAGCTTAACTTTAATGAGTGGAAAATCACTTTATCAATCTATAATTTAAAACATTTCGTTTTTAAATTTTAAGTTAATAAAATTGCAATCATTTTTTTATTTTATTTCTCTCACAAAATAATGCACCACTTTTCTTAATGATGTAAAAATCAAGCAAACACATCGCGGCAACATCTAGTACGATGAGTGGTGGAAACATCCACTTTGATCCTATGCGAGGAAAATACAGTCAACAATTTCATTAACTGTTCAAAGCAACAAAAGTGTATTTTGACAGCACATTAGGTGCGCATAATGGGGACCACCCTATATC
The DNA here is from genome assembly GCA_018223645.1 of Jasminum sambac. Taxonomy (NCBI): domain Eukaryota; kingdom Viridiplantae; phylum Streptophyta; class Magnoliopsida; order Lamiales; family Oleaceae; genus Jasminum; species Jasminum sambac. The sequence continues at coordinate 37,773,552 of CP073640.1, forward strand.
TTTCATCATTATCAATTATAAAAAAACTAAAAATAAAAAACTATTTATTATTTGTTAAACTAAACGAAAATTGATTACCGATTCCTAAAGTAGCGATTAGCTACAACTTTCACATACTTAATGTTAGTGTTTTATAGAGTTATACCCTGACTCTCTTTTTGTAACTATTCAATGCGTGACAATTGATTGTTTGCATTTCTCACTGACATCCTGATTTTCTTTCCTTGTTTCTTTTTATTTTTCTTTATTTTTTATTATTTATTACCATTTCCCTAACTACTTGTTCGTGCGACCTTATTATTATTTATATACATATAGTTTTCATGTAGGATTATAATTGAAATTTTAAATTATTAATTTATTTGCTGTTTAATTTAAAAAATAGTTCTCGCTATATTAATAATATGGATTTAATTAAAAATTATAGATGAAATTTAAAAGATAAGCGGCAAATTTGATTTCTGTAAAGAGAAAAACCAATAATTAGATTTCATTTTTATATTTTTATTTTGTTCATATTTTTTAAATTCAAATTTCTAGAAAATTGATAATTTTTTATTTAATTTTTATTGTTCAATATTTTAGAATAAATTCTACAAACTTTTGTAGGGATCTCGCTGATCACTTTGAGCCACAAAAACTTATTTGAACCTCGGAATAAGGAAGCATTACAAGGCACTTTGAGATTTTCATCTATTATTATTAATTTAAAAAGTAAACTAAAAATAAAGAAATCATTTTTCATTTGGACTAAAGGGAAACAGGTTATTAGTTCATCGCAAACAGCCGTTGGCTATAACTTCTGCATGTATAATGCATGATTAGTATTTTATCAATCATACGTCCACCATTTTCTCGTAACTATGTGATGCGAGATATTGCTTTTTCCATTAGTGTAAAAAATTATTCATATTCAAAAGAGTCAAATCAACAGGTATGAAATTATAATTGAAATGTTAACGTAATATTATTGGACAATTGCCATCTTTCTTCAAGTTAGTATCCTTAACTCCTGACATGATAATATATAATTTTTCTTGAGTATTTCTAGATTTACCTAATTATGATTTTTGACAAAAGTGATTTTTATATTTTCGTCTTTAAAAAAAATCAACTATGACCTTTTTATATTTTCTTATACATGAAATTTTAATTAATAATGACTTGTTTTATGTGTGATTTAATAATTAAGCTGACTTTTTAAATCTAATATACCTTTTTTATATGGAACCTTTTTATATTGAATAGGTATATGTGTTTTATTAATTATAATTATTAAATTAATTTTTTCAACAAATTTAAAGACAAAATTTGTTTTCTTTTCTCAAAAATTAATATATGATTACAACTACAATTGGTCCAAATTTAAAGATCCTAAATTTAAAATCAAATCGTCCATCTTATCTAATCCTAGTGGCTATTGGTAAGTCTGCAACTATAAATGTATAAAAATAAGAGAAAAAACTTCTTTCATAAATTTGCAATCTTGTTACTTGCCTTTTTTAGCTGCACGTGATTTTCCTTCTTGATAATATGGAAATATTAGGGAGCGTTCTATTTTTTTGTATTTTCTATTTTCATTTTCGAAAATATTTTGGTATTTTCTGTTTTCAATTGTTGTTCTGAGGATATTGAAAATGCGATTGGTTTGTTGTTTTTAAAAATTATTTTTGAGAAGAGAAAATAGAAAACGTGTTTGGTTTATACTTTTAGAAAAATACAAATTGTTATAATAAAAATTACAAAAAGATCCTCAAACTATTTAAAATATTCAAACAAGCCTTCATCTTCATCCTACCCTACCCCACGCATCCCCCTTCTCTCTTCAACCAGTGGCTGGCGACTTTGCCGGCCACTGTGGTGGTGCGAACCACCAACTCTTGGTGGTTCGCACCACCATTAATGGTGGTTGCGAACCACCAGCAGGTGGTTTGCGACCACCTGTACAGGTGGTTTCGACCACCTGTTGGTGGTCGACCACCATTAATGGTGGTTGGACCACCAGATATGGTGGCTTGCTGCTAGATTTGATGGTTTAGCCACCAGATCGGACTTTGGCGGCGGCGATTGGCGGTGGATGGTGGTGGTTGGCGGTGGTCAACAGTGGCCAGCGGTGATGGCGGTGGTTGGGACTAAAATGTGATAAGTGTAAAGTTTAAAATCCTAAAATACGTTTTCCTTGTTTTCGACATTTAACATAGAAAACGCCGAAAACGTTAAAAAGACGTTTTCGTGTTTTCTATACAAATTTTGAAAATGTTTTCGAAAATGTATTTTCTAAAACAATGAACATAACGCGTTTTCAACATTTTTTAAAACACAAAACAGAAAATGGGTTAAAAAGGGCAAATAGAACGCAGCCTTATATTTCCTTTGTTGAATAAGATTAAAAAACATTAATTTTCACTTTTGGCCGAAAACTTTGTGTTTTTACACACGCTTGGAGTCCAACTTATATCTCGTCCTAAATTTATTTATTTATTTATTTATTTATTTGAGCGGCCAATCCACCAACATTTCAAACGTTAGCTACATTTTTATATTCATCCAAAACTTACTATTCCATTCATTCGGTTGTTGGTCGACAATTTTGAAATTTTTTTAGTTAGTAATTTAAGATTTATGCTAAGGATAAATTATAAATTTAGTAATCAATCTTACACTCATTTAATTACACTCTCTTCTCCAACCTTTTTTTTTTTTTTAGTTGACACGGCAAACCCATCTGTGCTGCCAACGAGATGCTTGCTGTCAGCGAAGCACGCTCTGGTGTGAAAAGACCAAGGGGCTTCCCCTGGAAAACCAACAACCAATAGAAAAACCCCTGGTTTTTCACGCTAGAATGTGCTGATAGTTTTCCCGGCTGTCAATATTTCGTGGGAGACTGCCATTTCGCAGGTTGCTGATAATGCAGGGTTGTTAGAGGAATGCCCGGTGGGTAGTTTTTAAATTAATATTATCATTTCATTTTTTTAATTAGTGTTTTTGTTACTAAAATTAATTTTAATATTAACAACAGTAACTACAAGTTCATAAAGATATATAATAATATTATTAATTTTAAATAATTTGTTAAGGTAAAATGTCTTTGTACATAGCGTAAATTAATTTTTAAATTACCACATTAGAGCAAAAACGTTGTAGCTTTTAAATAATTATGATAAAAAAAATAGTTAATTGTGGATGTGGAGTTTTCTATGAAAATTTGATGAACTAAGCGGTTTTAATGTAATTTTCATTCTAGTACCTAAATTGCGAAAGAAGGACCTCATCTTTATTTTTTCATAAAATGAGTAGAATACTATATGATAATTTGCCAAAAAGAGGGACCTCATTTTTTTTTCCATAAAATGAGTAAATAGATATTAATTTACCAAAATACCCTTCATTTATTAAATAAAAAAACTGACTAACAATCTAATAAATGGAATATTGAGTTTTGGATAATCATTGCCAACATTTCAAATGTTGGGGGCTTGCCAGTTTAAAAAACACGGGATGAGAGTGAAAATAACTATAAAGGTTGGAGATTAAATTTCTATTTTCCCTTAAGATAAATGTTAATTACTAAAAGTACCCTTCATTTATTAAATAAAAACTTTTAAAAAATTTTGACTTACTAACTCAAGGAAAAAAAGATTGAAAATGAGAATACAAAGAAATGTAAAGACTAAGAACTAAATTTACAATTTACCTTTTATTTTTATTTTTATTTTTTAACATCTCAAAAAGTCAATTCAACCAAATGGTAATGAATAGTTACTTTTTAAATGTATCTCGAATTTTCTCACTCATGTTTTACGTTGAATAGCAAGATTACTGCAACGGCCTTAGAGAGTCAATTCCAAGGTCTCTAATCTTTTCGTATGACAAGTTATATTTACGATTACCCACTATTGGAAAATTTATCAAATTTTCACATTTACACTTACCCATTGTTGTGAAAGTACATTTATTTTACTATCTAACTCGCAGTTTGTACTATCTAATCTGCAGTACCCGTGATGTCGTTGAACTATTCCGTTGTTTGTGTAAACGATGATGGGGCTTCTTCTTACACCATTAAGTTCTCAAGGGTGTGTCTGTTTATGGCCGTGGACATGCATTTGGTTCTGTGAGAGTTACTTTAAAATTGTGCCTTCATAATTCCCTTCGAAGCGGCCCCACTTCTCTCCCACATAGGAGATTCCTTCTTTAATAGTAACCCGCATTATTCCACTTGGATCACTCAAATTTGTAATGCCTATGAATCACTGATGCTCAATCTCTTTCCACGGGCATCATTGTATTTACAGGAATGGGTTAAGGGATAACCTTTCACAGTGATCTAAAACCAAGTCTTTGCAGTTAGGTTGTCCCATTTAACCTGGACCTTGAGATCTCCAATCAACCAAGTTAGGTTTCCTTTGCAACGACTTACTGTTGCATTCCTCTCTATAACTTTGCAACTAACTATGGATCCAACCTTTTGGTTAGTGGATTGGAGTGTTCTCCTTCGACTTCACACAGTCAATAGAGATAACTCCTACTGAGAATAGTTTCCTAATGGTATTGTTCTGCGACATATGTTCGATACTTACCATTGTAAATATTTTTCTTTGCCTTTTCGATCGTCCGGTTGACTATCACAATGTATACAAAATGTTGGCACAAATTTGTCGGCACAAATTTGTCTATCTCCGAATATCCTCTAAAACTAGCGCAACCATTCGTCTCTTCACGACAATTGTCGAGGGCTATAAACTTAGATTCAATCATGGGTCTAGCTATAATTGTTTGTTTAGAGGATTCCACGATATCGTTGTACCTGCCAATGTGAATACAGATCCACCTATAGATTTTGAGTCTATATCAGATATTCAACTAGCATCACGTACTATATCCTTTTATAACGACAAGATCTCTGGTATAGTGCAACCCATAATTTTGTGTATATCTCAAGTATCTAAGTACTTTGACTATCCACTTCTAGTGGACAGGCTGTGGATTAATCGTGAATCTACTAAGTTTGCTAACTGTGTAAGCGATATTGACGTCTTGAGAATGTTGAATTGTATCTATCGGGGTTCTAGCAACAATAGTATCGTCCTTGTTAAACTTCTCTAGAATATTATCCACATAATGTGAATGGCTCAAGACAAGCTCATCTGGTGTTCTAGAGATTTTAACACCAAGGATAACATCGGTTAAGCCGATGTTCTTCATGTCAAATCTTAATTTCAATATGTCTTTTGTGGATTTAATCATTTTATCATTACTGCCAACGATAAGCATGTCGTCAACGTAAAGCAATGAAATGACATAAATTGTTATAGTGTCTTTGATGTACACATTTATCACATTCGTTGATTCTAAATCCACAATCAAACATGGCATTGTCGAATTTCTTATGCCACTATTTTGGTGATTATTTCAAGTCATATAATGATTTAATAGTTTCCATGCCAATTTTCACCTTCTCAGGTGTAGGTACAACCATTTTTTGTAAAATACCCCCACACTTGTAATTATTTGTAGGTAGACTTTCTTCCTTTCCATAACTCATAAGGGCCATTTTCAATTTTCTTTCTGAGTACCTTATTTAAAACGTAGTTGGCTGGTAACACAACGTCTTCCCCTTCCCCCATGTTCTAGGGCAATCCAAATCTTCTTATTAACATAGTATTTATTATTTCTTTCAATGTATGATTCTTCGGTCCGGCATCTTTAGTTCAACATCCCCATTTTGCTGAAGCGAGTATGGAACATCACATATTTTCTTTCTTTTTTGCGACTATCTCAATTTTAGTTATATAGAACAACTTCTATATAACCACATTCCCAAATTATAGACCTAGACCGCTATCAATTAGGGAATTATTCGAATTAGATGTAGTATACTTTTTTCTTGCTTTAAAGCATTTTCTCAAATTGGAGCATTTCCAAATTACTCATACTCATCATAGTAAAATATGTTTACACCATTTCAATCCCCACAATTCTAGGATATTTCAGATATGACATATTACAACAATGTCCATGTCGTCCTCGGTTTTATATGTTTGGTCAAACGACTCCCACGATTCCTTTGTAGTTTTCATTGAACTACACACACTATATTGCGAATCCGCCAAACTATTGATCTATAATTTTGGCAAAGAAATCAAATGCTTCCAAGCGTCAACAGCACTGACCGCTTGGATATCTCCATCCCCCTCTTTAAGGTTCAGAGTTTTTTCAATCAAGAATCCTACAAGATTTAACGTCACTTAGTAGAATAACATTTTCTGTTGCCACATTTTTAAGTTCGACCCATTTGACCTTTCTGCCCTTCCTCTGTGATTAACGGGAAACAGTCACACTAGGACTAACAATAAGAGTTGGTGTAGTACTGTTGGAATCACAGTCTGCGACACAGGAGCCACAACCTACGCTACTAGAGGCATGTTTTGTGCCACTTGAGGCACGTCATCATTTTCGGATGCTACAATATTGTTGTTCATAGCATTTCAATTTCCAATAATTCAAACTGATTCTGAAACACAAATGACCGGTTAGTATTTTCAAACAAACATTTGGATATCACTTGTCAGCTAGTGTGAAAGAGTAGTGACCCAATCAGTCAAGCGTACGCAAAATTTATTTGAACGAATCCAAAGAAGCAAATTCGGTCAATTGATCAACCTTTCATACCACATATGAGATTATACAAAAATGGTCAAAATGAAATCAAATGTAGTCACGGCGGTCCAATACAGTCTTGAAGGAATAGGGCCAGATAGATGCAGTGGGCGAATTAATTGATGGAGCAAAATCACCCTAAAAATTCAATATTTTCATGAAATGGAATCAAATTCTTATATATATATATATATATATATATATATATATATATTATGCATACATAAATTACACAAATAGCAGCTCTGTCAAATGGAATTAAAAGTCTCTGTAAATACCTGCAACAGATCACGAAACACATGCAAACAGGTCATTACGCAAATCAATATATGCATTAGTACGTGCACATAATCGACAATGACGCTACTTTAATTTAGCATATAGACCATTATAGTAACGGAAAATTGAGATTAATTAATTTGACATTAATCCAAGGTAATCATATATGCATAAATTAATATAGGTAAATATAATTAATGGCTGAACAAATGAACGGTTCAAATCGAATTCAATTTTGCAAAGGCACGAATTCAGATGATCAGATGACATCCAATTCTGAAGGTAATTGAACAAAGTGACGAAGTGGATTTAAAATCCAATAGTTATCAATGCATAATCCAACACATAATTCACATATATCAACAAGTATGAATTCACATAAATTCAAAGTAACAGAAAATATAGCAACAGATCAGAACGAATTGAGATGATGAACGATTAACAAATCAGAATATTGTCGAGACCAGGATTACGCACATTAAAATAAAACAGATTCAACGAACTCTGTTTAGCAACTCGTTTTGAAAATCTGCTTTAAGTTTGTTGGTAAAATAGTGAACGAGTTGTGAAATACATTTGTAAACAATTAAGTAAAACAATAATCTATAATATATAATTACATAATAAAATTAGATAGAGATACGAAATTGATAAGTCGAGACTTGCGTTTAGTGCAATTTCCTTAAAGTAGATTCGCCCTCAGCGCACTATTATGAGTGTCTAGAATGACTTGAACTACGTTTGCGTTGTAGCTGAAGTGAATGCAATTCCCGAACTTGATCACCAAAATACTCGAAGAGGGACTCAAGAAGAATAACTGCAGATGGAGAAGAGGAGTATTCATGAGCTGTTATGCTTCTTGAGTGTGGAGAAGCTTCAACACATTAACTTCCGGCCTCTGACCTTGAGACATTACAGGAGTAAATTTGTTCAAGTGCACCCGGGTGCACCGTAGTTATGGTGATGTCTGTTTTGAAATCTGGGACCGGATCCAGATTCAGCACAACGAGGTGAAACTTCAGCAATTTGTAAAATTATTTTTTGACATCGTGGCGGCCGGTGGCAGCGGGTCAAAGTTTTGCTGGAGCTCCCCCACTGGCTGCCATGGTGTCGAAAAATTTTTCCAAATTGCTGGAGCTCCGCCTGATCGTGCTGAATCTAGATCCAATCTCGAATTTCAAAACGAACATCATACATAACCTGAAAAGCACCCGGAAACACCATATGGTGCACCCCAGTGCAATAGATCATTCCTAGTTACAAGAGTTACAGCCATTAATCTTGAGCCATTCACGACTTTAGCCATTTTTGTTACACTATTAAGGGTTAAGGCCCGATAGTTTCAACTTGTAAGTTGAAAACGCAAATAAAAATTTACAAAACCATGCCCGATTTTGATACAAATATTCCTAGACGCAGGTCACGCCGCCCTCTCACATGAGTCCAAAGTTTGTGTTGAAATCGGTCCGTAATTTACAATAGAATAATTGGTTATACTTTACAAAGTGTTGACCATAATTAAGTTAGTCCAGTTCTCTGTTCTAAAAAGCTCGCTTAGTCGTTCGCCTAGGCACGCTTAAGCTTGAGGCTTGAGGTCCACGCTTCATCACGCCTTGCGCTTTATCGCGCATTGACCACGCTTTTACCACGCATCATCACGCTTAAGCGCCGCTTAGCCGCTCGCTCAACGCTTCCACGCTACGCTTTGTAACACCTGGCCCAGCTTGCAATTCTTATCCTTTCTTTTTAAGATATCTATGTAGGCTTTTCCCACAATATAGTGCCCCTTCCCTTTATTTTCCAATGTGGGATTACACCAACTTGTCAAGCAATTATTTCCCATCTCAGTTCACCTATTTTCCAACACCCACTCCCCTGCACTTGGGTTTTTATAGTGAATAGCTTAGTTTAGTGGCAACTGGCAACTGGCAACTAAATGTCTCAATCAACCATTCACAAATCAGCCACCTTTATTTCCCACTCCTATAAATATGGCCTCCTTTCTTCATAGTTTTTCATTCCCCATCAACTCTTAACTCATATCTTACCGTTTCTTCTCCTCCTGTAAGAAACTAAATATGGCTCGTTACAGCCTCTTTGCGGCTCTAATTATATTGCTATTGGCTGCTACGCTTTGTTATGGGCAATATCCTTTTCTCTGCTCCAGAGCAACCTATTACGGCAGCCCCGATTGCCTAGGAAACCCAAGTATGTTATATTATCGTCATCATTAATTCTACTGAGTTGATGCTGTTGAGTCGAGTCGAGTCGAGTAGTATCTAATTCTACTAATGCAAATGGTTTTTACTATATCTATTAAAGGATTATAATTTTGAGTAGGTGGAGCTTGTGGGTTTGGTGAATATGGAAGGACTGTGTACAATGGTGAAGTGAGTGGAGTGTCTAGGCTTTTCAGGCATGGAATTGGTTGTGGTGCTTGTTATCAGGTTAACCCCCCTTTCATATTCCACCAACTTTTTGAAGTAATTCATTTTTCACATCATTTTTACATCAACAACTGATGAAATACTGAAATAATTGTCACGTTCTTTAATGAATAAAAATAGTACATTCTAATTTTATAGAGCAACTCTTTTTTTACAAGAAACTGAACTTTTAGGAGTGGTTTGTCGCCCCCACAACCTCGTCCCTATAGATCTTTAGGTGCGATATACTGGTATATATATCGCTCCTAAAGGTCTATAAGGATGAGGCTATATGAGCGACAAGCCGTCCCTAAAAAGTTTTATTTCTGGTAATGATAAGCAATGATAAATTGCTGTTTGAGATGAAGTTGAATAAATTGATTTGTTCATCAAGTCTTACATATTCAGCAAAAATCAATTTAGACTACTTGAGCGCCACGTCTTCATCATTGCTAACGAGTGAGTGCCCGACAGCATTCTTCAATTTTATAGAAAAAGGTAACGGTATTACTTAATTGCACTATTGATCAATTGGTAATAAATAAAATTAGAGTCTTTTTTTTTTTTTTTTTTTTCGGTATTGCTGTTGGTGATTAAGTTGCTATAATACTCCGCCTTCTACCCACCCCAAAAAAAAAAAAAGTGGTTATATAATACCCAAATTAAATTCCATGTTAAAATAGTCAGGAAGGCTAAGGAAAAATGACATTTGTACAATTTTGGTAGACAATTTATTCACAGCAAAGCTATCTCACAATTATGTGGAGTTACATGTCCTTGTCATTGTATTATCATGCTCTACAAAATTTTTTAATATCATTTAATTGCCAACAAGTTATCAATCAAAGCTGTACAATTAACATACAAATTCTTAGTGCGTCTAATGAGAGTCACGTTTCTAAGGATTGCTTAGGTGGCAAAATTATGATTATTCTTATCTTATGAAGTCCCTTTAATGGCCACTATATGATATGTTTGTATTTTAACATTATAATAACACCAATTCTCTTCCTTCAATATGTTTAACAATGGAGAAATTAGAACTAGTTTTCTGTGCCCAAATAAATTAGGTAAAGTGCAGTATCCCAGCACACTGCAGCGATGAAGGAACGATAGTAGTGGTGACGGATTATGGTGAAGGTCACCACACAGATTTCGTACTCAGCACACGTGCTTACTCAAAATTGGCAAAACCAGGCATGGATAAAGAGCTATTTTCCTACGGTGTTGTTGACATTGAATACAAAAGAGTTCCATGTCATTATGACTATGGTCTTACGATAAAGATCCACGAGCGGAGCAGTCCTCCCCACTACTTGGCCATTGTCCCATTGTACAATGGGGGGATTTATGATATCATTAGCATTGAAATTTGCCACGTACGTATACACTTTCTACCACTAGAAAGGATTGATATGTGACGTGTTGGGATTGAGCATGTTGGGGTAGCTTAAGTGATGTAAATCCAATCCCAACACACCACATCAACGCTTGGATAGTAAAAATTATCCAAGCGCTGGGAAGATAACATTTCCATAGCCTTTAAATTTGAGTCAAACTCGGTTTTATTATAGAAACGATAGAGGAACAATAAAAAAGTATTGTTAGGTGTACAAACCATCTAATAGAAAGTTGGGCCCCACTATACAAGAGAATAGAAATGGTATTTTTCATACTCTTTTTTAGATGGTTGTATACTTAGTTATACAAAATTGGTTGTATACCTAACATTATTCTATATATTATTAATAATTTGCCACGGTGGTGGTTGTTAATATTGCCCCAGGTGGATTGCAAGGGTGAGTGGAGGCCAATGCGTAGGGTCTTTGGTACAGTATTCGACATCCAAAACCCGCCGCCGGCGCCTTTCATCTTCAACTTTATATTTGTAACCTGGAACAGTGCCGAAGAGAAGTCAGTGCAGACAGCTAACGCTATTCCCGTTGAATGGGAGGTTGGAGCCTCATATGATACTTCAATTCAGCTAAACTAATTAAGTTCCAAATTGACCTAGCAGAGTAATACTGTTTATAAGTAATGTTTATCGTTATCGATGATGTGATGTGTCGTTAATTGTTTTGTCATTTTGATCTTACATCTAATAACAATTAAGATGACAAATCAATTTAATAGACTAAGAATTTTCACAATTTATATATAAGTAGTGAGATGAATGGCATTATTATTCTTACTTACCCTAAGTAACATGCATCTATACATAATATGTGTGTCTACTCTTGACTATGTGGTGTTTTCTTCATCCATTTCAAATGTTTGTACTTGTGGTTTGTATAATGTTTTCCAAGAGTGTCCGGTGAAGGCTATTGTGCGCTTTATTTGTATACCAAAAAGAATAAATAATATAATATCCCTTTGTAAAAGGGACTATCTTCTGTAAAACATTTTCTACCAAAAATACCCTCCCATCTCCAAAGCAATTAGTCAAGTGACTTGACTAGGAAATCATTTTTGGACACAACTGCACCTACCATTATTTTTAAATCTTAAACTCTCCTCTATTTGTTTCTTTGAAATTTGAAAAAGTTAAAAAAAAAAAAACAAAGAGAGAAGAAAAGAAAAGGAAGAGCATCCCAAGATATTCATTAAAAAACAAACGTTGAAGGGTCACCGAAGTTTAGGAGACTTATATTGTATTTCTTATTTACACTTTGAAGTAGAGTAGAATTAATAGTGATGATAACAATAATTCATTGTATTACAGAAAACTAATGAGTCTTTCGTTGTTATATATAACTTTGTACATACATTTGCGATCATAATAATGTTACGCTCAACTATAAATTATACATCTCTGCCAATCGAAAAAAAAAAGAAATTAAGATATTATATTCTTTGCACAATTGGGTAATTTGTTACTCCGTTTACAAGTCTACTAAATCCATTGCAAGGGACTATCTTTTGTAAAATATTTTCTACCAAAAATACCCCCTATCTCCTAAACAATTACTCAAGTGGCTTGACTAGGAAATCATTTTTGGACACAATTGCACATACTATTATTTTTAAAATGTTAAATTCTCCTCCATTTGTTTCTTTGAAATTTGAAAAAGATAAAAAAAAAGAAAAGAAAAGAAAAAGAAGAGAATCCCACGATATTCATTAACAAACAAACATTGAAGGGCCAGGGAAGTTTAGGAGACTTATATTGCATTTCTTATTTACATGTTGAAGTAGAGTAGAATTAATATTGATAATAATGATAATTCGTTGTATTATGAGTCTTTCAGTTGTTATATATAACTTTGTACATACATTTGAAATCATAATAATGCTATGCTCTACTATAAATTATACATCTCAGCCAATCAAAAAACAAATATTAAGATATTATATTATTTGCACAATTGGGTTATTTGTTACTTCATTTATAAATCATTTATAAATCTACTAAATCCATTGCGTTTCAATTCCCAATATAATGAACCGTCCGTGCATGCTAAAAATAAAATAAAAAATAAAAAAGGAAAAAAGATAAGGAAAAACGAAAATTTTGTTGTCGACGGTCAATGCTTTTCTTATGATAGTATATAACCTTTATATTCCAGTACTTCATAGTATATTGTATTTAGCATGTTTGGGATGATTCATTACAACTTCACCAGGTATAAGAATAGAGATCGATGCAAAGGTCAAGTTTTTATTGAAGGAATAAATCACAAACAAAACAACATATCTAACGTTCTTGTAGACTCTCAAAACCATGTGCAACACACGTTAACCATTACTAGTATAGGAAAAGAGATTCATGTTTCTACTTATATAGATAAAGTTTCTCAATCCACATTAATCTTTTACTTATTAGTACTTTCGATGAAGATGGACACTCCCTCACTATATATCTCACTGAGAATGTTACTAGCAGTAATCTCCGTATGTTGCACGGGGAGACATGTCTATTAATATATGATTCCTATAAATATAAATAGTATATCATTAATAGTATTGAAAATGATTATAAAAACTTTCACCATAATCCAGAATATTTCATGATTTAGGTAATACATATTCAAAATTTGTAAGAATTTTGATAGAGTTTCACTTGTATTTCGGACAAATCCATTATGTGAATATCCTGTAGGTTAGGTATTTATTTACTATTTAGTAATATAATTAATTTTGATTAATCTTTTATTTAATTTTTTGTAATATAAAAATTACATTTTGGCTGAAATTTTTGGTTTTAATTAATTTTCTTGTTTTTAATTAATTTTATCTTCAAAATAATTAATTATATCTAAAATTAATTAAATGGCCCAATCTATTTTTTTAATATTTTAATATTATATGTTTCTTTCAATTTTTATGTAAAACTTTAAATAATTTCAATTTTGTATCACACTAAAATTAAACGAACAAACGACCAATCAATACAAGCCCTAACCACTTTTTTCCCCTAAGTTACTCCTATCATTTTTTGCCCACTAAATTAAAAGATCTACAATTTTGCATCTATAATTTTTTTTACCACTAAATTAATTCTCTTAAATTTCCAATTATTTGTGATGATTTTACCCTTTCTTATCTTACAAAACACCTCTATCATGATTAAGGGAAAGTTCGCGTTTAAACCACCGAATGAAGACGAAATCAAGGCCCAAAGAGATGCCGAAAGCCAATTTGACGAAATGATGAAGAATTGGATGAAGCTAAAATAGGAAGCCGAAAAAGTGTATTAGTAGCCGCTGATGAAGGAGAGAAAAGTGTTTGCATTTGGATCATTCAAACTTCTCAGAGGTTGTTCCCAAGCACGATTCATCGTCGTCGAATTTTGCCCTAGTATATATATGTGTCAAAATGGACATTTGCAAGTTCATATGTGTGTATTGTAGTTTATGTTAAGAATTGATCCATAAAACATGCATAGCGGAAATAAAATTAATCAATTCCAAACACCGGATCCTCTTGATTCTTAGATGAGAATTGTGATTGAGAAATTACCAATAAAGCGGATTTTATGGCGTAAATCTCTCTTGTTCTTTCATCTCCACAACCGTCCAAGCGTATGGCCTCCAATGTTGATCCATACATCAAGACTCGTCCCAAACAACGAACAACTTCGTAGTAGGATGATCTCTCTAAATCTTAGTGCTAGCTAATTTAGAGAGAGTTTAGAGACAATGTATGAATAATAACTTGTGTATAATGGGGTTACAATGAGTTATTTATAGGTTTACAATAATCCTATTGGGCTTGGGGTTTCTTTGGCCACAAGATAACTCAACCCGGTCCAACTATTGGGCCTTGTACACACCATAACTAATATTCTCCCACTTGGACAAGGTCCAATTCAAGACACGAGTACTCAACTTTGTGTGTGACCCATTAGGCTCCCACTCACGAAGGCAAATGTTATGGCATCACTATCTGATCTTATCAGGATAGGATAAAGTAAAATCCCTATTTCAGTTTATCATCAATTCACCGAGATCGATTGACCCATGTCACCATCCATGATTGACATCTAGCAATGTGTCATGGCAATCCATGTGACGGGATAAGTCATGTGGAAATGACGAAACCCTTACATGTATGGTTACCGTGGAACTATAATCCCTTCATCAATATAAACCCGATTGGTTCAGAGATATGGATTCACGTCAATCTCATTCAACCAACCATATCGTTCGTTCTCAACTCAACGCTGATTAAATCAGTGATTGTGATTGAAAGCTCCATTCAATCCTACAATACCACCTTGGCCAAGGAATTTATATCAACTTGATTGGGCAAAATGCAGGTTATAATCTCCTGTTATCCAAGAGTGATGAATTCTCTATTGAATACTCACAATCTTCATGCATATCTCACCATACCCGTACGGCATTTCCAGTCAACCCCAGTTAGAGTATCCTTCAATGTCCTCCAAAGTAAAGCGATCTGTGCATAAGATTCTATGGTATTCTCAAGTCTAAAGACCAATTCCACCACCGCACATTAGAGATCAACTGCTGACGTAAGGATAACTTTCCATGCAGTATCTCTAGGCGGGTCATCATGATGCTTGTTCCACCAACAAAGCATCCATGCATTCATCTGAATGTCTCCACATTCTAACTTGTGAGATCAGTTACTTCTTCTTTAAGAAGGAGATGCAACACATGCCAGTTTATCCGCAATAATAATATCCGTGTTTTGTCATTACTATGACTAGGGACAATTTAAGAATAAATGCTAAAAACTTCTATCTCACTATCACAACACCTTGTGATTAACAAGTTTTTCCACTTTTATTCTACGGACTCTATTATTTTAATTGTTATGATAGAACAACGAATATATATAATAGATCTGCCATAATAAAGCATATATAAATGATCAATCATACTCAAAATGTCTTACATGAGAGTACTGACA
The DNA here is from genome assembly GCA_018223645.1 of Jasminum sambac. Classification (NCBI taxonomy): domain Eukaryota; kingdom Viridiplantae; phylum Streptophyta; class Magnoliopsida; order Lamiales; family Oleaceae; genus Jasminum; species Jasminum sambac. Next base: position 37,789,292 of record CP073640.1, read on the forward strand.
TCCAAACTAAATCCATTCACTCATGTATCTTATGCCAATGGACAAGACATGACTATCATGCTTATTCTGCGATAGCGCTTTCGTCAAAGGATCAGCCACGTTATCATCAGTATGGACTCGCTCTATCTTTATATAATTCTTCTGAACTATCTCTCTGATGAGATGGTATCGCCTCAATACATGTTTGGATCGTTGATGAGACCTCGGTTCCTTCGCTTGCGCGATGGCTCCATTGTTGTCACAATACAATGGTATCGGATCAACAATATTAGGAACAACTCCAAGTTTGGTGACAAACTTCTTGATCCCGACCACTTCTTTAGCTGCTTCTAAAGTGGCTATGTATTCGACTTCCGTTGTTGAATCGGCTGTAGTTTCTTGCTTGGAACTTTTCCAACTTACGGCACCCCCATTGAGGGTAAAGACGTAGCCAGATTGGGATTTGTAGTCGTCTTTATATGACTGAAAACTAGCATCTGTGTATCCCTGCTCCATACACTAAGAACATGTCTTTAGTTCTTCTCAAGTACTTAAGGATGTTCTTAACTGCAATCCAATATTTTTCTCCAGGGTTCGCTTGGAACCTGCTTGTGACACTCCGAGCGTATGAGACATTCGGTCTCGTACATAACATCGCATACATGATGGATCCTATCGCTGATGTATAAGGTACCCTATCCATGCGTTCTCTTTCAACTTGTGTCTGTGGACACATATCTTTTGAGAGATTAATCCCATGCCCTATGAGACAGAGTCCTCTCTTCGACTCTTGCATGTCAAATCTTCTCAAGACTTTATCTATGTACATTGATTGGGATAGGCCAAGCAATCTTCTAGATCTATCTCCATAGATCTTAATCCCAAGTACGTATGCTGCCTCTCCCAAATCCTTCATTGAGAAATTTGTGGACAACCAGTATTTCACTGATTTCCACATTGGAATATCGTTTCCTAATATTAGTATGTCATCCACATAGAGGATTAAGAAAACAATCTTACTCCCACTACCCTTTTGGTATACACACGGTTCGTCCTCATTTTGAATGAAATCAAACCTTTTGATTGTCTCATCAAAGCGAAGATTCCACCTCCGAGACGCTTGCTTAAGTCCATATATGGATCTTTGCAGTTTGTGTCATGTACACATCCTCATTGAGATTCCCATTTAGGAATGCGGTTTTGACATCCATTTGCCAAATCTCATAGTCATAGTATGCTGCAATAGCAAGTAGAATCCTAATTGATTTAGACATGGCTACAGGTGAAAAGGTCTCGTCAAAGTCAACGCCTTGTCTTTGATTATAGCCTTTAGCTACTAGCCTTGCCTTATAAGTTTGAACTTTACCATCCATGTCGATCTTTTTCTTGTAAACCCATTTACAACCTATTGGTTTTACCGCTTTAGGCAGATCTACCAAGGTCCACACCTTGTTTTCATACATGGAGTTCATTTCGGATTCCATGGCTTCTTGCCATTTCTTCGAGTCAACACTTGACTTCATTTCTTCATAAGTGGTAGGCTCGTCTTTCTCTATTAGTAATGTCTCATTAGTAATCATGAGATCTAATCTCCGAGGAGGACATATCATTCTACCAGACTTACGAGGAGCTGGCGTGTCCTTGGGAGTTGTTATTTCCATTTCAGTAGTTTCAACTTCATCCAATGGTGTCTCAACTACTGTTTCGTCTAATCGGTTGTCGAGTTCCGTGGTTTCTTGAACCTCTTCAAGATCTACTTTGCTTCCACTGTTCTCTTTTTGAATAAATTCTTTTTCCAAGAAAACAACATGTCTTTACACGATGACTTTCAAGTCATTGGGATTGTAAAAGTAATATCCAACTATTTCTGCTGGATATCCTACAAAGTAGCATTTATCGGACTTAACATCTAATTTATCCGAGCTTGTGCGCTTCACAACCCCAAACCTTCATGTATGAAAGATTTGGTCTCTTACCAGTCCATAACTCGTTAGGAGTTTTATCAACCGATTTAGATGGGGCACGATTTAGTATGTAACAGGCAATTTTAATTGCATGTCCCTAGAATGACTTTGGAAGGTTGTTTGACTCATCATTGAGCGCACCATATCCAATAGGGTGCGATTTCTCCTCTCAGATACACCATTGTGTTGTAGTGTATATGGTGGAGTCCACTGCGAGAAAATCCCATTCTCTTTGAGGTAATTCATGAACTCGCCCTTAAGGTATTCTCCACCTCGATAAGATGTTAGTGTTAGAATACTCTTTCAAGTTTGTTTTTCCACTTCTTGCTTGAAATCCTTAAACTTTTCAAGTGCTTCATGCTTGAACTTCATCAAGTATACAAACCCATATCTAGTATGGTCATTTGTAAATGTGATGAAGTAGGAAAAACCTCCTCTGGCTTCTGTTGTCATTGGTCCACATACATCGGTATGTATGAGTTCCAATTTTTCTGTAGCTCTTTCTCCCTTTCCACTAAAGGGGAATTTTGTCATCTTGCCTAAAAGGTACAATTCACATCTTTCAAAGGATTCGTATTCCCTTTCCCCAAAGTATCCATCCTTATGTAATTTGTTGATGCATTTTTCATTGATGTGCACGAGCCTACAGTGCCACAGGTACGAGTTGTTGATACTCTTATCAACTTTTTGCCTCTTATTTTCTATACTCATTATAGAATGTTTGAGATTTAGAATATAGATGCCATTATCTAGGTTCCCATAACCATAAAATACATTATCACGATAAATAGAATAACGTTTATTCTTAATATCAATGATAAAACCATTCATGTCCAAACAAGAAATAGAAATAATATTTTTGGTAATAGCAGAATATAATAACATTCTTTTAATTCTATAATAAGGCCCAAAGGAACGATAAAAAGTAACTTCCTACGGCTAAAACAACAACTCTTGCTCCATTTCCAACGCATAGGTTTACTTCTCCCTTCCGCAACGGTCTACTATTCTTTAGTCCCTGCATATTTATACAAATATGAGATCCACATCCGGTATCTAATACCCAAGAGATTGAAGATGCAGTCATATTCAACTCAATGAAGTATATACCTGAAGTAGAAGTTTCAGAAGACTTCTTTCCCTTCAAGCTAGCAAGGTAGAGCTTGCAATTCCTCTTCCAATGTCCTTTGCCTTTATAATTAAAGCAATCGGCATCAGCTTGAGACTTGTTCTTGTTCGTTTTCTCTATTTTGACAACTTTTGCTTTTGCTTTACCCTTCTTTGACCCTTTCACAAAGGATCTTTTTGCCTTCCTCTTAGTGCCTCTAGAGGATTTAATGGCCAACACTTGCCCATTGGTTTTGGCGATGTTGGGCTCAGCAGTTTTCAACATATTTAACAGTTTGGAGTGTCGCCTCAATTTTATTCATGTTGAAGTTCATGATAAGTTGAGAATACCTATCCGGGAGTGACTGTAGAACTAAGTCAACACTTAGCTCATGGTCCATGGCAAAATCCAATTGCTCCAATTTTTCAATATAGCCAATCATCTGCAGTACGTGAGCACTTATTGAAGATCCTTCTGCCATCACAGCCTTGAAAATCTTTTTCGGTATCTCATATCTTTCAGTGCGGGACTATTCATCGTACAACTCCTTGAGATGAGCAATCATTGTATGAGCATTCATATCCTCATGTTGCTTTTGCAACTCGGGAGACATCGCTGCAAGCATCACACATGCTGTAGTGCTATCATCATCCACATGTTGATTATATGCCTCCACAACTTCGGCCGCTGCATCCGCTGCAGGGGTTTCCGGTAACTGTTCTTCAAGAACGTATACAATTTTCTCATGTTTGAGAACAATTTTCAGATTGCAGTGCCAGTCATTCAAGTTCGACCCATTAAGTTTGTTAGCATCAAGTATGCCCCTCAAACTCATGTGACCAGCCATAATTCAATTAACTGTAATAATAAAGATAGAGTAATTACTATATGCTTAAAGTTAATAAAGTATAGACTTTTATAATATTAACAGTGCTCCCACTGAATCAATGATCCCCAACATTGGTAAAAACAAAATTCTCAAATTTGTCAGTGGGCTAGGATCCCAATTGTTCGATTAGAGCCTTGAGTCACTCAACAAGCCCTAACCGACGTTCAGGTAGATATTTCTATCAATCGTGACTCCCGTATCATCAAGTAGATAACTCATTATCCTGTACATCTTATGTATTAACTTGACATGCCTCTAAAAACCTATTTCCTTGAGTCACTCAACAAGAAATGGATTTTAGTTAAATTCGACCCAATGTTCAGAGACATCACATGTCTGATAGTGCAGAAAACATTCTTTATGATCGAGTAGTTTTTAGTCACTCAACAAACTTACAACGATTGTGAGAATCCAATTTTCTTCACCATAGCATTGGAAGGCATTGATTAACATTTAATCGCGAATTTAATATCATTTTAAGGGAATCGGTCTCATCAAACATTATGCAAAATATCATACATCAACCATGCACACATTTAAAGCATAATAAAACTGATGGATGATTATGGACGTGTTTCTATCCAGTTTTCCTGAGCCATCAGGAAAAACAGGCTAGTCAAATCCTAAGGGGCGAAGCTTCATCTTCCATTGGCGACTGCATTGATCTCCATCTTCTTCTTCAACTTGTATTTAATACTAGTTGGCACATGCGCCATATCATATGGACTCGTAGGTCCGGAATTAAACCAAAAATTAAATGGCACGTAGGCCCCAAATTATCAACAGGCACGCAGGCCCACAACACTAATAAGAATTTAAACCATACATTCATCCAATCACATTGGTCTGATCCACAATCATCCACAATATCCAATATTAACAAACAATTTAGTTTCTAGATTTATTGTGACGACTCCCATTGCTTAAACAATTTAAACAATCGAAAAACAAAATTCTATGAATTAATCTAATTAATTTCATGTAAAAATAAATAATTAATCTAATTAATTACATGTAATAACAAATAATTAATCTAATTAATTAAATATTATTAGAGGCGGGTTAGACGAAATAACACTTTATATGTCATCTATATTAAAGTCACGCTTTAATAAAATTTGCGAAAAATACTAGGGAGAAACAAACCAAAAATATAATTTTCAAAAATTCAACTTTTGTCTCAAACAGTAATTTTAAATTGAAAATAAATGCTCAAAGTTGAATAATTGTAAGAAAATTGACAAATCCAATTTATCATGAATTTTAGAAAATTTAATTTCAGCCCTTGGACTCGTTTTTCGCAATAAATTGAAAGTGGGGACTAACTTGCAAGTTTTAAAAATTGTTTTAAAAAGCTTAATATCCTTAATATTTCGAAGGACTTGCTGTCCAATTTCAAAAATTGCACAGCAAGCCCTCGTCTTCACCGTGCCTTTGCCGTCTTCTGTGGAACCCTAGCTTCTAGGGTTCCAACGGAACCGCCCAAATCAGCAGCGGCGATGTCACCGCCGCCCTTTCACGCAGCCGGTCAGTCATTCTTGGAATCGCAGGACTTCGCTGCCGCAACACGCCAGCCGCCGTCAGCCGCTACTGGCGAGTCGCCGCCCACTACAGAACGATCGCCGCAGTCAATCATGGCGGCGGCGACGACCTCGTCACGCCGCCGCCATCTATTGGTTCACCGCTCATTTTCAAAATCTTTTATTTTATTTTTATTTTTTTTCTTTTGCGTGATTAATTTATGGATCCAATCTAAAATTAATTTCAACGTAATTAGATCATCACAGATAAATCAAACTAAATTGTTTTATAAAACATTAAATCAAATCTCAACAAGAGATCGAGTTGGCTCTGATACCACTGTTAGGAATTGATCCATAAGACATGCATAGTAGAAATAAAATTAATCAATTCCAAACACCGGATCCTCCCAACTCTTAGATGAGAATTGTGATTGAGAAATTACCAATAAAGCGGATTTTACGCCATAAATCTCTCTTATTCTTTCGTCTCCACAACCGTCCAAGCGTATGGCCTCCAGCGTTGATCCACACGTCAAGACTCATCCGGAACAACGAACAACTTCGTAGGAGGATGATCTCTCTAGATCTTAGTGCTAGCTAATTTAGAGAGAGTTTAGAGAAAATGTATGAATAACAACTTGTGTATAATGGGGTTACAATGAGTTATTTATAGGTTTACAATAATCCTATTGGGCTTGGGGTTTCTTTGGCCACAAGATAACTTAACCCTGTCCAACTATTGAGCCTTGTACACACCATAACTAATAGTTTATATTTTTATGTGTTTGTTTTTATGTTTCTCATCCAGAGAGGAAAGCAGATCATTAGTGTGATTTGGACTAGAAATAAAAATCTCAGAATTTTGATCTTCTTTCACCTTGGAGCCGTGTGTGTATATTAATATTAGATCTTGAAAGCCTTATGCCCTATGAGTAGGGGTCGGCTGTGGAGCTATATGAGAAAATCACGTCGGATAGTCAATATAAATTTTGCTACGCCATGTATTCCTATCGAATGCTAGTCGCTTATCTACCTGCATAACACACATGTGTGTGTGTGTATATATATATATATATATCCGGTATATAAGATTTTCAACATCAAGGTCTGCAAAATTCTTTTAATTTTATCGGAATATCGCATCTTCATTTTTCTTTTGAATAATTTGACAACCTCATTCATTTTCTCCTTGAATTTAACAATCAAGTGATCTTCAGCCTAATTTGTCACGCTATTTTGACTATTCAAATCTCGAGTTTCACACCTCAATTAACAATAATATTTATGTAACTAACATACAGGCTGAAAAAGGGACAACGTAACAGCCAAAACAACATCGTGACGTAGAATTTTTTTTTAGGTATCCAAGACTATCAATCCTTTCTCCTAGTAAGCCATAAGTGTACACAGTTCATTGAAGACATATTCAACTCACATTGATGTCCTAGGTAAGCCAAAACACTTCTATTTACTAGTATACTAATATACTACTGCGGTGTGCTAATACGCTGGCTAAAAATAGTGCATCAGCATAGTAATATATAAACACAGTGTAATAATATTCTGATTAATAGAATGTTATGCCTACCTTGTTAAATTACACTTTGGTTTCTAAGCAACTTAAGCAAAAAGTTATCACATGTTTTAATAGATAAAACAATACAAAGTTTTCATTACATCACCATAGAGTACTTTAAACTTATAACAACATTAAGGAAAGTCTTAAAACAAGTTCAACATTAACACAACACGGCCACTTAGCAACATGAACACATAACACGAGGCACAATCTTTTATCCCAAAATCATCAAAGATCAAGTCACCTAAACATTTTGCAAAGATGTGGCTTTAGAATTCTTATAGTCCATCAAAGATCTAGCCGCCTTTATTGCAATACTTGAGTTTCTTAAACTACAAACTATTCCACAAAGTTCTGATAACCAAATACTCACATTTCAAGCCCAAAAAATTTTGTTGTGCAATCCATGCGCAACATAGTATCAACTCTCTAATGTTCAATGTAAAGAGATTTGCTATGGTATATATCTACAATTTTTACACAAACAGTCATCCTAGGCAAAATAACCAGCACTTGGATTTTCGCCCAATGGTACTACCACATCTATGGCACAATCTAAGGGGTTGGTTTGATGTTCAAATTTCACACAAATTTACCAGATGCAAAGGAATGTGTGGCACTGAAATAAAACATCGCATGTGTAGGTAAAGATAAAGCTGTCTATCGTACCTGCAATAATGTTTGCATTTTCAATTGCTTCTGGTTAAACCATGGAAAAAACTGTTCCAGTCTAGTAAGGAAGCCGTAGCTGGAGTACTTGAGGCCCAAAGCCAATTCTATATTTTGGGACCTCTAATCATAGTTTTTAAACTTAAAAATTTAATATATCTACAAACAAGGAAGAAATTACAATACAATTATATAATAAATGGTCCAATTTATAAGGATCACATAAAATGGACTTAAAATTAAAAAACTAAAGAGAGAGAAAGAAGACCAATCATGCATTTTGGGCCCCTTTTGCACTTGGGCCAAAAGCGGTTGCTTGGTTAGCCTATGCCTGGCTACGGGCATCGTAAGGAACATTCCTCTTGTTCTTGTATTCCAGATAGTTCTTAAGGAAATGAGCTTCCTTCCCAAAGTTATAGCACACTTTGGGAGCATGACTGCATTGTCCTAGATGAAGATTCCCACGTTTGACAATTAGGGTTATTTTGCCCCTTTCATCCATTGTCAGTCTTTTTTGCGAGTAGTTGTTCGTTTCAGATGATTGTCAAGACGGCACTTGTTATTTTTCCACTTTTTGCCATTGACGTTCCAATTTAGATTCTTATTTAATTGTAACCCTTCTAGCGGTTGTGCTTAATTTTTTCTCATGGGCTTTATTGATTCTAACTCTTGCTTGTTCAGCAACCATTGCCCGTTCGATAACTTGATAAAAACTCAGAGCATATGTGTCAGCCATTTGAACATCTCTTGGGATCTTCGGCTAGAGTGTTAGAAATTGATCCAAAAACATGCACAATAGAAATAAATTGATCAATTCCAAACACCGGATCCTCTCGACTCTTAGATGAGATCTGTGGTCAAGAAATTACCAATAGAGCAAATTTTACGGCGTAATTCTTTCTTGATCTTTCGTCTTCACAACCGTCCAAACGTACAGCCTCCAACATTGATCCATGAGTCAAGACTCGTCTCGAACAACGAACAACTTCGTAGTAGGATGATCTCTCTAAATCTTAGTGCTAGCTAAATTTAGCGAAAATTTAGAAACAATGTAGATGTAATCACTTGCGTATTATGAGGCTATACTGAGTTATTTATAGGTTTACAATAATCCTATTGGGCTTGGGGTTTCTTGAACCCCAAGTCAACTAATAGCCCGGCCCAACAATTGAACCTTGTACACTATAACTAGCATTCTCCCACTTGGACAAGGTCCAATTCAAGATACGAGTACTTGACTTCGTGTGTGACCCATTAGGCTCCCACTCACGAAGGCAAACGTCATGGTGCCACTATCTGATCTTATCAGGATAGGATAAAGTAAAATCCCCATCTCAGTTTATCATCGATTCACCCAGATCGATTGACCCATGTCGCCGTCCATGATTGACATCTAGCAATGTGTCATGGCAATCCATGTGACGGGATAAGTCATGTTGAAATGACGAAACCTTTACGTACACGGTTACCGTGGAACTATAATCCCTTCATCAATACAAGCCCGATTGGTTCATAGATATGGATTCATGTCAATCTCATTCAACCAACCATATTATTCTCTCTCAATTCAACGTTGATTAAATCAGTGATTGTGATTGAAAACTCCATTCAATCCTACAATCCCACCCTGGCCAAGGAATTTATATCAACTTGATTGGCGAAATGCAGGTTATAATCTCTTGTTATCCAAGAGTGATGAATCCTGTACATCATACTCACAACCTCCATGCACTTCTCACTATACCCGCACGGCATGTCAAAACCCCAATTAGAGTATCCTTCAATGTCCGCCAAAGTAAAGCGATCCGTGCACAAGATTCTATGGTATTCTCAAGTCTAAGGACCAATTCCACTGCCACATATTAGAGATCAACTGCTGACGCAAGGATAACTATCCATGCTGTATCTCTGGGCGGGTCATCTAGATGCTTGTTCCACCGACAAAGCATCCATGCGTCCATCTAAATGTCTCTACATTCTAACTTGTGAGATCAGTTACTTCTTCATTAAGAAAGAGATGCGACACATGCCAATCTATCCGCAATAACAATATTCGTGTTTTGTTATTACTATGACCAGGGACAATTTAAGAATAAATGCTAAAAACTTTTATCTCACTATCACAACACCTTGTGATTAACAAGTTTTTCCACTTTTATTCTACGGACTCTATTATTTTAATTGTTACAGTAGAACAACAAATATATATAATAGATCATGCCACAATAAAGTGCTTATAGATAATCAATCATACTCAAAATGTCTTACATAATAGTATTGGCATCCAAACTAAATCCATTCACTCATGTATCTTATACCAATGGACAAGACATGACTATCATGCTTATTCTGTGATAGCACTTTGGTCAAAGGATCAGCCACGTTATCATCAGTATAGACTCGCTCTGTCTTTATATCATTCCTTTGAATTATCTCTCCGATGGGATGGTTATCACCTCAATACATGTTTGGATCATTGATGAGACCTCGGTTCCTTCGCTTGCGCGATGGCTCCATTGTTGTTACAATACAATGGTATTGGATCAACAATGCTAGGAACAACTCCAAGTTCTGTGACAAACTTCTTGATCTAGATCGCTTCTTTTGTTGCTTCTGAAGTAGCTATATATTTGGCTTCCGTTGTTGAATCGGCTGTAGTTTCTTGCTTGGAACTTTTCCAACTTACGACACCCCCATTGAGGGTAAAGATGTAACAAGATTGGGATTTTCGCCGTCTTTATCCAACTGGAAACTAACATCCGTGTACCCCTGAACTCTTAGTTCATTTCCTCCGTACACTAAGAACATGTCTTTAGTTCTTCTCAAGTACTTAAGAATGTTCTTAACCGCAACCTAATGTTTTTCTCTAGGGTTCGCTTGGAACCTGCTCGTGACACTCAGAGCATATGACACATCCGGTCTCGTACATAATATCGCATGCATGATGGATCCTATTGCCAATGCATAAGGTATCATATCCATGTGATCTCTCTCAACTTGTGTCTGTGGACACATATCCTTTGAGAGATTAATCCCATGCCCTATGGGACAGGTCCTCTCTTCGACTCTTGCATGTTAAATCTTCTCAAGATTTTATCTATGTACATTGATTGGGATAGGCTAAGTAATCTTCTAGATCTATCTCTATAGATCTTAATCCCAAATATGTATGCGGCCTCTCCCAAATCCTTCATGGAAAAATTTATGGACAACCAGGATTTCACTGATTCTAACATTGGAATGTCGTTTCCTAATATCAGTATATCATCCATATATAGGATTAAGAAAACAATCTTACTCCCACTACCCTTTTCGCATACACACGGTTCGTCCTCATTTTGAATGAAATTAAACTTTTTGATTGTCTCATCAATGCGAAGATTCCAACTCCAAGATGCTTACTTAAGTCCATATATGGATCTTTGCAGTTTGCACACCCTATGTGGCTCACTTGACTCAAAACCTCTCGGCTGTGTCATGTACACATCTTCATTGAGATTCCTATTTAGGAATGTTGTTTTGACATCCATTTGCCAAATCTCATAGTCATGGTATGCCACAATCGCAAGTAGAATCTGAATTGATTTAGACATGGCTACAGGTGAGAAGGTCTCATCAAAGTCGATGCCTTGTCTTTGATTATAGCCTTTAGCCACTAGCCTTGCCTTGTAATTTTGAACTTCACCATCCATATAGGTCTTTTTCTTGTAAACCCATTTACAACCTATTAGATTTTACCCCTTTAGGTACATCCACCAAGGTCCACACCTTGTTTTCATACATGGAGTTCATTTCGGATTCCATGGCTTCTTGCCATTTTCTCGAGTCAACGCTTGACTTTGCTTCTTCATAAGTGGTAGGCTCGTCTTCCTCTATTAGTAATGTTTCATTAGTAATTATGAGATCTAATCTCTGAGGAGGACGTATCATCCTATTAGACTTACGAGGAGCTGGTGTGTCCTTGGGAGCTGTTATCTCCCTTCCAATAGTTTCAACTTCATCTAATGGTGTCTTAACTACTGTTTCACCTAATCGGTTGTCGAGTTCCATGGTTTCTTGAACCTCTTCAAGATCTACTTTGCTCCCACTGTTCTCTTTTCGAATAAACTCATTTTCTAAGAAAACAACGTGTCTTTACCCGATGACTTTCATGTCATTGGGATTGTAGAAGTAATATCCAACTGTTTCCGCTGGATATCCTACAAAGTAGCATATATTGGACTTAACATCTAATTTATCTGAGCTTGTGCGCTTCACATAAGCTTCATTACCCCAAACCTTCATGTATGAAAGATTTGGCCTCTTACTAGTCCATAACTCGTACGGTGTTTTATCAATCGATTTAGATGGGGTACAATTTAGTGTGTAACAGGCAGTTTTAATTGCATGTCCCCAGAATGACTTTGGAAGGTTTGTTTGACTCATCATTGAGTGCACCATATCCAATAGGGTCTTGTTTCTCCTCTCAGATACACCATTGTGTTGTGGTGTATAAGGTGGAGTCCACTGCGAGAGAATCCCATTCTCTTTGAGGTAATTCATAAACTCGCCCTTAAGGTATTCTCTACCTCGATCAGATCTTAGTGTTAGAATACTCTTTTCAGTTTGTTTTTCCACTTCTTGCTTGAATTCCTTAAACTTTTCAAGTGCTTCATGTTTGAACTTCATCAAGTATACAAATACATATCTAGTATGGTCATCTGTAAATGTGATAAAGTAGGAAAAACCTCCTCTGACTTCTGTCGTCATTGGTCCACATACATCGGTATGTGCGAGTTCCAATCTTTCTGCAGCTCTTTCTCCCTTTCCGCCCTCTTGCCTAAAAGACACGATTCGCATCTTTCAAAGGATTCGTAATCCCCTTCCCCAAAGTATCCATCCTTATGTAACTTGTTGATTTGTTTTTCGTTGATGTGCCCGAGCCTGCAGTGCCTCATGTACGAGCTGTTGATACACTTATCAACTTTTCGCCTCTTATTTTCTATATTCATTATAGAATGTTCGAGATTTAGAATATAGATGCCATTATCTAGGTTCCCATAACCATAAAACACATTATCACGATAAGTAGAACAACGTTTATTCTTAATATCAATGATAAAACCATTCATGTCCAAACAAGAAATAGAAATAATGTTTTTGGTAATAGTGAGAACATAATAACATTCTTTTAATTCTAAAATAAGGCGCGAGGCAGCGATAGAAAGTAACTTCCTACGGCTAAAGTAGCAACTCTTGCTCCATTTCCAACGCGTAGGTTTACTTCTCCCTTCCGCAATGGTCCACTGTTCTTTAGTCCCTGCATATTTATACAAACATGAGATTTACATCTTATATCTAATACCCAACAGACTGAAGATGCAGTCATATTCAACTCGATGAAGTGTATACCTGAAGCAGAAGTTTTAGAAGACTTCTTTCCCTCCAAGCTAGCAAGGTAGAGCTTGCAATTCTTCTTCCAATGCCATTTTCCTTTACAATAAAAGCACTCGGCATCAGCTTGAGACTTGTTCTTGTTCGTTTTCTCAATTTTGGCAACTTTTGCTTTTGCTTTACCCTTCTTTGACCCTTTCACAAAGGATCTTTTTGCCTTCCTCTTAGTCCCTCTAGAGGATTCAATGGCCAACACTTGTCCATTGGTTTTGACGATGTTGGGTTTAGTAGTTTTCAATATATTTAACAGTTCCGGGAGTGTCTCCTCAATTTTATTCATGTTGAAATTCATGATAAATTGAGAATAGCTATCCGGGAGTGACTGTAGAACTAAGTCAATACTTAGCTCATGGTCCATGGCAAAACCAAATTGCTCCAATTTTTCAATGTAGCCAATCATCTGTAGTACGTGAGCACTTACTAAAGATCCTTCTGCCATCACAGCCCAGAAAAGCTTTTTCGATATCTCATATCTTTTAGTGCGGGACTGTTCATCATACAACTCCTTGAGATGAGCAATCATTATATGGGCATTCATATCCTCATGTTACTTTTGCAACTCGAGAGACATAGTTGCAACCATCACACATGTTGCAATGTTATCATCATCCACATGTTGATTATATGCCTCCATTACTTCTGCGCTACATCCGCTGCAGGGGCTTCCGGTAACTGTTCTTCAAGAACATATGCAATTTTCTCGTGTTTGAGAACAGTTCTTAGATTACGGTGCCAGTCATTAAAGTTCGACCCATTAAGTTTGTTAGCATCAAGTATGTCCCTCAAACTCATGTGACAAGCCATAATTCAATTAACTGTAATGATAAAGATAGAGAAATTAGTATATGCTAAAGTTAATAAAATATGGACTTTTATAATATTAACTATGCTCCCACTAAATAAATGATCCCCAACATTGGTAAAAACAAATTTCTCAAATTTGTCAGTGGTCCAGGATCCCAATTGTTCAATCAGAGCCTTGAGTCACTCAACAAGCCCTAATCGACGTTCAGGTAGATGTATCTATCAATCACATCTCCATGTGACTCCCGCATCATCAAGCAGATAACTTATTATCCTATACATCTTATGTATTAACTTGACATGCCTCTAAAATCCAATTTCCTTGAGTTGCTCAATAAGAAATGAATTTTAGTTAAATTCGACCTCAATGTTCAAAGACATCACATGTCTCACAGCGAAGAAAACATTCCCTATGATCGAGTAGTCTTGAGTCACTCAACAAACTTACTGCGATTGTGAGAATGCAATTTTGTTCACCGTAGCATTGGAAGGCATTGATTAACATTTAATCGCGAATTTAATATCATTTTAAGGGAATCGGTCTCATCAAACATTATGCAAAATATCATACATCAACCATGCACACATTTAAAGCATAATTAAACTGGTGGATGATTATGGTCGTGTTTGTATCCAGTTTTCCTGAGCCACCTGGAAAAACTGGTTGGTCAAATCCTAAGGGGTGAAACTTCGTCTTCCATTGATGACTCCATTGATCTCGATCTTCTTCTTTAACTTGTATCTAATACTAGTTGGCATATGTGCCATATCACATGGACTCACAGGTCCGGAATTAAATCAGAAGATTAAATGGCATACAGGCCCCAATCATTAATAGGCACGCAGGCCCCGAACACAAAATATAAAGATTAAAATAATACATACATCCAATCACATTGGTCGAGTCCATAATCATCCACAATATACCATATTGATAAACAATTTAGTTTCTAGATTTATTGTGACGACACGTATTGTTTAAACAATTTAAACAATCGAAAAACAAAATTCTACGGATTAATCTAATTAATTTCATGTAAAAATAAATAATTAATCTAATTAATTGCATGTAATAATAAATAATTAATCTAATTAATTAAATATTATTAGAGGCGTGTTAGACAAAATAACACTTTATTTGCCATCTATATTAAAGTCATACTTTAATGAAATTTTACAAAAATATTACGGAAGAATAAACTAAAATTACAATTTTCAAAAATCCATCTTTTGCCCAAATAAGAATTTTAAATTGAAAATAAATATTTAAAGTTGAATATTTGCAAGAAAATTGAAAATTCTAATTTATTATTAATTTTATAAATTTTATTTCATTCCCTAGGACACTTTTGGTTAAAAAATCGAAAATGGGGACCAATTCCCAGGTTGGCAAAACTTTTGGGAATGGAAAACCCTTTTAAAAGAGATGGGGGGGCTCGGTGTGCAATTTCCAAAATTGCACACGAGCCCCCCGCCATCCTCGCGTCTTTGTATTGTGGAACCCTAGCTAGGGTTCCACCAGAGTTCGAAGGGAACGGCAGCGGCGACCATCGCCGCTGCCTTCCCTCACCGCGGCGAAGTTGTCCCTACACTATGGTGTGGCGGCGACCTCGTCGCTGCAACTGCTGCCGGGGAAGAAATGCTGTGATAGCAATTACATCGTCACAAATAAATCAAACTAAATTGTTTTATATAACATTAAATCAAATCTCAACAAGAGATCAAGTTGGTTCTGATATCACTGTTAGAAATTGATCCAAAAACATGCACAATGGAAATACATTGATCAATTCCAAACACCGGATCCTTTCGACTCTTAGATGAGATCTGTGGTCAAGAAATTACCAATAAAGTGGATTTTATGGCGTAATTCTCTTTTGATCTTTCGTCTCCACAACCGTCCAAACATACGGCCTCCAACGTTGATCCACACGTCAAGACTCGTCCCGAACAACGAACAACTTCGTAGTAGGATGATCTCTCTAAATCTTAGTGCTAGCTAAATTTAGAGAGAATTTAGAGACAATGTAGAAGTAATCACTTGTGTATTATGAGGTTATACTGAGTTATTTATAGGTTTACAATAATCCTATTGGGCTTGGGGTTTCTTGAACCCCAAGTCAACTAATAGCCCGGCCCAACAATTGAACCTTTTACATTATAACTAACATAGAGACCCTCAATGAATCAGTCAATCTTGTAGGATTCTATATCAATCATATGAGTGGCAAAATGGGACACCTCATCAAATTTCTCAATGTAGACTAACAAACATTTGACCCTGCTAGAAATGAATGAACTCATCCAGCTTCTAATTCATAGCAATAGAGGAAAAGTACTTGTTACAAAATTTCATGCAAAAGTCCATTCATGTAATTTCGCAATGTTCCTAGCATTCTTAGTAGCCTCCCACCGGTAACTTGCTGCACGACGCACAAGAACGTGGCACAATTAACCTTTTCAGCTCCAGGGATGTGTGCATACTCCAACATCCTCTCCATATTACTAATCCAATTTTCAGCCTCTATTGGATCTTTAGCCTCGTCAAAGATAGGGGAATTGAGTCGGCGACAATGATCTTTAGCCTATTTCCTATCTTTTTCTTTCTTAGTCTGTTCAGTTTCCCTCGGATTCACTTGATTAGTTTGGATAAGCTATTGAATATGTCGATATTTTTATTCAACTAATTGACTTATGCACTTAATAACAGATTCATTATCTTCATCCATCTGTCTACACATTTATCAAATAATTAATTGCAATATCCTTGATAAGATACCTCTTATAATCTGTAACTACTCAAGACTGAATTATTTTCTTATACTAATTTTGTATAAATTGTATTATCACAAGTCTGTCTCTATATATATCCCACTATCTTAATCACAGGATCGAAATTGAAACTTAAATGATTTACGTGTTAACACAGTTTTGAGATACAACATTAAATTCTCAATCGTATATCTATATCTTTATTTTCACTATTTTATTCCCACGGGCTATTTTAAATTTTAGTTCATAATTTGGGGACTATAAAATAAATATGTAAAAAGGTTGCACATTGTTTTCAAATTTTTGTCGTAGAATCCTACAATTAGGCACAAGGACAAAGTCATGTTTTGATCCACTTAGTCTTGTGCCATAAGTTTCTTTCCTAGGATTTCTAGTATTTTGTATCACCATATATCCTAAACTTTGATGGGGTTGCAATGGATACCTAACTCTTAGGCTTGAAGTTGGTTACCATCTCAACTTTATTTCAATTATGAAACAAAGCCTCTTCCATTCCATTTCTATGCTGCATCTCCCTTTCCAACATTTGATATAGTTCATATTATCGGCCTCTACAATTTTAAACATGAAATGGTACATTTTCTCTCTAATTGTCAAGCGCCATGTTGTGTAACATGCCCTTTGCAAATTAAATCATTGATTATCATGTCTATCTTCAAGGTTCAAACATATAAATATTTACATGCCTCATTATTACTTAGTCACATGCTAGCCAAATTTCATCATGCATTTAAAGTATCATAGAACACAACATATTTCAATATGCTCTTAAGTGTGATATAGCATGTTACTTCTTATAGTCATGGCATCATATATTTTAAATCTCATATCTTACCATGTAAATATATGAGCAAAGGACTAGTTTTTATTGGCCTTGACTTGTTGTGATGGAGTCGAAATGCTATGTGCTTTCATTGAAGTTCATTTCTCTGATAGCAACCAGATTGTCATGCCCATTTTCACTAAACCAACCCCAGGACTCACTCCTCAATTATTATAATAATATTCATTTAATCAGCGCAAGTGACAATCAAAACATGATCATGATGTGGGGAAATTTTTGCGTGAATTATATATATATATATATATATATATAAGAAACACACAACCACGTTAGGACTAGGTTAGTAGATGATGATGCGATATTCATTAACGTGAACGTGAATTCCTAATGACATAAACAAGTGCGGTTCGAAAATGTTAATTTTCACATTGTCCTTAATCATGTGTAAAAACACTTAACATGCCAATACAAATCAAACTAGCGTAAAAATGAACGTAAAACTTTCTGTTTAGCAGTATACTAACATGCTGCTGTAGTAATACACTGGCCACTGCAACGAAGCAACATAATAGTGTGAAAAATAGTGTAGTGCTATACCAGCAGATAGAAAATTATTCTGTCTTTTCCAAACAACACAATAGCTAACTTACAATTTTCACACTAATACCACGTTCATATTAGCAATAATAACAATATAAAGCCTCCATTACATCACCATACACTAACTTATGCTTATAATAACACTAGGGTTGACGGAACGTGCGTTGCACGTTGGAGTCATTTCGTATAAGCTAGCGTACAAAGGATATATGTTGTGTTGTTCTAACAACGGTGATTGATAGATGTTTATACGTAGAAGCGGTATCAGTTTGTCAATGTACAAGATTTGTATATCAAATTGTGTTGTACCATGTAAAGAAAATGTGTTTTTTTGTTGATTGAACTATTGATTTGTCTGCAAACTGAGGGATTAATTTCACGAGAATGAATACGAAGGTGTAGTTAGATGGAACCTGGTGACAAAATACATACATGCATATATAAATCCGCCTTTCAGAAGCAAGGTGCATTTACATGAAACATAGTCACAAAATAGTCACAAAATATACATGCTGTGCATATTCTTCATGTAGTTTGGGTATTAACCCTTCAACCAAGAAGTTGATAGAATGGAACATACATATCGTACAACGTTTGCTTTAACCATATTGGTTAGTCAACGGTGTCCATTCCATCTATTACAAAAGATTTTAGCTAGACAAAATACTTGTTGGGGATCTGCTAATCCATCTTCGAAAGAAGCTTCTTCTTGCTTACTTCAATGTCATCTTGAAATAGGGCTCTTTTTGGGGTAGAAGCACTTGGTGTATTAACTTGATCACCAATTGTCTCAATTGGGATTTTGTAGTGCTTCTGTGGATCGTACTCATCCAATGCAACAACTTCAAATTTTTTCATTAGTCGAGCATGAATTGTCCTGGCATGTTCTCCTAACCATGGTTGAGCTAAAACGATTTTGATGTAGAAAAGATGGTCCTCATTTATGCTGAGACAAATGTTGTCTTCAAAGTTCATGGCCTATATTGCAATAAGTAAGAATGTTAAGATGATTTCTGAAGGTGGTACAGTTGTAGCCATATTGAGTTAATTAAGCTAAAAATCAATCTGCATATAAGTTAAACAGCTTAACTGTTAGGGTAAAAAAACTGGAAACTATATTTGGTATATCATGGAATGTATGTCAAATTTAAACTCATGCGATGTACTGAATAATGACCCACATTAATTAAGAAATATGAGAAAGAATCCATGTTTTGTTGGAAATGTCTAAAGAGTAAAGTTGATTTTGAAGTGATATGACATACGCTAACTTAGTGCTGATCAATTATGGTCTTATTTGGGAGAGGAAATGAAACATACAGCCATATAATGTTAGTCATTAGATATGCAAAGAAGGACTTACTGAGTGCTCCCCAAATTGAAAAATGAAAATGAAAAATTTGCCAGGCAAACCAAGTGACATAATAAGGAAAGTAAAGGTAGAAATTAAAGTATGTGTACGCTAAGGATTCGACATGTACTGCAGCTTATCAAGTCTAGTTTAGTTATGAAAGTTTGTAGTTGTCTAAATGATCTGATTTTAGTGACCAGATGAGTCTGTGCTGTGTTCTGTTACTCAGATTCAACTCGTAACAGTTTACTGTTTAATATCAACTGTGTCTGCAAATTGCTGAAACCTAGATGCGTCTACGTAAGCCAGATGCGTCTGGGTCGTGAATACGGAAATAAACAGTAAGCAGTACAGAAATAGTAAAAACACAGAATTTTAACGTGGAAACCCAACTGGGTGAAAACCACGTGCTCGTCGCCTACGAGCAAAACCTACCAACAACGTGCAATCAGTTTAAAACTTTACAAAGGAAATCAAAGGCAATAATTACGCATAATTAACTGCAACATCTAAGAAATAAATGAAAGAACTCCCTGTTCGATCTTCCTTAGCATGTAATGCGAGCAGACATCCCGTCTCTCTTCAGTGATTCCTTGTAACCGCGTTCCCGCAACGAATCTACACCTCCCGTGTTAGATTCCTCCAAGTTGTGGGCAGATCTATTGGTTGGTGGACTCCCTCCCGGAGATTCAAACCCGATCTATGATTGATCAAGGTTGTTCATGCACTAGGATCAAGAAATTAACTTGATGAAGTCATGAATGGGTTGGAGATGAGGACACGTTTTCTAGCTTGTATGGGGGCCGATTTTTTGCTCTTGAACGTGTTCTCTCTTTCTCACTCTTATGGTGTTTTAGTACTCCTAGGTTGTCTTGTGATGCAAGAAACCTACTTTCCTTAAACCACCAACTCCTACAAGGAATAAGATAACTCATTAGTTGTAGGATAAATAAATAAGGTAGATAAAAAATATGGAATAAATATCTTACCTTATCTTGTATCAATATAATATGGAAAGGATCTTACCAAATCATATGATACGTCGAATGTGGACACGGAGGCCATCATAGGCGTTTGCTAGGATTTGTGTTCTACTTGGACTCTTACTTATTTAATTAAAATAAGGAATTATCACATGTGCTAATTTAAACAAAGATAAACTAAAATTATAATGTGATAATAAGTCCATGAAAAATCCAATTGTAATCAAATCAACCAAATAAAATATTCAATTAATTTAATTATAAATGTGGAAAAATAAAAATGCCAACAAAATAAACTTTTATTAAAACATAAAAGTTAACAAGTTATTATTTTTTTGTTTACATGTCTTGTTGGCATATTAACGTTAACAACAAATAGACCACATACAGGTTGTTTTGCATTTCTAGTAGCAATGGTATGGAATTTGTATGTAATCTAATGAGGAAAATTTGGGTGTAATGAAAGTACAATGTGTGACATGGTGTGTATTGACTGTAAAGTTTCAAGTGTAGTGTTAGTATCACATAGATGTCAACCGATGGTAATATTTAGTTGCATAGGTAGAGGTTCTTACGGATTGTGTAAGACCTAGCAATTTGGAAGTTGTTGCTTTCTTAAACTCTTCTGCTGGTCGTCCAATCATCGAAGTTGTGATTGTGTAGCTGTTATCTGACAATTCGACTTCGGCCCGGGCTATTGAAATTGAAGATTGAAGTTGTTAATTTAGTTTTGTAAAAAAATGAGCGATACTGATCATATATATATATATATACAACTTAGATATGAACCTTGGGATTGCTGTAGCATCAATGTTAGTGCAATAACGGCAGCAAAAATTTCGTCCAGCCATAGTTTCGCTAGCTGCTGTGAAACAAATACTACAAGACATGTACCAGTAAGGTGCACTTGAGGACTTAACTTTGGTAGTTGCCTTTACCCAACAGTGTGCCTTTATGGGCTGCATTTGTACATGAGAAGAGTGTTATTTAGAATATTGACACTAGAGGTTTGAAATTAGTTGAACTGTACCATTTCAATAGTATCTTTGATTGGGCTCGGGACGTTGTCTTCAGTTGCCTCAATCTTTTTCAGCGTGAAGTATTTCCGCAGTGCTTTCATCTCAGCTATAGCAGCCTGGTTTTCCTCAATCCTAGCCAACATTGTTTTAATCAGTAAGTCTACCAATTCCAATTGATCGAAGACAAGTTGGAATACGATAATTTCATACCATTTCTTATATGCGATGATTTCTTCAAAAGGTGTATCAATATAGATACATGTATCATGAGTTGTTCACAGTCCAATGCCTGAAGTGAAATGCAAAATGTTAAACTGAGTGTGTGATGTATCCATAAATAGTAAACTGTTGGTTCTATAGATTGTTCTACCTTCAAAGGTTGTGACAAAGACGTTCTTAGCAATTATGATTGGCATTTGCTCAATAGCGTTGGGAATTTCATGGCCTTCATTTTCAGCATAAGTTGAGTAAAGTCTGAGATTGATCGGCTCAAAGCTTTGCAATGTAAACGATGAAGCATGTAATATATTTATACCTTTAATAGAATTTAAACAGAGAATACAAAATAATAGCACTTGATATTTAAATCATACCTTTTGTCAATTAGGACAATGTCGTGAATCATATATTCTTGCCCCGTTTTAGATGGTCCAGGGCTCATTGGTTTTGCAGCGATCACCATTCTAATGGTAGTTGAATGTAATGTAAAGGGAATTTAATGGCTGAATATAATGTAAAAGGAATTTAATGGATGCAAGCAATGTATTTGAGAAATTTGAGGTAATGAAATGAGTTGTATAATTGATATTGAGAAATAAATATCACAGCTGCCTTACTTGTTGGAACATTCGCATTTTTCAGCAACCCTAATTCTGCAAATGGAGTGATCTTAATTCTTGCAAAGACCAGATCATAGTGAGCCTCATCGGCTTCAACAATGTTGCAATCACTTGTGATTGACCATTGTAGTTCGCCTATGAATTGGCGATGTGAAGCCGGTGGTGCTTCTCTAACATGGCCATTGGATATGAGGTTAGTCTGACCCAGCTTCAGTGTACCAGCCAATGGTCCAATATGGCGTCCATAGACTGTTGCACGAACAGTGTTTCCCTGCGATGAAAGGTAGAAGATAATTGAATACACATGCACACACACACACACACAGATATATATATATATATATATATAGAAACATTGATAATGGTAACTAATTGGTAGAAGTTGTACATACTATTGGTTATTGTGGAATGGAATGATCTTATGAACACAATAGGTTGTAAAATACAGTTAAAGGGGAGTATGTTTAGCAATGAAACTATATATAGAAACCAGGATAAAACAGCTTAGTATTAGTAATCTAAGTAATCCAAAAACTGGAAAGAATTTGAAATGAACATCCTGAGAGATTGATCAGGAGAAGCTGTAAGGAAAACAAAAATTACTTTATGTTTGGGTGTTCAGTTTGTCTAAGCATAAGTTCTCACAAAAAGTGAGCATTTTGTAGCAGAAGTATGAGCCGCAAGTATATAGATGAAACTAAATATTTTAAGAAGAAAAACACTAATAGGAGATGGTTTTTTGATTGAGAAGTGGATTTTTAATGAGCAATCAGTAACTTGGTTTGTGAAACACTCAATAGCACTCAAAACATGAATAGTTATCTTCATTGTTCACTGCTAGGCTGTTTTTGAGCTGTGTCCATGTATTTATTTGTTGTATAGAAGTGACCAAATTCTTTGAAGTGTATTGAATGCACAAGAATATATATATTTTTTTCGCATGTCTCTTGTTAGTAGGGTTGAAGTTGTGAATATATATAGTACCTTGATATCCATTAAGACCAATTGCTGATATTTAACTGAACCTGGGCTAAGCTTTGGTGGGCACTTTTCTGCTACAATGATTTTAGCAGTCCAGTTTTCTGCCTTTACACCAATTTCTGGTAACAGCTTGGACCCCATTGCTTGCACAACCTGCAATGGCAAAAGCACGCATGAAGTGGATGTATAGTAAATGTGTAAATAAAGGAGAAAAAAATCAGCATTCTTCTGCAAGAAACACTCATGAAGGCTGACCTTTGTATTTCTTTGATGAGAGTATGATCTTGAAATGTGAGAAGCTTGTTAAAGTGATTGTTTTATTTTTTAAGGATAAGGAGAAGTTGGTGACAATGGGTTATGAAGATGAGGTTTAATTTCTCTACATATATATATCGATAGATGTAGAGAAGAGGGAAACAATAATTCATTTCTTTTTTTAGATTTTTTTTTGGAGAGGTGGGTGGGGAGGGGGGGTTGGTTGGTAACACCCAATACTTAAAAGTGCATTTGGTAACTTATATTATAGGAAGGATATTCTGATTATAGTATCTGTAAAAAATTCCAGAATGGGATTGGATTCATCCCATACGTGTGGACTATGAGAATATTGGAATTTGTGTGAGGAAAATTAGCACACGTGAGGTTACCAATTGGCTGGTAGTTTAATATTTTGAGATATTGGGTATGGGATTTTTGAGATTTTTTTTGCAGTTGGTAAACATATGATTGATATAGGTTGTCAACCGTCATGCTTTATGCTTACCAACTTCTGATATGTACAGTTTTTGGGGTATGGGGCTGTCAATTGGTACCGAGGCAGTTGGGGTTGGTTGAGGAGTATAGTCAACAGGTTTGAGCATGCAGAAAAAGGCAGGCCAATAGATGTAGTGAATTATCTTTTGGGTAATAACCACCTAGAAAATGATATTGTGATTCAATTCTACAAAATCTATCGTGTTTAATTATAGTTCTTCACATTCAATTTAATCTGCACAATAACTTGTAAATTTAATATTTGCATGTGCTTTAGTTACAAACATGTTTGTGCTTGAAAAATGGCTCTAATTTTTTCCATCTAATATTATTGGATTTTCGTTGGGAAGTTCATTGTAGGGTAATTCATGAATTTGTGAATTGGTTTTTGATATACTTTAAAAATTCATTTACTGTGTAGAGAGAGATCTAATTCTCTCGGTAGAAAGAAATGTCATTTTAAAATATAGTTCTCCATATATATAGTTTCGCGCAAAACATGCAACAGGTATCGGCCGAAAAAAACAACTAGTGAATGTTAAAAATGCAAAGTAAATAGGTAGGCATTCAGATGACATGTCATCTGGAAATTTGAATAAGTCCTTTAAGTCAACGTATTTGTCAGCAAAGTAGAGAAACAGATATCAATGGAAAATTAGTATATCATGCAACATACTAAAAACAAAAGATGTTGGAAAAAAATTGATGAAAGGATTTTACAGTGAAAATAACTCCTAAATTCCAATAATCTTCAAGATAAAGAAAGGATCTTGCAAGAAAAGATCAGGATCGGTTTTAAGTAGGAAGAAATGAAGATCAAACACAAATTAAGAAATCATAGGAAACATCAAATTAGATTAAACAAAAATTTTAAGGAAACCTCATGAAATATCATAAATCAACAGACAAGAACAAAGAAAAAACATGATCGAATACAAAAAAAATCTAAAGATCCTCAAACAAGAAAGACAAATACCTGTACCTTTTGTAGATCCTAATAGTCTTGCAAGAGAGTTTGATGCTTCAATTTGGCCTCAATATCTGCATAAAAAGCAACCCCTTTCATCTTCTTCCAACATAATAATGAGGTGAAGAATCAAAGAATACAACAAAAAGTTTCGATCTTGAATAAACCGGAATTGATATGAACATGAAGATAAGAATGAATAAGAAAGTTCGTGAATGAAAGACTTACCTTGCAATGATTCGCCTCAAGTAAACTGGTAAATTCATTGGGCAAAAATTTATCACCGTAGTAGCTTTGTCATGATCCCTAGCTACCACCAATTGCTTCAATAGCCATTCAACCTACGTGCAATGGAAATTTTGGTATCAGAAGCACATTATTATAAGACTTGTATGAAAGGTGAGAGCAACAATTAAAACAATATTGCCTTGGATAGAAATTTCTCGATGCAGTAAAATAACAACTTATAATGTCTACGAACAAGGAGGTGTAAGAAGGTTCAAAAACATCAATCAAGATTTGTTATAGAAATGTAAAAAATCTAGCTGCTTATATAACTGGTACATAAATATTGTGTGTGAGTTGTGCAGACCTGCAACAATTTCCAAGCACTTGCATAGGCATCTGGATTCTGCAAGTTGAAAATTTCTTACTGTGAGAAACTGGACAGAACTATCAAATATGTTAGTGATTGCAATACAAAATTTAACCTCTTTTGCAGTGGCATGTTCAAGATGAATGGATGGAACCCAAGTAATACATAATTTCTGATTGCAATTAACAGAAGCATGCAAAAGAGCCTACAAAAGAGATTATCTATAAATTAGCGATGGGCCAACGTCAACCATCATTCAAAGCCATCTCTCAGTCATCCTTGAAAATGCTTATATGGAATGAGAATGGTGGAAATTCTAGCTTCCATGGGTATGACAAGGGATGTTTTAGAATGCCTCATCATCAGATATAAACAAGTGACTTAATTATAAACTGGCTTGGAGCATTAGTGTTGGTATATGTGTAGACTTTCACATGGACTAAATTTAAACTTTATTGGGAAGGTGAAAAATTATGTTAAATGGTGGAGCTAGATTCCCTACAAATTGATGGACTTCATATTTATAAGATATTGAGTAGTGGAGACTGTACGGGTGGTGCAGTGGTAATTGGTACATACCCGGCCGGACTTCGAACATCGCCCATTGGCGCGTGTTGTCGCAGCACGCCAAAGTTTAATTTTATTTCCTTACTTGGTTTCAAAACTACAAATTAATGTAGAAGTGGTAAGTAAGGGTCGAACCCAAGAGGAACGGTATTTAATCTAGTTGTTCTTATCAATTAATATAGAAATGAGGGTTATGTGAAGTTGAATGAAATTCGAAAATAAAATGATGAAATATAAAAAAATGAAAATGAAACAATTGAAGATATATCTAGTTATCGGGTTCGGTTGTGTCAACAACCTGTGTTTATCTTTCCCATGCAACGTGTTACTATTCCTTCTTCAATTTATCAACTCCAATTAACCAAGATGATCTGATTAACGAATTCTTCCTTAAGTGTATACGTATTAAATTAAAGTGAGTTCTTTAACTTAACATCTAGCTATTGGATAACCCTAAACAAGTTCTTAGGATTTAATGCAAAGCTAGTATGAAATGAACGAGAAGAATGAGTTGAATTAAATGAATAATTTCACAAACTCGAATTAATGCATCTAAGTTGATTTGTTAATAAATATGCACGATATTCATTTGCTACTTTGGATTGGAATCTAATGATATTTACGGATCAAGAGTTCCAATCCTAGCATGTAACTTGAATTTACAGATTAATTGATTCAATTGGCCAAGGTGAATGCAATAATCACATAAACTCAAAAAAGGGTTTACAAGCATAACAAGCCAACAAATTGAAGTGGAGGAATAGATAAAACGTTACTAAAGAGTTAGAAAAGATAACAACATGTTAGTTGAACACAACGTTCCCCTCGAACTAGATAGTGAAGTCTAACTACTCATATTTGTGGGTTTCATACTTTTTAGCGAGTGTTCGCCTTTTATCACCTCCACAATATAATAGATTATACTTCACTATCACAAATAATATACAAAAATATAGAAACAAGAAAATAAATGCTAAGAAATAAATAGAGAACTTTAATCACTCATATATGCGGGTTAAATACTTTTTAGTGAGTGTTCGCCTTGTATCACCTCCACAATATATGGGAAACTATCTTTCTCAAACATGAAAAATAAGAGGAAGAGAGAAACTAGCTTAGAAATGATCCGCTAATCATATTTACGGCCGAAGTATCATTGATCGATTATTGGTACCTAATTTAGGCCTTTTTTTTCTTCCGCCGGAATATGAGAAACAAAGATCTTTCAAGCTAGAACTAAGAACAAATGAAGAAGAGAATTTTTATTGAGGAGAAAGTTGGAGAGAATAACTAGCTAATTCTCTCTACATTGGTTGTGTCTTCCTTCCTTACAAATGCCTCTATTTATAGGCAAAATTTCATAAGAAAATATGATAAAAAATTACACTCATGCACCATCATGGGTTTATTAAATTGTATCCACCAAATCATGATATTGAAATTGCATCATGGTGTAGGTAAGCATCTTGGCTGAATTATGCAATTGGAATTTCCTCTTGGATAATTTAATAGAAAGTTATGAATTTTCTATCAAAAGATGGCCCAAGGAGTCCTCTATACAAAACACTCTCGGTTTTACCCATTTTTGACCATCATATGATCCGAATCATTTGAAGTCATGAACACCAAAGTTGTAGCCCTCTGAGTCTGCTTTCCACAGGAACAAGAATCGGGTCAATTCAATTTTTGTAGCTCAAGTTATGGTCAAATTACTGCACTGCGCTAGTAAATCCGAGTTGCTGATTTTTGCGATATGACACTTTTAGTCATTTTTCTTCAAACGGCCATAACTTTAACTATAAAACTCCGATTTGGGATTTGGAAAAAGTTTGGGAATCCTCTTTTGATGCTCTTAAACATTGGCACAATAAAAATTATAAAAATAACTTTTCATAAAATTGTATCGGAGGCCCTCCACCTTTGATTCACTTGCATTTTGGTCCCGAGTTTCCGTTTTCATTCGATTTTCATCCATTTTGACTCCTTTTGATTCTTTGTGACCCTAAACACCACAATAAAGGAAAAACACATAAAACGGAACATATAACACTAATAAAACACACAAACACGTAAAATAGAAGAGTTATTTAAGTGCTTTTCTAGCACTTATCACCCATGTTCGATTCTCACCCGCCCCTCCCCTAACATCCAACAAAAAAAAAAAAGATATTGAGCAGCGAGGCCCATTTTGATGAAACATAAAACATATTGAGGAATTGTGATTCCCAATATACTAAAATAGATACATGAACAATAGTGTGTGTGTGTGTGTGTGTGTGTGTGTGAGGACTCGAAAAGAGAGACAGATAGGAATCACTACGATGAAGTATTTATATTTATAAATCTAGCAGATGAGAAAAACTACTAAAGCAAGGGTTATTCAAGAAATAACCACTATTAAAATCTGAATACTCAAGTAGCCACAAAAATATCTAACAACCTTCAAGCCAGCAAGCCTAAAATTCAAAGTCTGCCTCAGTCCAATACCTATTTGAGTTACAAAACTCAATGGTGGCACCTCGTCTTCAATCAGTCTACCTATGCGCTCTCATCGTTTAGATCTTCAACATTCAGATTCGATATCTAAGCCAATGGCAACAAATTTAGCTATGAATGATGATATCACCTGATGTTTCCCAAATAAAAATAATAACGAAATTCATAGTTGGGGCCATCATCGTGTGAACAATATTTATCCGATTTGAGGTTTAGAAATTTGTAACAGTAGTTTTTTAATTGGGCATGTTCAATATTAGTGTTAGGATTTTGTTGTTTTTCAATAGGGTTGAAGTTTTTGGATTTGAAATGGAACTTTGAGGTATTAAAAGATATGATAGCCTGACATGGGATATCTTTCAGGAAAAGAGCAGCTTATCTTCATATATTTTCTAAACAAAAATAATTGAATAGGCAACCAACTTAAAGCTAAGAGCCTAAAACCCAAGTTGAAGGTTATTGTTAGTTTTAAAGCTGGTGTTTCAACGTATATGAAATCTCTATAAGAAAAACCCAAACTTTTGAGAATTGGTAAAGGAACCAAAAGTTATGATTAGAATAACAGCAATTTTGCAAAATTAAGAGAAACAAATGGCTTCAAATAACTTATTCATGTTTTTTTTTCACAAATTTATTTTAATTAAAAGACTATAAAAGTATACCCGAAAGGGTTAAACTCGAGCATTTTGACAGCAACTTCAGATCTTTGTGCAACTATAGGGTCAGCATGCTTAGGAAATTCCTTGAGTAGTGAGATACAAACATCACTTAAAGCTCCATCGGCTACAGATACATGAAAGGACAATTAATACAGTTGTGGCAACTACAAAGAAATACATACTACTATTGTAAAAATCATAATACCTGGTAGACACCCTAGGGCCCGAGCAGCTTCTTGTCTAACCAACAGATGTTCATGGAAATCCCGACAGCTTTTAGGTAGAAGATGTACAACTTTTTCTTGTCTGATTGAAAATAGATTCCTTATGACCTAAGAAATTAGATATCCTTCAATTTTAACATTCTATTCTATTTTTAATTTCAAACAGAAATACATTATTATTAAAAATAATAATGAAAACATACCCAGTAACATAGAAGAGCACTTGTGCCACTTGTGTAAGAAGGCAAAATCATTATGAAAAATAAAACATAAAATATATAAAACATAAGGATTCACATATCATTCTTGTGAACTACCATAATGCAAGACATTATCAAATGAAGCATAAAATATCAACACATAATTAAGAATAAGTGACGGAAAACCATGGAATTTTTTTGAAGAGATACAGGAAGGAAAAAGATATTGAATGCATTAAGAAACCATGGAATTTTTGAAGAGTCACATAAAGGGAAAAGGAACCAAAGCCACGGAAACAAAAAAGAAAGTGCATTACAAACCTCAAAAAACACTAGTCAATCGTAGAATTTAACTAACATAAAAAACAGCCAACAAACACATAGAGAAAAAAATTTAAAAGCAAAACTTCAAAAATCAGAAAAATCCATCAAAATAGAAAAAAATTAGAAAATCCATCAAAATAGAAAAACTCAGAAAAAATCCATTTTTATGAGCATATAATGAAGACACCAAAATCGATAAATCTCTGGTTATAAAATATAAATAATTGAAAGAGAACTCTTTGGCTATTGGAAACAAAGATAGCACTAAAGTTTAGGTCAATGTCCGTTATATGATAAAATATAAATAAGCGAAACAATTGAGGATACAAATGGAGGTATATTTTTGGAAAGAAAACCAACTAAAGCAAAGGAAGCAAAAAGAAGACATGCCCAAAGAAAAGGAGAACTGAAATGTAGTAGATCGAATAGTTCTTAGATTAAAAATGCAAGTAATCGAAGAACACGAACATTAGAACCCAGATAATGCAATGAGAAGATTTATTAGAAGCTACAGTGCTGCAATGCAAAATTCCCTGAATACAAACATTGCATGACCGTAGAACATAAATATTAAGTTAAGAACTAAAATTTATTAAAGAAAAGAAAGGGGGCAGTAAGAACTCAGTAGAATGCATAAAGTCTGTAATAATGTTGATGTAGGCTGTGGAGGGCCAAGCTTCAAAACTGCTATTGCACGATTCATTGATTAAGTGCATGTTCTATTCTAGATTGTCGTGCCCTTTTGAAAAATTCGAACTATTTTTTGAGGTTTGAAAATTTCCTAGTTTTTTGGGCATGGAAAGGCAGAAAATATGACTGTCAAGATGATTTTATCAAGACATATCTTAGATTATGTAATTGTTGTTTTGCTTCGCTAGTGATGCATATATAATTTAAATTGATAAAAAAATATAATTGCATGAAATTTATATACCTGACACCGTAATAGATGTGAAATGACCAAAAAAAGTTAAGTTGATGGAGCAGGATCATATATGAACAATCATAAATTTCTACTCTAAATCATTTTTTTTCTGGTTTTTTTATTCCCTGGAAAATAAATAAGGGCGAACTCGGGCAAATCAGAATAATCTTCAAATTAGCTCGAAATTTCAAAATTTCACCTCAGCTTTAATTTCTTCAGTTACCTTATCATCATCAGCCCCATGATGGGCCTCAAAATCTTCCTCACTGGCCTCCTACACCAAGAAAGAGAAAGCTCATAGAAGGAAGCTTAAATGGTATGCAGGTTAAGCTTCTATTAACACATTAAGAGACGTATCAGGAGTCTGAGCATGAAAGAACTTTACACTTGTAAAATAAGTTAAAGGATTTGGGCAGAGAATGTCCTTAATCATTTAAACAACTTGGTAAAATAAAGATGAACGATTTTCATCAAATCCCAAGCATCAAAGTAGTGTTATTCACAGTTTAAGAAAAAAGGTACCTCGTCACGAATCTCCCAAGCATTTTCCTTATGGTGGTAGTCATTAAATCAGGAGAACAAGCTGCATATGGTGAAACATGAGAATAAGCAATATGAAGTACAAAAGAATGAATAAATACTTGAAGTTGGTAATCTAGTTCAAGAAAATTCTGCAAGGTATAAAAGCAATATATTACATAAAATATACAATTGCTAGCTATTCATATTAAAGTGGCCACTTGGAATCAACATAGGTATACGTGAATGCAAACATTCATCAAACAATACCAAGGGACAAAAGGAAATAAAGCAAAGGAAGCAAAAATAAGGCATACCCAAATAAGAGACAAACCGAAACACCTGAGATCGGACAGTTCTTGGATTGAGAAGTTGAAAAAAGAAACAATCAAACCATGGCATTTCTGACCTGGAAACAATTAGAAATAAAAACTCAAATGTTGTCATGAACCAGAAAAATTATATCCAAGTTTAGAAATTATATGAACCTACAGGCTCATTCAACTTATCATAGAGATCAACCCTAAGTGTCCATTCTCCCAAGGCAGCTTTGAGACCCTCACTACATTGAAATACCATTAGAATATGTACAACAACAAGGAATAATAGAAAAAGGATAGTATCCAAATCCTCAAAGAATGAACAGGGCAGACGAGAACAAAAAAGGCTAAAATTTTCACAAACCATTGGAGGTTCAAGGCTTTCAAAATCGCCTCATGTACCTTCCGGTCCTAAACGGGAAGAAGAGATGTCACAACACTATATAAAATAGAATGTACAATGATATATAAGCAGAGCATATCTACTTACTCGCAAAAGCAAAGGAACATGCCATATGTTGGAAACATGATAGAGGGTGAACATATTCCCTACCGAGAACGTACAACAAAATGTAAGCACACAATAATTTAGTGAAGGCGATGAACATTTGCATAAAGGCAGTGTGACTTTCGTCAACTCATATTACAGGAACATGGCAGCAGCACGAAAGCTTTTCCTTGACATTCATATCAAGCTCCTGCAAACTAACCAACACATTAGAAATGAAACTTGGCATACGATGCTTGGTGGTGTCGGGGGAATTTAATGAGTTTATCACAGACCCAGAGCTCAGTTTGTTACTTAATTCTCTCAGCTGAGACAGTACGTTTAAAAATTAAGCTCATATACTTAATATCTGACCGAAGGTAAATGAAGTATGGGGTATCATATATACTTCAATCACCACAGTATACAAATAAATGTGCGTATGTGTGTGAAATGCATAGTTCCTCCACCAAATACTGCATCGCACCCATGGCATTTTTATTTTGAAGGGTTTACTTCTTTAATTTGAACTTACAAAATGATTTATATAATGTCTTATAATTTTTCAACATGTTTAAGCTAGAGTTAAAGGTTAGTTGGGGCTTGCTTCAGTAATTAACAAAGTAATACCTGAGCTTCTCACAGAAACTCATAAGTAATTCAAAACGAGAGAGCGGGAGAGAGAACCGATGTGTGGCGGCAAGCTAAACTATTTGGAGTCAATCCCAAGCTTTGAAGTGCTCTAACACTATGCTGAGTTGGTTTCGTTTTCTGAGCATGAAAACACCGAATGGAATTTGTATCATATGTAGAGTTCTAAATAATTGCACGCAGAGGAAAATCTACAAAGCAGAGTTAGTAAGGTCATGCACCAAGACTTTACCAGCTCATCAACGACATTCAAAATAGGCACTACGCTGACATGTATGAAGCAAAAGTCGTCAGATCCTGACAAGTACAATTATTGAACCAAGGATGTCAATTATGTTCTGAATTTGTCAGAAAACAACTATAGCCCTTTGATAAATTTATTAAGTGAATGAATTATGGCTTGTGATTCATAGAAAAAATATTACCTACTCAATATGAGAGCTGCCCCAAAGCTTCAATGAAGGGCATTGATTCAATATCCTCTAAATGATGAAAAAGATTATTTTAAAACCAACTAATGTTAAAACAACATTGATACGGACCTCGTTGGTCTCAATGCCAACGCAACCCAATCCAGATTGGATTAGACCCCAGAAAAGCCAATCACTGGTCACGATCGAGAACCTGACGACCTTCTACTCACGAAGTGACAATAATAGGCTAAAACCCATCACCTTCAACTGTGCGTAGTAGACAACCGGCAGGGGTGAACACCACAAGAGTTAATCACGCTCTTGATAAGTTCGATTTGTTCAAAAGAACAAGAAGAGAATTGAATATCTCAAGAACAAGCTTAAAGCTCTCTCTTTTCATATGAACCAAAGTTATCTTACAAATGGCTTGTTTTGTTCATATACAAGCCCCAAAACTGAAATAATAATAAAATAATGAAAATATCCGAAAATATCTAAAAATTAACCCTAGGTCGGCTAAAATTACACTACCGTGAAGTATAGGATTTCTGACCGCCATAAATCTGAGATACAGTATGACTCAAAAATGCAGTACTGTAATAAGCTCTACTGCCTAAAGCGCCCAAACTTGATTCTTGAGTTCACGGCCAGTATGGACAATGGTTCTGGCCAGTAAGTCTTGCGTTCTACCGATTAGTACGAGTGAAATGCGAGCGTAATTAACTCTGCATAATTTGGCCCAAAAATGAAGCGAGAGGGTGCAGCGTAACCACGATCAGCCATATGTCCAAATAAATGCAGCGATTTAGCAGCTCTGTAAATCTCTGGTCTTTAGCTTCCTAGGTTCTGGTGTGGATTTAGGTTACGGCCGTAATGGCATTTGCGTTACGGCGAAATTAATTCCGATTCTGTAAATGTCATCCTGCATGGCATTCTTGAGTCCCAACGTCCCGACTCGTAATTGGAGGATGTCTTTTGGCTGGGAACTCACGTGGACCATTCAAGGCTGGAGATGACCTGGTAGGGACATGTTGACACCTTCTTCGACCAGTCATCAAAACTGGCCCCATTTTCTTGGCTCTGGCCGCGTGAGCGGCAGCCCGTAAAACACGTGGGGTGGTTGATCGGCGTGGAGCTTTCCGGGTTCGTATGATCCCTTCCCTCTTCAGGTTGATTCGTCCACGAATCGGTTCCTGCATCAAACGGAACAAGATCATAGATGTTAAATGTAGCAGACACATTATACTCACCTGGAAGATCAAGTTTGTAGGCGTTGTTGTTGATTCGTTCAACTACTTGAAAAGGCCCATCGCCTCGTGGTAACAATTTTGATCGGCGTAGTTGAGGGAATCTTTCCTTTCGGAGGTGTAGGCAAACCCAATCTCCCGGCTCAAAGATCACTTCTTTTCGCCCTTTGTTCACCCTAGTTGATACTTGTTGGTTCTTTTTCTCGATCTGCAGTTTTACCTTTTCGTGTATGGACCGAACAAGCTCGGCTTTGTGTTTACCATTCAAGCTAACCCTTTCACTTACAGGTAAAGGAATCAAATCAAATCCAACGGGGTTAGCGGATTAGCAAAAAGGCAGTGCGACTTTCGTCAACTCATATTCTGCAAGAACATGGCGTGACGAGCTTTTCCTTGACATTCATATCAAGCTCCTGCAAACTAACCAACACATTAGAAATGAAACTTGGCATACGATGCTTGGTGGTGTCGGGGGAATTTAATGAGTTTATCACAGACCCAGAGCTCAGTTTGTTACTTAATTCTCTCATTTGAGACGATGCGTTTAAAAATTAGCTCATATACTTAATATCGAGAAGGTAAATGAAGTATGGGGTATCATATATACTTCAATCACCACGATACAAATAAATGCGTATGTGTGTGAAATGCATAGTTCCTCCACCAAATCTTTGCATCGCACCCATGGCATTTTTATTTTGGAAGGGTTTACTTCTTTAATTTGAACTTACAAAATGATTTATATAATGTCTTATAATTTTCAACATGTTTAAGCTAGAGTTAAAGGTTAGTTGGGAGCTTGCTTGATATTAACAAAGTAATACACAGGCTTCTCACGAAACTCATAAGTAATTCAAAAGCGAGAGAGCGGAGAGAGAACCGATGTGTGGCGGCAAGCTAAACTATTTGGAGTCAATCCCAAGCTTTGAAGTGCTCTAACACTATCTTTGAGTTGGTTTCGTTTTACGAGCATGAAAACACGAATGGAATTTGTATCATATGTAGAGTTCTAAATAATTGCACTTGAGAGGAAAATCTACAAAGCGAGAGTTAGTAAGGTCATGCACCAAGACTTTACCGGCTCATCAGCGACATTCAAAATAGGCACTCTGGTTGACATGTATGAAGCAAAAGTCGTCAGATCGACAAGTACAATTATTGAACCAAGGATGTCAATTATGTTAGAATTTGTCGAGAAAACAACTATAGCCCTTTGATAAATTTATTAAGTGAATGAATTATGGCTTGTGATTCATAGAAAAATATTACCTACTCAATATGAGAGCTGCCCCAAAGCTTCAATGAAGGGCATTGATTCAATATCCTCTAAATGATGAAAAAGATTATTTTAAAACCAACTAATGTTAAAACAACATTGATACGGACCTCGTTGGTCTCAATGCCAACGCAACCCAATCCAGATTGGATTAGACCCCAGAAAAGCCAATCACTGGTCACGATCGAGAACCTGGCGACCTTCTACTCACGGTGACAATAATAGGCTAAAACCCATCACCTTCAACTGTGCGTAGTAGACAACCGGCAGGGGTGAACACCACAAGAGTTAATCACGCTCTTGATAAGTTCGATTTGTTCAAAAGAACAAGAAGAGAATTGAATATCTCAAGAACAAGCTTAAAGCTCTCTCTTTTCATATGAACCAAAGTTATCTTACAAATGGCTTGTTTTGTTCATATACAAGCTCCCAAAAGCTGAAATAATAATAAAATAATGAAAATATCGAAAATATCTAAAAAAATTAACCTAGGTGGCTAAAATTACAGTAGTAAGTATAGGATTCTGACCATAAATCTGGGATACGGCGTATGACTCAAAAATACGGCCCGTAATAAGCTCTCTGCCTCAAAGCGCCCAAACTTGATTCTTGAGTTCATTATTATGGACAATGATTCTGGCCAGTAAGTCTTGCGTTACCAGAGTAATGCGAGTAAATCTGGCCGTAATTAACTCTCTGCATAATTTGGCCCAAAAGTGAAGCGAGGGGCGCGTAACTCCCGGGTAATCTGGACCAGTGTCCAAATAAATACGTGTATTTTGCCCGCTACGTAAATCTCACGGTCTTTAGCTTCCCTAGGTTACGGCCCGTGTGGATTTGGGATTCACGGCCGTAATGGGTCGCGTTATGGCGAAATTAAATTCGATTCTGACCAGTAAATGTCATCTGCATGGCATTCTTGAGTCCCAACGTCCCGACTCGTAATTGGAGGATGTCTTTTGGCTCAGGAACTCTGCGGACCATTCAAGGCTGGAGATGACTTTGGTAGGGACATGTTGACACACTTCTTCGACCAGGTCATCAAAACTCGTCCCATTTTCTTGGCTCGGCCCGGCGTGGCGGCTGCGTGCACGGGGTGGTTCGGTCGACGTGGAGCTTTCCGGGTTCGTATGATCCCTTCCCTCTTCAGGTTGATTCGTCCACGAATCGGTTCCTGCATCAAACGGAACAAGATCATAGATGTTAAATGTAGCAGACACATTATACTCACCTGGAAGATCAAGTTTGTAGGCGTTGTTGTTGATTCGTTCAACTACTTGAAAAGGCCCATCGCCTCGTGGTAACAATTTTGATCGGCGTAGTTGAGGGAATCTTTCCTTTCGGAGGTGTAGGCAAACCCAATCTCCCGGCTCAAAGATCACTTCTTTTCGCCCTTTGTTCACCCTAGTTGATACTTGTTGGTTCTTTTTCTCGATCTGCAGTTTTACCTTTTAGGTATGGACGAACAAGCTCGGCTTTGTGTTTACCATTCAAGCTAACCCTTTCACTTACAGGTAAAGGAATCAAATCAAATCCAACGGGGTTAGCGGATTAGCAAAAAGGCAGTGCGACTTTCGTCAACTCATATTACCGGAACATGGCAGCAGCACGAAAGCTTTTCCTTGACATTCATATCAAGCTCCTGCAAACTAACCAACACATTAGAAATGAAACTTGGCATACGATGCTTGGTGGTGTCGGGGGAATTTAATGAGTTTATCACAGACCCAGAGCTCAGTTTGTTACTTAATTCTCTCAGCTGAGACAGTACGTTTAAAAATTAAGCTCATATACTTAATATCTGACCGAAGGTAAATGAAGTATGGGGTATCATATATACTTCAATCACCACAGTATACAAATAAATGTGCGTATGTGTGTGAAATGCATAGTTCCTCCACCAAATACTGCATCGCACCCATGGCATTTTTATTTTGAAGGGTTTACTTCTTTAATTTGAACTTACAAAATGATTTATATAATGTCTTATAATTTTTCAACATGTTTAAGCTAGAGTTAAAGGTTAGTTGGGGCTTGCTTGATGAATTAACAAAGTAATACCAGGCTTCTCACGAAACTCATAAGTAATTCAAAAGCGAGAGGCGGGAGAACCGATGTGTGGCGGCAAGCTAAACTATTTGGAGTCAATCCCAAGCTTTGAAGTGCTCTAACACTATCTTTGAGTTGGTTTCTGTTTTACGAGCATGAAAACACCGAATGGAATTTGTATCATATGTAGAGTTCTAAATAATTGCACTTGAGAGGAAAATCTACAAAGCGAGTTAGTAAGGTCATGCACCAAGACTTTACCATTTCATCAACGACATTCAAAATAGGCACTCTACGACATGTATGAAGCAAAGTCGCCGATCGACAAGTACAATTATTGAACCAAGGATGTCAATTATGTTACAATTTGTCAGAAAACAACTATAGCCCTTTGATAAATTTATTAAGTGAATGAATTATGGCTTGTGATTCATAGAAAAATATTACCTACTCAATATGAGAGGCCCCAAAGCTTCAATGAAGGGCATTGATTCAATATCCTCTAAATGATGAAAAAGATTATTTAAAACCAACTAATGTTAAAAACAACATTGATCACGGACCTCGTTGGTCTCAATGCAACGCAACTAATCCAGTTGGATTAGACCCCGAAAAGCCAATCACTGGTCACGATCGAGAACACGGCGACCTTCTACTCACGAAGTGACAATAATGAGCTAAAACCCATCACCTTCAACTGCGTAGTAGACAACAGCGGCGGTGAACACCACAAGAGTTAATCACGCTCTTGATAAGTTCGATTTGTTCAAAAGAACAAGAAGAGAATTGAATATCTCAAGAACAAGCTTAAAGCTCTCTCTTTTCATATGAACCAAAGTTATCTTTACAAATGGCTTGTTTTGTTCATATACAAGCCCCAAAAGCTAAATAATAATAAAATAATGAAAATATCAGAAAATATCTAAAAATTAACCTAAAATGGCTAAAATTACAGTAGTATAGGATTCTGACCATAAATCACAGGATACAGTAGTATGACTCAAAAATGCACTACCGTAATAAGCTCTCTGCCTCAAAGCGCCCAAACTTGATTCTTGAGTTACGACCGTATGGACAATGGTTCACGGCCGTAAGTCTTGCGTCTGATACCGTATTAGGTAAATCACGCCGTAATTAACTCTCTGCATAATTTGGCCCAAAAGTCGAAACGGTGCGGCCGTAACTACCGATTTGTCTGACCGTATGTCAAATGAAATGCGGCCGTATTTAACGCCTTTCGTAAATCTACGGTCTTTAGCTTCCTAGGTTCTGACCGTGTGGATTTAGGTTCACGGCCAGTAATGGTGGCGTTACTACCAAATTAATTCGATTACTGGCCGTAAATGTCATCTGCATGGCATTCTTGAGTCCCAACGTCCCGACTCGTAATTGGAGGATGTCTTTGGCTCTGGAACTCTGCTGGACCATTCAGAGGCTGGAGATGACCGGGTAGGGACATGTTGACACACTTCTTGACCAGGTCATCAAAACTCGTCCCATTTTCTTGGCTCGGCTTGGCGTGAAGCGGCCCGTGCGGCGCACGTGGGGTGGTTCGGTCGGCGTGGAGCTTTAGGGTTCGTATGATCCCTTCCCTCTTGAGGTTGATTCGTCACTGATATCGGTTCTGCATCAAGCGAACAAGATCATAGATGTTAAATGTAGCGGACACATTATACTCACCGGAAGATCAAGTTTGTAGCGCGTTGTTGTTGATTCGTTCAACTACTTGAAAAAGGCCCATCGCCTCGTGGTAACAATTTTGATCGGCGTAGTTGAGGGAATCTTTCCTTTCGGAGGTATAGGCAAACCCAATCTCCTCAAAGATCACTTAGTTCGCCCTTTGTTCACCCTAGTTGATACTTGTTGGTTCTTTTCTCGTCTGTGATTTTACCTTTTAGTGTATGGACCGAACAAGCTCGGCTTTGTGTTTACCATTCAAGCTAACCCTTTCACTTACAAAGGAATCAAATCAAATCCAGCGGGGTTAGCGGATTAGCAAAAAGCGATGCGACTTTCTCAACTCATATTACCTGGAACATAGCGGCGGCGAAAGCTTTTCCTTGACATTCATATCAAGCTCCTGCCAAACTAACCAACACATTAGAAATGAAACTTGGCATACTGATGCTTGGTGGTGTCGGGGAATTTAATGAGTTTATCACAGACCGAGCTCGATTTGTTACTTAATTCTCGGTGAGGCGACGCGTTTAAAAATTAAGCTCATATACTTAATATCGTAGAAGGTAAATGAAGTATGGGGTATCATATATACTTCAATCACCACAGATACAAATAAATAAATGCGTATGTGTGTGAAATGCATAGTTCCTCCACCAAATCTTGCATCGCACCCATGGCATTTTTATTTTGAAGGGTTTACTTCTTTAATTTGAACTTACAAAATGATTTATATAATGTCTTATAATTTTTCAACATGTTTAAGCTAGAGTTAAAAGGTTAGTTGGGGCTTGCTTGATAATTAACAAAGTAATACAGGCTTCTCACGAAACTCATAAGTAATTCAAAGCGAGGCGGGAGAGAGAACCGATGTGGCGGCAAAGCTAAACTATTTGGAGTCAATCCCAAGCTTTGAAGTGCTCTAACACTATCTTTGGAGTTGGTTTGTTTCGAGCATGAAAACAGAATGGAATTTGTATCATATGTAGAGTTCTAAATAATTGCCTGCAGAGGAAAATCTACAAAGCGAGTTAGTAAGGTCATGCACCAAGACTTTACCTCATCAGCGACATTCAAAATAGGCACTACTGGCTGACATGTATGAAGCAAAAGTAAAATCGGATCTGACAAGTACAATTATTGAACCAAGGATGTCAATTATGTTCTGAATTTGTCAGAAAACAACTATAGCCCTTTGATAAATTTATTAAGTGAATGAATTATGGCTTGTGATTCATAGAAAAAATATTACCTACTCAATATGAGAGCTGCCCCAAAGCTTCAATGAAGGGCATTGATTCAATATCCTCTAAATGATGAAAAAGATTATTTTAAAACCAACTAATGTTAAAACAACATTGATACGGACCTCGTTGGTCTCAATGCCCAGCATAACTTATCCGCAGTTGGATTAGACCCCGAAAAAAGCCAATCAACTGGTCACGATCGAACACAGCGACCTTCTACTCACGAAGTGACAATAATAGGCTAAAACCCATCACCTTCAACTGTGCGTAGTAGACAACCGGCAGGGGTGAACACCACAAGAGTTAATCACGCTCTTGATAAGTTCGATTTGTTCAAAAGAACAAGAAGAGAATTGAATATCTCAAGAACAAGCTTAAAGCTCTCTCTTTTCATATGAACCAAAGTTATCTTACAAATGGCTTGTTTTGTTCATATACAAGCCCCAAACTGAAATAATAATAAAATAATGAAAATATCAGAAAATATCTAAGAAATTAACCCTAGGTGGCTAAAATTACAGAGAAGTATAGGATTCTGACCATAAATCCAGGATACGACCGTATGACTCAAAATACGGCCAGTAATAAGCTCTCTGCCTCAAAAGCGCCCAAACTTGATTCTTGAGTTCTGACCGTAGTGGACAATGGTTCGGCAAGTCTTGCGTTCTGACCAGATTACGGTAAGTAAATGCGGCCGTAATTAATCTCTGCATAATTTGGCCCAAAAGCTGAAGCGAGGTGCGGCCAGTAACCAGGTGATCTGTAGTATGTCCAAATGGTACAGTAGTATTTAACGCTCAGTAAATCTACAGGTCTTTAGCTTCCTAGGTTCACGGCCGTGTGGTTGGATTCTGGCCCGTAATGGGTTGCGTTACGGCGAAGTGGTCGATTCACGGCCAGTAAATGTCATCTGCATGGCATTCTTGAGTCTAACGTCCCGACTCGTAATTGGAGGATGTCTTTGGCTCGGGAACTCCTGTGGACCATTCCAAAGTGGAGATGACCTGGTAGGGACATGTTGACACACTTCTTGACCCAGGTCATCAAAACTCGTCCCATTTTCTTGCTGCCGGCTTACGTGAAGCGCGCGTGCGACCGCGTGGGGTGGTTCGGCCGACGTGGAGCTTTCGTTCAGTATGATCCTTTCCTCTTGAGTTGATTCGATCACGAATCGGTTCACTCGCATCAAAGCGGAACAAGATCATAGATGTTAAATGTAGCGGACACATTATACTCACCTGGAAGATCAAGTTTGTAGGCGTTGTTGTTGATTAGTTCAACTACTTGAAAAGGCCCATCGCCTGTGGTAACAATTTTGATCGGCGTAGTTGAGGAATCTTTCCTTTCGGAGGTGTAGGCAAACCCAATCTCCCGGCTCAAAGATCACTTCGTTTCGCCCTTTGTTCACCCTAGTTGATACTTGTTGGTTCTTTTTCTCGATCTGCAGTTTTACCTTTTCGTGTATGGACCGAACAAGCTCGGCTTTGTGTTTACCATTCAAGCTAACCCTTTCACTTCTAAAGGAATCAAATCAAATCAGCGAGGTTAGCGGATTAGCAAAAAGCGGTGCGACTTTAGTCAACTCATATTACCTGAACATGGCGTGACACGAAAGCTTTTCGCTTGACATTCATATCAAGCTCCTGCAAACTAACCAACACATTAGAAATGAAACTTGGCATACGATGCTTGGTGGTGTCGGGGGAATTTAATGAGTTTATCACAGACCCAGAGCTCAGTTTGTTACTTAATTCTCTCAGTGAGACGATGCGTTTAAAAATTAAGCTCATATACTTAATATCGACCCGAAGGTAAATGAAGTATAAATTCATATATACTTCAATCACCCACAATTATACAAATAAATGTGCGTATGTGTGTGAAATGCATAGTTCCTCCACCAAATCTTGCATCGCACTCCATGGCATTTTTATTTTGAAGGGTTTACTTCTTTAATTTGAACTTACAAAATGATTTATATAATGTCTTATAATTTTTCAACATGTTTAGCTAGAGTTAAAAAGGTTAGTTGGGGCTTGCTTGATGAATTAACAAAGTAATACCCAGGCTTCTCACGAGAAACTCATAAGTAATTCAAAAGCTTGAGAGAGCGAGAGAGAAAGCAGAGTGTGTGGCGGCAAGCTAAACTATTTGGAGTCAATCCCAAGCTTTGAAGTGCTCTAACACTATCTTTGAGTTGGTTTCGTTTTGAGCATGAAAACAAGAATGGAATTTGTATCATATGTAGAGTTCTAAATAATTGCACTTGCGGAGGAAAATCTACAAAGGAGTTAGTAAGGTCATGCACAAGACTTTACCATTTCATCAACGACATTCAAAATAGGCACTCTGTGGACATGTATGAAGCAAAAGTCGTCGGATCTGACAAAGTACAATTATTGAACCAAGGATGTCAATTATGTTCTCAATTTGTCGAGAAAACAACTATAGCCCTTTGATAAATTTATTAAGTGAATGAATTATGGCTTGTGATTCATAGAAAAAATATTACCTACTCAATATGAGAGAGCGCCCAAAG
Organism: Jasminum sambac; assembly: GCA_018223645.1. Classification (NCBI taxonomy): domain Eukaryota; kingdom Viridiplantae; phylum Streptophyta; class Magnoliopsida; order Lamiales; family Oleaceae; genus Jasminum; species Jasminum sambac. The sequence goes on from CP073640.1 coordinate 37,832,725, forward strand.
CTAATGAAGGGCATTGATTCAATATCCTCTAAATGATGAAAAAGATTATTTTAAAACCAACTAATGTTAAAACAACATTGATCACGGACCTCGTTGGTCTCAATGCCAACATAACCCAATCAGTTGGATTAGACCCCAGAAAAAGCCAATCACTTGGTCACGATCGAGAATCTGACTGACCTTCTACTCCACGAGTAACAATAATAGGCTAAAACCCATCACCTTCAAGCTGTCGTAGTAGACAACCATGAGGGTGAACCACAAGAGTTAATCACGCTCTTGATAAATTCGATTTGTTCAAAGAACAAGAAGAGAATTGAATATCTCAAGAACAAGCTTAAAGCTCTCTCTTTTCATATGAACCAAAGTTATCTTACAAATGGCTTGTTTTGTTCATATACAAACTAAAGCGAAATAATAATAAAATAATGAAAATATCCAGAAAATATCTAAAAATTAACCCTAGGTCGGCTAAAATTACGTAGTAAGTAGGATTCTGACCATAAATCTGGGATACGGCCAGTGACTCAAGAAATACGGCCGTAATAAGCTCTGCCTCAAAGCGCCCCAAACTTGATTCTTGAGTTACGACCGTATGGACAGTAGTTACAAGTAAGTCTTGCGTTCTGACCGTAATGCGAAATCGACCGTAATTAACTCTGCATAATTTGGCCCAAAATGGAAGCGAGAGTGCGGCGTAACACGGTACGTCTGTGGCCGATGTCCAAATGGTTACGTATTTAACGCTCTAAATCTGCGGTCTTTAGCTTACTGGAAGTTCTGACGTGTGGATTTGGAGATTCTGGCCGTAATGGGCTGCGTTCTGGTAAATTAATTGATTCTGCCAGTAAATGTCATCTGATGGCATTCTTGAGTCCCAACGTCCCCGACTCGTGGTGGAGGATGTCTTTTGGCTCGGGAACTCTGTGGACCATTCCAAGGTGGAGATGACCTGGTAGGGACATGTTGACACACTTCTTGACCAGGTCATCAAAACTCGTCCCATTTTCTTGGCTCAAACCCGTGGCGCCCGTGCGGCACGCGTGGGGTGGTAGTTGTCGGCGTGGAGCTTTCCTGTTCGTATGATCACTTCCCTCTTCAGTTGATTCGTCTCACGAATCGGTTCGCATCAAGCGGAACAAGATCATAGATGTTAAATGTAGCGGACACATTATACTCACCTGGAAGATCAAGTTTGTAGCGTTGTTGTTGATTCGTTCAACTACTTGAAAAGGCCCATCAGCCTGCGTGGTAACAATTTTGATCGGCGTAGTTGAGGGAATCTTTCCTTTGGAGGTGTGAAACCAAACCCAATCTCGGCTCAAAGATCATCGTTTAAGCCCTTTGTTCACCCTGGGTGATACTTGTTGGTTCTTTTTCTCGATCTGCGAGTTTACCTTTTAGGTGTATGGACCGAACAAGCTCGGCTTTGTGTTTACCATTCAAGCTAACCCTTTCACTTACAGGTAAAGGAATCAAATCAAATCCAACGGGGTTAGCGGATTAGCAAAAGCGGTCGACTTTCATTAACTCATATTAGGAACATGGCGGTACGAAAGCTTTTCCTTGACATTCATATCAAGCTCACGCAAACTAACCAACACATTAGAAATGAAACTTGGCATACGATGCTTGGTGGTGTCGGGGGAATTTAATGAGTTTATCACAGACCCAGAGCTCAGTTTGTTACTTAATTCTCTCAGCTGAGACAGTACGTTTAAAAATTAAGCTCATATACTTAATATCTGACCGAAGGTAAATGAAGTATGGGTATCATATATACTTCAATCACCACGATATACAAATAAATGTAATGTATGTGTGTGAAATGCATAGTTCCTCCACCAACATCTTGTCGCACCATGGCATTTTTATTTTGAAGGGTTTACTTCTTTAATTTGAACTTACAAAATGATTTATATAATGTCTTATAATTTTCAACATGTTTAAGCTAGAGTTAAAGGTTAGTTGGGGCTTGCTTGATAATTAACAAAGTAATACTGAGCTTCTCACGAGAAACTCATAAGTAATTCAAAAGCGAGAGAGCGGGAGAGAGAACCGTGTGTGGCGGCAAGCTAAACTATTTGGAGTCAATCCCAAGCTTTGAAGTGCTCTCTAACACTATCTTTGAGTTGGTTTCGTTTTAAAGCATGAAAACAGAATGGAATTTGTATCATATGTAAAGTTCTAAATAATTGCACGCAGAGGAAAATCTACAAAGCGAGTTAGTAAGGTCATGCACCAAGACTTTACCGACTCATCAACGACATTCAAAATAGGCACTCTGAGACATGTATGAAGCAAAAGTAAAGTCGAGATCTGACAAGTACAATTATTGAACCAAGGATGTCAATTATGTTACGAATTTGTCAGGAAAACAACTATAGCCCTTTGATAAATTTATTAAGTGAATGAATTATGGCTTGTGATTCATAGAAAAAATATTACCTACTCAATATGAGAGCCTAAAGCTTCAATGAAGGGCATTGATTCAATATCCTCTAAATGATGAAAGATTATTTTAAAACCAACTAATGTTAAAAACAACATTGATACTGGACCTCGTTGGTCTCAATGCCAACGCAACCCAATCAGTTGGATTAGACCCCGAAAAAGCCAATCAGTCACGATCGAGAACACGGCGACCTTCTACTCACGCAGTAACAATAATAGGCTAAAACCCATCACCTTCAGCGTGCGTAGTAGACAACCTGGCAGGTGAACACCACAAGAGTTAATCACGCTCTTGATAAGTTCGATTTGTTCAAAAGAACAAGAAGAGAATTGAATATCTCAAGAACAAGCTTAAAGCTCTCTCTTTTCATATGAACCAAAGTTATCTTACAAATGGCTTGTTTTGTTCATATACAAGCCCCAAAACTGAAATAATAATAAAATAATGAAAATATCCGAAAATATCTAAAAATTAACCCTAGGTCGGCTAAAATTACAGACGTAAGTATAGGATTCTGACGCCATAAATCACAAGGATACTGTATGACTCAAAAAGTACGGCGTAATAAGCTCTTCCTCAGCGCCTTAAACTTGATTTCTTGAGTTCTGACCAGTATGGACAATGGTTACGGCCGTAAGTCTTGCGTTACAGCCGTATTCTGAGTAAGTACGGCCGTAATTAACTCTCTGCATAATTTGGCCCAAAAGCTGGAAACTGAGGGTGCGGCCGTAACACGGCTGATACGGCCGTATGTCCAAATGGTACAGCCGTATTTAACGCTCTGTAAATCTCTGGTCTTTAGCTTCCTAGGTTACGGCCGTGTGGATTTAGGTTACGGCCGTAATGGCTGGTCTGGCCGAAATTAATTCGATTCTGGTAGTAAATGTCATCTGCATGGCATTCTTGAGTCCCAACGTCCCCGACTCGTAATTGGAGGATGTCTTTTGGCTCGGGAACTCCTGTGGACCATTCCAAGGCTGGAGATGACCTGGTAGGGACATGTTGACACACTTCTTCGACCCAGGTCATCAAAACTCGTCCCATTTTCTTGGCTCGGCCCGGCGTGGCGGCCCGCGGCGCACGTGGGGTGGTTCGGTCGACGTGGAGCTTTCCGGGTTCGTATGATCCTTTCCCTCTTCAGGTCATTCGTCCACGAATCGGTTCCTGCATCAAACGGAACAAGATCATAGATGTTAAATATAGCAGACACATTATACTCACCTGGAAGATCAAGTTTGTAGGCGTTGTTGTTGATTCGTTCAACTACTTGAAAAGGCCCATCGCCTCGTGGTAACAATTTTGATCGGCGTAGTTGAGGGAATCTTTCCTTTCGGAGGTGTAGGCAAACCCAATCTCCCGGCTCAAAGATCACTTCTTTTCGCCCTTTGTTCACCCTAGTTGATACTTGTTGGTTCTTTTTCTCGATCTGCAGTTTTAGCTTTTCGTGTATGGACCGAACAAGCTTGGCTTTGTGTTTACCATTCAAGCTAACCCTTTCACTTATAGGTAAAGGAATCAAATCTAACGTTAGCAGTTAAAACCATAAACCACTTCAAAAGCGAAAAATCGGTTGAAGAATGTTTAGCATGATTATAAGCAAATTCAGCATGTGGTAAACATTCCTCCCACGTCCTAATATTCCGACTAATGATAGCCCGAAGTAATTGTGACAATGTACGGTTTACTACTTCAGTTTGACCGTCAGTTTGGGGATGACTCGTGGTTGAAAAAAGCAGTTTGGTACATAGTTTTCCCCACAAGGTCTTCGAGTAGCTAAGGGAATTTGGCGTCTCTATAAACACAATTTGTCTTGACGCTCCATGTAGCCGAACTATCTCACTAAAGAACAAATTCGGCAATATGACTTGCATCATTGGTTTTGTGACAGGGTATAAAATGAGCCATTTTACTAAACCGATCAACTACCACAAAAACCGAATCTCTCCCATTTCTAGACCTAGGTAACCCCAATATGAAATCCATAGATATATCTTCCCATGCGATTGAGGTATGGGAAGGGGAGTGTAAAGTCCTTGCGGTAATACCTTGGATTTGGCCTTTCTACATGTTATGCAATTTATGCAAACTCTCTCCACATCTCGTTTCATCTTAGGCCAATAGAAATGGTCATGCAAGACATTAAATGTCTTTTCTACACCGAAATGTCCCATGAGGCTTCCTCCATGAGCCTCTCTCACTAACAACTCTCGTATAGAACTAGAAGGAACACAAAGTTTGCTCTCTCGAAATAAGTACCCCTCTAGCCTATAGAACTTCTCAAATCCACTCTTTTCACAAGCAACATAGATACTACTAAAGTCCGGGTCTTTCTCATATAATTCCTTCATTAATTCAAAACCCAACAATTTAGTATCTAGAGTGGTGAGTAAGGTATACCTGCGTGATAAAGCATTTGCAACAATGTTTTCTTTTCCTTGCTTGTACTTGATCACGTAGGGAAATGTCTCAATGAACTCCATCCACGTAGCATGTTGCTTGTTCAACTTGCCTTGGCACACCCAGATGCCTTAGCGATTGGTGGTCGGTGTGGATCACAAACTCGTTACGGCCGAGATAGTGTTGCCAATTCTCTAGCGTTCGAACCAATGCATAGAGCTCCTTGTCATACGTAGGATAATTGAGGGTGGCACCACTCAATTTCTCGCTAAAGTATGCAATTGGCCTTCGTTCCTGCATCAACACAGCACCAATACCTATGCCCGATGTATCACATTCAATCTCAAAAGCTTTGTTAAAGTCGTGAAGAGCAAGCACGGGCGAAGAACACAGTTTTTCTTTAATTGTTTGAAAAGCTCGTTCTTGCTCTTTTTCCCATTTAACACCAACGGTTTTCTTGATTACTTCAATTAATGGTGCAACAAGTGTACTAAAGGTAGGCACAAATTGACGGTAGAAACTAGCTAAACCATGAAAACTATGAACATTGGCTATGCTAGATGGAGTAGGCCATTCTTTAATTGCCATAACTTTTTCTTCATCAACCTCTACACCATCGGCACTAACCACATAACCAAGAAACACAAATTTTCCAAGACAAAATTGACTTTTAGTAGGATTGGCAAACAATTTTTCTTTCTTTAGCGCTTCCAAAACAAGCCTAAGGTGTTTCACATGATCATTGAGTCCCCTACTATAAATCAAGATGTCATCGAAGTACACCACTACAAATTTACCAATGAAAGCACGTAACACGTGATTCATTAGTCTCATCAATGTACTTGGTGCGTCGTCACAAACCAAACATAACTAACTATTCATATAAACCTGTTTGGTTTTGAAAGCTTCCGTTTTCCATTAAATCACCCTCTTTCATTCGGATTTGGTGATAGCAGCTTTTCAAATCAATTTTGCTAAAAATACTAGAGCCATAAAGTTCATCAAGCATGTCATCAAGTCTAGGTATAGGGTGGTGATATTTCTGATAATGTTGTTTGATTTCGTGTCAACACATTCTCCACGATCCGCGTCTTTCTTGGGCACAAGCGTGACGGTGCGTAGCGATGGACTTAAGCTTTCCAGGATATACCCTCCGAGCAAGTCCTCCACTTGGCGTTGCCAACTCCTTTGTTTCCTCGGGGTTGCTACGATGGCGGGGCGGTTTGGAATAGAGGCTCAGGGGACTAAGTCAATTTGGTGCTCGATCCGTGAATGGGTGGCAACCCAGCAGCAACTCTTAGGGAAGGATATCCTTGTATTCTGCAAAGAAATAACGAGGTGGGGAGGAGTCAAGGTTAGGGAATTGAGCACTCGACCACTCCTTATACACTAACAAGATCACTTGTTGGTCATTGAAAAAGCCCTCACAATTTCTCTCGGGAAACAGTTAAAAGAAGCACTTTTTCTTTTTCTCCTCATGCTCACTCTTCTCTCCTTTACTCTCTCTTTTTTTCCCACTCAACTCTCGTTTCTCCTTTTCCTTCTCATGACTTCCTTCGTGAGTTTGACTTGATCCTCATACACTTGTTGCGGTGTCAAGGAGCAAGTACAATGGGTTTCCACATTGAACTTGACTGTCTATCTCGATATCCATGATGTGTCACTTGTCTATCAAATTGCCACTGCCGGCCTGGCAATATGTGTGTAGCTTGCATGGGTACTACATCACATACCACTTCATCCTCATATGTTCCAATCAAGATAGGGATCTTCACTTGCTTGGTAACCCGAACCTCGCCTATATCACTAAACCACTGTAATCGATACGGTCTCGGGTGTTTGATCAATAGAAGTCCAACCCTATCAACGAACATATAACTAGCAACATTCGAACAACTTCCAGTCAATAATCAAACTACATGGTTTACCTTGCACTAGGCAGAAGTGTGAAAGATATTCTCCCGTTAAGAGGTCACTCCATCCACCTTCGCCTTCGTGCTAAGAGCTACGCCGTGTAACTAAAGTCTCTGGGATAGTCATCACATATTGCTCATCCGAATCTTCCTTCTCCTCCTCCACAATAGGAGGGTTTCTTCCTCATCCTCCGTTTCAATTTCCCATTCTCCCACCACCATTGTTCGGCGATTAGGGCACTCCGAGGCAATGTGTCCTCGTCCTTGACATTTGAAACATTGGATTTCTCGATTCCGAGAGGGGTGGTGCACCCATCGGCCTCTTCCCTTATCTTCCCCCAGGAAGACTTAGGTGGTTCAACTTCCTTCCAAGCCGGCTTTGGGTTGTAGTCTTGTCACTACTCTATTTCGGTTTCCCAAAGCTACTACTTCCCCCGGCTTGAGGTTTAATGAAACTCTTCTTCTTCAATTGCATCTCAACCTTGGCGGCTTTATGTACCAATTCTTGAATATCGGCATATTCGTGAAACTCAACAAGATTGGTAATTTCTCGATTCAACCCACTTAGAAACCATGCCATAGCAGCCTCTTCTTCTTCTCCTATATCGGCTCTAGTCATAAGAGACTCCATCTCTTGATAATACTCTTCAACGCTTCATCCCCCTTGAGTTAATGTTTGCAATTTATTGTACAAACCTCGATAGTAATATGTAAAGGCAGACCGCTTTCTCATTATCATTCTCAACTCATTCCAAGTACTCACCAGTTTCCAAATTTCTTCGCCTAGCCATAGTAGTTTGTTTCACCAACTAAGAGCATATCGTGAATTCTTTCACTAGAAGCGAACTTTCTTCTCTTGGATTCTATGAAATTGGAACACTAACTCTACCCGACTTTCCCAATCCAAGTAAGCATGTGAATCTGCTTTACCTTGGAATGAAGGCACTTCAACCTTCACGTTCTTCACATCACTTTCCTCCTCTCGTGGTCTCTCATTACCTCGACCTCCTCGACCTCCTCGACCGCCTCTACCTCTACCACCTCTATATATCACCTCATAATCATCGTCATCACCTTCTTTCAAACTCAGGTCTCTGGACATTCAACCTAGCTCTGTTGCTCAACATCCTCGTAAATCGCTGATGACCACGCTCCATTGCGGTCATAGAAGCATGAAGAACCGACTGGATATCATCAAGGTGGCGACTCTAGATCCGTGTCCCTCGAGTGAACTTCATCAGGACATTGTGTGCAAGTGTGTGCAAGCCTTGTAGTGTCCTCGTGAATATCACTCGTGCATATCACTCAACACTCTCTCACTCAACACTCAATAATGTACTCACACTCTTTTTGTTCAATCGAACTCAGCTTGAACTTGATCAAGGTAAGATCTTCTTGTTAGTTCACCAAAACAATGCCAAAGCGGTTGCTCAACTAGATTACAACTCAATGACACAACACTATACTAGAATAATGCAAACTAAATTACAACTCAAAGTAAACCCTAACACACGTAAGACAATGTGGATCAACCCCTAGACAATGAAACAACAATACGATACTAAGTGTCGCCAATGGATTGACTACCACTCGTTCAACACAACATTAGAGCCATTACTTTTTTTTTGTTTTTGTTTTTTTTTTTGAATTTCGGCTCTCTCTTTTTTTTGCTTTTTTTTTTTCACCACTACACTTATACTCTCAATACCAATACAATACTATAAATTGGAGGAATTCTAACCACAAAAGCAATTTGCACCAAGAACACCAAGAACACACACTAAAATCCTACAAATTTAAAGTTCAAAATTCAAGATTCTAATCCGATAACAATCACAAACATAACAATCTAAGACTTAATGACAAAGGACTTATACTATAAAAACATAAAACAAAGGGATAGATGCGGATGACCAGAATGCCTTATCACGATACCAAATACGGACCTCGTTGGTCTCAATGCCAGCATAACCTAATCGATTGATTAGACCCCGAGAAAAAGCCAATCACTGGTCACGATCGAGAACCACAGCGACCTTCTACTCACAGTGACAACAATAGGCTAAAACCCGTCACCTTCAAGCGTAGTAGACAGCGGGGGTGAACGCCATACAAGAGTTGATCACGCTCTTGATAAGTTCGATTTGTTCAAAGAACAAGAAGAGAATTGAATATCTCAAGAACAAGCTTAAATCTCTCTCTTTTCATATGAACCAAAGTTATCTTACAAATGGCTTGTTTTGTTCATATGCAAGCTAAAGCTAAATAATAATAAAATAATGAAAATATCCAAAAATATCTAAAAATTAACCTAGGTGGCTAAAATTACCGTAAGTATAGGATTTAGGCCGTAAATCTGGGGATCACGTCACGACTCAAAAGTACTGATTAGTAATAAGCTCACCTTAAAGCGCCCAAACTTGATTCTTGAGTTACGTCAGTATGGACAATGGTTACGGTAGTAAGTCTTGCGTTGCAACCGTATTCTTGGTAGTGCACAGGTTGTAATTAACTCTCTGCATAATTTGGCCAAAAGCCGGAAACTAAAGGGTGCGCCATAATTATCACGTTACGCATATGTCCAAATGATGGTAGTATTTAACTCTCTGTAAATCTACGGTCATCGACTTCCTGGAGGTTCTGACCGTATAATGGGCGTTCTGGCCGTAATTAATTGATTCTGACGTAAATGTCATCTCTGCATGGCATTCTTGAGTCCCAGCGTCCCGAGGCTACGTGGTGGAGGATTTCGTTTGGCTGGGAACTCCCTGGACCATTCCAAAGCGGAGATGACACCGGTAGGGACATGTTCGACACACTTCTTCGACCCAGGTCATCAAAGCTCGTCCCATTTTCTTGGCAAACCGGCGTGGCGGCGCCGTGCGACCGTAAGTGCCGGTCGGCGATGGAGCTTTCCGGGTTCGTATCAAACATACTTTTTAATGTATGTGAAACTTCATTCGTACCAATAGTGCCACCCAATTCTACAACACAAACATCAGCTGGGCCCCATTTCCCATCTACTGGTATATGGGGCATACATTCAATCCACTCCTGAATGGCATCGGTGATGTGACGTATAACTTAAATGCGAGAAGCAGCATGTGAAATCATGCAGCATTAGAGACGGTACAATAAAAAGCAAACTTCAAATGAGAGCCAAACCTGGATAGTACTCCCCAGATAATCTTTCCTTCTCCTTGTCAATAACAGACTAAAAGCATAACAACAGGAAAGACAATTTCATTAAATAAAAATTTGGCAACGTATTAAAGACCACCCCTTTAAAGATGCAATAAATTATTCTCCACTAAGATAGTAAAAATAAAGTCAAATACTTGCATGGTAAATTTTCCCAGTGGTTATACTATTGTCCCGAGTTAATTTTATATTGATAAACTGCTCATAGTTTCCAATTCAAAACTCTATAACCAATGTACTCTGTATGTTAATTTTGAAATCGCATTGTGTTGGGAATATCATATACTAGTCAATTTTCCAAATGCAGGCCACATATTTTGAAACATACTGAATTTTTACTTTTTTTTTCCTTTTTCCAATTTACATAAGAAAGAGAATATGGAGAACTAAAAGTTGTGGAATCTATGTCTATATAGATATGTCTAAACATGTAGTAATTTCGAAGGATTTTATGTACCAATCTGGTTAATTTCCACCACAATCTTTTACAATTCTTGATTATTCATGGCAGCATTAGAAGGTGAATCATAAGAAAGACGCGCGGGATGTGATGGACATGGTATTTGTGTTAGTTATGGTGTACAAGGTTCAATTGTTGGGCCGAGCTTTTAATTATCTTGGGGTTCAAGAAACCCCAAGCCCAATAGGTTTGTTATAAACCTATAAATAACTCATTATAGCCCCATAATACATAAGTTATCATTATTACATTGTCTCTAAATTCTCTCTAAATTTAGGTAGCACTAAGATTTAGAGAGATCATTTTACTATGAAGTTGGTCGTTGTTCGGGACGAGTCTTGGCGTGTGGATAAATGTTGGAGGCCGTACGTTTGGACAGTTGTGGAGACGATAGATCATAAGAGAATTACGCCAAAAATTGCTTTATTGGTAATCTCTTAATCACAAATCTTATCTAAGAGTTCAGAGGATCCGGTGTTTGGAATCGATTAATTTTATTTCCGCTGTGCATGTTTTTAGATCAATTCCTAACAGTGGTATCAGAGCCAACTTGATCTCTTGTTGAGATTTGATTTAATATTATGTAAAACAATTTAGTTTGATTTATTTGTGATGATGTAATTGCATTAAAATTAATTTTAGATTAGATCTAAGAATTAATTGTTAATTACATGAGAAGAAAGAAAAAAAATGAAAAAGTAAAAAAAAAGGGTTTTTTGGGTCAACCACCGGATCACCGCCACATCCTTGGCGGCGGTGGCGAAGGTCATCACTGCCACCTTCACCGGCGGCGATTTGCCGGATGCGGCGGCAAGTCACCGCCGCCAACGCGGCAACAACTGTTGTGTTTTTGCAGCGGCGAAATCGCCGCAAATCTGGCAGAGGTGACTTCGCCGCTGCGTGGTAAAGGCAGGGACGATGGTCGCCGCTGCTCGTCGGTGGCTGGGGGATGAAACCCTAGCCGCTAGGGTTTCGGCCGAGCGAGATGGAGATGGGGGCATGGTGTGCAATTTTGGAAATTGCACACCGAGCCCCCGATTTGTTAGAAGGCATTGACCACACCCGAGAGTTTTAGAAAGCTACGAATTAATCCCTGATTTCGATCTTTTTAACAAAATGGGCCCTAGGGGATAAAATAAAATTTCAAAAATTAATAATAAATTAGATTTTTCAATTTTCTTGCAAATATTCAACTTTAAATATTTATTTTCAATTTAAAAAAATTCTTTTTGGGCAAAAGTTGAATTTTTGAAAATTATAATTTTAGTTGTTTTTTCCCTAGTATTTTTGTAACATTTTATTAAAGTGTGACTTTAATATAAATGACAAATAAAGTGTTATTTTGTCTAACCCATTTCTAGTAATATTTAATTAATTAAATTAATTATTTATTATTGCATTCAATTAGTTAGATTAATTTCTAAATTTTCCTTTTTTTCTTGTTTATTTAAATTGTTTAAACAATATAAGTCGTCACAATAAATCTAAAAACTAAATTGTTTATCAATATTGGATATTGTGGATGATTATGGAGCAGACCAATGTGATTGGATGAATGTATAGTTTTTATCCTTAGTTTGTGTTGGGGCCCTACGTGCCTGTTTATAATTTGGGGCCCGCGTGCTGTTTAATTTTTGGTTTAATTCCGGACATGCGAGTCCATGTGATATGGCGCATGTGCCAACTAGTATTAGATACAAGTTGAAGAAGAAGATGGAGATCAATGGAGTTACCAACTGAAGACGAAGCTTCGCCCCTTAGGATTTGACCAACCTGTTTTTCCTGGTGACTCGGGAAAACTGGATAGAAACACGTCCATAATCATCCACTAGTTTTTTATGCTTAAAATGTATGCATGGCTGATGTATGATATTTTGCATGATATTTGATGAGACCGATTCCCCTTCAAATGATATTAAATTCACGATTAAATGTTAATAAATGCCTTCCAATGTTACGGTGAAGAAAATTGGATTCTCACAATCGTAGTAAGTTTGTTAAGTGACTTAAGACTACTCAATCGTAGGGAATGTCTTTCGCTGTGAGACATGTGATGTCTCTGAGCATTGGGTCGAATTTAACTAAAATTTATTTCTTGTTGAGTAACTAAAGGAAATAGGATTTTAGAGGCATGTCAAGTTAATACATAAGATGTATAGGATAGTAAGTTATCTGCTAGATGATCCGGGAGTCACATGAAGATGTAATTGATAGATACATCTACCTAAGCGTCGGTTAGGGCTTGTTGAGCGACTCAAGGCTCTAATTGAACAATCGGAATCCTGGCCCACTAACAAATTTGAGAAATTTGTTTTACCAATGTTGGGGATCATTGTTTCAGTAGGAGCATAGTTAGTATTATAAAAGTCCATATTTTATTAACTTTAGCATATAGTAATTACTCTATCTTTATCATTACAGTTAATTGAATTATTGCTGGTCACATGAGTTTGATGGGCATACTTGATGCTAACAAACTTAATGGGTCGAACTTTAATGACTGGCACCGCAATCTGAGAATTGTTCTCAAACACGAGAAAATTGCATATGTTCTTGAAGAACAGTTACCGGAAGCCCCTGCAGGGGATGCAGCGGCGGAAGTTGTGGAGGTATATAATCAACATGTGGATGATGATAACAGTGCAGCATGTGTAATTCTTGCAACAATGTCTCCTGAGTTGCGAAATCAACATGAGGACATGAATGCCCATACAATGATTGCTCATCTCAAGGAGTTGTATGATGAACAGTCCCACACTGAAAGATATGAGATAAAGAAAATGCTTTTCAGGGCTGTGATGGCAGAAGGATCTTCAGTAAGTGCTCACGTACTACAAATGATTGACTATATTGAAAAATTGGAGCAATTGGGTTTTGCCATGGACCATGAGCTAAGTGTTGACTTAGTTCTACAGTCACTCCCGGATAGCTATTCTCAATTTATCATGAATTTCAACATGAATAAAATTGAGGAGACACTCTCGGGATTGTTGAATATGTTGAAAACTGCTAAGCCCAACATGGCCAAAACCAATGGGTTAGTGTTGGCCATTGAATCCTCTAGAGGGACTAAGAGGAAGGCAAAAAGATCCTTTGTGAAAGGGTCAAAGAAGGGTAAAGCAAAGGCAAAAGTTTCCAAAATAGAGAGAACGAACAAGAACAAGTCTCAAGCTGATTCCGAGTGCTTTTATTGCAAAGGCAAAGGACATTGGAAGAGGAATCGCAAGCTCTACCTTGCTATCTTGAAGGGAAAGAAGACTACTGAAACTTCTGCTTCAGGTATACACTTCAATGAGTTGAATATGACTGCATCTTCAGCCTCTTGGGTATTAGATACCGGATGTGGATCTCATATTTGTATAAATATGCAAGGACTAAAGAACAGTACACCATTGCGGAAGGGAGAAGTAAACCTACGCGTTGGAAATAGAGCAAGAGTTGCTGCTTTAGCCGTAGGAAGTTACCTTTTATCGTTGCCTTCGGGCCTTGTTTTAGAATTAAAAGAATGTTATTATGTTCCCAAAAGAATGTTATTATGTTCCCACTATTACCAAAAACATTATTTCTATTTCTTGTTTGGATATGAATGGTTTTATCATTGATATTAAGAATAAACCTTGTTCTATTTATCGTGATACTGTATTTTATGGTTATTGGAACCTAGATAATGGCATCTATATTCTAAACCTCGAACATTCTATAATGAGTATAGAAAATAAGAGGCAAAAAGTTGATAATAGTATCAACAACTCGTACCCGTGGCACTGCAGCTCGAGCAAATCAATGAAAAATGCATCAACAAGTTACATAAGGATGGATACTTGGGAGAAGGGAATTAAGAATCCTTTGAAAGTTGCGAATCATGCCATTTGCGAAAGATGGCCAAATTCCTCTTTAGTGTAAAGGGAGAAAGAGCTGTAGAAAAGTTGGAACTCATACATAACAATGTATGTGGGCCGGTGACAACAGAAGACAGAGGAGGTTTTCCTACTTTATCACATTTATAGATGACCATACTAGATATAGATTTGTATACTTGATGATGTTCAAGCATGAAGCACTTGAAAAGTTCAAGGAATTTAAGCAAGAAGTTGAAAAACAAATTGGAAAGAATATTCTAACACTAAGATCTGATCGAGGTGGAGAATACCTCAAGGGCGAGTTTACGAATTACCTCAAAGAGAATGGGATTCTCTCGCAGTGGACTCCACTTTATACACCACAACACAATGGTGTATCTGAGAGGAGAAATCACACCCTACTGGATATGGTGCGCTCGATGATGAGTCAAACAAACCTTCCAAAGTCATTTTGGGGACATGCAATTAAAACTGCCTGTTACACACTAAATCGTGCCCCATCTAAATCGGTTGATAAAACTCGCACGAGTTATGGACTGGTAAGAGACCAAATTTTTCATACATGAAAATTTGGGGTTATGAAGCTTATGTGAAGCGTACAAGCTCGGATAAATTGGATGCTAAGCCCGATAAGTGCTACTTTGTGGGATATCCAGCAAAAACAGTTGGATATTATTTCTGCAATCCCAATGACATGAAAGTCATCATGTCAAGATATGCTGTTTTCTTCGAAAAGAGTTTGTTCGAAAAGAGAATAGTGGGAGCAAAGTAGATCTTGAAGAGGTTCAAGAAACCACGGAACTCGAAAACCAATGAGAGGAAGCAGTAGTTGAGACACCATTGGATGAAGTTAAAACTACTGAAAGAGAGATAACAGCTCCCAAGGACACGCCGACTCCTCGTAAGTCTAGTAGAATGATACGTCCTCCTTAGAGATTAGATATCATGATTTCTAATGACACATTACTAATAGAGGAAGATGAGCCTACCACTTATGAAGAAACGAAGTCAAGTGTTGACTCGAAGAAATGGCAATAAGCCATGGAATCCAAAATGAACTCCATGTATGAAAACAAGGTTTGGACCTTGGTGGATCTGCCTAAAGGGGTAAAACCAATAGGTTGTAAATGGGTTTACAAGAAAAAGATCGACATGGATGGTAAAGTTCAAACTTAGAAGGCAAGGCTAGTGGCTAAAGGCTATAATCAAAGACAAGGCGTTGACTTTGACGAGACCTTCTCACCTGTCGCCATGTCTAAATCAATTCAGATTCTACTTGCGATTGCAACATACTATGACTATGAGATTTGGCAAATGGATGTCAAAACCACATTCCTAAATAGGAATCTCAATGAGGATGTGTAGATGACACAACCGAGAGGTTTTAAATTAAGTGAGCCACATAGGGTATGCAAACGTCAAAGATCCATATATGGACTTAAGCAAGCATCTCGGAGCTGGAATCTTCGCTTTGATGAGACAATCAAATGGTTTGATTTCATTCAAAATGAGGATGAACCGTGTGTATACCAAAAGGGTAGTGGGAGTAAGATCGTTTTCTTAATCCTATATGTGGATGATATACTAATATTAGGAAACGACATTCCAATGTTAAAATCATTGAAATCCTGGTTGTCCATAAATTTCTTCATGAAGGATTTGGGAGAGGCTACATACGTACTTGGGATTAAGATCTATAGAGATAGATCTAGAACATTGCTTGGCCTATCCCAATCAATGCACATAGATAAAATCTTGAGAAGATTTAACATGCAAGAGTCGAAGAGAGGACTTTGTCCCATAGGGCATGGTATTAATTTCTCAAAAGACATGTCTCCACAGAAACAAGTTGAGAGAGATCGCATGGATAGGATACCTTATGCATCGGCAATAGGATCCATCATGTATGGGATGCTATGTACAAGACTGGATGTCTCATATGCTCTGAGTGTCACGAGCAGGTTCCAAGCGAACCCCAAAGAAAAACATTGGGTTGCGATTAAGAACATCCTTAAGTACTTGAGAAGAACTAAGGACATGTTCTTAGTGTATGGAGGGAATGAACTAAGAGTTCAAGGATACACGGATGCCAGTTTCCAATCAGACAACGAAGACTACAAATCCCAATCTGGTTATGTCTTGACCCTCAATGGGGGTGCCGTAAGTTGGAAAAGTTCTAAGCAAGAAACTATAGCCGATTCAACAACAAAAGCCGAATACATAGCTGCTTCAGAAGCAGCACAAGAAGCGGTCAGCATCAAGAAGTTTGTCACCGAACTTGGAGTTATTCCTAGCATTGTTGATCGGATACCATTATATTGTGACAACAATAGAGCCATCGCGCAAGCGAAGGAACCGAGGTCTCATCAACGATCCAAACATTTATTGAGGCAATGCCATCTCATCAGAGAGATAATTCAGAGGAATGATATAAAGATAGAGCGAGTCCATACTGATGATAACGTGGCTGATCATTTGACCAAGGCGCTATCACAAAATAAGCATGATAGTCATGTCTTGTCCATTGGTATAAGATACATGAGTGAATAGATTTAGTTTGGATGTCAATACTCTCATGTAAGACATTTTGAGTATGATTGATTATTTATATACACTTTATTATGGTAGATCTATTATATATATTCGTTGTTCTACTATAACAGTTAAAATAATAGACTCCATAGAGTAAGAGTGGAAAAACTTGTTAATCACAAAGTGTTGTGATAGTGAGATAAAAGTTTTTAGCATTTATTCTTAAATTGTCCCTGGTCGTAGTAATAACAAAACACGGATATTGTTATTGCGGATAGATTTGCATGTGTCGCATCTCTTTCTTAAGAAGAAAGTAGCTGATCTCACAAGTTAGAATGTGGAGACATTCGGATGGACACGTGGATGCTTCGTCAGTGGAACAAGCATCTGGATGACCCGCCTAGAGATATTGCATGGATAGTTATCCTTGCGTCAGCAGTTGATCTCTAATGCGCGGTGATGGAATTGGTCCTTAGACTTGAGGATACCATAGAGCCTTGTGCAGGGATCGCTTTACTTAGGCGGACATTGAAGGATACCCTAGTTGTAGGTTGACTGGAAATGCCATATAGGTATAGTGAGAAATGCATAAAGGTTGTGAGTATTCAATACAGGATTCATCACTCCTGGATAACGAGAGATTATAACCTGCATTTTGCCCAGTCATGTTGATGTAAATTCCTTGGCCAAGGTGGGATTGTAGGATTGAAAAGAGCTTTCAATCGCAATCGCTGATTTGATCAACGTTGAGTTGAGAGCGAATAAGATGGTTGGTTGAATGAGATTGACGTGAATCCATATCTCTGAACCAATCGGGTTTATATTGATGAAGGGATTATAGTTCCACAGTAACCACACATGTAAAGGTTTCGTCATTTCCACATGACTTATCCTGTCACATGGATTGCCATGATACGTTGCTAGATGTCAATCATGGACGGCGGTGTGAATCGATCGATCTGGGTGAATCGATGATAAATTAAGATAGAGATCTTATTTATCTCATCCTAATCCGATTAGTGTGATGATATCATACCATTCGACATAGTGAGTAGGAACCTGATGGGTCACACACAAAGTCAAGTAACTCGTATCTTGAATTGGACCTTGTCCAAGTGGGAGAATGTTAGTTATGGTGTACAAGGTTCAATTGTTGGGGCCGGGCTTATAGTTATCTTGGGGTTCAAGAAACCCCAAGCCCAATAGGTTTGTTATAAACATATAAATAACTCATTGTAGCCCCATAATACATAAGTTATCATTATTACATTATCTCTAAATTCTCTCTAAATTTATATAGTGCTAAGATTTAGAGAGATCATTCTACTACGAAGTTGTTCATTGTTCGAGACCAGTCTTGACGTGTGGATAAATGTTGGAGGCCGTACGCTTGGACGATTGTGGAAATGAAAGATCATAAGAGAATTACGCCGAAAAATTCGCTTTATTGGTAATCTCTTAATCACAAATCTCATCTAAGAGTCGAAAGGATCTGGTGTTTGGAATTGATTAATTTTATTTCCGCTGTGTATGTTTTTAGATCAATTCCTAACAATTTGAAAGAGTACTTCTCATTAATTATGTTTTCTTCATTTTCCAACTTCAATTTAATGACTTTGACAATGGTATTCAGAGATAGAGAATCTGTCTTTCATTTTCCATATTTAACTGGTTGGATTCATTTAAATCTAGTGAAAAAATGCATTTTCTTCAAAATTTTCGGTGAAAGAAACACCAAATAACAATTTAGATATATCAAGAGGTTCGGGTTGAACTTTGACACACGTTCATATCAAATATTTTATGCGACACCATTAGCGAATATCTGGAAGAAATAGAATGAGGATATTGATTCATGATTGTACGGAGAATTAAAACAATTAATTTATTTTTATAAAATAGATTGGGAGTATAGAGTTGTGTTTTCCTCGAAAGAAACCTTTGCAAACTGTATAGCGATATCGTGAAGGAATGCGAGAATTTTAAGGAAATTGCAAATAGGAAGAAATTAAGAAGCATATCGTAACAAATAGGGATTAAAATCTTAATGAACCTAAAAATAAACTGTCATTTGAAAAACACAATAGTGCTAGAACACATAAAATTGAATATCCAAGATAATTAATTACATGAAAGCAAAAAATCCACAAGCTCAGACAGAACATACAGTGGACGGAAAAAAAGCCATAATCTTGAAACAGGTTGCTAGAGAATCATGAAAAGGAAATTGGAAATCCACATTGTTGGGTAAAGGAAATGGAGTTACCCATTTTCGTCTTAAAGCCATTGCATGCATTGTTGGGAGTGGATAAAATGGCCGCTTGTTTCAGTATGAGGAATCCGTAGATTTTTCTCTATTCACAATGCGATATTTCACTCGGTGGATTCGATAACCATGCGTGGACTTCTGGGAATGCATATGCACCTGCCATCATCATACCCTTGCCTACTTAACTGTCGTTTCACTCGTTGTTTTCTTGGTAGATACTATATTGTTTATGATAACAGCATTAACAATATTGTATCTGCTAAGCAAATAGCCAGGCAAAGCAGTTCAAGCAGGGAATGACCATGATGGTGACATGTGGATATGCATCTAGCAAGAGCCCATTTACTCATTTTACCTGATATTGTACATACTATAGTTAAATGCTCACTATAACTAAAATAAAAAATGAAAAACAAAACCAAAAACCTCAATAGCGATTAGTACAGTACTAAAGGTTTGTAGGTTAGTGTAACATATATGTTTAAATAAAAGCGTAAAACTTGAAAATAGGACTATGTGGCACATTATATATCTATGATAGTGGATAAATGTAAGATATTTTCGCACATTTGGTTACCTAAAAATCTTTATACATTGATGTTGAAGTTTGGATGAAACACAAATATTATATTTGATGATTCAAGTAAAAGACTTATGTGCGGCTATTTTTTGATAACATGATTGACAGCAACCTTTTTTTATTCGGCTTTTAAACTTAAGAATTGTCTTCTCTTTATACATATGTTGTACAATTTGCTGTTTCAGATTTTGAAATACTTTTCCGGGACATGCACATCAAATATGGGCAGTTTCACGAGTTCTAAACATAAGAACTAACAGCGTGATAACAACAATGTGAATTAATGTGTAAACAAATTTGATATTACAAAATAGAGAAATGGGATGAACGAATCACCTCGGGAAATCGAACAATAGATTTAGCCTGTCGACATGGACAAATTTTGTTTGCTCAATCCTATGACATCGATCCATTGCCTGCAAACATAGGCCCATTTTGTTTGCCCAATCCAGTGACACCGATCCATTGCGTATACAAGGATAAGTTGTGATGCAATGTATGTAGATGTTATCAATTTTGTAAAAGGAAAAAAAATAGATTAAAAACAAGACATATTATGAAAGTCAAACAAGGTATTAAATAAAATGCAACATTCCTTTAGGAGTATTAAAACTTGAGTACAATTTGTGACAATTAAGAGAGTCCTCCTCATATTTTTCAAGCTGTTGCGATTGTTGTAAATGAAATAACAGTGCACATGAAGGAAATACTCAACACTAACAATATTTAAATATATTGCATTATAATAAAATAGTCTATGGTATGGTATTTGAATTAGTGCAAGGATATATTGTGAGCACATATTGTTTTATAAACTTTTAAAATAAATGATCAGTCCATGTCTTAAAAAATTGATGAAAGTGAGAACGATTAAGTCCCATGCCTTTACAAATTGATGAAAGTGAAAACAATTCAAGTAATAATATAGATAGGAAGAGGCAAACAAAATAGAGTACAAAAATAAAAATTAATATATTACCGTCCTACACTAGAAGCAGTTAAAATCTCTATGATTAGAGATTTTATGTCTTTGCTTATCAGGTTCTCTTTCGGTGGAAAGAACCAAAAGCAAAACATGCCGGATTCTGGATTTGGATAGAAGGTGGTCTTGCTAGAGTCAACGAAAAGAGGAGCTAAATTAGAATTTTTTTTCTTCTTCCATGTATTTGGTCAAACAATATGACGCATAGAAAAAAAATTCAGTTCGAAAAGTGTACTTGTAAATGCATGATTTTAGTATTTTTTTTTTATGTGCACATACAAAAGACCAATCTTCTGAGACCTCTTCTTTGTTGAGTATTCGGAAGAGCCTATAAAATTTTAATGTTCATTCAGTTTAGGGACTCATAGGTAAAACACGAAAAAACACATAGTAAAACAAAGTAGTTACAACTCAAACAATAAATTAAACCGCAATTTTGTAAGTGTAAAATGGGTAGTTTGTTTTTAAAAAATGACCACAAGTGATACAAGTATATGAGAAAACTACGACTTCAAGAGTGAGAAAAAGATTTTTCCAAGAATGAGTATAATTTGTATTTTAAAATGCATAAATAATTGAACATATTTGTTGGTCTTACTTGAAGAAATGTCAACTTGCTTGAATTGTTCTTTCCCAGTTTGTAGTGTCCAGATGAGTTTGCCATTTGTCCTTCAGTAGATAGCACAAATTAACGATGTCATTAGGTTTGCTTATGAGATTTGAAACAAAGACTATATACCTAACTAAAACATAAAGCGAAGAAAGCGAGATTCTATACAAATGGTTGTGTTTATTTGGAAAACAAAGGCATTTTTTACAAATTGTTTATTTAGTGGTTTTTTAAACATTTATGACAATGCAGATTGTAATGCATATAAAACCTCTCGGTAAACAACATTTTTTGTACCACGATGCATGTTTCTTTTATGTGTTTCATTCAATGGTTTAATCAACACTTTTATATTTGCACTTGTCCGAGCTCTTGATAATGCTACATAGAGTTGTCCATGGGAGAAAACCTGTTATGGTAAATATAGGCCTATAAAATCTAATGTTTGTCCTTGGGCTTTGTTTATTGTCATTGCAAAATATGGTCTAATAGGAAATTGTGTTCTCTTGAATGGGATAGATCTTTTGTTGCTTTCTAAAGGTATAAATGGGATTCTTGGCAACAAGACATGCTTGCCGACATATTCACTAGTGGCTATTTTAGCTTCAATCACGTTTCTATTAAATTGTTTGTAGACCAACCTTGTGCCATTACACAATCCTTCTGAAGGGTTTATATTTCTAAGAAATAAGACAGGCAATTTTTTCAAAATGAGTTCATGTGGTGGTATCCCATTAGGTGTCAATGTGTTTAAAAAATCTTCATGAATATCATGACTTGTAGTATCAATAGGTTCATCGTAACTATAATATATTTTCTTGTCTCCTAATTTTTCCAGCAAGATGTTATTAATACAATCTACATTTTGATTTCGTGGTGTTAAAATAACTCGTCCAACCATTCCTAAACCATTTGATTCATAAAACATATTGTTTGGGAAGATGTGTGATATGAGGTGTTGTAGAGAAGTTATTTCATCTTGAAACGGAATAACCATATCAAGCATCAACTCGACCATGTCACAGGAATGTAACGGCATCTCACCACTACCAATGAGTAATAAATATTTTGAGAAGTTTGGATCATCATGAGCACGCATATTTTGTGTGACATATATTTGTGTAAAAGAAGGCCATAACGGTGAGAAAATCAAACTTGATTAAATAATATCTTGTTCATTGCCTTTTGGAATAACTGGTAGTATCTGTCTGAAATCACCACCAAAAACGACGAATTTCCACCAAACGGAAAATCATTTGACATCAAATCTTGGAGCAATTTATGTAAACCTTCAATGTTGAATCGGTGAACCATTGGTGCCTTATCCCAAATAATTAGTTTACTCATTACTATAAGTTTACCTAGGGCCGTTCATTTTGTTATAGAGCAGTGAATGTTTTCTAATAATTCAAGAGGTATTTTAAAATGGAAATGGGCAGTCCGTCGACCAGGAAGAAGCGAGGCTGCCACTCCCGAAGAAGCTGTTGCAAGTGGATTAAGGCCTCGTTTTCGAAGAGTTGTTAAAAGGCTTTTGTATAAAAATGTTTTCCCCGTTCCACCTGGTCCATCAATAAAAAAAAAACACCAGGTTGGTTGGTAATAACACGTTCTAAAATTATATCATACGCCCTTCTCTGTTCATTATTTAATTTATGACAAATTAATTCTACATTTGTATGAGGCCCGAAGTCAATATTTTCTTCAGCAGTCATAGCAGCTAATTTTTCTTGTTCATTCTGGCAAACGTTATAGGAAACTAAGTTGTAATCATTAATGTGTTGCCCTGATAGTTCAAGAATGTTGTTTATGCATTTCAAAGTGCATTCTTCAGCCAATTTATTGGACATTCCTTGGTGAATATAATCTTCCATTATAAATTCTTTATATGTTATCCAAAGATTTAAAGGATCATTTGGAGCACAAAATAATAATATAGTAGCAAATAATGGGAGCAAAGAATCGGCTTTGATAAATTACAACCTCAGCCATACATCGGCTACAATTTTTGTCATTATTTAGTAACCCATATATTATGCCAGCTTGATGAAAAGGCTTAACTATAGTATCATCAACCTTATAGTAATCGCCAAACCATGTAGGTCCTTTAATGTGGTTCAACAAAAGGCGTAAATAATAGCGCCCACCTTCATTAGGTAAAGTAGAAACTATTCTACCAATAACAAATTTTTGTTTCCTTGGTTGCCAAGAACGTGATTGAGGATCCCAAATATAATATTGTGGGAAATCTTTGTACAAGATAGTTCTTGCTTTAGGATCGGTGGCATTCATTCTAAAGTACTTAGTTAACATAGTCTGTTGCCAAAAATCATTGTTTACAATGTTGGTTAGATTGTCACGGTCTATAAAGATGGCTATTTGTTTATCTGGTAGGTGCGACTGCAAAGCAATTACCGAAGGGCCATTTTCAAATAAATGAAATCCATATATTCGCCACATTGCTTCTGGTGCTGAAATCCACCGTGCATTTTGGAATTGACTAATTTCATCAATGATTTGATCTGGTTGATTAACTCCTAGAGTAAAAGCTATCCTATCATGGCCTTTGTATAGATATTTGTACATGTATTTTACTGCCTTAACAGTGGAGCAAATTTCAATATTAATATATCAATCAAATTTCGCCAACAAATATAGGTTGTATGGAACGACCCATCTGTTATCTAAGTATTGGCCACGAATTTTGACAACTTCACCATCATTTGGACGCTTATATATTGCATAAGAATTATGTCCAATAGATATGAGTTGTACAAATTCTTTTGGGTATTTATTTTTGCACTTGCCAATACGTTCCATACAGACATTTTTTGGGTTTAACGTTCCATAAGGCCCATGCATCATATGTTTAACAACACAACTACGTAAATACTGATTTTTAGCTTCGTTTGGAATTCGACATGACACCACTACATCTATTATGTTTGGAGAAGAAATTTTACAGTCCTGCTTTAGAATTATAAGAAAATGTACATGTGGTAGCTCTCTTTCTTGAAATTCGACTACATATATATATATATATATATATATATATGCGGCTACAGGGCCAAAAATCTCTTTCTAAAGAATATTGTTCTTCAACTCTTCTAGGTTCGCCGTAAATATTCGAGAAACCAAGTCCGGTCAATTCTGCAGTTCATCATTGTACAATCACTCGTCTTTAATTTCAAGCCAATTTGGGTTAGACGTAGTTGCAAGGAATAAATCAGGTTTACCAAAACGTTGAACTAAAGCCATTGCGTCCATATAACGTCGAGAATTATCCCTAGGACCACCAATAAAGGATGCGGGCAAAACAATTCTTTTTCCTACGTTTTCACGTAGTGTTTCACCCTCATTAACACAATCAATGAAACCTTGATACAAGTCTGCTCTAATATGTTTTTGATTGTTTTGAAAATAATCCAACCTACCAGATTCTATCTTAACATACATGTCAACAACATACTGTTGTAATAATCTTACCGTGTGAAGGATAACAAACGTACCAGAATTGCGAATCTGCAATTTATAGCAATAGTATTTCATCAACGAAATTTGACCCCCGAGTGATTCGTTTGTAAAACTACAACAGTATATATAATACAAATTGTTTTTAGGTGAATTGTGTTTAAATAATAAAAAAAGAAAATTTAGGTGACTAAGAATTGCATGCCAATAAACAAAAAGTATTTGGTAAACAAATAACAAAATGCAAATGTTAAAGCACCTATTTCTTCGCGTGAAAGGAGCTAATCAACAGTTGCATTGACATCAAACAAAGGATTGGATTTTCGTTGGTTTCTACAAGTTTTAGTTTTCACCAATCTTTTTATACCTTTGTGTCAACCAAGGTCACCATAAGGAAATAAAATAGGATATTGTAAAGGGTCATAACATCCATAATAATATTTGGCGCGATGTGTCTCGTCTAAATGACTTCGAACACAAATATCACGATTACTGACATTATGAGAGGACTCATCCTCTACCCAAATAGCAGCAACTTGAGATACACAAGGTTTATTAAAAATTCTTTGATCAAGAGCCGGATTTGCTCGTAGAGTTATACTAATTGAGTCTAAAGATTGGAGTTCACAAAGGGAGCGAAAAAATTGAGAATATGGATTCATTTGTAATATTTCAACTAATCTTTTCATAACGCGACATCAAATTTTGGGGACATGCTAGTTCTATTATTGAGCTCATGTTCAGTATCATAGAAGTATAATTGCAAATATGAAGGTCTCTTTTCTATAGGTAATAATGTATTGATATAATGATGCACCTGCTCTTGTACTCTAAAAGTATATATACCTTTGTTCATTCGGCAAAGATCTTTATCGTAGTTCACACCAAAAGACGTAAAAGCAAAATAATTATTATAACTTGGACAAATTTTACGAAATTCAAGTGCTGAATTTGTGTTCAAAAGGAACAATTCCCTAAGTTCATTTGGCATCTAATTTGAACATACTTTGATCTCACCACCTTAACAACAAAAGTTCTCCGTTTCTTTCCAAAATTTTTTGGCATTACAGTGAGGGCAAAAAGACCCTTTCGGCAAACAAAATGGTTCGTTTGGAACTACTGCCGTAATCTGAAAGCGTGAGGAAATGTGCAATGTAGTACAAGGCGGTTGTTGTTCATGGTATATGATAGTACCTATTTCAGTTGTGGATATATTGAAACGATTAGGAGAACCATCTGGCATTCAACAAAAAGACAACAAAGAAAAAAACTCAGATAGTGGTCAGAATGGCAAAACATCACATCATATATAGAAAAGACAAATACCTGGATTTTGTGAAGGCCTTACATTTTCAGGAACCAATGGGCCAGTGGCGTAGCCAGGATTTTATGATCGAGGGGGCGAAATTTTCGATTAATAAGATCGGACTTGTGGGCTCGGGAGCAATGCCCTTGAATTTTTTTAATAAATATAGGATGTTATAAAGTGTAACTTAGTTGATAAACATTGTCAAAAGTACAAAATTTACACCAAGTTAATTTCGATTCAATACTTACATATATAAAGCATCAAATATAATATTACATTGTAAGGGTATTCTAAATAATTTAATTATTTTCAAAATTAATTTGTTGCATATTGTCACATTGAATATTGTAATATTTAATTTATTCTCCCAAATTATTATAATTTTCTTTTGCCATTTCGTACATGAAATGAAGTTATTATTGCGTAAATTTGTGGATAAAAAATTATATTTTTATTTGATTGTAAATTCCAACTTAATTATATTCTAGTAGAAATTGTTTGGGGTTAACAAAAATTAAATTATTGAATAAAAAACAAAACGAGTTAGAAAAATATTGTTACATCCTAATCCTAATATGTGAGTGAGAGGAGGGAGGGAGAGATTTTCAAAAATTAAGAGAGAGAGCGAATCCTAATACGTGAGAGAGCAGAGAGGAGAAGAGAGAGAGATTTTAAAAATTAAGAGTGAGTGAGAGGAGATTCGAACCCAAGCTGTCCGCGTGCAAGAAACTTGTTAACGGTCACTTTACCACCTCAACAAACGAAAGCTTTGTTAATAACGCACCAGTTTCATTTATATATTTTATATATACCAAATTTTCGCGGGAGCAAACACTAGTACAACCGCCAACGTCGCGGGGGTGACCGCCACCTCCAGCCACCCCTGTAGCTCCGCCCCTGCCAATGCTGATTAACATTTTCAGGAACCAATGGCAGATTAACATTTTCAGCATCATATGTTCCTTATAAAAAAAATTCAAAATGTATAAAAAAATTAAGGTATTTGTCAACAGTAGTAATCATTCTGGATAAAAGTGAACTATTGGCTATTAACACAAAGATATACAAGGCCATACCTATGAAAGATGAAGTTCGATATCTTTTGTCTGGTCATACATTAGAGGTTTCTGCATAAGGTGTGTTCTTTTTAGCCCCAAATTCCATCGTTTTCATTCAATTCATCTTTCTTTGTGGCATAAACATCTCGTCATCTTTTGTTCAAAAGATCTTTACGTATTTGAGAAGAGTTTGAGTCCATTTGAACTAAAGGAATTGAGATAACAGAAAGCATTTAGGGGCATAGTTATTCAGAAGAAAAGCATGAAGAAAAAGTAATAACAACAAAATGAAGTAGATAGAATTAAGTCTAGATATGCTTTAGCATTGCTATCCAAGCATTCATCGCAGATCGAAAAACACAGTCCTGGACTAATCTAGCACCGTCGGTAGCAAATGGATGCAATTTATTATTAGTCTTAGTCCAATAGGCTATAGTAAACGAAATTCAGCTCGTAAGACAAAAATTCAGTAAACATGTTAGCTCAAATCTTTCTAACACGAACAAGAAATGTGAAAACTGTGAATTAGTAATGTGAGTCAAATAGCACATATAAACTAATTTTAAACAGAGGTTAAATAATGCAACAAATCAATTCAAAATCCAATTTCACAGGAATAGAAGAATGGCACTGCTAAGAACGCTTCATTTTTTTGGACGAAATGGAAAAAGCTATTCAAATAAACAACAACTTTGGAAAACTACGAATGACTATTGAAGACTATTCGGTAATCATAAATGATCTCGGAAGAAGGAAAAAATACTACAAAAAAGCATTTTGAAACAGTTTAGACAGATTGATGTACGAAAGAAGTAGAAAAAAAGGAAATAAAAGGAAAAAGGGGAGAGAGAAGAAAAAATGCATTTTAATTGTTTCATAATTTACACACATTTTACATTTTACACATAGTTGTTGTACTCTAATGTCCACAAAAAGATGGCCCAAAGCTTAATTGAATAGTTACTGCTAATGCCAAATTCTAGAAACTACTCATACTTTGAAGAAGCCTCCAAACCAGAACCTGTAAAAGAAAGATGGCCAAGTCAAAAAATGGAAACAACCAATGCGACAGTATAGCCGTGTCATTCTGAATTTGGAACTAAAGTTGTTTCATAAACTATAACAATAAATAAATAAATAAATAAAAAGGCAATGTGTTTGCTAAATCTATACCTGCTACCGAGGGAACTATTTAAAGCATGTAAAAGCTAAGGTTTTGATCTTTGAGCTTCTTCTGCCCAAGAATTCTGGAATCTAAAACATTCCAACATCAAATACAATGGTATATAACATTTAAATAAAAACACTTGTAAAAGTAAACTGAAAAACAAAAAACAAACTTTCCACTCAATGTCTTAGTCCGATCCCATGAGTCCAACTTCCATACATTTTTCTCAGTAATGGGTCTTTTGTAGCCTTCATGCATGAGGGGAGTTATCCATCCAAAGTAAATCCCTAAGACAGGGAAAACGTGCATAGAGATCAGAACAAAAGGAAGTGGCATTACGCGTTATACTGTTCAAACATTAGATTTCGTTAGGACAAGAACACACAACTAATTGCTTTTTTTTTTTTTGGTTTTTGAAGAGATAACAGTGTTTGTAAGTTCCTTTCTATGCATAAAATAAAATGTAGATCCTCACCAGAATTTGATAATCTCAACAAGAATACCATACATCATTATATCTACTTACTGGAAAATATATTTGTGTATCTCTTTGGACTAACATGATCTCCATGAGGATCCTAATCTCTGCTTCCATCAAGAGACTCATATGAAAGTGGCATGTAGCCCACTTAAGGGTCCAAATGAGGAACATGAAAAAGAAGAAGGCCTCCAAACAAAAGCAACAATTACCAAATTTTCAAACATGCACCTTGTGGTCAGAGATGGCTACATTGCACAAAAGTTTTTAGAGTTTTTATTTGTTATGTTAACTGAGAATTGAGCTCTTACTCCACCAAAAAACTACAAGACTATTGTATAAGAACATGTACATTAACCATTTACAAGCTTCCCTGTGCAGATTTCTCATCTCTGGAACATTTTGTGAGCACTCTTTAGCATGAATATGTAACAGCATACTCACATTCACTATAATGCTCTATAGCAACAATCATATCAGCTAGCAACTAAACAACATAAACTTTTTCCAAAATATTCACAACACAAAGCACAGACCGACTTCCATGACTGACAACCAAAACAGGGCCAAACATTCTAAGGTCCAATCAGTTAGGTCTTATACTCCAAGACAAAGTTGGCAGCTTGAACTTTGTCATGACATCGTACTGCATTATTGTATCATGGGTTTATCATAAAAAATCCAAGTATATAACATTAAAAATGAATTTCCTCTTGCTAAAATATTTTTTAAAATTGTATTTTCTGTAGTAATTAGTTAGCATCTTGCACACAATTAGATGTAAGCATTTAACCCCTCGAATATTTGTGCGCATCTTCATGACAACCTGGTGTACAAATATATTTTCTCACTTACAGAAAGCACACATATTACAGAATCCATCACCAGTCATATTCTCTACATATGAAAAAAATTAGCTGTCAGTGTAGATTGGAATCAAACTTTTACCACTTATACGTGTACAAATATTCATGTCGACAAATGCTCATAATTTGCATATAGAAGCATGGGCATTATTTTGTACCTCTATTGATGTATATCAGTCTCAAGTTCATAAATTAAAATAGAGTATTGCGTATCAATCTAAGTCAAAAGGTACATGAACACAGAGTAGTTGATACAAGCAAGGAAGGTTGCGAAATTCAACTGTTAAAATGGCTTCTTTCTAAGTTCAGCAATCAAAGAATAGTGCCATCAGCTAAAAGACTCAAAAGGCTACAAATGACACTTAATTCCGCATATGATTTTAGCATTTGTAAAAAATAACACATTCAAAATCAAGCTGCTTTCGACATGTGAATTTAGCATCTATTAAATTTAGCTTTCTCGCTTTACAATTTGCACCAAAAAAAAAATCTCATCGGAACTATGAATGTAAAAAAAATCATATAAATAACTGCTTAAATATTCCAACAAACCGAGAATTGTAGGTTCGTTGGGCTTGCAATAGGCACATTCGAAGGTTGGATGAAGCTTGGAACTGTAGCTGCGGCACTTTAAAGCAAACCGAGCTGTCGGTACACCGGAATTAGGCCAAGGCGAAGGCAAGTCTATGATATATCTGGGTCCTCCAACCTTGTAACGGAATCTGAATGGAAAATATAAAAATCAGAAATGAAAAATCCGAAATCTACATTATAATTGGTAAAAAAAGAAAAACGACCTATGTTGCTTTGAAGAAGAAGATGTAGATCGACGTCGGCTGAGGTAGCAGAAGGCCGGATCGGATATTGAACGGAGCTGAGGACTGTAACAGCGGCCGTAAATGGAGAGCCTTTTTTGGGGAAAAAAAGGGAAAGAGGAGTAGCAGACTGAAACCCTACACCAAATACATAAGAAACGAGTGGGACGGGTCGGATATGTCGGTGGGTCGGGAGGATCCGCGGATCCTTTTTTTTTTTGGTTTGGAAATAACGTCGTTTTGCGGGGAAAAAGGCGAAACGATGTCGTTTTTGTGTCGTCATAATGAACAATAAAATTGAAGTCACACTTTTATAATAGGAAGGATAAAGCCTTACCTTGAAGTAAGTTTAACAAACACTAACATTCGCAAACTAGAACAACAACCATACATCAAGTCTTCTTCCTAGCCTTGCTCCCATCATCTTCATCATTATCATCTGTTAGCTTTATTTTCGTATAGAAAATTAAGTTAGTAATTGGCATTTTTATTTTTCCACATTAATAATTAAGTTAGTTGAATTATGTGTTTAATTAATTTAATTATTGTGGATTTTTATGGACTTATTATCACATTGTATTTTTAGTTTATCTTGGTTTAAATTAGCACATGTGATAATTCCTTATTTTAATTAAATAAGTGAGAGTCCAAGTGGGACACGAACCCTAGCACACGTCTAGGATGGCTTCTGTGTCCACGTTCGACGTATCATATGATTTGGTAAGATACTTTCCATATTATATTGATACATGATAAGGTAAGATCTTTTTTCCATATTTGATTATTACCTTATTTGATTTATCCTACAATTAATGGTAATCTTATTCCTTGTAGGATTTGGTGGTTTATGGTAACTTGGAGACTTGGCCAACAAGTAAGACAAGTTGTATTAAAACACCAACAGTTGAAGGAACACGGTTGAGACGTTTGGAGCATTAATTTCGTCCCCCATCAACCTAGAGAAACGTGTCCTTCTCCCATCCCGTGCATGGCCTTTTCGATCATCAGTTGATCAATCCCATGCACACCAACCTTGATTATTAATTGATCTTGGTTCAAATCTCCGGGAGGGAGTCCTCCAACCAATAGATCTGCCCACAACTTGAAGAGATCAACACGGGAGGTGTAGATTCGTTGCGGGAACGCGGTTACAAGGAATCACTGAAGAGAGACGGGATGTCTGCTCGCATTACATGCTAAGGAAGATCGAACAGGGAGTTCTTTCATTTATTTCTTAGATGTTGCAATTAATTATGCGTAATTATTGCCTTTGATTTCCTTTGTAAAGTTTTAAACTGATTGGACGTGGTTGGTAGGTTTTGCTCGTAGGCGACGAGCACGTGGTTTTTCCCGTTTGGGTTTCCACGTTAAAATTCCTGTGTTTTTACTGTTTATTTTTCTGCATTCTGTTATTTCCGCAATTGCGATCCAGACGCATCTGGCATACGTAGACGCATCTAGGATACGCCGATTTACAGACGCATCTTACATTAAACAAGAACTGTTACGAGTCGAATCTGAGTAACGGGACATAACACAGACGTATCTGATCACTTAAATCAGATAACTTAGACAACTATAAACTTTCAATTGGTATCAGAGCGGGTTCACTTTTACAAAGTGAGATCCAGTTGTCTAAATGGAGTCGTCTAATACTCTTAGACCCCCTATTCTCAATGGATCAAACTATCCTTATTGGAAAATTAGGATGGAAATTTTTATTCAATCCATTGATGAGCGTTGTTGGACTACCACCCTTGATGGATACATCGCACTCCATCGCCATTGGTGATGTGACCATCGCTAAATCTAGGAGCACTTATATCGATACGAAACGCATCGCCGCTTCTTTTAATTCTAAAGCTCTTAATGCTATTGTTTAGGTGGATGCGCATCAATTCAAGCTAATCTCCTCGTTGAGGACGGCTAAGGAAGCGTGGGATGCCTGAAGATTGCTAATGAAGGCACCTCTGTTTGTTAAATCATCTAGATTGCAGATGATTACTCATGAATTTGAAGTTCTCATCATGGATGAGAAGGAGGACTTTAGAAGCTTTTATGCAAGGCTAAGTGACCTCACAAATTCACCGAATCCCTCGGTCAAGGATTCACCGAGGTACGATCGTGAAGAAAATACTCCGATCTCTACGATCGCTTTGAAGCAAAGGTAACCGCAATTGAAGAAAGCAAGGATCTCTCATCTATGAGAGTTGACGAACTTGTTGGTAATCTTATGACCTTCGAGTTGCATCCGGGCCGACGTAGAAATTTTAAGAAACTGAATTGCATTTAAGACTAACAATGACGAGCCGATGGATCTGAGATTCGATGAGGACGAAAATACGGCTCTCCTCACGAAACAATTCAAAAGATTTCTCAAAGGCCAGCAACAGGGTAAGAACCCAAAATCTCAAGGGAAAAATCAGCGCCAACAACAAAGGAAGAGTACCTTCAATGCAAAGAAGAATTCGAATTCTTCAAATTCGTTTGAAGGGAAAGGTAAAACCCGCATTCAATGCAGGAGAATCATGAAGGATATGGACATATAAGCCTCGAGTGTGTTAACACGGCCCCGAAAAAGAAAGGCAAGAAGGCAATGAACATCACATGGAGCGATCTTGGTCAGGACCTTTGGACCCGATTCTGACGAAAACTCGTCTGATAATCAGGTAACTACCCTCACTGCTTTACACTCATCTCGTACTGATTCTATGACCTTGTCTACTGCAGGTACCACCCCAGATGAATCTGGAATAACAGCTGAAGATCTGAAAAGACAGCTCCAGATAGCAGAAGAGAGGATCCATCTGTTGCAGATAGCAATCGAATCCAACAGAGAGGATGATCCAGATGTATCTGCACCTGAACATTCTCGAAGAAATTTGAAATAAGTGTATTGAGTGATGAACTTGCTAAAGCTCGCGACAAAATCAAGGATTTGGTACCGAATGTACCCCGCCTTGATGAAATTACGAGGTTATGGAAGACCACCAAGAACAAAAATGGCCCTGGCTATGAAGGTAAAGGTAAAGGTCGACCATCCCTACATTTGTGAAGGAAACGGAACAAAACCCGAACTTCAAGTGGACTTCACCTGTGACGCAAGATCTCGCGACCACCAAATACCGGCTTCATGAGGCATCTCGGGCGTGCGTTTCGTTTCAGATTTCCGTAAACCGCACTGGGCCACAATGTCAAGCCTCCAGCTCAGAGTGTTAGGGGCCCCGCCCGTAATCGTGTAAACAGACGAACCCTACCTCATCTCTGGGACAAAGTAGATGCATCCGCAGACAGTAACGTGTAATTTCGCTCCAAACTTGGACATGATGTTTTTATCCGCCATGAGTATTTGAGTCTTATTAATACTCATAAGAGACGACTGTAGCTCATCAAGGTCTTTCGAGACATTATCGTCCCTAAAAGACTAGGGCAAATGCATATGTTGTTCAATTGTCTTTTAGTGCATTGACTCCTAACACTTGGTACTTTGATAGTGGTTGTTCCAGGCACATGACAGTGACCTCTCATTGCTATCAAATTTTGTGAAAGGCGAAACAGTGTTGTTACTTTTTGGTGATGGCCAAAAGGGTAAGATTCTTGGATCAGTATCATCAATATTGAAGGTTTACCTACATTAACTGATGTACTATTTGTGACTGGTCTGAAAGCAAATTTGATCAGTGTAGGCCAGTTGTGCGATGAAAACCTTCTTGTTATGTTTTCTAAAGACTATTGCAAGGTGTTGAGTTGTAACAGGAATTCCAACCCTTTGAAAAGTGTCATTTTCAAGGGAATCCGATCAAAGGATAAGTGTTATACACTAGACAATCCTGTTGTCTGTAATTCGGCTACCTTCAGAGCCGAAGAATTGTGGCATCATCGGTTGGGCCACTTAAACTACCATGATCTCGTGAAGTTGGCAAAAACCCAAGCGGTCAAAGGACTACCCAATCTGAAGACTATTCCAGATGGAGTCTGTGGCGATTGTCTAAAGGGTAAGCAAATTCGAAACCAACACAAACCAGGTAAGTCACTTGTCTCTTCTCATATACTCGAACTCATCCATATGGATTTGATGGGTCCCATTCAAAAGGAAAGTATAGGAGGTAAGAGATACATCTATGTATGTGTCGATGACTTTTCGAGATATACCTGGGTCATGTTTATTCGCGAAAAATCGATGTCTTTGATAGTTTCTCTATTTTATTTCAGAAATTGAGAAACGAAAAGTATGATGAACAGGTGAGAATCAAGAGGATCAGAAGCGATCATGGAAGGGAATTTGAGAACTCTGATTTTGCTGACTTTTGTGCCCAATATGGGATAAGTCAAGAGTTTTCCGCACCAAAAACTCCGCAACAAAATGGAGTTGTGGAAAGAAGAAGCAGACCTTGCAAGAGATGGCTCGTGTTATGCTAAATAGCAAACAAATGTCCACTCGTTTTTGGGCTGAAGCCATTAACACTGCTTGCTATATCATCAATCGAGTCGTCCTTAGAACTGGCACTAAACAAACCCCCTATGAAATTTGGAAGGGTAGAAAACCTAGGATTGACTACTTTCATGTATTTGGAAGTCAATGTCACATCTTGAAAGATAGGGAACATCTGGGGAAATTTGACTCAAAATCTGATGATGGTGTGTTTTTGGGCTATTCAGAGAATAGTAGGGCATATCGAGTCTTTAATCTTAGAACTCAAACTGTTGTTGAGTCCATAAATGTGAAGGTTGATGATACTAACGATGGAAATTCTCATTTGCAGGCAGATGAATCTGACCCACTGACATTTCCACATGATCAAACGAATACCGGTTGTATCGACAAGCCACCAAAATCGATTATCCGGCCAGAAATGCAAAACAACACGAAGGACCGCGCGGATGAATCGACACGAGCGGTCGAACTGCACACATCCGCAATCGAGGATCAGAACAAAGACCTAGAACCGCAAAAAAACCATCGTCGAGAGTCCAAAAGGCACATCCTTTGGACAACATCCTCACTAATCCTTCTGAAAGGATGGTAACTCGAAGAAAGTTTGCTGCTGAACTAGGCAACATGTGTTTCTACTTGGGAAACATGTGCTATCTCTCACAAATTGAGCCAAAGAATGTGAAAGAAGCATTGAATGATGAGAATTGGGTTCAAGCCATGCAAGAAGAGTTGAACCAATTCGAGAGAAATGATGTTTGGGAATTGGTCCCACGTCCGAAAGAAGGGAATGTGATTAGTACAAAATGGATCTTTAGAAACAAGTCGATGAATGGCATCATTGTGCGAAACAAAGCCAGGCTAGTCGCACAAGGTTACACACAAATTGAAGGCTTAGACTTCGAGGAGACATTTGCTCCGTAGCTCGTCTTGAATCCATTAGGTTCTTTGTTAGGCCTCGTACTCGTCAACTTCGGATTATATCAAATGGATATCAAAAGCGCCTTCACGAATGGTGTGTTGAGCGAAGAAGCCTTTGTGGAACAGCCACAAGGGTTCAAAGATCCATTCCATCCGCACTATGTATATAGGCTTAAAAGGGCTCTATACGGCTCAAGCAAGCTCCACGAGCTTGGTACGAGGCTCACGCCCTTTTGCTCAAGAAAGGATATAAAAGGGAGGAATCGATAAAACTCTTTTTATTAAGCATTTAAAATCTGGACTAATTGTCGCCAAATATATGTTGATGATATAGTATTTGGTTCTACTTCACACCCAAAATTGATGAATTTGTGAATGCTATGAAAAGAGAATTTGAAATGAGTATGGTTGGTGAACTGACTTTCTTTCTTGGTTTGCGGTGAAGCGAGATGCATCCGCATCTTCATCTCGCAAGAAAAATCGCCAAGAACCTGGTGAAGAAGTTCGGGCTTCAAGACGCAAAGCCCATAAGAACTCCCATGGCAACCACGCTGAAACTCTCAAAGGATGACACTGGCAAAGAGGTTGATGAATCCCTCTATAGAAGGATGATTGGCAGTTTGCTATACCTCACTGCTAGCAGGCCAGACATATCCTTCAGCGTAGGTGTATGTGCCAGATATCAAGCGAACCCTAAGGAGTCGATCCGCCGCTGCAGTCAAAAGGATCATTCGGTATGTAAGTGGTACATACAACTATGGTATTTGTTACACTCGAGACACCACCGCCCATCTTGTAGGTTACTTTCGGATGCCGATTGGTGGTAATGTTGATGACCAGGAAAAGCACATCCGTGGTCGTTTCTATATTGGAAACAATCTGGTGGCGTGGCTGAGTAGAAAGCAGGATTCCGTATCCCTATCCACAGCCGAAGCATAATATATAGCTGCTGGGAGTTGCTGCACTCAACTCCTTTGGATGAAACAGATGTTAGACGACTACGGGATCTCGGTCGATCAAGCCACTATATTTTGTGACAACACGATGCTATCAACATTTGAAAAATCCAGCTCAACACCTGAACAAAGCACATCGATATCAGACACCACTTCATCAGGGAATTGGTGGAACAAAAGATTATCAATCTGGAGCACATACAGACTGATCTACAACTTGCAGATTTGTTCACTAAGGCCCTCGACACTGCTAAATTTGAAAACCTTAGGAAACAAATCGGGGTTTCCCCACCACCTGAATAGGCCATGCATTTTGTTGAAAAAAAAAAACAAAAAAAAAAAAAAAAAAAAAACAAAAAAACAAAAAAAGGGAGAAAATAACAAAAAGATTTACATCATTTGTTTCATTTTTCGGTTGTTTTAAAGTTTTATACATGCATTTAGATAGTTTTTCCTATTCATGTGGGTATTACTAATTGTAGACTGCCCACGATCTTTGGGGATGAATCGAGTCTTTGAAACTTACATTGAGGCGGATGTATCCGGCGTCTGACGATCAACATGCCTCTGGACTAATTCGCCAAGACTACGATCGGACAATCCAATGGAATAAGTCACTACCGGTCAATGCTATAAGGTTTTGTTTACGATTGAGGCTCTATATCCGAGTGTAGACCTATATTCAAAATCTTGCTTTTAGCATTGCACGCGATTCGATTGTCCAAAGGTGGTCAAGGAAAAGAAGGCTGCCAATCCAAGCCAAGTCCATACCCATCTTTCAAAAAAAAATAATAATAAGAAAATAAGCTCAAATTGAAAGAAAAAGGGGAGAAGTTAAAAAGATGACTTCTCGGGATTGAGCGTAGCTATTTCCACCTCCAAAAGACAATGCCATTACTGTTGAAAAAGTCGGCAAAGCCGACTTGAGAATTCGCACCGCTACGGACTTTGAACGGCCGCTAGTGCGCTCCAGTGAAAAGCCAATAAGTCAGTGCAACCATAAGGTATTTGACGGTGATGTATGATTGACCAGCGGTTGTCTGATTCACACACACACCGTAATTGACTTGTATTTATGCGTGGTGGACTGTACACTGCCCAGATGCATCTGTCGCGTTGGAAGCCGACAGTACCCAGATGAATCTGGAGGTACTAGATGCATCTAGCTCTAAAATTCGTTTTTAATTGTTGTGAATTTATTTTTAAAAGCGATATCAAAGGGCTTATGTGCGTGTCTTGCGAGAAAAGTCGATTAGTTGTGGGCCAATTTTGGTAACTTTTTGTTTCCTTAATTCTTTAATTTTTCCCAACTAACCAACGCAATTCAAATGGACACAGATTTTGGCCAGTACATGGATTCCTTATTTGAGCTTGAGATCTGAAATTTTCATCTGCATGGAATTCTAAAGGTGAGTGATTCTTGGTAATTGAGTCATATTTGGTCAAGACCCACTTCTTTCTCTATATACACGCACAAAACACAAAAAACACACACAAACACACACTAAAACACGCATACATCTCTCTCTCTCACTATTCATCATCTTCAACCTCTCAAATCTCCATAACCTTCACTTCTCAACTCTCAAATCACAAACACCCACTTGAAATTGACATGGGAAAGAAGAAATCCATATCCAAGAGACCAAATCTAGGGAAGAATTTGAGATCTTCACCAAGGAAATTGAAAGATCAAAGTTCTTCTTTCCAACTCTTTTTCCACCAAGTTTGGACACCACCACCGGAGCTCCACCACCACCGGTCAAGCCACCATAGCCGAGTCACCGGCCACGCTCAAGCTGCGACTCCCAAAGCCGCGAGCCACGCGCTCACTTGTCAGCGCCACCGGCGCCACCGCCACCGCCGTCTCCACCATCGGCTCCGCCTCCTCTCGTCTCCTCCGATTGATGCTATCACCCCATCACACTTGGGTACTCCAATTTCTTCAATTGGTAATGTCTCCAAAACTCTACATCTCTGAAGATTTTGGAAGAAACTTGCTTGAAACTTTGGGAAATCATGTAGATATTGTTGAGTTTGCATCTAGATTATTTGGTGTGGATGAAGTATCTAATTTACTTGTTGATTTGGGAAAAACTAGTGTTGGTAATGTTTCCACTAGTATTGATGGTATTGGTACTTCCTCTAATGCTAATGTATCACATTGTGTAACACCTTCTAAGGTGATTATTGAGGAGATTGATGATGATTATATTGAGGGGGAGAACTTGAATTCTTCTAGTTTAGAGAAGAATGTGGAGGTTGATTGTATGGTCGACAATGTGATTAAAGATTGTGGCTCCGACTTTCATGTTGTTGACAATGTTGGTTTGGATATTCCAGTAGACAAAGGTACTGGTGATGATATTGAGATTGAAGGACAAACTGATGAAGATGACTCAGATGAATCTGAGCCTGTTGATGCTCACCCAGATGCATCTGCACAGCAGAAATCTGGTTCTGACTTTGACGATGAAAAGAATGTGGATAACGAAAGTGAGTCTGAAGAGATCAGTGGTGATGAGCTTGTCGCTGAACTTGAAGCTGCTCGAAAGGGAAAGAGAAAGCTTGGGGATTCTCTCAAGACCACAAAGTCCCTACATGATGTTGATATCTCTACTCTTCCTGACCCCACGATTGGAGATCCTTCCACCTTCATTCGGGATAGCCTACAGGCTGCTCGAGGTACTTTCGTCCCTCTTTGTCATCGGTTCTGGTCATCTGGTGCTTATAGTGACTTTCACAGATTTATGGTTGCACGGTCATTTCATTCTGAGCACCGTATTCCTATTCATCAGTTTAGACACTATGATGTGATTGACGTTGATTCTATTGTTGCTCACTTCGGGTTAGAGCGCTTGTTTGCATGTGAAGGAAAGGTTAATGAAACTTTGGTTAGGGAATTTTATGCTAATATCCCTATTGATTACCAAAGTAAGACATGCATCTTTTCTGGGAAATTGTATGTGAGAGGCGCATTGATTCGCTTCTCGGCCGATGACTTGAGGAGTTGGTTGGGTTTGAAACCCAATTGTGTTGATGATGTTGATTCCTCTGAGGCCACAGAGACCACCATTGCACAAGAATTGACAAATGGTGCTGGTAAGTTCGTGAAAGGCAAAATTGCAGCTTCTCTCTTCACGCCAAAATATAAGATTTGGCTTCGCTTTGTGAAGAAAAATGTGGATCAGTTGGTTCATGCTACTAGCTTGACTAGAGTGCATGCTTTGGTACCTTACTTGCTTGGCACTAGACAGAATATTGATGTGGCCGGTCATATTTGGGCCAATATTATGGAGCAAGTGACGGGTAGTGGACCCCGCAAGAGTACTAGAAGTCATCTTTGCCATCCATGGATTATTTCATCTTATCTTCTTGAAAAGGGCGTTATGACTCGTCCGGAGGATATTTGGACCACTCCCGAGACCTATGGATATGTTAAGGCAAAGAAGTTGATCCTGAGAAGCATGCCCTCAAATGCATCCGGTCCTCCGCCACCTCCAGTTACATCTGATGAGAGGATTGCTCGCCTTGAGGCTCGAGTTACGGAGTTGACTGAGGTTGTGAAGTCCCAAGATGAAAAGATTGCATTGTTGATGGCTCGCTACACTCCTAGTGAGATTCATAAGACTTTGAAGAAACGAAAGTCATCTGCAGATCCATCTGGAGCCCCCAAGAAGACACCGAAGACCAGAGACACATCTGGGCCGTGACTTCTCCTCCAGATCCATCCAGCTGTTTTGTTCAGCTTACTTTTGGCTCATGTTATGACTTTTTTCTTCCTTTTGGTCTGTAACTCAATATTGCCTATTTCCCATGATCTTTTGACATTTGATTGTGGTTGATGACTTTCGCTGGCAGGTTACAAGACGTTATTAGCAGTTAGTTCCATTGGCTCCTCTATTTGTTCCAAAAAGGGGGAGTAGCATATCTTTCTTTTTGAGGGGAGTAGCATATCTTCCTTTTGAGGGAGTCGAACTAACTCTTTATCTCTTTTGCTTGTTGAAGTGTTTATGACATCTAGGTGGATCCGTCTTAGTTATGTGATCTTTCATGTGCACTTTTTGCATGATTCCATTTGTCATTTTATAGTCTTTACTCATTGCTTGAGGGAGCTCTTTATGGGTAAATTTTTACAACTTCAACCATCTTTGTTTTGCAAAAGATTGAGATTTGTTTTGGAAAAATAGAAAAAGCCAAAGGGGGAGATTGTTAGCTTTATTTTCGTATAGAAAATTAAGTTAGTAATTGGCATTTTTATTTTTCCACATTAATAATTAAGTTAGTTGAATTATGTGTTTAATTAATTTAATTATTGTGGATTTTTATGGACTTATTATCACATTGTATTTTTAGTTTATCTTGGTTTAAATTAGCACATGTGATAATTCCTTATTTTAATTAAATAAGTGAGAGTCCAAGTGGGACACGAACCCTAGCACACGTCTAGGATGGCTTCTGTGTCCACGTTCGACGTATCATATGATTTGGTAAGATACTTTCCATATTATATTGATACATGATAAGGTAAGATCTTTTTTCCATATTTGATTATTACCTTATTTGATTTATCCTACAATTAATGGTAATCTTATTCCTTGTAGGATTTGGTGGTTTATGGTAACTTGGAGACTTGGCCAACAAGTAAGACAAGTTGTATTAAAACACCAACAGTTGAAGGAACACGGTTGAGACGTTTGGAGCATTAATTTCGTCCCCCATCAACCTAGAGAAACGTGTCCTTCTCCCATCCCGTGCATGGCCTTTTCGATCATCGGCTGATCAATCCCATGCACACCAACCTTGATTATTAATTGATCTTGGTTCAAATCTCCGGGAAGGAGTCCTCCAACCAATAGATCTGCCCACAACTTGAAGAGATCAACACGGGAGGTGTAGATTCGTTGCGGAACGGTTACAAGGAATCACTGAAGAGAGACGGGATGTCTGCTCGCATTACATGCTAAGGAAGATCGAACAGGGAGTTCTTTCATTTATTTCTTAGATGTTGCAATTAATTATGCGTAATTATTGCCTTTGATTTCCTTTGTAAAGTTTTAAACTGATTGGACGTGGTTGGTAGGTTTTGCTCGTAGGCGACGAGCACGTGGTTTTTCCCGTTTGGGTTTCCACGTTAAAATTCCTGTGTTTTTACTGTTTATTTTTCTGCATTCTGTTATTTCCGCAATTGCGATCCAGACGCATCTGGCATACGTAGACGCATCTAGGATACGCCGATTTACAGACGCATCTTACATTAAACAGTAAACTGTTACGAGTCGAATCTGAGTAACGGGACATAACACAGACGTATCTGATCACTTAAATCAGATAACTTAGACAACTATAAACTTTCATCATCAACTAACTTGAAATCTGCAAGTTGCAAAACAAGATGAGCACGTGGAGCTCTCAAAGGGAGGCAGTGTACATATATAAGGGTGATAGAGAATAGATTATAATGGTTTTAAAATGTTTTTAATGTAAAAGATGAGAGAGAATAAGTGGAGTTGAGTGGTTGAGATTTGTGGATGTGATGAGATATGTGGATGTGATTGATTTAGGAGAGAGAAAAAAGTTGAAAAAAGTGTTTAAAAGAGTTTTAAAGAGAAGCCTAATGGGCTAATAATATAGTATTGGCTAAACAAAGGCAAGCAAAACATCGTAAAGACACAAGAGTTTCCTTATCGCATTAGTAGTCCCCGAAAATTCAAACCACGCATATTATAAAACTTATAGAGCATATAAAATCATATATACATAGGTGCAAGAACCTAACACATTCTAAGAGAAATTCCAATACATCGACTAGGGTAGTACATAGCACCATTCTTGCATCACCAACTAGCTCCCAAGACGCTACAAACCTCATGCTTGCTCCTTTGTATCATCTACGAAGGAAAACATCAACTAACATGAGTCAAAAGGACTCCGTGGGCAATATAATATCGTGGATTATAATTAGTAAATATAAGCAATACAAATACTTTCCATGCTATGCCATGTTATCAAGTCACATGCAATGCCATGTTATAATCACAAATCCCATGCTGTGCTATCATTTCCAATGCAATTGCCATGGCTTTCTTTGAATGCTTTCATAACTTATCATTTGTTTTCAGGGCTCAATTGGAAAGTTTAGTGTGCTATTGGGGTAACAAAAAGGTGACACATTCTCCATCTTCCCCTCGTGGGAAGCCTAATGTGCTCGTTTTGATCTCCTCCTCGAAGGGTTAATTTTGATCCGATAAAAGCTCAAGCTCAATTCTTCAAAAAAATCATTTCTGGTACCATTTTAAGAACACCATCAAGTCATATCCCCCTTTCAAGATATGCTTGGATTTTAAAATTCGGTGTTTTCAAAGGTCATCACAATTTGTTTCAAAGTTTGGTAGCCACTTCACTTGCAATCAAAACTTCATCTTTATTCTTTTCCACAGATGCTCAATGCACTATTAATGTGCCAATGCTTGTATATAATGCGAGAGTATAATGACAATAATTAAACTAACACTCGAATAAAGGCATAAAACATAAACTATCCGATCATATTGACTCAACATAAGCAAATATGGCATTTCAACATTATAATTAACAAATAATGGCACAAATATGGTATTCATAATATAAATCCACACCCCTAATATGTTTTTTTATATGATTCCGGGTAGCTCAATGTTGATTGATTCACTTTCAGTGCCGATCAGGCTGATCACACAAGCTCGAACGAACAAGTTGAAGACGGTGATGACGAGCTTGGTTCAAGAAATATGGCGAAACCTAAAGAGCCACATCAAGATTTGGGACGAAGCTTGGATGCTGAGAACAAGCGAGGGGGTTTGGCGTGTTGGTCAATGGACGCAAAATAGTTTCAGGGAAGCAATTACGGCCGTAACTGCCCAAAATAGAGAAAATTGGCTGAGAGCTAGTTACGACCGTAACTTGGGTTACTTGCGGTTGTAATTGGGTACTTGCACGTAACTATGGTACTTATGGCCAGAATTAAAAAAAAATTCCAATTTTGAGCAATTTTCCTTGATGATGAGTTATGGATGTAACTCAGGACACTTACAGCCGTAACTATAGGCGATTTTGAGCCATTTTCAGGATATTTTGAGATATTTTACCATTTTATTATATTTTCTTTCTTTGGCATCTATAAGAATGAATCAAGCTCATTTGTAACATTTCAAATTGGATGAATATATTGAGAGCTTTATTGATTTGAGAATTTTCTCCTCCCAAATTTCTTAAAACTTTGAAGACAATTGTTGAGTTGAGCTTTTCTCCTCCTTTGTTTCTTTGTTCTTTTAACAATTCAAACTTATCAAGAGTTTGATAATCTCTCGTGGCGTTCACTATGTCGTGAGTCGAAGGTTGACAGTTTATCGATCAACATCGTCGGATTTTTAGATTTTCTAAATCTGTTCTAACTCGTAGGGGTTGCATTAGCTCAGTTCAAATGTAGTTTGCATCATTTGGTATCAGAGCTCAAATTCTAACTATCCGTAATCTATCTTTTATTTTATCTAATATTGTTTGATGTATTGATTTTTAGACTTAGATTTGGGTTTATACTTAAATCTAGTGTTCTTAGACCATCATATTGTGTTTCTTGCTATTGATGTGTTGTTGTGTTTGTGATTGAGTGTTGATCTTATTGTTGGATCAACCATAAAACAAAAAAAGAGAGAAATTCGAAATATATATAAAAAAAAATTCCTATCAAAAGAAAGAATGAGATCCTCCAATGCTGTGTGAACGAGTGCTAGTTGAACTTTTCGTTTAGTTCCTTGCGTTCAAAAAGTTGTGGGAGATCAAGTGGTAAAAGGTCACCGGAGTGTTAAACATGAGTGATATAAACACGTAAGGACACTATCACATACTTGAACACACAATTTCCGACGCTAATTGTACTATAGGTCGAGATCACAATCCAATGTCAGTGGCCAAGTTTAGAAGAATATTGCAAAAGAATAATCAACATCTAGAGGAGTATATTGCCGAGTTAGGGAGAGATTGAATTGAATGGAGGTTCGACAAGGGAGGCGAGTCAGTAGGGTTGGTAGTGATGAGTATAAAGATGAGCATGAGGAAGAATATAGAAGATAACACAGGGGATACAGATGAAGAAGGCAACGTTGGTGCCGAAATGAAGAAGAAAATGATATTAAGAACGTGAAGATCGAAGTGCCTACATTTCAAGGCAAAGTAGATCTGGATACCTATCTCGATTGGGAAAGTCGAATAGACATT
This sequence comes from Jasminum sambac, assembly GCA_018223645.1. Lineage (NCBI taxonomy): Eukaryota > Viridiplantae > Streptophyta > Magnoliopsida > Lamiales > Oleaceae > Jasminum > Jasminum sambac. Next base: position 37,877,711 of record CP073640.1, read on the forward strand.
ATGTTCCAATTTCACCGGATTCCAAAGGCACGAAGAGTACCCTTGATTGTGAAAGAATTCACAGAATATGCATTGAGTTTGTGGAAACAATTGATCACCACTAGGTGCTGAAATTTGGAAGACCCCGTAGACAGTTAGGCTATTAAAGAATACAATGAGAAAGAGGTCCGTCAAACATACTATTATAGAGAATTGTATCAAAGATCACAAGCTTGTAGTTAAGGAGGACGATCCCTGGAAGATTATTACCAAGAAATGGAAACTCTTATCAACAAAGTTGGGATAGTTCCACCGTGGCTAGGTTTTTGAGCGATTTGAATAGAGAAATTGATAACTATACTGAGATATAAGATCATGCCGATCTTCAAGAGTTAGTATATAAGGCCGTAAAAGTTGAGAAACAAGTCAAGAGAAAGAGTACCAGTAAGCTTCAAGCCATGGGTGCTAGTAGTAACTTTGTTAAATCAAAATGGGCTGAGAACAAGAATGATAGAGCACCTTGGAGAGGTAAGAATGATCCACCAGAGGTGACTTGATGGTTGAAGATAAAGGCACGGAAAGAAAGGGACTCTATCTATTCAAAATCGGGATACTAAATGCTTCAAATGTCAAAGAATTGGTCACATTGCATCCAAGTGCCCTAATCGACGAACAATTTTAGTATGAGATAATGGGAAAGTGGCAACCGATGAAGAGAATGAAAAACTCCCCTACATTGATGGAGAAGAAGACATAGAGGCAGATGACCAATTCATTGATCCAATTCCCAAATCCTTAGTGAGAGGGGAGCTCTCAGCGTGCGAGCAAAGGTTGATGAGACAACACCTCAAAGAGAGAACATCTTTCATACCCGATGCTTGGTGAATGGTACGCCTTGTAGTGTTATAATTGATGGGGGAAGTTGTAACAATCTTGGTAGTACTTTATTTGTTGAGAAATTGGGATTACCATTGATCAAACACCCAAAACCGTATAGATTGCAATCGTTAGTGACTCGGTTGAGGTTAAGGTAAAAAAAAACAAGTGTACTAGTGCTTCTATCCATTGGACTTTATGCCAATGAGATCATTTGTGATGTGGTTCCAATGCAACCTACCCATATCTTGCTGGGAAGACCGTGGAAATATGATCATAGGGTATTGCATGAGGGATATCAAACCTGCTATAGCTTCAAAATGAACAAAAAGCCATCATACTTATTCCTTTATCTCCATGGAAAGTTTTATGTGGACCAAACGAAGCTTAAGAGCGAGGTTGACGAGAGAGAAAATATAGAAATAGAAAAAAGGAGAGTTGAGTGGAAACATGGGAGATAAAGCAAAATGAGAGGCAAGTGAGAAGAAATGAGATGGAAAAAAGAAACAGTGTTTGTTTGCAAAAAAAGAGAAAAATTTAGAGAGCCTTATAGTGAAATTAAACACTTGTTTTGCTAATATACAAGGAATCTGGTGCGCTGTCGTATTACACCAAAATTTGTTTTATTTTCCTTACTCGATTTCAAAACTACAAATTAATGTAGAAATTGTGTCAATAACCCACAATGAACGGGATTTAATTTAGTTATTTTTATGAATTAAAATAGAAATGGGGTTTGTGAAATTTGGATGAAATTTGAAAACAATATAGCAAGTAAAAGATTGATGAAATAAAACAATTAAAAGAAATGTGTAATTCTCGGGTTCGGTTATGTCAATAACTTCTATTAATCTTTTCCATACAACGTAATACTATTCTTTTTTCAATTTATCAACTCCAATTAATCAAGAAGATTTTATTAACGAATTCTTCCTTAAGTGTATTAAATTAAAGTGAGTTCTTTAACTTAATATCTAGCTATTGGATAACCGATATAAGATCTTAGAATTCAATGGAATGGTAGTGTGAAATGAACGAGAAGAATGAGTTAAACTAAATGACTAATTTCACAAACTTGAATTAATGCATCTAAGTTGTATTGTTAATAAACATGCACGATATTCATTCGCCACTTTGGATGAGAATCTAATGATAATTACGGATCAAAAGTTTCAATCCTAGCATGTAACTTGAATTTAAAGATTAAATGATTCAATTGGCCAAAGTAAATGCAATAATCATATAAACTCAAAAATTGGTTTAAAAGCATCACAAATCAACAAATTGAAGTAGAGGAATAGATAAAATGTCGCTCAAGAGTTAGAAAAGATAAAAACGCTGTTAGTTGAACACAACGTTCCCCTCAAACTAGATAGAGAAGTCTAACCAAAAATAATTGCGGGTCTCATACTTTTTAGCGAGTGTTCACCTTGTATCACCACTGCAAAATATGAGAGATTATACCTTTCTCATACACAAATAATATACGAAAGAACTAGAAACTGGCAAAGAAATGCTCCGTTGATCATATTCTTGGTAGAAGTATCGTTGATTAATTATAGTTACTTAGTTTAGATTTTTTACTTCTTCTAGAATATGAAAACTAATAGCTTTGAAGCTAAAACTTATAACAATGAAGAAGAGAATTTTATTGAAAAGAATGCAGGAGAGAATGACCATCTAATTATCTCTACCAAGTTGTGATTTTGTTTCCTACAAATGCCTCTATTTATAGGCAAAATATTACACGAAAATATATTAAAAAATTATAAAAATGACCTTCCATGAGTCTATTGTGGTGTGTTCAAGTTGTAATATCTCCAAGGAGTAAAAATTAGGTAAAAATCACATCAAAATCAAGTGGGAGCAATCTAGACGAAGCTACATGAATTCTGCCTAGGTTTTGGAAAGTTACAATTTGGTCCCCAACAGTTTGGGAATTGACGCTTTTAATCATTTTCTTCAAATGTTTATAAATTTCACTAGGAAACTCTGATTTGGGATCCAAAAAAAAGTGTGAGAATCCCCTTTTGATTCTCTTTCATTTTTGCTCAAGAAAACGCAAAAACAACTTTTCAAAAATGACACGTCCTCTATCTTTGATCTATTTACGTTTAGTCCATAGTTTCCATTTTTCGCTCTCTTTTCATCCAGTTTGGCTCTTTTTAATTTTTGTGGTCTTAAACACAAAAATAAAAGAAAAACATAAAAACGAACATATAAAACCAATAAAAATATGAAAATACACCAAATAGAAGAACACTTTGTTAGTGTATGTGTATTTATGAGTATTTATGAGTTTTGATGTGAAATAGGAAAGGAATGAGTGGGATTGAGTGGTGGAGATTTATATAGTACAGTGGGTTCCAAAAATATGTGGATGTAATTGGTTTGACTTTTGATGTGAATGTGTTAAAATGTGTAAAAATTTGTTAAAAGTTGTAGAAGAACGGGGGCTTATTTATGTGCTTTTCTTGCACCTATCAGACTCCTACTTGTACTTGATTCTAACCATGATTTCTCTCTTGCTGATTGCTCTCTTGTAGAAATTTGAAGACATACGACTCGAGGAGTCACCAAGTGGGCTACCACCCATTAAGGGCATTGAACACAAAATTGATTTGGTACCCGGAGCCAGAATCATAAACCGTCCCATTTACTGAAGTAATCCCAGGGAAAACAAGGAATTACAACATCAAGTGGAGAAACTCTTGAGTAAAGGCTACACTCGAGAAGGCATGAGCCCTTGTGCGATGCCAGTATTGCTCGTGCCAAAGAAAAAAGAATCTTGCAAGATGTGTGTTGATTGCAGAGCCATCAACAACATTGAACAAGTGAAGAAAAATTTGAGACTTAGGGATAATAGTATTTGGGAATTTTTTCAAGTTTCAACAAAGGTTAGCCTAACTCATATTTTCCCTCGAGTTTGATGTTTAATTGAATTCAAAAAGATTTTTCACTATAAGAGTATATGAATTTTAGGATTTGAAATTTGGAGTCAATGTTGTAGATTTGTTTAGTAACTTGAAATAGTGTTTAATATCTTCCTCTAATTGTTGTTTCATTATCATGATGTGAAATAATGACAAAAAAAAAATTGAAATAGTATTATTGTTTACATAGAGAAATATATAATTTCAAAGATTGATGATGAAATAAGGAAAATTTTCCCATACCCGTTAGGATTTGTACCCGAAAATTTCTTCATAAAAGAAATCACATGTGGTTTCTCATAATCTACATATGGTTTCTTTTATAAATCAAATCATCAAATACAACCCGAGCGGGTATCCGTAAAGGGCTGAACAAAGTAATTGCATGACTTTTGCAAAGCATGAAAGCTTGTAAAGTACTATTTTAAGACATGTCTTCTTTTTTTATTTTTGTGCAGTTGACAAGGAAACTGAGAAGTTAAATGGTGATCAGGATTACCCGATGTGGCAATCTAGAGAGAGAAAGTGAAAGACAAGGGAAACAAGAAAGTGAATGTTAATCTAGATTATCAAGGGGTGATAATCTAGGGAGAGAAAGTCAGAGATGAGAGAAGTAAGAAGCGAATGTTGATCTAGATTATAGAAGGTAGTAATTTAGATAGAGAAAGTGCATACAGAGAGAAAGCCAGGGAGGACGAAAAGAGAAGTTGAATATGGATCTAGATTGCTAGGACAGGTAATCTAGAAAGGGAAAGTGTATTTATTTTATTTTATTTTCTTATGGATGCTTATTTTATTAGAGTGACTTGTTCTCAATTTATGATTTTTAATTTCTATTTTGGTATTAATATGGAAAAAATGAGTTATTGGTTTGAAAAGACGAGCTTGATTTAGTGAGCAAACTTTCCCCTTAGTAGTATTTATTGGTCATTCTCCCTAATAAAATAGTAGTAGAAGATGTTTGGATGGGTGTGAGAATACAGACATGGCACGAGGTTTCATAAAGAAAACTTGGAGAAAAAGTGTGATAAATGAGATAAAAATAATTTAAAAAATAGAAAATTAAAGAAAATAGAGAAAAATATGAGACACGCTCATTTATTGTGTCTTTTTCTCTCCTCTTGTAGATGTTGTCTAGAATTTATGCATTGGAGATGACCTAGGCTTGTTCTATTCACATTAAATTTCATCAAGTTAAATTTACTTTTCATTTTTCATCATTTTCAACCACTCATACACTGATTTGATTATTTATATAATTTAATTTCGTCAAATTTAATGTGACTCAAACAATTAATCCAAAATTTTATAATACATGATAAAAAAATTCTCTAAATATCACATATGTAACGTGTTCATATATTGGCCTAACCTTGGCAATCATGAAAATCACTAAATATTGGAAGATATCTTTAAATATGATATTTGTATTAAAATTTGTATTAAATTTGGTTTGTGTACCACTGTGATCATAGGTCATGATGATTTTGAAATTGTGATAAACTTTTTAATTTATTTACTTTAGTTAGTGTTATAAAATTTAAGTAGTTTTAATTTGAACTAATTCGATTGGATGGAAAAGGCTGATCGAGGTGCAAAAATTGCTGAGGAACATATTGAGATATGATTCGAAATAGCTCAACATCGTTTGATTCGCTTCAAATGCTGGTCCGCCAATCACACGAGCTCGATCGAACAAATTAAAGATGATGATGACAAGCTTGGTTGAAGAAATATGGTGAGACTCTCCTAAAGCAGCTTGGGGCAAGGATTTGAAGCTGAAAACGTGGAAAAGCTCAACTTCTTAAGCATTGGCATCAATTCTACACAAAAAATCACCATCGGGGATCAAAACAATGCAAGATGAGAGCTTGGCAACCAAACTCACAATTTTGGTGCAAAAATTTAAGGCGATCGCCCATATGAACCCCATGTGTATATTTGAAGGTGGAGGTAGAAAGTGGACTGCAGGCCGCAGATCAGTAACTGTGATCACAGAATTTTCAAGCATGTAGTCGCCCGCGCGACCGCATGGCACAAGGTTTTGGCGTACGGTAGCATGTGTGACCGTATGGTTAAAAATAAAAATTTGGATCCAAGATAACTTAGATATTTTGGGATATTTGTATTATTATATTGTGTTTTATTCCTAGCTTAGCAAACAAGTCTTTTCGATTTTTGGGCCTGTATATGTATCATTATATCCTCATTTTGTAATGAATTTTGAGGAAATATTTGAAAGCTTTATGCTTGAGTGAGTTGAAATTTTCTCCTCCAAATTCTTAGAGCTTTGAAGACAAGTGTTGAGCTAAGCTTTCTCCTTCATCTCGTGTGGCGTTCACCACTATTGGTTGTCTACTCTACATCTTTGAAGGTGATTGGTTTGATATACTAGTTGTTGCCATGTTGCAAGTCAAAAGTTGAAAGTTTACCCGTCGACGTCACCATATTTTTAGCTTTTCTAGATCAGTTCTCATATTGGTTGTGTTAATTAGCCCAGTTCTAATGTAACTTGCATCTGTTGGTATCAAAGCTCAGATTCTAACTATTCGATATTCCATCTTTAATTTTATCTATTGTTGTTTAAGTTTTGATTTCTAAGGCTTAGGGGTTGTATGATTAGGGATAAAAGTTATCCGCACGGTATTCCGTGTAAAATGTGTGATTAATATTGTATTGAAAAGTGTATATATGGTTGAAAAGAGGAGAGAGAAGAGTGAGATAAAATTTATCTGGATAGAACAAGGCTTTTGATTTTGTTGTTGTATTCTGATTTTGTGTTGTTATTATTGTTGGATCACCATAAAAATAAAGAATAGAAAATTCAAAATTTATAAAAAAAAATTCATATAAAAAAAGAACGAATGGGATCCTCCAACATACTGTGAACGAATGTTAGTCAAACTTTGGGTAAACTTAGGTTTTTTTTTCTATCGTTTGTTTCGCTGTTGAATTGAGTTTTAATATTGTGTTAGAGCTTCATTGATATAGAATCTTATTGTTTGAGTGTTATCCGTGGATCACCTTCGTTTCTATTGGCATTGGCATCAACTATGGGTTGAATTGATCAAGAGTTGTTCTTTTTCGGATTTAGTTCGTTTAGTTCCTAGTGATCAAAGAGTTGTGGAAGAACAAGTGATAAAAGGCCATTGGGGTGTTAAACATGAGTTATATAATTAAACATGTGAGGGCACTATCACACACGTGAGCACACAATGCCGACGCCATTTCTACAATGGATCGAGATCACAATCTAATGTTAGCAGATGAGTTTAGAAGAATATTGTAAGAGACTAACCAACATCTAGAGGAATCTAATGGCAAGTTGGGAGAGGGATTAAACTGAATAGAGGTCGGACAAGGGCAACGACACAATATAGCTAATAGTGATGAGTATGAAGGTGAATATGGAGAAGAAAGAGTATAGAAGAGAACGAAGGAGAGATAGAGGAAAAAAGGAACGCCGCGGCCAAAATGAGGAAGTGATATGAGGAATGTGAAGGTCGATGTGCCTACATTTCAAGGAAAAGTAGATCCGGATACCTATCTCGATTGGGAAAGTTGAATAGGCATTATGTTCCAATTTCACCGGATTCTAGAGGCATGAAAAGTACCATTGATTACGTAAGAATTCACGGGGTCTGCATTGAGTTGGTGGAAGCAATTGATCACCACTAGGCACCGACATTTGGAAGACCCCATGGACACTTGGAAATTGTTGAAGACTACAATGAGAAAGAGGTTCATCCTAACACACTATTATAGAGAATTGTATCAAAGATTACAAGCTTGTAGCCAAGCGGGACGATCCGAAGAGGACTATTACCTATAGATTAAGACTCTTATCAATAGAGTTAGGATAGTTAAAGAAGAGGAAGCCACCATGGCTAGGTTCTTGAGTAGTTTGAACAGAGAAATTGCTAACTATACCGAGCTCCAAGAGTATGCCGATCTTCAAAAGTTAGTATATAAGGCCGTGAAAGTTGAGAAGCAAGTCAAAAGAAAGACTACAAGCAAGCTTCAAACCGTGGGTGCTAGTAGCAAGTTTGTCAAATCAAAGTGGACCGAAATCAAGAATGATAAAATACCTTAGAGAGGTAGGAATTATCCGCCAAAGGTGACTCTGGTGGTTGAAGATAATGGTAAGGGAAAGATAGATGCTCTACCTATTCAAAACCGACATATTAAATGTTTCAAATGTCAAGGAATTGGTCACATTGCATCCGAGTACCCTAATCAACGGCGAACCATGTTGTTACAAGACAGTGGGAAAGTCGAAACCGATGAAGCGAATGAAGAAATCGCCTATATTGAGGAAGAAGAAGATGTAGAGGAGGATGAAAAATTCATTACTCTAATTCCCTAATCCTTAGTGACAAGGTGAGCTCTTAACACACAAGAAAAGGTCGATGAGTCGGCACCATAAAGAGAGAACACATTTCATACTCGGTGCTTGGTGAATGGTAAGCCTTATAGTATTATCATTGATGTGGGAAGTTGTACCAATCTACCTAGTACATTATTTGTAGAAAAATTTGGATTACCAATGGTCAAACACCCGAAACCATATATATTGCAATGGTTTAGTGGCTCGGGTGAAGTTAGGGTAAATAAATAAGTGCTAATGCCTCTAACCATTGGACCTCATGCCAATGAGATCATTTTTGATGTGGTTCCAATGCAAACCACCTTCGGAAGATCGTGGCAATATGATCGTAGGGTATTTCGCGATGGAAATCGAAACCGTTATAGCTTCAAAATGAATGGAAAACCAATTATACTTTATCCTTTGTCTCCATAGCAAGTTTATGATGAGCAAATGAAGCCAAAGAGTGAGGATGATGAGAGAGAAAAGAGAGAAATAGAAAAAAATAGAGGTAAGTAAGACGAAATAAGAGGGTAAAAAGAAAGTGTTTCTTTGCAAAAAAAAATGAGAGAGAGAGAGACACGTGTAGAGCCTTATCGGAAAATCAATCACTTGTTTTGACAATTTACAAGGAATCATACCTTGTACTTGACTCTAACTGTAATGCCCTCCCTAGTTTTGTTATTTATCTCTTGCAAGAATTTGAAAACATGTTACCCAAAGAGTTCCGAAATGGGTTACCACCCATTAAGAAGATTGAATGCCAAAATTGGTTTGGTACCCAGAGCAGAAATCCCAAATCGTTCCACTTATTGGAGTAATCCTAAAGAAACCATGGAATTAAAGAGCCAAGTGGAGGCACTCTTGAGTGAATGATACATCCAAGAAGGCATGAGCCCTTGTGCGATATAGGTATTGTTCGTGCCTAAGAAGTATGGATCTTGGAGGATGCATGTTGATTGCAGAGCCATCAACAACATCACGGTAAACTATCGTCACCCTATTCCTCGATTAGATGATATACTAGATAAATTACATCGTTCTAAGGCCTTTAGCAAAATTGATTTAAAGAGTGGCTATCATCAAATTCGAATCAAAGAGAGTGATGAATGGAAAACGACACTTAAAACCAAATACAGGTTATGTGAATGGATTGTTATGCCATTTGGATTAACAAATGCACCGAGCACTTTTACGAGACTAATGAATCATGTTTTATGTGCTTTCATTGGTAAATTCATTGTGGTTCCTTTTTTGTGATATGTTGATTTATAGTAAGGGTTTAGAAGCTCATGTTGATCACCTTAGACTTGTCTTTAGAGTTCTAAGGAAAAAAATTTTGTTTGTCAACCCTACTAAAAGTCAATTTTGATTAGAAAAGATAGTTTTTATTAGCTATATAGTAAGTGCTAATGGGGTAGAAGTTGATGAGGAAAAGGTAAAAGTAATCAAGAATGGCCTATACCCAAAAGCATAACTGAACTTAGGGGTCTTCACGGTTTGGCTAGTTTCTATTGGAGATTTGTGCCTAATTTTTGTACTCTAACCACCCCGCTAACTAAAGTTGTCAAGAAAACTGTGTTGAGCAAGAACATGTTGTTCAAACTATCAAGATAAACTGTGTTCCTCAGTCGTGCTTGATTTGTCTGACATTAATAGGGCTTTTGAAATTGAATGTGGTGCCTCGGGAATAGGTATTGGTGCCATTTTGTTGCAGGAAAGGAAACCGATTGTATATTTTAGCGAGAAGTTGAGTGGAACCGCACTCAACTATCCATCTTATGACAAGGAGTTGTATACATTGGTGCGAGAATTGGAAAATTGGAAACATTACATTTGGCCCAAAGAGTTCGTGATTCATACCGTTCATGAGTCCCTAAAGCATCTCAAGGAACATTACAAGTTGAATAAGCGACTTGCAAAGTAGATGGAGTTCATTGAGATATTCCCCTACGTGATTAAGTACAAACAAGGTAAAGAGAATGTAGTTACCGACGCTTTATCACGTAGGTATACTTTCCTAACCACTTTAAATACTAGATTCTTGGGGTTTGAATTATATTGGTGAAAAAATTGTATTAAAAGGATCCCAACTTTTCTAGGATTTTTGTTGCTTGTGAATAAGGGAGCTTTGAGAAGTTCTATAGGCTAGAAGGCAATTTGTTTAGAGAGAGCAGGTTGTGTGTGCTTACTAGTTCTATTCGGGAGTTGTTGGTAAGGGAATCTCATAGTGGAGGCTTGATCGAACACTTTAGGATTCAAAACACGTCTGGAAATTTTACAAGAGCATTTCTATTGGCGAAAATGGATAAAAATGTAGAGAAAATTTGTGCCATTGCATTAGTTTTAAAAAGGTCAAGTCTAGGGTTATATACGTCTTTGCTAGTGCCACAAGCATCATGAGAGGATATCTCGATGGATTTAATGTTCGAGTCACCTATGTTTAAGAGTGGTCGAGATTCAATTTCTATTGTGGTAGATAGGTTTAGCAAGATAGCTTATTTCATTTCTTGTCACAAAACCGATGACGCTATACATATAGCCGACTTGTTCTTTAGGGAAATAGTACGATTGCATAGCATTCCCAATACAATTGTGTCAGATCGTGATTTAGCTACTTTTGGAAAATGTTGTGGGGTAAGTTAGGAACAAAACTTTTGTTTTCAACCACTAGCCATCCCCAAAACGACGACCAAACCAAAGTAGTTAATCGAACTTGGTGTCAATTGTTACGTACTTTGATTAGTAAGAACTTGAAAGGTTGAGAATAGTATTTGCCATTTGTAGAATTTACTTATAATCGTATTGTTCATACTTCTACTAATTTCTCTCCCATTGAAATTGTTTATGGATTTAACCGGTTAACACCATTGGATTTGATTCCTTTACCTGTGAATGAAAGGGTTGGTATAGATGGAAAGCGAAAATCAGAGCTTGTTCGGGATTTGCATAAGAAGGTAAGGATGCAAATTGAGAAGAGAAATGAACAAATTTTGACTCGAGTCAATAAGGGAAGAAAGAAAGTTACATTCAAGCTGGGAAATTGAGTATGGTTGCATTTGAGGAAAGAAAGGTTTTCTCAACAACGGCGGTTGAAATTGCTACTAAGAGACGATGGTCCATTTCAAGTGACTAAGCAAATCAATGACAAAGCCTATAAGCTAGATCTTCCATGTGAGTATGGCATTTTGCCACTTTCAATGTTTTTGATCTCGTTCCATTTGATGCAGGTGATGATTCGTGGACAAATCTGCCCAAAGAAAGAAGGGATGACCGAGCAAACAAATTAAAGATGGTGATGACGAGCTTCGTCGAAAAACTACGACAAGACTCCCCTAAAGCTTCATCTCAAGGCTTAAGACGAGGATTGGAAGCCAAAGACATGAAAGAGTTCAAATTCTTAAGCATTGAGACCCATTCTACATGAGAAAGCATGACTAGGGGTCAAAATCATGCAAGAAGAGAGCTCAGGGACCAAAACAAAGCAATTTTGGTGCAAAAAGTCAAGGCATGCAACTACCCACGCAACCGCATGCATATATTTGAAGATGGAGGCAAAAAGTAGAATGTAGGCCAGACACCAAAGTGGAAATTGAGGTTGTAGAATTTTGAAGCATGCGATTGCCCTCTCGACCGCATGGCACAAAGTTTTATCAAAGGCATGCGATCACGTGCACAATTGCATGGTTCAAAATCTGAATCCAAGATAACTTAGATGTTTTGGGAATTTGCATTATTATATTGTGTTTTATTCCTATCTTAGCAAATAAGTTTATTCTGTTTTTGGGCTTGTATAAGTATCATTATATCTTCATTTTGTAAAGAACTTTGATGAAATATTTGAAAGCTTTATGCTTGAGTGAGTTGAGATTTTCTCCTCAAAATTCTTAGAGCTTTGAAGACAAGTGTTAAGTCGAGCTTTCTCCTCCATTGCCTCTTTGTTCTTGGAACAATTCGAACTTTTCAATAGTTTGATCATCTCTTGTGGCATTCACTACTGTACGTTCTCTACTATGCATCACTTGAGGTAATTGGTTTAATATACCATTTATTGCCACATCGTGAGTTGAAGGTTGATAGTTTACCAATCGACATCTATCGCGCGATTTTTAGCTTTTCTGGATCAGTTCTAATCTCGTGTGGATTGTGTTAGCTAAGATCTAAAACTTATCACAATAGTATTACCTACCTCGATAACTTTATTAGCTATCCACATATAATATTACCTTACATGGTAATCATAACCAATCTTGAATAATGATATAATTTTTTATTTTTTATTTTTTTGCAAAAGTATGTCAAGCTAGAGAGAAAATGAGTAGAGAAAGTGAGAAATGAGGGAAGTGAGAAGTTGAATATTAGTTGATATTGCAGGGGGTGTTAAACTATAGAGAGAAAGTGTCTAGAGAGGAAAAGTAGGGACGCAAAGGAAGCGAGAAGTTAAAAGCATGTTAGGCAACAACTTTTACAAAATTTTACCACTTTTTACCACTTTTTTATACATTCTTTTTTTATCCTAAATCAATCATATCCACACATCACATCACATCTACAAATCTCCACCATTCAACTCCACTCATTCTCTCTCCTCCTTTACATTAAAAACCTTTAAAAACCATTAAAATTCAACCCCTATCACCATTTAAATGTCGATCGAAATTACCGAGGGTGGTAATTTAGAGTGAGAAAGTGCATATAGAGAGAAATTAGGGTACGAGGAAAAAGATAAGTTAAATGTTGGTCAAGATTACCGGGTGTGGTAATTTGGAGAGAAAATGTGTAGAGAAAAAGTCAGAAAGATGAAAGCAAAAAGTTAAATGTTGATTGAGATTACCGAGAATGATAATCTAAATAGAAAGTGAGTAGAGAAAAAGTCTGGGAAGATGAATGTGAGAAGTTGAATGTTGATTGACATTATCGGAGGTGGTAATCTAGAGACAGAAAGTGCGTAAAGAAAGTCGGGGGTGAGGAAAGCGAGAAGTTAAATGTTATTTAAGATTATTGAGGATGGTAATCTAAAGAGAGAAAGTGCGTAAGTGGGGGAGATGAAAGCGAGAATTTTAATGTTGATTGAGATTACCGGGGTGGTAATTTAGAGAGAGAAAACCAGAGACGAGTGAAGCGAAAAAGTTGAATATTGGTCGAGATTATCGTTGTGGTAATCTATATTACCACCCCGGTAATATCGATCGAGATTACTTGGGGTAGTAATTAAGAAGTGCGTATTTTACATACTTATTTATACCTTTAAATAAGTACTTTTAAATTGAATAAGTGAATTTTTACTTAATTGTATGTAAATATTGTGTTTGCATGTGAATTTCTTAAGTGTGGAAGAGAACAGAAAAAAGAATAGCAAAAAGGACTAAAAAGATCACAAATCCAAAAGTTTGAGGACCAAAATAAAATAATCTAAAAGTTAGAGGACCTTGAGTGCAAATATTTTGGGTATTTTTGAAAGAAAGTTCAAAAATCGAAGACTAAAGTATAATATTTGAAAGCATGAGGACCTCTTGTGCAAATTTAATGATAGATGACCCCTGTGCAAGTTTGAAAAATAGAAGATCTTGGGTGTTTTGTAACATTAGTATCATTTGAAGGTTATTATGATCATATTAGGAAAATGTATAATTAGTGGATAAAAAATAAGATGGCATAACTTAGTGGGCAAATTTTTCCTTAAACTATAGTTAATGGGCAAAAGCCCTTATTATTATCAACAACAACAACAACAACAACAACAACAACAACAACAATAATAATAATAATAATAATAATAATAATAATAATATTATTATTATTATTATTATTATTAGAAGTCAAGGTTACTTGTAACATTATTATTAAAGTATTTTGAAATTGTACGAAAGTTATATTAAACATTGGAAGACATTGATTCTTATAATACAACTATAAATTTACAAATAGTGCATTTTCTATTAAACTTCTAACTATTATTTCAAATGGAAAAACAGAGGGCTTACCAACAAAATTTATTTTTAACAAACGAAAAGAATAACTTTTGACAAAGGAAAAGAAAAATTTAACGTACAAGCCCAATTACTTATAAATTTTACTTAATAAAATTGGTAAAAATCTCAGGGCATTACAAGTGGTATCAGAGCCGAAGTTTCAAACATGCATCGCTGAATACGTCAACCGAATATCTAAGTAAGTATCTTTATTTTGTTATTTTTCAACAAATAGAAAAGAAGAAAGAGAGCCTCGAGGAAAAACCGCATGGCTTGAGAATAACCAATAGGGAGATTTTGTCTTTCATTAAAAGAGAGAGAGAGAGAGAGAGAGAGAGAGAGAGAGAGAATCTTACATAAGGTGATGTCTTCAATGGTAAAAATTCCCAAAACGTTCGGGGACTAGATTGTAAGTATATTTTATGGCAGTAGAAATTTATTGTGAAATCTTATGAGATTTTATACCATGAGATTAACTATTTCGCATCTTAATTTTTTTTTAAAAAAATTTAAAGACTAGAAATTCCATAAGAAATTTATTTCTTGATGGAAGTCGAACTTAACCTTTGTAGTACACAACAAATTTGTAAATTGCCGGTATTTGGAGCACGAGGTATAAAATTACAGTCTATTGATTTCATTAAATTCCCCATTATAAGAGCTATGAAATGGTATTGGAACATTAGATTTTCGTTATTTAGATTGAAGGTATGTATTGGAGCATAAAAGAATATTATGTGTATATATGTCATGCTAAATTAGTAGAGGTAATTAGAGATGATTATGAGATAATTTCTGTATAGGCTTATTCTTAGAATGATGATTGTACATCCATATTCCTAGGCTAATTACGAGATATAGGCTAGAATTATGTGTGATAGAGATTGACATAATAACTGAAGGTATCTCTCTATATATACTTGTGATGTGTATGTAATCTGTATGAATAAGAATTATTTCTTTCTCCATTTTCTTCATGGTATCAGAGTGGTAATCCTTGCACCCTGCTAGTGTCCTCTTATTTATTATTACGGTAGATGATATCGTTGCTACTGGAGAGCCGAATGAGGTGGTTTCCTCTTCATCCAATATTGCTGATAGTGATGTCAACATCTCTCAAAATTACCTCCAATATTGTTGATAGTGATGTCAATAAGCCTATACAGAAATTATCTCCTAATTATCTCTAATTACTTCCACTAATTTAGCATGACATATATACACAGAATATTCTTTTATGCTCCAATACTCTCCCTCAAGCTGGATCTAAAGGATTGATTGATCCAAGCTTGCTCAAAAGTCTGTGGAACTGAGTAGTCGTCAACACTGCACCCTTGCACCCTGCTCGTGTCCTCTTATTTATTGTTATGGCAGATGATATCGTTGCTACTAGAGGGACGAAAGAGGTGGTTTCCTCTTCATCCAATATTGCTGATAGTGATGTCAACACCTCTCAAAAATCAAGTTCAGTTTTGTTGAATGAATTTAATTACCTTCCGTGGTCGAGGGCAATTACCATTGCTCTTGGTGGTAGATCAAGGTTGGGATTCATTAATGGCACTGCAAAATCTCCTGAATCGAGTTCGCCGGATTATGAGGCTTGGCTGTCAAAGGATCAACAGATTATGTCATGGATTCTTAACTCGATGGAACGTGATCTTGCAGAGATTTTCAGCTATTTAGAGTCTTCTTTGGATCTTTGGAATGCTGTCCATGACATGTATCGCAACCAAAACAATTCTGCGAGGATTTTCCAAATTCAAAAAGAGATTGCAAGCCTCCATCAAGATGGGAAGCCATTCGTAAGTTTGTTGGGGAGCTTCAAGAGTTTGTGGAGCGAGTTGGAGATCTATAGACCTCCTACTGTTGATGCGGCTATTTTACGGAAGCGAACAGAGGAGGACCGCATTTTCAGCTATTGGCTAGTCTTGACCCTGATTTTGAGGATCTAAGGAGCCATATTCTAATGAATACTGACTTCCCATCCTTCAAGAATATTTGTGCGACCATTCAGCGTGAGGAAGTACGCCGAAAGGGCATGCCACGTACTATTAATCCCAGTCCTCCGGATGTTTGTGCCTATATTGCTCGCTCATCCTCTTAAGAAAAGTCTTACAAGGCCAAATGCAGATCTCAAATGTAAGCATTGTCATAATATTGGACACTCGATTAACCGATGCTGGATTCTTCACCCAGAGATGAAGCCCAAATCTTCCAAAGATCAGAATGGCGGGGGGCATAAAAAACGAGTCCCGAATCATACAGCGCATTTGGCTACACACTCTACTGAATCCTTTTTTCTAATCATATCGCTTTACTTAATGATTTTGCAAATTATTTACAAGATAGGCATGGTCGGGAGCTGGTCCAAGGAGGAGCTGTTAATCAAGAAAAATATCAACCAACTGCACTTCTCAGTCATTTAGCTAGTTTTTTAGCTGATGCAAATTCTGACACTAGCCAAGGTATTCAAATTTCTTTTTTGACTGCATTAGAAATGGGTAATTTGCATGATGTATGGGTTATTGATTATGGTGCCACAGATCATATGTCAAATAAATTAACCCATTTTTATGATTTTCATCCCTTTTCTACACCGTCCTTTGTATCTGTACCAAATGGGACAGGTGCTCCTATAAAGGGTAAGGGCAAAATTAAGCTTGTTTCAGATACTATAGAGTCCAATGTTCTGTATGTCCCTTCCTTTCTAGTTCAGATGCTTTCTGTTCGTAAACTAACATCCTCACTAGATTGTGAAGTTATATTTACTCCTTACAAGGTTATCTTTCAGGACCTCACCACCAAGGCGATGATTGGTGAAGGGTTTTATTTGCATGGACATTGCTACTACTCTCCTAGTCCTCGAGCTACCAGGGATTCTAGGTTGTTTCTTCTCCCATCACTGAGCATCTTTTATGGCATCTTCGTCTCGCTGACCCTTCAAATGATGTTCTTATCAAAATAAATCATGTTCTACCTAAAGGAACTCTTGATTGTGACATCTTCCATTTTTCTAAATCCTCTAGGCTTCCTTTTAATTCATCATTATCTCGAACTATTCAGCCATTTGAAATTGTACATTCACGTGTTTGGGGACCTTTTTCCTCTTCCTTGGATGGATTTAAATATTTTGTAATTAACCTTTATTGATGATTTCTCTAGGGTTACTTGGGTGTACTTATTGAAATCAAAAGATGAAGTATTTGAGTTCTTTAAAGACTTTCACATGTTAGTTACTACCCAATTTTTAGCTCATATTAAAATTCTTCGATCTTACAATGGCACGGAATATATGTCTCATAACATGACAAACTATTTAATGTCTAACGGCATATTGCATCATACTAGTTGTGTTAGTACACCTCAACAAAATGGGATTGCCGAGCGTAAAAACCGTGATTTGCTTGAGAAAACTCGAGCCATAATGCTTCAAATGAATGTCCCAAAGCAATTTTGGTCTTATGGAGTTCTTATTGCAACCGATCTTGTGAATCGTTTACCCAGTCAAGTGCTGGATTTTAAATGTCCTCTTGAAGTATTGCAAGACAAAACACCGAATTTGTCTCATCTCAAAATTTTTGGATGCACCTATTTTGTGCAAGTCTCAACTACTCACCGCGACCAGCTTGATCCTCAAGCTGTTAAGTGCATATTCCTTGGTTATTCTCAAACACAAAAGGGGTACAAATGTTATGACTCTCTCTCCAAGAAATTATATGGGACTAAAGATGTTCCGCTTTGCTGAACAAATTCCATATTTTGTCGCCTCTAGTCAGGGAGAAGTTTTCTGAGCTATTTCCCTTGCCTAGAATTTATTCTAGTCATCAACCTACTCAAGATTTACTTCCTAGCCAAGCTACCTCAGCTCGAAATAGAACTGAACATTGTGATGATCACTTGGATATCTCTGGTGCTTCTGCCAAGGAAGCTATTATAGAATCACCCGAGCAAGAATTTTCCGATACACAAGGTGAACCTATATCTTTCCGACATAATCCTCCACGGATACGTCACCCTTTAGCAATACCCAGTCACTAATTTTATGTCATATCAACGGCTATCACCCTTGCATACAGCTTTCCTTACAGCTATATCAAACTTTCCTGAGCCAAAGAACTTTCAAGAAACCAAATCTCAGGCTGTTTGGTAGAAAGCTATGCATGAAGAATTAACTGCTCTTGCCGAGAACAAAACTTGGACTATAGTGCTGCTTCATCCGGGAAAATATGTAGTTGGTAATCGTTGGGTGTTTAAAATGAAATTCAACTCTGATGGTTCTCTTGATAGACATAAAGCATGCCTTGTTGCTCAAGGCTTTACTCAGAAATTTGGTGTCGATTACAAGGAAACATTTGCTCCCGTTGCCAAGATGACCACGGTATGAGTTCTTTTATCAGTGTCTATCAATAATGGGTGGTCCTTGTTTCAGATGGAGGTCAAAAATGCATTCTTGCATGGTGATCTCGAGGAAAAAGTGTTTATGAAACTTCTTCCCGGGCATCCGCAAAGCGACAATCGCAACTTGGTCTGTCAACTCCATAAATCAATTTATGGTCTGAAACAAAGTCCCCGTGCATGGCATGCCAAGTTGAGCACCGCTCTTGAAGCTCTTGGTTTTAGAAGAAGCTCAGCTAATTCGTCACTCTATGTTCGGCTTGGTTCAATTGACAAACTTATGGTATTAATTTACGTGGATGATCTCATTATTACCGGGAATAACACTGATTCTATTGTTGAAAACGAAACTTCAGCATCAATTTCCAATCAAGGATCTTGGTTCATTGAAGTACTTTCTTAGGATGAAAATGGCAGCTTTCTAGCAAAGGGCTATTTCTTAACCAACGTAAATACATTTTAGATTTGCTTCAAGATGCTGAAATGTTACACACCAAACTCACTGCTACTCCACTCGATAGCAAATTAAGGCTTGCTTCTACGAGAGAAGTCCTAGACTCTCCGAGTTATTATCAGAAGCTTATGGGAAAGCTCATCTACTTGACTATCATGCGACCGGATATTACGTTTGTAGTTAGTCTTGTTAGCCAACATATGCACGCTCCAACCATTCAACATCTAGGCACTGTAAAGCGCATCCTGCGGTATCTAAAGGGCACAATTGGTTGTGGAATAGTCATGACCCGTAATGGTCACACTAATATTATGGGATATACCGATTCTGATTGGGCTGGTAATGCACTTGATCGTCGTTCTACTACTAGTTATTGTATGTTTGTTGGTGGTAATCTGGTGTCTTGGAAAAGTAAAAAAGAACATATGGTCGTTCGATCTAACACTGAAGTTGATTATTGAACAATGGCGTCCGCAGTATGTGAGCTCGTATGGCTTAATAGTCTGCTTATTGATCTACGGTCCTAGCTCCATTCCTATGAAACTTGTTTGTGATAATCAAGCCGCTATGCACATTGCTTCTAATCTCATGTTCCATGAAAGAACCAAACACATTGAAGTGGACTGTCACTACATTCATCAACAGGTTCAATCTAAATTCATCGACACTTAATATGTGCATTCTAATGACCAACTGGCTGATGTGTTCACCAAAGTGTTGACAACTACTTAGTTCCATAGACTTTTAAGCAAGCTTGGATCAATCAGTCCTTTAGATCTAGCTTGAGGGGGAGTATTGGAGCATAAAAGAATATTCTGTGTATATATGTCATGCTAAATTAGTGGAGGTAATTAGAGATAATTAGGAGATAATTTTTGTATAGGCTTATTCTTAGGAACTGATGTTGTACATCCATATTCCTAGGCTAATTACGAGATATAGGCTAGAATTACGTGTGATAGAGATTGACACAATAACTAAAGGTATCTCTCTATATATACTTGTGATGTGTATGTAATCTATATGAATAAGAATTATTTCTTTCTCCATTTTCTTCATTATGGATCTTTTATCAAAATACTGAATCCCGTCAATAGGATAATTAAATCACATTCCCTTTGCCGGATTATAACCCTTCTTATGGCCAATTATATTTTATGTAGGGTACATGGATTGGGAACCACTTATTTTTAAGTTTAGGGGTACTTGCAAAAGAAGTGCCACTACATACAATCTGTTGTGCAAATACAAAGAGCAAGCGTACAATATCATCGAACAAGTAGTAAAGTGGACTTTTGAGTCCGGATTATCATACCCACAATTACTATTTTATTTAAATTGGTCTAAATTAATCTCAACTAGAACAAATAAGTAATGATAAGAATGTAAATTTTAATTATTAACGACGAAACTAAAGCAAACACAAAAATAATCACTAAATTAAAAAGTTTGGTTTAATTAATGAAAAACAAAGGTGGGAATCCCGATTTATCTATAGTTGTCCTATTTCATTCCCCTCTCAGTTTTATCCAAAAGTTGTGTTAAATCAAATTCACAATAATGATTTTATTTACCACTCTCGAGTTCAAATTAACTTTATCTCATTAAGTCAACTACCATATTTCTATGTATAGTCTAAATAAGTTTTAATTAAATGCATTAAAGTTCATAGGAATTGATAAGAGATCTCAACAATTATTATAAAAGAATATCTCTATCTTTTATGTAAATTGTTGGATTTTACAACATGGTCCAAATAAATAAATAACTCACCTCTCAGTTTGTTATTATTCACAAATCAATAAATTAGTAATCAAGTAACTCGCGCATTAAACAGGGATGTAAAATCAATACATAAGAATTAAATGCCCAAAATTCGAGAACTGAAATCAAATATTTAAACTATATTACATCGTTCATCCCAACAATAGAATTAGTTGCACATATTAAAAAAAAAAGGCTAAATGCTAAAATAAAATTAAAGAGTCCATCACCAGATTTTGAAGGAGAAACAAGTAGAAGTTGCAAGTCTTGCACCAAGACTCCACTTCGGCCTTCAAACCCCTCCAAAATGGTTGAATTGCCTTCTAGAAATCCCCTACTTGTGATGTGTGTAAAACCTCTGTTTTTATATCTCAAAAACACATATTTATAACCCTCATTAGGTTTTCAAAAGATGCCCAAAATCGTGCACACGAATAAGGTTGAGTCCAACTAGGAAACAAATTTCCAAAAATATGCGCATGCTAAAAACTGAAAGTTGCGGCCTCAACTTTATTTCCCGCGGCAACTTTGGAACGTGCGGCCACACATAGGTAGCATTTTTTGCTGTGCGGCCTCCAGCAAGCTTATCGGGTCGTTTATTCAGTCTTTGCGGCCACACATAGCATTTTTGCTGGTGCAACTTTTTATTCCATAAAAAAGTCTTCCTTTATTGCAATTTTAGTCTTCGATCTTCCATCCTTTTCACATTTTCATCCAAAACTCCTCAATTTTGCACAAATTCACCCTTTTCTCAGCATTTGTTGTAGTGCACTTGATCCACGTTGGTTTTTTCTTCCTAATAACTGATCAAATTAAACACACTTAAACACAATAAAACACACTAAATATTAATAAAACTATAAAATAAACGTAAATATAACACTTAACACAATCTCAAAAAGCCCAAGAAGACTTCTAAAAATATAAAAAGGATCCTGATGATTTTTATGAATCTTTAAAACAACCTTCACTATGATTGTGGTGAGTTGTATTTATGTATTAGAATTATTCAAGAGATTGAGCAGTCGGTTACTTAGAGTTCGATATGGTAAATTGCATTTCAATTTACTATGATCATGAAACTACATCAATAGTTGAATTTTCTTTGATGTTGCAAACATAAGAGTCTAAGATATTCGTACAGTTGCATTTCTAATAGAATTGTGAAAGTGCATCCTATGCATGATTATAGAAAATAGGCTAAAGAACTAAGTTATAGCTTAAACTTTAGCCACTGCAGTATGTTTTAGGTTACAAATTAGAAAAATGATGAGTACTAGGATGGATACTTGGTGATCAGGGTTCATTAGTATACAAGAATTTGTTGAGGCCCTGAGACCTAGAGGTCTGAGGTTCGATTTTCCATGAAGGAGAATCTTACTGCCTCAATTTAGGAGGATTATAATGTTCCAGTACGGGGTTATAGTGCCTCTATAAAAGGATTTAGTATCCGGTAAGAGGTTATACTGCCCCAATAAGCGGCTTTTTCCACAATGTACCTCTATTGGATTGTATTTGCAGGAACTTTGTACTGCAATATGCAAATTATCAAAAAAAGAAAACAAAATACAAGAATTTAACATCCAACATAAAATTGAGGGTAAAATCGATAGTTAATTTGTGAGATTGAATTATCTTCGCTGCAAAATATTTTTCTTAGCTTGAATTAGATAGCTAAATTGGAGTAAGTGCTAATTTCAAGATAATTTCTTGTGGTAATATTGTTTCAATAAGCTACAGTGAACATAAAGTTAATAAAAGCTCATGTGGTGAAAACTTTAATATATTATGGGCACTAGAGGCAAGGTTGTGAAGCTTCATATTACATAAAATACTGCCAAAACTTGGATTATTTGAGTAATGAAATGATTAAGGAAATGACTTGATTTAGATGAATTAACCCATGAAAGAAAGTAAGGAGGAACTAAAATAGGGATAGGATTAAAGGATGTTGTAGAATTCACAAATGGATTGTGCAAAAGAAGTAATCAAGCCCCATGTCTCGTTTGGCTTCACCGAAGTCTAAATACGGCTTATTCATGAAATAATCTCTTTTTCTGGTGTTGTAGGTTGGGTTAATTAGATTGATGAGAAATGATATTTGAGTATATATTGGGTATAATCTATCTTAAGATTGACTTGATTATCGGTGACATTATAGCTAAATAATCGTATTTTTTGTATTGCATATTGGGTATAGCTTATTCCAGACTTGAATTGGTTATCGAATAATTAAAAGGTTCGTGTAATTGGATTCTAGTATCATGTTTTTAGATAGTAACAAGCTGAATAAGATTTACAATATACAAATAGTTTGGGATTTTTAGTCAAAATTAAAGGTGTTGATTGATGTAAATTATGGTCGATGAATCCGGAAGTGAACATTTTATTAAAGAAATTAGGATTCCACAATATATCTTGTATTTAGAATTAAACACTTATATATATATATATATATATATAAAGGTATTTAGCTTAAATGACTAGCCTATTACAACTTTGTAAGATGACGGAGAGAGCATCAAGATCAAACACATAGAATTATTCATGGAAATTTCAAGGACAAAATTGATATAACGGTGGGAGTACCTTATTCCAGACTTGAATTGGTTATCGAATAATTAAAAGGTTCGTGTAATTGTATTCTAGTATCATGTTTTTAGATAGTAACAAGATGAATAAGCTTTACAATATACGAATAGTTTGGGATTTTTAGTCAAAATTGGAGGTGCTAATTGACGTAAATTATGGTCGATGAATCCAGAAGTGAACATTTTATTAAGGAAATTAGGATTCCACAATAAATCTTGTATTTAGAATTAAACACTACCATATATATATATATATATATATATATATATATATATATAAAGGTATTTAGCTTAAATGACTAGTTTATTACAACTTTGTAAGATGACGGAGAGAGCATCAAGATCAAACACATAGAATTATTCATGGAAATTTCGCAGACAAAATTGATATAACGGTGGGAGAATTGTAACACCCCAAAATTTAAAAGGGTCAAATCGCTCTTAATCAATAGTTGATGATTCACAAAGTAAAAGGAAATCAATGGGGGACCAATTAAGAGGATAATTAAAGGTAAAAGGATCTTTCTAAGTATACACACATAGGAACATGAGGCTTATATATTAACTTAGAATGCCCCAGCTTTGCGAAGACCGTATGAGATCCCCAGTGATCAGATAAAGAAGCGAAAAGTACCATCACAAACTACATACACCTTGTTTCGACATGCTATGTAGTCTAGGCTACCAAATACGATGGTCGAATGTGAATCAAAATAATTTCCAAATTTTAATGGGTAACTCAAAAAACTTCCGCATAAATTTTACGAGATTATAACTTGAACTTTGATTAGCTAAATGATGAACTAAATATATCGGCATAGAGATGACGGTGTTGGCTACGCCATGATATCAAGAAGTGGAGAAATCAACAAATGGAAGGAGCTTATGATCATTGTTAACGTTTTCATGATATATCGAATACGTGTTATTACCACCCAAATTTTAGGAGCTTATAAGTTGAATTGATATATTCAAAATACAATCATGAAGCTCATGACACCGTCTATTCAACGATACCAAAAATATATAAAAACCCAATCGGAAGGACTTTAAAGTAATTTACAAATAAGCTTGTACAATGTACATTTACGGTCATGAACGAGATAGGGATACATACTTAAGAGTGTGTGTCAATACATATGAATGTTCACCAAAGTCATGTAACTACAAAAGGTAGGGACACGAGTGTAGCCACTCGGTTGGGTTGAAGATAAAACACGTAATGTATTCTGTTGTAAATATCAGACATTTTTAATATAAAACTACTATTAATTAAATGCAAGTTACATGAGGATATATGATGGTTTCATATTAATTTAGCTTTTATTGAGGTGGATTTATGAAACACGGTTATGAAGCCTTATAATCCTTTTGCATGAATTAGTGGAAGTGGAAGCTATTAACTTCATCAATTAATTATTAATGCATTAACTTTGAATTGTAACTTACATCTTATCCCTACATTTTGAAGTCCTATAAATAGGAGAATCCCTTGGAGAGAATATAAGTGAAAACACAGTGAATACACTTTAATATATTTGGCCAAGAGAAAGGTGTTCATGGGAGCTTTGATTAATCCTTTAGTGTAAAAGAAGGATTTAACCACACAAAGTTTCAAGTTGGGCTATTGTATCTTGGAGGGGACAAGTCACAGATTTTCTGTTGCACCGGTGATTGACGTATTCCAACACCGCAGAGGGCTTGAATCTCCTTAAAGAGAGCGAGATATCCGCCCCCTCAGCCTAATTGGTTACGGTTATTTATCCATTTCCTTTGCTATATTCTGTATTATTTTTTTTACTATCACCAACAATTTTAAGAAATTTCAAAATGGATGTAATCTTCGAGAAAACCAATGAGAGTGTTGGAGATCTCAACAAGCCTTTTCGGTTCAAGGGCATGAACTTTAAGCGGTGGAAAGGAAAAGTCCTCTTTTACCTCAACCTGCTCAAAGTCGCTTATGTGCTCACTGAGAAAGATCCTAGAAAGATCAACACCGAAGGCATGAACGACGATGAATTTTACGAACATGAGGAAAAGGTTGATAAATACCAGAAAGATGAGTATAACCGCCGAAACTATCTTTTAAATTGTCTCGCTAATCATTTTTATGATTATTATGATACTACCTTCTCTTTTGCAAAGAAAATTTTGAAAGCCTTGCAGAATAAACATGATACAAAAGAGGTAGGTGCCAACAAATATGCAGCGAGTTGGTTTTTCCGCTATCAAATGGTGGATGGAAAATCTGGCAGAACAAGCACAAGATTTTCAAATGATAATGGCAGAAGTTACTTCGAATGAATTAAAATTGGACACAACCTCATTGTTGTTGGCTTGATTGACAAACTCCCACCTTCTTGGAGGGAATTCCAAACGAGCATGCGCCACAAGCAAAAGGCAATGTCTGTGGAAACCTTAATCACACGTATTCATGTGGAGGAGGAAGCGCGAGGATAAGATGCGCTTATTGAGCAGAAAAATGGACATTCCACAAAGGTAAATTTAATATCTACAAATGAAAATGTCTATGCTAATCAGATCTCAAAAAATAATGCTTTGAAGCCGAATAAGAAAAATATGAAAAAATCATATCAGCAAAATACGAGAAACTCAAGCACGAAAAATAAGAACCAATCGCATCCTTCGAATAATCAGCAAAAAAATCTTGCTTTGTATGTGGAAAAATTGGGCACTTTGCCAAAAATTATTGATACCAGAAACGTGGCCCTGTCCCCCAAGCCAACATTACCGAAGAGCCATTTGTTGCTATGATAACTGATATTAACATGATGCAAAGTGTTGAAGGATGGTGGGCTAATTCTGGTGCAAACAAACATGTTTGCTACGATAAGGATTGGTTCAAAGCTTATACTCCTTTTAAGGAGGCTAAAACCATTATGCTTGGGGATTCACACACTACGCAGGTACTTGGAACTAGCGATGTTAATATCAAGTTCACCTCTAGAAGAGTCTTGACATTAAAAGATATATTGTATACACCTTCTATGAGAAAGAATTTGATGCCAAGTTATCTGTTGAATAAGGCTAGCTTCAAGCAAACTATGGAGTTTGATCAGTATGTCATTACCAAAAAAGGTATTTTTGTTGGTAAAAGATATGCTTGTGATGGAATGTTCAAATTAAATGTTGAGAATGCTAATAAAAATGCCTCTATTCATGTTTACATACTCTCTTCTTTAAACTTTTGGCATGCCCGTTTGTGTCATATAAACAGTAGATACATAGGAATCATGAGTAGTATGGGATTAATTCCTAAGGTGAAAAAAGACTGTGACAAATGTGAAATTTGTAGCCAAGTAAAGATTACAAAAAGGCCTCATAAAAGCGTTGAAAGAAATACTGAATTGATAGAATTAATTCACAGATTTATGTGAATTTGAAGGAATCTTAACTCGTAGAGGAAATAGATATTTTATCACTTTTATTGATGATTTTTCAAAATATACATATGTTTATTTATTGAAAAATAAAAGTGATGCTTTTGAGTATTTTAAAAAATTCCTCCTCAAAGTTGAAAATCAATTTGGTAGAAAAATCAAACGGATTAGAAGTGATAGAGGTCGAGAATATGAATCCTTGGCTTTAATTCTCATGTTGAGTCATTGGGAATAATCCATGAAACTACCCACCATATTGACCTACTTCTAATGGCATGGCAGAAAGGAAAAATAGAACGTTAATTGATCTTGCAAATGCTATGCTATTAAAGTCAGGTGCTCCTTCAAATTTGTGGAGTGAAGCGGTTTTAACTGCTTGTTATGTGTTAAATAGAGTGCCATATAAAAAGACAAAAATTACACCTTTTGAGGTGTGGAAGAGGCAAAGCCAAATTTGGGGTATCTTAGAGTATGGGGTTGTTTGGCTTTTGTGACATTAACAAACCCTAAAATACCTAATTTGGGAATTAAAGCTACCACTTGTGCTTTTATTGGTTATGCAGAAAATAGTACGGCCTATAGATTTCTCGACATTACAAATAATATCACTTTTGAATCTAGTGATACTATTTCCCATGAAGAAAAATTTCCCTACATATTGAGAAATAGTGGGGGGAAAGAAATTGAAAATGATATTTTAAAACCTAACTCTTCTACTCGAAATTTACAAAGTGAAGAAAATCACGAGCTTCGAATGAGTAAAAGAGCTAGAGTTGAAAAAGATTTTGGCCCTGAGGTTATTGTTTATAACACTGAAGAAACACCAATTTCTTTATCAGAAGCTTTATCATCACCAGATGCTATTTTTTGGAAAGAGGCTGTAAATGATGAGATGAAGTCACTAATTTCAAACATAACTTGGAAATTAGTTGATTTACCACAAGGTTGTAAAACAATCGGGTGCAAATGGGTATTGAGAAGGAAATTAAAACCGGATGGGAGTATAGGCAAGCATAAAGCGAGGCTTGTCGAGCAAGGTTTCAAACAAAAAGTAGATTTGGACTTTTTTGATACGTTTTCTCCGGTTAAGAGAATAACATCCATAAGATTGTTGATTTCTATTTCTGCAATTCATAATTTAATTATTCATCAAATGGATGTGAAAACAGCTTTTTTGAATGGCGAGCTTGATGAAGAAATATATATGGACCAACCCGAAGGTTTTATACAGCCAGGTGAAGAAAGCAAAGTGTGTAAGCTATCTAAATCCCTTTATGGCTTAAAGCAAGCTCCTAAATAGTGGCATGAGAAATTTGATTCCTGCATGATTGAAAACGGGTATAAAGTAAATGAGAGTGATAAGTGCATTTACTATAAATCGTGGGAAAATTTGCATGTTATAATTACCTCATATGTTGATGATCTGTTGATAGTTGGCTCTAATATTTTGGTGATAAATGAGACAAAAAATATGTTGAAGAGTCATTTTGATATGAAAGATCTTGGAGAGGCCAATTTTATTATGGGCATGCAAATTACTAAAACAAGTGATGGTATTTTTCTTGATCAATCACATTATATTGAAAAACTCTTGAAAAAAATACAATTATGTTGACTGCAAACATGTTACTAGTCCTTTTGATTCTAGTATTCACTTATTTCTCGTGGACTGTGAAAATGATCTGATAAATCAAAAGGAATATGCTAGTATAATCGACAGCTTGCAATATGCTACTGATTGTACGAGACTAAATATTGCGTTTGCAGTAAGGGTGCTCGGCATGTTTACTAGCAAGCCAGGTAAAGAGCATTGGTATCCTATCAGCCGAGTAATGAAATATTTACTGGGTATCAAAAATTATGGATTATTTTATCAAAAATATCCTGCTGTTATTGAAGGATTTTCTGATGCAGATTGGAATGCTTTGTCAGGAGATTCTTTATCTACCACTAGGTACATATTCAAATTGGGAGGTGGTGCTATCTGTTGGAAATCTAAAAAGCAAACAATTATTGCTAACTCAACTATGGCGGCTGAGCTAATGCTTTAGCTGCAGCTCGTGAGGAAGCAAGCTGGTTAAGAGATTTATTATATGAAATCCCAATGTGGGAAAAGCCAATACCTCCTATTTTGATTAATTGTGATAGCACTACTGCCAATGGTATAGTGAATAACCGTTATTATAATGGAAAATCCAGACCTATAAGAAGAAAACACAACGCTGTGAGATCTCATTTGAGTAATGGCATAATTAATGTGAATTATGTCAAATCGTGTGATAATCTTGCAGATCCATTAACCAAGGCGCTGACAAGAGAAATGTTTGGAGTACATCGAGGGGATGGGGTTGAAGCCCATATTATCATGAACCATATATAAGGACACCCAACCTAGGGACCAGAGATCATGTATCCAGGTTCAATGGGAAGAATGAATTATATGATGGCCGGAAGAAATGCACAATCTGAACATACCATCCCTAATAATGTAAGTGCATTATCCTGTAATGGTTTGAGGATTGTGTTTTCTTTGAAAAGCTCTTAATAAAATTTGTAGCTCGTATGAGTGGGGTGCGATAGTTACAGGAGCACTCTTGATAAATTTTACCTATGTAAGTGCGAGAATAGGGCCGCTCTCTATGAGAATTGTGGGCTAATTCTCAAAATACACTCATGAATACTAGGATCAGCACAAGGCCGTAATGTGCTAGCCATTAAAGCTCATATTAACACCTGGATTATTATGTGTAGGCAATAATTCTTTATTTCCCCTAACCAGTTATAGTTCAAGTCTAAGACTACTACTAACTATAGAGTAAAGATTATTGTTTCATTAATGAAGGTTCAATGCAAAGTCACACCTATCATGATGTATAATAATCTATTTCTTGGCCAAAGAATATATATTGACCAAATCTTAATAATCAAAATGAGTGGGGGAATGTTGTAAATATCAGACATTTTTAATGTTAAACTACTATTAATTAAATGCAAGTTACATGAGGATATATGATGGTTTCATATTAATTTAGCTTTTATTGAAGTGGATTTATGAACACGGTTATGAAGCCTTATAATCCTTTTGCGTGAATTAGTGGAAGTGGAAGTTATTAACTTCATTAATTGATTATTAATGCATTAACTTTGAACTGTAACTTACATATTATTAATGCATTAACTTTGAACTGTAACTTACATCTTATCCCTACATTTTGAAGTCCTATAAATAGGAGACTCTTGTGAGAGAATATAAGTGAAAACATCGTGAATTAATGAAAAAAGCTCAATCATATACTTTAATATATTTGGCCAAGTGAAGGGTATTCTTGTAGTGGGAGCTTTGGGTTAATCCTTTAGTGCAAAAGAAGGATTTAACTACACAACGTTTCAAGTTGGGGTATTGTATCCGGGAGGGAACAAGTCACAGATTTTCTGTTGCACCGGTGAGTGACGTATTCCAACATTGCAGAGGGCTTGAATCTCCTTAAAGAGAGCGAGATATCCGCGCCTCAGCCTAATTGGTTACGGTTATTTATCCATTTCCTTTGCGATATTCTGTATTATTTTTTTTTACTATCACCAACATATTCCTACCTTGAGACACCATCGAGGTACTTGCATAGCTTAGTGATAAGTGCTAGAAAAGCACTTAAATAACTCTTCTATTTTACGTGTTTGTGTGTTTTATTAATGTTATATGTTCCGTTTTATGTGTTTTTCCTTTATTGTGGTGTTTAGAGTCACAAAGAATCAAAAGGAGTCAAAATGGATGAAAATCGGATGAAAACGGAAACTCGGGACCAAAAAGGCAAGCGAATCAAAGATGGAGGACCTCAGATGCAATTTTATGAAAAGTTGTTTTTACAATTTTTATTGTGCCAAAGTCGAAGAACATCAAAAGAGGATTCCCAAACTTTTTCCGGATCTCAAATCGGAGTTTCCTAGCGAAAGTTATGGCCATTCGAAGAAAAAGGACTAAAAGCGTCAAAGCCAAAACTGGTGGGGACCAAAGTGCAACTTTTCAAAAGTCTGGGGACCAAAGTGAAACGTTTCACAAAGTTGGAGGACCACAATGCAATTTGTCAAGGATCAAAATGAACAACATTCAAACGTTGAGGGACTTGGTGTGCAATTTACGGGTGACTCGGGTGACTCGAGTCATCGCGCCGTGATCAGTCGGCGCCAAGTGACTCGAGTCACGCCCGATCATGCTTTCGATCAGCGCCGCCAAGTGACTCGAGTCACCGCCGCAAGTGATCGAGTCACGCTACAACCGTCCCTGGCCTCCCGTTCGTAGCGGTGACTAAGCGAGAATGGCGCGTGACTCGAGTCACGCCGACACCACTGCAGATTTTGACCAGCGGACTCCACCTACCATAAAGCGCGTTTTTGGTATTTTCTTGACTTCTTAGAGATAAAACAACTGAGCACACCACAATAGACTCATGAAGGAAGACTTTTATGATTTTTAATATTTTTGGTGTAATATTTTGCCTATAAATAGAGGCATTTCCAAGCTTGAAACACACAACTTGTAGAGAGAATTAGCTTGTGATTCTCTCCAACTTTCTCCTCAATAAAATTCTCTTCATCATTAGTTCTTAGTTCGAGCTTGAAAGCTCTTAGTTTCTCATATTCAAGGAAAAAAAACCTAAATTTAGGTTCGATTAATCAATCGGCGATTCTTGACCGAGAATATGATTAGCGGGCATTTCTTCGCTAGTTTCTCTCTTTCTTTTATTTTCTTGTTTGAGAAGTCTAATTTCTCATATATTGTGGAGGTAATACAAAGCGAACACTCGCTAAAAGTATTTAACCCATATATATGAGTGATTAAACTTCTCTATTTATTTCTTAGCATTTATTTTCTTGTTTCTATGTTTTGTGTATATTATTTGTGATAGTGAAGTATAATCTATCATATTGTGGGAGTAATACAAGGCGAACACTCGCTAAAAAGTATGAAACCCACAAATATGAGTAGTTAGACTTCTCTATCTAGTTCGAGGGGGACGTTGTGTTCAATTATCATGTTGTTATCTTTTCTAACTCTTTGCTAACGTTTTATCTATTCCTTTACTTCAATTTTGTTGATTTGTTATGCTTTTAAACCCGTTTTGAATTTATGTGATTATTGCATTCACTTTGGCCAATTGAATCAATTAATCTTTAAGTTCAAGTTAAGTGCTAGGATTGGAACTTTTGATCCGTAATTATCACTAGATTCCAATCCACAATAGCAAACAAATGTCGTGCATATTTGTTAATAAATCAACTTAGATGTATTAATTCAAGTTTGTGAAATTGATCATCTAATTCAACTCATTCTTCTTGTTCATTTCACACTAGCATTGCATTAAATCCTAAGAACTTGTTTAGGATTATCCAATAGCTAGATGTTAAGTTAAAGAACTCACTTTAATTTAATACACTTAAGGAATAATTCGTTAATCAGAGCTTCTTGGTTAATTGAGAGTTGATAAATTGAAGAAGGGATAGTATACGTTGTATGGGAAAGATAAACACAAGATGTTGACACAACCGAACCCGAGAACTAGATATATCTTCAATTGTTTCATTTTCATCTCTTTTATTTTATAATTTTATTTTCGAATTGCATTCAACTCCACAAAACCCCCTTTTCTGTATTAATTGATAAAAACAACTAGATCAAACACCGTTCTTCTTGGGTTTGACCCTTACTTACCACTTCTACATTAATTTGTAGTTTTGAAACCGAGTAAGGAAATAAAATAAATTTTTGCGTACTGCGACAACACGCCCAAGTTTTTGGCGCCGTTGCCGGGGAACGGTTAACAAATTTAGTTGCTTTTATTAATTAATTTTTTTTTTTTAAAAAAAAAAATCTTCTTTACTTGTATGCATAATACCCGATCTACTAATCGAATTCTTGAAAGTTTCGATCCAGAAATCGAGAAATCCATTCGAAGAAGAATAAGACAAGCAAAACAAACCAAACGAGAAATGGCTGATAACAACAATGAAAGAACTCTTAAACAAATGGCAACTCCTGAAGTTACTCAACAACCATTGTGTATAACTTTTCCAACCGTAGAAGAAGGTAAAACTTTCGAGCTAAAATCTGGATTGATACATCTTCTACCTTCTTTTCATGGACGATCCGTGAAGATCCATATCGACACTTGAAGGAGTTTCATGTGGTGTGTGATAGCATGAAACCCCAGGCATCATCAAGAGCAAATCAAGCTCAAGCTTTTCCATTTTCACTAAAAGATGTCGCCACAGATTGGTTGTACACTTTACCACCAGGTTCAGTCACAATATGGAATCAAATGAAGCAACTTTTCCTAGAAAAGTACTTCCCAGCTTCAAAGACAGCAAATATCAGGAAAGATATCTCTGGAGTACGCCAAAACAATGGAGAAACTCTTTACGAGTATTGGGAGCGTTTCAAAAAGCTCATTGCAAGCTGCCCGCATCACCAAATCAGTGAAAACCTCCTAGTGCAATACTTCTATGAAGGCTTACGTCAATCAGACAGAAACATGGTTGATGTTGCTAGTGGAGGAGCTCTGATGAACAAAACCCCTATTTGAAGCAAGAACATTGATTTCAAACATGGTGAGAACACTCAACAATTGATGCAGGCCAGAAACGAACATTCGAAGAGTAAATGAGGTAAGTGACTCCAATGTTGAAAACCAACTCTCTGAACTAACCTATCTTCTCAAACAAATTGTTGTAGGAAACAATCCACAAGTCAAAGCATGTGGCATATGCACAAACCTAGGACATCCTACGATGCTTGTCTGTTCGCAAGTGGATAACAATGAACAAGTGAATTCGATAAGCAATTTTCCATTCCCAAGGCCACGATACAATCCATACTCAAACACCTATAATCCAGGATGGCGAGATCACCCAAATCTGAGTTATGGAACCAACAAACCCCCAGGATTCTTCCCTAACAAACCTCAAGGCCAATTCCAGCAACAAGGGAATTTCCAACCTCAAGGGCAATTTCAACAAAAACCTCAACAATCAGGTATGTCTCTTGAGGATATGGTGAAAACATTATCAACTAACAACTTTGTGAAATTTCAACGGATTCCAAATCAAGCATTCAAAACTTGGAAAACCAGATGAGTCAATTGGCAACTGCCATCAATCGACTGGAAGCACAATCTGGAGGAAAGTTACCATCTCAACCTGAGGTAAATCCAAAGAATGTTAGTGCCATAACCTTAAGGAATAGAAAAGAGATCGAAAACCCTCACAAAGAAGTTTCCACACATGAAGATAAAGAAGAAAAGTTTGAAAAGGAGGCAAGTCCTAACTCTTATATCATTGCTAAAACAATTCCTCCCCCTTTCCCTAGTAGATTAGCGAAAACCAACAAAGATGACAAGGAAAAAGAAATTTTGGATACATTTAAGAGAGTTGAAATCAACATTCCATTGTTAGATGCAATCAAACAAATCCCACGATATGCTAAGTTTTTTAAAGATCTTTGCACTAACAAGAGGAAATTGAAGGGAAATGAAATGATCAAAATGGGAGAAACTGTTTATTGGTATTCAGAAGAAGTTGCCTCCAAAATGCAAAGACCACTGGTATGTTCAACGTCCCATGCACCATAGGCAATCACCATATTGATAAAGCATTTATAGATTTAGAAGCATCCATAAATGTCATGCCTAGATCCTTGTATGCTTCACTAAATTTAGGAAAACTAAAAGAAACTCACGTAATTGTGCAACTAGCTGATCGTACCAATGCATACCCAGATGGAGTCATAGAAGATGTGCTAGTCAAAATAAATGGCTTAGTTTTCCCTGCTGATTTTTACGTGCTTGATATGGCTGATGAACATTCACCTCACCTTACACCTATCATATTGGGACGTCCATTTCTTTACACTTCTCGCACTAAAATTGATGTCTATGAGGGTACACTGTCCATGGAATTTGATGAGGAAAAAGCGAACTTTAATATTTTTGATGGCTCATTGCGCCTAATAAGACTTATTACTGTCTTTGCAATTAATTCGACTAATCCTTTTGTGAAAGAAATGTGTAAATTGAATTGCAAAGCTAGCATGCCACATAAGATTGAGCCAAAGCACAATTACCTCATCTCGAAGAAGGAAGCCATGGAAAGAAATGAGATCAAAAAAATTTGGAGAAGAATTCAAGAAGGACTGTTAAGAAATCAAGACACTCGGAGAAGCCATCGAAGACAAAGTGGAGCTGCAATGGATTTGAGGAATCCTACTTGACAAATGGGAACTGTGTCGAGCTAACGACCATAAACAAAAGCGCTTCTTGGGAGGCAACCCAAGCATTTTCTCGCATTTTTATTTTTCTTTTGAATTTTCGTGTTTTTGTTTTTATTTCTCAATTTTTTATCTAGCGTACTGAGAAAGATAGTATTTTACAACTGCAGAAAGGAGACTCAATTATTTGAGAAGAGACGTGATAGCCCATAATTCGGTGATTAGCAGCAATTACGGAAAGAGTGGGGGTTAATTATTGATAACGGACAAATCCGTCAAACGCGTTTTCTCGGATGCCCACTCTAACGTACTCTTTACAGCACACTCTGCATGCACGATTGTCGGTTGAAACAGTGCCCACTTTGACTATAAATCAGAGATCATTCTCCACTCGAAACCACAACCACAATCTTCATTTTCATTTTTAGTGTGCAAAGTTGACAACCTATGGCGGCTACTACTTCTACCGGAACTGGGAGTTCAAAGAGGAAATTGACAACCATAAGTCTTTTCGGTGGAATCAATATGGGAAAACCGACACTTCTCTCACCAGTAGTCACAGCTGGAACATTCCTTGGAAATCAAAAGTATAAGCTAGTCTCACGGAGGAGGTTGTCGTGGTGATAGGATGTGCAATTCGGTCGGCATATGTGAGGTCTCTGATGGTTGGCGTTCTTTGTACCACCTTTAAAAGCAGTATGGTAAGACCATTGGTTTTGAGGTACATGCTAGATTATTGTTTGAGCAGCAACACTAATGATAATGTATTCGGATGCTTTCATTGCAATACCAGGGGTTTGAAACTCTGGAACAAATCTTTTGCATAATTTCTTGGGCGAGAAGAGACTACACTCTAAACCAATTGGTCTTTTAAACATTGACAACCATTTTGACGGTTTATTGGCATTTCTCGGATTTTTAGCTCATCAAAGCTGATTTCTCCTAATACTTTGAAAATGATTTTATTACACCATCAATTGAGGAATTATTGGAGAAATTAGAATCTTATGTACCACAAATGCATATAGAAGTGCTGTCATCAATTGGCGGAATTAAGCAAAAGGAACAGAGATCCGAATGGATTGGATTTAGAGTTAAGGTTATGAATGTGGAATAGCTAACCCGGATGGCGAGAATCGGAGTTGAACTCGAAACACATCTGTGTTACGCTCTGGAATAAAAAAAAAAAAAGAAAAAAACACCTTGATATCTTTTGGTTTATGTATCCCGCCCAAAGGCGTTAACCGGTCTTTTTCAAGAGACCTTAAAGAACTGTATTCTCTTCTATTAACCTTCTTCTTTCAAGTCTTTTGCGATACCTCAAAGTGCTGAATTTTCATTTCTTTCTATGGCATCCCCTCGTATTGTTGCTTTTCTACAAGTACTGACTCTTTCTCTATGCCTCTTGATATCAAGATTCACATTGTTCGACTTGTTGACAAGTATGAGCGTGCCCTTTGGAACGTTATCACTTTTGAGGCGGGATCATCCGATCTGCTCATAAACGACGTGCTAAGCGCCTTAAGAGTTGCTTTAAATGTGGAAAGCTATTAGAGGACCTCATTGTACTCGAAATCAAACTTATTCACAATATAGACATGTTGTTTTCTTCAAGGATGGACCGATTAGGTGCAGGCGAAAAAGTCTATCGGGAGAAAGCAACTCATAATCGGTGTGAGAGAGTTTGATAATTTGTTGGAACAACGACAACGTCTGTTGGAAACCAAACTTCGATGGCCTAACCATTGAGCGAGAACTTTTTGAGCGCGATCATTAGCACCCATCCGAAGATGTAAAACTACGTCTCATTCATTTGAGAAGTTTACGAGTTGGGCGTTACGCTCTAAACGTTCTCCCATTTGTTGGTTCTTGTGGGCTGTTCTTTATTGAATGGTAAACATACCTATGTGTCATGTGGCGATATGGAGGACCTTTTCATTAAGGTTGGTTGTCAAACTGTTTTGTAGAGAGTATGCTGATTCAGATAGTTTTCATGCGGATCAGACTTGATGGAATCATATCATTAATTTGATGTGAATACTATCGCAAGATGTTGTAGGGTCATCAACTCCCAAAGTCGCTTTGTATATATTTCTCTTCTTCATTGAAAAAAAAAAGAAAAAAGAAAAAAAAAATTCAGTTGTTGTTTTTCTTGTTCTGTAAATATGTTGATTGCAGGTCTGTTATTCTTGGATTGTTGACCTGTTCCTACGAAGCGCTACATTGTGGAACCACCATCCCCACTCGGCACGACTCATGGCTTACCATAGGGGAGTTTCCATTTCTTCTCTTTTACATGGTATTTATATTTCTACATTGGGGACGAATGGATAGAAAAAAAAAGAAAAGAAAAAAAGTTAGTTTACTATGGTCTAGGAAGTTAGAAAAAAATCAACATTTTCAACTTTCAATTTGTGTTCCAGAGAATGATAGTAAATTACCTTATAAACGTGCTCAGGTAATTTAGCCAGCTATGCATAGAGAGGAACAGAACACAACAAATTGATTTTTTTTTTCGGGATCCTGCAGTTTTAGCTAAATCACGCAAATTAAGCTCAATCATATTCAAAAGTTGCTATCTCATGCAAAATTGTAGACAAAAAAAAAAATCACAAGCAGATCACAATATGCCACTCCCCCACACTTAAATTCTACATTGTCCCCAATGTAGAAATATAAATAACATGTAAAAGAGAAGAAATGGAAACTCCCTATGGTAAGCCAAGTAGTAGCCGCCATAGGTTGTCGACTTTGCACACTAAAAAGCGACACAAGAACACAAAAACAATTAAAAATAACAATATGTACACGTAGTTGTGATTGTGGCTCACATCTTCCTCTGGTTTCGTCCGAAGCGGCTTAAACGCCTTCTATGAGTCGGGATAAGCTTCCCATCCGCTTTTCTTATAGGCGGCAAATAGGGTCTTTCAAAGTCGATTCCCAAGACTATATCGTTCTCGTTCCTTTTTAAATTCACTCCACAGATTGAGAAGTTCGATTTGCACCATTCCACTAGGATGCGTCTCAAGAGTTTGATGGATATCATTCAAAGACTCCTTACTCATGCCATCCTTAATGAAACATATTTTATCTTCTCGATTTGTGGACACAAATCCAATGGAACGGTTACCCGAAAGGTGTGTCCATCGAGTGCATTTATAAGGCCATCTAGCACATTTATAGCACACATTCATTCTTTTTGCCCTTCGTTTCTTGGCAAAATTACTTTTGCCTAACCCTGGTGCATATTTAGTACTTAAAGCTGGCATTTCACCTCTTATTCGGACCTTTGCTTCAATCAACCAACGAATGTCCTCAGGCATTTCCTTTTCCATCAATATTTTTAACCGTCCCATTCTAGAATAGTAAATCTCTTTCAAAGCATTCAAAGGCAGTGACGGATAATACTTGTGGATTTTGGAAAATTTGTTATCCATTGAAAATTCAAGTGTTTGAGAGAAGTAGAAGAAAAGAGAGTGCTTAGGTTGCCTCCTAAGTAGCGCCTTTGTTTATAGTCGTTGGCTCGAAATTTTTTTTTTTTTTTTTTTAGTTACGTAACACACGAAAGAAAAAGAAACACTGAAGTAATAAGATTAAAACCATCAAAATCAATAAGCATAGTAGATTATCACACTCTTCCATATTTTCAAAGATATTGAAGAAGGAAAAAAATAAGAAAATTTGAATTACATAATCAATTAATATTAAGAACAGACATATATATACAAAAATTTCACACACGTCCATACTATAAGAAAAACGAAATAAATAGAAGGAAGAAGAAGACGGTGAAGAAGAAAGAAATTACCTAATCACTGCTAGAAAGAAGTACTCACTGAGACTTAAGATTATGGTTGTGATTTCGAGTGGAGAATGATCTTTGATTTATAGTCAAACTGAGCACTGTTTCAACCGACAACCATGCATGTAGAGCGTGCTGGAAAGAGTACGTTGGGATGGGCATCCGAGAAAACGCGTTTGACGGATTTGTCATTTATCAATAACTAACCTGCCCATTATCCGTAATTCTCGCTAATCACCGATTTATGGGCCATCATGTCTCTTCCCAAATAATTGAGTCTCGAAATATCGTCCTCCTACAGTAATAAAGCAATATCTTCCTTAATACGTTAGATGAAAAGTAAACAAATTAAAAACAAAAAAAAATACAAATATTAAAAGAAAAATGCTTGGGTTGCCTCCCAAGAATCGCTTTTTGTTTATAGTGTTGGCTAAACCACAGTTCCCATTTGTCAAGTAGGATTCCTCAAATCCATTGCAGCTCCACTTTGTCTTCGATGGCTTCTCCAGTGTCTTGATTTCTTAACAAATCCTTCTTGAATTCTTCTCCAAATTTTTTTGGTCTCATTTCTTTCCATGGCTTCCTTCTTCGAGATGAGGTAATTGTGCTTTGGCTCAATCTTATGTGGCATGCTAGCTTTGCAATTCAATTTACACATTTCTTTCACAAAAGGATTAGTCGAATTAATTGCAAAGACAGAACAAGTCTTATTAGGCGCAATGAACCATCAAAAATATTAAAGTTAAGCTTTTTCCTCATCAAATTCCATGGACAGTGTACCCTCATAGACATCAATTTTAGTGCGAGAAGTGTAAAGAAATGGACGTCCCAATATGATAGGTATAAGGTGAGGTGAATGTTCATCAGCCATATCAAGCACGTAAAAATCGTGAGGAAAACTAAACCATTTATTTTGACTAGCACATCTTCTATCACTCCATCCGGGTATGCATTGGTACGATCAGCTAGTTGCACAATTACGTGAGTTTCTTTTAGTTTTCCTAGATTTAGTGAAGCATACAAGGATCTAGGCATGACATTTATGGATGCTCCTAAATCTATAAGTACTTTATCAATATGGTGATTGCCTATGGTGCATGGGACAGTGAACATACCAGGGTCTTTGCATTTTGGAGGCAACTTCTTCTGGAATACCGCTGAAATTGTTTCTCCCATTTTGATCATTTCATTTCCCTTCAATTTCCTCTTGTTAGTGCAAAGATCTTTCAAAAACTTAGCATAGCGTGGGATTTGTTTGATTGCATCTAACAATGGAATGTTGATTTCTACTCTCCTAAATGTGTCCAAAATTTCTTTTTCCTTGTTATCTTTGTTGGTTTTCGCTAATCTACTAGGGAAAGGGGGAGGAATTGTTTTAGCAATGATATGAGAGTTAGGACTTGCCTCATTTTCAAACTTTTCATCTTTATCTTCATGTGTGGAAACTTCTTTGTGAGGGTTTTCGATCTCTTTTCCATTCTTTAAGGTTATGGCACTAACATTCTTTGGATTTACCTCAGGTTGAGATGGTAACTTCCCTCCAGATTGTGCTTCCAATCGATTGATGGCGATTGCCAATTGACTCATCCAGTTTTCCAAGTTTTGAATGCTTGATTTGGAATCCTGTTGAAATTTCACAGTGTTAGTTGCTAATGTTTTCACCATATCCTCAAGAGACATACCTGATTGTTGAGGTTTTTGTTGAAATTGCCCTTGGGCTTGGAAATTCCCTTGTTGCTGGAATTGGCCTTGAGGTTTGTTAGGGAAGAATCTTGGGGGCTTGTTGTTTCCATAGCTCAGATTGGGGTGGTCTCGCCATCCTGGATTATAGGTGTTTGAGTACGGATTGTATTCTTGTCTTGGGAATGGGAAATTATTTGCTGAGTTCACTTGTTCATTGTTATCCACTTGTAGAACAGGACAAGCATCAGTAGGATGTCCTAGATTTGTGCATATGCCACATGCTTTGACTTGCGGATTGTTTCCTACAACAATTTGTTTGAGAAGATGTGTTAGTTCAGAGAGTTGGTTTTCAACATTGGAGTTACGTACCTCCTTTACTCTTCGAATGTTCGTTTCCCGGTCTGTACTAAATTGTTGATTATTTTCAGCCATGTTTGAAATCAATGTTCTTGCTTCAGCAGGGGTTTTGTTCATCAGAGCTCCTCCACTAGCAGCATCAACCATGTTTCTGTCTGATTGACATAAGCCTTCATAGAAGTATTGCACTAGGAGGTTTTCACCGATTTGGTGATGCGGACTTGCAATGAGCTTTGAACGCGCTCCCAATACTCATAAAGAGTTTCTCCATTGTTTTGGCGTACTCCAGAGATATCTTTCCTGATATTTGCTGTCTTTGAAGCTCGGAAGTACTTTTCTAAGAAAAGTTGCTTCATTTGATTCCATGTTGTGACTGAACCTGGTGGTAAAGTGTACAACCAATCTGTGGTGGCATCTTTTAGTGAAAATGGAAAAGCTCTGAGCTTGATTTGCTCTTCAGTGATGCCTGGGGGTTTCATGCTATCACACACCACATGAAACTCCTTCAAGTGTCGATATGGATCTTCGCCGGATCGTCCATGAAAAGAAGGTAGAAGATGTATCAATCCAGATTTTAGCTCGAAAGTTTTACCTTCTTCTACGGTTGGAAAAGTTATACACAATGGTTGTTGAGTAACTTCAGGAGTTGCCATTTGTTTAAGAGTTCTTTCATTGTTGTTATCAGCCATTTCTCGTTCGGTTTGTTTTGCTTGTCTTATTCTTCTTCGAATGGATTTCTCGATTTCTGGATCGAAACTTTCAAGAATTCGATTAGTAGATCGGGTATTATGCATACAAGTGAAGAAGAATTTTTTTTTTTTAAAAAATTAATTAATAAAAGCAACTAAATTTGTTAACCGTTCCCCGGCAACGGCGCCAAAAACTTGGGCGTGTTGTCGCAGTACGCCAAAATTTATTTTATTTCCTTACTCGGCTTCAAAACTACAAATTAATGTAGAAGTGGTAAGTAAGGGTCGAACCCAAGAGGAGCAGTGTTTGATCTAGTTGTTTTTATCAATTAATATAGAAAAAGGGGTTTTGTGAAGTTGAATGCAATTCGAAAATAAAATTACAAAATAAAAGAGATGAAAATGAAACAATTGAAGATATATCTAGTTCTCGGGTTCGGTTGTGTCAACATCTTGTGTTTATCTTTCCCATACAACGTATACTATCCCTTCTTCAATTTATCAACTCTCAATTAACCAAGAAGCTCTGATTAACGAATTCTTCCTTAAGTGTATTAAATTAAAGTGAGTTCTTTAACTTAACATCTAGCTATTGGATAATCCTAAACAAGTTCTTAGGATTTAATGCAATGCTAGTGTGAAATGAACAAGAAGAATGAGTTGAATTAGATGATCAATTTCACAAACTTGAATTAATACATCTAAGTTGATTTATTAACAAATATGCACGACATTTGTTTGCTACTATGGATTGGAATCTAGTGATAATTACGGATCAAAAAGTTCCAATCCTTGCACTTAACAGAACTTAAAGATTAATTGATTCAATTGGCCAAAGTGAATGCAATAATCACATAAATTCAAAACGGGTTTAAAAGCATAACAAA
Source organism: Jasminum sambac (assembly GCA_018223645.1). Taxonomy (NCBI): domain Eukaryota; kingdom Viridiplantae; phylum Streptophyta; class Magnoliopsida; order Lamiales; family Oleaceae; genus Jasminum; species Jasminum sambac. Next base: position 37,920,117 of record CP073640.1, read on the forward strand.
TCAACAAATTGAAGTGGAGGAATAGATAAAACGTTACTAAAGAGTTAGAAAAGATAACAACATGTTAATCGAACACAACGTCCCCTCGAACTAGATAGAGAAGTCTAACTACTCATATTTGTGGGTTTCATACTTTTTAGCAGTGTTAAGCCTTGTATTACTCCCACAATATGATAGATTATACTTCACTATCACAAATAATATACACAAAACATAGAAACAAGAAAATAAATGCTAAGAAATAAATAGAGAAGTTTAATCACTCATATATATGGGTTAAATACTTTTTAGCGAGTGTTCGCCTTGTATTACCTCCACAATATATGAGAAATTAGACTTCTCAAACAAGAAAAATAAAAGAAAGAGAGAAACTAGCGAAGAAATGCCCCGCTAATCATATTGTCGGCCGAAGAATCGTCGATTGATTAATCGAACCTAAATTTAGGCTTTTTCTTCCGCCGGAATATGAGAAACTAAGAGTTTTCAAGCTAGAACTAAGAACTAATGATGAAGAGAATTTTATTGAGGAGAAAGTTGGAGAGAATCACAAGCTAATTCTCTCTACAAGTTGTGTGATTCAAGCTTGGAAATGCCTCTATTTATAGGCAAAATATTGCACCAAAAAATATTAAAAAATCATAAAAGTCTTCCTTTATGAGTCTATTGTGGTGTGCTCAGGTTGTTTTATTTCTAAGAAGTCAAGAAAATACCAAAAACACGTTTTATGGTAGGTGGAGTCCGTTGGTCAAAATCTGTTTGTGGTGTCAGGCGTGACTCAGTCGCCATGACTCGAGTCCACGCGATTCTTCCTAGTCACCGGGCGGGAGGCCAGGGGCGGTTTCACGGATGACTACGGACGGTTCTTGGCGCTGATCGAGGATGCTCGGGCGTGACTCGAGTCACTGCGGCTGGACTCGATCACGTCTTGGCGGTGACTCAGTCACCCGAGTCACCCGAAATTGCACACAAGTCCCTCAACTTTTGAATCTTGTTCATGTTGGTCCTTGACAAATTGCATTGTGGTCCTCCAACTTTTTGAAAAGTTTCACTTTGGTCCCCTGACTTTTGAAAAGTTACACTTTGGTCCCCAACAGTTTTGGAAGTGATGCTTTTAGTCCTTTTTCTTCAAACGGCCATAACTTTCACTAGGAAACTCCGATTTGCGATCCGGAAAAAGTTTGGGAATCCTCTTTTGATGTTCTTTGACATTGGCACAAGAAAAATTGTAAAAACAACTTTTCATAAAATTGCATCGGAGGTCCTCCATCTTTGATTCGCTTGCCTTTTTTATCCCGAGTTTCCGTTTTCATCCGATTTTCATCCATTTTTACTCCTTTTGATTCTTTGTGACCCTAAACACCACAATAAAGGAAAAACACATAAAACGGAACATATAACACTAATAAAACACACAAATACATAAAACAGAAGAGCTATTTAAGTGCTTTTCTAGCACTTATCAAACTCATATTGTGGTCCTGCGTGTGATTTTTTTTATTTGTGTCGACGATTTTGCATGAGATAGCAACTTTTGAATATGATTGAGTTTAATTTGCGTGATTTAGCTAAAACTGCAGGATCCCGAAAAAAAAAATCAATTTGTTGTGTTCTGTTCTTCTCTATGCATAGCTGGCTAAATTACCTGAGCATGTTTATAAGGTAATTTACTATCATTCTCTGGAACACAAATTGAAGGTTGAAAATGTTGATTTTTTTTCTAACTTTTTAGACCATAGTAAACTAACTGTTTTTCTATCCATTCATCCTGCTCAAAGTAACCTGGAAACATCAATTGTTAGGAAGGCGGAGTTATAATCGCATGGTATCTGTTTTTTGTGAATGTGTCTTTTATTGACAGAGTTTAAAAAGTTTGGAAAAAGCATTGACCTATGCTGAGAATGAATTTTACTTTTATGTTCGAAATAAGGAGAGGGACCATAGGAAAGAGCTACATGCCTCAGAGTGTGAAGCCGTCACCTCGAATGGGTGAAGAAGGCTGCCTCCAATGGAAGGGGTAGTGTGAAAGCTACCTGTGGGGCAAAAGCTGAAAATAAAATTGCAAAACTCTTCTTCTTCTTCATCATCAAAAAAAAAAAGAAGAAGAAAAAAAAAGAAAAAAAGAAAAAAAAAACAAGAAATGTGATAGCTATCCAAGTGTGAAGTTTGATAAATAAATTCCCTCAGTGGTTTGAAGTGCCCAAATCTAAACACTCTTTAAATTGAAGACATATTTGCGATAAAACACCTGCCATGCCCTCTTTTTTTTTTGCAGTGCTAACGGTTGATGATTTTTTGGTGAACTGAGTAATTTTTAGGATCAATGGGAATCATTGTAAAATAAGAGTGGGATCACGAGAGATGAAAGGAAATATTTGACCATTTCGGGTCAGGATTTGGATAGAACATCGTAAGCTTTCATTTGGTTCCAGTTAGTGATGGGATGGTAACCTTAATTACACACACTCACAAGCCATTGCGTATTTGAGAAGAAGTGAAATTTTCATCGTTCGGGAGAATGTTGATTAAGCAAGTCACTATCTGTAGAAGGATTTCAACATTTAAAGTTGTTTATCTCATGTAAAATCATTGTGTTGTTTTGTGTCGTATGGTTGTTGTTCGAGGCGAACAACAGTCTAAGTGTGGGGGAGTTTGATAAGTGCTAGAAAAGCACTTAAATAACTCTTCTATTTTTGCGTGTTTGTGTGTTTTATTAATGTTATATGTTCCGTTTTATGTGTTTTTCCTTTATTGTGGTGTTTAGGGTCACAAAGAATCAAAAGGAGTCAAAATGGATGAAAATCGGATGAAAACGAACTTCGGGACCAAAAAGGCAAGCGAATCAAAGATGGAGGACCTCAGATGCAATTTTATGAAAAGTTGTTTTTACAATTTTATTGTGCTAAAGTCGAAGAACATCAAAGAGGATTCCCAAACTTTTTCCGGATCTCAAATCGGAGTTTCTAGCGAAAGTTATGGCCATTCAAGAAAAGGACTAAAAGCGTCAAAGCCAAACCGGTGGGGACAAAGTGCAACTTTTCAAAAGTCTGGGACCAAAGTGAAACGTTTCACAAAGTTGGAGGACCACAATGCAATTTGTCAAGGATCACAATGAACAACATTCAAAAGTTGAGGACTTGGTGTGCAATTTACGGTGACTCGGGTGACTCAGTCGGTAGCATGATCGTGTCAGTCGTCGCAGTGACTCGAGTCACGCCCGATCATCTTTCGATCAGGCGCGCAAGTGATCGAGTCACGCGCCTCTAACCGTCCCTGGCCTCCCGTTCCTTGTGATGGTTGCGAGAATCGTGGCGTGACTCGAGTCGGTAGCGTCGCGACCTCAGTCACGCCCGACACCACTGCAGATTTTGACCACGGACTCCACCTACCATAAAGCGTGTTTTTGGTATTTTCTTGACTTCTTAGAGATAAAACAACCTGAGCACACCACAATAGACTCATGAAGGAAGACTTTTATGATTTTTTAATATTTTTTGGTGTAATATTTTGCCTTTAAATAGAGGCATTTCCAAGCTTGAAACACACAACTTGTAGAGAGAATTAGCTTGTGATTCTCTCCAACTTTCTCCTCAATAAAATTCTCTTCATCATTAGTTCTTAGTTCTAGCTTGAAAGCTCTTAGTTTCTCATATTCCGGCGGAAGAAAAAACCTAAATTTAGGTTCGATTAATCAATCGGCGATTCTTCTTGACGAGAATATGATTAGCGGGCCATTTCTTCGCTAGTTTCTCTCTTTCTTTTATTTTTCTTGTTTGAGAAGTCTAATTTCTCATATATTGTGGAGGTAATACAAGGCTAACACTCGCTAAAAGTATTTAACCCATATATATAAGTGATTAAACTTCTCTATTTATTTCTTAGCATTTATTTTCTTGTTTCTATGTTTTGTGTATATTATTTGTGATAGTGAAGTATAATCTATCATATTGTGGGAGTAATACAAGGCGAACACTGCTAAAAGTATGAAACCCACAAATATGAGTAGTTAGACTTCTCTATCTAGTTCGAGGGGACGTTGTGTTCAATTATCATGTTGTTATCTTTTCTAACTCTTTGCTAACGTTTTATCTATTCCTCTACTTCAATTTGTTGATTTGTTGTGCTTTTAAACCCGTTTTGAATTTATGTGATTATTGCATTCACTTTGGCCAATTGAATCAATTAATCTTTAAGTTCAAGTTAAGTGCTAGGATTGGAACTTTTGATCCGTAATTATCACTAGATTCCAATCCACAGTAGCAAACAAATGTCGTGCATATTTGTTAATAAATCAACTTAGATGTATTAATTCAAGTTTGTGAAATTGATCATCTAATTCAACTCATTCTTCTTGTTCATTTCACACTAGCATTGCATTAAATCCTAAGAACTTGTTTAGGATTATCCAATAGCTAGATGTTAAGTTAAAGAACTCACTTTAATTTAATACACTTAAGGAATAATTCGTTAATCAGAGCTTCTTGGTTAATTGAGAGTTGATAAATTGAAGAAAGGATAGTATACGTTGTATGGGAAAGATAAACACAAGATGTTGACACAACCGAACCCGAGAACTAGATATATCTTCAATTGTTTCATTTTCATCTCTTTTATTTTATAATTTTATTTTCGAATTGCATTCAACTCCACAAAACCCCCTTTTCTGTATTAATTGATAAAAACAACTAGATCAAACACCGTTCCTCTTGGGTTCGACCCTTACTTACCACTTCTACATTAATTTGTAGTTTTGAAACCGAGTAAGGAAATAAAATAAATTTTGGCGTACTGCGACAACACGCCCACTTAGGGGCAAAATGGGAATATTGGTGGCTTAAGGATTTCTATAAATATCACATTTCTCTTCATAAAATTTTTGAAGCCTGACTGCACAGAAAATCCTATTTTTAACCCTTAAATCCATTTAAGAAACTTAAATGACGCCAAAGAAGACACAATTCATAAATAAAATTAAGAATACAAAAGTTGGTGTACCTTATCCTCTTCATAAAATTTTTGAAGCCTTACTACACAGAAAAATCCTATTGTTAACATTAAATCCATCCAAGAAACTTAAATGACGCCAAAGAAGACACAATTCATAAAATATACAATGCTTCCCTTGAGTATCTTTGTGGAGTAGCCACACATAAGTACCCATACATGCCCTTGTGGCGTAGTAATACTATAGTATTATTCTTTGGCATTGCTACTTTGAGGAAAATAGGTGTCTCTTTAGACTTATACATACCTCCGATAAGTATCAGTACTTGACTATATAAGTATTAAATATAATAGCAGCCACACGTATGATTAATTGAAGTAAAACATATGTATGATATTAAGAGGTATGGCTATGTGTACTAATGCTTGCGGAAGAAATGAAAATAAATTAAAGATACCTGACTTTTGAAATTTCATTTCTTACATATTTATGGAGATAAGGTGAGTAATATATGTCATACAGACTTTATGCTATTTAAGAGTTATTTTTAATTCAAGTTATACACATTTCTTAAAATATCGTCGTTTGATATTTTTAGAAATATATACATCTTTTTGAAATTAAGATTCTTCAAAATTGTTTGTAAATATGTACATCTTTTTGCAACGAAGATCATTTGAAATTGTTTGAAAATATGGCACCACAAGTATTCATCGATTATGTCTAAGAAATTGCCCTCCACCAGCCGAAATAATGAGAATGAACAAATAGGAATAATATGGCCCTCAGTTAGGAGAAACAATGGAATTATCGACTTACGATATAATTTGCCACCCGTTAGGTAAAATAATAGAATTTCCCTTCATCGGGCAAAATGATGAGATTTCCTATTTATACGGCCATATATATTGATATGATATGATTGCGCATATAGGAAAGAAATTAATAAATAACTATGGTACTTTGTTTTACAACTTACATAGCATATATTACTCGTTGGGCTTTATAGCTCATAAATATTTTTAAAATGTTTTTTCAGATAAATTGAGATGCTTGGATTGATTCTTTGACAAGCGCACCGTGGATGCATGTCTGAAATTTGAAAGATATTTTTACCAAAAATTATACAATTGTATGACGACCGGCTTAATAATATATCCAAAGAATCATGTATGAATTCTTTAGTAGTTTGACATTTAAATTATCATTATCGTTATTATTATGAATAATGTTAATACTATTTCACTTATTATTATTATCATCATCATCATCATCATTGTTATTGCTATTGTCGTGATTAATACTAATATTATTATTGTTACTGTTATCGTGATTAGCACAAGTCAAGGTTATTGGTAACATTATTATTAAAGTATTTTGAAATTGTACGAAAGTTGTGTTGAACTAACATCGCAAGACATTGATTCTTATAACACGACTATCAATTTACAAACAGTGCATTTTCTATTAAAACTCTAATTATTATTTCAAATGGAAAAATATAGGGTTTCTCCTATATTCTTGTATCTTTAAATTATTATGTAAATAAAATCTGCATACATCATGTTACTTGATAATTGTAAATAATCTTTGCTTTATATTTTATGGTCTGATGTCTATTTTAGGTCTCTTGGCTAAGATTTTCAAATATTTGGCTCGAAATATAATTTATTAAAGGGCTTACCAACAAAATCTATTTTTGATTCAAGCGTGTTCTTCTATATGTTTTTACATATTTTACCCACTTTTTTCAACTCCACCCACTCTCTCTCCTATTTCACATCCAGATATCTCATGGGACCTACCTATACTACACAAATCTCCACCATTCAACTCCACTCATTATATCTCCTGTATCACATAAAAACACATAAAAATTCATTTTTACACACATCCTAACGGCCCAAGCCAATTACTTATAACTTTAGCCCAATCAAGCTGGCAAAAATCTTTGTCGGATTTTAACCCTCCTTATGGCTAATTATATTTGATGTATGGTGCACAGATTGGGAACCACTCTTCATTACCTATAGTGTGATATTCTTCATTTCTTATCCCGCTAACCATGGAAAAAGTGGACTTACAATGAATCACAAGGTTGCAGGCAAGATAGAACGGTAAGAGAATGGATCACTCTAAACCTCATTCTATTAGATGGCAAATTTAGGCGATGGTGATCTTTAGAATTAGCTCGCAATTTGAGTAGGTAAAAAATTCTACATGCCATTTTTAATTACAGTAGATTCTGTAGCTAATTTATTTTTGATTTTCTTTACTTTTTAACTGTTACCTTTTGTCGGAAAGGAGCAGATCTTTAGAAAGGAGGTATGTACTAGAAGGAATGCTATTATATTCCATGATTCAGGTTATTCTTAGATATACATTGAGATTTACTTTTCCAGAAGGTTAATATTGCATAAGTCAATCTAAAATTCTTTTCATACAAATCTAGGGGTGTGAAAGCCTGACATATTTTTTGAACTTTAGCCATATTGACAAGTCAGTTTGTGTTTGTGAGTGTGTGTGTGTGTTTTATTGAATGATTTGACATCTAGTGTAATTGATTTATGATCTTAGTTGTTTTATTGGTTGTGGATTTGATATGATAATTCATCTAAGCGATATTACTGTGTTGAAGTTGGGTGTTTGATGGTTTACTCAAACTATTTCCTGGTCATATTGATTAATACTTGTGCACTGGATTTTGTCCCACACTTGCTAGTTTCCTGCAGAGGATACCTATTCTTGGTTCGCTTTTCCAGCAGCCTTTTTTCATATCGGTATGTTTGCCTTGACATTTTTTCAATTAATAACTATTTGGATCTTGCGAAACAATTAACTTGGAACCGATACTAATTTGAGTTCAGATAAATGTTGTTGGATGTGGCATTGTTAATAGTTGTGATACCAGAGTACGATTTTTTATATCAATAGAAGCTAAATTGTATATTAACATCACCGTATTTAATTTAAGTTGCTTCACTCGATTTGTTCCTATGTTGCCCCAGGAACCCCCCAACCTTTCAGAAATTATCGCACCACAATGTGAATCATCCCACCACAATGATAAAGTCTAAACACTAAGCAGATTGCATATGTAAAAGCTCAATTAACTCAAAAATAAAATGGCTCGCAGTACTGGTGAGGATCTCTGATTTTTAGTGGTGGAAAATGGAAATCTAATTCTCTCATAATAATAATCTGTGTGCGGATTGAATACCTTTCTCAGGAACCCTAAATTTATGGGATTTTCTATTCCATTTTCCCTTTTACTAACGGCCCAATGTAAAAATTCCTTGCACAAGATGATGTTGAATGTAATTACGCATTTAATGTAGTGACCACAATTTCTTCTTAAATAAAATATATTTAATTAAATAAAATTTCGAATGCTACAACCTTACTTATAAAAATTTAAATATCGTACGCTCGTATAGTCGGAATTCACACTATTTATTGTTATATTTAATTATTTATAAAAAATTTATTTATTTTCAAAATTTACAATTGAGGACCAAACTTTAGAAATTATTCGTTTTAGTCCCTAAAGTTTAGTTTTTATTTAATAACGATCCAATACCTACCTTAAACCCAATTATAGGCCCGTTTAAGGTCCAATTTTATCTCTTATACTATAAGAAAGCCCATTTGGAGGAGTAACCTGGTTTTACCCTATTTATATAGTGTAAGGTTTATTTCAAAAACCCTAGCCTCACTACTCTCCCCTCTTTCCACAATTTGTATCTCCAAGTTCATTCTCCTCTCATTCAACAAATCAAACTAGTTTCCAAGTGGTAAGATTCTTAACTCTTTATCTTTATTTTCTATTTTTAACTATTGTCCATTTTATTTATCTTGTTACAATCTATTTCTTCTATTGTTTTCCATTTGATTTCTATTGTGGGTAGAAGTATACATACATATAAACGTATACATATATACATCACCGCCGCGCCACCACCTCGCCGCCGCACCGCCACCACACCACCACCATCTTCCACCACCATTTTGCCCCAAAAACCCATGGGCGCGTGGTTGTCGCAGTACGCCAAAATTTATTTTATTTCCTTACTCGATTTCAAAACTGCAAATTAATGTAGAAGTGGTAAGTAAGGGTCGAACCCAAGAGGAACGGTGTTTAATATAGTTGTTTTTATCAATTAATATAGAAGGGGGGTTTTGTGAAGTTGAATGAAATTTTAAAATAAAATGACAAAATAAAAGAGATGAAATGAAACAATTGAACTAAATATCTAGTCCTCGGGTTCGGTTGTGTCAACAACTTGTGTTTATCTTTCCCATGCAACGTGTTACTATTCCTTCTTCAATTTATCAACTCCAATTAACCAAGATGATTTGATTAACGAATGCTTCCTGAAGTGTATTAAATTAAAGTGAGTTCTTTAACTTAACATCTAGCTATTGGATAACCTTAAACAAGTTTTTAGGATTTAATGCAAAACTAGTATGAAATGAACGAAAAGAATGAGTTGAATTAGATGAATAATTTCACAAACTCAAATTAATGCATCTAAGTTGATTTGTTAATAAATATGCACGATATTTAGTTGCTACTTTGGATTGGAATCTAATGATATTTACGGATCAAGAGTTCCAATCCCAACATGTAACTTGAATTTACAGATTAATTAATTCAATTGGCCAAGGTAAATGCAATAATCACATAAACTCAAAAACGAGTTTACAAGCATAACAAACCAACAAATTGAAGTGGAGGAACAGATAAAACGTTACTAAAGTGTTAGAAAAGATAATCACAGGTTAATTGAACACAACGTCCCCCTCGAACTAGATAGAGAAGGCTAACTAGTCATATTTGTGGGTTTCATACTTTTTAGCGAGTGTTCGCCTTGTATCACCTCCACAATATAATAGATTATACTTCACTATCACAAATAATATACAAAAATATAGAAACAAGAAAATAAATGCTAAGAAATAAATAGAGAAGTTTAATCACTCATATATGCGGGTTAATTACTTTTTAGCGAGTGTTCACCTTGTATCACCTCCACAATATATGGGAAGCTATCTTTCGCAAACATGAAAAATAAGAGGAAGAGAGAAACTAGCTTAGAAATGATCCGCTAATCATATTTACGACCGAAGTATCGTTGATCGATTATTGGTACCTAATTTAGGCTTTTTTTTTTTTCCCCGGAATATGAGAAACTAAGATCTTTCAAGCTAGAACTAAGAACAAATGAAGAAGAGAATTTTTATTGAGGAGAAAGTTGGAGAGAATAACTAGCTAATTCTCTCTACATTGGTTGTGTCTTCCTTCCTTGCAAATGCCTCTATTTATAGGCAAAATTTCATAAGAAAATATAATAAAAAATTACACTCATGCACCATCATGGGTTTATTGAATTGTATCCACCAAATCATGATATTGATATTGCATCATGGTGTAGGTAAGCATCTTGGATGAATTATGCAATTGGAATTTCCTCTTTTGGATAATTTAATAGAAAGTTGTGAATTTTCTATCAAAAGATGGCCCAAGGAATCCTCCATACAGAACACTCTCGGTTTTACCCATTTTTGACCATCATATGATCCGAATCATTTGAAGTCATGAACACCAAAGTTGTAGCCCTTTCAGTCTTCATTCCACAGGAACAATAATCCGGTCAATTCGATTTTTGTAGCTAAAGTTCTGGTCAAATTACTGCACCACGCAAGTAAATCTGAGTTGCTGATTTTTGCGATATGACACTTTTAGTCATTTTTCTTCAAACGGCCATAACGTTAACTAGGAAACTCTGATTTGGGATTCGGAAAAAGTTTGGGAATCCTCTTTTGATGTTCTTAAACATTGGCACAAGAAAAATTATAAAAATAACTTTTCATAAAATTGAATCGGAGGCCCTCCATCTTTGATTCGCTTGCATTTTGGTCCCGAGTTTCTGTTTTCATTCGATTTTCATCCATTTTGACTCCTTTTGATTCTTTGTGACCCTAAACACCACAATAAAGGAAAAACACATAAAACGGAACATATAACACTAATAAAACACACAAACACGTAAAATAGAAGAATTATTTAAGTGTTTTTCTAGCACTTATCAAACTTCCCCACACTTAGACTGTTGTTCGCCCTCGAACAACAACATTATGACACAAAACAACACAATGATTTTACATGAGATAAACAACTTTAAACATTGAAATCCTATTACAGATAGTGACTTATTTAATAAACATTCTCCCGAACCATGAAAATTTCACTTCTTCTCAAATACACAATGGCTTGTGAGTGTGTGCAATTGAGGTTATCATCCCATCACTAACTGGAACCAAATGAAAGCTTACGATGTTCTATCCAAATCCTGGCCCGAAATGGTCAAATCTCCTTTCACCTCTCGTAATCCCACTCTTATTTTACAATGATTCCCACAGATACTAAAAATTACTCAGTTTACCAAAAATCATCAACCGTTAGCACTGCAAAGAAAAAAAATGGGCATGGCAGGTGTTTTATCACAAATATGTTTTCAATTTAAAAAGTGTTAGATTAAACACTTCAAACCACTGAGAAAATTTATTTATCTAGCTTCACACTTGGGTAGCTATCACATTTCTTGTTTTTTTTTTATGTTTTTTTTTTCTTTTTTTTTTTTGATGAAGAAGAAGAAGAAGAAGAAGAAGAAGAAGAAGAAGAGTTTTGCAATTTTCTTTTCAGCTTTTACCCCACAAGTAGCTTTCACACTAACCCCTTTCATTGGAGGTACCCTTCTTCACCCATTCGAGGTGACGATCTTTCACTCTCCGAGGCGTGTCGCTTCTTTCTGTGGTCCCTCTCCTTATTTCAATATAAAAGTAAAATTCATTCTCAAAGATAGGTCAAGGCTTTTTCAAAACTTTTTTAAACTCAGTCAATAAAAGACATATTCACAAAAAACAGATACCACGCGATTATAACTCCACCTTGCTAACAATTGATGTTTCCTGGTTACTTTGAGCAGGACGAATGGATAGAAAAAAGAAAAGAAAAAGCTATTTTACTATGGTCTAGAAAAATTAAAAAAATCAACATTGTCAACCTTCAATTTGTATTCCAGAGAACGATAGTAAATTACCTATAAATGTGCTCAGATAAATTTGCCAGCTGCGCTTGGAGAAGAACAGAACACATTTTTTTTTCGAGATCTTGTAGTTTCAGCTAAGTCACACAAATTAAGCTCAATCATATTCAAAAGTTGCTATCTCATGCAAAATCGTCGATACAAATAAAAAAAATCACACGCAGACCACAATATGCCACTCCCCCACACTTAAATTCTACATTGTCGCCAATGTAGAAGTATAGATAGCATTAAAAAAAAGAAGAAATAGAAACTCCCCTATGGTAAGCAATGAGTTGTGCCGATTTGGGGATGGTGGTTGCACAATGTAGCACTTCTTAGGAACACTTCAACAATCCAAGAGTAAGAGACCCTCAACATCTTGGCAAAGTAGTATTCACATCAAATTAATGACATGATTCCATCAAGTCTGATACACATGGAAAGTATCTGAATCAGCATACTCTCTACAAAACAGTTTGACAGCCAACCTTAATGAAAAGGTCCTCCATATCGCCACATGACACATAGGCATGTTTACCATTCAATAAAGAACAGCCCCACTAGAACCAACAAATGGGAGAACGTTTAGAGCGTAGCGTCCAACTCGTACACTTTTCAAATGAATGAGACGTAGTTTTACATCTTCGGATGGGTGCTAGTGATCACGCTCAAAAGTTCTTTGCTCAATGGTTAGGCCATCGAAGTTTGGTTTCCAACAGACGTTGTCGTTGCTCCAACAAATTATCAAACTCTCTCACACTGATTTCGAGCTGGCTGTTTCTCCTGATAGAATTTTCGGCCCTGCACCTAATCGGTCCATCCTTGAAGAAAACAACATGTCTATATTGTGAATAAGTTTGATTTCTAGTACAATGAGGTCCATCTAATAGCTTTCCACATTTAAAGCAACATTTAAGGGGCTTAGCACGCCGTTTGCGAAGCGGTCGTGATGATTCTGCCCCAAAAGCGATAACGTTCCAAAGGGAATGCTCATACTTATCAACAAGTTGAACAATTTGAATCTTGATATCAATAGGCATAGAAAAAGAGTCGAGTACTTGTAGAAGAGCAACAATACGTAGAGGAGATGCCATGAGAGAAGTGAGAATTCAATTCTTAAAGCTCTATCTACAAAAGAAAAACTTGTGAGAGAGGAAGGAGAAAGAAGACAGTTCTTTGAGGTCTACTGAAAGTGACCAGTTTAACGCCTTTGGGCGGGATACAAGAACCAATATCCAAGGTTTTTTTAATTAATTAATAAAAGCAACTAAATTAGTTAACCGTTCCCTGGCAACGGCGCGAAAAACTTGGGAGCGTGGTTGTCGCAATACGCCAAAATTTATTTTATTTCCTTACTCGGTTTCAAAACTACAAATTAATGTAGAAGTGACAAGTAAGTGTCAAACCCAAGAGGAACGGTGTTTAATGTAGTTATTTTTATCAATTAATATAGAAGGGCGGTTTTGTGAAGTTGAATGAAATTTGAAAATAAAATGACAAAATAAAAGAGATGAAATGAAACAATTGAACTAAATATCTAGTCCTCGGGTTCGGTTGTGTCAACAACTTGTGTTTATCTTTCCCATGCAACGTGTTACTATTCCTTCTTCAATTTATCAACTCCAATTAACCAAGATGATCTGATTAATGAATTCTTCCTGAAGTGTATTAAGTTAAAGTGAGTTCTTTAACTTAACATCTAGCTATTGGATAACCCTAAACAAGTTCTTAGGATTTAATGCAAAGCTAGTATGAAATGAACGAGAAGAATGAGTTTAATTAGATGAATAATTTCACAAACTCGAAATAAAGCATCTAAGTTTATTTGTTAATAAATATGCACGATATTCATTTTCTACTTTGGATTGGAATCTAATGATATTTACGGATCAAGAGTTCCAATCCTAGTATGTAACTTGAATTTACAGATTAATTGATTCAATTGGCCAAGGTGAATGCAATAATCACATAAACTCAAAAACAGGTTTACAAGCATAACAAACCAACAAATTGAAGTGGAGGAACAGATAAAACGTTACTAAAGTGTTAGAAAAGATAATCACATGTTAATTGAACACAACGTCCCCCTCGAACTAGATAGAGAAGTTTAACTAGTCATATTTGTGGGTTTCATACTTATTGGGGAGTGTTCGCCTTGTATCACCTCCACAATATAATAGATTATACTTCACTATCACAAATAATATACAAAAATATAGAAACAAGGAAATAAATGCTAAGAAATAAATAGAGAAGTTTAATCACTTATATATGCTTTGGTTAAATATTTTTAGCAGTATTCGCCTTGTATCACCTCCACAATATATGGGAAACTATCTTTCTCAAACATGAAAAATAAGAGGAAGAGAGAAACTAGCTTAGAAATGATCCGCTAATCATATTTACGGCCGAAGTATCATTGATCGATTATTGGTACCTAATTTAGGCTTTTTTTTCTTCCGTCGGAATATGAGAAACTAAGATCATTCAAGCTAGAACTAAGAACAAATGAAGAAGAGAATTTTTATTGAGGAGAAAGTTGGAGAGAATAACTAGCTAATTCTCTCTACATTAGTTGTGTCTTCCTTCCTTACAAATGCCTCTATTTATAGGCAAAATTTCATAAGAAAATATAATAAAAAATTACACTCATGCACCATCATGGGTTTATTGAATTGTATCCACCAAATCATGATATTGAAATTGCATCATGGTGTAGGTAAGCATCTTGGATGAATTATGCAATTGGAATTTCCTCTTTTGGATAATTTAATAGAAAGTTGTGAATTTTCTATCAAAAGATGGCCCAAGGAATCCTCCATACGTAACACTCTCGCTTACCCATTTTTGACCATCATATGATCCGAATCATTTGAAGTCATGAACACCAGAGTTGTAGCCCTTTCAGTCTTCTTTCCACAGGAACAATAATCGGGTCAATTCGATTTTTGTAGCTAAAGTTCTGGTCAAATTACTGCACTACGCAAGTAAATCTGAGTTGCTGATTTTTGCGATATGACACTTTTAGTCATTTTTCTTCAAACGGCCATAACGTTAACTAGGAAACTCTGATTTCGGATTCGGAAAAAGTTTGGGAATCCTCTTTTGATGTTCTTAAACGTTGGCACAAGAAAAATTATAAAAATAACTTTTCATAAAATTGAATCGGAGGCCCTCCATCTTTGATTCGCTTGCATTTTGGTCCCGAGTTTCTGTTTTCATTCGATTTTCATCCATTTTGACTCCTTTTGATTCTTTGTGACCCTAAACACCAAAATAAAGGAAAAACACATAAAACGGAACATATAACACTAATAAAACACACAAACACGTAAAATAGAAGAATTATTTAAGTGTTTTTCTAGCACTTATCAAACTTCCCCACACTTAGATCAATTGTTAAGCCTCGAACAACAACATTATGACACAAAACAACACAATGATTTTACATGAGATAAAACACTTTAAACATTGAAATCCTATTACAGATAGTGACTTATTTAATAAACATTCTCTCGAACCATGAAAATTTCACTTCTTCTCAAATACACAATGGCTTGTGAGTGTGTGCAATTGAGGTTATCATCCCATCACTAACTGGAACCAAATGAAAGCTTACGATGTTCTATCCAAATCGACCGAAATGGTCAAATCTCCTTTCACCTCTCGTAATCCCACTCTTATTTTACAATGATTCCCATAGATACTAAAAATTACTCAGTTTACCAAAAATCATCAACCGTTAGCACTGCAAAGAAAAAAAATGGGCATGTCAGGTGTTTTATCACAAATATGTTTTCAATTTAAAAAGTGTTAGATTAAACACTTCAAACCACGGAGAAAATTTATTTATCTAACTTCACACTTGGGTAGCTATCACATTTCTTGTTTTTTTTTTTTATGTTTTTTTTTCTTTTTTTTTGATGAAGAAGAAGAAGAAGAAGAGTTTTGCAATTTTCTTTTCAGCTTTTACCCCACAAGTAGCTTTCACACTAACCCCTTTCATTGGAGGTACCCTTCTTCACCCATTCGAGGTGACGATCTTTCACTCTCCGAGGCAGGTCGCTCTTTCCTGTGGTCCCTCTCCTTATTTCGAATATAAAAGTAAAATTCATTCTCAGCATAGGTCAGTGCTTTTTCAAAACTTTTTTAAACTCAGTCAATAAAAGACATATTCACAAAAAACAGATACCACGCGATTATAACTCCACCTTGCTAACAATTGATGTTTCCTGGTTACTTTGAGCAGGACGAATGGATAGAAAAAAGAAAAGAAAAAGCTAGTTTACTATGGTCTAGAAAAATTAAAAAAATCAACATTTTCAACCTTCAATTTGTATTCCAGAGAACGATAGTAAATTACCTATAAATGTGCTCAGATAAATTTGCCAGCTGCGCTTGGAGAAGAACAGAACACATTTTTTTTTCGAGATCTTGTAGTTTCAGCTAAGTCACACAAATTAAGCTCAATCATATTCAAAAGTTGCTATCTCATGCAAAATCGTCGATACAAATAAAAAAATCACACACTACCACAATATGCCACTCCCCCACACTTAAATTCTACATTGTCGCCAATGTAGAAGTATAGATAGCATTAAAAAAAAAGAAGAAATAGAAACTCCCCTATGGTAAGCAATGAGTTGTGCCGATTTGGGGATGGTGGTTGCACAATGTAGCACTTCTTAGGAACACTTCAACAATCCAAGAGTAAGAGACCCTCTGAACATCTTGCAGTAGTATTCACATCAAATTAATGACATGATTCCATCAAGTCTGATACACATGGAAAGTATATGAATCAGCATACTCTCTACAAAACAGTTTGACAGCCAACCTTAATGAAAAGGTCCTCCATATCGCCACATGACACATAGGCATGTTTACCATTCAATAAAGAACAGCCCCACTAGAACCAACAAATGAGAGAACGTTTAGAGCAGAACGTCCAACTCAGACACTTTTCAAATGAATGAGACGTAGTTTTACATCTTCGGATGGGTGCTAGTGATCACGCTCAAAAAGTTGCTGCTCAATGGTTAGGCCATCGAGTTTGGTTTCCAACAGACGTTGTCGTTGCTCCAACAAATTATCAAACTCTCTCACACTGATTTCGAGCTGGCTATTTCTCCTGATAGAATTTTCGGCCCTGCACCTAATCGGTCCATCCTTGAAGAAAACAACATGTCTATATTGTGAATAAGTTTGATTTCTAGTACAATGAGGTCCATCTAATAGCTTTCCACATTTAAAGCAACATTTAAGGGGCTTAGCACGTCGTTTGCGAGCAGATCGTGATGATTCTGCCCCAAAAGCGATAACGTTCCAAAGGGAATGCTCATACTTATCAACAAGTTGAACAATTTGAATCTTGATATCAATAGGCATAGAAAAAGAGTCGAGTACTTGTAGAAGAGCAACAATACGTAGAGGAGATGCCATGAGAGAAGTGAGAATTCAATTCTTAAAGCTCTATCTACAAAAGAAAAACTTGTGAGAGAGGAAGGAGAAAGAAGACAGTTCTTTGAGGTCTACTGAAAATGACCAGTTTAACGCCTTTGGGCGGGATACAAGAACCAATATCCAAGGTTTTTTTAATTAATTAATAAAAGCAACTAAATTAGTTAACCGTTCCCTGGCAACGGCGCGAAAAACTTGGGAGCGTGGTTGTCGCTATACGCCAAAATTTATTTTATTTCCTTACTCGGTTTCAAAACTACAAATTAATGTAGAAGTGGCAAGTAAGTGTCAAACCCAAGAGGAACGGTGTTTAATGTAGTTATTTTTATCAATTAATATAGAAGGGCGGTTTTGTGAAGTTGAATGAAATTTGAAAATAAAATGACAAAATAAAAGAGATGAAATGAAACAATTGAACTAAATATCTAGCCCTCGGGTTCGGTTGTGTCAACAACTTGTGTTTATCTTTCCCATGCAACGTGTTACTATTCCTTCTTCAATTTATCAACTCCAATTAACCAAGATGATCTGATTAATGAATTCTTCCTGAAGTGTATTAAATTAAAGTGAGTTCTTTAACTTTACATCTAGCTATTGGATAACCCTAAACAAGTTCTTAGGATTTAATGCAAAGCTAGTATGCAATGAACGAGAAGAATGAGTTGAATTAGATGAATAATTTCACAAACTCGAAATAAAGCATCTAAGTTTATTTGTTAATAAATATGCACGATATTCATTTTCTACTTTGGATTGGAATCTAATGATATTTACGGATCACGAGTTCCAATCCTAGTATGTAACTTGAATTTACAGATTAATTGATTCAATTGGCCAAGATGAATGCAATAATCACATAAACTCAAAAACAGGTTTACAAGCATAACAAACCAACAAATTGAAGTGGAGGAACAGATAAAACGTTACTAAAGTGTTAGAAAAGATAATCACATGTTAATTGAACACAACGTCCCCCTCGAACTAGATAGAGAAGTTTAACTAGTCATATTTGTGGGTTTCATACTTATTGGGGAGTGTTCGCCTTGTATCACCTCCACAATATAATAGATTATACTTCACTATCACAAATAATATACAAAAATATAGAAACAAGGAAATAAATGCTAAGAAATAAATAGAGAAGTTTAATCACTTATATATGCTGGTTAAATATTTTTTAGCGAGTATTCGCCTTGTATCACCTCCACAATATATGGGAAACTATCTTTCTCAAATATGAAAAATAAGAGGAAGAGAGAAACTAGCTTAGAAATGATCCGCTAATCATATTTACGGCCGAAGTATCATTGATCGATTATTGGTACCTAATTTAGGCTTTTTTCTTCTTGTCGAATATGAGAAACTAAGATCATTCATGCTAGAACTAAGAACAAATGAAGAAGAGAATTTTTATTGAGGAGAAAGTTGGAGAGAATAACTAGCTAATTCTCTCTACATTAGTTGTGTCTTCCTTCCTTACAAATGCCTCTATTTATAGGCAAAATTTCATAAGAAAATATAATAAAAAATTACACTCATGCACCATCATGGGTTTATTGAATTGTATCCACCAAATCATGATATTGAAATTGCATCATGGTGTAGGTAAGCATCTTGGATGAATTATGCAATTGGAATTTCCTCTTTTGGATAATTTAATAGAAAGTTGTGAATTTTCTATCAAAAGATGGCCCAAGGAATCCTCCATACAGAACACTCTCGGTTTTACCCATTTTTGACCATCATATGATCCGAATCATTTGAAGTCATGAACACCAAAGTTGTAGCCCTTTCAATCTTCTTTCCACAGGAACAATAATCGGGTCAATTCGATTTTTGTAGCTAAAGTTCTGGTCAAATTACTGCACTACGCAAGTAAATCTGAGTTGCTGATTTTTGCGATATGACACTTTTAGTCATTTTTCTTCAAACGGCCATAACGTTAACTAGGAAACTCTAATTTGGGATTCGGAAAAAGTTTGGGAATCCTCTTTTGATGTTCTTAAACATTGGCACAAGAAAATTATAAAAATAACTTTTCATAAAATTGAATCGAGGCCCTCCATCTTTGATTCGCTTGCATTTTGGTCCCGAAGTTTACTGTTTTCATTCGATTTTCATCCATTTTGACTCCTTTTGATTCTTTGTGACCCGAAACACCACAATAAAGGAAAAACACATAAAACGGAACATATAACACTAATAAAACACACAAACATGTAAAATAGAAGAATTATTTAAGTGTTTTTCTAGCACTTATCAAACTTCCCCACACTTAGACTGTTGTTAAGCCTCGAACAACAAACATTATGACACAAAACAACACAATGATTTTACATGAGATAAACAACTTTAAACATTGAAATCCTATTACGAGATAGTGACTTATTTAATAAACATTCTCTAGAACCATGAAAATTTCACTTCTTCTCAAATACACAATGGCTTGTGAGTGTGTGCAATTGAGGTTATCATCCCATCACTAACTGGAACCAAATGAAAGCTTACGATGTTCAATCCAAATCCTGACCCGAAATGGTCAAATCTCCTTTCACCTCTCGTAATCCCACTCTTATTTTACAATGATTCCCATAGATACTAAAAATTACTCAGTTTACCAAAAATCATCAACCGTTAGCACTGCAAAGAAAAAAAATGGGCATGGCAGGTGTTTTATCACAAATATGTTTTCAATTTAAAAAGTGTTAGATTAAACACTTCAAACCACTGAGAAAATTTATTTATCTAACTTCACACTTGGGTAGCTATCACATTTCTTGTTTTTTTTTATGTTTTTTTTTCTTTTTTTTTTTGATGAAGAAGAAGAAGAAGAAGAAGAAGAAAAAGAAGAAGAGTTTTGCAATTTTCTTTTCAGCTTTTACCCCACAAGTAGCTTTCACACTAACCCCTTTCATTGGAGGTACCCTTCTTCACCAATTCGAGGTGACGATCTTTCACTCTTCGAGGCAGGTCGCTCTTTCCTGTGGTCCCTCTCCTTATTTCGAATATAAAAGTAAAATTCATTCTCAGCATAGGTCAGTGCTTTTTCAAAACTTTTTTAAACTCAGTCAATAAAAGACATATTCACAAAAAGCAGATACCATGCGATTATAACTCCACCTTGCTAACAATTGATGTTTCCTGGTTACTTTGAGCAGGACGAATGGATAGAAAAAAGAAAAGAAAAAGTTAGTTTACTATGGTCTAGAAAAATAAAAAAAATCAACATTTTCAACCTTCAATTTGTATTCCAGAGAACGATAGTAAATTACCTATAAATGTGCTCAGATAAATTTGCCAGCTGTGCTTGGAGAAGAACAGAACACATTTTTTTTTTCGAGATCTTGTAGTTTCAGCTAAGTCACACAAATTAAGCTCAATTATATTCAAAAGTTGCTATCTCATGCAAAATCGTCGATACAAATAAAAAAAATCACACGCAGACCACAATATGCCACTCCCCCACACTTAAATTCTACATTGTCGCCAATGTAGAAGTATAGATAGCATTAAAAAAAAAGAAGAAATAGAAACTCCCTATGGTAAGCAAATGAGTTGTGCCGATTTGGGGATGGTGGTTGCACAATGTAGCACTTCTTAGGAACACTTCAACAATCCAAGAGTAAGAGACCCTCAACATCTTGCAAGAGTATTCACATCAAATTAATGACATGATTCCATCAAGTCGATCCACATGGAAAGTATCTGAATCAAAGATACTCTCTACAAAAAGCAGTTTGATGTACCAACCTTAATGAAAAGGTCCTCCATATCGCCACATGACACATAGGCATGTTTACCATTCAATAAAGAACACCACTAGAACCAACAAATGGGAGAACGTTTAGAGCGAGCGTCCAACTCGGACACTTTTCAAATGAATGAGACGTAGTTTTACATCTTCGGATGGGTGCTAGTGATCACGCTCAAAAAGTTGCTGCTCAATGGTTAGGCCATCGAGTTTGGTTTCCAACAGACGTTGTCGTTGCTCCAACAAATTATCAAACTCTCTCACACTGATTTCGAAATGGGCCGTTTCTCCCGATAGAATTTTTCGCCTCGCACCTAATCGGTCCATCCTTGAAGAAAACAACATGTCTATATTGTGAATAAGTTTGATTTCTAGTACAATGAGGTCCATCTAATAGCTTTCCACATTTAAAGCAACATTTAAGGGGCTTAGCACGTCGTTTGCGAGCAGATCGTGATGATTCTGCCCCAAAAGCGATAACGTTCCAAAGGGAATGCTCATACTTATCAACAAGTTGAACAATTTGAATCTTGATATCAATAGGCATAGAAAAAGAGTCGAGTACTTGTAGAAGAGCAACAATACGTAGAGGAGATGCCACGAGAGAAGTGAGAATTCAATTCTTAAAGCTCTATCTACAAAAGAAAAACTTGTGAGAGAGGAAGGAGAAAGAAGACAGTTCTTTGAGGTCTACTGAAAATGACCAGTTTAACGCCTTTGGGCGGGATACAAGAACCAATATCCAAGGTTTTTTTTAATTAATTAATAAAAGCAACTAAATTAGTTAACCGCTCCTGGCAACGGCGTAGAAAAACTTGGGAGCGTGGTTGTAATACGCCAAAATTTATTTTATTTCCTTACTCGGTTTCAAAACTACAAATTAATGTAGAAGTGGCAAGTAAGGGTCAAACCCAAGAGGAACGGTGTTTAATGTAGTTATTTTTGTCAATTAATATAGAAGGGGGGTTTTGTGAAGTTGAATGAAATTTGAAAATAAAATGACAAAATAAAAGAGATGAAATGAAACAATTGAACTAAATATCTAGTCCTCGGGTTCGGTTGTGTCAACAACTTGTGTTTATCTTTCCCATGCAACGTGTTACTATTCCTTCTTCAATTTATCAACTCCAATTAACCAAGATGATCGATTAATGAATTCTTCCTGAAGTGTATTAAATTAAAGTGAGTTCTTTAACTTATCATCTAGCTATTGGATAACCCTAAACAAGTTCTTAGGATTTAATGCAAAGCTAGTATGAAATGAACGAGAAGAATGAGTTGAATTAGATGAATAATTTCACAAACTCGAAATAAAGCATCTAAGTTTATTTGTTAATAAATATGCACGATATTCATTTCTACTTTGGATTGAATCTAATGATATTTACTGATCAAGAGTTCCAATCCTAGTATGTAACTTGAATTTACAGATTAATTGATTCAATTGGCCAAGGTGAATGCAATAATCACATAAACTCAAAAACAGGTTTACAAGCATAACAAACCAACAAATTGAAGTGGAGGAACAGATAAAACGTTACTAAAGTGTTAGAAAAGATAATCACATGTTAATTGAACACAACGTCCCCCTCGAACTAGATAGAGAAGTTTAACTAGTCATATTTGTGGGTTTCATACTTATTGGGGAGTGTTCGCCTTGTATCACCTCCACAATATAATAGATTATACTTCACTATCACAAATAATATACAAAAATATAAAAACAAGGAAATAAATGCTAAGAAATAAATAGAGAAGTTTAATCACTTATATATGTCAAGCTAAATATTTTTTAGCGAGTATTCGCCTTGTATCACCTCCACAATATATGGGAAACTATCTTTCTCAAACATGAAAAATAAGAGGAAGAGAGAAACTAGCTTAGAAATGATCCGCTAATCATATTTACGGCCGAAGTATCATTGATCGATTATTGGTACCTAATTTAGGCTTTTTTTTCTTCCGTCGGAATATGAGAAACTAAGATCATTCAAGCTAGAACTAAGAACAAATGAAGAAGAGAATTTTTATTGAGGAGAAAGTTGGAGAGAATAACTAGCTAATTCTCTCTACATTGGTTGTGTTTTCCTTCCTTACAAATGCCTCTATTTATAGGCAAAATTTCATAAGAAAATACAATAAAAAATTACACTCATGCACCATCATGGGTTTATTGAATTGTATTCACCAAATCATGATATTGAAATTGCATCATGGTGTAGGTAAGCATCTTGGATGAATTATGCAATTGGAATTTCCTCTTTTGGATAATTTAATAGAAAGTTGTGAATTTTCTATCAAAAGATGGCCCAAGGAATCCTCCATACAGAACACTCTCGGTTTTACCCATTTTTGACCATCATATGATCCGAATCATTTGAAGTCATGAACACCAGAGTTGTAGCCCTTTCAGTCTTCTTTCCACAGGAACAATAATCCGGTCAATTCGATTTTTGTAGCTAAAGTTCTGATCAAATTACTGCACTACGCAAGTAAATCTGAGTTGCTGATTTTTGCGATATGACACTTTTAGTCATTTTTCTTCAAACGGCCATAACGTTAACTAGGAAACTCTGATTTTGGATTCGGAAAAAGTTTGGGAATCCTCTTTTGATGTTCTTAAACATTGGCACAAGAAAAATTATAAAAATAACTTTTCATAAAATTGAATCGGAGGCCCTCCATCTTTGATTCGCTTGCATTTTGGTCCCGAGTTTCTGTTTTCATTCGATTTTCATCCATTTTGACTCCTTTTTATTCTTTGTGAACCTAAACACCACAATAAAGGAAAAACACATAAAACGGAACATATAACACTAATAAAACACACAAACACGTAAAATAGAAGAATTATTTAAGTGTTTTTCTAGCACTTATCAAACTTCCCCATTATTTTAGACTGTTGTTCGCCCTCGAACAACAACATTATGACACAAAACAACACAATGATTTTACATGAGATAAAACAATCAGAAACATTGAAATCCTATTACGTATAGTGACTTATTTAATAAACATTCTCCCGAACCATGAAAATTTCACTTCTTCTCAAATACACAATGGCTTGTGAGTGTGTGCAATTGAGGTTATCATCCCATCACTAACTGGAACCAAGTGAAAGCTTACGATGTTCTATCAAAATCCTGACCCGAAATGGTCAAATCTCCTTTGACCTCTCGTAATCCCACTCTTATTTTACAATGATTCCCATAGATACTAAAAATTACTCAGTTTACTAAAAATCATCAAACTCAGGTGCTTAGCACCGCAAAGAAAAAAAAAAAAATGGGCATGGTGTGTTTTATCACAAATATGTTTTCAATTTAAAAGTGTTAGATTAAACACTTCAAACCACTGAGAAAATTTATTTATCTAACTTCACACTTGGGTAGCTATCACATTTCTTGTTTTTTTTTTATGTTTTTTTTTCTTTCTTTTTGATGAAGAAGAAGAAGAAGAAGAGTTTTGCAATTTTCTTTTCAGCTTTTACCCCACAAGTAGCTTTCACACTAACCCCTTTCATTGGAGGTACCCTTCTTCACCCATTCGAGGTGACGATCTTTCACTCTCCGAGGCAGGTCGCTCTTTCCTGTGGTCCCTCTCCTTATTTCGAATATAAAAGTAAAATTCATTCTCAAAGATAGGTCAAGCTTTTTCAAAACTTTTTAAACTCAAATAAAAGACATATTCACAAAAAAATGATACCACGCGATTATAACTCCACCTTGCTAACAATTGATGTTTCCTGGTTACTTTGAGCAGGACGAATGGATAGAAAAAAGAAAAGAAAAAGCTAGTTTACTATGGTCTAGAAAAATTAAAAAAATCAACATTTTCAACCTTCAATTTGTATTCCAGAGAACGATAGTAAATTACCTATAAATGTGCTCAGATAAATTTGCCAGCTGCGCTTGGAGAAGAACAGAACACATTTTTTTTTCGAGATCTTGTAGTTTCAGCTAAGTCACACAAATTAAGCTCAATCATATTCAAAAGTTGCTATCTCATGCAAAATCGTCGATACAAATAAAAAAAATCACACGCAGACCACAATATGCCACTCCCCCACACTTAAATTCTACATTGTCGCCAATGTAGAAGTATAGATAGCATTAAAAAAAAGAAGAAATAGAAACTCCCCTATGGTAAGCAATGAGTTGTGCCGATTTGGGGATGGTGGTTGCACAATGTAGCACTTCTTAGGAACACTTCAACAATCCAAGAGTAAGAGACCCTCTGAACATCTTGCAGTAGTATTCACATCAAATTAATGACATGATTCCATCAAGTCTGATACACATGGAAAGTATCTGAATCAGCATACTCTCTACAAAACAGTTTGACAGCCAACCTTAATGAAAAGGTCCTCCATATCGCCACATGACACATAGGCATGTTTACCATTCAATAAAGAACAGCCCCACTAGAACCAACAAATGGGAGAACGTTTAGAGCACAACGTCCAACTCAGACACTTTTCAAATGAATGAGATGTAGTTTTACATCTTCGGATGGGTGCTAGTGATCACGCTCAAAAAGTTGCTGCTCAATGGTTAGGCCATCGAGTTTTGTTTCCAACAGACGTTGTCGTTGTTCCAACAAATTATCAAACTCTCTCACACTGATTTCGAGCTGGCTGTTTCTCCTGATAGAATTTTTGGCCCTGCACCTAATCGGTCCATCCTTGAAGAAAACAACATGTCTATATTGTGAATAAGTTTGATTTCTAGTACAATGAGGTCCATCTAATAGCTTTCCACATTTAAAGCAACATTTAAGGGGCTTAGCACGTCGTTTGCGAGCAGATCGTGATGATTACGCTAAAAGCGATAACGTTCCAAAGGGAATGCTCATACTTATCAACAAGTTGAACAATTTGAATCTTGATATCAATAGGCATAGAAAAAGAGTCGAGTACTTGTAGAAGAGCAACAATACGTAGAGGAGATGCCACGAGAGAAGTGAGAATTCAATTCTTAAAGCTCTATCTACAAAAGAAAAACTTGTGAGAGAGGAAGGAGAAAGAAGACAGTTCTTTGAGGTCTACTGAAAATGACCAGTTTAACGCCTTTGGGCGGGATACAAGAACCAATATCCAAGGTTTTTTTTAATTAATTAATAAAAGCAACTAAATTAGTTAACCGTTCCCTGGCAACGGCGTGAAAAACTTGGGAGCGTGGTTGTCGCAATACGCCAAAATTTATTTTATTTCCTTACTCGGTTTCAAAACTACAAATTAATGTAGAAGTGGCAAGTAAGGGTCAAACCCAAGAGGAACGGTGTTTAATGTAGTTATTTTTGTCAATTAATATAGAAGGGGGGTTTTGTGAAGTTGAATGAAATTTGAAAATAAAATGACAAAATAAAAGAGATGAAATGAAACAATTGAACTAAATATCTAGTCCTCGGGTTCGGTTGTGTCAACAACTTGTGTTTATCTTTCCCATGCAACGTGTTACTATTCCTTCTTCAATTTATCAACTCCAATTAACCAAGATGATCTGATTAATGAATTCTTCCTGAAGTGTATTAAATTAAAGTGAGTTCTTTAACTTATCATCTAGCTATTGGATAACCCTAAACAAGTTCTTAGGATTTAATGCAAAGCTAGTATGAAATGAACGAGAAGAATGAGTTGAATTAGATGAATAATTTCACAAACTCGAAATAAAGCATCTAAGTTTATTTGTTAATAAATATGCACGATATTCATTTTCTACTTTGGATTGGAATCTAATGATATTTACGGATCAAGAGTTCCAATCCTAGTATGTAACTTGAATTTACAGATTAATTGATTCAATTGGCCAAGGTGAATGCAATAATCACATAAACTCAAAAACAGGTTTACAAGCATAACAAACCAACAAATTGAAGTGGAGGAACAGATAAAACGTTACTAAAGTGTTAGAAAAGATAATCACATGTTAATTGAACACAACGTCCCCCTCGAACTAGATAGAGAAGTTTAACTAGTCATATTTGTGGGTTTCATACTTATTGGGGAGTGTTCGCCTTGTATCACCTCCACAATATAATAGATTATACTTCACTATCACAAATAATATACAAAAATATAAAAACAAGGAAATAAATGCTAAGAAATAAATAGAGAAGTTTAATCACTTATATATGCTGGTTAAATATTTTTTAGCGAGTATTCGCCTTGTATCACCTCCACAATATATGGGAAACTATCTTTCTCAAACATGAAAAATAAGAGGAAGAGAGAAACTAGCTTAGAAATGATCCGCTAATCATATTTACGGCCGAAGTATCATTGATCGATTATTGGTACCTAATTTAGGCTTTTTTTTCTTCCGTCGGAATATGAGAAACTAAGATCATTCAAGCTAGAACTAAGAACAAATGAAGAAGAGAATTTTTATTGAGGAGAAAGTTGGAGAGAATAACTAGCTAATTCTCTCTACATTAGTTGTGTCTTCCTTCCTTACAAATGCCTCTATTTATAGGCAAAATTTCATAAGAAAATATAATAAAAAATTACACTCATGCACCATCATGGGTTTATTGAATTGTATCCACCAAATCATGATATTGAAATTGCATCATGGTGTAGGTAAGCATCTTGGATGAATTATGCAATTGGAATTTCCTCTTTTGGATAATTTAATAGAAAGTTGTGAATTTTCTATCAAAAGATGGCCCAAGGAATCCTCCATACAGAACACTCTCGGTTTTACCCATTTTTGACCATCATATGATCCGAATCATTTGAAGTCATGAACACCAAAGTTGTAGCCCTTTCAATCTTCTTTCCACAGGAACAATAATCGGGTCAATTCGATTTTTGTAGCTAAAGTTCTGGTCAAATTACTGCACTACAAGTAAATCGAGTTCTTTGATTTTTGCGATATGACACTTTTAGTCATTTTTCTTCAAACGGCCATAACGTTAACTAGGAAACTCTAATTTGGGATTCGGAAAAAGTTTGGGAATCCTCTTTTGATGTTCTTAAACATTGGCACAAGAAAAATTATAAAAATAACTTTTCATAAAATTGAATCGGAGGCCCTCCATCTTTGATTCGCTTGCATTTTGGTCCCGAGTTTCTGTTTTCATTCGATTTTCATCCATTTTGACTCCTTTTGATTCTTTGTGACCCTAAACACCACAATAAAGGAAAAACACATAAAACGGAACATATAACACTAATAAAACACACAAACACGTAAAATAGAAGAATTATTTAAGTGTTTTTCTAGCACTTATCAAACTTCCCCACACTTAGACTGTTGTTCGCCCTCGAACAACAACATTATGACACAAAACAACACAATGATTTTACATGAGATAAACAACTTTAAACATTGAAATCCTATTACAGATAGTGACTTATTTAATAAACATTCTCCCGAACCATGAAAATTTCACTTCTTCTCAAATACACAATGGCTTGTGAGTGTATGCAATTGAGGTTATCATCCCATCACTAACTGGAACCAAATGAAAGCTTACGATGTTCTATCCAAATCCTGACCCGAAATGGTCAAATCTCCTTTCACCTCTCGTAATCCCACTCTTATTTTACAATGATTCCCATAGATACTAAAAATTACTCAGTTTACCAAAAATCATCAACCGTTAGCACTGCAAAGAAAAAAAATGGGCATGGCAGGTGTTTTATCACAAATATGTTTTCAATTTAAAAAGTGTTAGATTAAACACTTCAAACCACTGAGAAAATTTATTTATCTAACTTCACACTTGGGTAGCTATCACATTTCTTGTTTTTTTTATGTTTTTTTTTCTTTTTTTTTTGATGAAGAAGAAGAAGAAGAAGAGTTTTGCAATTTTCTTTTCAGCTTTTACCCCACAAGTAGCTTTCACACTAACCCCTTTCATTGGAGGTACCCTTATTCACCCATTCGAGGTAACGATCTTTGACTCTTCGAGGCAGGTCGCTTTTTCCTGTGGTCCCTCTCCTTATTTCGAATATAAAAGTAAAATTCATTCTCAGCATAGGTCAGTGCTTTTTCAAAACTTTTTTAAACTAAGTCAATAAAAGACATATTCACAAAAAGCAGATACCATGCGATTATAACTCCACCTTGCTAACAATTGATGTTTCCTGGTTACTTTGAGCAGGACGAATGGATAGAAAAAAGAAAAGAAAAAGTTAGTTTACTACGGTCTTGAAAAATAAAAAACATCAACATTTTCAACCTTCAATTTGTATTCCAGAGAACGATAGTAAATTACCTATAAATATGCTCAGATAAATTTGCCAGCTGTGCTTGGAGAAGAACAGAACACATTTTTTTTTTCGAGATCTTGTAGTTTCAGCTAAGTCACACAAATTAAGCTCAATCATATTCAAAAGTTGCTATCTCATGCAAAATCGTCGATACAAATAAAAAAATCACACGCAGACCACAATATGCCACTCCCCTCATTATCTTTAAATTCTACATTGTCGCCAATGTAGAAGTATAGATAGCATTAAAAAAAAGAAGAAATAGAAACTCCCCTATGGTAAGCAATGAGTTGTGCCGATTTGGGGATGGTGGTTGCACAATGTAGCACTTCTTAGGAACACTTCAACAATCCAAGAGTAAGAGACCCTCTGAACATCTTGCAGTAGTATTCACATCAAATTAATGACATGATTCCATCAAGTCTGATCCACATGGAAAGTATCTGAATCAGCATACTCTCTACAAAACAGTTTGACAGCCAACCTTAATGAAAAGGTCCTCCTTATCGCCACATGACACATAGGCATGTTTACCTTTCAATAAAGAACAGCCCCACTAGAACCAACAAATGGGAGAACGTTTAGAGCGTAACGTCCAACTCGTGACACTTTTCAAATGAATGAGACGTGGTTTTACATCTTCGGATGGGTGCTAGTGATCACGCTCAAAAGTTGCCGCCAATGGTTAGGCCATCGAGTTTGGTTTCCAACAGACGTTGTCGTTGCTCCAACAAATTATCAAACTCTCTCACACTGATTTCGAGCTGGCTGTTTCTCCTGATAGAATTTTCGGCCCTGCACCTAATCGGTCCATCCTTGAAGAAAACAACATGTCTATATTGTGAATAAGTTTGATTTCTAGTACAATGAGGTCCATCTAATAGCTTTCCACATTTAAAGCAACATTTAAGGGGCTTAGCACGTCGTTTGCGAGCAGATCGTGATGATTCTGCCCCAAAAGCGATAACGTTCCAAAGGGAAAGCTCATACTTATCAACAAGTTGAACAATTTGAATCTTGATATCAATAGGCATAGAAAAAGAGTCGAGTACTTGTAGAAGAGCAACAATACGTAGAGGAGATGCCATGAGAGAAGTGAGAATTCAATTCTTAAAGCTCTATCTACAAAAGAAAAACTTGTGAGAGAGGAAGGAGAAAGAAGACAGTTCTTTGAGGTCTAACGAAAATGACCAGTTTAACGCCTTTGGGCGGGATACAAGAACCAATATCCAAGGTTTTTTTTAATTAATTAATAAAAGCAACTAAATTAGTTAACTGCTCCTCTGGCAACGCGGAAAAACTTGGGAGCGTGGTTGTCGCAATATGCCAAAATTTATTTTATTTCCTTACTCGGTTTCAAAACTACAAATTAATGTAGAAGTGGCAAGTAAGGGTCAAACCCAAGAGGAACGGTGTTTAATGTAGTTATTTTTATCAATTAATATAGAATGGGGGTTTTGTGAAGTTGAATGAAATTTGAAAATAAAATGACAAAATAAAAGAGATGAAATGAAACAATTGAACTAAATATCTAGTCCTCGGGTTCGGTTGTGTCAACAACTTGTGTTTATCTTTCCCATGCAACGTGTTACTATTCCTTCTTCAATTTATCAACTCCAATTAACCAAGATGATCTGATTAATGAATTCTTCCTGAAGTGTATTAAATTAAAGTGAGTTCTTTAACTTAACATCTAGCTATTGGATAACCCTAAACAAGTTCTTAGGATTCAATGCAAAGCTAGTATGAAATGAACGAGAAGAATGATTTGAATTAGATGAATAATTTCACAAACTCGAAATAAAGCATCTAAGTTTATTTGTTAATAAATATGCACGATATTCATTTTCTGCTTTGGATTGGAATCTAATGATATTTACGGATCAAGAGTTCCAATCCTAGTATGTAACTTGAATTTACAGATTAATTGATTCAATTGGCCAAGGTGAATGCAATAATCACATAAACTCAAAAACAGGTTTACAAGCATAACTAACCAACAAATTGAAGTGGAGGAACAGATAAAACGTTACTAAAGTGTTAGAAAAGATAATCACATGTTAATTGAACACAACGTCCCCCTCGAACTAGATAGAGAAGTCTAACTAGTCATATTTGTGGGTTTCATACTTATTGGGGAGTGTTCGCCTTGTATCACCTCCACAATATAATAGATTATACTTCACTATCACAAATAATATGCAAAAATATAGAAACAAGGAAATAAATGCTAAGAAATAAATAGAGAAGTTTAATCACTTATATATGCTGGTTAAATATTTTTTAGCGAGTATTCGCCGTGTATCACCTCCACAATATATGGGAAACTATCTTTCTAAAACATGAAAAATAAGAGGAAGAGAGAAACTAGCTTAGAAATGATCCGCTAATCATATTTACAGCCGAAGTATCATTGATCGATTATTGGTACCTAATTTAGGCTTTTTTTTCTTCCGTCGGAATATGAGAAACTAAGATCATTCAAGCTAGAACTAAGAACAAATGAAGAAGAGAATTTTTATTGAGGAGAAAGTTGGAGAGAATAACTAGCTAATTCTCTCTACATTGGTTGTGTCTTCCTTCCTAACAAATGCCTCTATTTATAGGCAAAATTTCATAAGAAAATATAATAAAAAATTACACTCATGCACCATCATGGGCTTATTAAATTGTATCCACCAAATCATGATATTGAAATTGCATCATGGTGTAGATAAGCATCTTGGCTGAATTATGCAATTGGAATTTCCTCTTTTGGATAATTTAATAGAAAGTTATGAATTTTATATCAAAAGATGGCCCAAGGAATCCTCCATACAGAACACTCTAGGTTCTACCCATTTTGACCATCATATGATCCGAATCATTTGAAGTCGTGAACACCAAAGCTGTAGCCCTCTGAGTCTTCTTTCCACAGGAACAAGAATCAGGTCAATTCGATTTTTGTAGCTAAAGTTCTGGTCAAATTATTGTACTACGCCAGTAAATCTGAGTTGCTGATTTTTGCGATATGATACTTTTAGTCATTTTTCTTCAAACGACCATAACTTTAACTAGGAAACTCTTATTTTGAATTCGGAAAAAGTTTGGGAATCCTCTTTTGACGTTCTTAAACATTGGCACAAGAAAAATTATAAAAATAACTTTTCATAAAATTGCGTCGGAGGCCCTCCATCTTTGATTCGCTTGCATTTTGGTCCCGAGTTTCCATTTTCATTCGATTTTCACCCATTTTGACTCATTTTTATTCTTTGTGACCCTAAACACCACAATAAAGGAAAAACACAAAAAACGGAACATATAACACTAATAAAACACACAAACACGTAAAATAGAAGAGTTATTTAAGTACTTTTCTAGCACTCACAAGTGGGCATTTGGCCCGAAAACCCGCAGGCCCGAATCGGTTTGGGTCGATTTTTTGGGCCATCGGGTCGGTTTTCAGGTTGGCCCGAACCAACCCGAAAACCGATTGGTTTTAAGAAAATAAAAAAATAAAAAAAAAAGAAAAATATCCAAAATTTATGCCCAAAAACCCGAAACCCGAACCGATTGAAACCGACCCGAATCGGTTCGGGTCGATTTCGGGCCGAGAAACCTGCCCGTCAGTTCGGTTTTGGGCCGGGACCCTTCAAACCGATTGGCATCGGGTCGGTTTTCGGGTCGGGCCCAAACCCGACCCGCCGACCCGTTGCCCAGCCCTACTAGCACTTACCAACCCATCCATACACACACATATACACGGATATATATCGATACATACATACACCATCGCATACATACACGCATATACGCATAGAACTCAGCCAAAAATTTCAACCACGCTCAAAAATCCACTTCACAATGCAAAAATTATACCTACACCTTCCTTTACCTCTATAGAGCATCTGGTATAGTTTAATTTCGAAAATTTTTGAAGAATCGATCGAATTTTGAAAATACCAAAATTTTTTCTTAGAGTTCTAGCTTCAATTTCTCCCCACGCACTCAATATTTCTTCAAATTGACTTCACCACTAGCTTCACCACCTTCAATTCCACCTTCGCCACCTTTTTCGCCACCAAAAATTGAATGAAATGTCGAGAGTGTGAGAGAGCCGAGAGAGAGAGAGAGTAGCCGAGAGGGGAGAGAGAGAGCCGGGTAAAGAAGAGATGACCCAGAATCTGGATATTTCAAGCTAGTCCCTCAAGTTCTATCCTTAGTTTAAGTTGGTCCCTATAATTTATTTAATTTTCAAATCCCCAACTTTCAATTGTTACAATTTAGTCCCTCAATATTATTTACAGATTTAATCCCCCATCTTATTTATTTTATTTAAATGAGCCCTCAAATTTTATTTAATTTCAAGTCCCCAACTTTCAATTGTTGTAATTTGACCCCTAAACTTTTATTTCACTTTTAATCCTTAAATTTCTTTTTCATATTTAATCTAACCCCCAAAATTCAATTGCATAATTGTCGCTCATGTTTTAGAAATCCTATAATTGAGCCCAAAATATTTTTAGTTCACTTTTATTGCATAATAGGTCCTCAAACTATTAAATTCTTTCAAATTGACCCCCAAAGTTTTGTATTCTTTCTATTTTGGTCCACAAACTTCTATATTACTTATAGATACTATATTTAAGAATATTAACATAAATTAAACTTGTTATTGACTAGACGAGGCGTACCAATAGCTAGAGGACTGATTTTCACCGCTTAGTAGACTCAAAACTCGAGAGATACTTCAGGTAGGCTCAAAAGACTCACTTTTATTTATCGTGCAATTATAGTTAATAATCTGTACTATATGAGTGCCTTCAGTATGTAATAGACTTGCCTTCGGACCAAGAGTTACCTTCGGGTATTATATTACAGAGGTTACATATCTATTTGCCTTATATATTTGTATAGATGATTAACTTGCGCAGAGCCTACTGAGTATTATTTAAATACTCACGCCTTTCATTCTTCTTACAGATTGAGGTGTCTGGAGGCGTGGCGAGTCGTGGGAGCTATATCTAAACTTATTAAATAAGATATGTCTTTTCCGTTGTTATTCGAGTAAACTGTTGTATTGGATTATGTCATTTCAAACCTTTTGAACTACTTAGCATCTTGAGTTAGACATTTTGAACGATTAGAGATCAAATAATTATAAGATACTCTATATGGTTGCTATTTAAATCGAATTTCCGCATCTTAATTATATTTTTATATAAACTTCCACATTTTTTTTAATATTTGTTATATTTCCGCATTTAATATTATATATATGTATATATATAAATAGTTTTAGAAAAAGAACTAACGTTTCGAGTTCTTCGAATTCGATGCATTACAGCTTGGTATTAGAGTGGGTCTACAGTTCTGTAGACTTGCAAATTGTTTAAAGAATTTTTTCGAAAGAAACTTTTCAAAATTTAAAATTTTTATGTCCTAAGAGGTACCACGACCATCGTCTCTCCGCCAACTCGAGGGGTAAAGAAAGAAAGTTTTTAGATTTCAAAGATTGACTTATTGAGTTTTGAAGTTCTTCTAAGAAACTATGTTTTGATATAGAATGAAAGAAGAAAGTTTCAAGAAATTTTTCAGATACAATAAGAAAGAGTATTTACGAGTGCCGGAATCACTTTAAGAAAAAGTTTATGATAGATACAATATTAAAAGTTATGTGAATGTTTGTATCTATTTAAAGTCAAAAGAGTCTCTTTGAAGGATTTTACGAGAATTAAAAGTTGATACGGCATTAGAATATTTTGAAAGTAGTTGTATCTGAATTGAGGGATTCTATATCCAGAAAAGAAAGAGTAAAGTACTTTTGTTTGAGAGGGAAGGAAACCGAGTTTGAGCCTAAGCATGAAATCTCCAAAATAAAGCATGACTTAAATTATATTTTGTAATATTTCTAATCCTCGAAATTGACTTCATGATTTGAAGCACTTACTGACTACTATGTAAGGATATTTATTCTCCCCCATTGTCTCTATGAATGATGATTTGTAATTGCTGGTGGTAATTGGGACACCAAGTCAGTGTAATGTGTTCAGATAAGGTTGTAATGGATTGTGATGGACTGTAATGGAAGTTCAATTCAATGTCATGGGTTAAGAAAAGGTTGTAATGGAACGACAGACCCGATTAAGAAGGAATTGACCTATGTTGTGCTAGATATACCGAAATTCTTCAGTGAAAAGGGTAAAAGATAAGGCAAGTAAGTGTATTCACGAATATCGGCAGTGTCTGATACTAATTGATCATGGACATTGTTGATTTGATTTTGTGCACTCGAAGTGAGATTGTTTCATTGCATTGTTATGAAGTTTTAATGCAATAGAAAATGTATATATCTCATCGTTTGCATTCTGGGTCGCAAATATGCTATTTTATCCTCAAAGTGAAGTTTGTAAATTTTATACTTGCATGTTATCGTACCCTCAACGGAAAACAATTTGAGATTAAAGATTATAGATTGAGGATAATTAATAGAACCTATGGTTTTAGATTTTTGGGTTTTATACTGAGCATTAAATGTTAAAGGTTGATTTGAATTGTTTTTAATGTTGAATATGGTGGACTTGATTAGTGGTGAATCAGTTCAAATTGTATAAATTGAAGTTAAAGGTATTTGGCTGGCATGTTTATATATATATTATGTTGGGAACTTCTAATGACAAAGTTTGACGAATTTTGCTAGATTGAGGTTGGGAGAGATTATGAAGAATTCATATATAATTTTTATGAAATGAGTTTTGAGAATATCAGATTTGGATTTAGAGGATTAACTATATAAAATGTGATTGTATGATGATTTTGATTTTAAGGATGTAGCACGATTTTGAGAGTGTGATTGATTTTAAAATCTATTTGGATTTTTGGGACTTGAGGATTTGAAATGTGCGGTCAAAGGTTGTACGGTTGGAGGAATTGCCTGAGAAAGGTTTCATCCGACTAAGTGTGCCTCTATGGGGAGTACATGTATTTGTTAAGGAGAAGGAAGACAATATGAGGATGTGCATTGATTATAGAGAACGCTACAAGTTGACAATAAAGAATAAGTACCCTCTACCCAGCATTGACAAATTGTTATATCAGTTGAAGGGTGCTTCGATTTTCTGGAAGATTGATTTGAAATCAGGGTAACACCAGTTGAAGGTCAAGCCGACAGATATACCAAAGACAGTATTCAGGACACGATAGGGGCTACGTGTTTACAGTGATTCCCTTTGGTCTCATGAATGAACCTACAGTGTTCATGGATTTAATGAATTTAGCTTTTCATCAGTATTTGGACAATTTTGTCATCGTGTTTATTGATGACATATTGATCTATTAAAGGGATTCTGATCGGCATGGGGATCGGAACGTTTGAGGATTGTACTTGATGTATTGATGAGAGAGTCATTCTTGAGAACATTCAAGCCATACACGATGTAAATGAGAATATTTTAATGCAAGCTCACGAAACCATTTCCAAGTTTTCAATCGACTTTCACCATCCTCTCCAGGTTGATCAATCATTTATTTTCGAAATTTCTGAAGTTGCGATTGATTCAAAGCACATTTATTATTGCGAAAGAGATAGGGTTCAATTTCGAAAAATCGTGTTCAACATTGAGATTATTATTATAAGGCTGTGTTAGAATTTTAATTGAATTTCTAGTTTGATAAGTGAGAATGTTTTGAGCATAAGTAAAGGCAACAGTATGACGTTTTCTTTGGCTTTCCATTGAGGACGGAATGTTATTTAAATGTCTTGTGTTTAAATGATGTGTCCCATTGTGAGAAGAATTAAAAAAAAAAAAAGAAAATTTTAAAAATTTTGCTTTTTCAAACAAATTCTTGTGAAGAAACAATTTGACAAAATTTTGTTTTTCTATTGAAACTCTTGAGTTCAAATTAATGAATGTTCCATCGATTTTTCACAAAATGACTTCCACTCCTACCGAGAGATGACTATTGGATTGGGTGACAATCACATTTCAAGGGATTTTGATAGTGGACGATATATTCAGGGAAAATATTTGTGGCTCATATATAGTTGGAACATGACGAGTCATAATGATTTTGGAATTCGAGAATTGAACACTTGGAAAGAAAAGAAAGGGTTACGATTATGATATTGTTGTCAAATTTCCTTGGGTTGTACTATTTGTAATTCAAACGAATTTACATAGATGATAACGAGGTCCTTTTGGTTATTACGGACTAACTATGAGGCATATACTCGATTATTGTTATCTAAGCGATAACGTATGCGATGTTATTATGGCTTTACTATGAGGAGCACGATATGTTATGATCGAAAGGAGATTGATATGTTCAGTTAAGTAGAAAGGGTCACTTGAATACAAATCGTAAAGATAATATTGTTTTCAAAAGACAAGATTACTATGGGTTTCGTGACGGCTCTACCGAGATCCTCGAGAGGACATGATGCCATATGGGTGATTGTGGATCGACTTATGAAATCTGCACACTTTCTACCAGTTAGGATGACTCTCAGCATCGACCTGTTGGCACAGTTATATGTTAGAGAGATTGTTCGACTCCATTGGGTACCTGTGTCCATTGTTTTAGATCGAGATCCGAGGTTTACCCCAAGATTATGGGAGAGTTTACAGAAGGCTATGGGCACAAAGCTCAGATTCAGTACCGCTTACCAACCCCACACTGATGGCCAATCTGAGCGTACCATTCAGATATTGGAGGATATGTTGAGAACATGTATTTTAGACTTAGCCGGGAGTTGGGAAACTCATTTGCCACTTGTAGAGTTTTCCTACAACAATAGCTTCCCGGCCACAATTGGGATGCCGCCTTATGAGGCATTGTATGGGCGACGATGTTGATCGCCAATCTATTGGGATGAAGTTGGAGAGAGGAAGATGTTGGGACCAGAAATGGTAGAGAAAATTGTTGAGGTTATAGAGAAGATCAGAGTGAGGATCAAAGTTGCTCAAGATAGACAGAAGAGCTACGCCGATAAGAGGAGAAAGGACTTGAAGTTTGAGATTGGAGAGAAAGTATTTCTCAAGGTGTCTCCAATGAAGGGCACCATACGTTTTGGGAAGAAAGGAAAGTTGAGACCACGGTTCGTTGGACCGTTCGAGATACTAGAAGAAGTTGGGACAGTAGCTTATCGCTTGGCTTTGCCACCAAAGCTTTCATCGGTGCATAATGTATTTCATGTCTCACAGTTGAGGAAGTATGTCCATGATCCAAGTCATGTGGTGAACTTTCAATCTTTGGATATTCAAAAGGATTTGTCATACCAAGAGACACCCGTGATGATCATAGATCGAAAGGTCCATGTCTTGAGGAATAAAAGAGTTCCTTTAGTCAAGATCCAATGGAGTAATCATGACAAGGATGAGGCAACATGGGAGAAGGGAGAATAAATTCTATCCAAATACCCGAACCTTGTAGATTAAATAAGTTTAAATTTCGAGGACGAAATTATTTTAAGAGGGTAAGGTTGTAGTGACCACAATTTCTTCTTAAATAAAATATATTTAATTAAATAAAATTTCGAACGTGTTGCTACAACCTTACTTATAAAAATTTAAATATCGTACGCTCGTCTAGTCGGAATTCACACTATTTATTGTTATATTTAATTATTTATAAAAAATTTATTTATTTTCAAAATTTACAATTGAGGACCAAACTT
Source organism: Jasminum sambac (assembly GCA_018223645.1). Classification (NCBI taxonomy): domain Eukaryota; kingdom Viridiplantae; phylum Streptophyta; class Magnoliopsida; order Lamiales; family Oleaceae; genus Jasminum; species Jasminum sambac. The sequence goes on from CP073640.1 coordinate 37,959,234, forward strand.
TAGAACTTATTCGTTTTAATCCCTAAAGTTTAGTTTTTATTTAATAATGATCCAATACCTACCTTAAACCCAATTATAGGCCCGTTTAAGGTCCAATTTTATCTCTTATACTATAAGAAAGCCCATTTGGAGGAGTAACCTAGTTTTACCTTATTTATATAGTTTAAGGTTTATTTCAAAAACCTTAGCCTCACTGTTCTCCCCTCTTTCCACAATTTGTATCTTCAAGTTCATTCTCCTCTCATTCAACAAATAACACTAGTTTCCAAGTGGTAAGATTCTTAACTCTTCATCTTCATTTTCTATTTTTAACTATTGTCCATTTTATTTATCTTGTTACAATCTATTTCTTGTATTGTTTTCCATTTGATTTCTATTGTGGGTAGAAGTATACATACATATAAACGTATACATATATACATCACCGCCGCGCCACCACCTCGCCGCCGCACCGCCACCACACCACCACCATCTTCCACCATCATTTTGCCCCAAAACCCATCCATACACACACATATACACGGATATATATCGATACATACATACACCATCGCATACATACACGCATATACGCATAGAACTCGGCCAAAAATTTCAACCACGCTCAAAAATCCACTTCACAACGCTAAAATTACACCTGCATCTTCCTCTACCTCTATAGAACATCGTGGTATAGTTTAATTTCGAAAATTTTTGAAGAATCGATCGAATTTTGAAAATACTCAAATTTTTTCTTAGATTTCTAGCTTCAATTTCTCCCCACACACTCAATATTTCTTCAAATTGACTTCACCACTAGCTTCACCACCTTCAACTCCACCTTCGCCACCTTTTTCTCCACCAAAAACCGAGTGAAATGTTGAGAGTGTGAGAGAGCCGAGAGAGAGAGAGAGAGAAAGAGTAGCCGAGAGGAGAGAGAGAGCCGGGTAAAGAAGAGATGACCCAGATCCGGCCCAAGCCCATTTTTAAATCCGGATATTTCAAGCTAGTCCCTCAAGTTCCATCCTCAGTTTAAGTTGGTCCCTATAATTTATTTAATTTTCAAATCCCCAACTTTCAATTGTCACAATTTAGTACCTCAATATTATTTATAGATTTAATCCCCCATCTTATTTATTTTATTTAAATGAGCCCTCAAATTTTATTTAATTTCAAGTCCCCAACTTTCAATTGTTGTAATTTGACCCCTAAACTTTTATTTCACTTTTAATCCTTCAATTTCTTTTTCATATTTAATCTAACCCCCAAAATTTAATTGTATATTGGTCCCTCATGTTTTATAAATCCTATAATTGAGCCCAAAATATTTTTAGTTCACTTTTATTGCATAATAGGTCCTCAAACTATTAAATTCTTTCAAATTGACCCCCAAAGTTTTGTATTCTTTCTATTTTGGTCCACAAACTTCTATATTACTTATAGATACTTATATTTAAGAATATTAACATAAATTAAACTCGTTATTGACTAGACGAGGCGTACCAACAGCTAGAGGACTGATTTTCACCGCTTAGTAGACTCAAAACTCGAGAGATACTTCAGGTAGGCTCAAAAGACTCACTTTTATTTATCGCGCAATTATAGTTAATAATATGTACTATATGAGTGCCTTTATTATGTAATAGACTTGCCTTCGGGCCCAGAGTTACCTTCGGGTAAAAGACTTGCCTTCGGGCCCAGAGTTGCCTTCGGGAAAATTACTTGCCTTTTCGCCCAGAGTTACCTTCGGGTATTATATTATAGAGGTTACATATCTATTTGCCTTATATATTTGTATAGATGATTAACTTTACAGAGCTCGAGTATTATTTAAATACTCACGCCTTTCATTCTTCTTACAGATTGAGGTGTCCGGAGGCGTGGCGAGTCGTGGGAGCTCTATCTTAACTTATTAAATAAGATATGTCTTTTCCGTTGTTATTCGAGTAAACTGTTGTATTGGATTATGTCGTTTCAAACCTTTTTAACTACTTAGCATCTTAAGTTAGACATTTTGAACGATTAGAGATCAAATAATTATAAGATACTCTATATGGTTGCTATTTAAACCGAATTTCCGCATCTTAATTATATTTTTATATAAACTTCCGCATTTTTTTTTAATATTTGTTGTATTTCCGCATTTAATATTATATATATATATATATATATAAATTGTTTTAGAAAAAGAACTAACGTTTTGAGTTCTTCGAATTCGGGGCACTACATTTAAGGTCTCATAAATTATGGTAAACAGATCGGAAGAAAATGATGATGAATCTCAAGAGGATCTCGAAATGCAATTCCATAGTGAAATGAGATATTCAGGATAAACTGAGTCTGTAATGACCCGTATTGTCCCCACTGTACCAACACGAGTCTTTTCAGCATGCTTTGTCCTCACTCGCATGCTCCCTGAGAAAACTTTCCAGGGGGTCACCCAACATAGAATTGCTCCAGGTAAAGCACGCTTAATTGTGCAGTTTCTAACGATGGGCTTCCGGAAAAGAAGGTGCACCTTGTTGGTATGAGTAGTACGAATCAATCCTTTTAACCTCTCCTAATCGGTCTGGGCATTCGGGGCATTACAGAGTTTGTTGGCTAGGAGGGAGAAGCCAAAGCTGTTGTGTCGCTAGGTGATGCTGTGGAGGGAGACAATCTGAAGGAGAGGGAGAAAGAGTCTGCCGACTGAAAAAAAATAATAATTACCAGTACTTATGCAGGGAAGCAAAACACATTTTTTGTGTGGTAAAACACCACATACTAATAGGGGTATGGGCCCCCCTCCCCCCTTCCCCCTACATTCGGGGGGCATTTTGGTCTTTTCGTATTTTGTGTATTAGGGTGTGGTAGTGTGTGGTAGTGGATTTGTGTATACACCTATAATTATTCATTCAGATTTAATATTTAATATAAATAATGATTTATTAATTTATTTATTATGATTGATTATTAATTAATAAAAAATCAAAAGACAAAAAACTTGTAGAAGATAAGTTCGAATTAGTGGAAATTTGAAAAAAAATTAATTTTGACTATCTATATTTCCTTATTTTGGTGAGGATAAGATCTAATATAGATAATAATGAGTTAATTTATTTGTTCGGGATCGATTATTAATTAATAAAAAAGGAAAAAATCAAAGGACAAAAAAGGGCTTGGTTTTAGGTAGAAAAATAAATTAATTTAATTAAAAAAATAGACTGAAAATTTCCTACTTTTGCTCATATATAGATATTTATTTGAAGATAGAAATCCTTTAGAGATAGATCTTAGTAGAAAAAGTGAAGTGAGCCGATCTTTTTATTTATTATTATTATTATTATTATTATTATTGTTATTATTTTGAATACGATCTTTTTATAATAGTGTTGATTATTTTCTGAAACATATTAGAGACCAAAAAAACCATGTGGGAAAGAAAGTATAATAAACAACAATTGCACAATTTATAGAAATGAAAATAGAGTTTAATAGTATAAAAGATTGATTAGATTAAAAAAAATGTTGATAAAACAAGCATAATTTGTGATTTTGTTTAATAGAAAAATTAGACAAAAAATATTAATAATTAGTTGCTTCTTCAATAGTGGAGTAAGAGTGGACACATAATTGTTTCTCACTAAAATTTAAATTTAGACATGGTTGCTTTAAATTTATTTTTCCATCTAAAATTAACTCTCTTTTTATTTTATTTTTTCCTTTTCTAATCCATATCCAACACCTTTAATAATAATAATAATAATGTGTATAGATTTTATTTGATATTTCTACCATACTTTATTCAATTTCATAATATCTAAACACACACACACACTCTCTCTCTCTCACATAGAGACAGTTTTCTCTCCTCTTTTCATTTTCTAACTATAAATAAAATATCAAAAATAAAATCGTGATTCCATTTTGTTCGACTCAATGAGAGCTTTAAAACAATTATACTATCAATATATAAATTTTTATTTTTTAAAAAAAATTAAAATTTACCTCAAATATATAAATTAGTGTACAACTTAAACATAAATTGATTTAATATAGAATAATGACTACTAACGTAATGAGATTAAAAAAAAAGATAATTTGCTATGAAATTTAATTGATATTTTTGTGTAAAATTGAAGTAAAATGATATGTATAAATTTATTTAACTTTTAATTCTATTCCATATTTGATATACTTTAACGATAAACTAAACGAAAACTAATGCTTAAATTTTTTTTATCTCGCAAATATATGCTAAAGTTAGCTTTATTTTTTGTTTAAAAGTTAAAATTGGATAATTTTTTAATAATAAATATTTCATTTACAAAAATGATAATTTATGTATTAATATAGTACTTAAATAGAAGTTCTCCTGTAATTACACAAAATAAACTCAATTTCATTAGTTGAAAATGAATAAAAAATAATTATATTGCTAAAATAGAAAAATAGTACTATTTAGAAAACAAATAATAGTTAAAATTAATTAGATCTTCATGGTTGACAAGATTTCCCCTACAAAATGAAAGACATCTTTTGATTTGTAATATATATTTTTAATTATAAGAAGTCTTTAAAATAACATTTATATAATTATTAAAATTGCAGCTAAAAAAACTATTTTAGAAATAATTGGCTAAAAACAAGAATTAATGAGAATTGACTATATTACAATTAATTATAATTCTTAGATTTAATTGGATATATTTTCATTTGACAAAAATTAACATGATTTTACTAGATGAAAATTAATAACAATTAATTAAATTGCTAAAATGGAGGAAATATAATTATTTCAAAAAATGGAAAACAATTAAAATTAATTAGATTGCTACGAGGAATAAAAATGTACTTCCGAAATTAATTTATTTTTTCATATTTTAAAATAAAATTAATTTAACACCTATAAGATTTTGGACTCCCAAAATTCGGGTGGTACATCTTATTATGGAGTGAGTCGACTAAGAATTAGTCCCTAATTAACTTCATTTACTTTTTCACTATCTTTCTTTTTTAAAAACATGCTTTTCTTTTGATTTTGATAAGTTTTTGTTTTTCCTATAGTAATTCTTTTGAGTTACAGTTTGTGGCAAAATATTAATATTTCTTTTTATATAATTAAGGGTATTTCAAAAGATCTTTTCCTTTTTTTTTTAAGTGACAAGCTCCAAAACTAAATCTTCAAATAGTAATGAGCTTTTTTTTTTAATTTCACTACTAAAACCAACAATTATATAATAATTCTTTAGTGTAATCTATCGCTTTCTCTAGGGATCAAGCCCAAGAATTCCTATTAAACAATTGGCTATCGACTCAATTAATTATTGGAATTATTAGACTCAATTTGAATATTTTAACTGGCTTTTGACTATGTTAAATATTTATCTAAGTTTTTATCTCCTAAATAAATATTAAGAATCCTAACTACTTTGAATTACTTATCTTATACATGTTTTTGTCAGTTGAAATTTTATTTAATTTTTAAGTATCATCAATTGGGTTACATGTTTTAAATATTAATTTAAATTTTATATTAAATAATATACGGAATATGTTAAATTAGTGAGTTTATACCTAATATGTTAATATATGTGTTTAGGATATTTTGAAAGTATTTATTAAAAAAAATCAATAAGACATCTATTAAAAAGCAGAAATAAAACTCTTTGATTGAACCATCACGAAGCGGTGTGGACGGGGATGGAAATTTTCTAGCGAGGCGAGGACGGGAAGTAGACGTTCTCATCCTATTATAATTCTTATATTATCCTCACTCAACCTAGATTAAATCATGATAGGTTGGGAACGAAGATAAGTGTTTCTTTATGGGGCAAGAATAGGGTATTCGGATTTATAGAACTGTACCCATTACATTGCCATTTTTATAGTATATCCCTATGTTGATTATATTTTATAATCAAAATTTAAAAATCGTAATTTACATATTAATTGTTAATAACGTACATCACACTAATGCGTAATTCATATATCCCAAAATTTATAATTGTATACAATAGAATGTAAACTAATTTTAAAGAAAAAACCATGAGCCCTACGAATGTTAGTATAGTTATTTTAGTATGGTTATTTTGATAACTATAAGATTTAATGTTACTTTATTTTGGATTTTTATTAGCAAATTAATCTTGCAATGAGTAAAATATGATATATTATCACAATCTCTGCCACAAATTGTCATCCCGTGCAAAATACGGGTGTAAATACTAATTAAGTTAGTATTCTAGTAAGAATAGTAAATTAAGTTATGTGGGTTTTCACGAGTTATTCCTTGCATATTTGTAGGATGAATTAGTACGAAATATAGGGAAAAATCTGTCTCAATTTTTATAGAATTATTTCGTTAGTTATATCAATTATGTTTATTATTGTAACTTATGTTTTACTTTAATTATTTTTCTAGGTTTTATGTTAATATTATTAACATTTATCAATATCATTAGCAGTTTAAAAAATTTGTGACCCGTACAATACACTGGTGAAACAGCTAATATATTAATAAAAAGAAACCGTTTTTTAATAGAATTATCCCTCTCATCTTTTAGCCTTTTTAAATATAGATTTTAGAAGGTTTTTCTCTCCTATTAGACTTTCTCTCTATTGGCTGATTTTTTTAATTAAAATCTAATTTTTTTTCCAATCCATATTAAATTCCTTAATAGTTATCATTAACGACCATAAATCTTATTAAATTTATCTATCTATAATAATAATAATAATAATAATAATAATAATAATAATAATAATAACAACAACAACACTCAAACTCTCTCTCTCTCCATATATATATAGAGGGAGTTTTTAAATTATTTCTTCATTAATATAATCGATTTACCTACCTAGACGTATGAGATGTTGTGTTAATTTTTTTAATTCAATTATTTTTAAATTAAAAAATAAGATTTCACCAATTAATTATTCTGGAAATAAAAATTACTTTTATAAATAATTAGCTAAGAAATGAAAATTATTTAAAATTAACAAGTGCGCTAAGATTTACTTTAGTATGATACAAAATTAACATCGATTAAATTTTTAAGCAAAAAGTAAAAAGAAATCTGTTTAGTTAAAATAAAAAAATTAAATTGGCCCATTAAGTAATTTTAGACATAATTAATGATTAGGTTATTTTCACAATACCTTCCAATCTTTCGAGTTTCTAACAATTCCAACCATATTCTTTTTTTTTTCGACATGGAACTCCCTAATTTTAAAATTAAGTGCCACTAGCACTACCAAGTGACGAATTTGATCACTCAACCGTTAAATTGGCTTCTTTTTCCTTTTTCTTTTTTTTTTTGCCTTTTTGTACACAAAAATGTGGGATAAAACCTGAAACAACATTTCATCTCATAATTTTGTATCTTTCTAAACTTTACAAATTTTAACAATGTGCAATTTAGTTCTAAATCTTTTTAAACTTCACAATTTTAACTCTAAATTTTTGCAATTTAGTCTTAAATTTTTTAATTTAACAATTTCAACATTAGTTTTTGAAAATTGGCGAAAATGGCCTATAAATTTTGCTGTCACTACGAAATTGATGTGAAATAAAAAAAAAGGTAGCGTTACATTAATTTTATCGAATTTATTTAAAACCAATTAAATAATTTTTATCAAACATTTTCAACATAGTAGACTTTCATCGCATTAATATTACAATTTTTCAAAAAAAATTATTTAGAATTAAACACATGCATATTTTGATTTCGACCAAAAGTTAATAATAAATGTAATCTATAAAGTTTTAGCAAAAACATATCACTGTAAAAAATAACTCCAACGTAGAAAACTAATTAAATATAATTTTTAAAAAATAGAACAAAGAATAAAAATAAAATAAAATGAAATAACCCAACCCCCTCACATGCCATACCCAACCCCATCTCTAACCCAACTTAGCAACACCCACCCACCAATGACAATCCAGGGGCCTTTCCCTGGATATTGTCACCTACCGATAAGCCACAATTTGCTAGTTGTATCATTAGTTGGTGCAACCGATCGCTGATCAATAAATCATGAGGAAAGCCTTAAATTTGCTGGTATAACCAGCAATATCAAGCCTAGGGGCTTGCCCTTGGTTGGCAAGCGGTAAAGTCATCGTCTTGTTCAGGGTTTTTAATTGTAATTTTCATTTTTTATTTTTTTTATTTCCTTACATTTCGTATAATTTTTACAATGATAAATTTCTAATAAAACTTTATGGAGACAAAATAATTTCATTTATTATTAACTATTAGTTAAAATCAAAATGTACACATCTCTAATGCTAAGGAAAAGTTTGAGAAATTATGATATTAATGCTAAGAAATGCTATTCTATTGAAAATTGTCGATAAAAATTGTTTAATTAATGTCAAATAAATTTGATAAAATTAATTATAGACCAAATAAAATTAGTATCGAATTAATTAATTCAATGAAATTAATATCATGCAACCTTTTTTATTTAATAATAATTTTGTTGCAACCCCAAAATTTATGGACCATTTTCCCCATTTTTCCAAAACAGTAATGTTAAAATTGTGAAATAACAAAATTTGGAGTAAATTGCGAAAAATTAAAGTTAAAATTGTGAAGGTTAAAAAGATTTAGGACTAAATTGTACACTATTAAAATTTGTGAATTTTAAAAAGATTTAAAATTGTGAAATAAAATATTAGTTTAAGTTTTACCCCCAAACTTTCAGGCACAAAAAGACAAAAAGCCAATTTAAACAGTTGAGTTGGATGGAATCCTTCAGTGGAGAGGTCCAGTGATATATAATTTAAAGATTGAGGGACTCTACATTGAAAAAAATAATGGGATTAGAATTGTTACAAACTCAAAAGATTTGGAGGTTCTGTAAAAATAACCCTTAATTATTTTTACAAATAATTAAAAAAGAAATAAAAATTAATTATAATTAGGAATTTTGTTAGTATTTAATTTGAGAAAATGTCCAATAAATACAGTTCAAGGCCAATCACTACCCAATAACTTTGAACCATCTTTTTTTTACCCATTAACTATAATATTTTATAAATTTTTTACAATTTACTTAATTGCATATTTTTATAACATTTTTACCCTTTCAAAATAACAACTTCCCCCAACTTTTAAACAACGACAGAGTTCCAACTTCTTTCTCCACTGAGCTTCCTCACACACACACTCACTATCGCACAAAAAGGACAGCATCAGTTCATTCCATTATTCTATATGTTGTGACTCAGCACTCAAAATCTCACAAATTTCGATTCTAATTCATACACAGATACCCAGCCTCTACTATTCCACCAGTAAACTTTGATTTCAAAGATGAAATTCTCAGAATTTCCACAATCGCAATCCTGAAACTCATCCCGAATTGATCGATTTTGGCCGAAAATGGTGTTGGATTGTAGTGGAACCAGAGATACAATTGCAATTGAAGTATAAATGAGATAAACGAAAAACATGAGATTTTACATAGAAAACCCCCAAATTAATTCGGGGTAAAAACCATGAGCAATTTGTAGAAGGATTTTACTATAACAAAAGGATTACAATAACTTCTCATAAGGAAATCACAATTGATAATAACATTTCTCTTATAATAGGAGAAATCACACTCTCTAAAAAGGTAAAGAACACGAAAAATTTAGGAAAAACTCACTTTCTTTCTCTCTAATTTCTATCCATCTCTCTCTTTTTTCAAGACGAGCATCTATGAAGCAACAAGCGCTTTTTATAGAGTTTTTTTCTTAGTCATTAAGAAAGTTAAACCTCCTTTGACCACCTCCTTTAACTGGTCAAAGTCTCCATTTTTTATTCGATCCAAGTGGTCTTCAAATTGAATTGAACTCTTACTTTTCAATTTCTTAATAGCCAAGTAGCTTGGCTTTCTAGAAGTAATTTTACCATAAAAATTCTCCCACTTAAAACTACTTCTATAGTAATCCTGCTGCTAGGCCAATAAAGGATTACACCACGTAAACTTGTCATTTTTAACCGGCTTTGTCAATATATTTGCTAGGTTCTCTTTGGTATAGATTTTCTGAATCTCCATACTTCCTTCTTCCACCTTATCATGAACAAAGTAATGCTGAATTCGTATGTGTTTTGTCCTTCAGTGAAATGCTGGATTCTTTGCCAAGTGCAAAGCGTTCTGACTATCACAAAATAGAGTAATCTTCTCTTGTTTGTGCCCAAGCTCCTCCAATAACATTTGCAAACATATTGCATCTTTTCCGGCATGTGTAGCTACCACGTATTTGCCTCCGTCGTTGACGTAACTATGATAGACTACAGTTTCAAAACCCAGCTCACTGCTCCTCCAGTAAGAGTAAACACATAATCTATGGTGGATTTGCATTTATCAAGATCACTTGCATAATCCGAATTAACATAGCCTCTGACAATAAAGTCTAATCCTCCATAACATAATGCAACATTTGAGGTACCCTTGATGTATCTCAGGATACTCTTCACAGTATTCCAATGCTCTCTTGCAGGATTCGTCATGTATCGACTAACCGTTCCCACTGCTTGTACAATTTTTGGTCTTGTACAAACCATAGCGAACATTAAACTACCCACTGCTGATGCATACAACACTTGAGACATCTCCACCCTCTACGCTTCACTGCTAGGGCACGTACTTGAGGATAACTTGAAATTAATAAGAAGAATGGAATGGATTGACTTACAATCTCGCGTATTGAAGCGTCATAAGATTTTCTTCAAATAATTCTTCTGAGAAAGCCAAATCTTCCTATTATTTCTATCTCGGTAAATTTGCATCCCTAAAATCTTATTTGCTAGTCTCAAGTCCTTCATTTCAAACTCCCTAGCCAACTGAGCCTTCAATTTTGCAATACGATCTTTGTTGGAGCCCGCTACCAACATGTCATCAACATACAATAGTACAATAATGAAATCACAATTACCAAATCTCTTGCTATAGGCACAAGGATCCACACTCAATCTGTTGTATCCAAGGCTCATGATGAAGGAATCAAATCTCTTATAATAACATCGCGGCCCCTGTTTGAGACCGTACAGATATTTGTTCAACCTGCAAACCAAGTTCTCTTTTCCTTTTTTCTTCAAAACTATCTGGTTGGAACGTATAGCTTTCTTCTTCAAGTTCTCCATAAAGAAATACAGTTTTAACTTCCAACTGCTCTAAGTACCGGTCAAATGTAGCACACATCGCTAGGACCACTCGAACTGTCTTCAGTCGAACAACAGGAGAAAATATTTTGTTGAAATCAACACCTTCTTTCTAAGCAAATCCTTTAACCACCAATCTAGCACGATACCGCTTCACTTGGTCACTGCCATATCGTTTGATCTTATAGACCCATTTGTTTCCAATGGCTTTTCTTCAATATGGTAATGGAATAAGATCCCAAGTTTTATTCTCATAAAGTGCTTCCATTTCTTCTTGCATTTTGTCATCCATAGAGAAGCATCCTGACTCTTTATAGACTCAACAAAAGTCGATAACTCCCATCCTCTGCTAGTAGACAGTATGCCACATTACCCTCCATAGTATAATTTGAGTGCCAAGCTAGTACTCTTCTCTCTTGAGTTGACTGTCTAACTTGTAGAGTTGTAAACTCAGCTTGCTCTTGTTCTTCCTACTCTGGTGTTGCTTCATAAGAATTTAAAACTTCTTGTTCTCGTTGATCTTCAACTTGAACAACAGTAGTCTCTGGTTTCTTCTAAGAAGTGCTATCGTCGCTGTGTACCTTATCTTTTGCAAATACAATGTCTCTGCTGATTATTACCTTGTGGGAAGTGGGATCCCATAGGCGATACCCCTTAACACATTAGCATACCCCAAGAAAATGTGTTTTCTAGATTTCGGATCAAGTTTCGATGTTTCTTGGGCATTGTACATAGCATATACAAGACTTCCAAATGTATTTAAGTGAGAATAATCAGCTGGCTTACCCGTCCACATCTCCATTTGAGTTTTAGATCAATTGTGGTTGATGGTGATCAATTGATCACATAACAAGCAATCTTGACTACTTCAGCCCAAAATGATTTGGCCAACCTTATAGTTTTCAACATCACTCTTCTCCTTTCTAACAAGGTTCTATTCATCCACTCTGCTACTCCATTTTTTTTGTGGAGTGTGTGCCACCGTAAATTATCTTTTGATACCTTCTTGTTTACAGAAGTTATCAAATTCATCGACAGTTTATTCTCCTCCATTATCTGTCCTCAAACACTTGATCTTTTTCTCAAATTCAAGTTCAACTCGGGCTTTGAAGATTTTGAAAACTTCAAACACATCTGACTTCTTTTTAATTGGATACAGCCAATATCTCCTAGAGTAATCATCAATAAATGATACAAAGTATCCAGCACCTCTTAGGGACACAATCGGTGCTTGTCGAATGTCAAAATGAACCAATTCAAGTATTGTTTTGCTTCTAGTAGCCGAATTGCTGAACTTCAATCTATGCAACTTACTAGTAATACAATGCTCACAAAATGGTAAAGATACCGTTTTAAGCCCTAAAGAAGCTTTCTTTCTGAGAGAATCTTCAAACCTCATTCAGACATGTGGCCAAGCTTGCGATGCCACATCATCATCACGTCTTCTCTCGAATTCACCGTCGCAATTAACATTTGTGCTTCTTGTTATGTTTCACCTTTAAGCATGTACAGATTTGCTTCTATCTTTTCCACTTTCATCACCAGAAGCGCGCCTTTGACAATCTTATTGATCCCATCTCGAACATATGTACTGCACCCAATACTATCTAATTGTCCTAATGACAATAGATTTTTCTTCAGGCCTTGTACATGTCGTACCTCCTGGATGGTGCAAACTGTACCATCATACATCTTTAATTTGACAGTACTAATACCAGCAATCTCCAAGGCATGATCGTTTCCCATAAACACAGATCCTCCCGAGATAGGTTCATATTGGTGGAACCATTCTCTCCTCAGGGTCATATGCCATGTAGCTCCTGAATCCATAAGCCACACGTCGGTGAACCTTCTTCTGCCCTCAACAATTGTTGTTGCTTCGCTGTATAATATTTCGCCCTCATCCGAAGTACTTGCTACACAACCCTGAGCTTTTGATGTCTCAGGATCTTTCCCTTTGGCTTCTTCACTTTTCTTGACATGCAACACTCCTTCTTGTAGTGCATTTTCCTGCCACAGAGATGACACTTGATATTTTCTTACTTCTTGACTTTGATCTACTCTAATTTTGACTCCCACTAGGGCCACGTTCCATTGATCTACCTCTCTCCATCATTAAAGCGTCAGCCTACTATGAGTTCCCTAGTCTATCTTCTTTATTTTTGCACTGACTTTCTTCTTCAAGAACAATACAATATCATCAAAGACTAGTATCTCCAGATTGTTAGTTTAGTTGATGATGAGTTGATCATGCGAATCAAGTAGACTCTGAATTAGAATTTCAGCAAGTTCACCCGTCTCTATATTATGCCCCATTGTTGTAAGCTGTGAAAATAGAGTTTTCAGGGTGTTGATGTCGTCTGTCCCAGAAGTTGACTCCATCATACAAATGCTGGTGTATGGCCTTTTCTTCAAGAAGATCTTGTTGTATAGTGATTTGGCCTCATACAATTTTGTGAGAGTATCCCAAATCTCTTTTCCCGTCTTTTTCTCCACCACAGTTGATAATACGCCGTCAGCTAGTGCTAGATGCAGATTACCAATAGCCTTGCCATCCATCTCGCTCCATTTATTGTCATCTATGAGCCCCTCCGGCCTTCTTCCAATTGCTTCCAAGCAGTTATCTTTTCTCAATACTGCTTTTATTCTCATTTTCCACAATGAGAAATTATTCCCATTGAACTTTTCTATTCCATAATTCGTCGCCATCTTTATAGATATCTCATTTCCACTAACTGGATCTGATTGTAGCACAACAACCAGACATAAACCTAACGCTTTGATACCACTTGTTAGGATTGTCGTGGAACCAGAGATACAATTGCAATTGAAGTAGAAATGAGATAAGCAAAAAATACGAGATTTTACGTAGAAAACCCCCGAATTAATTCAGGGTAAGAACCACGGGCAAACTATAGAAGAATTTCACTATAGTAAAAAGATTACAGTAGCGTCTCACTTCTCTCTAATATAAGGAGATCACAATTGATAATAATCTTTCTCTTATAATAGGAGAAACCACACTCTCTAAAAAAGGAAAGAACACGAAAAATTTAGGAGAAACTCACTTTCTTTCCGTCTAATTTCTTTCCATCTAACTCTTTTTCAAGACAAGCATCTACGAAGCAGCAAGCCCTTTTTATAGTGTTTATTTCATAGTCATTAAGAAAGTTAAACCGCCTCTGACCACCTCCTTTGACTGGTTAAAGTCACCATTTTTCACTCGGTGAAAGTGGCCTTCAAATTGAATTTGAACTCTTACTTTTAATTTCTTAATAGCCAAGTAGCTTGGCTTTCTAGAGGTAATTTTACCATGACAAATGGGTCCTTGGTTCTAATAAAAAAAATCAATTTGGCCAACAATGGCCACCATCTCATCCGCCGCCTCTTCCATCGGATCAACAAATCTGTGCACCGGTGGCGACGGCAACAATTACTCCTCAGCATTGCCTCTATTTTCTTCTCCGAATCCCATTATTCCTAAACGAATTCAACACAACTAATCCCCCAATCAGCTTTTCGTTGAAAAATATTTGTGGTATTCTTCCACTTCCTATTCTTTCAATTAACTCATTTTCTCTCGTCGGATAAACATAGATATTGATTTCCATGAAACTCCAATTCTTCTCGCGAAAATGCGATCTCACTGTAGTGCAGTCTCTGCAATTCGATCACGAGAAGAAGCTGATTCTTCCATTGAGCTCGATCTCACATAATTCCTTAAGTGGTTTGACCACTTTCAGATCTACTAGCAAGGTTGAGACTAAGAGGAATTGAGCAAAAAAGTTGGGAAATCTGTAGGTTGAGTAAGTTTCTTTATAGGAATATTGGATGGAATCAAGATCAAAAGTTCTTTTCGATTATGTTGGGAAATTGTTTTATGATTTTGCTTATTGTCGTTTGAGGACAAGTGTCACGGAGGAACCACATTGATTCGTAATATTTTAGTTGAAACCAATGTTCTACTTTGTTACTCTGAAGGTTTTAAGTTAATTGATGCTTGTGGTATAATGTCACTAGATTTGTAATTTTACTTTTCGGCATGTTTTGATTTTACTCAAGCTGAATATCACAAGTATTTCCATTGTGTATGGAGAATTCTTTTTGTAATTTACTTTTGCACAATTGTCCGGCATGACAAAGATATATGATAAATATTACTGTGGTTTGATATATAAATTATTATATTACTTGTGTCGATAATGTTCTTATTGTGGTTTCATAAATAATCTATAGCTCATTCCTGGTGATGTGATGTTGATTATTATTTTATGCGACGAATTTGGATGATCTATAGTTTCAAATGTTATATTTTGTTTTTGTACTTAATTGGGTTTAAAATTGCAGTGTTTTAGAGTTTTGATAATGATTATTGGGATAGGTAATTTAATTATTATGATAGGTAATGTTCTCCTTATAGTTTTTTTTTGTTAATAAATTAGTGTATACATGACTTGTGTATCTTTTGTTGATTTTTTTTTTTTTTGAATTGTATTTTGTTGATAATTAAAGTTTCAATTAGGGTTTCAAATTTTAGATTTATTGTCCACTTCATATATGTGCATCACCCAGTGTATTGATGTACTTGGTTGCATATGTAATGGTGAAGGTTAAATTCTAGAGAGGTTAGTGTGTTTGGTGGAATTTGACATCGGCTTAGACATTGTTTTGCTTCATTGAAGTTATGAATTTTACATTGAAATAACTTGAAATATTTGATCTGGTTTTGGTCAGTGTACAACTTCTTGTTGAATTGGATTGTTCGAGAATAAGAGATTAGTGAATATGAGGGAGAATGATTAAAATTCGATTGGAAATATTTTTCTCTTTTCTTTTTTGTTCATTTGAAAATTGTGAAGTTGTAATATAGATTACTAGCATGGTAGTTTAGGGAGAGGACTCAAGTAAATCTTGTACTTTGGTTTAGCTGTTTAGTTAGAATTGTAGTGTTATCGTGGATTGGTGGGTGTAGTTGTAGATGCCATTATATGGTGTTTTATTGTTTTTGGTTATAATTGCCTAGATAGGTAATATTATTACCAATGTAAGTAATAATATTACTAGGGTAGTGATCTAGATTATCTGTAGTGGTAACAAGAGAGAGTTCGTATAGAGAAAGAAAGTCGGAGACAAAATAGCGAGAAGATTATCAACGTTGGTAACCTAAATTACCATCCTGATAATCTAGATAGAGAAAGTGCATATAGGGAAAAAGTATGAGAAGGAGGAAAAGAGAAGTTAAACGATGATCTAGATTACTTGAGGTGGTAATTTAGAAAGAGAAAGTGCTTAAAGAGAGAAAGTCGAAGACGAGGAAAGCCAGAAGTTGAATGTCGATCGAGAACACCGGGGTGGTAATCTAGATAGAGAAAGTGCATAGAGAGAAAGTCAGAGATGAGTGATAAGTGCTAGAAAAACACTTAAATAACTCTTCTATTTTACGTATTTGTGTGTTTTATTAGTATTATATGTTTATTTTTATGTGTTTTCCTTTTATTGTGTGTTTAGAGTCACAAGAAATCAAAAGGAGCAAAAATGGATAAAAACGGAGCGAAAACGGAACTTGGGACTGAAATGCAAGCAAATTCAAAGATGGAGGGCCTCCGATGCAATTTTATGAAAAGTTGTTTTTACAATTTTTCTTGTGCCAATATCAAAGAATATCAAAAGAGGATTTCCACATTTTTGTCGGATCCCAAATCGGAGTTTCCTAGTGAAAGTTATGGCCATTTGAAGAAAAAGGACAAAGCGTAAAAAATCAGTAGCTCGAATTTACTGCCGCAATTCAGTAATTTGACCATAACTTTTGATACAAACTTCGGATTGACCTGCACTTTATATTGTTGGAAAGGACACTCAGAGGGCTACAACTTGGATGTTGACCTCTTCAAATGATTCGGATTATATCATGGTCGAAAATGGGCAAACCCGAGAGTGATGTGAATGGAGGATTTCTTGGGCCATGTTTTGGTAGAAAATTCATAACTTTCTATTAAAATATCCAAAAGAGGAAATTCCAATTGCAAAATTCAGCCAAGATGCTTACCTATACCGTGATACAATATTTGAACTAATGGAGCAATTTAAGATCATGATTTGGTGGTTACCAATTAGTGGAATCATAATGGAGTAGTTGTACAAATGTTTATCATGTTTTCTTGTGAAATTTTGCCTATAAATAGAGGCATTTGTAAGGAAGGAAAGACAAAACTTAGTAGAAGAGAATTAGCTAGTAGTTCTCTCCAATAAAATTTTCTTCTTCATTTGTTCTTAGTTTTAGCTTGAAGATTTCAGCTTTTCATATTCCGGCGGATCAATTCTTCGCTAAGTTCTCTTTTCCCTTTTATTTCTCTATTTATTTCTTAGTATTTATTTACTTTTTTACTATATTTTGCATAATCTATCATATAGCGGTGGTGATACAAGCGAACACTGCTAAAAGTATGAAACCCGCAATTATGAGTAGTTAAGACTTATCTATCTAGTTCGAGGGGGACGTTGTGTTCAACTAACATGTGGTTATCTTTTCTAACTCTTTGCTAACGTTTTATCTATTCCTCTATTTCAATTTGTTGATTTGTTATGCTTTTAAACCCGTTTTTGAGTTTATGTGATTATTGCATTCACTTTGGCCAATTGAATCAATTAATCTTTAAATTCAAGTTACTTGCTAGGATTGGAACTTTTGATCCGTAATTGTCATTAGATTCCAATTCAAAGTAGCAAATGAATATCGTGCATATTTATTAACAAATCAACTTAGATGCATTAATTCGACCTTGTGAAATTATTCATCTAATTCAATTCATTCTTCTCGTTCATTTCATACTAGCTTTGCATTAAATCCTAAGAGCTTGTTTAGGGTTATCCAATAGCTAGATGTTAAGTTAAAGAGCTTACTTTTAGCTTAATATACTTAAGGAAGAATTCGTTAATCAGAGCTTCTTTCTTAATTGAGAGTTGATAAATTGAAGAAGGAATAGTAACACAGTGCATGGGAAAGATAAACACAAGTTGTTGACACAACCGAACCCGAGAACTAGATATTTATTTCAATTGTTTTATTTGATCTTATCTTTTGTCATTTGATTTTCATTCAAAATTCTAAAAACCCCCACTTTCCTATATTAATTGATAAAGACAACTAAATTAAGCACCGTTCCTCTTGGGTTCGACCCTTACTTACCACTTCTACATTAATTTGTAGTTTTGAAACCGAGTAAGGAAAAAATTAAACTTTAGCGTGCGCGACAAACGCGCCTTAAGTTTTTGGCGCCGTTTGAGAAGCGGTTAACCAATTTAGTTGCTTTTATTAATTAATTTAAAAAAAATTCTTCTTCACTTGTATGCATAATACCCGATCTACTAATCGAATTCTTGAAAGTTTCGATCCAGAAATCGAAAATCCATTCAAGACGAATAAGACAAGCAAAACAAACCCGACGAAAAATGGCAGAAAACAATAACGAAAGAACTCTCAAACAAATGGCAACTTCCGAAGTTACTCAACAACCTTTGTGTATCACCTTTCCAACCGTAGAAGAAGGTAAGACTTTCGAACTAAAATGCGGATTGATACATCTTCTACCTTCTTTTCATGGACGATCGTGAAGATCCATATCGACACTTGAAGGAGTTTCATGTGGTGTGCGATAGCATGAAACCCGCAGGCATCATTGAAGAGCAAATCAAGCTCAGAGCCTTTCCATTTTCACTAAAAGATGCCGCCACAGATTGGTTATACACTTTACCACGGTTGGTCACAACATGGAATCAAATGAAGCAACTTTTCCTCGAAAAAGTACTTCCCGACTTCAAAGACCGCATAAATATCGGGAAAGATATCTGCAGAGTGCGCCAAAACAATGGAGAAACTCTTTATGAGTATTGGGAGGCGTTTCAAAAGCTCATTACAAGCTGCCCACATCACCAAATCGGTGAAAACCTCATAGTGCAATACTTCTATGAAGGCTTATGTCAATCAGACAGAAACATGATTGATGCTTTGCTAGTGGAGGCGCATTGATGAACAAAACCCCTATTTGAGGCTTGAACACGATTTCAAACATGGCTGAAAATACTCAACAATTCAGTACAGACCGGGAGATGAACATTCGAAGAGTTAACGAGGTAAGTAATTCCAATATTGAAAGCCAACTTTCTGAACTAACACATCTTCTCAAACAAATTGTTGTAGGAAACAATCCGCAAGTCAAAGCATGTGGCATATGCACAAATCTAGGACATCCTACAGGATGCATCTGTTCTACAAGTGGATAACGACGAACAAGTGAACTCAGCAAATAATTTCCCATTCCCAAGACAAGAATACAATCCGTACTCAAACACCTATAATCCAGGATGGCGAGATCACCCCAATCTGAGTTATGGAACCAACAAACCCCCAGGATTCTTCCCTAACAAACCTCAAGGCCAATTCCAGCAACAAGGGAATTTTCAACCCCAAGGACAATTTCAACAAAAACCTCAACAATCAAGTATGTCTCTCGAGGATATGGTGAAAACATTAGCAACTAACACTGTGAAATTTCAACAGGATTCCAAATTGAGCATTAAAAACTTGGAAAACCAGATGAGTCAATTGGCAACTGCCATCAATCGACTGGAAGCACAATCTGGAGAGAAGTTATCATCCCAACCTGAGGTAAATCCAAAGAATGTTAGAGCCATAACCTTAAGGACTGGAAAAGAGATCGAAAACCCTCACAAAGAAGTTCCCACACATGAAGATAAAGAAGAAAAGCTTGAAAAGGAGGTATGTCCTAACCCCTTTGTCACTACTAAAGTGATCCCTCCCCCTTTTCCGAGTGGATTAGCAAAAACTAATAAAGAAGAAAAGGAAACGGAAATTTTGAACACATTTAGGAGGATAGAAATCAACATTCCCTTGTTAGATGCAATCAAACAAATTCCATGTTATGCTAAGTTTTTGAAAGATCTTTGCACTAATAAAAGGAAATTGAAGGGAAATGAAATGATCAAAATGGGAGAAACCGTTTCAGCGGTATTCCAGAAGAAGTTGCCTCCAAAATGCAAAGACCCGGGTATGTTCACTGTCCCTTGCACCATAGGCAATCACCATATTGACAAAGCACTCATAGATTTAGGAGCATCCATAAATGTCATGCCTAGATCCTTATATGCTTCACTAAATCTAGGAAAACCGAAAGAAACTCACGTAATTGTGCAACTAGCTGATCGTACCAATGCATACCCGGATGGAGTGATAGAAGATGTGCTAGTCAAAATAAATGGTTTAGTTTTCCCTGCTGATTTTTACGTGCTTGATATGGATGATGAACATTCACCTCACCCTACACCTATCATATTGGGACGTCCATTTCTTTACACTTCTCGCACTAAAATTGATGTCTATGAGGGTACACTATCCATGGAATTTGATGAGGAAAAAGAGAACTTTAATATTTTTGATGGTTCATGCCCTAATAACGCTTGTTCTGTCTTTGCAATCAATTAAACTAATCCTTTTGTGCAAGAACTGCGTAAGTTGAATTGCAGAGCCAGCACAACACATAAGATTGAGCCAAAGCACAATTACCTCATCTCGAAGAAGGAAGCCATGGAAAGAAATGAGACAAAAAAAATTTGGAAAAGAATTCAAGAAGGACTGTTAAGAAATCAAGACAATCGGAGAAGCCATCGAATACAAAGTGGAGCTGCAATGGATTTGAGGAATCCTACTTGACAAATGGGAGCGTAATCGAGCTAACGACCATAAATAAAAGCGCTTCTTGGGAGGCAACCCAATCATTTTGTTTTTATATTTGTATTTTTTTTTGTTTTTAATTTGTTTACTTTTCATCTAACGTATTAAGGAAGATATTGCTTTATTAATGTAGGAGGGCGATATCTCGGGATTCAATCAATTGGAAAGAGACATGATGGCGCACAAATCGTCATTAGCAATAATTCGCGATAACGTGTGGGGATTAATTATTGATAATGGACAATTTGTCAATGCGCTTTCTCGGATACTCCTTCCAACGTACTCTTTCCAAAGTACACTCTACATGCATGGTTGTCGGTTTGAAAGCTTGATTGCTCATTTGACTATAAATCCGAGATCATTCTCCACATGAAACCACAACCACAATTTCAATTACTCTGTGAGTGCTCCTTTCTAACAGTGATTAGGTAATTTTCTTCTCTTCTTGATTTTTTCTTACTCTTCTTTCTCTTCTTCTTATTTGTTTTTCTTATAGCATGAATGTGTGTGATATTTTTGTATATATATGTCTTTTTCCTCATATTAATTGATTATGTAATTCAAATTTTCTTTTTTCCTTCTTCAATATCTGTGAAAATATGGAAGAGTGTGATAATCTACTATGCTTATTGATTTTGATGGTTTTAATTTTATTACTTGATGTTTCTTTTTCTCTCGTGTGTTACGTAACTAAAAAAATTATAGTCGAGCCAACGACTATAAACAAAACTCTACTTAGGAGGCAACCTAAGCACTCTCTTTTCTTCTACTTCTCCAAAACACTTGAATTTTCAATGGATAACAAATTTTCCAAAATCCACAAATATTATCCGTCATTGCCTTTGAATGCTTTGAAAGAGATTTACTATTCTAGAAAGTGGGGCCGGTTAAAAATGTTGATGGAAAAGGAAATGCTGAGGATATCCGATTTGGTTGATTGAAGCAAAGGTCAGATTAGGAGGTGAAATGCCGACTTTAGTACTAAATATGCACCAGGGGTTAGGCAAAAGTAATTTTGCCAAGAAAGCGAAGAGCAAAAAGAATGAATGTGTGCTATAAATGTGCTAGATGGCCTTATAAATGCACTCGATGGACATGCAAATCAGGTAATAGTTCCATTGGATTTGTGTCCACAAATCGAGAAGATAAAATATGTTTCATTAAGGATGGCATGAGCAAGGAGTCTTTGGATGATATCCATAAAACTCTTGAGACGCATCCTAGTGGAATGGTGCAAATCGAACTTCTCAACTGTGGAGTGAATTTAAAAAGGAAGCGAGCGATATAGTCTTGGGAATCGACTTTAAAAGACCATGTTTGCGGTCTATAAGAAAAGCTGGATGAGAAGCATATCCCCGACTCATAGAAGGCGTTTAAGCCATTTCTGGACGTAAAACTAGAGGAAGATGTGAGCCACAATCACAACTACGTGTACATATTGTTATTTTTAATTGTTTTTGTGTTCTTGTGTCAGTTTTTAGTGTGCAAAATCGACAACCTATGGAGGCTACTACTTACGGGCCGGGAGTTCAAAGAAGACATTGAGGTCATAAGTCTCTTTGGTGGAATCAATGCAGGACAACCAACGCTTCTAGCACCAATAGTCGAAGTTGAAAGCGGTGCTTGGAGATCGAAAGGGCAAGATAATATCTGACGGAGGAGGTTACCGTGGGTGATAGGGTGTGCCGTTCAATCTGCGTGCGTCACGAGGATCAACGGTGATTGGTATTCTTGTGCCACCTTTAAAAGCAGTGTATGGTAAAACCATCGGCGTTGAGGTAAAGGCTAAATCGTTGTTTGAGCGCTTAACAGCGATGATAATGCATTCGGATGCTTTTATCGTATTACCAGGGGTTTTGAAACTTTGGAGCAGATCTTTTGCATAATTTCTTGGGCCACGTTGAATCTACACTCTAGACCAATTGGTCTTTTAAACATTCAAAACCATTTCAATGGTTTATTGGCATTTCTCGAATTTTAGCTCATCAAAAGGCGATTTCTCCTAATACTTTAAAAATGATTTTATTACACCATCAATTGAGGAATTATTGGAGAAATTAGAAGCTTGTGTACCACAAATGCATGTAAAAGTGCACATCATCAATTGGTCGAAGGAATTAGCGAAAGAAAAAGAGATCACGAATGAATTGGATTTAGAGTTAAGGTTATGAATGTGGAATAACTAACTTCAGATGGTAGAATACGGAGTTAACTCTGGAAACATATCTGTGTTACGCTCTGGAATTAAAAATAAATAAAAAAAACACACAAAAAAAAATTCAGATGTTGTTTTTCTTGTTCTGTACATATGTTGATTGCAGGTCGTTTGCTCTTGGATTGTTGACCTGTTCCTAAGAAGTGCTCCATTGTGCAACCACCATCCCCGATTGACACGACTCATTGCTTACCATAGGGGAGTTTCTATTTCTTCTTTTTTTTTCATGCTTTCTATATTTCTACATTGGGGACAATGTAGAATTTAAGTGTGGGGGAGTGGCATATTGTGGTCTGCGTGTGATTTTTTTTTATTTTATTTGTGTCGACGATTTTGCATGAGATAGCAACTTTTGAATATGATTGAGCTTAATTTGCGTGACTTAGTTGAAACTACAAGATCTCGAAAAAAAAAAGTGTTATGTTCTTCTCTAAGCACAGCTGGTAAATTTATCTGAGCACATTTATAGGAAATTTACTATCATTCTCTGGAACACAAATTGAAGGTTGAAAATGTTGATTTTTTTATTTTTCTAGACCATAGTAAACTAACTTTTTCTTTTCTTTTTTCTATCCATTCGTCCTGCTCAAAGTAACCTGGAAACATCAATTGTTAGCAAGGTGGAGTTATAATTGCATGGTATCTGTTTTTTGTGAATGTGTCTTTTATTGATAGAGTTTAAAAAGTTTGGAAAAAGCATTGACCTATCTTTGAGAATGAATTTTACTTTTATGTTCGAAATAAGGAGAGGGACCACAGAAAGAGCTACCTACCTCGAGTGTGAAGCGAAATCACTCAGAATGGGTGAAGAAAGTACTGCCTCCAATGAAAGGGGTTTAGTGTGAAAGCTACACATGGGGTAAAAGTGAAAAAGAAAATTGCAAAACTCTTCTTCTTCTTCTTTTTCTTCTTCATCAAAAAAAAAAATCGCGAGAAATGTGATAGCTACCCAAGTGTGAAGTTAGATAAATAAATTTCCTCAGTGGTTTGAAGTGCTCAATCTAAACACTCTTTAAATTGAAGACATATTTGCAATAAAACACCTGCCATGCCCTTTTTTTTCTTTGCAGTGCTAACAGTTGATGATTTTTGGTGAATAGAGTAATTTTTAGGATCCATGGGAATCATTTTAAAATAAGAGTGGGATCACGAGAGATGAAAGGAAATATTTGACTATTTCGGGTCAGGATTTGGATAGATCATCGTAAGCTTTCATTTGGTTCCAGTTAGTGATGGGATGATGACCTCAATTGCACACACTCACAAGCCATTGTGTATTTGAAAAGAAGTGAAATTTTCATGGTTTGGGAGAATGTTTAATAAGCAAGTCACTATTTGTAGTAGGATTTCAATGCTTAATGTTGTTTATCTCATCTAAAATCATTGTGTTTTTTTGTGTCATATGGTTGTTGTTCGAGGGCGAACAACAGTCTAAGTGTGGGGGAGTTTGATAAGTGCTAGAAAAGCACTTAAATAACTCTTCTATTTTACGTATTTGTGTGTTTTATTAGTATTATATGTTTATTTTTATGTGTTTTCCTTTTATTGTGTGTTTAGAGTCACAAGAAATCAAAAGGAGCCAAAATGGATAAAAACGGAGTGAAAACGGAACTTGAGACTGAAATACAAGCAAATTCAAAGATGAAGGGCCTCCGATGTAATTTTATGAAAAGTTGTTTTTACAATTTTTCTTGTGCCAATATCAAAGAATATCAAAAGAGGATTTCCACATTTTTGTCGGATCCCAAATCGGAGTTTCCTAGTGAAAGTTATGGCCATTTGAAGAGAAAGGACAAAGCGTAAAAAATCAGCGGCTCAATTTCTTGCCGCAGCTTCAGTAATTTGACCATAACGTTTGCTACAAAATTCGGATTGACCTGCACTTATATTGTTGGAAAGGACATTCAGAGGGCTACAACTTTGATGTTGACCTCTTCAAATGATTCGGATTATATCATGGTCAAAAATGGGCAAAACCGAGAGTGATGTGAATGGAGGATTTCTTGGGCCATGTTTTGGTAGAAAATTCATAACTTTCTATTAAAATATCCAAAAGAGGAAATTCCAATTGCACAATTCAGCCAAGATGCTTACCTATACCGTGATACAATATTTGAACTAATGGAGCAATTTAAGATCATGATTTGGTGGTTACCAATTAGTAGAATCATAATGGAGTAGTTGTACAATTTTTTATCATGTTTTCTTGTGAAATTTTACCTATAAATAGAGGCATTTGTAAGGAAGGAAAGACACAACTTAGTAGAAGAGAATTAGCTAGTAGTTCTCTCCAATAAAATTTTCTTCTTCATTTGTTCTTAGTTTTAGCTTGAAGATTTTAGCTTTTCATATTCCGGCGGATCAATTCTTCGCTAAGTTCTCTTTTCCCTTTTATTTCTCTATTTATTTCATAGTATTTATTTACTTGTTTACTATATTTTGCATAATCTATCATATAGTGGTGGTGATACAAGGCGAACACTCGCTAAAAAATATGAAACCCCGCAATTATGAGTAGTTAAGACTTTTCTATCTAGTTCGAGGGGGACGTTGTGTTCAACTAACATGTGGTTATCTTTTCTAACTATTTGCTAACGTTTTATCTATTCCTCTACTTCAATTTGTTGATTTGTTATGCTTTTAAACCCGTTTTTGAGTTTATGTGATTATTGCATTCACTTTGTGGTTGAATCAATTAATCTTTAAATTCAAGTTACTTGCTAGGATTGGAACTTTTGATCCGTAATTGTCATTAGATTCCAATCCAAAGTAGCAAATGAATATCGTGCATATTTATTAACAAATCAACTTAGATGCATTAATTCGAGCTTGTGAAATTATTCATCAAATTCAACTCATTCTTCTCGTTCATTTCATACTAGCTTTGCATTAAATCCTAAGAGCTTGTTTAGGGTTATCCAATAGCTAGATGTTAAGTTAAAGAGCTTACTTTTAACTTAATATACTTAAGGAAGAATTCGTTAATCAGAGCTTCTTGGTTAATTGAGAGTTGATAAATTGAAGAAGGAATAGTAACACGTTGCATGGGAAAGATAAACACAAGTTGTTGACACAACCGAACCCGAGAACTAGATATTTATTTCAATTGTTTTATTTGATCTTATCTTTTGTCATTTGATTTTCATTCAAAATTCTCAAAACCCCCACTTTCCTATATTAATTGATAAAGACAACTAGATTAAGCACCGTTCCTCTTGGGTTCGACCCTTACTTACCACTTCTACATTAATTTGTAGTTTTGAAACCGAGTAAGGAAAAAAAATAAATTTTGGCGTACTGCGACAACACGCAATGAGAGAAGCGAGAAGTTGAATGGTGATGAAGATTACCTAGGGTAGTAATAAATTTAAATTTTCTCTACCTATAAAGTGAAAGACAAGAAAGCTAGATGATTATCAACCACCCTTGATAATCTAGAGAGTGTGCATAGAGATAAAGTCGGAGATGCCAAAATCGAAAGTTGAATATTTATCAAGGTTACTCAATGTGGTAATTTAAAGAGAAAATGTCCGTAGAGAGAAAGCGAGAGACAAATGGAGCGAGCAATTAAATGTAAATCAAGATTACAAGGAGTGGTAATCTAGAGAGAGAAAGTCGAAGATCGGGAAAGAGAGAAGTTGAATATTGATCAAGATTAATTGCGATGGTAATCTGATTACCAAATGAGGTAATTTGGATAGAGAAAGTCAGAGATGGGGAAAAAGAGAAGGTGAATATTGATCAAGATTACATAGGGCTATAATTTGGAAAGAAAAAGTGCATAGAGAGAAATTCGAAGACAGGGAAAGTGAGGAGTTGAATGTTGATCGAGACTGCCTATGATGGTAATTTAGAGAAAGAAAGTGCATATAGAAAGAAAGCGGAAGACGGTGGAATTGAGAAGCTGAATGTTGAAACAGATTACCTGGGGTGATAATCTAGAAAGAGAAAATGCGCGGAGAGAAAAAATCGAAGACAGGGAAGTGAGGAGTTGAATGTTAATCGAGATTAGATTAGAGGTAATGTAGAGAAACAAATTGCGTAGAGAGAGAAAGTCAAAGACGGGGGAAGCGAATAGTTGAATATTGATCGAGATTACTTAGGGCGGCAATCTAAAAAGAGAAAGTGCATAGAGAGAGAAAGTTGAAGATGGGGGAGAGAAGAAGTTGAATATTGCTCACGATTAATTGTGGTGGTAATCTGATTACTTGGGACTGTAATCTAGAGAGAGAAAATGCATAGAGAAAGAAATTTGGGGACAAGAGAAGCGAGAGATTGAATGTTGGTCGAAATTACTTGGGGAGGTAATCTAGAGAGAGAAAGTGCGTAGAGAGAAAAAAGTGGGAGACCAAGGATGGGAAGAGTTGAATGTTGATTGAGATTCCTTGAGGCGGTAATTTGGAGAGAGAAAGTGGGTAGAGAGAGAAAGTCGGAGACAAGGTAAGTGATAAGTTGAATGTTGATCGAAATTACTTGAGGCGATAATTTGATTATCTGGTGAGGTAATCTAGAGAGAGAAAGTACACATAGAGAAAGAAAATGCATAGAGACAAAGTTAGAGACGTGGGAAGCAATGAGTTGAATATTGATCGAGATTACATGGGACAGTAATCTAGAGAAAGAAAGTACGTAGAGAAAAAAAGTTGGAGATGGTGGAAGGGAGAAGTTAAATGTTGATCGAGATTACCTGGGATGGTAATCTAGAGAGAGAAAGTGTATTTATTTTTTATTTTATTTTTTATAGATATTTATTTTATTAGAGTGGCATTGTTATAAATTTGTGATTTTTAAATTCTTTTTGGTCTTATTATGTAAAGATGAGTTAGTGATCAAATAAGAGATGTGCATGATTTAGCAGGCAATTTTCCCCTTAAGTGAAATTATTGATCAAATGCCCAATATTTTATGTCTATATCTTTCGTATGTGATCCTTCAATCTAGACATGAACATTTTAGATGCTTAGTGATCCTCATATACGGAATGCCAAAACTAGTTAGATTAACGGGACCTTTTCACTTTCACAAGGATTGAAGATGTACAGTTCAAAAGTAAGGTAAAGTGAACTTAATTGCAAAAATCAAGTACACGATTGTACCATGCGATCAAATAGTACAATTGCTACACGATCGCATGGCACAATGCCATCCTATGATACAAATGCTTTTTTTTAACAACATTTGTAAAAATTTCCGATAGCTCACAAATGGAAGCTAAAAAAATTAAAAAAAAAAAAAACCGTAGTTGCAACAGTGAAGCAGCTAGTTGCATCCATCTCATCAAGCAACACAAAAAAATATATATTATTAATTCAAAAAGCATATCCTATGCGAATTTTATGTCCAAAAAATAAAAATTACAAAAATTAATAATAGAAATGTGTTATAAATAATTCAAAAGTTGGATGCATTATTGTGAATGAGTTGTGAATGACTATGAAATCATGTGAGGATGAAAATAATTCATGAATAATTGTACAACTTGATTGATAATCATGTGTAATATGACTCATCATTTTTGTTTTGATTCTACACTTGATGGTCTATAAATAGACCTCAATTCATGAATTGATGAATGAAGAAGAAGGAAGAAAGTTCAATATATTTCCTCTCTATTCTCTTGTAGCATTTAAGGTATTTTTTTACTTTGATTTTACAACACGTTATCAGCACGAGTCTCTACACTAGAGCTCACTCTTGTAGTAAAAGGAAATATGTCTCTGATTTGCATCTTATAGATGACCCTCTGTATCGAAACCTAATTATTACAAGATAATCACGATTTTTTTACAAGAAATTTTATTTTGTTATTGTTGTGCATACAGTACTAATTCAAATTTCAAAACAAAATATACTAGCTCATCTAAATTTTTGAAAATGTCGCTTGCAAAACTTGATTTTGTCGCTCTTGATATTTCGTGATAATTATTCATCATGGACACTTGATCTTTGAGATTCACTTGATCTCAAAAGGGTTAGGTGAAACAATAATCGAAGGAAATGAAAGATCCCGGCGAGGATCGTGCAGCGGCGTTAATTTTCGCTTCGGCGACACCTACATGCATCTCGATGGTAGAATACCTCACGATCAAAGATCCATCTGTTACGTGGAAAAATTTAAAGGGCGGATTCGATCACCAAAGTGTCGATCTGCCCAAGGCGGATATCGATGGATGCACTTGCGCTGCAAGATTTTAAATCAGTAAAGATTACAATTCCGAATTATTGAGAATACGTTACGGAATTACTTTTAATGGTGAAGAAATTCTTGAGCAAGATATGTTAGAAAAAACTTTTCAACATTCCATGCCTCGAACGTGCTCTGCAGCGGCGATATAGAAGCGTAGATTTCAAGCGTATTCGGAACTTGTATCTTGCTTATTAGCAGCGTAACAAAATAATGAACTACTCATGAAAAACCATGGGATACGTCCAACGGGATCCACAGTGATACGAGAAACAAATGGAACTATATGGCCTGAGGTAAATGCAGCGTTAGGAAAAATAATTACCAGGCGTGGGCGTGGGCGTGGGCGTGGGCCGCGTGGGCGTGGGCGTGGGCCCGCGTGGGGCGTGGGCGAGGTTTAGGCGTGAATTCCAACATGATAATGGAAAAGCTCATTTACGATATAATGAGCGAGAATCGGCAACATAATAGCGAGGTTCAAATTTGAGAAAAATAATGGAAATGATTCATTTGATAAAGGCGATAATAGCGGATGCTATCGATGTGGAATACACGGGCATTGGTCAGTACATGTCG
The DNA here is from genome assembly GCA_018223645.1 of Jasminum sambac. Lineage (NCBI taxonomy): Eukaryota > Viridiplantae > Streptophyta > Magnoliopsida > Lamiales > Oleaceae > Jasminum > Jasminum sambac. The sequence goes on from CP073640.1 coordinate 37,989,074, forward strand.
TACACCAAAGCATTTGGTGGACTTATATATAAACTCGACCAAGGGAAAAGAAAGGAAAAGAAAAAGTTGAAACCAATTTTCTTGATTGGGATGGCGAGTCAATGGAACTCATTTTGATACTCGACTTTTTCCCAGATCCCATGAATCATACAAACATTGGAAGTTTGATGGAAAATATCGATTAAATAATTCTCTAATGAAGTATTATTATATTTGTAATTGTATTATGTGTGAAATATTTTTCTATAATGCTTTTGTGTGATAAGTGTGGAATTGTTATCTTTATATTTGTATTGTTATTTTCCATTAAGTGTTATATGTAATTGTTGTTTGTTAAGCTGGTATGAATTTTATATTTTAAATTTCTTTTGTAGACCATGACAAATTGCCAAGATATATTCCTAGCGATAGCGCAACTACGCATACTATTTTACAAGATAAGAAGTTTTTCTTGGATTTGACAATCTGAGAAAATTATGTCTATACAATTTCTGGTGCATCAAATATTATTGAAGGCTCCAGAGAGCTCAGTGATTATCTGCCAAATGATACACAATTGAATATAGATGATGCACTTTATTCTAGCAAATCCAAGAAATTTGCTTAGTTTTAAGGATATCATAAAAATGGATATCACATTGAAACAATGGAAGAAAATAATAAAGAATATCTTTACATAAACTCATTTCTATCTGGGCATAAGCGATTAAAGAAAAACTTCCATCGCTTCCATCACGGAATGTATTATACATTCATAAGAACGATTGAGTCTAACAACATCATAAAAATCAAAATTTATTGACTCAAAGGTTCTTAAACTTTGGCATGATAGATTTGGGCACCCGAGAGCGACTATGATGCAACGAATAATTAAAAGCTCACATGGACATCCTTTTAAGAACTTTAAGACTATTTTACCAAATGAGTGTCCATGTGAAGCTTGTTCACAAGGTAAATTAGTCATCAGACCCTCTAAAACAAAGGTAAATGTTGAATCGCCAACTTTTCTGAAAAGAATTCAAGGTGATATTTGTGGACCTATACACCCACCTTGTGGACCATTTCGTTATTTTCTGGTCTTAGTTGATGCATCTACTAGATGGTCACATGTTTGCCTACTTTCAACTAGAAACGATGCATTTGCTAAACTATTAGCCCAAATTATAAAATTGCGAGTTCATTTCCCTGATTATTCGATCCAGTCCATTCGATTTGATAATGCTGGTGAATTTAGATCAAAAGCATTTGATGATTATTATACTGACTATGGGAATTGAAGTTGAATATTACATTGCTCATGTCCATACACAAAATGGATTGGCGAGAATCATTTATTAAACGCCTCCAATTTATTGCTAGGCCTATGCTTATGAGGTCAAAACTCCCAACTTCTACTTGGGGACATCTTTGTATTACATCTTTGCGGCATTGATACGTCTCGGACCAGCGCATATCATCAATACTCCCCTTTACAATTAGCATTTGGTCAAGAACCTAATGTTTCTCATCTTGAATTTTTGGTTGTGAAGTACAGTACCAATTGCACCCCCACAGCGTACCAAAATGGGTCCCCAAAGGCTTGGAATTTATGTTGGGTTTAATTCATAATCAATCATCAGTACCTAGAACCTTTAACAGTGATCTATTTAATGCATGCTTTAATGATTGTCATTTTAATGAAATGAATTTTCCAACACTGGGGTACAAAACTACATCTGAAAGAAAAAATGAACTTTCCTGGAATGAGAAGACTCTAGCTCACTTTGATCCCCGAAGCAATAAATGTGAGAGAGAAATTGAAAATCTTATTCATTTGCAAAGAATCGCATATGAAGCGCCTGATGCATTTGTGAATACAAGGAAAGTCACCAAGTCGCATATACCGGTAGAGAATACACCGGCAAAAATTGATGTCCCCGCAAGACAACCTGTTACAGAAAATGAATCTAAAATACGCCAGAAGCGTGGTCGACCAGTTGGTTCCAAGGATTACGTACCTAGAAAGAGAAGGGTACAAGACATAAACCAACAAAAGAATACTTTGAAGTAATGATAAAAGCGATTGATCAATCAAATAAAATATTTAAAGTTCCAAGAGAACCGAAGCATCCAAGAAGATTGAGGTTCCCGCAGAACTGTAAGTATTCGAAAACCATGAGATATCAATAGATTATTTACTATCTAATAACTTATGGGAGCAGGAAAGCACTGCATTGTAGATGATATATTCTCCTTTAATGTTGCCATAAAATTGTGCAAAGTGAGGATTCTCGAGCCACAACTGTTAAAGATTGCCGAAATAGAAATGATTGGCCAAAATGGAAGGAAGCCATACAGTGAATTAAATTCTTTGTATAAACGCCAAGTATTCGGACACATGTAGTTCAAACACCAAAAAATGTAATCCCTAGGATACAAATGGGTTTTCGTAAGAAAGAGAAATGAGAAGAACGAAATTACAAGGTATAAAGCAAGGCTTGTAGCGCAAGGATTCTCTCAAAGACCAGGAATTGACTATGAAGAAAGCGTATTCTCCCGTGAATGGATGCTATTACTTTTAGATTTTTGATAAGTCCGGTATGTAAAAACTTGACATCGTCTTATGGATGTAATCAGCATATTTATATGGTTCACTTGGAGTGATATATATATGAGAATTCAGAAGGAATAAAAGTGCCGAGAAGCACTTAGTGCATGCCCAAATAATGTGTTATCAATTAAATTGCAAAGATCACTATATGGTTTGAAGCAATCCAGGAAGAATGTGGTTCAATTGCTTAAGTAATTACACGTTAAAAAGGGGATACAAAAATGATGACATTTGTCCTTGTGTCTTCATAAAGAAAAGCGGATCTTTGGATTTGCAATCATAGCAGTCTATGTTGATGATTTAAATCTCATTGGAACTCCTGAAGAGATTAATGAAGCGATGAAGTACTTGAAAACCGAATTTGAGATGAAAGATTTAGGCAAAACCAAATTTTGTCTAGGTTTCTGATTGAACATTTCCCGGAAGGAGTTTTTGTTCATCAATCTTCATATCTTGAAAAAGGTTTTGAAACGATTTGGTATGGATAAAGCACACCCTCTAACATCACCTATGGTCGTTCGAACACTTGATGTTGAAAGGGGCGCGTTAGACCACCTGAAGATGGGGAAGAAATCCTTGGTCGGAAATACCGTATCTTAGTGCAATTGGAGCATTACATTATCGACAAATTGCACTCGACTGCACATAGCTTTTTTCAGAAATCTCCTGGCAAGATATAGTCATACACCTACCAAAAGACATTGGAATGGTATTAAACACATTCTCCGTTATCTAAGAGGTAATGCGTCTGATTTAGGTTTATTTTATTCACATAATTCTCGATCTACTTTAGTTGGATATGCAGACGAGGATACTTATCAGATCCCCATAAAGGCAAGTCCCAAGCAAGATATGTATTTACGCGTGGAGGAAGCTGCTATATCTTGGAAATCTACAAAACAAACTTTGAGCGCAACATCATCAAATAATCTTGAACTCATTGCAATTCATGAGACAAGCTCGGGAATGTATGTGGTTAAGGAATATGACTCATCATATACAAACATCATGTGGGCTATCCTCAATAAAGAAAAATCAATCTGTATTGTATGAGGATAATGCGACTTGCATCACACAACTCAACAAAGGTTACATCAAGGGAGATAGAACGAAGCATATCTCTCCAAAATTCTTTTATACACATGACCTTGAAAAGTGGTGAAATTGATGTTCAACAAATTCGCTCAATTGACAATTTAGCGGATTTGTTCACAAAGCGTTACCAACATCAACCTTTAGAAAATTGGTGTACCAAATTGGCATGCGCGACTTAAGGACCTTGAACAATGTCATTATGAGGGGGAGTAGTCAGACTCTTTTTCCTTCGATCGGGTTTTATCCCATTGGGTTTTCCGACAAGGTTTTAATGAGGCGGCATATTTATACTCTGTGGTGAACATCGAGAAGCGGTTGTACTCTTTTTCCTTCGATCGGGTTTTATCCCACTCGGGTTTCACGACAAGGTTTTAACGAGGCAACACATGGGCACCCCACAATCAATTTTATTGTATAAATAGTCATTCAAGGGAGTGTTATAAATAATTCAAAAGTTGGATGCATTATTGTGAATGAGCTGTGAATGACTATGAAATCATGTGAGGATGAAAATAATTCATGAATAATTGTACAACTTGATTGATAATCATGTGTAATATGACTCATCATTTTTGTTTTGATTCTACATTTGATGGTCTATAAATAGACCTCAATTCATGAATTGATGAATGAAGAAGAAGGAAGAAAGTTCAATATATTTCCTCTCTATTCTCTTGTAGCATTTAAGGTATTTTTTTACTTTGATTTTACAACAAAATGCCAATTCTTTTATTAAATTACACCCCTTGTAATGTGTAACACTCCCTTTGTAATTCCTTTCACCCCGTTTGTAATTTATTACACTCTATTACATGTCATTTGTAACCTGCTACAAGCTATTGTAAAAAATTACAACATGTATAATACATTGAATTTGTTGCACACAATTTATAGTGGGTTTAGAATTAGAAATTAAATAAAAATGAACTTGTGATCGTATGGTGCAAAACCTATGCGATCGTGTGTACCTGAAAAATGCAATTTTGGGTACTATTACCTGATTTTTATAAATAAATTTTATTTTAATTTAACTTGCTTTTTAAATATGCAAACTTAATAGATGGTTTAGTATAATTTCCACCGGATTAATCAATCAAACAGTAACACGTTCCGTTAAAGCACAGAAATTATGACCGACTGACCGTTACCGAAACGCCCCAGCCCCCATTCTCCCTCGCACGCACCCCCCCCCCCCCGCCCCCGGGGGGGTTGGGGGGGTGTCCAACTCAAAAATAAAGAAAAAAGAAAGAAAAATCTTGTGCTCCTAGTCTCTCACAAAGGCTCATATATACTGAGCCTTGGTAGAAATTAAAAATGGGAGAGGAGACGGAAGACAAATTCGCCGCAGTGGTGAAGCTCTGCAGCCCAACAGCTTCCCAGGAATCTGAATTACGAACTTGCCCCATGGCGCGTGAATCCGAGAAATTCACTGATTCAAATTCTGAATCCTCATCGGAACCTACTGCTATGGTCATGCTTTCGCTACCTGACAGCAGTAACTCTGTTGACCAAAGTACAGGTAACGACGACGAATTTCTCACACCTCCTGAGCAGCGGTTTTATTCCGCCTCCGAGGACCAAGCCGTAGATTGTGCGTTGGGAGATCCTGCGGTCGATGATCCTTGTTGCGCGGGAGGCGACGCAGGGGCGGATGAGCCGGTTATGGAAAATTCCGGAAGTGGATTGGTTGAATTGAAGAAAAATAGGGTTGCCGATAGGGAATTGTGTGAAGATTCCGGGGTGAAAAAAGCTAGGGTTTATGAGGATTTAACTAGTGAAGGCAAGGGTGAAAATGAACCTAGTGTAATTGAAATCTCAGATTCGGAAAATGAAGTTGTTGACAAGAAATCAGATAAAGCAATAATGGCTGTGGATTCACCCATGGAGAAAAGCATGGAAAATGGTGATGTTGCTGAGAAAGATGAAGTCCCCCAAAATGGTGAAAACAATGCAGGTAACAATTCTGTGTTGCAAATGGATGTTTTAGATGAATCTGTTGTCGACTTGAGTAAAAATTGCATATCGGAAAAAGTTAGCAAATCCAATGCTCTTAAGGTTGTCGAGAAAGATGAAGTGCCCAAAAATGCAGGTAGCACTAGTAACAATTGTGAGTTGCAAATGGATAGGTTAGATGAATCTGTTGTCCACTTGAGAAAAAATTGCAAATCAGAAAAAGTTAGCAAATCGAATGAAGGTGAAAAGTTACATAAAGATGGCAACAGGGAGGGGCGTCCACGTAGTGCTAAGAATCCCGAGGACATTGACAAGTGCAAATTCTCCAGTCCCTCAGCTGCCATTGTTGGAAGGAGAAGGAAAGATTGTAACAATGGTGAGTTGGAAATGGATGGATTAGATGAATCCGTTGTTGACTTTAGTAAAAATTGCATGTCAGAAAAAGTTAGCAAATCAAATGCTGTGAAGTTTACCGAAGGTGAAAAGGGGCGTCCATATAATGCTAAAGATCCAGAGGACATTGACATGTTTAAATTCTCCAGTCCTAAAGCTGCCATTGTTGGGAGGAAGAAGAAAGATATAGTTGGTGGAAAGCGTGAATTGACACCATTGGTGAAGGGGAAAGAGAAGAGTGTAAGGACTAACAATGGACTTTTTATGGATTTGTTGGAAGTTTTGAAGGTGGGAATAAGAGATGATGACAACAGTAAATGTGAGGAAGAAGTTGATTTCTTGGAGACAGCAAAGAGGCGGGGTATTATGTTTCCTAAGCCTAGATGGTGGCCCACCCAAGGATTTGAAGATGAAGAATAATTCAAGATTTGATTTCTCAGTGCTAAGTTGGATAAGATTTTGCTTGAATCAAGACCCTGCTGATAGGGTAACGTGTGCCGTAATGGAGGATTACTTGTCAAAATCTGATGCCAATTTGTTGTACGAAATTGTAAATAGAATGGGATTGAATGATGTAAAGCTTGATCCAGTTTAGTTTTCCTTTGGTGGTAGTTTCAGTTACATAGAGCAACTAACTTTTGAAATCTGTGTACATGACTTACAAATGAAATCGAATCTGTTATTATTTTACCTCTACTTCCAATTTCGTACTACATTTTTCTTTCAAATATAGCAAAATGTGGAATAGGATTGCCTGAAGACAATTTTACTTTGGGCCCACAACCATTCCTTGTCACAGGGAAAGTTCGACCCTTACAACCAGTCAGCCACTATTTCAGTTACTTTCCTCTGTTTATTGGACTCGTCACACACAAATACTTGACGAGATCAAGAATAAGATTGAATTAAAGGGTAGATCTCAACTCGGTTTTTGACAATAAATAAAGACTTTGAAGAAGCTAAAGCGATCGTTAGACTGGAGAAGGACCTGCCAACAGAGTTTGGTAAAATGACAAAATCACGAACTCAAAATTTTTAAACCTGACATCGAGCCATATATTGTAACTTGAACTTGAAACTTGGTATCAAATATTAAATGAGTATTTTAAAATTTTGTTTAAGTGCATAGACATTGTAAGTTGATATTCTAAATGGACATTCCGATGTGTCATTTTTTCTTTGGGTGATGAACAAGTGTATTAACTGATAAACACATATATTTTTTTATCATCCAATAATAGAATGACACATCGGAATGTCAGTTTAAGATGCCAATTTAAAATGTTTGTTTAGAATTATTCTTTGTTTAAAAATGTGTTCTATCTATAGATAAGACCGGTTACAAAAGACCATGTAAGAAATTTTTTACATAGCATGTGGAGTTGTGGAGATAGATTCTTTGGACAATTATGGCATATTTTTCTTAATGTATGCATCATCATTCCTAATGTATACAATTTAAAAGTGATTAATGCATTCATGTTATGAATAATAATTGAAGAATAATTATTAGGTGTTATGAATAATTGAGAATAATGTGGTGGTTATGAATTATGAGGAATAATTTGGTGGAGGAATAATTTGGTAAAAGATGTAATTATTATATGTGAATGACTATTATACCCTTGATGAAATTATGTAATTACGATTGTGCCATTCGAAATTTTCCTATAAATAGGGCTTCAGTTATTAATGAAATTATTCACGAGAATTCCTTGGAATTCATTCTCTCTAAATTCTCTCTATTATTTCTATACTTTTATAACACGTTATCAAAGACAGTCTCTAACCCTTTGAGTAATATGAAAGAAGTATGCTTCTACTGATTGCATCTTATAGATGATCTTACTCAGATCGAAACCTGGATTATTACGAATGAATTAATTCATCCTCATCAATCCTAAATAACTCTCTCTTTGCAAATACATCATTGAAACTTCCCTTTTGTTTATATTCCTCTCCCACAATTCCTCATTCTACACAACCTGGCTTTGGAGATATGCAAATCTCAAAATTGGAAGAATGGAGTCCAAAGAATTTTCCGATCACGTAAATGGATTGCAAGTAAATCTCATCCATGGAATAATTAGAGAAAGGAAAAAAGGTAAATCATATGATTTTATAATATAATAATATATTAAACTATAACATCTGTTTTATCGAGATATAAGGAGCATACATTATCAAAATCAAATTTTCTCGACTCCATTATACTCGATTTAACAAGAGCTTCGATTTGACACCAATATTGATGAGGGTAATAACTCGTTTTGAAATATGTTATTATCAAACTTTCAAAATTTACAAATCAGTACACTAACTTTTGAAAAAGTTACAAAATAATCCTTGAATATTTTGATATTGATAAATTGAAGTAGAAAGGAGATAATTTTCAATCGTAAAACATTGATAAAATATTTTTGACAATTTTACCTTTGCGAATTGGAATGGACAATTTTACCCTTAGGGTAAAACCGACCTAATTTTGACGACAGTGAAAAATGGATAGAATATTCATGAAGAAATTCTAAATCCATTGATTATATAAAATGGCTTGAAGTCCATTTGAGTTAAAAGATCGAATATTATTTTAACTCAGAAGAGTTCAATTACATATTGTACTTATTCTAGAAGGATAAGTGTGCTCTTGTAGAAGCAGCAATGAGTATTTGTTCTAGAAGAACAAATCTGCTCCTGTAGAAGCAATTCAATATTTAATTTTCGCACTTTATTTACTGCAATTTAATTACTGCAATACCTCCTACTGGATGATGGGTTCAACCGTCACTAAACGGAAGGTTTTATATATTTCTGCACTTTATATGCTAAGTGATGGGTAATACCTTCTACTAGCATCCTACTCTGAAGAAGTAGTTAAACATTATGCAATTTAATTCTTGTTATTTAAATTCCGTAAATTTATATTTATTGCAATAATTCCCATAAGGTAGGTTCGACCACCTATTGGAGGAAATTTAATTTCTGCAATTTAAATTTATGCACTTTATAGTTTGAGTATATTTCCAATGTGGTGGGTAATACCACACGATTGGTGTGCATATTTCCAATGTGGTGGGTTATACTACACGATTGGTTATAACGAATCCTACTCCAGAAGAAGTAGTTGATCAAATATTCTAATCATACTCTCGAAGTAGTAGACGATGAGAATAAAATTACTTCCCCATATATACCGAATATTAATGGAGAAAATTGAGTAAGTGGTACTTGAAGTCACCATTGGATAAATAGATGAAAATAAAATGCTCAATAGATCCCATGTTGATAAATCAAAGAAAATATATCGCATGGAGAGATTATATGAAGTAATCTCATCGATGATATGAGATTGTATTAATATGAGAATAAAATGCTCTTGAAGAAGTATAATCACTAGATTTCTGTATTTGAATAAAGCCAATATGATATTATTATTACTCCAGAAGAAGTACAAAACAGTCGAAGTGGAACATATTGAGAATATCAAAAGATGGCATTAAACACTCGAAAATATAGAAATGCAAAAAGAATATACATACTGAATCCATAAATGAGGGATGCGTCTCGAGAGTATAAATACTCGTAACTCTGCCACCATCAACATTAGGATTCATAATGAAATATTTAAAGGATCCGAATTTCTTTTCGCTGACACGATTGGTCTGACCGACGGACCTGGCTTCCAGATTCTTGAACATATGCATGAAATTTGATGAGTAGTTCATCAACGATACTAGCGTAAATAAGTATTTTTCTCATTGAATGAGAGATAAACTTATTATTTATACCCCGATCTAGAAAGCGCTAGTAAGCCATCAAAGAAATTATTAATATTCAACAAACCTATTGGTTTGACATGAAAGTTCCACTGTGCCAGCGAGGCTATATTGAATATTTCTCCAAAGGTGTTGTAGCCACTGGAAGGACAATGAAAGCATCACTATTATTCATCATATACATCATGCGGTTGTGGATGGATTGCGCTTGTAGCCCCAACCTGCTTTGGACCCATGGTAGAACGGCTCCAATTAAGTATTAGATCCAACTAGATGGAAAGGTATTACACTCGAAACTCTTATTCCCAATGATTGTGCGGCCATTATAAGTCTAGCTAAAAGTTTGTTGTTGGTTCCTCCGTATAGTATATTGATTTCTTGTCTCCCTAACTCTTTTACAAGTCGGTTTGCCATATCCACATATTGGATATGGCCTACAGGTTTAGATCCACCAAGAATACATACGGTTTTAATCTGGCGAGGTAAAGGCTGACTTGTATGAGATGATTCTAAAATCTCCATATCCATCTCTACTCCTATCTCTCTTTTTGCACTCTACTTTTAATGTATGAACATGAGAGATATATGAATCCCTCTATTTAAAGAAAAATTTTCAAACCAATAATTGCGTGCACTATTTACTTTTTGACAAATATGAAAGAGAAAAAAAAATGCAGAAAATTTTTTTAAGTGAAAATGACATATATCTGTCGGTGATTGAAAAATAATATATATATACATATATATATATCTTAAAATCGAAAAACAATATTTACAATTACAAGAAAAACATTGATCTTCGTTATTACACCGAGCTTCCTTATATTAATATGAGAAAATTATTATATTAAAATTTTCTACTAAATTTACAAACAGGATCTTCTAAAGTAAGTTTTTCAAGACTGTAACGCGTTTGTTGATCTTTGAATTTGGCCCATAAGGCCATTAGCTCACCTGTATGCGTGTCCACTAGGATGTGTCTCAAGAGCACTGTTGAATATCATCCAAAGGCTCCTTACTCAATCCATCCTTAATGAATGCTATTTTATCTTCTCGATTTACGGACAAGTACCCTTGATTTACATCGAGTGTCACATGTCCACCGAGCACATTTGTAGCATCCTCCTAATCTTTTTGCTCTCCGTTTCTTTGAAAAACTACTTTTACCCATACCAGGCATGTATTTAGAAGGAATTGAAACCTCACCAGATAATCGAACCTTTGCTTCAATCAAGCATCGGATATCTTGTGGGATACCCTTATTCATTAGCATCCTTAATCTTTCCAGCCTACCTCGATAAATCCTTTTTAGGATTTTAATCGGTAGTGATGGATAGTATTTTCGAAGATTTGAGAGCATATGATCCATTATAATGTATAGACCCTTGTTAGGATGAATTTTGCAATAATTTTGATGATTTATTTATAGAATAATACGACGCGTATGAAATAAGACTCGATTTTAAATAAATAATATGAAGCGTAAGAGCTACGATTTGAATTAAATAATAGCCGGATGTGATGTATAATGGTTGTAACTCGTGTTTGAATAGTGGTAGACAATAATGTCACTAAAAGATGATGGAATATGTCGGTGAATTGTTTCTATGATAAATCATATTGAGCAATATCTGAGATACTAGTGAAATCGATATAAGAATTTCTTGAACTAGAAGTTCAATAATACTCGCTTTATAAACCTGACTCCATCATCCCGGTTTAAATAATTATTGAAATCAATATTTCAAGTGAAGAATTAAAAGAATTCTTCAATGATTGTTCTCGATAAATGATGAAATCATTACTAGCCAATATTGGGAATAAATCTCAAATATATCCTGGAATAAAGGATGAGAAATATGGGCCCACTCATCCTCCATGTGGACTACTAGATATTATGATATGGATCCACTAGATAGTCACATGTGTATATGATTAAGTAATTTGAAATTTCTGAAATATTTGCTCACGCAGTATGAGCATGATTTTCAGTTTAATGATAAAGCTAGTAAATGTATATCCCAATACTTGAATAAATCACTGAAGGATTTGAGTATGCATACAAGTGGGATATTATATGGCAAATTATTTAAAGTCCTCAAATAAATTGCCGATATCGAGAATAGAATGCAAGCGGTCTAAATTCCCATATTAAAAATTTGAATGATGAGAACATATATGATTAAAATCATACCAAGTGTATGGGTTTTGGTGTTCTAAATTTTCTCGGCATGAGGGGAGTATTAAAGGTTGAAAATAATATGTGAAATGCATCATGTTATATCCTCGAAATTGAAATACGAACTTGAAGTTCAAAGATGCATGAAAGGCTATGAACAATCACATATATCAACTACGATGCTTTGATAAGTTAGCGCTTGAAGCATTGATATTTCCCAAACATATATATCAAAGCAAATTATAAAAGATGGTCTTAATAACGGAGGCATATACTCTTGAAGAGTATATAGACATAACTATATTGTGTAATCCTACAAGAGGATTGATAATGAGATATCTCAATAAGTTATGTCGATATGGGGAAAGAAATGAAATTGAAATGTGTAAACCACGATATGAAAATGTAGCGCTACATATGATCAATGATAATGAAAATATTGAGATATATTGAAGATGATAAATGGTGAATGTGAAATCCTTAACTTATGAGATGATGATGACTAGTACTCAAGTTTAAAGATAAGCATGGTGGTCATTATATGTTGCATGCTCATGAAAGTTAAATTACCGATCGTGTGTGTAGTACCGAAAAGGAAATTAAAGGATCGGGTGAGCTAAGCCCGTGTTTATGAGTACCCTAAAGGGTGAGCTAAGTCCACAGGAATGAAATAACCTATTAAGTGAGTATTAAATGTTAAATGATATATTTTAACTGTTAGTTAGTTATGAAGGTTTACTTATATGTTTACATGTTTTTACGATGAATTTATATGCTTTAAATTATGTGTTTGGAGACATGTGTTCATGGTGAATGTTTTGTAGTTGTGTATGAAAATTGATGCACTCTAAATGAGCGAGTATAAAACCAATGTATATGATACTCATACAAATGTATGAAAGATTTTGAAATGCTTACTGACATACTTGTATAAAATACGCGTTGCACTCTTTTTCCCTTAGTGAGGTTTTATCCCATTGGGTTTTCCTAGTAAGGTTTTTAATGAGGCAACTTTAAAGGCGTATTCACATGAATAATGTACTCTTTTTCCTTCATTAGGGTTTTTCCCATCGGGTTTTTCCTAATAAGGTTTTAACGAGGCATATTCATGGTATATTGAGAACGATATGAGAAATTGATACAAAGTATCTATTGGATCAAGTTATAATGGAGCTAATGCTTTAGATCCAAGCGATGATGATATTGAAATCATTTACGGGTAAAGATATCGATTCTCAAGATATGAAATCAAACTGAGCAATTGTGACTCTTTTTCCTTCGATCAAGTTTTTTCCCACCGGGTTTTCTTGACAAAGGTTTTAACGAGGCAAAGACGTGAATACTCATATCGCCGATAGACATCGGGGAGCAATGTTTTGATGAAGCGAGATATAACCACTCCAAGCTATCTCGCAATCGGTTTGGAAGTTTTTTCCCACCGGATTTTTCTCCAAACAGTCCAGGAAGACATTTGTATTAATAGTCATTCAAGGGGGAGTGTTATGAATAATAATTGAAGAATAATTATTAGGTGTTATGAATAATTGAGAATAATGTGGTGGTTATGAATTATGAGGAATAATTTGGTGGAGGAATAATTTGGTGGAGGAATAATTTGGTAAAAGATGTAATTATTATATGTGAATGACTATTATACCCTTGATGAAATTATGTAATTACGATTGTGCCATTCGAAATTTTCCTATAAATAGGGCTTCAGTTATTAATGAAATTCATTCCTGAGAATTCCTTGAAATTCATTCTCTCTAAATTCTCTCTATTATTTCTATACTTTTATAACAATTCATACTTATTTACTATTAGTCTATTATAACTACTTTTCGTAGTGGCAGCATATCTCAAGAATATTTTTGCTCAATTTTATATTATACTAAAGAAAAAGGAACAAAATTTAAACATCTCCAAATTTAACTACATCATTGGCAACATAGTAACAGCTAATATAAATAAATATTACTCCCGCTCATTTTTCATTTTCATTTATCTCAAATTATAGTCCACTTTCTTTTGTAAGGATGCATTAGAGTCTTTTATTTCACACTATACACATATTTAATATGTATTGTTAACAATTAAAATAAACTATTATCATTTAATGTAACTATATAACTAAATGGTGCTTTTCCAATAAAATTAATTGGAATTTCTTAATCTATATTAAAGTCAAAATGAAACTATCTTTCTAGGACGGAGGGAGTAGTGTTATTCAAAAGCCTTGGTTAGGTGGGTGGTGAGAGGATGGTTCAAGTTGAGGCAATAGGAAAATTTAGGTCATTGTAAAATCTTAACCAAATATTTATTGTACCGTCTTATAAACAAAATTGGATTTTAATTTCTACTCTCAAAAAATATGGGTTATTCTTAATTTCTTGCTTATTTAGGAATAAAAATTTATTGTTGAAAATTTGTTTATTCCGATTGTTTGCCAGGTTACGTCAATATTTATTTAGTAAATGAATTGATTCATTTAATGAATCTACTTAATTAAGTAGACGAGATATCATACAATTTGAAGTGCCATATTGGCAGTGCCAAAGTGGCAGACATTTATAAATTCCTTTTATAAATATTTAATTAAGTATAAATATAAACATTAAATGAACAAGCATTTTTCTTTATAATATAAAGATAATTATGGCAATTCCTTTTTCTTACTTAATTAAGGATACTATCAAACATTAATTAACCAAGCGATTATTTTATTATTATTACTATTTTTTTGTTTGATCGAGAATCAACCAAGCGATTATTGTATAGCATTAATTGACTAATTCTTAAATTAAGGGATATCTTTAGTTTTAAAAAAATCCAATTGGGGAACAAACTATAAACATAAATTCCGCTTCTTTTTTTTCTAATATCTAATTAAGAATGAATATAAACATTAAATTAAAACAAGTTTTCTATGATAATGAAAAACTTGTGTGATCCCATAATGTGCTCCTAATTTTCAGTTAAAGCACACTTTTGTAACTTTGAGTAGTAACTGAGCTTGTTGACTGCATTTTCCCAAGTATAGGATCTAAGGGGTGTTTCCACTGCTCATCAGTCTAGATGTTGTTGTTGCTTCTTTGTCTACTTTTTAGAACATTAAGATGAGAAAAATGATATATTATTTTGTGGTAAAAAAGTGGTTGTAATTTTGTTCTTCTAAAAATTCTAAAAATGAACTTCATAATATTAACACACATTTTTTATTTTTATTTTTATTTTTTATTTTTTTGGATGGGGCGGGGCGGGGCGGGGTGGGGGTGTGTGTTTATGTAGGACTATGTTAATTTTGTATGGACATTACTAAGACTCATATGGTGTAATATGAGTAAGTGAGTTTCCCAAACTCTTGGTCAATAATTCAATTTCATTTCCTTAGAATCTCTATGTATTGTTTAAAAAAAAATGTTATGTACAAACATTTGAATTTTATGATTTCTTATCAGTTAGATCCGAACTATGTTTAGTTAGCTAGATTAATCTAGAGGCAGTTTACCAATGTGTAGAAAAGTCAAATCTTGCCAAATAAGTGGTTGAGAAAATTTTGGAGTCCAAGAATAGGATCATGGACATGTGTGGAACAAGAGGCGGATCCATGGTGGGCCTCTTCTTTCATCACAATTTCAAGATTTCACAGGATATTATCACATGTGCAAAATCAATAATTATCTCTAGAAAATTTTAAAAAGATATCATGTGATAAAATCAACCAAAAATATAATCAAATTAATCAAATTAAAAGTCAATTAATTTAGTTACATTCAAATGGAAAATAAAAACGCCAACTAATTAATTTAACTTTAAAAATAAAGTTAACATTGTTATATGTCTAGAAGGAGAATAGAGAGAGACTTGTACCAAACAAAATTATACATCTCTTGGATTTGTGTTAATTATAAAAGAGAAAACAGAGCAATAGAATGAGATTTAAAGCTAATAGGAGTTTAGACATCCTGAAACTTACGCATACAGTGTGTGGATGGTTGCTTGAAATGGTCAAAGATATGACTATATATCTCATTCATGACAAGCTACATCGCTGGATGTGGATGTTTCAGATAGAAAGGATCAATAACGTTCTACAGTACGCAACATATGAATGGCATTTTCGAGACACAAAACATGAATGGTGAGGAATGCCTTCCACCCAAGAAATTGTTGGAGAAGAATAAACGCTAGCGCCTCAAGAAGGAGATATGGATGCAGAAGTGCAAAGCAGATGATACCCTTTGTGGCTAAGGGAGAAATGCATGAGATTCCTGTACTACACAGTTTATTTCAACAAAGATAATAAACATTCAAGATAAGAAAATCACATGGCAAAATATATAATCATCTCATCTCATCTCAAGTAGGCAACTATCCTGCGTACAAAAATCTCCAAACTCCAAACTTTTCTGCATCACAGGCTATATATATATAATACAATCTTTCGTCATCGTCGCCCTATAAAAAGACAGATATGTTCATCCAAGGTTTCACGTCGGTTAAGGTTTTAATCTACAATAGTTTTGCCAACAATACGCAGAACGCAATCACCATATTCGTAACAAAAGCTACTCAAACTGTCAGGGACGAAAAAGATGAGGGTGTACTGAGCTACTGCTAATAGTACTTGCTCGTCCACCAAAACTTGAAGATGGGGGTAGTAGTTCGGCCTGTGGGAAAGAGGTGTTGCATGGCACATCCAGCAGCAAACCCTGTTCAGGACTTTCGTCTGCAAATTGGAGAGAGTCGACCACGAGGGCGTTATTGTCATTTGGTGTGGGATACAAGTTTTTGGGAGTGAAGCAAGAAGCTTCACTATCTCTTGCGTCCTTATGGCCATAGCTTGACTTCATTATCACCCTTCGCGGGCTCTTCATCATAGTTTTTGATCCTGACAAGGTTGTTCCTACAAGCGTACATACTAGGATGTTATATCAAGCCCTACATTGTAAGGTTCCATAATGTTTCAGCTGAATATGTCTTACCTGGAAACTTGTGATTCTGTACATCTCGCGATCTCTTTGTGTTAACCGAATGACCAGTGACAGCTGCATTTAGTCCGCCAGCTGCTTCATGATCATAGATACAGTTTTTTCCGTTTACAGCCTACACGTTAACAACAATATTCAACGTGAATAACTTCACTTCAAAACATATTTTCTTTTGTTAAATTCAAGACGATTGTTGCATGATTGATTCAGACCTTAAGAACATTATATTGCTCCACCCACTTCGATTTTGTCAAATTGCATAATGCAAATTTCTTCAAAGTTCTACAATCTTCTGTTTTCATGCCAGCCATCGAGTTATCAAGAACTCCTTCAGCAAGAAGCTTCTGGAAGGACAATAGGTTCTCTTTGAATTGAGGGCTATCGAACATGCTTTTAAGACTGGATATATTCCGAGAGAGAACATTATCAGCATGTAACTATGTCGTGCTTACTCCGTGTAATGTAACTATGCTCCTCAAGCATTAGTACCGTAAGCTATGAGAACTAGTGATGAAATGTCTAACCTCTCTGGAGATGGAGAAACATCAATGGAAGGTAAAATCTTCAGTAATTGTTGCTGCTCGTCGTTGGTTAGATGAGACACAAATTTGTCAAAATTGAGGATATCCTGCGGCAGTAATGAAATTAATCATAATAGAGTAGAGTGAACAGTTTTTGACATCCACAACATTGAATTCAATTCTCGAGAGCAGAATCAAAAGGATTGAGAACAAAAAAGAAAAGTTCACAACTGAGTCCTAAAAAGATACAGAGAATCCTTGCATTCACTACTTACTTGCAGATCTACATAACGTAATGGTGAATTATGATGTCCCAGCAGCTGAAGTTTTTCAAGTTGATCCTTATCTCTGAAAGTGAAGCAAAGCCAAATTAATCAAAAGGAGAGAAGAAAATTCGTGCCATAGAATCCAAACGTTCAAGTAAACCATGGAATTAAGCTATCTCCACTCTAAGTGCTTGTGAATTTTATCTCCAAAACATTTTTACCCCACATTTTATGAAGTGAAAACTTTTCTTTATTTTTCAATCATACATTCGCCACTCCCCATTTGTTCCCGAATTTACGACCACGCAATTTTCAAAAATATCCAACAAATAAACACTAACTCCATGATTGTTGATTCAATTAAAGATACAAGATAACGATACAACTTCAAGAATTTCATTAAATCATGTCAGGACCTAAGGACTGGATTTTCTTGCACATTCCATAAAAACAATATGGCTTATGCAATTATATTTCTTCTGCATGGTACACATTTTTTCAACGAGATACACTATTATGGATTTTGTTTATAACTGAAGAGCATAAGTCCAATATCAAGCATCCATCTCCATTTTCATGTCCACAACAGAAGCAATAAAGAATCAAATTAACAGCTTCTATCAAGTCTTGCCAGTAGAGTTTAAGAACAATGGATGAAATACCTCTTCATTTGCTGTTGTAAAGTTCCCTGTTCTTCAGGCTTCTTGATATGTACAGGTAGAGTTGTGCACTGTGAATATGCATTACATATGGGATTTGGCTTGTTCTCAACTGAAAGGGAGCTTGCTTCTGATTCTTCTTCACGAGCAATTGCATTTGGATGTCTGATGAGTACACTTCCATGTCCAATCTCAACAGACACCATAGGTTTGTCACTCTCAAGAAGCAAATCCTCTTCAGAAGTTTCAGATAGGCATGAAGATTGTTGTTCATGCCATATAGTGTACAGATCCTTGGTAAGCTTCTCAAATGGAGATGGTTTTGATCGACTGACGCAGGTTCTTTTCTTTGAAGGCACCATTGCGTCCCACACAATGGACTGGGATGGCCCTGTAAACATGATTAACATGTAAGCAATTCAATCAGCAACAATTAAAGAGATTTCCATCCAAACAGTTAGATGAGTTGCTCTTCCATGGACTTAAATCTTGGGTTTCAAACATCATTCAAGGATGCTAGACAACAAGAAGTGAGGTTTTCCGGTGTCATTGTGAGATATCATCTTTTTTCGACAAAATTATCAATATGATGTTTTCCAAAAGACATGTGTAATAATTATTTAAGATGAAAAACTAACTATATCACTCAATGATATAACCACAGATCTGTTATCCCGAATCCTATCTCATTGGTTGTTTCATTTAATCCAAACATGTCACATCATTGAATTAATACACTTTGTTTACTACGAAACTCATTTTCATTAGATGAGATACCCAATCGAACAAGATTTGAGACAGCAGATGTGATGTCACCAACCATATCCTTTCCATAGAGCTGGCAACTTAGTAACAATGAAATTGTTAATCAATGGAGAAAGCAATGAAATGGAGTTAGATCGACAAATTTTAAGTTCAAGATGAGTAAATCATGCCTCAAAATTCAACAAACCTGTTAAATCACTAGCATCAGCACTGCCATATTGAGCACAGCTCTCTGGGTTGGATATAGCAGATCCAGAACTTGATCTATTGCTCGTGTCTTCCTCAAATGCCTTACGGAAACCCTGGCTATGGTCAGGCAAAAAGCCCCCCGATTCAGAGAAATCAATATCGTGTTTTCTTTTGAGAAATTTCTCCCTCTTGTTCCTAATGGGTACATTCTCCACCTGAGATGCCCTAGGGATCTCATAGTCATCACAATCTGCCCTAGCATGTAGAGGAGTATAGTTTGCCAGTGTTCCCTTTGTTCTCCACCGAGAACCGCATGCATTGCATAGCACTGGCTTCTCCGGTGGCCCATTGCGCCAAAGAGGGGTGCCTGTTGTATAAATTGGCATTCAAAATCGCCATAAAACATTGTAAGACTAATCAACAAGTGTGACAAAACTAAGTAGCAGTTTAATTTAAATAAGCACAATATGTAGCACAAAATTTGACATCGCAATTCAAGTCTGGTGATTCTTGGAAGATGAAGAAAGCGAAAAGTATAATATAACTAAGGTGTTTTACTGATTTATCATGTAAAAAAGGTGACTGTTTTTCTTAACGTAGGTGAACGAAAGGCGTATGGAGAGAAACCAAAGCTATTGTCACCCTAAAGACAATGCCCAGATGCTATATCTCAGAAAGGTTGAGTGTGATGATGATGATGATGATGATGATGATGATGATGGTGATGATGATGATGCAGATTTGCTTTTTAAATAGAGATATACTATAATTCTTGAAGCACTATGATATGTTGGCAGTTTATGACATTACGTGTCTGTCAGTATTTGCTTCAAAGTAGGCACAAGCAAAATGAGATTGAAAGAAAAGGGCGTGTGATTTGAGATCTTTGTCCTATAATGTGGAGATGTAAACCAGAGGCATTCTGAGACTCAAATGCTAGTTCAAGCAGTAGAAATGTATAGAGCTTAAGAGTGAGAATTGCTTCAAGGGAGGTCAAAAAATACAAGAACTTAACACTTGAAAGGCAACATCAACACTGAAGTAGGCAGTCATGTATGAAACCAAATTGAGTTCTCAAGGCAACAGACAAGAAAATTTGATCAATTTAGATTGTAACATGACAGAAAACGAACTTAAAACTTCCGTATAGACTGAGGCAATTTTTCTTTAAGCACAGTGGATTATAGACAAATAGAGCTTCTCAATTCATAAGTAAAGAGAGATGTGAATAGAAAAAGGAGTGTGGACAGCTGTTTGAGGCTTCGAGCAATGTGGGAAATCCCATTGGAAAAAGCTTGACAAGAGCAATACCTCAAACACATAAAGGACATCATTTGACATAATTGTCTTCTTACAATCTTAATGTCAAATGTAGAAATAAGTAAATTTAGCTGGAAATGATTCTGTAATGCAGAACATGATCAGGTACATTTCAAGGTCATACTATAAACACAGCAACTAAGAAAACAAACATGGGATGGCTCTGCATTGATTTAATTTGACCAGAAACATAAAATTCAATTGCAGTAGAACACAACCTGTCAGCTAAATTACTGCAGTTTATGGGTAAACTCAGTAGAAATTCATGTGATAATCGAAAAAAGTCAAAATCGATGCATAAAGAAAGTATGATTCTAATTTCCAGTTAATCTCTTCCATCTCCAAGCAATTCAACTGATGGATATTACTTACAACAATTGAAATTTTGATGAGCGAATGCAAGAAAATCTGTTGAAATTTTATATTCTGTTTCTTCAATAAATACTATGAATTAACATCGTGAAAAGCAAAAACTCACTTGTAACACCACAGTGATAGCAAGGTCCTTGCTTTCCCATGTCTCGCGATTTTTTTTCTTCCTCAAAAAATTCGAAATCTCAGGCAGAATTCAATACAAAAAGTAGCCCAATAATCCAGTTATCCAGCACAAAAAAAAAATCTTTAAGAAAATAAATAAATATATATAGTTTTGATTATTCTATTTGACTTTTACAGCACAATACCAAGTGGGTATGAAGACCTGTACTGATAGACCCAGAAAATTTCAATTTGGAAAACAAATAAAAATAAAAAAAATTCAAAAATTCAAGAAAGACCCAGAGTAGTTTGATTCTTAAGTCTCCTAAAGACCACTGAAAAAAGCAAAATTTTCCCACATGTAGTTAAGGGAGACAAATTTCAGCAGATAATTGTGTACAATACAATTCAATCCAATCCAATGAAGAAAAAGAGAAAAACCATTGAAGGAATCTTCTTCATAAATGGGTTGGGAAAAGGAAGGTGAAATGGGAAAGAGAAGAGGGGCAGTTTTATGTATGTATGACTTCTTCCTATTATTTTGTAGAATATTGTATTTTGTATGTGAAGTAAAATGTTTCATCTTATTTTTGCCATTTTTCTTTGTTATTATTATTATATTATTATATCTCTTGTCATTTGTAATCTTTACTCGTTTCTTATCTCTTTTCCGCTCTAAAGTCTCTATTTTTAAATCGGAAAATATTAATCGCTGTGTTTAATTGTTTTGAATTTGTTTCAACAAAAAAAAAATGTAATGACCAAAACGATAAATTTAAAAATCATATATAATTTTGTCAAAAGGTTGGCCTGGTAGAAAATGTACTCTCTTATATGGTGATATTATCCCACTCTTATGATCCCCACATTACACTCTAAAAAAAAAAATCACATATGATTTTAAATGGTGTAAATTAAATTAAATGTAATTTCGTTATGTAAAATTTCTATTCTAAAAAACTTATTTCGATCTTATTCAAATTTCGTTTAAATTCGAATCTTGACTTTGTGACTTTCCATGCTTTGAGGTTTCTTTTTCTTCTTTTCTTTTTTTTTTTTTAACGCTTCTTCAGATAGTGTTAAATTCGAAATTTAACTTTACCATTTAAGCATTTACTGACACTTTATAGTTTTTTTTTAAACACTACTTAAAATGCATTAAGTATTGATATTGATTTATTTACATTTCACTATTATACATCCGTTCTTCTTTTGAACTCCCATCCCCCAAAGAAAATGAAAAAAACTTACATTCATATTAATGATGGTTCACCTTATCTATATTATTATTATTAGAAGAAGAAGAAATAATGGTTGAAAATTAAAGGAAAGGAGAAAAAACATATGCGGACTGCAACAAAAGCGGAGAAGGAACCAAAGAGAATTTGTTTGGGCTTATAATGTTTTTCCTATTTGTAAAATGTATTTACTATGTAGATAAGATAATCAAGAATAATATGTAAATATTCTCGTTGTATTGTACAGCATGATGTTGATAAATATAATAATTTAATCAATAAAATTGTAGAGCGAACGACTCTTGATCAAGTTATTTATTAAGCCATGATGTGTTGTTTGGTATTGGTTATCACACTCGAAATCTTAACCATTGATTTGGCATTGCTTCAAGAGATTTATTTGTGGGTCCCATGTGATGTGTCATGCACTCACCTTAACATTTTGGCTTTGGATCCACCTTTGGACCAAGATCCATTCTTTAGTTGGCATTAACCACAATTCACTCACGTTAAATACGAGAATTTCTGAGGTTCATTTTCTTTTCATTTTTTTTAATACTCCTTCTCATCTTACAAAGATAGGCTTACATCTATTTTCAAAAGAATTAACAAAATGCCAATTATTAATATTATCAAAAAACATAAAATTTAGGAATATTTTCCTAATATACCCATTAGTTAATTAATTATTATACTTTAATAATTCTATTTTGCTGATAACAATGCATAATAAACAAAAGCATATGAGGAATCAAATATTCTAGTACTCGTAATATACCCATTAGTTAACTAATTATTACACTTTAATAATTTTATTTTCCTGATAACAATGCATATTAAACAAAAGTATATGAGGAATCAAATATTCTAGTACTCCTTTTAGGAAAAACTAGTGTGGCGCCCGTGAGATACATGGTAGTTTTGAAAATTTACTATATGAAAATTTTTATAATCTAAGGGTGTGTTTGATTGAGTGGATTTTCCAGGAAAAAGAAAAAAGGCGGATCATTTTCCAGGCAAATGGCTTGTTTGATGGCCAAACTTTTCCGGGTAAATCTTTTCCATCTTCTTCCATTTTCCAACTTTTGGAGGAAAACCTTTTCCCACCTCTTGGCTGGATTTCTCTTTTCCTGGAAAAATTTGCTCCACTTTTTTTTTGATAAATGGACAATTTATTTTAACTATAAATATAAAAAAAAATGATCAAATTTCATGAAAAAAATACAAAAATAAGGAAAATAATACTATTTTTCAACTTGCAAATTAATGCAATCAAACACCTACAGCTACTTTTTTCCCAGAAAACCTTTTCCCGAAATTCATTTACCCGGAAAATATTTTCCTTCAAACCATTTTCCGGATTTGCAATCAAACACACCCTAAGAGATAAAATCTCTAGAGAATTTTTTATTTTACAACAAATGTACAATTTGAGATATTCAATTTGACTACAATATAAAATATTTCTCAACTTCAAATTAATGTCATACTTATAAAAGAAACAAATGTTGCAACTCAACCTTTAATTTTTCCATATTTCATATAATTTTTACATTTTATCACTATTTTAGAACTTAAAATAATTTTAAAAAGACTATTATATTGATGAAAAGTGAAAAATAATAAATTATAATTACTTTCACCTTTAATATGTTCATACGATTTTATAAATAAAACTTTTATCATTTGCTCTCACTTATTAACCTATATTAAAATTTTCGTCAAATTATTTTTTATCATATTCAAAGAAGCTCATTATGAACATAAAATGGTTGCACAACCAAATATATTGACCAATTCATTTTCAATGTCTTTAACATTTAATTTACACAATTAGTTAGAACGCAAGAAAAACACTTATAAGAAAAAATACTATATAAAAATAATCACTTTGCAAAAAAAGATAGTTCTCTAAGAAAAAAATAATTTAGACATAATAATATATATCTCAAGTATTTTTTCCTTGAAAAAAGAACTGAAACAAAATAGAAAAAATAAAAATTATAAAAGTAAAATAGGAAATTTTGAAAGGCATGGGGCATGGTTGCACATTTAAGAGGCAACTGGCCAGCACATTTTTCATTGTGCAGGGTGTCATCATTAAATAGCAACATTTAAAAAAGAGAAAAATAATAATTCTATATATGTCATTTAGGAGGGAAAATGCAGCCGTATTTATGGCAGTCACTCATTCTTTTATATATATAAAGATGGACTATCTTTGTGTGATGGACGAAAATGGAATACGAATATATCTATATGGTATGAATGGAGTACAAAGTGAGAGTCGTACAGATGGAATGGTGACTCGAACCGAGATTAAATTAAATATACTAATGAAAGAATGCTTTTTCCTATAGAATAAACCTCTTTGATCCATCCCTCAGGTTCAAATATATTACTAAAAAATAACTTCAAATGTTCGCGATTGTGATCTACACATATTCAAAAAATATGTTAAATAATCTAATTGTTAATAAAATTTGAAGTGCCATGTTAGCAGTGTCCTCATGGCAAGTATTTTCTCCAAAAAAACACTATAATTTTGGAAACAAAGTTGTGATTATTCTTTTTTTAATATTTAACTAAGGACTATAAAATATTAATTAATCACCCAGTTAATTAAGCGTTACTGTATACTATTAATTGTCTAATTCTTAAATGAAGTGATGTCATTAAATTTAACCCAAAAAAATCCAATTGTTGAATCCAATTAAGCAGTTACAGCTTTATTTAAAAAAAACAACAACAAAGAATTATGGCACGTATTCAAGCATTTGGAATTACTAAATAATGCGTTTATCCCATCTTTCTATATCCGAATATCAAATTTTCTCAAAAAACTTCTTTCCTTTCGATTTAAATATGGCTTCTCAAAATATTTGAAAGACTTACTAAATCATTCTATAATTATTAAAATATTTTCAATGTCAAATTTCAAAATATAGGGTAATCCGAATTACCATCAAAGATAATGACTTGCCCGTGCGTCGCACGGGAGAAATACTGGTCTTTACAAAACACACGAGTAAATAATGGTTATAAATTATAAGCATGAATGTGTGCTCTTTTTTCCACATTTTTTCACTTTTTTCAACTTTTTTCTCTCCCTTAAATCAATTACATCCACACATGTCATCGCATCCATAAATCTCAACCACTCACCTCCACTCATTCTCTCTCCTCTTTTACTTTAAAACACTTTAAAACACTTTTAATTTACTCCCATTCACCCTTTATATTAGAAAAAATACATTTTTGAGGCAAAAGCATTTTTCAACATGTGAATTACCACAAATAATAGTGGTGGCAAAGTTTCTCAATAATTACAAAATAAGGGCAATTTTATCCCTCGATCTTAGCCATTGTTCATGCATTGTAATGCTCCAATGGTCAAATAATTTGGTTAATGGGGAAATAATGTGAACCGAACATAGGTTATTGCTTCTTTATTTAACTTTGTTTTTTCCTAAATATTATATTATATTATTTTTTCGGACATTATTTGTAGGGTATATTACAGTAAAGGTCTAAAACTTTTATATTTATTTACAATTTCATTTCCAATCTTTAAATTTGGACTAAAGGCCCCAACCTTTGAAAAGTTGGCACCGTTCATTCCAATCATTTTTTTTTTTTGAGATAATTAGTTCAGATCCTATTATAATTAAAATTAAATGTCAAACTCACGCCTCATATGAGATCAGAAAAGTAACACATGTGCACATAAAAATGACACGTGTACATGGAGGAAAAAAATTGAAATTACGTTTCATATGAATTTTTTGTTATTATGCACACACGTCATTTCTATGTACCCTCAGGTGAAGTAAATATGAAATTAAATTTTAATTATAATAGCATTTGATTTCATTAGTTGACAAATGAAATCTAACAATTTAATGATAAAATTCATCCTTTTGGATGAATGACGCCAATTTTTCAAAGATTAAGGGTATCCTGATCCAAATTTAAAAGTTTAGGATGAAAATACAAATTGATGTAAACACTAGGAACCGGCAATTTACGTTTATTTTTTACTATTTATTTAATTAATTAATGCGATATTTTTTCATTTTTTTTCAAATTTTCCTTATTTTTAGGCACACATTCAAAAAGCAATTTATCTAAAATATCTCGCAGGCATACCTTAAAATTTTATTCAATGTAAATGCATTAATTATAAGGATCTAATATTTGATAAATAAATAAATAAAAATTAGGGTGAATACCAAAAATAACAACGCACAGTTTGAAAATTCCAAAATAATGAAAATATTTTTCCGAATTTCAAATATGAGTAGCTATATTGACACTAAATTTTTTACAAACCACACCACAATTTAATTGTAATCAATATCCTTTATGTTCTTAAGTCTTTACATTTACATACTTATCTTTTATCATATTTTTTTATTTTCACTATTTTATTATTATGATCACTTATACTAAATAATATTTTGATTTCTGAAATTTCATTACAAAAATGGTCTAAAATTTTTAAATAAGCAAAAAATAAAAATGTCTGATAGTAACTAAATAATTTTTACACAATTTTAAAGCATGTAAATTGTAATTTTTAAGTATATCGAATCATTAAGAACATGAGATGGTAATTAAGTCAAAGATTTAAGAAAAAATGTTGAAAAAACTTTTAGAGATTTAAATGCTACAAGGAACAAAGACTAAGGTCTTGTTCTATTTGGTATTAACCAAATCCGCACGCAATTCCGTATACCTCATACTCATTTTCAACCACACACACATTTCCCAAAATAATATTAACCACATATTTTTACACCGAATACCTCGCGGAACAACTAAACCCCCAATCAAATAAGGCCTAAGGGTGTTTACATTATTAATAAAAATGTGGTGTAGTTATAAAAACATTTTGTGTGAATATATTTGTCCTTTAGATGTACCAACATTTTCATTTAACTTGCCTAATTTACCTTCACCCTAACCATGTAAATATGTGCAACTCCTATGCAAAAGACCTAGCTTTGTCAAACTCCATTCCATCAATGGACTAGATTTTCCACCTCCAATTAGAGTTGGACAAAAAAATAGGGAACCTAACAAACCGACCCAATCCGACCAACTGAAGTCGGGTCGCTCGTTCCCTTTTTGTGGAAATTGGGTTGATTTGTGGTTTTCATGTAAATAAACTGACATTGGTCAGTTTGGTCCACGGTTTCCTAGATAATTGGGTCAGCTTAACTGACCCGACCATTCGCATAAATTTATTTTAAAAAGAAAAAGAAAAAGAAAAGCCAAGATAAACATCACTTTCAACCATTTGCTTCTGACTTCTGATTGGTCCAATTAGGAACCAAATAAAACCCTAATGACTCGCGCCCACCTCTCATCCTCTCCAACCTCTCATCTCTCAAATGTTGACATCCCAAGTGCCACTGTCCACAGAAGACCTCCTTCCACCAAGTTTAACCCCCAGCGACCACTGTCCACCCTTCACCAGTCGCCATCCAACAACCAACAAGGCAACAACTTTATTTGTCTCTTCCATTTTTCTCGTTGAAGTGCAGTTTTTTCTCCTACTCCATGTCTCCATCTTGTTATTCTTGTGAAAGCTACTTTAATCTGAATTTTTCTTTCTTTTCTTTAAATTTGTCGCAGATTTGCAATACATTTGTGAAATTGGCCCAAACCGACCCAAACCAATGTGGTTCGGGTTGGCTCGGTTTGACTGAATTTGGGGTCGGTTTCGGTTTGCAAACCCGCAAAATCGACTGTAACACCCCATCTGAATTCTTCCCAAATACGTATATGATTTCGTATATGATGTGTATGTGATTTCGTATACAATGTGAAATGATATGAATATGTATATGATATGTTTATGGCATGTTGATAGGTGTCTTTGGTGATTTGGCCCTCAAATTTACATTGTAAGGAAAATTTCAGTAGGAACGAAATTATGGCCGTAAATGTCATGGGGAGGGCCGTAAAAGTTAAGTTACAATTGTAAATTTATATGATACAACAGTAAATTTTAAATAGAAGAAGTGAAAATTTTCGGAGAGTTTTATACTATCGTGTGATAAAGTGATACGGCAGTATGGTTCATGTTACGGTCGTAATTTTTGATGAAAGACAAGATGTGGAAAATTTTCAAAGACCAAGATACAACCATACTGGATGATCGATACGGTCGCATGTTGTGATTTACGGCCGTAATGTTTAAGGATACGGCCGTAATTTTAACTCGGTAGAAATGGTTTTTCTAGACTTTTCTCTCAATTTCTTGATATATATCATATCAAGCTCGGTTTTTACACTCCCAAAGTCCCTCAAGAATCCTCCCTAACATTGCTAAGCTCTCCATATCCTTAATTGATCCATGTTTGACTTATGATCTATGTTGTTAAGAAGAGAAGAAGGGAAGAGGAGGAAGAAAAGAAGAGGAAGAAAGGAAGAGGAAGTGATGGAGCAAGCTTGAAACATCTCTTTGCTTTGGCATCTTCTACTATAAGGTGGGTACTAGATGTATTATACAAGAAGATAGGTAAGTTTATGTATTTATGGGAATCTACTTGGATTTAGAATGGAAACTAGATGAGTTTGAAGGATTAATGCTTATGATTACTTATCCTATATGTTTGATGCATGTGTTGAGGTGTCTCATGAATATGCATATGTTTATGTGATCTATATGACTCTTGATAACCTTATAAACTAGGTATGTGGAAGAATTCATGAATAAACCAAGAATCAATGTTAAGTATTAGGATGTACGTTAAGTACTCATGGAAGTATTGGATTCTATAACATGTTTGGACGATTTTAGCATTATGATATGTTACGGATGATACCTTAAATATGCTGGAAGAACGAAAGTGTTCGTAAGCTCACGTTTCCTTGTTTATCCACGTTTAATATGAATCAATGAAACCAAGTGATTATATGATTTCTTTGTCATCCACGTTTAATGTGTACCATTGAAATTACGTGATTATATGATATATTTGAATGGAATCAACATCACGATATATCATATGTAATGTGCTTTATGTAGATGTAACGTGACAATGCTTATGAATACGTGGTGAAGATATGATTTTGAGCCGAGTGCAAAAGAAATGAACTTTTGAGGATCATGAACTTGATTGAATGACGTTAGCATTGTGATACGTTATATGTAAATTATTTAATGTATTGATTGTATAATGCCTTATGTATATGATCAACACGTGATTGTAAAGCCTTGCATATGTAATTTATATTGATCACGATGAGTTTATGTAGAAATGATTCCAAGGCTTGAAGGTAAGTTATTTGCACGATCATGTCATGAAAACATATGTATATGAGGTTGCCTATCATATGTTTATCAAATACAAAAATTAAGTTGGCTCAATAGGGGATCTAAGCCCCATATTCATTACATGGCCTTATGCGGCGGCCTAGTGGGTGAGCTAAACCCTTGGGCAACAGCCAAATGGGGGATCTAAACCCCAAATGTGATAAAAGGCCGGGCCAAAGATGAAATGAAATAAGATGTCACCAATGTATCCACATGATTCACAACAGGGCCCAAAGAAAGAAAGAATGTGACATGCACGTCATGCATTTGCATCCATATCTATTCCCTGCTGAGTCTTTATAACACATTATGTATTCGTTTATGTTTTGAAGGTACAAAACATGTTATGTACGTGAGAAATGGCGAAGAATCCTCCAAGGCTATGTATGTGAAGAAGTGTGAGGAAAAATGAATCTAATGATCCAACAACACGTTTAGATGTAAGTCTGAAACTCTTGGAGTCATGACAATATGTAAGAAAGTATTAAAGTCAAAGTACAAACTCAAGGTTTTCTATATGCTATATACAAGAGTATAGTTACCCCAGTTCCCACTATGTACATGCACGAGGCTATGATGTAATGTATTACAGTGCACATTATGTAAGATAATGATGTTAAGATGACGTATATGAATGTGGGACTAGTGGGGGCTTTACATCGACCCCCACAAATTGGTTTCAAGTTGGGTCCTATACCGACCTAACCCAATCGATACCCACTACTATCTCCAATGACGTGAGATTTGAAAATAGACTTGAATTTTTCACCTTTGGTCAAGACTCGCCATTATCAGATCTCAAATTTATTTTTCCACCATTATTTTGAACAGATCTAATTTTCGTTATACTGGGGTCAAAGATGTTGAAGTTTGATCACAATTTGGTCAAAGACAGTGAACAAGATGAAGATGGTGAAGCCAATAAGAAAGATGAGCAATGAGATCTCATTGTGAAGGTGTTCGAAGTTTGATCACCTATGGGAATGTTTGATCAGAAATGATAAAGAAGATGAACAAGATGAAGGGTAAAGAAGATGGAGTTTTATCGGTTGCACTAATTAGATTTAGGGGCAAATTAGTCTATTCAATATGAACAAGTTTGCATATTTATCATTTAGAAAAGAAAATGATATTTTAGGAATTTTGAAGTTCAACATATTTGGTATTATTTCTGAAAATTATGAGGATTAATGGGTAATTAGCCCCATCAGATCCAAACTTTAGGGTCACTATAGAACGTGGACATGTTTAAGAATTTGTAGCAAATCAGGACCTATATTCAGCTTTTCTTGCAAAATAAGGACTTCTGAGACTTAAATGACAAATTTACCTTCTATTCAATAAGTAGGAAAACTTCTCTCAATCTTTGAGAAGAGGCCATATATGATTAAATTTGAAACCCTTTTCCAAGACCTTTTGTCCTGCATATACAGCACTTTAGCTCTATCTTTTCTAAATGTGCTGTAAAATGTATGTTAATACCTAATATATAGTAATTTCTATTTAAATAAGTTACAATTAACACTTACAATGCCTCTCTTATTCGCACTGCCTGGATTTAAGGTTTCCAATTTGCAAAAGCATCCATTTAATATGCTAATGTTGTGCAAAATAAGATTTCATTGAGACTGAGACCGCCAAGGTCGCGTTTCAATTATGTTGTGTGGCAAGGTACTATTGTAAAGGTTTTTAATTCGAAACCACAATCTTTCCCTTAACTGGTTTATATCTATAATGAGATTTTTAGAAACATCTAGCCAAACATGATAAAATGAATATTGTTGTCAATCGGTAATAAAGGCCCTCGCATGGTAAAATTTAGATTTCTCCTAAAACAAAAAAAAAACAAAAAAAATTTAAAAAAATTGGGCACGGGGATGTTTAAAATAGATAAGAGATACTACACTTACAAGCTAATGTGAATTTTGTATCCTAATGTCCATATGAGAGCTCAATTTATATAGGAACCATGAGTTTTTATAGGGAGGGGGACAAAAGATAATATGGAATGTAATCTATTGGATAGCTGAGGTCTAAGATGTGATATACACATGGATTTGTAGCTTAATTATTGCAAAATCAAAAGTTGGAATGTGATGCAATACATGGGACGATTCACGATTGAGATCTAAGATGGAAGGTGCACATGGATTTGCAGCTAATTATGAACAAATCGAAGGCGGAGATGGTATGCAATCCTTTGGATAGTTGAGTAGGAAGATGGGAGACACGTGTGGATTTGTAGCTCAATTATTTGAAAATCAAAGATTGAGAGATGTAATACAATCCATTGGATGGTTGAGATGCAAGATAGGAAATGCACATGAATTTGCAACTCAATTCTTGGCAAATCAAAGGCTGAGATGGGTGCAATCCTTTGAACAATTGATATGGAAGATGGGAGATAGAAAAATTTGCATTTCAACTTTAGGCAAGTCAAAGGCTGAGATGTGATGGAATTTATTAGATGATTGAGATTTAAGGTATGCGATGGACACGGATTTGCAGCTCAATTATAAAAAAATCAAAGGATGAGGTCGGATGCAATTCATTTAATGGTTAAGATGTAAAATGGGAGATGCTCATGGATTTGAATCTCAAATATTGACAAACGAAAGATTAAGTTGAGATGCGATATATTGGAAGGTTGAGATGTAATATATGAAATATGATTGAATTTGGATCTCTATTATTTCTAAATCAACAGCTTAGCTAGATAAGATGCAATACATCTGACATTTGAGATTGATATATTTTCTTTGAAAGCCTATACATTCGTTGTTTATATAAGGACAAACAATGTTCAAGTAAATTATTCTAAATCAACAAAATATACAAGTTGTAATCAACTAAATTTCGACATTGAGTACCGTCCAACATCTCATCTTCTGGTTTATCTTCGTTCTCCTATGAGGACAATCAAGTCGATGAAATATTAACTATCGAGATTGCAGTAAATGATAGGGAAGTGGAATTAATTGAATATTTTATTAAAAACAACAATCTTGAGGTTGCTAACTATCTTAGGGGTCAAAAAAATGTCGATTATGCAGGTTCTATTTCGGACCATTTGGTCATTAATCACGATTGTGAGGGAACAAATAGAAATCTATTCATTGTATACTTTACGAAAAGCACACTTTACAATGAGTCAATGTTTAAGCCACAATTTCAAATGTCACTTAGCCGATTCTTACGTTTACTTCAAGTCATGGAGGTGCATGGCAACTATTTCGTTCAACAAAGAGATAGGCTAGGAAGATTCAACTTGTTTCCTTTTTCCGAAGATGTTGCACTCTGGATGCTAACATATGTTGTAGCCATTAATAAAGCTAATGAGGACATCAAAATAGGTAAATCTACTACAATAGAGAGTGAGGAGTGTACTAGAAGTGGATAAATTGTTATATAGCATGAGTAGGACACGCAAGCCGCAGCGGGTGCTCAACAAGTATATTGGGGACTATAGCCAATTTGGACTTGTCAACATTACATAAATAATTTGGTATGGTAGGATCTAACAATAACATAAATGTTTAAAAAAAAAAACAACAACAACAACATAATTGTTTTTTAGTCATCCCATTTGTTTGCAAATCTCGCAAACAGTGTTACTCATCTTTCTAACTATATCATAAAAGGAAAATAATATAACATGGGCTACTATGTAGTTGATAGTACATATACGAAGTAGTCTACAATTGTGCAAACAATTCATGATTGATAAGATCGAAATAAAAAAAATTCTTTATAGCAAAACAAGAATGTTGGAAAGATATCGAACATTTGATGTTATGCAATTAAAGTGGGCAATAATCACAAAACCTTGCACGCATTTGGAAATATTGTGTTCAATGTCCATTATGATGCATGATATAATTGTCGAAAATGAAGGTAACAAAGAAATGCCGATAAGAAATGCCATGGAGCACTTTCTCCAGAGGTTGAGATAGTTGTAGATGATATAACCTGGTGTCGTGAATTTTATGGCTCATCATCGACAAAACAAGAACAAAAATGTTCACATTACGCTTCTAATTGTCTTGGTCGATCACTTAGTAAGATACATATATATATATATATATATATATATATGCTAATGCCAATAATTAGGGGCGGTTATTATTACATTTCCGCATATTTTTTAGTAATAATACCTTTCATTCCTTTTTTATTTTTAAATGGCAAAACATTTGGACTACTATTACTTGGACTATTGTAGTACCTTCGTTTTATTCTAATGAGCGTTTACACTCGTGCGTTGCACGGAAAGTTATGTATAACTATGAGAAATTTAATAATAAGAGAATTAAAGAATGAATAATATTTTATTAAAATTTCGACAGAGTTTCTCCTATATTTAGACTAATCAATCCTATAAAAACTCAAGACAAAACTCAATAGAATCAACATAGTGTAATTTTAATTTCTTCCAAACATCTCAATATCAAAAGTAATTCAAAAACAATGACATATGTTATTATCTAAAACACCACACAACTCAAAGAATATAAAATGCCTCAAATTTGAAAAAATTAATTAATGACTTATACTAGTAATCCACGGGAGTGAAAAATAAAGAAGTACGGTTTCTTGATAATCAATATATGGATTTATTATAGAAATTATAATGTAGCTGGTTCAGTTTGACAGATCCCAACGCCCCGTTCCTACCACGTTAGAAGACACTTATTGTCATCCTCATAACATCCCAATTTAATTGAGGCCTAGCAAGGATGATATAAGAATAACAATAGGATAGAGATCCTCATTCCCCATCCCCGTCCCGCTAGAAACTTTTCATCCCCATCGACACCCCATTGTGACCGTTTAATAGGAAATTTTTACAATTAGCGGGGCAATTTACAGTTGGTGGCAATTTAACCTAAAATTAGTGGGGGCCACGTATAATTTGTTTCAACAGTGAAACCGTATCAATCTTCCACCTTTTAAATTAAATATATTTTTCGCCATTTAGTAATGTAATTAATACTAACTAATTTTCATCCCATGAAACTGTGTCAAATTTTGTTCAATGAAGTCTACTCCAATTAAATCTTGAAAATATAATTAATTTTCGTTTTTTGCTAATTATTTCTACAAATAATTAGCTTAATAACCACTGTTTGAAAAATTATATAAATCTAATTTTAAAGATTTTTTTCAATAATTTAAACGATATCTTACAATTTAGAAGATATCTTTCATTTATTAGGTTAAATCGTATCAACCTGTAGCAATCTAATTAATTTAATTACTTTCGTTCGT
Source organism: Jasminum sambac (assembly GCA_018223645.1). NCBI lineage: Eukaryota > Viridiplantae > Streptophyta > Magnoliopsida > Lamiales > Oleaceae > Jasminum > Jasminum sambac. The sequence continues at coordinate 38,024,081 of CP073640.1, forward strand.
TTAAATTAATTATATTTTTTCCATTTAAGCAACAAAATTAATTTTGATTCATTTTCGTCCAATGAAATCGTGTCTAATTAAATCTTAGAAACATAATTAATTTTAAATAATTTTTATCGTTAGCTAATTATTACTAAAAAGAAATAATTATTTTCAAATAAATTTGCTTAATAGATGTAGTTTTAAATATTGTATGAATCTAATTTTAAATTAAATGATAGTTTGCAATTTAAACGATATCTTACAGATTAAAAAATATCTTTCTTTTTTTAGGAAAATATTGCCAACCACGTGTCAAGCTAATTAATTTTTTTAAAATAATATTATTTTCTCCTGTTAGCAATATGTTGAATTTTGATTAATTTTCGTCAAATGAAACTGTGTTAATTCTTGTTCAATGAAATCGAGTCCAATGAAATTTCAACAATATAATTTATTTCAATTAATTAAAATATAATTAATTTTTATTTTTTGAGCTAATTATTTTTTAGAAGAAATACTTATTTCTAAAGTAATTATCGTAATATCCATAGTTTTAAAAATTATATGAATCTGATTCTAAAGATGTCTTTAATTTAAAAGATATCTTAAAATTAAAAGATTTCTTTAATTTCCTGTGAGATATCTTGAAAATCCGTAGTAATCTAATTAATTTTTATGTTTAAATTTTAAATTAATTATATTTTTCTCATTTTAGCAATATCATTAATCTTGATTAACCATTGTTCAATGAAAATGTGTTCAATAAAATTTTAGCATTATAATTAATTACAATATAAATAATTTTAATTTTTAATCTAATTACTTCTAAAAAAATTAATTATTTCCAAAATAGCGTAATAGCCTCAATTATTTGAAAATAAAATTCTTAAAATAAAATTATTTGAAAGTAAAATTCTTTAAGTAAAGTTCTTTTAAATTATTCAGTACATATCTTTAAAAAATTAAATAATTCTTGATTAATTAATTTTAATTTAAAATAAAATTCTTAAAATAAAATTATTTTAAATTATTTAGTACATATCTTTAAAAAATGAACTAATTCTTAATGAAATAATTTTAATTAATTAAATTAAAATTGTTAGTTGTATTTTAATAATTATTTTCAATGTAGCCACAATTATTTTAAATGTAGAGACACAATTATTTCTTAAAATAATTCTTAATAGCCGCAATTAGACATGTCCTAAATAATTAAAAAAAAACCCCCCAATAATTAATTCTTTTAAGTTATGTTTCACTGAAATATGTAGACCGCAATTTAATACCCCTCTAATTAATCTTTGTATAGATTAGAAAATATGTACAGATCTGATTTGGGGATTTTGTGGAAATTTTAATTTTCCTTTATATAAAAATGATAGATAATGCTAGATTTTTCCAACAAATGATTAAACAAATTAATCAATGGTCTAGATGATAACAACAAAATGGAGGTGGAGATGGGGATAGAAATGGCATGACAAAAAGGATTCTCTCTCTATATATATATATATATATATATATATATATATATATATATATATTAAGGAACTATCTCAACTCGAAAATCCAAACACGAGATAGAAATTTTATTAAAAAGAAGAGAACAATTACACCTAGCCGAAGGGAGACATATGCCTTGCCTCCCAAATGCCAAGATACAATTGAACTTATATGAAGCAACAAGAGGCGATTTCTACATGCAATGAAGGGAGAAAAACTATATCAGACAATAAACCTCAAAATGAAAAAATAGGAAATTAAAAATATCATCCTAGTCTAATGTAAGGAATTTGGTGGTCTAGCTTGAGAATACCTTGGAGCTTTCTTGAAATATTAGGAGGGAACTCTGAAAAGCCATGCCCCAGATTAGCCATAAAATCTGCTCCTTTATTGCCTTCACGAAATATATGAGAAACGGAAACTTCATAGTCACGAAGAAATTGTTGAATTTCAATAATTATATAGCACAGCCTCCATGGACCAGTCTTAGAGTGGGCAATAAGGTCATATGCCACTTGAGAGTCAGTCTCAATCCAAATCTTGAAAAATTGATGTTGTCTGCATAATTTGATAGCAGTATGTATAGCTTTTACCTCAGCAAAGAAAATAATATCCTCACCATAAGATTTGCGAAAGGATAATAAGACAACACTAGAATCATCTCTAAAGACACCACCACCGGCCGAGTGACCATCCTTAAGACTACCATCACAGTTGATTTTAATAGTATCCCTAGCAGGTTTTATCCAAGAAGCAATGCAAGGGAGAAGGTTGATGTTGACTCTTATCAAAAGACTGTAGTAGCAAGGAAGCCATACCTTCAATACCTTTGATAACTCGAGCAATAGACATGTGTTGCCCCTCATGTTTAGGGAAGTTCCTTTCTCGCCAGATATACCACATGGCATAAAATTAAATGACAAACCACCAATTCTTAGGACAAAAAAAAGGAAGGGTCTAAAGGCGGAAAAAAAGTATCTTTTTGTATATATAATATGATAAAGAGATATTAGAAAGAAAGGATGCTGCTACATAAACTGTTGAAGTTAGAATATAGTTGCATAAAGCTTATGCTAATCTTAATCTTCTGTTGACTGAAGAAGAAACATTCTGGAAACAGAAATTAGGTGTTAAATGGATGAAAGAGGGGATCGTAACACAAAATATTTCCATTTTGCGGTGAAAAAGAAAAGGCAACAAAGCTTTATCTACCGAACTCAATTAGATGATTGGACTACCACCTCTGACTAGGATACTATCTGTATACTAGCTGTATCTTTTTTTCATCATCTTTTATCTGCTAAGCCTACTTTTGATAATGAAGAAGTCATTCATGCCATTCCATCTTTGGTCATTGTTTCGATAATTCTATTGCTGAATGCTCTTCCATCTCTTTAAAAGGTTAAAGATGTTGTTTTTTCCCTTGATGTTCACAGTGTAGCAAGTCCGGATGACTTTCCTGCCTTTTTTTTCAAGCTGCTTGGGATGTTATTAAATTGGATTTATTTGACAGTGTTGTAGAACTCTTTGAAGGAAAAGAACTTCCAGGAAAAGAACTTCCAAGAGGTATCATAACTACTTCAATAACACTCATCCCTAAAACTGATAATGCCTTGCCTTGGAAAGATTGGAGACCAATCTCATTGTGCAATCTGTTTTCAAAATCATCTCCAAAATCTATGCTAGAAGACTTAACTTGATGCTGCCAAAACTTATCTCTCTCAACTAATCTGGTTTCACACCTAGAAGAACCATAGCTGATAATGTACTCTTAGCCCAAGAGCTAGTTTACCAAATTGAGAGAAAAGTTCGTGGTGGGAATGGTATCTTAAAGTTAGATATGATGAAGGCGTATGACAGAGTGGATTGGAAGGCTTTTTTGGCAGTGTTAAACAAATTTGGATTTGATTCCAACTGGAGCTCTAAGATTACTAGATTGATTTCTAACTGCTAGTATTCCATTCTCATTAATGGTGAATTACATGGCTTCTTCAGATCATCGAGGATGCTTAGGCAGATAGATCCCATCTCACATTCCCTCTTTATTTTTCTAATTAAAATTTTGTCTCAGGGCATGCATAACTTATTTGCCAGACACCCTAAAATGTACTATCAATTTGGTGGTAAAGTTTCAGTCACTCATTTAGCTTTTGCCGATGACTGTGTCATCTTTTTGAATGGTCAACAGAAATGTTTGAAAAACATGATGACTTTCTTGGAGTTTTATTCCTCTTTTACTGGCCAACAATTTAATCAAGGTAAAAGCTTCCTCAATGCTGATCTGCCACAACACCAACAGCTTATTGCCAAGGTTACAATCTTCGAATATCACCTCCATTTCACTTATTTGGGTGTTCCTCTTCATAAATGACATCGTAAGGTTTATTGCTATGATGACTCATATGAAAAGATCAAAGGAAAGATCCTTGGCAAGGAATATCAACTTTTATCTATTGCGGGTAGAATCACTCTTATCAGGCATGTGTTAACCTCCATACCTCTTCGTTTACTTCAAGTGCTGGATCCACCTAAAAGTGTGATACAGAAATTGTCACGGCTTTTGAATACCTATCTTTGGGGAGACAATAATCAAGATAAGCATATTCATTGGGCATCTTGGGAGGCATTATGCTTTCCTTATGTTGAAGGAGGCATTGAATGTCCGAATCTACAGTACAAGAGTCTAGCATTTACTTGTAAGCTCTGGTGGAATTTTCGAAAAAATGAATCCTTGTGGAGTAAAGTGCTTTATGATAAATATTGTCGTCATCTCCATCCTGCAGTTGTACACTTGTACCTCATCGCGAATCAGATTCCTCTGTATGGAGAAGAATGTTAGATATTAGACCACTGGTGGAACCTTCAATCAGATGGACAATTAGTGTTGGAGATTAAAATATTGCTTATGATTTTTGCCGGCATCTAGTACTTTGACTCATCTCCTCCGTGGATCTTCTCTCAATATGAAAACCAGTAACTTTATAGATGATAATCACTGGAATATCCCTCTTTTATAGCAATGGTTTCCTCCATATGTAATATCTGGAGATTCGCAAATTCATATCAAACCTCATCAAGACTTGATGATATGGAATAGAAGCCATGATGGTAAATTCTCAACAAAAATCTATATGCAGAATATCAGAAATCACAAAACCAAGCTTATTTCATATAGGTCCATTTGGAACTCACCGTTACATCCTAAAATTGCTTTGTTTGGTTGGAGACTATTTAATGGCTGGATATCTACTAATGACATTTTACAACAACGCTTTCACTTTAAATTACCTTCCAAATTCCATTGTTGTCAACACGAAGAAACAATCCAACATTTATTTCTTGATGGCTCAATAGCTCACCCTTTTTGGCTTCAATTTTGTAATAGGTTTGGTATTGCAATACCCAATTGTAGCCATCCTAAACAGATGCTAGTTAGATGGTTTACTGCCTTCAAAGGTGATCCAGGTAACATCATCTTCGCTGTTCCTTTACTTATTTTGTGGTTTCTCTGGCTTTCACATAACAAAGCTAAGTATGAGGATTCCAAACCTAGTGTTGTCGTGGTGATTAAACAAACATACTTCTTTACACAGTTTGGTCAATGATGGTTTTCTCTTTCAATTTGTCAAATGTTGGAGTTTTAGATTGGTGAAATGGGATAAACCCACCTGGTTGGGTAAAATTAAAACACTGATGGTTCTATTCTTGATAACCATGCCAGTGGTCTTTGTAATGAAACATGGGATTTAATTTGGGCCTTTCCTGAATATTATGGTGAGTACTCTGTCACCTTTGCTGAACTCAAGGCTATTCATACTAGATTCAAACGTTGTTTTGATCAAGGACATCATAAAATCTGGGTGGAAGCTGATTCAAAGATAGTAATACACTTTTGCACCTCGTTAAACCAAGGTCCATGGCCGGTTCAATACATTCTAGATGACATCAGAGCACTTGCTGGGGAGTTCACAATCAGATTTTGGCATATTCATTGAGAAGGAAATTTAGCTGCTGATTATTTTGTTTCCTTAGCACACTCTTCGAGACAACTTTCGGTAATTCTCAAGCATGATCTTCAGGGGCATATTAAAGGCATACTCAAACTAGACATAATAGGTATGGCCAATAGTAGATTACTTAAGACTTAAGCAATGCACAATGTATAGTGTAGGTCTCTTTTATATTTTTACAAACACCTATGGAAAGTACAGTATTAAGCCCCCTTTCCTTTATTTGTAATATTTTATTTGATAGTAATAAAATTCTACCACAGACTTGGATTTTCGGGTTAAAGTAGTTCCCTTAAAAAATAAAAAAAAAATATTTGTCAGGATTAATTTATGGTGTCAATTGAGTTTAATTAATTCTAGAATACTAAATTACACAGTTAACCTTGTAAATTAATTGCCACCAAAAATGAGTAAGATAATACTATTTATTTCATGTAATTTTTAGAGTTTTGAACTAAGAAAAGGCATTTAAAAAGGAAGTTAGGTAAAATCATGCAGGATTAAGATATTTGCTAAAATTTGATTTTTTCACAACCAAAATTATAAAAATTTGCTATTCGTGCGATCGCACAGATTTTTTGCATGATCATGCAATGCGAATCACGGCATTGCTCGAATTTTGTGCCATGCGATTGCATGACATAAGTTCCACATGATGCCCATTACACAGAATGTGTAACTTGTGTAATGGTTATGTAATGCTTGTATAATGTGTGTAATGGTTATATAACGTGTTTTTGTGTAATTGTTATGTAATGCATTACACAAAGCGTCTAATGATTATGTAATGTACAAAAAGTGTGGACAAAGTATCAAATGGTTGTGTAATGATGTGTAATATTTATATTAGAATTTTCATTGTTTTTTACATAAAATTCGCATACGGTGCCTGTTTTAGATGAATAATAATATATGTTGTTGATGCCGAAATCAGTAAGGACAAATTAAGTACCAACTGTAGTGAGTATCAGGACCTGATTAACAGTAACTGGTGCAATGAAGAATGTAAATGTATATATGTAGCCGAGCTCGAGCTAGTCTCAGATTACATAGGCTTTTCGTCTGTACAAATGACCACTAAGTGTTCTATTTATAGTGCAAGGAAGAGGTAGGCGGCTGGTCACGTTTGTCGCAGCACGCCAAAGTTTAATTTTATTTCCTTACTCGGTTTCAAAACTACTTAATGTAGAAGTGGTAAGTAAGGGTCGAACCCAAGAGGAACGGTGTTTCATCTAGTTGATTTTATCAATTAATACAGTAAGGGGGCTTTGAGAAATTAGAAAGAAATTCGAAAATAAAATGATAAAATATAAAATCAAAATAGAAACAGTTGAAATAAATATCAAGTTCTCGGGTTCGGTTGTGTCAACAACTCGTGTTTATCTTTCCCATGCAACGTGTTACTATTCATTCTCCAATTTATCAACTCCAATTAATCAATACGCTCTGATTAATAAATTCTTCCTTAAGTGTATTAAATTAAAGTGAGCTCTTTAACTTAACATCTAGCTATTGGATAACCCTAAACAAGTTGTTAGGATTTAATGCAAAGCTAGTATGAAATGAACGAGAAGAATGAGTTGAATTAAATGAATAATTTCACAAACTCAAATTAATGCGTCTAAGTTGATTTGTTAATAAATATGCAAGATATTCATTTACTACTTTGGATTGGAATCTAATGATATTTACGGATCAAGAGTTCCAATCCCAGCATGTAACTTGAATTTACAGATTAATTGATTCAATTGACCAAAGTGAATGCAATAATCACATAAACTCAAAAACGGGTTTACAAGCATAACAAATCAACAAATTGAAATGGAGGAATAGATAAAACGTTACTAAAGAGTTAGAAAAGGTAACAACATGTTAGTTGAACACAACGTTCCCCTCGAACTAGATAGTGAAGTCTAACTACTCATATTTGTGGGTTTCATGCTTTTTAGCGAGTGTTTGCCTTGTATCACCTCCACAATATAATAGATTATACTTCACTATCACAAATAATATACAAAAATATAGAAACAAGAAAATAAATTCTAAGAAATAAATAGAGAAGTTTAATCACTCATATATGCGGGATAAATACTTTTTAACGAGTGTTCGCCTTGTATCACCTCCACAATATATGAGAAATTATCTTTCTCAAATATGAAAAACAAAAGAAAGAGAAAAACTAGGGAAGAACTGCTCCACTAATCATATTCACACGAAGTATCGTCGATTGATTATTTGAATCCAAATTTAGGTTTTTAGTTCCGCCGGAATATGAGAAACTAAGAGCTTTCAAGCTAGAACTAAGAACAATTGATGAAGAGAATTTTATTGAGGAGAAAGTTGGAGAGAACCACAAGCTAATTCTCTCTTCAAAGTTTTGTCTTCCTTCCTTACAAATGCCTCTATTTTAGGCAAAATTTCATAAGAAAATACAATAAAAAATTACACTCATGCACCATCATGGGTTTATTAAATTTTATCCACCAAATCATGATAATGGAATTTCATCATAGTGTAGGTAAGCATTTTGGCTGAATTATGCAATTGAAATTTTCTCTTTTGGATATTTTAATAGAAAGTTATGAATTTTCTACCAAAACATGGCCCAAGGAATCCTCCATGCAGAACACTCTCGGTTTTACCTATTTTTGACCACCATAATATCTGAATCATCTGAAGTCATGAACACCAAAGTTGTAGCCCACTGAGTCTTCTTTCCACAGGAACAAGAATCCGGTCAATTTGATTTTTGTAACTCAAGTTATGGTCAAATTACTGCACTGCGCTAATAAATCCGAGTTGCTGATTTTTTTACACTTTTAGTCATTTTTCTTCAAACGGCCATAACTTTAACTAGGAAACTCCGATTTGTGATTCGGAAAAAGTTTGGGAATCCTCTTTTGATGTTCTTAAACATTGGCACAAGAAAAATTATAAAAATAACTTTTCATAAAATTGCATCGGAGGCCCTCAATCTTTGATTTGCTTGTATTTTGGTCCCGAGTTTCCGTTTTCATTCGATTTTCATCCATTTTGACTCCTTTTGATTCTTTGTTACCCTAAGCACCACAATAAAGGAAAAACACGTAAAACAGAACATATAACACTAATAAAATACATAAACACGGAAAATAGATGAGTTATTTAAGTGTTTTCTAGCACTTATCAAACTCCCCATACTTCGACTGTTGTTCGCCCTCGAACAACAATCATATGATACAAGACAACAAACTATTTTTACATGAGATAAACGACTTTAAACGGTGAAATCCAACTACAGATAGTGACTTACTTATTAAACATTCTCCCGAACCATGAAAATTTCACTTCTTCTCAAATACACAATGGCTTGTGAGTGTGTGCAATTGAGGTTATCATCCCATCACTAACTGGAAACAAATGAAAGCTTACGATGTTCTATCCAAATCCTGACCCGAAATAGTCAAATTTCCTTTCACCTCTCGTGATCCCACTCTTATTTTACAATGATTCCCATGGATCCTAAAATTACTCAATTTACCAAAAATCATCAACCGTTAGCACTGCAAAGAAAAAAAGGGCATGGTAGATGTTTTATCACAAATATGTCTTTAATTTAAAGAGTGTTAGATTAAGCACTTCAAACCACTGAGGAAATTTATTTATCTAACTTCACACTTGGGTAGCTATCACATTTCTTTTTTTATATGTTTTTTTTAGATGAAGAAGAAGAAGAAGAGTTTTGCAATTTTCTTTTCAGTTTTTACCCCACAAGTAACTTTCACACTAACCCCTTTCATTGGAGGTAGCCTTCTTCACCCATTCGAGGTGACGATCTTTCACTCTTCGAGGCAGGTAACTCTTTCCTGTGGTCCCTCTCCTTATTTCGAATGTAAAAGTAAAATTCATTCTCAGCATAGGTCAGTACTTTTTCCAAAATTTTTTAAACTCTGTCAATAAAAGACATATTCACAAAAAACAGATACCATGCGATTATAACTCCACCTTGCTAACAATTGATGTTTTCAGGTTACTTTGAGCAGGACGAATGGATAGAAAAAAAAGAAAAAGTTAGTTTACTACGGTCTAGGAAAATAAAAAAAAATAAACATTTTCAACCTTCAATTTGTGTTCCAGTGAATGATAGTAAATTACCTATAAATGTGCTCAGATAAATTTGCCAGCTGTGCTTGGAGAAGAACAGAACACATTTTTTTTTCGTCGAGATCTTGTAGTTTCAGCTAAGTCACACAAATTAAGCTCAGTCATATTCAAAAGTTGCTATCTCATGAAAAATCGTCGACACAAATAAAAAAAATCACACGTAGACCACAATATGCCACTCCCCCACACTTAAATTCTACATTGTCCCCAATGTAGAAGTATAGATAGTATGAAAAAAAGAGAAGAAATAGAAACTCCCCTATGGTAAGTAATGAGTCGTGCTGATTTGGGGATGGTGGTTGTACAATGTAGCACTTCTTAGGAACACTTCGACAATCCAAGAGCAAACGACCTGCAATCAACATATGTACAGAACAAGAAAAACAACATTTGAATTTTTTTTTGTGTGTTTTTTTTTGTTTTTTGTGTGTTTTTTTTTTTGTTTTTTTTATGAAGAGAATTTTATACAAAGCGACTATGGGAGTTGACAACCCTCTGAACATCTTGCAGTAGTATTCACATCAAATTAATGACATGATTCCATCAAGTCTGATTCGCATGGAAACTATCTGAATCAGCATACTCTCTACAAAATAGTTTGACAACCAACCTTAATGAAAAAATCCTCCATATCGCCACATGACACATCGGTATATTTACCATTCAATAAAGAACAGCCCCACAAGAACCAACAAATGGGAGAACGTTTAGAGCAGAACGTCCAACTCAGACACTTCTCAAATGAATGAGACGTAGTTTTACATCTTCGGATGGGTGCTAGTGATCATGCTCAAAAAGTTGCTACTCAATGGTTAGGCCATCGAGTTTGGTTTCCAATAGACGTTGTCGTTGTTCCAACAAATTATCAAACTCTCTCACACTGATTTCAAGCTGGTTGTTTCTCCTGATAGACTTTTCGGCCCTGCACCTAATCGGTCCATCCTTGAAGAAAACAACATGTCTATATTGTGAATAAGTTTGATTTCTAGTACAATGAGGTCCATCTAATAGCTTTCCACATTTAAAGCAACATTTAAGGTACTTAGCACGTCATTTGCTAGCAAATCGTGATGATCCTGCCCCAAAAGCGATAACGTTCCAAAGGGAACGCTCATACTTATCAACAAGTTGAACAATTTGAATCTTGATATCAATAGGCATAGAAAAAGAGTCGAGTACTTGTAGAAGAGCAACAATACGTAGAGGAGATGCCATGGAGAGAAGTGAGAATTCAATTATTAAAGGTGTATCTAAAAGAAAACTTGAGGGAGAGGAAAGAGAACGAAAATAGTTCTTTAAGGTCTACTGAAAAAGACCAGTTTAACGCATTTGGGCGGGATACAAGAACCAGCATCCAAGATTTTTTTTTTAGTTATGTAACACACCAAAGAAAAAGAAACACTGAAGAAATAAGATTAAAACCATCAAAATCAATAAGCATAGCAGATTATCATACTCTCCCATATTTTCAAAGATATTGAAGAAGGAAAAAAAATAAGAAAATTTGAATTACATAATCAATTAATATGAGGAAAAGACATATATATACAAAAATATCACACACATCCATGCTATAAGAAAAACAAATAAGAAGAAGAGAGGAAGAATAAAAAAAAAATTAAGAAGAGAAGAAATTACCTAATCACTGCTAGAAAGGAACACTCACAGAGTAATTGAAATTGTGGTTGTGGTTTCAAGTGGAGAATGATCTGGATTTATAGTCAAATGAGCACTGTTTCAACCGACAACCATGCACGTAGAGTGTACTGGAAAGAGTACGATGGGAGGAGTATCCCAGAAGACGCATTGACAAATTGTCCATTATTAATAATTAATCCCCACACGTTATCAGTAACTATTGCTAATCACCGATTTGTGCGCCATCATGTCTCTTCCCAAATAATTGAATCTCTGGATATCTTCCTTCTACAGTTACAAGGCAACATCTTCCTTAGTACGTTAGATAAAAAACGGAGAAATAAAAAAAATAAAAATAATAAAAATACCAAAAAAAACTAAAAATGAGAAAAAATGCTTGGGTTGCCTCCCAAGTAACGCCTTTGTTTATAGTCATTGGCTCGACTAAATTTTTTTAAAAATTAATTAATAAAAGCAACTAAATTAGTTAACCGTTCCCCGGTAACGGCGCCAAAAACTTGGTCGCGTTTGTCGCAGCACGCCAAAGTTTAATTTTATTTCCTTACTCGGTTTCAAAACTACAGATTAATGTAGAAGTGGTAAGTAAGGGTCGAACCCAAGAGGAACGGTGTTTCATCTAGTTGATTTTATCAATTAATACAGTAAGGGGGCTTTGAGAAATTAGAAAGAAATTCGAAAATAAAATGATAAAATATAAAATCAAAATAGAAATAGTTGAAATAAATATAAAGTTCTCGGGTTCGGTTGTGTCAACAACTCGTGTTTATCTTTCCCATGCAACGTGTTACTATTCATTCTCCAATTTATCAACTCCAATTAATCAATACGCTCTGATTAACGAATTCTTCCTTAAGTGTATTAAATTAAAGTGAGCTCTTTAACTTAACATCTAGCTTGGATAACTCTAAACAAGTTGTGAGGATTTAATGCAAAGCTAGTATGAAATGAACGAGAAGAATGAGTTGAATTAGATGAATAATTTCACAAACTCGAATTAATGCGTCTAAGTTGATTTGTTAATAAATATGCACGATATTCATTTGCTACTTTGGATTGGAATCTAATGAAATTTACGGATCAAGAGTTCCAATCCTAGCATGTAACTTGAATTTACAGATTAATTGATTCGATTGGCCAAAGTGAATGCAATAATCACATAAACTCAAAAACGGGTTTACAAGCATAACAAACCAACAAATTGAAATGGAGGAATAGATAAAACATTACTAAAGAGTTAGAAAAGGTAACAACATGTTAATTGAACACAACGTTCCCCTCGAACTAGATAGTGAAGTCTAACTACTCATATTTGTGGGTTTCATACTTTTTAGCGAGTGTTCGCCTTGTATCACCTCCACAATATAATAGATTATACTTCACTATCACAAATAATATACAAAAATATAGAAACAAGAAAATAAATACTAAGAAATAAATAGAGAAGTTTAATCACTCATATATGCGGGATAAATACTTTTTAACGAGTGTTCGCCTTGTATCACCTCCACAATATATGAGAAATTATCTTTCTCAAATATGAAAAATAAAAGAAAGAGAAAAACTAGGGAAGAACTGCTCCGCTAATCATATTCACGGACGAAGTATCGTCGATTGATTATTCGAATCCAAATTTAGGTTTTTAGTTCCGCCGGAATATGAGAAACTAAGAGCTTTCAAGCTAGAACTAAGAACAATTGATGAAGAGAATTTTATTGAGGAGAAAGTTGGAGAGAACCACAAGCTAATTCTCTCTTCAAAGTTTTGTCTTCCTTCCTTACAAATGCCTCTATTTTAGGCAAAATTTCATAAGAAAATACAATAAAAAATTACACTCATGCACCATCATGGGTTTATTAAATTTTATCCACCAAATCATGATAATGGAATTTCATCATAGTGTAGGTAAGCATTTTGGCTGAATTATGCAATTGAAATTTTCTCTTTTGGATATTTTAATAGAAAGTTATGAATTTTCTACCAAAACATGGCCCAAGGAATCCTCCATGCAAAACACTCTCGGTTTTACCTATTTTTGACCACCATAATATCCGAATCATCTAAAGTCATGAACACCAAAATTGTAGCCCACTGAGTCTTCTTTCCACAGGAACAAGAATCCGGTCAATTTGATTTTTGTAACTCAAGTTATGGTCAAATTACTGCACTGCGCTAATAAATCCGAGTTGCTGATTTTTTTACACTTTTAGTCATTTTTCTTCAAACGGCCATAACTTTAACTAGGAAACTCCGATTTGTGATTCGGAAAAAGTTTGGGAATCCTCTTTTGATGTTCTTAAACATTGGCTCCTCCATGCAGAACACTCTCGGTTTTACCTATTTTTGACCACCATAATATCCGAATCATCTAAAGTCATGAACACCAAAATTGTAGCCCACTGAGTCTTCTTTCCACAGGAACAAGAATCCGGTCAATTTGATTTTTGTAACTCAAGTTATGGTCAAATTATCGCAAGGCTTAATAAATCCGAGTTCTTGATTTTTTACACTTTTAGTCATTTTTCTTCAAACGGCCATAACTTTAACTAGGAAACTCCGATTTGTGATTCGGAAAAAGTTTGGGAATCCTCTTTTGATGTTCTTAAACATTGGCACAAGAAAAATTATAAAAATAACTTTTCATAAAATTGCATCGGAGGCCCTCAATCTTTGGTTTGCTTGCATTTTGGTCCCGAGTTTCCGTTTTCATTCGATTTTCATCAATTTTGACTCCTTTTGATTCTTTGTGACCCTAAGCACCACAATAAAGGAAAAACACGTAAAACAGAACATATAACACTAATAAAATACATAAACACGGAAAATAGATGAGTTATTTAAATGCTTTTCTAGCACTTATCAGCGGCGGTAGGTCATCATGAGGCGGCTGTACCGGTGCCAGAGTAGGGATGATGATTGCCTGCTGTACCTGCAAGCCGTCTTGCATTTAAGGCGTTGACCTCGGAATTTGGGTGTAGCCATCACTGCATTAATGGCGAAAAGATGCTTTGTCGGTTGCAGGTGGTGTCAGGGTATCAGGTGACACATGGGTTGTCCTCGTTGTCGGCTACTGTGGCGAGGGAGACTGGTCACACACCATGGCCGAGCTGACCTTGGATCATCTGTCAGAAACTGTAGCGGTGGGACAACATGTGTGGTTTGGCCGACCTGAGCCCTGGTCGTGTTAGACAGGCCATCCGAGCTGAACTGGGACCCAATACCTATTCTCCAGTGGGGTGAATTCCAGGGTCGATCCGAACTGGGACACTAGACACGTCATCAGCCGACCTGGTGTCCTTACACGTCAGCAGGGGGTTCATATTGTGCGGGGGACCTGGGCTGAGTCTGTGCCACGTCACCAGGGTGCCAACAATTGTCCCCAGCGTGAATGCCGAACTAGGTCGGGGTTGAAGCTTCGCCGGTCTGGGCTGGCACGCGCGTGGCACGTGGGCATGAGTCTGGAACACGTGTCGGCCGACTGTTGGGGGAGGTCACGTCTTTTCAACTTCCACTGCTTGTGCCTATATATACTTCCTCATTTCTTCAGTTTCTACTTTTCCGCTCTCTAAACTTGTCAAAATTTCACTCTCGAGCTCAAGCCCGGTTCGGTACCGTGCTATCCTTCAGTTCGATACCAACCTAATCTTCAGGTATACTCCGTACTAAAAACTTTGTAAATTTCTGAAAAAATGTCGTCAAACTCTGAGGAGGTATACGACTATGACATGGGCAACCAATCTCTAGGGCCCTCCCCCTCTCCGCATTGAGAAAACTCCCCGAGTGTCGAGGAAGTCCTGGAGGCCGTACCTCTGCAGACGGTTAGGGCCACAGCGGAGTCCACCGAACTCGCATCCGAGGTGGGAACCTCCTTCCCGTCCGAACCGACCTCACCCCAGCCGACCTTCCTGAGGAGGAGAAAGAAGAAGTCGGCCAGGCGTGACCTGACGAAGCCGTGGGGCTGCTCCCAGTTTCCATCGGCGGTGACTAAGGAAATGCTCAGCTCGTGGCGTTCCCAGTACCAGGTCTCACCCCGGGTGAGGTTCGTGGTGCTTGAGGCCGACGAGCGGGCTGACCTTCCGGCAGCGGGACGGGTAGCTATGAACTTGGCGATGCTGGAGTCCAGGGTGAGACTGCCGTTCCCCAGGGCGGTGAAGCATTTTCTGAGTGCTTGGGGGGTAGCGCCTACTCAGCTCATCCCCAACAAGTGGAAGACCGTCCTGGGGATGCTGGTGCTCTGGCATAGAGCCAGGTTCGGCGAGTTGACGGTGTGGGAGTTCAATTGCTTATATACCTTCAAGTCAGATAAGTAGCACTCGGCCGGTACTCTTTGCTTTGTCCGGCCGAACTGGGGTGCCTTCGCCACCAAGACCGGACTCGATGAAGGGCCGAAGCGGTAATCGTTCTCGGGCGGAGGGGTGCCTGGTCAGTCCGGATGACAAAGAGGGGGAGGTCGCGATCCCCGTGAACTATCACGACCTCGGTAAGTATCTTTCCGACCTCGTTGTTATTTTATTTCAAACTGAACCGACTCTGTTTCTTTCACAGACTTCAAGGAGGTCAAACCACTAGAGGGCTGGACTGAGCGTGCTGCCATCACGAGGTCGATCTCAGATCGTGATTGGCGCTCTCTATTGACCGAGAAGAACCTGTTCAACGCCTGGCTCTCGCGAGCTCGCCCTCAGCGATCCTCCTCTACCTCCGGTATGTGTCCGAACTGCCCTACTCCATTACTTGCCGACCTTGCCTGCATTTTGTTAACTGACCGTTTCCGAACTCGCAGCTCAATCTTCCTCTCAACCAATCATGCGAGGCCGTCAGACTTCCCAGCCCGCAGCGAAAAGAGTTCGCACTGAGGCCTCGCCGACCTCGAAACCAACTGACACCCGGTCTGCGGGCTCAGCCAGTGCCTCTGGCCTTCTTCCCAAGCACGGGGTTGGGAAGGGCCTCGTGACTGGCCCCAAGGCGCCCCAGGCTAGCCGGACGAACGTCGGCGTCCCCCCCACCGACATGCCCTGCCTAGGCACCACACCGAGGAACGAGGAGGTGTTCGCGGGGTCCAAGGGGACAGCTCCAAAATTGTTGAGGGACTTCTTCCGGGCTAAGTCCCCGTCAGAAGGCGTGGGTGACTCCCCCCTGCCATCCTCAGTGGAATGTGCATCAGTGGCCTTGGGGAGGTTCTAGACCCCGGTTCAAGAACACTACCTGGGCATTCTGAGCCCGGAGGACAACGCATTGACTGCCGTGGCACATTGCAGCCGGGCGATGGTGCACATGATCCGGAGTGGTGAGCAGTCCAGGGCGACGATCCTGGAGTTGAGGCCCAGTCTGGCCGAGAGCGACGCCGCCCTCGCTGAGTCCAACTCCGGCCTGGCTGAGGCCCAGGGTAAACTGAAAGAGGCCCAGAGGAGGGCAAGGGAGAGGGCCCAGGAGGCCGAGGACGCGAAGAAGGCCCACAAGGCCGAGGTGGAGTCCCTCCACGCTAAGCTTGAGGCTGTGAAAGGGGCCCAATCCAGTCAGGCTGGCCCATCGCGGGAGCAGGTAATCGAGCAATTCAAGGAGTCGGAGGAGTACACTTTCGAACTGAACTCCGCCTTTGTCAACGCGGCGGAGGACGTCATAGCCGACATCGTCGAAAAGCAACCTGACTGGGACATCGGGTTCTTGACCGAGGAAGTCAAGCGGCTCAGGGCGGAGTACGGGATGCCCGAGGCAGAGGGTGGCCAGTGATAGGGCCTTGTTTTACTCTTGCTCTTCTCTCTTTTTTTTTGTAATGTATTGACGCCGGGCCGGATGTTTGGGTCCTTTGTAACTTTCCGCTTATCTTGAATGGAATTCTCAGTTAAGTTCTTCCTTTTTGTAATGTATTGGACGCGGCCCAGTTCGGATGTTTCGAGCTGGGTCCTCTTTGTAACTTTCCGCTTATCTTGAATGGAATTCTCAGTTAAGTTCTTCCCTTGTTTCAATTGTAATTTTATACAACCGTACTCGAAGTTGGCTCACCTCACTAGGTCCTCCCCGCGCTGGGGTCATAGGAAAAACTTACACAATAATTTAACAAGTATTTGGTCCTGCCCTTGTCGATTCGTACCCAGACCGTACCTCGCAGGTCGGCTAGGTTAGGGGGTGCGTCCACTGTAGTGGACCTAGTGTCCGATCTGAAGAGATGGGTATTTCAATTTTATTTTGCTTGGATGCCACCTTGGTGGATCTGTTCCCAGGCCGGTCCACTTAGGTCGGCCATGTCAGGGGGTGGGTCCGCCGTGACGGACCTATGACGTATCAATTTTATTTTGTCTGGATGCCACCTTGATGGATCTGTCCCCAGGTCGGACCACTTAAGTCGGCCATGTTAGGGGGTGGGGTCCGCCGTGGCGGACCTAGGTCGTCTTTCTTTTATTTTGTTTGGATTCCACCTTGGTAGATCTGTCCCCAAGCCGGATCACTTAGGTCGGCGGTGTCAGGAGGTGGGTCCGCCGTGGCGGACCTAGGTCGTTTTTTTTTTTTTTGGATGCCACCTTGGTGGATCTGTCCCCAGGCCGGACCACTTAGGTCGGCCGTGTCAGGGGGTGGGTCCGCCGTAGCGGACGTAGGTCGTTTTTCTTTTATTTTGTTTGGATGCCACCTTGGTGGATGTATCCCCAGGCCGGACCACTTAGGTCGGCCATTTCAGGGGGTCGCCGTGGCGGACCTAGGTCGTTTTTCTTTTATTTTGTTTGGATGCCACCTTGGTGGATCTATCCCCACGCCGGACCACTTAGGTCGGCCATTTCAGGTGGTAGGTCCGCCGTGGCGGACCTAGGCATGGTAGTTAAGTATTGAACACCGAATTCAAACAACAGTTCAAAAGCTTCCATTCATTACTGGAGTAGAGATATTACAGTTGATTTACAATATTTACAATTCGATAGCTACTGGAAATATTTTTTCAAGTGCTCAATGTTCCAGGGGTGGGGGAGCTCGACTACTTCGGCCGTCCCGAGGCAGTAAGAGCCATTGCAGAGGGCTCTGAGGACTACGAAGGGTCCCTCCCACTTTTCGGCCAGGGCTCCTACGGCCTGATCTCGTGCAGCGAGGAAGACCTTTCTGAGTACCAAATCTCCGACATGGAAGCTTCGCTTCTTGACTTTCTGGTTGAAGTACCAAGCATTACGGTGCTTGTATAGCTCAGTGCGTAGGTCGGCGTCGATTCGCTTCTCTTCCAGCAGGTCCACCTCGAGCATGAGTTCCTGGTCATTTGTGTGATCAAAGAAGTACCGATTTCGGAAGGAGGGTAACTCGACCTCGGCTGGTATCACAGCATCGACCCGTACGCCAATGCGAAAGGGGTTTCCCCCGTACTGGTCTTGCATGTTGTCCTGTAGGACCATAGGACGGCCGGGAGCACATCCGCCCATCCTCCCTTCAGTTCTTCCAGTCGGGTCTTGAGCTTGTGCTTGATGATCTTGTTCACGGCTTCCACCTGACCGTTGGACTGGGGGTGGTTAGGCGTAGAGTAGTGCTTCTTGATTCCCAGGTCCTCGCAGAAGGACCTCAACCGAAAGTTGTCAAATTGCCGGCCATTGTCTGTTACGATGGACTCAGGTATCCCAAATCTGCATATGATTGCCCTCCAAATGAAGTCGGTTGTTTTCTGTTCCGTGATCCGAGCCAGGGCCTCGACCTCCGCCCATTTGGTGAAGTAGTCCATGGCCACTATCGCATACTTCAATCCTCCCCGGCCAATTGGCATAGGCCCGATGAGGTCAATTTCCATTTGCAAAAAGGCCATGGACAGAGCACATGGGTTAGTTCAGCTGGAGGGGCCCCGCCGACCTGGGCATGGCGCTGGCACTTGTCGCAGCGCCTAACGTAGGCGATAAAATCTTTCTTGAGGGTTGGCCAGAAGTAGCCTTGCCTCAGGACCTTGTGTGCCAGAGCCTGACCACCAGAGTGGTTTCCAGAGGTTCCGGAGTGAATCTCGTCAAGTAAGAAGGTCGCTTCTCTCTCAGTCAAGCGTCGTAACAGAGGGCCTGAGAAGCTGCGTTTGTAGAGCGTGCTGTCGCTGATAGTGTAGCAAGCGGCCCTAATCCGCAACTATCTGGCCAGTCTGGGGTCCTCCGGGGCCCTACCATCATTTAAAAAGGAGAGAATTTCATCCATCCATGAAGGGGGGCCTAGGTGTACGGCCTCCACATGGGAGTGCTAGGCTATGGCCGACCTCATCAGCCGGTTGATCGATACAAACTCCAGCTCCTTGATCCCTTCACTGGTAGCGAGGCGTGCCAAGGCATCAGCCAAGTTGTTCTGAGTTCGGGGGATCTGTCGGAGGATGACCTCCTCAAAATTCTTCATTTCGGTGGTAGCAAGGTCGGCGTAGCTGGTCATCCGCTCGTCCTTAGCAAGGTAGGTACCATTGGAGGTGGGAGAGACCCATCGCCCAGGCGTACCTAAGGCCTGCGATCAGCCCCTCATATTCAGCTTCGTTGTTGGAGACTAGAAACGAGAACCGCAAGGACTGGCAGAAAGATTCTAAGGAGGGGCTCAGAAGCACGAGCCCAGCTTCGGAGTGTACGTCCGTCGAGGAGCCGTCTACATAGAGCGTCCAGGGCTCGACTTTGGTACTGGGACTCGACAATGGGGGACTGAACTCGGCTATGAAATCTGCCGGGCCTGACCCTCAATCGCGAGTTGAGGTCAGTAGGAGATATCAAACTATCCGAGCTCCATTGCCCATTTGACTAGCTGACCTGATGAGTCCGGCTTCTGAAGCACCTGCCGTAGAGGATAATTAGTCACCACCTCGATGGGGTGCTCGAAGAAGTAAGGTCGAAGCTTTCTGGAACTGGTGACGAGTGCGAGGGCTAACTTCTCCATCGACGTGTAACGCTTCTGTTGGTCAACGAAGGACTTACTCGTATAATAGACCGGGTACTGGATGTCCCCCTCAACACGAGTAAGGACTGAACTCGCGGCATATTTAGAGACGACGAGGTAAATGGAGAGGACATCGTCTGCCTTGGGCTTCGACAGGAGAGGAGGTTGGGCAGGTGTCTCTTGAGCTCCTCGAAGGCTTCCTGGCACTCGGAGGTTCATCCGAAGTCCTTCCCTTTCTTCAGGGCCTCGAGAAATGGGTGGCACCTGTCCGTGGCCTTGGACACGAATCGGTTCAGGGCCGCTATCCGGCTGGTGAGACTCTGGACCTCTTTAACCCTGGTGGGAGGTCCCAGGTCCAGGACGACCCTAATCTTCTCGGGGTTTGCCTCAATGCCTCTCGAGCTCACCACGTAGCCGAGGAATTTTCCGGACTCAACCCCGAAGGCGCATTTTGCCTGGTTCAGCTTCATTCGATACTCTCTCAGGACCTGGAACATGCTACCCAGGTGCTGGATGTGGTCAGCGGCCTTCACACTCTTCACCAGCATGTCGTCGACATACATTTCCATGGTAATCCCGATCTGGGAGGTGAACATCTTGTTGACCAGACGCTGGTAGGTAGCCCCAGCATTCTTCAACCCGAAGGGCATGACCTGGGTAACAGTAGAGGCCTCGATCAGTTATGAAGGTTGTGTGCTCCTGATCCGGGGGGTATATAGGGATCTGGTTGTAGCCCGAGTAGGCGTCCATCATACTGAGGAGCTCATGCCCCGGCGTGGCGTCCACCATCTGATCTATCCGGGGGAGGGGAAATGAGTCCTTTGGGCTGGCCTTGTTGAGGTCGGTGAAATCTATGCAGACTCTCCAGCTATCGTTGCTCTTCTTAACGAGGACTGGGTTCGCCACCCAGGTGGGGTACTTGGCTTCCCTGATGAACCCAATTTTAAGTATATCCACCTCCTTCGCCAGGGCCTCATAGCGTTCTGGTTCAGCGGACACCGTCGCTGTTGCCGAGGTCTTACCGCGGGGTCGATATTCAGTCGGTGACAAGCCATGGATGCAGGTATGTCGACCATGTGCGAGGGCTCCCAAGCGAAGACGTCGAAATTACCATGGAGGAACTCGACCAAGGCGGAGCGCGTGGGCTCAGCTAGTCCGTTCCCGATCCTTAGGACCCTTTCCGGATGCTTGGCGTCGACCTCGATGGCGTCCAACTCTTCCATTGGTTGTGCACTTCGACTCTCAGGTCGGCTACGAAGGTCGTTGAGCTCGGCCATGGCGACGGTCAGCCCCCCGGGCCGTTCGCGGACAGCGGGTTGAGTGACGTCGCACCGGCGGGCTGCGGACTGGTCTCCTCGGACTATCGCTACCCCGCTGGCGTGAGGAACCTCATGGCGTAGTAGTAAATGGAGGTTGGGGCCCTGAGCTCGTCCAAGAGGGGCCGACCTAGGAGGGCATTATAATTGCCTGGGAGGTCTACCACGATGAAGGTGGCCATGACTGCCCGTACCCATGGCTTTTCCCCTTGCTCCACCAACATCGATATTTGCTCGACTGGCTCAGTAGCATGACCAGTTACTCCAACCATAGGGCCAAGGGGGCACAGGCTCAGGTGCCGCCCGTCGAGGCCCATGTGGATTAAGGTCCGGAGGTATAGCAAGTTGACCCCGCTCCCATTGTCAATAAGTGTCCGGTGTACGTGTGTACTGTTGAGGACCATACTGATGACAAGGGCGTCCTGGTGAGGGTGGCGAGCGTGGGCTGCGTCGGCCTCCGTAAAGGTGATTCCTTCCTGAGGTTCGGACGGGGTGGAGCTGGTCTTGGTCCTCTGTGCGGAATACTGGTAGTCAGTGCAGGCCTTCCTCGCCAACCTTTTGCGCTGGTTCCGAGACCCGATGAAGTGTTGGTTGCCCATGACCAACGTGTGGACCTCGTTCCGTGGCCCCGTAGGCGGTTGACGCCGGTGGAAAGCCCCGACTGAGGTTGGCCGTGGTCGGGTGGTGGGGCAACGAACTCGCGCAGCTGTCCTCGCCGGATCAGGCCCTCAACTTCGTTCTTCAGGTCCCGACAGTCATCGGTGTCATGTCTGGCAGACCTGTGGTAACGGCAGTACCTTTCTTGGTTCTGCCTCGAAGAGGGGGTCCTCATCGGGGTCGGGGTGGTAGGATCCCCCGATCCTTCACGTGCATCAGTACGCCCTCCAGGCTAGTGTTGAGAACGTGGAAGGTCTGGAACCTCTGGGGAGGCGGTCGAGTAGCCTCTCGCCCGCGCTGCGGCTGGTGCTGAGCGTGTGGCGCTTGGGTCGAGCTGGTGTCCTTCTCCTTGCCTTTATCGGGTCGGGGGTCCTGAGGCTTCGGCTCGGGGTCTCCGGACGCCTCCTCAGCCTCGATATGGCACTCAGCTCGGCTAAGGAACTCATGGTATGTCTTTGGACTGTTCTCATGGACCGACCACCAGAATCGGGACCTATACAGGAGGCCGGCCAAGGCTGCCACCAGGGCCGTTTCGTCTGACAAGTTGCCAATCTCTATGTATCGGTTATTGAACCGCTCCACGTAGCTCTTCAGGAACTCATCCCTCCCCTGCTTGACGTCTACTAGCCTCTGCTTTTGGTCGACCTCAGTCGGGACCCCATAAAAGCTGTTTGGAACCGGGCGGCGAGGTCGCTCCACGTCTTCACGGAATGTGGCGGGAGCTTCTTAAACCACTTCATGGCCTTATCCCCTAGTGTCAGCAGGAAGGCCTTGCACATGAGCTCGTCACTCACCCCGTAACTCCATGAAGGCGGCGTACCTATCGACGTGGCCCATCGGATCACTGACTTCGTCGTAGTTCCCTTGTTGAGGTGGTTTCAATTTGGCAGGCATGGGCTCGACCTGGATCTTCAGGCTCAGCGGGGAGGCCTTCCCCACCCGGGTTGAGGAGTTGGGGGCTGCCTCCCTTGCTTCTAGCTCGGCCAACCTCTTCCGCAGGAGCTCAAGCTCAGACTGCGGGGGTGGGTCGTTCGCATTTTCGCCCTGCCCCTCGGGCCGTTGCTCACGGTCGTGACGGGGGCCGACCGAGCCGGTCGAAGACGCTATGAGTTCTTCCTGACGACCTGGCTTCCGAAAGGGTTGGGGTCTCCAGTGGCACTGTGGTCCGTGTTGGAGCGGGGGAGCGACTGAAGCGCAAGCGACGCCGGGTGCGGCGCCGAGATTAGCGTCCTTTCCTAGGTGATATTACGCTGGACTCAGCGGCGCGCTTGTGGGGGTCGCGTTGGAGCGTGGTCACGGCCTGGGTGAGGTCATCCAGTCGCTTCAGAATTTGCGCCGGGGTGACATCCTGAGCGGAGTGCTGCCCCGCGGCTGAGGGCAGTTCTCAGAGGACGTACTCCGTGTTGGGATCGGAAGTGCTCCCGTCCGTAGAGGCGTAGGACGCGCGACTGCGGCTCATGTCTCGCGTGAGGAATACTCCGTGGTAGAGCTGGGACGTGTTGCTGGGATAAAAAGGGGAAGGCCATTCCTCTAGCGCCAATTGTTGATGCCGAAATCAGTAAGGACCAATTAAGTACCAACTGTAGTTAGTATCAGGACCTGGTTAACAGTAACTGGTGCAATGAAGAATGTAAATGTATATATGTAGCCGAGCTCGAGCTAGTCTCAGATTAAAGAGGATTTTTGTCTGTACAAATGACCACTAAGTGTTCTATTTATAGTGCAAGGAAGAGGTAGGCGGCGGTAGGTCATCATAAGGCGGCTGTACCGGGTGTCAGAGTACGGATGATGATTGCACCTGCTGTACCTGCAAGCCGTCTTGCATTTAAGGCGTTGATCTCGGAATTTGGGTATAGCCGTCACTGCATTAATGGCGAAAAGATGCTCTATCGGTTGCAGGTGGTGTCAGGGTGTCAGGTGACACGTGGGTTGTCCTCGTTGTCGGCTACTGTGGCGAGCGGGACTGGTCACACACCGTGGCTGAGCTGACCTTGGATCATCTGTCAGAAACTGTAGCGATGGGACAACGTGTGGTTTGGCCGACCTGAGCCCCTGGCCGAGTTAGACAGGCCATCCGAGCTGAACTGGGACCCAATACCTATTCTCCTCAGCCGACCTGGTGCCCCTACACGTCAGCAGGGGGTTCATATTGTGCGGGGGACCTGGGCTGAGTCTGTGCCACGTCACCAGGGTGCCAACATATGTTTTTCATATTTCTTCAACGAGCCGGTTCTAACTAGCAAGTTTTCCACTACAAATATGACTTCAGCCGCATTTTACTTTCTACTTGTGGGTTACTAACAATTTACAAAAAAAAAATAGTACCATGTGAGGGTTACTAACAATTTACAAAAAAGAAAAAAAAAAAAAAAAGAAAGAAAAGTACCGCGTGATCGCATGGATGTGCAATCGCATGGATTTGTGCCAGGCAAATTCGGAAGAGTATTTTTTTTTTCTTGGGTATGATTTTTGAAATAATGTGACTTTGAGCCGATAAGCTGTAACAAGTCACAGGATTTTCTTCGCACAAGTAACTCTATAGTATGATATAAGGAGCTATTTCATAAATGTCCACTTATATTCAAGAGCATAAAATGACCTTTCACTGAAAAGACTAACGTTCGTGCAACATTAGCGTAAAGAAATAGAAAGAGATTACATGCACACATTTTCAAACAATTTTCAACACACTAATTAATTGCATGCACAGCCCGAACACAGGGTGAATTATGTCATTAAAATCTGGACCCCATTCCACTGTGTATTTCTTTTGAATGTATTCCGCTGTGTATCAGCATATGGAAATACCCTTACCCTTTCCCTTTGTGTAAACCTCCCCATATTTTCATTTATAACATGCCAAGAGAGAACAGTGACATATTCAGAAGAGGGAAAAAGGACCACATCTATTTACAAGCAGATGAGCTTCCAGAAAACGGAACACACGTAACCACTTATTACAAAACAAATTGTTAGAATTGCATAAAAACGAGAACAAGTATCAGATCAACTGCTGCTATATCATTTGTTTGGTGTCATTCAGTAGGTTACATAGATATTGCAATCACCTAGCGTGCAAACTGTCTCAACTGGTGTTATTCAGTCTCTCCTCTTCTTCTTCTTCGCTTCCTTCTCGCTTGCGTTCTTCAACTGCACAGTCAAATTCATAAGCAAAACAGTTCAAAATGGTTTCAAAAATTCTCAATCATAAAAAACCAAACTTAGAAAGAGCCACTTACCATGATAATAAGGATTCTAACAAAGACAGCAGCAAAATCAGTGAAAAGAGTCAGTGCATGTTTCACATAGTCGAGATCCCCGAAATGCGCCTTCTCAATTATGTCCTGTGTGTCAACCACTATGTAGCCCACAAACACCAACAGACCAAAATACAACTGCAACAACATAAACATGTTTACAATCAAGTAATTTGTAATTATTTTCAACTTCTCATTTTCTTACACAACCAAATTTTACAAACCTCGAATTTGAAAAGGGCCATAGAACCACCAAAAACCGAGGAGGCAAAGTGCAACCAGAAGAGGATTGAAAGACCAGAAGAGAGTAGACCCCCGAGGTATAAGTACTCTCTACGCCTTGCTACCATGGCAGCTGCAGAGAAGCAGCCAAATGCCACAGCACAACCAACAAAAGCCCCAACGACGATGCTGAAATAAGTTAACAATAATAAAAAGAGAGATGACACACGTCCAGCACAAGGGCTCAAGAGACAGGAAATAGAAATGCTATCAACAAAAGACATGATCAAGATTAGGTGGATATCATTTGATCACATCCTTATAATACAAGAGATACCATAATTCAACATAACAAATCCACTGTTAGAGACAATTGAACAATGTTGAGAACACATACCTTGGGTCAAAGTCAATAGCTAATTTAACCAGAGGACCAATAGACGCCCCTTGAAAGAGTGCAGCAGCCATGAGTAACGAAACCCTTTTTTGCTGTTCATTGTCAAACCATGATTATAAGTTGGAAACAAGAATATATAATAACATTTTCAAACTCAAAATTAAAAAAGAAAGCTACACCTCTTGATAAGGAGGCAAAGAGAGTAGCCAAATGATGCTACCCATGCATGCTAAGGTAGTTAGGAAACCCCCAATATTCCAAAGGATATGAAAGTAAGTCCCCACAGCGGCTGCTATTAAAGCACAGCATAGTGAGAGATAAACCTGCAAACAAGCAGTCCAATAAGTCAGATCTTCAATTATCATATTCTAAATTTAACAAACTGACAACTAATAATCGAAACCCTATCTCTATTATTTTCAATTGTAGTAAGGCCAGAAATGAATGTGAGCTTCTACCATCATATAGTAACAAGCCGCATGTAAATCGACACAGAGAGACAAAAAAGAAAATATAGCATAGTAAGAAATTCTATTCCTTTCAAAAACTCCTCAAGTTCAATTTAAGCCGAGCCCGCATTATTAGACTTGATATTAACCCAATTAATCATTTTGTTTACTTGTAATACTATTCCGTATGATAGAACAAAAAACTTATCGCGGACAAACATCTAAATTGTGTAGAAACAGCAATACAAATTCAGGCATGAAATTGATGAATTAATCAGTATATCCAAAACTTAAACCAATTTAGATCTCAATTATGTGAAAACATCGATTCGAATGCTTATTCAAAAATTATATCTTTCGTGTTTGCCCTGGATCCACCGATTCTTCAAGATATTTCAAAGTTTCTCAAGGGAAAGGTCAAAGAACCACAATTACTACATGGGGGAAAAACAACAGAGAAAAAAAGTTGATTTAGGCATATCATCAACGACCAATTATAATTACTGCCAACCATATGATAGTCCAAAACCTAAGACGACAATCGGACACGAAAAATCTAAAAAATAAAATAAATAAATAATCAAACATAAGTCAGAACATTCAGGTACGCGTTGCCGGGGATTAAAGCGATCCTTCGCAAAAGGCACTCAAAACTTCCCAAGAATCGCAGTCATAAACAAAAAAATAAAATAAAATAAAATAAAATAAAAAAGTAAAA
The DNA here is from genome assembly GCA_018223645.1 of Jasminum sambac. NCBI lineage: Eukaryota > Viridiplantae > Streptophyta > Magnoliopsida > Lamiales > Oleaceae > Jasminum > Jasminum sambac. The sequence goes on from CP073640.1 coordinate 38,051,244, forward strand.
CAATCCATGAAATTGAGAGAAAGAGAGAGAAGAAAAACAAACCTGTTTGAGATGAGTCTGAACGACCGGTGAAATCTGACGGAGATTCTTTAACGAATCGTAACTCCAACGGCTCCCAGAAGTCGATTGCGAGTCGAAGAACGACGCAAAGGTGTCCATTCTTTGGATTGATTCAGATTCAGTTTCGCACACCACCAGATGAAAAGATCAATTTTTTTCTATCAATTCACAAGAACTGAATTGTGATCGCGATCTTTCGCAGGGACTATTATAACGCAAAGAATTTCTTTTTTCACACGATAACGCGGAGAAGATTTCCTCTTATAGCGTGCTTTGATGTTTCTGTAATCTCCTGGAATTTACTAGAGTGACCTTACGACTTTTTTCTTTATTTATATTTATATATATTTCTTTATATTTATATATTTAAACATCACGCCGCCCGCTCCACGCAACACGACCAATGAAACATTGCCATGTCATCAGCGATGACTCCTCGTCCGAGTAATATAATTAAATTATTTAATTTAATTTCATAGAAGTATCCATGCGGAAGCAATGGCAAATCCATTGTGGTGTTTTGCACAAATGAATGACTTTGCCATTGACTTCAAATACAATTGACTTTTATTCACCAAATGTCCAACGGACTTAGGGCTGGCAAAGGTTCGGTTTGGGGATGGTTCGGCCCGAACCGCGAATCGAATCGAATCGACGGGTAAAAATCATAATCATAACCGAATCGAACAATTGATTTTTCGGTTTCGGTTTTGGTTAGGTTCGGTTCGGGGTTCCGAACCGTTTTCAAAATCGATTTTTTTTTTAAGCCATGTTGGCCTATATTTTTTATCAAAAGTTACCTACTCATCACCTCAAAATACTAATATCTAAATTGCTTTTATGCTAAAAATATTGAATATTATATCTTCATTTTAATTGGCAAATATTCTAGCATTATATCCTTATTCTTGCATAATACCATTGCACCATCACAACTCATTACTCATTAGACTTTAATACACTAATAACAAATAATCAATCTATTATCATTGTCCATAAATAAATACAACTAAAAAGTATAAAGTAGTTACTAGTTTTCAAATAAAATAGGAAATCACACACCATATAAGTAAAATAAATAGTTTTCATCACAATTGACAACTCATTATAAATTTTAGATTTTCAACTTTTGATTTTTGAATTGATAATTAATTTTAAATTTTTTAGGGAAAAAATATCGGTTATTCGGTTCGGGTTCGGTTACGACGCTACTAACCATATCCGAACCATATCCGTCTCGGGTTTTACTATCAAAAATCATATCCGATCAGTTGATCCATTGGTTCAGATTTTTTCGACCTATTCGGTTCGGGTAACCGCGGTTCTCGGGTTTCTAGACCCGTTTTGCCATCCCTAAATAGATTCCTCCCCTTGTATGTACTATATACTATTTACCAATGTTTAGGAAACCAGACCGGACCGGCCGGTTCGACCGGTTCAACCGCGAACCGGTCCGGAAACCGGTCCGGTTACTATAGAAACCCGGTTTTAGAAAAACCGGTCAAAAACCGGTCAAACGACCAGTTCAACCGGTTGAACCGGTGTTGAACCGGCCGGTTCAACCGGTTGAACCGATTTTTTTAATTTTTTAAAATTATTTTTATAAATTTATTAGTTTTAATTTATTTTTTATATTTTTTAATTAAATACGGTTCGACCGTTAAATAGTTTGACCCTTGAACCGTTGGCTTTTCCGGTTCACTGACCGGTTCGGTTTTCTGAACATTGCTATTTACCATGTTTATTCAAGCGCACTCGAGGTGCCGTACTTATAATACTTTTGAATGTTTTGGTCACATATGATCTCCGCTAAAAAAATTGAGAACAAATCCAGAACCAGTACGATGAGATGAAGCTCTAGGAATTCGAAAAATTTTACTGCCATGCCGTTTGCTCAAAGTCAAAATTTTTTTATCAAAGTTAAAAAAACTTAGGCTTTGAGCAAACGGAGTAGTTGGAAAATTTTCCATATTGCTGGAGTTTCGTCTCGCCGTGTTAGTTCTGAATCTGATCTCAATTTTCCTAACAGAGAACGTATGTGACCGAAAAACACTAAGGAGTATCATAACTATGGCACCCCCAAGTGCACTGGAACAAAGCCAATATACATGCAACACCTATATCAGATTTAACATCTTCTTATATCTTAATTAATGACTCAATTTTCATCGTCTTCATTAAAATAATTCACTTGTGTCACCTAAAATATAAAACTCAAAAATACCACGGATAAAAGCATGTGAAACAAGTAAATGATAGTTGAGTCACTAGCTAACAATCAAAGATGTAGATACATTGACGGATCCAAAAGGGCCATGGGAAGCAAACAGATGTCCCAATAAAGGAAAAAACATTAAAAAAACCAATTGAGTTGAAGAATTAGAAGATTATGAAATAGAAAATATAAATAATAACAGTGATACAGAATCAATATATAGTATTGTTTGTGAAATGGAAGACACATCAAAGATAACATACACATATATGCAAAATGAATGTGAACATGAATGGATTAAAAATAAAGGTAATAATCATATTAAATGTTATATTTGTCATTATTATCCGGCTATAGATAGAAGATTTCGATGTAATAGATGTTTTGAAGAAATATGTTTTATTACTATTAACATAGCATCTATATTATATACTAAAACAAAATCATATTTCAAAAACATAGAATCCATAAATCTCTGAAAAACTGCTGGTGCATTTTTAAAACCAAAGCTAAGAACATTCTATTCAAAATGCCCTTCTGAACATGTAAAAGCTGTCCAGGGTTTAAACAACTCTTCTAATTTTAACTAATGATAACCCGATTTTAAATCAAATTTGCTAAAAATCTTTTGATCTTGTATTAGTCTAATCAAACTATCTTTATTAGGAATATTATATGCATCATCTTCTGTATTATCATTTAATCTTTTATAATTATAGACTATTCTAACTTTCCCTCTCTTAATTTCTGCGATTTCTTACTATAAAAGCTGTTGTTCTATGTGGACTTTCTGATTTTCTTATTAATTCTTATTTTAACATTTCATCTGTCTATTTTTTAAATTCTTCTTTATCTAAAGGATCATATTCTATATTAGCTGTTACTATTTTTAAATCTGGATTTTTAATTTTCATTTTTGCTATATATAGGGTGATAGGGAATACATTATAATGGTTTTTAAAGGTTTTTAATGTAAAAGACAAGAGATAGTGAATGGAGTTGAGTGGTTGAAATTTGTGGATGTGATTGATTTAGGAGAGAGAAAAAGTTGAAAAAAGTGTTTTAAACACTTTTAAAGAGGAGCCTATCACCCCAATAGTCTACTCTATTTTTTGTTATGTCATCACCTATAAATCCTAATTTTTCTAGTTTCTGAATTATAGGATAATTTATGCCTCTTATTATATCAACTCCTTTTTCTAAATCTAAAGCTAAATATTGTCCTAAAAGTTAGTTTGCATTTCTCAATATCATGGCCTTCTAAATTTTCTTTTCCCTAACCTAACAAGCTCCTTCCAGTTACAACCTTTTCTTGATCCTTATATCATATCCTTGTATCATATACAAGGATATGATATAAGGATCAAGAAAAGGTTGTAACTGGAAGGAGCTTGTTAGGTTAGGGAAAAGAAAATTGGATGATTTACTTGTATTGGTTGTAACTGGAAGGAGCTTGTATTATTGATTGTTTTTTTTATTGGATGATTTACAATGACGTGCTAACGCCTTTATATACAATTTATGAAGGGTATAGTGGGAAAGTAAAAAGGACATGTAAACACTTACGAAAAGTACAACATATAACAAAAATAAGAAAAATACAGATAAATATGTTAAAAAACCTAAAAATAGAAAATGTTTGTGTTTTATTTGTGGAGATACAGACCATTTAGCAAACAGATGTCCCTATAAAGGAAAAAACATAGAAAAAACCAATTTAGTTGAAGAATTAGAAGATTATGAAATAGAAGATATAAATAATAACACCGATACAGAATCAATATATAGTATTGTTATTGAAATGGAAAACACAATCAGAAGAATTTTGGTTAGGATTAAATTTTATATGTAATTTAAATGGTAGTATTATGATTTCAAAAAATTCCATAACAATAAATAAACATGTACATAATTTTCCTACCAATAATTATCTCAAAAAATCAGAGTTATTGAGATAAATGACTCAGCATTTATGTATAGTAACATAACAACTGTCTTTCTTCTAGATTCTCTAGAAATCTCTATGTGTATTCGGAATTGGTTCTGCATTCTCGTCTTCATTGTCCATTGCTATTGCTTCGTATGTACTACTTTCTGTATCTTCATTATATATATACTATGGATCTAATTTATTTCATTCTCCACTGAAAGGTAGACACATGTACCAGTTGTGCGTTGCCCAAACTTGTACATAGTGTCCTTCGCCAAGTAGTTTCCATTTTCTGAAGCTTGAAAAAATGGTGAAATCCTGTATCATCTGTGTGTCTTGGAATCTTTTGTAAACTTCTTTATCTTCTATAAACTGATAGCTGTATGGCTCATTTGTACTACTAGGTCTTGGATATCTCGTATCAATGTATATTCTCTTCTTGGCTGGGATTAATGTTGTATTCCTCATTACTGGCAGTGTACTTTCTATGTACATGTAGACTTCTCCTTCGAAAGAAGCAATGTTTCCGGCTACTAACAACATCTTTTCTCCCACCCATCATCTGTTTTTTGTTGAATAATATTAAAACTTTCGTGAAACTATTTTGTGAAGGGCTGTAAAGTTTCATGGGCTGGTAGATGAATTAATCTAGCCCATAACTGTTCAAACGATCTGTTGATAGGCTGTTGGATTTTCAAATTTAATCTTTGTACATGTTTTTCTAATAATTCAATAGTTTTTTCTTTGTACTGTACAGTTTGTTGAGCTTGCTGTTGGGCTGAAGTTATTTGAGAATTTTGGTGTACAATAGTCTGTTGTAAGGTAGCTATTTGGGTTTCGAGTTGGGCTATTTTATCCTGTTGTTGCTGTATAAGCTGTATTTGGTCTGTTTGGGCTACTTGAACATAAGGTTTGACTGTTTCGGGCTCTATATAAAACTTTAGGCCCAAATCTTTTCTAGCTGCTTCTATAGCATCATAAAAGGTATAATATCCCTTCCAAATAGGCTGTGGACACATAATAAGCTGCCTAACTATATCATAGTTGTTGAAAACTCCTGTTTTTAAACCTCTGTCTATCACATAATGAGAAAAAGGTTTTTTATACAATGTTTTTTGCTGTTCTGCAAAATAAAAACTTAAAGCATCTAAAATCTGTACTTTATACTGTATAGTTGGAGGGCTCGGAGTCTGTATATGCCATAAATTATCTAATAAGCAAGACTGTTTTTCATCTAATTTAATTCCCATTAATGGTTAAAATTTTTTCTGTAGGTTGTAACATTTGTGAAGGGTTATAGTTCCAAAAGTTTCTGTATTTCTAGTTTTTAAAAACTATTGATGCTGTAAAGGAACCTGTATAAGTGTCCATGTACGTTTCCTTTTTACTTTCCCACTATACCCCTCATAAATTGTATATAAAGGTGTTAGCACGTCATTGTAAATCATCCAAAAAAAAAAAACAATCAATAATACAAAGTTTGCATTTCTCAACATCATGGCCTTCTAAATTTTCTTTTCCCTAACCTAACAAGCGCCTTACAGTTACAAACCTTTTCTTGATCCTTATATCATATCCTTGTATAAAAAAAAAAAAAAACAAAAGCTTTAGTTTGGGGTCCTATACAAATTTTAGCCCAAAGCTTCACTGTAAAAAGTAAGTCGCCTCCTTTAACTTTGTTTACCTTGTTGTTGTTTATATTAAATTGTTTGCCATTTGTGTTTGCTGTTTATATGTTTTTAATTTGTTTTTCCCTTGAAAAAACAAACCAAACCCATACCCCCAACTTTGGTATCAGAGCTTTATTGCAAATCTTTAGGTTTGAATTAGAAAAGATTCTGAAAGCCTTGTTAAAATCTGAGAACTAAAGCCAGTGCCTAAGACTTTGTAAGGGCAGCATGGTGCTATAAGTCCCTGTTTGTGTCTAGGTTGCCAAAGTTCAAAGAGAAAACAAGGAATACGAATCCTGTTAAGCTTATAACTTTGTATACCTACTCTATTTGACTGGTAAAGTTTATCAATTTATGTACCTACTCTTTTAATGTCATATCTCTTTATTGTATCATATAATACATGCGACAATAAATGCCATAAGGATTAAATGCTATAAGGATCAGAATTCTTATGAAAAAATTGGAAGAGCTGTTAGGAAGGGGAAATGAGTGAATTATTGAAATAGCACTCTTCAACACCTGTTTTTGACTTCAAATCTGAGTTTGAAAAAACCAATACTTTATTATATAAAGTAGTAAAAAACTTTGCTTATATAAGAGCACAAAACGAACAAATTATTAGTGAACTGAAAAAATTACAAAAAGAGATACCATCAACAGAAGATTTTCACCAATTAAGTTATCTATTAGAAAATAGTAAACCAAAAAAGATAGAAGTAGAAACTAAAAGATTAATAGAAAATTTAGATAAAAAACTTAATCTATTTGATAAACAGATTAATAGTATTAATACAATTGTAGAAGAAATAAAAGCAATAACTAGTAGATAAAGTGGAGTCAAGTGAAGAATTTACATATGCTTTAGAAGTAGCAGCAAATTATAAAGCAGAAAGTAATAGAGAACCAGTAATAGGATATCTTAAATATTGTTCAGATAAAAGCAAAACAGATCAACATTACCAAAATTTATTTAATTTTCAATTAACATTAATATTACAATTAATAGAGAGAGTTAATAAATTAGATAAAAAAAATTAGATATTTTACTAAAAGAAAAAGGAATTCCTTCTACAGATAAGAACAGTGACTTTGATAAAATAACAAAAGCTATAAAAAAAATCCATATTAATATAGAAAAAAGAGAATTACTACCTACTAAGTATAAATTTTGGAAATATCAAGATAAAGATGCAGAGAACTCAGGAGAATAATATACAACCTTTTAGTGGAACATCTAGAACTATACAAGACAGGAGAAGTAGACCTATAGATAATATTTCAATAGACACCTTTCTAAATAGAATATTAAGAAGAGGATCGGGTAATAGAAGTTCACAAAGTTTAGTACAGTTAGAAGATGAAATAGATGTTGATAGAAATTTAGAATTATATAATAATGAACAAATAAATGCTTTAAATCCTAGAATTTTATATGAAATAGGACCATTAAATATAAATACAACATTAATTAGAAGTAGTAGAGAAGAAAGCCTTAGGGTAGTATATAACTCTCATCTTATGAATTTATTAGCCCCAGAAACAATTCAGAAATTAAAGCAGTCAGGAAAAAGATTGATACATATTGGGTTAATAGTAATGGAATCAAGGGATTATGAAGGAAAGAATTAGGAACTAAGGTATTAATACTAGTATTAGATAAATCATGGCAAACATACGTAAAGAAAGCAATTACAGTAGGAATGGAAGTAGATTTAAGTAAAAATAGTGCTTTATTTTATTGTGCCCCATCAATAACAAAAGATATACAGGATTTAAAAAATTTAAAAATAGGATTACAAACTAAAGGATATGATAATTTTATAGGAAATAATTTATTTAATAGTAAGTATTGGAGTTCTAGGAAGAACAAGTAACAGATCAGGAATAAAATTTAAAATAAACATAGATGGAACAGTTCAAAACATAGCTAGTAAAGGAATAAAAATGATAGAACTAGTAAAAATTAATCCAGAAGAGTTAGCAGGATTAGAATGGAATTTAAAAGAATTTACATAAACAGATAATTCAATGGTAGTATTACGATTTCAAAAAATTCCATAACAATAAATAAACATGTACATAATTTTCCTACTAATAATTATCTCAAAAAATCAGAGTTATTGCAGAAGCGTGGTGAGACAGGTAATTCAGACTTTTTCAAAACTTTAAATAATCATAATAATAGTATAAACAAGATCCATATAGAAAGAAAGAGTTTTAGCAATTTTGATTTAAAATCTGGTTATCATCAGTTAAAATTAGAAGAATGGTTTAAACCCTGGACAGCTTTACATGTTCAGAAGGACATTTTGAATGGAATGTTCTTAGCTTTGATTTTAAAAATGCACTAGCAGTTTTTCAGAGATTTATGGATTCTATATTTTTTAAATATGATTTTTGTTTAGTATATATAGATGATATTTTAATAGCAAGTAATAGTATAAAGGAACATGAAAAACATTTATAAATTATATTTAATGAAATAGAAAGGAATGGTATAGTAGTCAGTAGAAGAAAAATGGAATTGTTTAAAAAGAAAATATCATTTTTAGGATTAGAAATAGGAAATGGAAAAATTAATTTACAACCTCATATATCAGAAAAAATTTTACAATTTCAAAATAAATTAGAAGGTTTAAAACAAATACAAGCTTTTTTAGGATTATTAAATTATGCTAGGAAATTTATTCCTAATATGAGTAAATTAGTAGGACCTCTATATAGTAAAACTACAAAAAATGGTCAAAGGAATTTTAATAAAGAGGATATCGAATTAGTTAGAAAAATTAAAGAAGAAGTCAAAAAGATTAAACCATTAGAATTACCTTTAGTGACAGATTATATTATTATAGAAACAGATGGATGTAAAGATGGATGGGGAGCAGTAATGCTTTGTAAACCAAACAAATATTCACCAAAGTCAACAGAAAGAATAGCAGCCTATACGAGTGGTAATTTTAAGCAAACAGGATCTCATTGGAGTAGTCTAGATTATGAATTACAGGCTCTCATAAATGCGTTAGATAAATTTAAGATCTATTTAAATAAAGAAGTTACAATTTGAACAGATTGTGAGGCAATAGTTAAGTTCTTACAAAATGCAAATAGTAAAAAGATAAATAGAACTAGATTGTTAAATTTACAAAATTTAATACAAGGTCATGGTTATATTATTCATTTCGAACATATAAAGGGAAAAGACAATAGTTTAGCTGATTTATTATCTAGACAAATTAACAAATTTTTTTATGCAGGAGATGAAACAGAGTTAGATTATAAAGCTAAAGAACGAAACAGTTAAAGTTTCCACAGAAAACACAGCAAAAGAAAACAGCTCCAGTCTTAACAAGGGTAAAGAAAAAATGGAGGATATACAGTCATACAGATACAACAGGCTTCATCGCCTTAACAATCCCCATCGTTTCAACAGCATATACAGGTTCCTTTACAGCCTCAATCGTCTTTGACAGCTAGAAATACAGAAACTTTTGGAACTATAACCCTTCACAAATGTTACAACCCACATAAAAAATTTAAATCATTAATGGGAATTAAATTAGATGAAAAACAGTCTTGCTTATTAGATAATTTATGGCATATACAGACTCTGAGCCCTCTAGCTATACAGTATAAAGTACAAATTTTAAATGCTTTAAGTTTTTATTTTGCAGAACAACAAAAAATAGTGTATAAAAAACCTTTTTCTCATTATGTTATATACAGAGGTTTAAAAACAGTAGTTTTCAACAACTATGATACAATTAGATAGCTTATTATGTGTCCACAGTCTATTTGGAAGGGATATTATACCTTTTCTGATGCTATAGAAGCAGCTAGAAAAGATTTGGGCCTAAAGTTTTATATAGAGCCCGAAACAGTCAAACCTTATGTTCAAGTAGCCCAAACAGACCAAATACAGCTTATACAGCAACAATAGGATAAAATAGCCGAACTCGAAGCCCATAATAGCTACCTTACAACAAACTATTGTACAGCAAAATTCTCAAATAACTTCAGCCCAATAGCAAGCTCAACAAACTTTACAGTACAAAGAAAAACCTATTGAATTATTAGAAAAACATGTACAAAGATTAAATTTGAAAATCCAACGGCCTATCAATAGATCGTTTGAATAGTTATGGGCTAGAGTAATTGATCTACCAGCCCATGAAACTTTACAGCCCTTAACAAAACAGTTTCACGAAAGTTTTAATATTATTCAACAAAAAATAGATGATGGGCATCTACAGTTATTAATATAGGCCCAAAAAGAATTATTACAGATACAATTTGGAGATATACATTACAGAGGAGTAAGAGTGGTACAGAGAGGTGATTGGAGGCCACAACCTCCAAAGCTTCAAGTTGATCTCAATCATACAGACATGCCTACAGAAAAGATTTTACAATTTTTTCATTATGGAATGCTAGACAGAGTAAAGTTTTATTTAGATAAAGAAGAAAAAATAGAAAAAACATTAGAAAGAATGGGAGAAAAGATATTGTTAGTAGCCGGAAACATTGCTTCTTTCGAAGGAGAAGTCTACATGTACATAGAAAGTACACTGCCAGTAATGAGGAATATAGTATTAATCCCAGCCAAGAAGAGAATATACATTGATACGAGAGATCCAAGACCTAGTAGTACAAATGAGCCATACAGCTATCAGTTTATAGAAGATAAAGAAGTTTACAAAAGATTCCAAGACACACAGATGATACAAGATTTCGCCATTTTTTCAATCTTCAAAAAATGGAAATTACTTGACGAAGGGCACTATGTACAAGTTTGGGCAACGCACAACTAGTACATGTGTCTACCTTTCAGTGGAGAAGGAAATAAATTAGATCCACAGTATATACGTAATGAAGATACAGAAAGTAGTACATACGGAGCAATAGCAATGGACAGCGAAGACGAGAATGCAGAACCAATTTGGATACACATAGAGATTTCTAGAGAATCTAGAAGAAAGACAGTTGTTATGTTACTATATATAAATGCTGAGTCATTTATCTCTTTATACTTAGCAGTTAGATGAGTCAGTTGTCCTCATGTAATAATTGAGTCTTAGCGACATAGAAATGTAAATACGTGTCCATGTACGTGTCCTTTTTCCTTTCCCACTATACCCCTCATAAATTGTATATAAAGGCGTTAGCACGTCATTGTAAATCATCCAAAAAAAATGATCAATAATACAAAATTTGCATTTCTCAACATCATGGCCTTCTAAATTTTCTTTTCCCTAACCTAACAAGCTCCTTCCAATTACAAGCATTTTCTTGATCCTTATATCATATCCTTGTATAAAAAAACAAAAAAACAAAAGCTTCAGTTTGGGGTCCTGTACAAATTTTAGCCCAAAGTTTCGCTATAAAAAGTAAGTCGTCTCCATTAACTTTGTTTACCTTGTTGCTGTTTATATTAAATTGTATGCCATTTGTGTTTGCTGTTTATATGTTTTTAATTTGTTTTTCTCTTGAAAAAACAAACCAAACCCAAATTGCTATTAAATCTTTATAGTCGTTATTAGTAAACCATAATCTGCATTGCAATGTTATTAAAGTTATTATCGGCTGTTTTATTATAAAATTTTCTTCTTGTTGTGTGATTTTTGCTAATTTGTTGTTTTCAATATCTTCTATAATTTTCTATTTTCCTTTATAAATTTCTAATTTGTCTAATCTTACTTTTATTAATTCTATTTCTAATTCATGTCTTTGTAAGCGTTCTTTATCAAATTTATTGTCTATATCGTGTTGTTTCTTTACTGCTCCTTCTAATTCGGTTGTAATATTAAAATGTTTTTGTAAACAGATAAAACATATTTCTTCAAAACATCTATTACATTGAAATATTCTATCTATAGCTAGATAATAATGACAAATATAACATTTAATATGATTGTTACCTTTATTTTGAATCCATTCATGTTCACATTCATTTTGCATATGTGTGTATGTTATCTTTGATGTGTCTTCCATTTCACTAACAATACTATATATTGATCTGTATCACTGTTATTATTTATATCTTCTATTTCATAATCTTCTAATTCTTCAACTAAATTGGTTTTTCTATGTTTTTTCCTTTATTGGGACATCTGTTTGCTAAATGGTCTGTATCTCCACAAATAAAACACGAACATTTTCTATTTTTAGGTTTTTAAACATATTTATTTCTATTTTTCTTATTTTTGTTATATGTTGTACTTTTCCTAAGTGTTTTCTTTCTTTTAGGTTTGTCATAATAACCATAAGCCTGTGGTGTGTAAATAGTTGTTTTACAAAATGCACAAGCTTGTCTCTTAATTTGTTCTTGTAATGTAGCTTCTTTACATTTTTCTTCTAATTTAGTAAAAACAAAGGTAATTCTTGGCCCTATTCCTAAATTTGGTATTGGACCATTAATCTGTTTCCATTCTTCATGGATTATTCGACCTAAATCTCCTGGGAGTTTAATAAAATATTTATCACATAGCTCATCTTCCATAGCTTTTCCTGTTTGTGATAATAATCTAGCAAAATCTGTACTAAATTCTTTAATATATTTAAAATCTTTAATACTTAATTGTTTTAGATTTCTAATAGCTGTATCTTAAATAAAAGTATTTTATTTTGCTGGATCGACTCCTAATAATAAAATTCTAATCTGACTTGTAAAATTATATGGATTATCACCTAACGCTGTAATCATATTTATTTCATCAGGATTTTTAGCTTTTTTACTTTGCAATAATCCTAAAACCGTTGGTCCTAATGTTGCTTCTAAATATGAAAACATATCTATATCTACCTTTTTATTTGTTTCTCAATTTCTAACTACTGTTTGTTCCCATATTAATATTTCATCTGGCCATAACTGTGGACTTTGTTGTTCCAATACTAACATATCTGAGCTATATATTTTTCCGATAGGCATTCGAGCTCCTTTTCCTATATATTGTGATTCACCTTCATATTTTAGATTTGCTGATAACCATCTTTCTCTACCAAATTGTTCTACTGTTTGGGCCCCTATTGTTCCCTCAAATTCTGATTTTAGTCTTTTTCTAGGAATACTTGTTTCAGCATATTCCATATAATTTGCTTCTGTTTCTGTTTTAAAGAAATCACTAAGCATACAATTTCCTTTCATTATTTATGTGACTAATGGTAAATTAAAATATTTTTCTAAATTATTATATGCTTCTTCATAACTTAATCGTAACCCTGTCATACATTCTATTGACATATCATCAACTTGATCTTGTATATTTAATTCTGTAAATTTTTTATTTATAATTTGTTCTATATTTTTTTGAGTTTCTTCTGTCTTAAAACCTACATCTATATTTTCTTTAATTTCTTCATTCATATCTTCTTCATACAAACTATATTCTATTGTATCAAATTCATAATTTTCAATTTCAGTTTCTTCATTTTTTGTATCATAAATTGGTTCTCTATCATAAATTGATTCATCATCTATTATATTTACTGAATTATATTCCAACTCAGAGTCATTTTCTTCTTCTTTATTTTTATTTGTTTTTTGTTTAAATTGTGTAAATCTTAAAGTAGTTGTTCCATCATTATTTTCATATAATATACTTTTCTCAGGTACTGTTATTGAATTATCTGTTTATGTAAATTCTTTTAAATTCCATTCTAATCCTGGCTAACTCTTCGGATTAATTTTTATTGGTTCTATCATTTTTATTCCTTTACTAGCTATGTTTTGAACTGTTCCATCTATGTTTATTTTAAATTTTATTCCTGATCTGTTACTTGCTCTTCCTAGAACTCCAATACTTACTATTAAATTATTTCCTATAAAATTATCATATCCTTTAGTTTGTAATCCTATTTTTAAATTTTTTAAATCCTATATATCTTTTGTTATTGATGGGGCACAATAAAATAAAACACTATTTTTACTTAAATCTACTTCCATTCATGCTATAATTGCTTTCTTTAAGTCTGTTTGCCATGATTTATCTAATACTAGTGTTAATACCTTAGTTCCTAATTCTTTCCTTCCTAATCCCTTGATTCCTATTACTATTAACCCAATATGTATAAATCTTTTTCCTTACTGCTTTAATTTCTGAATTATTTCTGGGGCTAATAAATTCATAAGATGAGAGTTATCTACTACCCTAAGACTTTCTTCTCTACTACTTCTAATTAATGTTGTATTTATATTTAATGGTCGTACTTCATATAAAATTCTAGGATTTAAAGCATTTATTTGTTCATTATTATATAATTCTAAATTTCTATCAACATCTATTTCATCTTCTAACTGTACTAAACTTTGTGAACTTCTACTACCCGATCCTTTTCTTAATATTCTATTTAGAAAGGTGTCTGTTGAAATATTGTCTATAGGTCTACTTTTCCTATCTTGTATAGTTCTAGATGTTCCACTAAAAGGTTGTATATCATTCTCCTGAGTTCTCTGCATCTTTATCTTGATATGTCCAAAATTTATACTTAGTAGGTAGTAATTCTCTTTTTCCTGTATTAATATGGATTTTGTTTATAGCTTCTATTATTTTATCAAAGTCACTGTTTTTATCTGTAGAAGGAATACTTTTTTCTTTTAGTAAAATATCTAATTTTTTATCTAATTTATTAACTCTCTATTAATTGTAATATTAATGTTAATTGAAAATTAAATAAATTTTGGTAATGTTGATCTGTTTTGCTTTTATCTGAACAATATTTAAGATATCCTATTACTGGTTCTCTATTACTTTCTGCTCTATAATTTGCTGCTACTTCTAAAGCGTATGTAAATTTTTCACTTGACTCCACTTTATCTACTAGTTATTATTTTTATTTCTTCTACAACTGTATTAATACTATTAATCTGTTTATCAAATAGATTAAGTTTTTGATCTAAATTTTCTACTAATCTTTTAGTTTCTACTTCTATCTTTTTTGGTTTACTATTTTCTAATAGATAACTTAATTGTTGAAAATCTTCTGTTGATGGTATCTCTGTTTGTAATTTTTTCAGTTCACTAATAATTTGTTCGTTTCGTGTTCTTATATAATCAAAGTTTTTTACTACTTCATATAATAAAGTATTGGTTTTTTCAAACTCAGATTTGAAGTAAAAAACAGGTGTTGAAGAGTGTGCTATTTCAATAATTGACTCATTTCCCCTTCCTAACAGTTCTTCCAGTTTTTTCGTAAGAATTCTGATCCTTATAGCATTTAATCCTTATAGCATTTATTATAGAATGTATTATATGATATAATAAAGAGATATGACATTAAAAGAGTAAGTACATAAATTGATAAACTTTACTAGTCAAACAGAGTAGGTATACAAAGTCATAAGCTTAACAGGATTCGTATTCCTTGTTTTCTCTTTGAACATTGGCAACCTAGACACAAACATGGACTTATACCACCATGCTGCCCTTACAAAGTCTTAGGCACTAGCTTTAGTTCTCAAATTTTAACAAGGCTTTCAGAATCTTTTCTATTCAAACCTGAAGATTTGCAATAAAGCTCCGATACCAAAGTTGGAGGGGTACGGGTTTGGTTTGTTTTTTCAAGAGAAAAACAAATTAAAAACATATAAACAGCAAACACAAATGGCAAACAATTTAATATAAACAGCAACAAGGTAAACAAATTAAAGGAGACGACTTAAATTTTTTCTGTGGGTTGTAACATTTGTGAAGGGTTATAGTTCCAAAAGTTTCTATATTTCTAACTGTTAAAGACTGTTGAGGCTGTAAAGGAACATGTCCATAAGGACATTTTGAATAGAATGTTCTTAGCTTTGGTTTTAAAAATGCACCAGCAGTTTTTCAGATCTTTTTGACTTCTTTAATTTTTCTAACTAATTCGATATGCTCTTTATTAAAATTCCTTTGACCATGTTTTGTAGTTTTACTATATAGAGGTCCTACTAATTTACTCATATTAGGAATAAATTTTCTAGCATAATTTAATAATCCTAAAAAAGCTTGTATTTGTTTTAAACCTTCTAATTTATCTGAAAATTGTAAAATTTTTTCTGATATATGAGGTTGTAAATTAATTTCTCCATTTCCTATTTCTAATCCTAAAAATGATATTTTCTTTTTAAACAATATATATATATATAAATTCCAAACGTACAAAATTTAAGATTTTTATTAAGTTTCTAAAAGATTAGGAAATTTGAGTTTTAATTTGATAAATTGAAATTGTCTAAATTTGATGAATTGCAGAGTGTATGATTTTATAATTTATATTTTACTAATTAAGCATATTTGTTTCATTCATTTTTTTTATTTCTACAAATACATGATTTTATGTTGAAATTTGATACTTGTAGGTAAATTTTTTTATATGCTAGTTAGTCTCTCTTAAAATAAATTTTCCTTGCAGGAAACCACCATAAGTGTCTCCGAATCTCTAGATTCGCCTGTGTGTAGATATCAATATTATTCGAAAATACCAAACTACCTAACACTATACCTGATTCTAGAATTATTCAACAAATAGTGATATGCACAAAAGGTAGATTAGATTCGCAAGCCAAAGTAAAACACAAGTAAAAAAATGGGTCAAGGTATCGACATATAAACTCCCTAACTGATATAACTCCCCCACGTGAAGCTCATTATGATATGGTTTTTCTTGGTCACTTTTAACACTATTTATCAAATCCAACAATGTTGGATCAAAATCTAAATTCTAGAAGGTTTTAGCTGGAATAATTAAAAATTGATGTGTTAATTTTGCTAAAGGAACTCTTAATAACTATCAATATAATATGAATATTATTTATATATATACATAAGCATTTGAAAAATAAAATAAAATTTAGCAAGTTTGATATTATTGGTGGAGGTTTAACAAAGGGGTTTTATATTTTCTACTTACATAGATAGTGATTTGTCCAAAGGGTTTGGTTTAATGGTAATGTATCTTCTTACCGATTTATTCAGAGTTCGAAACACCACAACTCATTCCTGTGATCCTCAATTTGTTCTAAAAATAATAATAATGATGATTTTATTTTTTCCACTTACTTTTAAAATTTTCGAAATTCAAATATTTAATTAAATCTTTATCTTTAATCTTTGTCTTTAACTTCTTTTTTTTCTGAAAAGCTTTAATCGTTAACTTTTATCTCTTAAATTGTCTTAGATTGTTTCAAGAGTAATTTTTATTTACAATTGTTTTCTCTGAGATTAGATTTTTTTTGGACTTTTGCCCATCAAATACACTTTAATAAAAAAATTTCCCACTAAGTCATATCATTTTATTTTTTTCCCACTAACTATATGTTTTCCTAATATGACCATAATAACCCTGAAATGATACTAATATTACAAAACACCCAAGGTTTCTATCTTTCAAATTGTACAAGGGGTCAATTTGCACAGGAGATCTTCCGACTTTCAAATATTGCACTTTAGTCCTCGATTTTTGAAATTTCTTTCAAAAATATCCCAAAAAATTTGCACTCAAGGTCCTTTATCTTTTAGATTATTTCATTTTGGTCCCCAAACTTTTGGATTTTTTGGACCTTTTCAATCTTTTTGTTATTCTTTTCTTTTGTTCTCTTTCAGATATAAAAAATTCACCTACAAACACAATATTTACATACAATGAAGCAAAAATCCGCTTTATTCAATTCAAAATTACTCATTTAAATAGATAAATATGTGTGTAAAATGCGCACTTCTTAATTACTACCCCAGGTAATCTCAATCGATATTACCTGAGGTGATAATATAAATAACTAGCCTCGGTAGTCTCGACCAATATTTAACTTTTCACTTCCCTTGTCTCTGGCTTTCTCTCTCTAAATTACTGCCATCGGTAATCTCAATCAATATTAAAATTCTCGTTTTCATCAGCCCCCCTTCCCCCGTTTTCTTTTTATAGCACTTTCTCTCTCTAGATTACTGCCTCTAATAATCTCAAACAACATTCAACTTCTCGCTTCCTCGGTCCCCGACTTTCTCTACACACTTTCTGTCTCTAGATTACTACCCTCGATAATCTCAATTAATATTCAACTTCTCACATTCATCTTCCCCGACTTTTTCTCTACTCACTTTCTATCTAGATTACCATTCATGGTAATCTCAATCAACATTCAACGTTTTGCTTTCATCTTTCCCTACTTTTTCTCTCTACGTACTTTCTTTCTAGATTACCACCCCCAGTAATCTCGACCAACATTTAACTTCTCTCTTATCCCGTACCCCAATTTCTCTCTATATGCACTTTCTCAGGCTAAATTACCACCCTCGGTAACCTCAATCAGCATTCAAGTTCTCGCTTCCTTGGCGTCACGACTTTCCATCTCTAGACACTTTCTCTCTATAGATTAACACCCCCGGTAATCTCAACTAATATTCAACTTCTCACTTCCCTCATTTCTCACTTTCTCTGTCTGTGCATTTTTCCTCTAGCTTGACATACTTTTGCAAAAAAATAAAAAATTATATCATTATTCATGATTGGTTATGATTACCATGTAAGATAATATTATATTGAGATAGGTAATAACGTTATCGAGGTAGGTAATATTATTGTGATAATTTTAGATCTTTTAAACTTTTGAAACTTTAAAATCTTTGGTAATTAAAGTTTTGAGAATTAAATTTTATCCCTAAAGTTTGAGTTACAACATTTTAATCTAGAGAGAGAACATGGGAAAAGAGAGAAATTCATAGACAAAGGGAGTGAGAAGATTATCGGGGGTATAATCTACGGAGAAAATGAATATTGATAGTGAGAAGATGATCTAGATTACTAGGGATTGTAACTTAGAACAAATGCGTAGAAAGAGAAAGTTGGACACAAGAGAAACAAGAAGTTCAATGTTAATCGAGTTTGCTAGAGGTTGATAAGTGTTCAATTTGTACACTTATTTATATCTTTATATTATCAATTGGAGCAGGCTTCTACTTATATTTATGTATAATTATTGTATTTTTAGGTACTATCCTCAATGTGGAGGAAAACGAGACAAAACGGGGCAAAATGAGCTTAAAGTGCAAAGAAACCCGAAGTGGGGATTAAAACATAACAATTAGAAAGTTGGAGGAGTTCGGTGAAATATTGGTGAAGATCTTCTTGGCCAACTTTCTTGAGCTTACATGGAAGAACATGGAATATGGAGTCCAATGCTTTTTACAGATCACAATTCCGAGTTCCAAATCAAAAGATATGGCAAGACGAGGATCAGGGACCAAAGTGCAACATTTCAGAAGTTGAGAAAGTTTTGCATGCATTATTTGTATGGCAGTAAGGATCCAATGTACGGCCGTGAATTCATAATTTACGGCCGTAACCTATTTATTTACAGCCGTAACTCCAACAAGCGAAATGCCATTTTCATGCAGAGAGACTAATACGACCGTATCATGTAAATATACGCCCGTGACCATGAAATTACGGTAGTAACCTGAGTAGTTACGGCTGTAAATGTATCAGGACCAGCAAAACCAGAGAATTCCTTTGTTTCTCTCTGTTTTGTCCCTCTCTTTTCACTCGGTTTGAGGGTCTTTTGGGGATCATTTTGTACACGAAATTAGAGCCTTATTAAACCATATTTCAGCCCCAAATATTTTTTCATTCCTTTCTTTAGTTTAGATTGAGCTTAGGGTTTCTCTCTTCCATTCTCTTATCTTCCTTCTTTTCTTTCTTTCTTCTCTTTTCTTTTTTCTTTTTATTTCTTTTCTTTTCTTTTCCTTTTGGGTAGTAATTGGGGTTGATTGCTTGGAGAAGAAATCTAGGAGATCAAGAGAAGTTGGAGATCATTGGAGAAACAAGAATGTACTCTTCAAAAGGGAGATTGTCTATAATCTTATTGTTTTTCGATTTTCTTTCCATTTGACCTTTGATTGTAGATGTATCTATGATTTCCTATACTACGGGCTAATATTGCAAGTTGGGATTTATTGATCTTAATATATGTTTGAGTTAATCCATTTGAATTGTTGGAATTGATTTGTATTGGGTTGTTCATCTCATGTGTGTTTGTTATTGAGCTTGCTACACATACTTGGTTGATCACCAAGTGTGTGCAATTGTGATGAGTGTAGGATCTTAGAGATGGGAGTGCACTTGTTAAACCAAATAGTATGCACCCTAGATTTTTGTAGAGGATAGAGATATACCTCTTACCCTAGGCGATCCATTGAGTTGTTTTCATAAATCTTTATGCAGTTAATTGGTAACATATCGACACGGAGATGTAGTAGGTTGAACCGATTGACTACAGATAGCTTGACATGCGAGAGCAGAGCTAGCTATATAAGGAAAACCGGATCTAACATTGAAGATGGATAATATGCTAAGTTCAACAACGGATTAGCATAACTTATATTGAGTGCAGTCATTAATCCCGACTATTTCTTAATCCGAGTTTATCTCCATTCATGCCCATTTTCTTCTCTTTAGTTTTATTTGCTTTCTTAGTATAGTTTAGGTTAGTTGTTCTCCCTTCTTTTGATTTTCTGTTTCTTTTGTATAGTTTCCTTCCCTTTGCTAGAATTCGTAACTCAATTGCAAATATCTTTCCTTGTGGGATCGATCTCCAGACTCCTAGAGTCCACTTTATTACTTGTACGGCCCGTACACTTACGGTATATCTATGCGTGTGTATAAACGCCCAACAAATTTTTGGTGCCGTTGCCGGGGACTGATTTCATTTGCATTGAGTTTGCTTGTTCTAGTTTTATTATCCATTTTTGTGTATAAATTTTTTTTCCTTTGAGCTCTTCCAATGGCAGGTTATTCTTCGTTTTTAGATGATATTGAAGATGATGAAGAGAACATGCGATTTTGATTTTACTGCCCAATGGAATGCACCTATACACATGCCGGTTGGAGCAATCAATCGGCCGACCAATCATGCCTCTACGAAGAACAATGGGAGCACCACATTTCTTCCTCAACCTGTGAGATTTGTCAAGATATGCATCCAAGCTCTATTTGCCCTTTGATCCAATTTGGCTACTCATTTCAAGAAACCAAGCATGAAGCTTATGTGCCACAAGAGAAGATGCCGGATTGGAAAGAAGCTCTCGCGAGATTGGCTAACCAACAATTGGAGTAGCAACAAGGCAATGGTGCAACTATGGAGAAGTTGGCGGACCAAGTTGGCCAATTGACTAAACTTGTTTTGGAGAGTCAACAAGTACCATTGTCAAGGAAAGTAGAAGATGCCATTCAAGAACCCCAGGTTGAGGAGGAAAGGAACTTGGGGCATCACTTCAATGGTATCCATTCACTCTTCACTAATGAGTTGGAACGGGTGAAGACTCTTGAGGAAATCACACCGATCAAAGAACAAGAAATTGAGAGTTTGATATGGATGAAAGGGTGAAAAGCTTGGGGCAAGTTGAGAATATAATTCCCATTGATTTCGTTTATTGGAGCCAAGAAGAAGTTGAGATTTATATTGTTAGATTCGAGCCGGATGTGATGAAGTCTCATGACTTTGATAAGGGCATATGGCTTTGGTGTGTTTTTAGCACACCACGAAGAGATGTCCCACTTAGCCAAAGTGGGAAGAAATCAAGAGCCACATTTTTTGTGGATTGACAAACAATCCAGTGCCAACTTTTTTGTGTCAAGCTAGTGACATTAAACAAGCGTTTCTTTCCCTTTTACTTACTTGCTTTTTATTGCTTTCTTTAGCTAGGTTTTAGGTCATTTTGATTGATGCATGAGATAATTGATGCTTTGTTGAGCTTTACTTGAGAAACTTGTGCATCATTTCCCAACTACTTTCATTACACTCCAAGTATTGGGTGTTTTAGTGCCCTAATTTATCTTTAGCGCCCCATCCCTCAACATTTCACTCAAATCTCATCTCATTGACCTTTATGGAAGAATTGTTTTAACTTCAAAATCATTCTTGATGCTTAAACTTTTCATATCTTCATTGAGCTTTACATGTGGAATTTAGAACAATTGGTTTTGAGTTGAGTTTAGTGAAGTTGTTATTGTGGTTGAAAAAGTACTCATCTCACCATTTTCTTTTCGAATGTCCATTGAAAGTTGTTTCCATTCCTACTTCTTATTTGATGCTTAATTTCTACGTATTTATTGAGCTTGTTGTCAAGGAGCATAGGACAACTAGTGTGGAGTTGAGTAGTTTGATGTTGTTGTTGTATTTGAGAAATTTATTTCTCATATCACTATCTTCTTATGGTCTCGTAGGACACTCCTTGGCCAAGAGTTGTTCGAAGCATTGCCTCGTGCTTTGAAGTGCTATCAATACACAAGAGGCATTGGCACAAGTGTGGGGGTGATTTCATTGGTCCTTTGTGTGAAAATGGACACTAAGAGTCATGGGCATAACAGGGGAAGTTTTCGGTTTCCCTAATTCTTTTGCTTGTTCTTGTACACATTGAGGACTAAGTGTGAGTGTTTCTTTTTTTTTTTGTGTTCGGTAGTTTTTACTTGTGTGTTTGTTTAGAGTTAGGCTTTTGTTGTTATTGTTTATAGGTTGTTTGAGTGTTTGTTTAGTTGTAGTAGTTTTATTGTGTGTTTAGTTTGTTTGTTACTTTTGAGTATTTGTGTTTGTGTATTTCTTTAGGTTGTTTTTAGGTTTGTGAGTTTATCTTAAGTTTAAATTGATTTTAACTCACATTGTATACTACTTGTGCTTATTTGATACATTTTTTTTTATCCATTTTGAAGTTGGGATTTATTGTTAATTGGATTTAAGAAGTTGATGATTGGTTTGGTTGAGAATTGAGCTCGAATACTTCCCAAGCCATCCATTTTGAATCACTCTACCATTGTGAGTTGTGGTTCAATGAGCCAACGGATGATTTGTTTGGTAAAGTGATGATTCCGTGCATGTTGATTTGTGTGGAGTGTCTTTAGTTGATGAGTTGAAACTAGGTAATGACCATTTTCTAGTAATCTATCCATGAAAATAAATGAGAGTCGATATAAAAAAATTAAAAATAAAAAAAGAGAGAGAAAAAGTTTTGGCTCTTCACTTGCATTTTTTTTTGTGCCACCATTCTCTTGCCTCATCGACTTAAGTTATTAAGTTCTTTAGGGTATTCTATACCTGGTGCCCTGAGTGATGAGCTCGGGAGTCATCGACTGAAAACTTGCTATGTGGGTCGTTGAGAAAGCATTATTGTTAGGGGCTTTCCATTTGCATATGAGAAGCAAGAAAAAGAAAAAATGTGAGAGGTTGTGAGGATCATGGATTTAGATAGCTCGTTTGGTTTGAATTGCCTAGTAGAAGCTTGTCATTTGGAGCGCTCAAAACTTGGAGAATTGTCACTTCGCTAGATTATTGATTTTGCTGGTGAATTTGCCCAAAATTTGAGTCGAAAGCAAAAGAGTCATTGAGAGCAACCACTTTAGTTGATCACGGGGTGAATTCGAGAGAAAATGTTTTAGGAGTGATCACAAGAGAGCAAAGATATATTTCACCATTTAGGGTAATGTTGCCGACCACGCACTTTTTGAATCCAATTGGTGATTTGACATGATTTCTTCCGTTGGACAAGTTTAAACATTTGTGGAGTAGTTTAAATTGTGAGTTAATTTCAATTTTCTATTTGAGATTATGTTGTTTAGTTTCTTCTGCTTTCTTATTTTTATACGTATGTGTGTTTATTGTGGATAGTCTTACTCCGGCCTAGTAAGAACTTAAGTGTGGGGGTGTGATAAGTGTTCAATTTGTACACTTATTTATATCTTTATACTATCAATTGGAGTAGACTTCTACTTATATTTATGTGTAATTATTGGATTGTTAGGTACTATCCTCAATGTGGAGGAAAACAAGACAAAATAGGGCAAAATTAGCTTAAAGTGTAAAGAAACCCGAAGTGAGGATTAAAGCGCAACAAGTTGAAATGCAATATTGGTGAAGATCTTCTTGGCCAAGTTTCTTGAGCTTACATGGAAGAACACGGAATATGGAGTCCAACGCTTTTTACTGATCACAATTCCGAGTTCTAGATCAAAAGATATGGCAAGATGAGGATCGGGGACCAAAGTGCAACATTTCAGAAATTGAGGGAGTTCTGCATGCATTATTTGTACAGCAGTAAGGATCCAATGTACGTCCATAACTCCGACAAGCAGAATGCCATTTTCACACAGAGAGATTAATACGGTCGTGTCATGTAAATATACAATTGTGACCACGAAATTACGGCTATAACCTAATTAGTTAGGGCCGTATATGTATCAGGACCAGTAGAACCCGAGAATTCCCTTGTTTCTCTTTGTTTTGTCCATCTCTTTTCACTAGGTTGGAGGATCTTTGGGGGATCATTTTTTACACAAAATTAGAGCCTTATTAGACCATATTCAGCCCCAAATATTTTTTCATTCCTTTCTTTAGTTTAGATTGAGTTTAGGGTTTCTCTCTTCCATTCTCTTCTTTTATTTCTTTTCTTTCTTTCTTCTCTTTTCTTTTTTTTTTTAATTTATTTTCTTTTCTTTTCCTTTTGGGTATTAATTGGGGTTGATTGCTTGGAGAAGAAAGCTAGGAGATCAAGAGAAGTTGGAGATCATTGGAGAAACAAGACTTTACTCTTCAAAAGGGAGATTGTCGATAATCTTATTTTGTTTTTCGATTTTCTTTCCATTTGACCTTTGATTGTAGATGTATCTATGATTTCCTATACTACGGGCTACTATTGCAAGTTGGGATTTTTTATTGATCTTAATATGTGTTTGAGTTAATCCATTTAAGTTGTTGGAATTGATTTGTATTGGGTTATTCATCTCATGTGTGTTTGTTATTGAGCTTGCTACACATACTTGGTTGATCACCAAGTGTGTGCAATTGTGATGAGTGTAGGATCCTAGAGATGGGAGTGCGCTTGTTAAACCAAATAGCGTGCACCCTAGATTTTTGTAGAGGATAGAGATATACCTCTTATCCTAGGCGATCCATTGAGTTGTTTTCACAAATCTTTATGCGATTAATTGTTAACATATCGACACAGAGATGTAGTAGGTTGAACCGATTGACTACAGATAGCTTGACATGCGAGAGCGGAGCTAGCTATATAAGGAAAACCGGATCTAACATTGAAGATGGATAATATGCTAAGTTCAACAACGGATTAGCATAACTTATATTGAGTGAAGTCACTAATCCCGACTATTTCTTAATCCGAGTTTATCTTCATTCATGCCCATTTTCTTCTCTTTAGTTTTATTTGCTTTCTTAGTATAGTTTAGGTTAGTTGATTTTCATTCTTTTGATTGTGTGTTTCTTTTGTATAGTTTTCTTCCCTTTGCTAGAATTAGTAACTCAATTGCAAATACATTTTCTTGTGGGATCGATATTCAGACTCCTTGAGTCCACTTTGTTACTTGTCCGACCCATACACTTTCGATATATCTGTGCGTGTGTATAAACTCCCAACATGGGTGATAATGTAGAGAGAGAATATGTGTAAAGAGGGAAAGTTGGAGAAGATAGAAGCTAGAAATTGAATAGTGATCAAAATTACCTGGGGTAGTAATTTAGAGAGAGAAAATACGTAGAGAGAAAGTCGAAGAAGATAGAAACAAGAAGTTGAATGTTTGCTTAGATTGTCGGGGGTGATAATCTAGAGAGAGAAAGTGTGTAGATAAAGAAAATCAAGTATGCGGGAAGGGAGAAGTTGAATATTAGTCGAGATTATCGGGGGTGGCAATCTCGAGACAGAAATTACGTAAAGAGAGAGAATCTAGGAAGATGAAAGGTGAAAAGTTGGATGTTGGTCAAGATTATTGGGGTGGGTAACATAGACACAGAAATTGCGTATAGAGAAAATCTAGGAAGATGAAAATGAAAAGTTGGATGTTAGTTAAGATTTTTGAGGGTGGTAATATAGAGAGAGAATGAGGGATGCAAGAAGTTGATTGTTGGTCGGGATTACTGGGGATGATAATCTAGATAGAGAAAGTGCGTAGAGAGAGAAAGTCGAAAAAGATGAAAGCGAGAAATTGAATATTGATCGAGACTACTGGTGATGGTAATTTATAGAGCGAAAATACGTAGAGAGAAAGTCGGAGAAGATGAAAGCAAGAAGTTGAATGGTGATTGAGATTATCGGTCGTGATAATCTAGAGAGAGAAAGCCTAGGGCGAGGGAAGCGAGAAGTTAAATATTTATCGAGATTACCTAAGGTGGTAATCTGGAGACAGAAAGTCCATAGAGAGAGAAAGTAAAAGATGAGGGAAACGAAGTTGAATATTTTTCAAGATTACCTGTGGTGGTAATCTGGAGAGAATAATTGTGAGACTAGTAAAGCGAGAAGTTGGATATTCGTCAAGATTACCGGAATTAGGTAATGTGTATTACTTGGTATGGTAATCCATGTTACTTGGAAAAGTAATATTTGTACGTCCATTGATGTTTTTGAATTGCTATAAAGAGTATTAAATGAAGTATAAAGTTGTAGCGACCGGAACTTTTTATAAGCTAAAGTTTTATTAATATGTCGCTAAGCCGTTACTCAAATTTACCTCAAAAACCGCACCGCCCGTCTACAGTCAATATATATATACATACATATATATATATATATATATCTATATTAATTTGTAACTTATATCGAATAATCACCTTTTATTTAAAAATATACATATTTTGTTTAATTCCCTCCTTATTAATCATCTCCTATCACTTGGTGATTTATTTTCCAATATTTTCTTGGAATTCATGACAACTTCTTCAAGCAAACAACTAGAATTTTCCGGGAAATCTACTCCTTCATGACTATAAACCCATGAGGAACGAGGAGCCTATTAACAACTCAACCAACTCTTTTCTTCCCCTTACCTTATAAACCCGTATGACTACACAGTGCCCTCAGCAACTACAATACTCGGCGCTCCCCACATTTGCAGCCACTCATGACAACAAAAGAAAACTCACACACAGAGGCAGAAGCTCACAACCAGGTAATTTCTTAGCTTATACATATCAACCCATCCCTTTCCTTACACTATTTTCGATTACAACAAAGAGAATTACAGCAAGCTATTGAAACCAATCCAAACCCGAGTCGAGAACTCGACTCGTGAACTAATAGTTACCACCTCCGCCAATCACCTCCCCCAACGCCCCATCAATTGCCGCCACCAACACCACCGTCACCACGGTTCACCGCTGCCGCCATTAACCTCTAACACCACCAGCAGTCTCGACTCTCGCACCCAATTCACAGGCACATGGACGTGGATAAAAACATAACAACTCACGCACACACGCACACATGTATGTGTGTATATATATATATATATACTGATGCATATATATATATATATATATATATGTACACCCATAGATCAACACCTCGACCCCAATAGGTGATGGAAAGAAAATAAAACGGAGAGGAGGTAGAGGGCGAGCTCGACCCGCCATAGCCATGGTCAACTCGAGCTCTGCTCAATACTTTGTCTGTCACGACCCGTCCCAAGCCGTCCAACTAGACTCGAGGCGAGGCGTGCGCCGATGGTAGGTGCCAGCTAGATACGGGACCCACCACCAAGGCATCTTGATCATTTAATCTGTTAAAAACACTTATATGCAGATTTAGTCCCCTCCAAGTTTCAAAAGAAATTTCGACAGTGTCTCCCCTGTAATATTGACTAAACCAACCTGTAATGCATTACAAAATCTCAACCAAAGCATACTTAAACTAATTAAGGATTTCTAACCATCCAAGCACGCTCAACCCAGTAATTTAATTCTCAATCACCTTACATCCCAAAATATATAACTTCTAAATACTTACATACATTTTACAAAATACATCCCTAAATCCAATCTACATGGTTAAAATATAATATCACTTCTAATGGATTAATCAAAATAGATCATGGAATTTGCCTACGCTTATAGCTCGACGAACGCTGCAAAAGCCCTTTCCATGATGCTCAAAATGCTATCTTCTTCCTATAATAATAAGAGTTAGGGAAAACATGAGTATATAACCCAGTGAGTGGAGATTTATAGTAAAGACATTTGTAACTCTTTTGTTAAAGACAATTTAACTCATAAGCCTTGAAAACTTAATATAAAACAATCTTGTCAATACTTTACTCGTAGCGAAACCACCTCATGACATAAGCATCATATGTAATCCGTAATACATAAGAAAATCCACACCAAAGGGCACCCAATACAATCATCTGCTGGAACCGTAACCGGTATCTAGTCATACGCGCGTAGACAATGGAACACCTCCGTACACGGCCCGAGGCCCCTTAGTGCACGAAAGTGGGTCCCGAAGACCTCATATACATATATAACCCCTTATACACTGTCGTAGCCCCTCAGTGCATAAGAGTGGTTACCAATTCTAGCACGCGGCCGAAGCTCCTCAGCGTACTAGAATAAGAACAGATAATTACATCAGGTACCTTTGGTGGTTTTGAAATCCATATCATAATGGTAGAATAACATGACAATAATCCATTGTGATAAAACAAGCTTGATTATAAAGAATTTATTGAAAAATCAAGCTTATCTTGTAATAGCATCATAGTCAAGAAATTTTCATAAATATTTATAGAGCTTGGAAATCCATTTCTAGGAAAACCAAGTAACTTTGAAATATCTTTGTAAAAATTTAAAAAAACATAAACACTTGAATTTAGGTAAACTTCTAAGTTTGCAAATAAATAATTTTCCACTCACAAAATGGATGGTCGCCTCCTAGTTCGGGCAATACACTTCACCAATCTCCTCGTTACCTCCCGAGATAATAAATAATATTGGGATCGGATCAATATTAGATTAATAAAATGGTAGAATAGTTTCATTCTCGAATCAACCCTTACACTTGGTTTTCTCATTATAGTGTTCTCCCCCTTTTTGTGGAACA
Organism: Jasminum sambac; assembly: GCA_018223645.1. NCBI lineage: Eukaryota > Viridiplantae > Streptophyta > Magnoliopsida > Lamiales > Oleaceae > Jasminum > Jasminum sambac. Next base: position 38,079,957 of record CP073640.1, read on the forward strand.
CTTGGTACCTCTTTAAGACTACCAAATTCTTAGTATCACTTAGAATTAAAATTGGAGCATTAAACAATATAATCCTCGTTTTCATAGGAGGCCAACTTCCTAGTTACTTCTTCATCTACCAACCTTAATAATCCCATAACTACCAAACATATCAAACTCCAATATTTTCCCAATTCAAAATAGACTATAATATATCTAAACATGCTCATTTATGGCTAAATCTTTAAATTAATCCAAAAGCTAAAACCCTAACTTTCAATACCAAGTATATACTTCAATCAACACAAATACTTAATATATATCACAAAATTCGTCACTTCCTCTTCCACATACTCATATTTAAGCCATAAATCAAAATCCCTAATTTTTACACAATGTAGTGTAATTAATTTATCCACTTACCTTGAGAGAGCTTTGGAGAAAACTTATTAGACACAAACCCAAGCCAAGAACACCTCAAAGTTGGCCAAGTTTCTCCTTTTCCTTCCTTTTTCTTTTCTTTCTCTTTATTTTCCTTTTTCCCCGATTTCTTTTCTGGCCGTCCCTTTCTTTGCTTTTTTTTTTTATGAAATTTGACAAGGCCTTGTTTGGTTGTTGCTAATATATATATTACTTATGAGTTTTTTGGCACTTAATCCCACAAGTTTTCTCTTCTATTGAATTTGGTCCCCAATTTATCCTTTTCATATTTCCAACCAAATTCTCAACTTACATAAATTTTAAAAATAACTCCTATCAGTTAATCTAGTCCATTTTAGTCACAATTGACTTTGACTTTGACTATTCCACATTTGACTTTGACTAGTAAAAGTTTGACTTTCAATTTAAAAGTGGGTTATTACATTGTCCGTCTGCAAATCTCAATTTCAAAGCACAAAAACTATACCTGTAGCTTTGCCTCATTGTCTAGAACACAAATATATAATATGTTTGGCCGGAAACCTCCTACACTAGCCGGAAATCACCAATTTCCGAGCACCATCTTCGACCAAAATCTCCACCAAACATGAAAATAGTTGCACCGTCATGAAGAGCGAGTCAAGGGCTTCTGATTGTGATAATCTTGTGGCTAGATTTGCTCGACTGGTTGCCGAGTCTTTTTCCTTTTCTTCCCAGCTTGTTCACGCCTTTTCTCCTCTGTACATGCGTGTTGAGCGTAAATGGAGAAGGAAGGAAGAAAGGTTATATATTTCATTAAAGATATTTGCCCCTCAAGTCCCTTCTTTTCCATAAAACCTTATGAGTTGGTCCCCAAGTTGCAACTTCTTTTAGAACCGGTCCAAACCCTTAGTTTCACCTATATCGAAGCTAGTCCCTATATTTGTTTTTATATCTTACTTTTATAAACAATCCCAAAAGCCAAAATTTTCCATTAGCTAATTGCATCCCCTACTCTATTTTATTCTATCCAATATTAATTAGTTTCGTCGTAATTTTTATTACGCATTATTTTACTTAATTCTATTTTAATGGTAAGTTCATCTTATTTGGTTTATTTTATTTACCCATATTATGATAATTATTTTATTTTAGTTAAATTCCATTTAAATTTACAATGATGCTTGTTTAAGCAAATTTAATGTAATTCCATTTAAATTTCAATATAAATCTCATTTTAAATCATTTTATCCAAAATTATTTAGTTTCGTGGCAAATACTATTATATTCTAATTTATTTTATTTTTGTTTTATTTCATTTTATTTAGGTTTACTATAACGTTCAATTTCCCTCTTTATTTAGCTCTATTTAGTTTTGTTAGAACGATTATCTAATTTTATTTAACTTATTTCTATTTAAATTATAATTCTCATTTTATTTTATTCTAACTATTTTACTTATTTTAAATGGGTAAAGCTAAAAATATTTTAAAGATTAGCCAAATCCACTCATTTATTTTATAAGCCAAACGTCTAGCGCTAATTTAATAATTTCTTTTAATTGTAGACAACGCATGGGATTTAGAAAATTAAAAACCACCCCCAAGCTACGCTCGAACTCAGAAAGTCAGGTAGGTTCCTAAACTAAATTTTTATTTTTTTCTTATCTGCGCACTTGTTATGAAAACTATTTGTGTCGTGTATATTGCCTATGTCATTTTATGAATAATGAATGAAATAGAGCTTTTGAGCTCAACAATGCTATGAAGCCTTCGGGCACATGAATGCCAAGAAGCCTACGGGCACAAGAATGTTAAATGTTTACGTGCATGTTTATTTTCCATCCGGACGCAAGTAATTCATGATATGCATGCATGTACCTGCCATATTGTTATAGTTTGACTAACGCAGTGGACCTACTGAGTAATCCTTTACTGATATTTCCTACTTCGTTAAACATTCGCAGATTATGGAATCGGCGATAGGGCGAATGTAATGACCCGCCCGAATTCGTCCCGGAAACGTATATGAATACGTATATGATTTCGTATATGTACCGTATATGATATGAAATGACGTGATGATGTTTCGGCAGGATATACGTGTATATGTTATGTTCACAATCTGATTTGAAGTGTAGGATATGCCCCGGAAAGCGAAACGGCCTTCGAAATGAGGAAAATGGGAAAATTCTGCAGAACCGGAATTACGGCCATAAATGCAAGTATTACGGTCAGAACGCCGACACGGTCTGTAGTAAGGGTTCAGTGTTACTGGCCGTAAAAAGGATGGTTACGGCCGTAAGGTATAATGGTTACTGGCCAGTAAATGGTGAACAATGGAAAATGTCCAAAAGTTTCAGAGAGCAAATTACGGTCAGATGGTCCGTAGATACGGCCAGTATGATCGGGTTACCGTAAGTAAGAAGGATACGGCCGTAAGTGAAAAACAGGGCAAGAGATGGGATTTTCAGAGAGGGTATTACGGCCGTAAGGTTATGGGGTTACGGCCGTAATTTTAAGTCGGCAGAAACTGGTTTTAAGGTCTTCTAGGTCATTTCTTGAGGATTAAGCAACCAAACTCGACTCCCATGATCCCAAAACCATTCCAAGTCCCTCATGAACCTATGTGATCATCTTCAACCTCATCTCTCATGTATGTGATCTATGTTTGATCATCGATTGCAAGAAAGAAAGGAAGGAAGGAAAGGAAGAAGAAGAAAGGAAGGAAGGAAAGGAAGAAGAAGAAAGGAAGGAGGAAGGAAGAAGAGCTTCTCCATGCTTGTTGAGCTTCTTTTATGGTGGGTAATACTTGCTTTACATGCTTTATGATGCAATTGCATGCTTTATACTTGAATTAAACAAGACATGGAATGTGTATGATGATTATGGAACTTAGAAGCATGGTAGGATCCTTTGGTTTGGTGTTATGTTGTTGGCTTGAGATGTTGATGATATGTATGTGTTTACGTGCCTCGTATGACCCTCCATGCCATGTCTAAACGTTGTTTGGCCTTAAGTAGAAGAAACCTAGTTATTGGATGATATAGGCTATGAACAAAGAGGGTGATGAGCTTGACTTGATAGCATGCTTTGTGAGTGTGACAAGCTTTATATGATGTCAATCTCCCTATATGGTCTGTGTGAATGTTGTGGCATTATATGAGTTATGTGTTAACGTCCACCTTATATTCATGTAATGTCCTTTGTTTATGAAACGTGTCAAGTGTTTACGTTACGATATGATCATCTAGCCTTGCTTATACGTTATGAATGGTGATGATGATGTGAAAAAGGAAACAAGGCTCAATGAGGTAATGTTGCATGATCATATCACGAGCATATGTGTGTGAACGGTTACCAATCATGTGTTTAGATATGGGGGACCTACGCCCCATAATGATGTAAACTGGCTACATGGGGGATCTACGCCCCATAAAGACGTAGTCAGTCGAGGGATCTACGCCCTGTATGTAAAGAAAAGCAGGTCTTCGGGGGATCTAAGCCCCGTATGAAAGATAAGGCCTAGCTAACGAATGAACGGCACTAAGTATTCACATGATTTGTAATTGGGGCCCAAAGTAAACGTGTGACATGCATTGCATTGCATCTATTATCCACTGAGTCTTTATGACTCATTATGCGTATACGTGCTATGTTTTGAAGGTGCCGTGCGTGGAGAGTTGGCGAAAGGTCGCTAGATGCTTTGAGGTGGTGCGTGATGGGGAAAGGGAATTAAAGATCTTGCGGTACGTAATGGAACCCGAAACCCTAGCTTTACGTTATAAGCTTGAAAGAAATGAATTTAGGGTTTCGTGTCTAAATGAATGACGGACGCGCGTCTAGTTCCATAATGATATGAATTGAAATGAAAGAAACGAAATGAATGACGTGCACGGGCCCAAAGGTGGCCAATGTTTATGATACGTGCACGGCGCACTCTAATATGACGTCATTTGTGACGTATATGTATGTGAAACTGGACGGGGCGTTACAGGTGGTATCAGAGCAAGATTCGTTATTCTCCCACACATCAACAGACTCTTTCGCCACTCCACGATGAGGTATGGTAATGTATGATGAATGATTTGGATTGATGTTATGCAAACATGTTCTGTTATTATGTCATGCCTATAGGAGCAATCCTAAATGAATGAATTGTGAACCTATGTGATTGCTCCCTATGGCATGAATGTATGTATTATGTTATGTATGTCGCGAATGCGTAAGGGACTTGAGACGTATGAAGAAGTGGATGTGATATGTATGACGTGGAAGTTATGACTGATGGTTATGGTATGACGTTATGGTATGGGGCACTTATATGTTGACCGGGATCAAGATGTGAACTGTAGAATGTCTCCTCTTTCCCTAAGTCTCCCTCCTCTATGTATGTGTATGACAATCTGATGGATACTGATCCGGGCATGAATGTGATATGCATATGATGACTTATGAAATGAATGTGATGATGTCACGAGCTCCAACTGAACTAAAGCTATATGATGTTAGCTTCGATGAATGAAAAGGGGTAGTGATCTCATAATACTACATATCCAAACTAAGAGATAGAAATTCGGCATGTGATGTTTGAATGTGTGATCAACGTAGTTCCTGGAATGAAACGGATATACCTATGTGTTTATGTGTGCCAATGGTTCCGGGTTTCGAGCAAATACTGTATGATCCGTGATGTTTGAATATGGCTCAACCGGATGTGTATAATGAATGATATGAAACGTAGAAGCAAGTACTGAAATGTGATGAACTGAGCGTATTTCGGTTTGTTAGTGTAAACAGCTCAGAATGTTATGTCTTTTTGACGATAAATGTACTGGAAATATGTATTGCTACCGAATGATGATGTTTGTTTATGGCAAGTATGGCCGATGTGTTTGTTTAGTTCGGAATCGGGTCAAAGAGATGTGGGCTGTTTATGTTGCTATAGGTTGCCAATGTCACGAGTATGTCATGTGCATGAGATATGCAATGTAATGAGCAAGAGACTCCAATGCAATAACGTTGTTAGTTATGGGTATGCAATGAATGGCCAACGAGCTCGTTCGTTTATTTCGAACATGGCTTGATTGTTCGTTATTTCGAACTTGGCCGATATGATAGTGTGTATCCGATATATATGAAATGACGTTACACGTGTTACTCCTATGCTATTTATGTGATGTAATATGCTATGTATATAAAAGGGGGCTTCACCGTGTTACATGACAATGTTAATAGTTCGACCTTTCTTCAGTGTTACGTCAACAATTATGTGTTTGATCGCGAAATGATAAGGTTTTCCGAAAGGCCTATGTTATGCGGTTTATGTTATGATGAAAAAGGTGCCGGTATTCTCCGTGACTCCCGGCCGATGTTATGTATGTATATGTATGTATATGAAGAACGAAGAGGCAAATGTTATTCTTCAATCTAAAGTTATGAAACAGCTCAATGATATGACAGGTATCGTTTATTTCGATACAATTCCTGTGTATCTTTTCTATATAATTGTGCCACAGATATGTATTCTATTCTCGTTGAATAGGATGTCGACATCTCTACGGCTTTCTTTATGGTAGCTCGGCCTTCTTTTGTTAGTTTGCTGAGTATATGTTCGTGCAATCAATGATATACTCAAATGAATACGCCGAAATTATATGCTATGTGAATGAATCGGCCGAGTATTATGTCTATGTGCTTGGTTATGTTATATGAAGGCTATGCGGTTCATTATGCCTCTTGCTATGCGTCATGCGATGTGATGTGAAAGATATGCAGTTCATGTGTTCTTCTCATGTATGCTCCGACCATCTTCTTGGTATCGTTTCTTTTGAGAAACTAGTGAATGGCTAACGATGAATGATACTAGAGCTCAATAATATATATAAAGGAGACGCATGCCCAATTCTTATGTGTTGAGCTTCAATCATGTTAATTAAGTTCGTATGCCAGTAGATGACCTGAAGTCATGTGCTATGGAAATGTCTCAGCCGAGTATTATGTTATGTTAGTTTTGTTTGACTGATAGTGTGAACAACGAACATGAAAGAGCCGATATATCTCTCATTCGTTCTATAGCGTGAAAGCCGTACGATTGGTTGGAGAGATGAGTTTCAATGCAGCTCCCAATTATTTTACCCTTATTCTTCATGTGAGACGTATGTAGGCTATGACGGGTTCGCTTTAGATATCACAGTAGTTAGTTCGGTGGATGAGTGTGGCTTGATTTGATGACCGAAACTAGAATGAAGTATACGACTGAAGTTGCATATGTCAAAGCGCAAAGAGTGATTCACGTCCCGACTATGATATGAGTAAGGTGTGATATGTATATGCCTGGCGATTCACACAATTCATACCCTTTCTTTTGCGGTATGGCTAGGTTAGAGAACATGTTACGTCCCGGGAAGATTTGCTTGATATGTTCTATGCCCGATGATGAATTTGTGTTTGCGTTATGTATGATATCGGCGGTATGACCTTCTGAGCTACGTGCATGTGACATATTCTAGATTTGAAATGAGCCGTTCTATGCATGGGTGTTTATATACGATGTCACGGATAGTGTGGTCGATGGATAGCTAGCACGTCCCGTTTGCTTTCCTTGACATGTAAGGAGCTTAAACCTATGCTATGTACGGGAAAAGTGAGCAATGGGCCGGAATGGGAAGTATCTATATAATTTGTGTGCTGAAGCGTGCAATGCTAGACGATATGTTGAGCTAGTACGCATATGAAATGCGACGGAAAAAGAGAGAAGAGCTTGAATTCGAATGTTCCGAATCCGATGGAATTCAATTTCTAGTTATGTTCTTTCGTTGCTTTCCTTCTTCTTGATATGTGAAAGAAGCCCAGGGTTATGTAGACGAAAGGTAGAAGAATGACACGTGTTGCTCAACTCGAATGGGATCTCGTATGATTCTTGGTTTTCTCTATGGTCACTATATACTTCATCAGGTATACGGCTCATATACCTGTTTAATGTTATGTATGTATGTTATGTGAAGAAATATCAGTTCTATACGGCATTCTATCTACCCGAATGATTCGAACGACGATGTGTATAATGTATATATGATATGATATGCGATGGCATCTTTATTTTTTTTCGGTAGTTCTTATCCTTCGTTAGCGTGTGAATGCCACAGTATGATGTGCAAAACTGATATATGTACAGATCTACTGGGTATACGTGCCAGAAACGAGGAAATTCACTTATGTATGTTTATGATCAGAAAGTACCGTCCAGAATTCTTTGTGTATAGTGCCTAGCTATATATGTGATTGCATGATTTGTACAGCTTCTACATGGATCAGGTTAATGAAACAGAACCGTTATTCGTGTTGGTTGTCGTATATGTTACGTTCCGTGTATGGTATGTGAATGTTAGGAGGAGACATAGGAAAGGAAAGAGGATAGGAGACATTGACTCCCGAATCAGTTCCAAGCAATTTCGAGGACGAAATTTATTTAAGGGGGGAAGGATGTAATGACCCGCTAGAATTCGTCCCGGAAATGTATATGAATACGTATATGATTCCGTATATGTACCGTATATGATATGAAATGACGTGATGATGTTTCGGCAGGATATACGTGTATATGTTATGTTCACAATCTGATTTGAAGTGTAGGATATGCCCCGAAATGCGAAACGGCCTTCGAAATGAGGAAAATGGGAAAATTCTGCAGAACCGGAATTACGGCCGTAAATGTCAGTATTACAGCCGTAAACGTCAGATTACGGCCGTAAGGGTTCAGGTGTTACGGCCGTAAAAGGATGGGTACACCCGTAAGGTATAATGGTTATGGCCGTAAATGGTGAACAGTGGAAAATGTCCAAAAGTTTCAGAGAGCAAATTACGGTCGTATGGTTCAGAGATACGGCCGTATGATCGAAGTTACGGCTGTAAGTAAGAAGGATACGACCGTAAGGGAAAAACAGGGCAAGAGATGGGATTTTCAGAGAGGGTATTACGGCCGTATGATGGTATGATATGGCCGTATGGGTCTGGTTATGGCCGTAAGGTTATGGGGTTACGGCCGTAAGTAAGGGTTCACGGCCGTAAATGAGAAAGTTACGGCAGTAATTTTAAGTCGGTAGAAACTGGTTTTAAGGTCTTCTAGGTCATTTCTTGAGGATTAAGCAACCAAACTCGACTCCCATGATCCCAAAACCCTTCCAAGTCCCTCATGAACCTATGTGATCATCTCCAACCTCATCTCTCATGTATGTGATCTATGTTTGATCATCGATTGCAAGAAAGAAAGGAAGGAAGGAAAGGAAGAAGAAGAAAGGAAGGAAGGAAAGGAAGAAGAAGAAAGGAAGGAGGAAGGAAGAAGAGCTTTTCCATGCTTGTTGAGCTTCTTTTATGGTGGGTAATACTTGCTTTACATTCTTTATGATGCAATTGCATGCTTTATACTTGAATTAAACAAGACATGGAATGTGTATGATGATTATGGAACTTAGAAGCATGGTAGGATCCTTTGGTTTGGTGTTATGTTGTTTGCTTGAGATGTTGATGATATGTATGTGTTTACGTGCCTCGTATGACCCTCCATGCCATGTCTAAACGTTGTTTGGCCTTAAGTAGAAGAAACCTAGTTATTGGATGATATAGGCTGTGAACAAAGAGGGTGATGAGCTTGACTTGATAGCATGCTTTGTGAGTGTGACGAGCTTTATATGATGTCAATCTCCCTATATGGTCTGTGTGAATGTTGTGGCGTTATATGAGTTATGTGTTAACGTCCACCTTATATTCATGTAATGTCCTTTGTTTATGAAACGTGTCAAGTGTTTACGTTACGATATGATCATCTAGCCTTGCTTATACGTTATGAATGGTGATGATGATGTGAAAAAGGAAACAAGGCTCAATGAGGTAATGTTGCATGATCATATCACGAGCATATGTGTGTGAACGGTTACCAATCATGTGTTTAGATATAGGGGACCTACGCCCCATAATGATGTAAACTGGCTACATGGGGGATCTACGCCCCATAAAGACGTGGTCAGTCGGGGGATCTACGCCCCGTATGAAAGATAAGGCCTAGCTAACGAATGAACGACGCCAAGTATTCACATGATTTGTAATTGGGGCCCAAAGTAAACGTGTGACATGCATTGCATTGCATCTATTATCCACTGAGTCTTTATGACTCATTATGCGTATATGTGCTATGTTTTGAAGGTGCCGTGCGTGGAGAGTTGGCGAAAGGTCGCTAGATTCTTTGAGGTGGTGCGTGATGGGAAAAGGGAATTAAAGATCTTGCGGTACGTAATGGAACCCGAAACCCTAGCTTTACGTTATAAGCTTGAAAGAAATGAATTTAGGGTTTCGTGTCTAAATGAATGACGGACGCACGTCTAGTTCCATAATGATATGAATTTAAATGAAAGAAATGAAATGAATGACGTGCACGGGCCGGAAGGTGGCCAATGTTTATGATACGTGCACGGCGCACTCTGATATGACATCATTTGTGACGTATATGTATGTGGAACTGGACGGGGCGTTACAGCGAATGGCAGTGGAAACTGATTAGAGAGCTTATAAAACTATTTTATGAGCTGAGGTTATTTAGGTTCAGTAGAATTTCTTTTCATATATTGTCAAGATTTGAAAAGTTATTGAAGTTTCCCTAACTTGAAAAGTTAAATTGTTTAAAAATTCAAATATTTAAATTCATTTGCGAAGTGAAGCTCTATTATTTAAAAACTGAGTTAATTTTGACAAAAATCTCATTTACTCTTTCATCATCTTATTCGTTGTCAACTTTTAAGAATTTCTGAAAGGTTGAAGAGAATTTGAATAAGAAAAATCGTATTTGTTCTTCCGCTTGTTACGATTTATAAGAAAAGGTAACGGCACGGATTTAAGTGAATTCGGTGCGTTACAAAAGTTATCTTCATGCTTGCCATGTTTTTTTATCATGACGAAAAAATTATTTATTAATTTGTTTTAATTGGTCGTTCAATTGTAATATTAATCCAATATTTTTTATTAATTGAATCAATATTTATTTCTATATCTACATCTTTTAAATTACAGATATCCTTCAGTAAAAATAATTAATTGATATCTTTTCATAAGTGATTCAGTTAAATTTTTTAAACTTTAATGTTGCAAGTTTCTTTTAATTAAAAAAAAAAAGAATTGTGAAGTCACTTGACAAGGATTAAACTAATTATTTTAGAATTAACAAAAAATAATCTTTTTTAATAATAAATTGGCTAAAATTTTAAATTAATTATAATTATTGCAATTAACCAAAATTAATTATGATGCAAAGATTTAATTTTATATATTTCAATGAAAAAAAAATTAAGCAAAATTAATTATTATATTAATAAAGGGAAAAAGTATAATTAATTTTTAAAAAAATTTTAAATTCGTTTAATTCCTATGGACGGTCAGATTTCCCTAAAAAATTAAAGAAATACTGCAACTTGCAATGCATCTTTTTAAATTATAACATATCTTTAAAATTATGTTCATACAGTTTCTGAAAGTATATATATCAAACTAATTATTATAGAAATAATAACTTAAAAATGAAAATTAATTAAAATTGATTATGTTGCAATTAATTAAAATTTATTATATTACTAAGATTTAATTGGATATAATTTCAGTGGGCAAAGATTAATAAAAATTCATTATATTTTTCAAATAAAAAAGTATAATTAATTTAAAAAATAAAAAATAGTTAAAATTCATTAGATTGCTCCGATTTACTAGATTTATCTTGAAAAATGAAAGAAATATATTAAATTGCATGATAGATTTTAAATTACAAAATATGTTTAAAATTAGATTCATATCATTCTTCAAATTGTAGATGTAAAGCTAATGTTTTTTTAAATAATTATCAAAAATTAAAAATTAATTATTTTCCAAGTATTAAATTTATTTATACTGCTAAGATTTAATTGGACTCGATTTCACTAGATGAACATTTACATGGTTTTATAGGATGAAATTAATCAAAATTAATTATACATATTGTTAAAACAAGAAAAATTATACATATTGTTAAAACAAGAAAAATAGAATTAATTTTAAAAAATAAAAATTAACTATATTTCATGGTTGACAAGATTTATCCTGAAAAATGGAAGGTATATTTTAACTTGCAAAATATCTTTTAAATTATAAGATATCTTTTAGATTACAAGATATTTTTAAAATTAAATTCATACAATTCTTATCACTACGACCATTAAACTAATTATTTTAGAAATAATTATTTATTTTTTTCAATAATTTTCCGAAAATGAAAATTAATTAAGATAATTATATTGAAATTAACAAAAATTAGTTATATTGTTAGGATTTAATTGGATGAGATTTCATCGGACAAACATTAATTAAAATTAATTATTAATAAAATGGGAAAATATGATTAACCACAAAACAACAAATAATTAAAATGAAATAGATTGCTATGTAGTACGATTGCCCTTAAAAAATTGAACATAACTTTTAGATTGCAATATATCTTTTAAATTACAAAATATCTTTAATAAACAATTCTTCAAATTGTTGTTACTAAGCTTATTATTTAAGAAACAATTAATTTGTTTTAGATATAATTAGTGAAAATTAAAATGTAATTATTTTTAATTTAATTTAATTTAATTATAATGCTAAGATTTAATTGGAAACAGTTTTATTTTATGAAAATTAACATGGTTTCAATGTAAGAAAAATATCAAAATTAGTTATATATTGTTACGAGGGGAAATATATAGTCAATTTTAAAAAATAAAAAAATAACAAAAATTAATTAGATTGCTACGAGTTAGCATGATTTCCCTTAAAAAAATCAAAGATATCTTCAAGATTGGAAAAAGTCTTTTAAATTCTAAAATGTCTTTAAAATTAGATTTATACAAAAGAATATTTTGGAAAGCTTGATTTCATTAGACAAGGCTTTGAAAACACTCCTATTAAAAAATAAAAGTAAATTAAAATTAATTAGATTGCTATGGTCGTAAGATTTCCTCTAAAAATAAAAGATACTTTTAAATTGAAAGATATCATTGAATTTATCACATACCGCCTTGACAATTAGATTCATGCAATTCTTAAAATTGCGGCTATTAAAGAAATTATTTTAGAAATAAAAAATTATTTTTATAAATAATTAGCTAAAAGCGCAAACTAATAATAATTAATTATATTTCCAAGATTTAATTGGACACATTTTCACCACACAAAAATTGACTTGATTTAATTGGAAAAAAATTAATCAAAATTAATTAAATTGCTAAAATGAAAAAATTATAATTAATTTAAAAATTAAAATAATTAAAATTAATTAGATTGCCATGGGGAAGAAATATGTGTTTGGGAAATTAATTTATCTTATTCCATATTTTAAAATAAATTGAAAACAACACCTATAAAGTTTTGGATTTTCAAAATTAGGGTGTTATATCTTATTGTAGAGTCGATTAATTATTAGTGCTTAACTAACTTCACTTACTTTTTCACTAGCACCTTTTTATCAAAACATATTTTTCATTCGATTCTCATCGTTTTTTTAATTTTCTATAATTGTTCGTTTTGGTTGCAATTTGACCATTAATTAGTGATATTAGAGTTCGACAATTTCAATAATATATAGTTACATGTTACAATTTCAAATGTTACAAATCACATCATATTTAGAATAATGATAGACAATAAAGATAGTAAACCAATCAAACTGCAAATATGGTGTTTATATAAATTTATCATAACGAAGCATAGTTAACTTTATTTTTTATTTTTTTATTTTTTATAATTCCTAAGATCTTAAGATTGTCTTTTTTTAAAAAAAATGTATTATTTATGTATTGACCAAAGATTTTATAATAAATAATTTTAAATTATTTATTTTGTACCGATTTTTATCAATTTAGATTTTATATAAGTTTTAAAGTTCATTAATTAAGTCAGCAATTTAAACTTGTGAGTTTAAAAAAATATGTTAATATACTTGCCGAATATGTTAAATTGGTAAATTTATACCAAATACGTTAATATATGTATTTAGTATATTTAAAAGATATGTATTATAAAAATTAGATATCATTAATACATACAAAAAAATACACATATATAAAAGTTTCAAATTGTTCAATCATGATTAGGCGTGAGCGTGGATGAGAATTTTATAGCGAGAGCGAGAACAGGGAATGGAGAGTTTTTATCCTATTGCAATTCTTATATGATCTTCGCTCTACTTCAATTCAATGAGGTTGTGATGCAAATGAGAATAAGTATTTCCTAGTGGGAGAGGAACGTGATATTAGGGTCTGTCAAACTGTACCTGCTATATTTTCACTCTATAGTATATCTATCTGTATATTGATAATATTTCACAATAAAATTTTAAAAATCATTATTCATATATTTATGGTTAATATCATGCTCGCATGGGTATATAAATATATCTTCTGAATTTGTAATTGAACTAGTTTTCACACCCATGCAATGCACGGGAATAAAATTGTGTAAGTTGATTAAAAATGAAATATTTGACACATGTACAAGTGTAAAACTGTATAAATTGATTGAAAATAAAATATTTGACACATAATTTTAATTTGTACTTAATTAATTGAGCATGTATATTAAATTTATATTTCACACATCATATATTAAATGTATATACTAATAAGTAATTGATATGTATATTGTTATGTTGTATCACAAAAACTTGTATAAGTAGAACTAATCAAGTTAAAAGATAAAATAATGCGAAGAAACATACACTTTATCCAAAAAAATTAAAATATATATATAAATAATAGTTCAACCTTAATATCGATGTATGATCTATATTGTTAACATCATTAATATACCAATTTTAGTTTCAACTCATGATTATAAACACAAGAATATCTTACCCCATTTAAAAATTACATTTAATATCAATTGATGCAAGGAAATGATTTATATTATAAATATAAATTTAATAAAATTACAAACATCTATCAATTGCTGTAATGAATGATTCTAAAAGTTATAATCAAATAATAAAATAAAGAAATTTTTAAAATATATAAATCACAAAAGTTGATTTATCTTAGTTTCTTTAATTTAGTTATCGGCTAACAAACTAAAAAAAAAAAAAAAGAAAGTGAGCAATTTTTCAACAAACTGTATCAATAATTAAATTTTGAGATTATAATTTAATTATGAGCGTAAAAATATTATTTTCTATGATTCCTCATGTATTGAATTAAATACTTATTTCACTCTATTTAAAATATATTAAAGGAACAAATATTTTAAATAAGAAATTTCCAATATTTACGATTGGAAATTTAATAAAAATATTGAAAAATGTAGTATTTTCACAATCATATTTATGAAAATTATATTTACTTATAATCTCATTTTTAATTTAAATATTTTATATATAAATAAATATATAGTTTACAGCTATGCATCGTATATTTATAAATTTATTTTCATATTATTGTATCATTATTTTAAAATTTATCTCAAAAATATGAGTCATTAAAAAATATGCAAATGCTTTATATGTTTCAAATAAATAGTAATAATTTGAAAGTATTTTAATGCACAAAAATATAAATTAAAATTGAAATTATAAGAATTAAAATTAATTGATAGAATTGGTAAATGAAATAAATTTATTAAGCTATTATTGAACACTAGATTCAACTTAAATTATAAAATAAGAATTATTTTGTAACCATTTTTTTTTTTTGTAATTAGTAGAAATTATTATTGGAGCAACCAATCAAATGATAGTTGTAATATGTTAAATTAATGCATCAACTAAAGTAAACACAAAAACGGTGTTGGATCAAATGGTAGGATCCTAGTATTCTAAATAAGAGATCTTAGGTTCGAATCTTAAAACTGTATCTATTTTTAATAAATAAGCCTAATTGAGATTTTAACTGAAAAAAGACTCTAGAATATCAGTTGAAATCATGACACGTGGCAAATTTATAGGTGTACAACATAATAAAAGTGGGTAATTCTAGGGTAATTCTATCCTAATATGTGTTAGTAGTTATAACAAATGGAGTATTAGACAATTGTATTAGAATTAGGTATTGTTATCCTAAAATCATTACCAATTATGTATTGTTGTCCTAAAACCATGCACCTCTACTTTATATATATTATAGATGGGAAATTATCTCCTCCCCACAGTGGGGAGGATATCATGCCCACAAAAACACATGGCCCCCCTGATTGGTGGGAGGCCATGTGTGTGAGTCCCAGGGCCCCCCTGATTGGTGGGAGGCCATGTGTGTGAGTCCCACCACCGGCTCCCCCACCAATCATGGGGGACCATGTGTATTTGTGGGCATGATATCCTCCCCACTGTGGGGAGGAGATCATTACCGTATTATAGATATAATAGAATGCAGAATAGTTTCAAATAAAAAACTATAAGCTCTACGAATGGTAGCAGAGTTTTTGAATGTCATTATTTCAATAACTATAATATTTAATTTAATATTATTTTATTTCGCATTTATATGATCACAATCTCTATCACAAACTGGCTTTTGTGAAATACAAGAAAAACTCTCTCGATATTTTTATAGAATTCTTTCGTTATTTTATATTAATTCGGTTTAGAAGTAAGACCAATATTCAATTTATTTTAGTGGTGCTGATATGATACTATTAACATTTATGAAAATCACTATTTGTTGGAAAATTAATCTCCCATGCAATACATGGGTGAAAAAGCTAATTACTAGACAAACCTCAAAGCAATAAATGAAGTTTAGAAGTCAATGTGAGAGAAAGCAATAAAACAAATAAATTTTGAATCAAAACATAACTAAGAATTTCATCTAAACATTTTCTTATAGAACTAAAACACTAAAAAAAATCTTTACATAGTTTTTTTTTTATTTTCCATAACATTTATTCTAATCAAATAGCTAAATAAAAGAGAAGTCTACAATAGTTAATTACACATTATTCACATAAACTATTACAAAACCTCGAAGCAATAAATTAATAAAACTTTAGGAGTCAAATGTGCAAGAAAGGAATAAAAGGAGTCAATTTTGAATCAACCATAACATTTATTCTAATAAAACATTTAACTAAAGATAATCCTTTGATAGTTAATTACAAACATTAAAAATACTTAATTTAATGGCCCCCATGTTTTATATTGAATAGAGATATTTTTGAAAAATAAAAAAATATATAGGGTTAAGATGGAAAATCGAATGTTTTACAGCCATATAGAACTTTAAAAAAAAGTCTTTACATAGTTGTCATTTCCCATAACATTTGTTCTTTTAAAAAAAAACCATTAAAATCTATTCTAATTAAAGAGTTAAATAAAAGGTAACCCTATGATAGTTAATTACAAATATTAAAAATATTTAATTTAATGGCTCCCATAATTTATATTGAATAAGGATATTTTTTATAAATAAATAAATATATATATATATATATATATGGATAAAATGGGAAATCGAATATTTTATACCCATTGCCCCTTTAATATATTATTATTATTATTATTATTATTATTATTATTATTATTATTATTATTATTATTCTTCTTCTTCTTCTTCTTCTTCTTCTTCTTCTTCTTCTTCTTCTTCTTCTTCTTCTTCTTCTTCTTCTTCTTCTTCTTCTTCTTCTTCTTCTTCTTCTTCTTCTTCTTCTTGTTTTTTTTTTAATCATGCATAATACTTTTTATACCAAACTAAAAATATTAGTTTTGAATGGATGGCATAGTTTTGTGTTAAATATTGTGGTTAAATTAAAATAAACCACTATAAAAATAACTAAATAAATAAATAATTTAGTAGGGTTGAATTGTATGAGAAATAGTTGAATAAAATTGAATAAATAAATTGAGCCTAATGAATAGGGTGGAATAAAGAGTAAGGGCAACATGGGAATTAAAGAAAAAGGGCAATATAGGAATTAAAAGAAAAACGTAGGCATAAAGGTGGCATCCAAGTGTTTTATAAGGATTTCTCTTTTTATGTAGTACTGATGATTAGTCTTGCAACAACCACATGAATAAGATTTTTTTTTTTTTTTTTTAACTGTGAAACAACTTAAACTGGCATATATAACCAATAGGTAAGCACTGGAATCTAGTAAGCTTATTATAATTGAAGAATAAGTGACAAGACAATGATTTGGTTTGTTACGAAAAAGTAATGTCTTTCACTTGATTTGTTTATGCACCAATTCAATTAAAATATAAATATTTTAAAAGTATAGTGGTGCTATGAGCATCATACTTTGTATCACTTTTTGTATATTCTTCTAATATAGAATATAGACTCCCATCCCTGCCCCAAGTAGAAATGGAAAAACAATGGTATTTTTTTCTTCCTTCCATTAGAAGATCGTACAAAAAGCGGTATGCCAAAAATGGTATACATATTTTAGTTATTTTTGCATTAACTGTATACGTCCTTAAAATTCTAATTTTGATATATCTATTGGAATGCCATTCATGATTTGGTATTCAACTAGACCATATAATTCACAAAGTTTCACAAGTCTTACGGATGAGGTCATAGAAAGAGCCCTAACATACTTTGAAAATCTAGACTGAAGCAAGGGTTCACCATAGGCAATATCTCCATAAATGTTATATTTTTATTATTTTTTCTAGTATTGATAGTATTTTATTCCAAGTAGTATTACGTTTTCTTATATATTCTCCAAGTCATAAGTATTTTATTCCAGTAATATTAGGTTTTCTTATTCTCCAAGTCATAATAGGCGGACAAAAACTTCTATAAATACTCTTGTATTCTAATTCATCATTCATTAAATTGAAGTTTAATAAAATTATTCTTGTTCTCAAGAACAATCATCTCATCAATTCAATTCAATATTAATGCGCGAATCAATGAATTGTTCTTGAATATTTATTTTTTAACGTTTTCGCAACGTCGGTGATGATGAGGTCACAGAAAGAGCAATAGCATACTTGAAAAATCTCAACCAAAGCAAGGGCTCGGCCAAGGCATTAATCTCCATAATTTTTTATATTTTTATTATTTTTCCTAGTCATGATAGTATTTTATTCCAAGTGGTATTAGGTTTTCTTATTCTCCTATTCATTAGTATTTTATCCCAATTAATATTAGATGTTCTTATTCTCCAAGTCATAACGAGCCTACAAAAGTTCTATCAATACTTGCATTCTTATTCATTGTTCATTGCATTAAAGCTTAGTAAATGCTATGGTCTGAGACTCCCTCGATAAACAATTTGAAGCATGGGTCTGTTTGGGCACAAAAGAATCAAAACAATCACTTTGGTATAAATTCGGATCGATTCTAGAAACCGAACAAAGATTGAAGGTCCATTTGATTCAAAGGGATGCATTTTTCTACAAAGATACAAGTCGAATTTGGAGGTAATTATTTCTTGAAGATTTGTAGCTCGTTCAATCTAGTTTCCAACTCACTTTGAATTAGCTCAATAGAACATCAAAATTAAAAGTTACGCCCAAAACATGGAAGACTGGGCGTGCTAAAATTTTGGATAGAGAGTCAATTACGGCCGTAACTGACATCATCACTGCGGTAACTCTGTCTCTGCCCAGATTCTGCCCTATTTTTGGATAATTTGAGATATTTTGTTTTTTTATTAGTATTTCCTTTCCTAACTTAGTAACCAAGTTTTCTTTCTATTTTTCAGCATTACAAAGCCTATCTCTTCACTTTTGTAAAAATAACTTTAAGCTTGGAGGATATATGAGAGTTTGAGATTTTCTCCTCCAATATTCTTTGTTCTTTGAATACATCGAACTTATCAAGAGTTTGATCATCTCTTGTGGCATTCATCACTATTGGTCGTCTGCTTCGCATCGTTGGAAGTGATTGGTTTAATATCGGTTGTTGCCACCTCATGAGTCGAAGGTTGACAATTCGCCGATCAACTTCACCAAATTTTTAGCTTTTCTTGATCAGTTCTAATCTCACGTTGGCTGCGTTAACACCGTTCTAACATGTTTCCATTAGTTAGTATTAGAGCACTAATTCTAATCATTTGATATTCTATCTTTTATTTTTATTTCATTTGTTCTGATTTTAGATTTTTTAAATCTTGTTATTGTTGTTGAATCATCAGTTGGTATTAAAGCACTAATTCTAATAATCTGATATTCTATCTTTTATTTTTATTTCATTTGTTCTGAGTTTAGATTTTTTAAATCTTGTTAATGTTGTTGAATCATATGTTCTTGTGTTCATCTTGTTCTTGAGTGAAAAAAAGAGGCCCGAAAATATCAAAAAAGTAAAATAAAATTGATGGAGATCTATATATTACGATTGTTGTTTGAGATGGAAAAAATTTGTTAATATAAATTTCAAACTAGGTACTTGGAAAATGATAAGCCATGCAGTGTGGTTATTGATGAGGATTCTCTTGTTAATTTAGAGAGCATCGCGTTTGTTAAAAGAATAAATTTACTAGCTTTAAAATACCCTAAGACTTATAGATTGTGGTTGGATGAATGTGGAGAGGTGAAGGTGACCGAGCAAGTGTATGTCAAGTTTTCCATTGGTATTTATAATGATGAAGTATTATGTGATATGGTTCCCATAAGCTCATATCATTTTTCTTTGGGGAGCTAAAGCAATATTTATTGATGAAATCTATGATAGGGGTAAGAATGTATAAAAAAATTTTCAAAATGGGAAAAGATCTTTCTTAGGTCTTTGACACTGGAGGAAGCTCTTTTAGGTCAAAGAAAGGTAAGGAAAGAGAGCAACCCAATTGAACAAGTTAAAGAATCAATGAGGCTGTTTGGTGAGGAGCTTGAGAGAAAAATGAAAAAGTTTAATTTGGGAGTTGTAGAAGGAGTAGAAAAAAGATTGGAAATGAGAGAAGAGAAATAGAAAATAGATGAGGGGAAGAGAGAATGGGAACATTGAGATTGAGGAAAAGAATGAGACTATGGAGCATAGTAAAGTGCTTGAGGTTGATGTAGTGGATGAACAACAAAATGAAATTGTTGAAGTTCACGAAGATAATCCGAAGGAAAGAGAAATGCATGAACAAGAAATTAGGATTAAAAATATTGTAGAGAACTTAGAGGTTGGGACAGTGGTGGTAGGGATGGGCAAATAACCCGCAAACCGACGACCCAACCCAAACCGGTCGGTTCGGGTCGGTTTCGAGTTGACAAATGTCAACCCAAAAATCGATCGGGTCACCAAAACAAAATTTAAAATCGACCTGAGCCGAGTCGGGTTGGGTCGGTTTCGGGCCCTCAAACTGAACCGCAATTCGGTTTCGGTTTGCCTTTTTTCAAACTGATTAAAATTGGGTTGGTTTCGAGTCAGTCCGAAACCCGACCCGCCCGATGCCCACTCCTAGGTGGTGGAAAAAAAGGACATTGAAATAGGGGATATAATTGAGAAAGAAATTGCAAAAATGGAATTTGTTATGGGAGAGGCTACGATGAATCGTGAGTACAAAGATCCATATCTTGTACTTGGTAACTTTAACATATCTCACCCTATTTTATTTCAAGCTTTTTTGCAAGTTATGACATATATTGTGGAGTCATATTCGTCGCGTTGGTTGCATAAAAATTTGCACATCCATTCCATTGTGATGCCAAGTTAAAGAGCCACCATGTCTTGGTCCATATTGATAGAGGACGTCTATGTTGGGGACTAAAATTCCATCCCAAAAGGTTAACCCATTGGGCGTAGAGGCTCAATCATTTATTAACCCATCACTTAACTCATATTTAGCTGATGTGGGACTTTGTCCACGTATTCCAAGAATCCCTCTCCTGAACGAAATACCATATCAATTTGCTCCCCTTTAATCAATAGCCAACATATCCAACTTAGTCCTCAATGCCCAACTCTTCCACTACGATCCGATCATTGCCTTATGTGACACGACCACCTTAAGAGAAAATTCTCATGCTCTATCAAGGTCTAACACTTCCACTACGTCTCAACCACTGCCGTACATAGACAGAACCAACCTAAGAACCAACCATTGATTTTTTCTTGGCCTCATGATCAACCTTGGAGCCTACCAACTTCGTAATCGAATTGTCTCGCATGTACACATGGCTAAATATGGGCTCTAGCTCTAATACCACAGTTAGAGATTGAGATTTCATCCCAAAAGATTTACCCATTGGACGGAGTAGCTTATTCCAACAGTCTATTCATGTTTTGACCTTGGAGGACATTCCTGATCTTTTAAATCATGTGGCAATTCAAAGACGAATCGAGGGGAAGATGGAGGGTTTGATACGATAGGAGGCTTCCTCGATAATCAAAAGAATTAAAAACAATTACTTTGTTAAAAATTTGGAGTGATTCTACAAACGAAATGAAGATTGAGGGTCTATTTGATTCAAAGAGATGCAATTTTTTTTTTACAGATATACAAGTTAAATTTGGATGTTATTGTTTTCTAAAGATTTGTAGTCATTCAATCTAGTTTCTAGCTCACTTTGAATCAGCTCAATTGGATATCGGAATCAAAAGTTACTCTCAAAACAATGAAGGGTGCGCATGGAAATTTTGGACAAAGAGTCGACCACGGTTGTAATTGACATCATCACGATCGTAACTCTATCTGTAATACCCCGACCGAGTTCGTCCATAATTTCATATATGATTTTTGAGTTATTATCATAAGATGATGATAAATTTGACGTATGTGATGAGTTTCGTAAGTAACATATGTTTATTATATGTACACGACCAATATGTATGTGTAGTGATGTATAAAAGTTATACGACCATAACCATCACGACGAGAGAGAAATTCTACAGAATGAGATTTACTGTCGTAAATTTATATGATACGGTCATACTTTGTCAATTACGACTGTAAATGTGTAAGTTACGGCCGCATAGGTAAGACATGAAGTTATGGACAGAACAATTTTTACGATCGTAAGTATAAAGAATACTGCCATAATTGTAAGTATACGACCGTAAAATGAAATTATACGGCCATAATATCGAAATTATGGAAGTAAGAAAATGTTTCAGAAATTTTTGTAAGACCGTACATAATATAGATATGGCCATATTATCGTAAGTTACTGCCGTAAGTATGAAATGTACGATCGTAAGATTGATAAAGGAATGAGAAGTATCAGAGACTTTGATACGGCCAGATGTCAGTGTGATACGGCCATTCGCTATGGTTTATGGCCGTAAGGTATAATGTTACGATCGGAAGTTTGATATTTACGGCAGTAAATGTAATAGTTACAGTAGTAATTTTAAGTCAGCAGTTTGATGTTTCTAGTATTTTCTGGCCATTTGGTGATGTTTATATGCCCAAATCTCATTCATAACTCACCATAACTCACCAAAGGCCATTTCTAAATGCTCTCTAACTCTCAAATCAAGATATGAATCTATGTTATGATCATATATTCCAAATTCTACCGTAAAAATGGATGCAGGGGAAAAGAAAGAAAGGAAAAGAGAAGAAGGGGGCTTTAACACATGTTAATGGATTCTCTTCATGTTAAGATGAATAGTAGATGTAAATTTATATCATGATGTAGGTACATGTGATTTATGTGGTTTGTTTGAAGTTATGCTTGAAGATTTACGAACTTTCTTGTGTGAAGGCTTGATATGAGCCAATAAAAGATAGATGATGTTATGCCATGAACTCAAGGTTTTGGAAATATTATATGACCTATGTAAAGCTATGTATGAGAATAAGAAGCAATATGTTTGCCAAAATAAAGCTTAACTGATCAAAAATGCTTGGTTGCCCTATATAAAGCTTACATTAGAGATGCCTGAGAATGTTATGTTAAAGGACATGATCAAGTGACATGTTCTAATAATAATGGCTTCATGGGATGTTATATATGAAAAGTATACGATGTTTAGAATGTGATGCTTTCCCTACAAGGATGATACATGATTGTGAGGCTTTGGTTTGATGTTATGCTATGAACTATGTTTAAGAAGCAAGATCGAAAGTAAGATATTTGCATTTGCATAACACGAAAGCATGTGAATACAAGTTGCCTATCATTTGTTTACAACATATGAATGTGGCAGTCTATTAGGTGAGTTAAACGCAGAGGCGACGACCTATGACAATATATTTATGATGGCCTACTTGTGGCAACCTATTGGGTGAGTTAAGCCCTAGGGTGATGGCCGATATGACAATTTATTTACGACGGCATACGTATGGCGACCTATTGGCGAGTTAAGCCATACGCGACGACCGAAAAATGAAATGAGATAAGTTGGCACCATTGTAAGCACATGATTCGCAATATGGCCCAAAGAAAGGATGTGACATGCATTGTACTACATCTATTGCTCACTGAGTCTTTATGACTCACGTTGTGCATGTTTCTATTTTCTATAACACAAATATGACAAACGATGGAGAGATGGCGGAAAATCCTTCGAGTCTTGATGTGCATGAATGTGTTTGCGAAACGGAAAAGTCATGGTCGTGCATAATGATATGTATCGAAATCTCTTGAGTCATTGTATGAGCGCATAAAAGTTCGGTAAGGTAATGAAAGTTTATATTAATAACTTTTAAGGTATGGACTTGGGATTTCGGATATGTAATGCAATGTATGTGTGACACCGTCTGTAGTCCCATAAGTGTGGAAAAAGTATTCCATGTATGATGTTAAGAAAGTGCACGAGCCCACTATGATATGATAAGCTGTCATGCAATGTATACGAAATATGATACGATATGAGAAACGGGATGAGGTCCTAGAGGGGTCATTACACTATTTCAGTGTAGATTTTGGCCTATTTTTGGATATTTTGAGATATTTTATATATTTGATTAGTATTTCCTTTCCTAGCTTAGTGACCAAGCTTTCTTTCTATTTTTGGGTATTATAAAGTTTATCTCTTTATTCTTGTAAAAAGAACGTTGAGCTTTGAGGATATATGAGAGTTTGAGTTTTTCTCCTCCAATATTCTTTGTTCTTTGAACATATTGAAATTATCAAGAGCTTGATCATATCTTGCAGTGTTCACCAATGTTGGTTGTTTGCTTCGCATCATTGGATGTGATTGGTTTAATATATCAGTTGTTGCCATGTCGCAAGTCAAAGATTGACAGTTCACCGATCACCTTCATCGGATTTTAGCTTTTCTAGATTAGTTATAATCTCGTATGCGTTGTGTTAGCACTGTTCTAACGTGATTTGCATTAGTAAAATTATTCTTGCTCTCAAGAAAACATCATCAGTCCAATTCGGTATTCATGTGTGAATCAATGAATTGTTCTTGAATATTCATTCTTTCATGTTTCTGCTACAGCAGTTGATATCAGAGCTAGTCCACACTTCGAAAGATGGTCCGAGGAAGACAACCCAGTCATGTTGCTAACAATGAAAAGGCCCATTGGATGATGTTTAAATATGCCAGTAGATCGATATCTTGAAATAGCGTTTTGACAAATTATGGGATAAGTTATTGGTCAATGGAAACCAAGTCGAGGATAAGCAAGTTGTTCGTCTGCCTGTGCTGCTTCCGGTGCATCAGCAGCGTCGCCACCACCTGTGCTGCTTCAGGTGCATAAGTAGCATCATCCACGAGTGGTGGCGCTAATCATAGCTGCGACGGCAGAAAGGGCCCAAGACCTTCCCTTGGTTTCAAAGCCCTTCTTCAACAAGGACATGGCTTATATTGATAATCTTTTTGTGCAGTTAGATCATGGGGTCCATCGCAAAGATGATCGATTATGGGATTAAAGATTTGAAGTTGCTATTAATAAATTTCTTGACAAATTGGAAGTAAAGGAGTTTCTTGATCGGTTTTGCGTAGTCGAGGAGATCTTGGATATTAAGGACGTACTAGAATCTAGGCGGCTTACAATTGTGGCAACTTGCTTTCGAGTCAAGTGACGGCATCGTGGAAACAATTAAAGGCCACTCGAGTGGCAAAAAAAAAAAAAAGAGAAATCAAAGCTTGATTTGTGGTTTGAATTCAAGAAACGCGTGAAGGTTGCATTCTTGCCTTTTAATTATTCACGTATTGTGTACCAAAAATATAGAAATTTGAGTAAGCGTGGGTGTACAGTTGATGACCATACATAGGAATTTTTCCAATTATTAGCCAGAAACGACATCATCCAGAATGACGATCAACTGATATATCGATACATTGGAGGGTTGTGTTTGCCATTTCAAGATGTGTTGAACATGTTCATACAGACAACCATATCAGAGGTACATTAGGGAGCAACTTTATTTTAATGGCAGTTAATCGGCACGTACTGGAGTCACACGCAATACCACATCTGCCGCAGTTGGTACACTTACATTTTCATGTTTAATGGAGCAAAGATTATCTTACTTCTTTCAGCCGGCCAATTACTACCAACAGGAGCCGTAGGTACTGCCACAGTGTCCAATGGCATCCTGCCATTTTCTCCTGGATCGGTTTTATTCCATTCAACAATTAGAGCATGAGATCATATCTCATGACATGGTATATGTGTTAACTGGGAAAAATGTACCAACCGTTTCTCACCCAAATAGGTACTATCATTGTTAGCAAAAATTTTTTATTTTTCTCCCAATGATTTACCTTCCGAATTATCGTCCTTGCGAAATATTCAGCATCAAATTTAACTCGATGCCTGGGCATGCTCCACCTAATCGACTCCATTACCTGATGAGTCCTAATGAAGATGAGGACTTACGATGCCAGGTTGAGGAATTATTGAAATGATGTCTTGTTTGTGAAAGTTAAGTCTATGTGCAATTCCCACTCTATTAGGTTCTAGAAAAGATGGTCATTAATGGATGTGTATAGACGGCCATGCTATTAATAAGATCACCGTATACTACTATTTCCATATCCCATGTTTGGATGATTTGCTAAATCAGTTAAGTGGTGTTGTTATTGTTGGGCGTTTATACACATGCAATACTATACCGCAAGTGCACGAGCCGTGCAAATAATAAAGTGGACTACAAAAGTCCGGATATCGATCCCACGAGGATTGGTATTTGTATTGAATCACTAATTCTAGCGTGAAATGAAAAGGGAAAGAATTGTACAAATGGAACAGACAATTAAAAGATGGAAAAGGACTTAACTAAGCTAAACTAACAAAGCAAGAAAACAAGACACGAAACATGAGCTAGAAATAGGAATGAGCTTGGACGAAATGTAGTTAGGATTCATGACTTCATTCAGCAGTAGCCTAATCGACTCAATGTCTAAACATAATATAATGCACATTCTCAATGTTAGACCCGACTTTCCAAGAATAGATAGTTCCTCTTTCGTATGTCAAATTATCCCTAATTAGTTTATTCAACCTACTGCATTTCTGTGTCGATATGTTATCAACTAACTGCATTACTCGTTGTGAAAATGGCTCAAATGATAATCTAATGTTAGAGGTATATTTCTATCATCTACAAGAACCTAGGGCTATTGCTATTTGGTCTAATTAATGCACGCCTATCTCGAGCATCATACAGTAATCACAAGTACACATACTTGGTGATCAATCAAGCACATAGATAAAACTCAATAGCAAGCACAAAATGGAATACACAATGATTCAAAGCCATAAAAATTTCATTAATTCAACTAGGTTAAAATCCATCAATCATCCCAACATTACAATACTAGCCCATAGTGTAGGAAATCACAGATACATATACAAACAAAGCAATATAAATAGAAATGTAAAAACAAAACAGGATTATAGACAATCTCATTTTTTGAGTGAAGTCTTGCTTCCCCACTTCCAATCCATCTCCTCTTGATTTCCACTTCTTCTACTCCAAGGAAAGCTCCCAATTCAATCCCCTAAACTAAAGAAAAGAGAAAGAAAAGAACAGAGAAGAAAAGAAAAGTGGGAAGAAAGGAAGAACTAACCCTAATCTAATTCTAGACTAAGACAAGAATGGGGATTTTTGGGGGTTTTCGAGAGTGTATATTGACCCTAATTTATGACCACATCCTCCCCAAAAAGTCCCCAAGTGGTTGAGAAATGAAGGAGAAAAGAGAGAAACAAAAGGGGGAAAAATCATGCCAATTTGCAGAATTTGTAGGTTACGTCGAGGTTACACCCGTAACCTAGGCTCTGAAAGAGGTTTTTGGTAGTTTTTTCCAAGGTTACGACTGTAACCCCCTAGGTTACGCCCATAACCTCCTTTTTTTTTAAATCGGCACCCGCAACATCAAATTGCCATAACTTTTGATCCCGATGTCCGATTGGGCCGATTCAATCTGGTTGGAAACTAGACTCGATGCTCGACAACTCTCTAGTTGATTGTGTCCTGCAAATCAACTTGTATCTACATCAAAAATGATCCTCAACCTTGGATTTCTTTGCACTTTTCGTCCATGATCTTCTTTTGGCCATATCTTTTGATCCGTAACTCGGAATTGAGATCCGTAAAAAGCTATGGACTTCACTTTCCATGTTCTTCCATGTAAGCACAAGAAATGAGGCTAAAAAAATATTCACAAATATTGCACCCCGAAATCCTTCAACTTTGGAATTGATGTGTTTTGGTTCATGTTCTCATCCCAATTGAAGATATATGCCTACAAACACAATAAAAACATAAAAAGAAGTAGATATCCACCCGATCTAATGATAAATTAATCATTTAGAGATATAAATAAATGTGTAAAATGCAAACTTATCAGTTATCTTTAAATTGGACCTTAAGAGTGGATATCATGAGATTCGCATTCGGTGGACGAATGAATGGAACAAGAAGAGTTATTCGAGTGGCTCGTTATGCCTTTTGGCGTCTCAAAGGTCCTAGTACTTTCATGCAGGTTATGAATCAAGGACTTTGTCTATTGATCGAAAGTTGTTTCGCCACTCTTTTTTATGACATCTTGATCTATAGTGAAGGAACACTTAGAACACTTACGGTTGGTTCTCTTGATTCTTCGCATTGAAAAATTCTTTGTTTCTTCTAAGAATTATAGTTTTCTCAAAGAGAACACTATTTTTTGGGTTTCGAGATCTTGGCAAAGGAAATAGGAGTCGACCGGATAAAGGTGGGAGTGGTTGAACAATTGCCATCACCTAGGATCTTGAGCTTTATGGCTTAGTGTCACTTTACCATCTTTTTATCCTACATTTTAGTTCGATAATAACCCCTTTTACGAACTGCATGAAATGGTCAACCTTCACGTGGACGCGAGCAACAGAGGAAACTTTTTACAAATTAAGTGTAAGTTGACAACTACCACCTTAGTTGTTTTGCTAGATTTCTCACTTCATTTCGAACTCTATTATGTTGCATCTAAAGTTTGGATTGGGGTGTCTCGAGTTAACATAGTCATCCGATTGTCTATTATAGTGAGAACTTATCTGGTGCTCAACTCTGTTATGGTACTTACGATGTGGAATTCTATGCGGTTGTTCAAGCGGCCAGACATTGATGCCATTATTTGTTGCGGAAAAAACTTATACTATTCATTGATCATGAGACATTAAAGCACCTAGCAAATAAAAATTTGGTCTCTAGCCGACATGCCATTTGGACAACATATCTCCAACAATTTACTTTTGTGATTCAACATAAACCAACGTAAGTTATAGGGTGGCCGATGCTTTGAGCAGATGGCATGTTGTATTAGTTGATTTACAGGTTTCTATTCCTCAATTTGACAATTTTCGCAAGCTATACAGATCTTATCCACATCGAAGGTGCTAGACCGAATTCACTCAGGTATTTGTTGGGATTTAGATCGCGTGACAATCGAATATAAAGCACTAAAAATGAGAAAGCAAACAACACCAAGATTTGTTTGGTCTTCGAGCATGCAGTTTGGCAATGCCTACTTTGCGTTGAGCATCCACAGATCTTGGAAGTTGCTCGTGGATTTCATTAGAAACAAAGCAGGTAACAAAGGTGCAAAGCCACACCAAGATCACCTCGTGATCTACTCCTCAACACAGAAACCCTAACTCTAAACTTACACTATCCTTCTTTTTCGTATTGTTACCTCTCAAAAAACTCAAATGGAACTCATTTAAATAATTAACCATACAACAACTTGTCCCAGTAATAATAGCTATAAACTCTTAAAAAGGCCAACGCCCTTTAAATTCTTAAAATGTAACCCGGGGATAAGCCGCTAAGATTAACTCCAATCAATGATCCACATCTCTTCTCCAAGTGGTGGGCTTCTTGGGCCATCTTTTGACTACTCAGTCAAGCCTAATGTTTGACTAAGGCAGCAACCTTAGCCCAACAATCTCCACATTGCTGTGTTGGTCAATGTCTCTAGTGGGTATCCACGTACCTTCATCCACAATCTTGTTTCATTGCTCATGCACCTGCAAAAGAAAAACACGCATCAATAAACTGTTCTAAACTCAAGTATCTCAACTTAAGAACAGGAAATAATTTTTTTTTTGTCTTGAACAAAAACTGGAACAGAATTTAAAAGAACAAGAAAAAGGAAATCTAGACAGTTTGATACAGTAAACTGCCTAAAGGATATGGTCCTCAATCCCATTGTCAAAAGCACAAGCTGCATTCCCATGTTTGCTCAACAACTCGTTGTTCTCTTCGGGCAGTCTATAATGAAGTGACCCATTTTTCCACAACCATAGCACTCCTATTCTCTCTTTTCACCATAGTTCTTTTCCTTCCATTTACCTTTTTCGTTCTTACCATTGTTATTCTCATTCTTATCCCCATTCTTTCCACTCTTAGAATGCCAAGCTCCACCTTGACCATTGGAATACATTACTTCACCATTCTCATGGTGAAAAGTGCCTTCAACTACCCTTAACTCCAATTGTTTATTTCTCAATGCATTCACAATGATGTCAATTGTTAAGTTATCTCGACCATACTCCAAAGCATTCTTAAGATCACTGAATTTATCACGAATAGAATTCAACAAGACTAACGCCTTTTGGTCATCAGAAATTGTCTCACCGTCATTAGTTAAGTCAATAGAAAACTTCTTAAACACATTCAAATTCTCATCAAGATTAGCAAAAATATTCATCTTAAAAAAAAAGAACTGCTTAAGCATAAAGCATTTATTAGGCATGGACTTAGTGGCATAGTAAGTGTCAAGTGCTTTGTATAGTTGTGCAGATGTCTTAGTGTCACCTATTGTGCGAATAACATCATCAGACAAATGCAAAAATATAGTACTCCAAGCAATCTCCTCACCCTCAATTTTTTGTTTATCTGTTGTACCTTCTAACCATGAATTATCTAAAGCCCTATGACATTTGATTTGCATAAGTAGTGCTTTCAGCTTTTATGACCAGATTTTAAAATCAGGCTTGCCATCAAAAACTCCCAACTCAGTTTTAATGGCAGCCATCTTGATTTTAAAATACGAACACTTGTTAAAAAAACCTTTTGAAAGAAAAATACATTGTTTTGAAAACTCTTTTAAGAAATAGTTAGAGGCGCTCTCTCTAAACTCAAAACTGGTTTTTTAAACCTCTCAAACACTCAATTTTCCCAAAAGTAGTCACTAACCAAGAAGAACTACTCAAAAACAATCACAACTAAATAGTCACAATAATGCAAAATGGATGGCCAATGCAACTATCCACTATTTTCAAGCAAATGACAAACTCAAGCACACACAATAGAAAAGCCAAACTCTCAAACAAACCTCAACCCAAACTCCCATAACTCCACCTCATAAATGCAATGTATGGAGAGATAATTTCTATAGTGCCAGTAAGAATACACAAATGCACAACATTGCAATAACCACAGGGCAAATGTAAAAAATCTCTTACCACTGGAATTAGATTCCAGGAGAAGTGGAGAACCAATTTACCAACTTCCAAGTGAAAAATGCAATTTAAAACTGGCACAATTTTCAAACAGTAACTTCGATCTGAAATCTAAAACCACCAATAGCTTTAGCTCGTCGATACCTTTCCAACAATAGGCTGTAGGTCACAGGGCGACACCGTATGCGAGCTGTTTGTTTTCTTCGGCAATCTACTGCCTCACCGGAGCTCCACGCGCAGCACCTCTGGCACTAGCAGAAGCGCCGCTTCACTAGAAGTCTAGAACTGGTCTCCTTTCACTCTAACTCGAAGTCATTTGTCCGCAAATCGAGTGCAAAGCTTCAAATCTACAACTGTTTCATCCTCTTCGTGCAACAGCAAATTGAAACTCAATTTTCTACCTCATCCGGCCACCAATTCACTTCAAATTTGATACTATTCAACTCACCTTGAAGAAAGCTTCAAGATAGTGGTCTCGTTTCAAGTTTTCAACAACTGGATTGGCCCGAAAATGGCCTACAAGTGACGGGTGTGCAGCTTTTCTTCACTGTTGTGGCATAGCGAAAAATTTTCAGCTTCCTTTTTGCGATTTTCTTTGTATTATGAACCCTAATTCAATTACCACAAATCATCTATGCTCTGATACCACTGTTGGGATTTGGATCGCGTGATAATCAAATATAAAACACTGAAAATAAGAAAGTAAACAACACCAAGAGTTATTTGGTCATCGACCCTGCAGTTTGGCAATGCCGACTCTAGGTTGAGCATCCATACATCGTGGAAGTTACTTGTGGATTTCACTAGAAACAAAGTCGGTAACAAAAGTACAAAGCCACACCAAGATCACCTTATGATCTACTCCTCAACACTGAAACCCTAACTCTAAACTCTTATAGAAAAATATAGTGTTCTTCTTTTTCGTATTATTTTTCGTATTATTACTCTCAAAAAACCTCAAATGGAACTCACTTAAATAATTAACCGTGCAACAATTTATCCCAATAATAACAGCTATAAACTTTTAAAAAGCCCAACACCCTTTAAACTTTTAAAAGGTAACCCTGGGATAAGTGCTAAGATTAACTCCAATCAATGATCCAGATCTCTTCTCCAGGTTGTGGGCTTCTTGGGCCATGTCTTGACTACTCAGTCAAGCCCAACGTTTGACTAAAGCAGCAACCTTAGCCTAATAGTATTGAGACCCAATTTGCGTTGTATGATCATTTTCTTTCAAAGGGGTTCAATTATATATGTCGGATTGCAGTTTTCGATGCAAGATTATCTCTCAATTATGTATGTCAAATTGCAATTTCTGATGCAAGATTATCTTTGTATTATATGGTGGCAGACATGTTGGTCGCAATAAAAGTATTGAGCTTGTTGAGAGAATTTTTTTTTGCCGGGCATTTAGCATGATGTCAGATGCAATGTGGCCCAATCCCGCATTTGCCATGTAGACAAATGGATAGTGAACAATGCCAGTCTATACTGCCAGTTACCAATTCCTACGCGGCCATGGATCAACCTTAGTATGGATTTTATCTGGGATTGCATAGAACTCAGCATGTTAATGATTCTATTTTTATTGTTGTCATCTGTTTCTCAAAAATGGTACACTCTAGTCCTTTTAAGAAATGGTTGATGTTGTTCACGTTACTCAGTTTTTTTTCACGAGATATATTGTATGCATGGCTTATCGTCCTCCATTGTATTTGATCGTGATACCCATTTTTGGAGTCACTTATGGGGGTGTCTCGACATATGGTAAATACAAACCTCAATTTTAGTAAGGCATATCACCCTCAGACGGATGGACAAACAGAGATTTTTAAACGCTCTCTTGGTAATTTATTGCATTGTTTGGTGGTAGATATTATTCGGACATTGGATTTGAAGTTCAGTCGGACTAAATTTGCTCACAATTTTCCAATTGATCGTAGTATGGAGTTTGTCCCTTTTCAGGTGGTATGTTCAATTGTGCCATGCAGTCAGCCAACTCATCAAAATTTGACGAACACAACAGCTTGGTACAAAGCCACGTCAAATGTTTATGGACATCTATTAGAGTTCAAAATTAGCGACTTTGCTTGTGCTATGCTCACAAATGATAGAATCTGGTACATGAGTCCAATACGCTTTCATCACGAAAAATTGATCCAGTTGAAATTGTGGAGAATATCAATCCTAGTGCTTATCGTTTGAAGATGTCTAGCCACATTCGTACCGCGGACATCTTCAATGTGAAGGACTTGGTACAAATTTGAGGGAAAATCCTCTCGATCCTCAAGAGAATAATGAGATCGTAGAAAGAGCCTTAGCATAGCTAGAAAATCTCTACTGAAGCAAGGGCTAGGCCTAGGCATTAATCTCCAGAAATGTTTATATTTATATTTTTTTATTTTTCATAGTTTTGACAATATTTTATTCCAAGTATTATTAGATTTTCTCATTCTCTAAATCATAAGTATTTTATTCCAAGTAACATTAGGTTTTCTTACTCGCTCTCTTTCTCTCTCTCTCTCTCTCATTCTATATTATTCTTGTTCTCAAGAACATTATTTCGTAAGTTCAATTCAATATTCATGAGTGAATCAACGAATTGTTCTTGAATACTCGTTCTCACGTTTCCGCTACGTCACTTACACAATCATTTTTATGGATAAAATTCTTGTGCATCACACAAGCTAAAAATCTAGTGAGAATGTCAGTAAGTTATTTCTTGAATTTCTTTTCTCAATTTCAACGTAAGTTAAGAAATAGATTTTATAATTTGGTTAGAATTTATTTATTACAAGTTGGAAATTGATTATTGATGTTTCACAAAACACTCAAACATAAAATCAACTTATCAAGTGATTCGAATGTAGTGCAGTGGTTAAGATTCCAAATCTCTGGTGTGTCGCTAGGGTTCAAATCATACCCTACCTTTATATGTCCCTATTTAAAAAAAACATGTCAACTTATCAACATAGATGCAACTCCATATTCGTTTCTTGTTTGCTGATTTGTATGATGAAGAGAAATCAATCCCACTGGACTTGATTTCACACATCTTCACATTTGTACTTGATCGCAACCTCTATCCGGATTAAACAATCTCCGTCTTCAAATTCATGCTAAATAGTAAATCTCGAACTAGTGATTCATGCCCTATGAGGTTCTACTTCGAGATGAGAGTGCTCATTCACTAAGGGTGCAGCCTTGGAGTCTGAGTCAGGACTTCATTGTAGTTTTTTGTGTATCAACAATGAACGCTTAGAAAGAATGGTTACTAATCGAGAAAAGAGGCCAGCTTCCTATTTTTGGATCTTCAAAACTCGTATTTGGTTATGGTCTAGTATTCTAATAAATAAAAGAAGACCAAAAAAATCTAGTATAGGCATATAGAATTCTAAAAGATTTAAGAAGATATGATAAATATTAGCATATATGTCTTGCAAGGATAAGGAAAATACTAACATCCATATCTAAAAAGGTTTTTGAAAGATAAACAAAATGTTATCAATTATTATCCCCCTTTCATAAACAATATTTCTTTCAAAAATAAAATCATACCTTCAATTGGAGATAAGATAAGAAGTGTTCTTAATGTAGTAAAGTTATTCATTAAATAAACATCAAAAGTATTATGGATACATTTGGAAATATTCAGATGACCCAAAAAAAAAACTTGGACAACCTTGAAGCAAGTCAATACTAGCTTCACCTACCTCTTATAAATTATACAGATTCTTCACATTATTTAAAAATACAATAAACCAGTCAGTACTTGATGACTTACCTTGTTTTACTCCAATAAGTATAACTACATAGAAAGTAAGTGAGCCAATATAAATAAGTGAAAATGACATATTTTCGACAAACTCAATCCCTTATATATCCATAATTTAAATGACCTTATTTTCCTTAGAGGTATAGTCGATTCCTCTTTAAGGGGTGAATATTAGGGAAAACGAAATGATGTAGATGAAAAGAGATTTTGGATTTTAGAAAATAGAGGAGTTCGAAATAGAGGAGTCTAAAGTTAGGGTTTCGGGTGATAGGTGACCTAGATTGTTCCATAAATGTTGTACTAGGAAAATTGATGGTATTACTATCCCTCCTCAAAATACTGGTACTCCTAAGATGACTTTATTGTTCCATCGGATGACTCATATTCTAATGTCATTTCTTATTACTCGGATTCAAACATCTCCTTTAAATGTTGATCTCTTAACTCCTGCGACTAAAAATTTGAGTAGGAGATACCTTATTTGAAGTCGTAAAGAACCAGATAGATTAGGATTCTCAAAATCGTCTTCTAATGTGATTTACCCTATCTCCGAATACATCTTTTATCACCACTTATCCCAATCTCACCTTACATTTGCACTTCAAGTGTCTTCTGTTCCTACTCTTAATTATTTTCAAGAAGCTCTTGAAGACCTTAAATGGAAATCGGCAATGGTAGAGATGATGAGTGCTCTCCAAAGAACTCTACCTAGGAGATTATCACACTACCTGGGGAAAAGAAGACTATAGGGTATAAGTGGTTCTTCTCTATGAAGTATAAGTCAAATGGAACTGTTGAAAGGTAGGAAACTAGATTGGTTGCGAAAGTTTATACACAAACACATGGCACTGATTACTAGGAAACCTTCACTCCAGTGGCCAAGATGAATATTGTTAGAGTTATTTTATCACTAGTAGTTAATCTCGATTGGCCACTAAGACAATTTGATTTAAAAAAACATTTTCCTTCATGGTGACTTGACAGAAAAAGTCTATATGGATCCAAGTCAAGCATTTATTCCTCTAGAAGTTAAAGTATGCTAGTTGAAGAAAGTTTCGTATGGCTTGAAGCAGTCAACGTGGTCTTGGTTCGGAAGGTTAATTTAGTTATTCAATGAAGAAATATGGGTCTGGGCAATCTTTCCAAACCACACTCTCTTCTATAAGAAAGATTGTGATGGTATTACTCTACTCGTTGTCTATGTTGATGAATATGATTGGTACACATAGCAATCCAAGTGAGATTGAGAAATTTCAATGCTATTTGGCCTTAGAGTTTAAAATGAATGATTTAGGTGTTATAAAACATTTTCTTGGCATTGAAGTATCTCGATCAAGCAATGGATCTTTCTTTCCCAAACGAAGTACATCTTAGATCTCTTAACAAATACTGGTCACTTGGCATGTGAATCTTTGATACTTTGATTGAGGTAAACCATGGCCTGCCTATTTACCCTAATCAAGTGCCTACAAACAAAGAAAGATATCAAAAACTTGTTAGAGAATTTATCTATTTGACTCACACAAACCCAAATGTATCATGAGTAAGCGGCAAGCATATACATGCAATCAACCATATATTGGCTTATTTGAAATCTTCTCTGGGTAAGGGCTTCTTTTCCCCTAAACGTGGGCATCTAGATATTGTAGGTTATACAAACTCTTACTTTGTTGGGGACAAGAATACGGGCATCTAGATATTGTAGGAAGTCTACGTCAAGATATGTATCATTTGCCGAGAGCAACCTTGTTTCCTAGGGAATAAAAAACAAAGTATGGTCTCTTTGTCTACTACTGACGCCGAATATCATGCTCTATATCATACGACTGCCGAACTTACATGGTTAAAGATTCTCTTGAGTGAGCTTGGATTTGGTCCTAAGAAACCAGCGGTTTTGTGTTGTGATAACAAAGTTGTTATAGTAATTGCAAATAATCCAGTACAACGTGATCGTACGAACCATATTGAGATTGACATGATTAAGGATAACCTTGTAGGGAATATTGAAGTACCATAGGTTAAAAGTAAGGAACAATTAGCGTGTATGATGACTCATGCTATTTGTAATGTACCATTCTATAAAGCTTTACACAAGTTGGGTGTATGTGATATCTATGAACCAACTAGAGGAGTGAGTTGAATAAATAGGTTTTATTAAATGATAGTTTTATATAGTTAAGTATATAACTATTCTAGAGGAAATGAAAACATAATCTTTTGCCTAATTTCTAATTATATTTTTATTAACAACTATGCACATTAAAATAAGAGCATAATAGGAAAGTAAAGAAATTAAATAGACACGATGCAAATAGAAAATGGGCTATATTTTGGGACTAATAGAAAAAGAAAATGAGTCTATCTTTGTGAGACGAGAGAGAGTACTTGATTAAATCTCCAAATAATAGTTTCTTATTTATGTCACACTAATAAATACACAAGACTCAACACACATGCGTTGAATGTGTTTTCTCTTAGTTATAATAAAATGTTTAGTGAGAATCGAAAAGAATTAAACAAAATACAGCAACTCAAACTTTGAGAACATTCTATTTCAAGCAAGATAGATTTGCTCAAACTTTAAGATCTCATGTAATAGTTTGCAACCTTTAAACTTGTGTCAACAAATACATAGAGATATTTGAAACTGTTGATGGAGTGGATTTTATTCAAGCATGATAGATCCTATTATGGATTTAATAATAAAATATCTGTTAGATTATTTAAATATGATGGATTAATCCATTTTCTTATTGGATCATCTAATATAGACAAATCTAATCCATATTTGATTCATTTACAATCTTGACATTATGAAATTTCAGTGCTAGATTTTATTATATATTTGATGTGTTGTAAGAGTCACAATAGCAAAAGTTTCCCACTTTAACAAGCAGGTGTGGGTTTTTGCCCTTTCCTTTTTCCTTCTAAATAGAGGAAACAAGCAGGTGTGGTTAAACTGTTATGAACTCGCGAGCCACGAGGAAAGAATTTATATATTTTTTAATGATGTGAATGACTATTATGTCCCTGATGAAATTATGTAATTACGATTGTGCCATTCGAAGTTTCCCTATAAATAGGGTTTCAGTTATTAATGAAATTCATTCCTGTGAATTCCTTATAATTCATTCTCTCTAAATTCTCTCTATTATTTCTATACTTTTATAACACGTTATCAGCACGAGTCTCTAACCCTTTGAGTAATATGAAAGAAGTATGCTCTACAGTTGCATCTTATAGATGATCTTCTGTATCAGAAACTGGATTATTACAATTTGAAATACTCAATTTTCTATAAAATCTCTCTCTGTCCCATTCTCTCTCTAAAAGCAGACAAGCACACCACAACCTCCGTTATAAAATACCTACTCCTACAGAGCAATCACAATACCAATGTCAATTAGTGGAATTTTCCAAGCCAAACACGACGAATACTAGTTTCAAAAAATTAAGTGACAAAATGGAAGCAAAAGGACGGAGAGGTATATATTATATATATTATATTATTATTTTATAATATAATAATATATTAAACTATAGCATTCGTTTTATCGAGATATAAGGAGCATATATTATCAAAATCAAATTTTCTCGACTCCATTATACTCGATTTAACGAGATCTTCGATTTGACACCAATATTGATAAGGTAAACTTTCAAAAATTTACAAATCAGTACCCCAACTTTTGAAAAAGTTACAAAAGGGTCCTTGGACTTGTGAATATTTACGTATTAATGCTTATAATGTCAAAACTTTATAAAGAGATATGTGCAGCGCCACGCACTTGCCAGTGACGCCACAAGAATCGTAGCGATTAGCGGCGGCAGTATGTATTAATGTTATATAAAGAAATATGTGTAGCGTCACGCACTTTGCCAGGCATCGCCAAAGAATCGTAGCGGTTGGCGAGATATTTCGATTCTAATCGCGTTTATTTTGACGATAATTATATTTTGAAGAAATAGTTAGAACAAATTTTCTTCTATAGATATTTAAGTCTCGCACTTTATTTACTGCAATACCTCCTACCTGATGATGGGTTCAACCATCACTAAACGGAAGATTTTATATATTTATGCAATTTATATGCTAAGTGAAGGGTAATACCTTCTACTAAGTAGACCCTACTCCCGAAGAAGTAGTTAATCATTATGCATTTTAATTCTGGCAATTTAAATTCCGTAAATTTATATTTATTGCAATAATTCCCATAAGGTAGGTTCGACCACCTATTGGAGGAAATTTAATTTCTGCAATTTAAATTTACGCACTTTAAATTTCGCATATATTTCCAATGTGGTGAGTTATATCACACGATTGGTATGCATATTTTCAATGTGGTGGGTTATACCACACGTTACGAATGCTTATTACAAATGTGGTTGGATTAAACCCCACAATTGGATAACTGATTTATATATGTTCGATATGAATATTCTATTGATATTAAAGAAGAGATTTGAGCAAGTGATGCCAAAATTTACCGTTGTATGTATTGATGAAGTGAAATTGCTCAAAGAATCCCATTGTGATAAAAGAGAAAGAAAATATACCGTTGTGAAAAATCTCATTATGAGATTAGTATATTGTGATATGATGAGAAATGCTCTTAAAGAAGCATTTAATAAAGGAATGTTCACTTTCCACGTCTATTGAATATTGATGGAGAAAATTGAGTAAGTGGTACCTGAAGTTACCATTGGATAAATAGATGAAAGTAAAATGCTCAATAGATCCCATGTTGATAAATCAAAGAAAATATATCGCATGGAAAGATTATATGAAGTAATCTCATCGATGATATGAGATTGTATTAATATGAGAATAAAATGCTCTTGAAGAAGTATAATCACTAAGATTTCTGTATTTAAATAAAGCCAACATGATATTATTATTATTACTCCAGAAGAAGTACAAAACAGTCGAAGTGGAACATATTGAGAATATCAAAGATGGCAATAAACACTCGAAAATATAAAAATGCGAAAAGAAAATACATATTGAACCCATAAATGAAGGGTGCGTTTCGAGAGTATAAATACTCCGTAATTTTGCCACCCTCAACATCAGGGTTCATAATGAGATATTTAAAGGATCCGAATTTCTTTTTCGCTGACACGATGATGCTGTGGCCGATGGATGCAGGCTTCCACAGATTCTTGAACATATGCATGAAATTTGATGAGTAGTTCATCAACAGATTACTAAGCGTAAATAAGTATTTTTCTCATTGAATGAGAGATAAACTTATTATCTACACTCTCGATCTAGGAACGCTAGTAAGCCATCAAAGAAATGGTTAATATTCAACAAACCTATTGGTTTGACATGAAAGTTCCTTTGTGCCAACGAGGCTATATTGAATATTTCCTCCGAAGATGTTGTAGCCGCTGGAAGGACAATGAAAGCATCACTATTATTCATCATATACATCATGCGGATGTGGATGGATTGCGCTTGTAGCACCAACCTGCTGGACCCATGGTAGAACGGCTCCAATTCGAGTATTAGATCCAACTAAATGGAAAGGTATTACACTCAAACTCTTATTCCCCATGATGGTGCGGCCATTATAAGTCTAGCTAAAAGTTTGTTGTTGGTTCCTCCATATAGTATATTGATTTCTTGTCTCCCTAACTCTTTTACGAGTCGGTTTGCCATATCCACATATTGGATATGGCCTACCAATTTAGATCCACCAAGAATACATACGGTTTTAATCATGAGGTAAAGGTGACTTGTATGAGATGATTCTAAAATCTCCATATCCATCTCTACTCCTATCTCTCTTTTTGCACTATACTTTTAATGTATGAACATGAGAGATATATGAATCCCTCTATTTAAAGAAAAATTTTCAAACCAATAATTGATTCTACTATTTACTTTTTGACAAATATGAAAGAGGAAAAGGCAGAAAAATTTTAGTGAAATGACATATACCTGTCGGTGATTGAAAAATAATATATATATACATATATATATATCTTAAAATTGAAAAACGATATTTACAAATAAAAGAAATATATTGATCTTTGTTATTACACCAAGCTTTCTTACATAAATATGGGAAAATCATTATACTAAATTTTTCTACTAAATTTACAAACAGGATCTTCTAAAGTAAGTTTTTCAAGACTGTAACGCATTTGTTGATCTTTGAATTTGGCCCATAAGGCCATTAGCTCACCTTGTGCGTGTCCACTAGGATGTGTCTCAAGAGCACATTGAATATCATCCAAAGGCTCCTTACTTAATCCATCTTTAATGAATGTTATTTTATCTTCTCGGTTTACGGACAAGTACCCCTGATTTACATCGAGTGTCACATGTCCACCGAGCACACTTGTAGCATCCTCCTAATCTTTTTGCTCTCCGTTTCTTTGAAAAACTACTTTTACCCATACCAGGCATGTATTTAGAAGGAATTGAAACCTCACCAGATAATCGAACCTTTGCTTCAATCAACCATCGGATATCTTGTGGGATACCCTTATTCATTAGCATCCTCAACCTTTCAAGCCTACTTCGATAAATCCTTTTTAGGATTTTGATCGGTAGTGATGGATAGTATTTTCGAAGATTTGAGAGCAAATTATCCATTATTATATATGGACCATTATTATGGTAAATACTGTAAGTGCCCGGATAATTTATAAACGCGTATGAGGTAAGGCTCCGCGTTGGAACAGTATCGAAACATGAAGCGTATGTGCTAAGATTCCACGCTTGAATAGTGATGTGTAATAATGCTACCGAAACATGATGGAATATGTCGGTGAGCTATACATATGATGAAAGAAATAAATCATGTTGAGCACTATACAGATACTAGTGAAATCGATATAAGAATTTACTGAACTAAAAGTTCAATAATACTCGTTTGCAGAACCGGACTGACCATCCCGGTTTAAATAATTATTGAAATCAATATTTCAAGTGAATTCTTCAATGATTGTTCTCGATAAATGATGAAATCATTACTAGCCAATATTGGGAATAAATCCCAAATATATCTGGAATAAATGATGAGAAATATGGGCCCACTCATCCTCCATGTGGACTACTAGATATTATGATATGGATCCACTAGATAGTCACATGTGTATATGATTCGTAATTTGAAATTTATTTAAATATTTGCTCACTAGTATGAGCATGATTTCCAGATTTAATG
Organism: Jasminum sambac; assembly: GCA_018223645.1. NCBI lineage: Eukaryota > Viridiplantae > Streptophyta > Magnoliopsida > Lamiales > Oleaceae > Jasminum > Jasminum sambac. The sequence goes on from CP073640.1 coordinate 38,122,049, forward strand.
ATAAAACTAGTAAATGTATATCCCAATACTTGAATAAATCACGAAGGATTGAGTATGCATACAAGTGGGATATTATGTGGCAAAATATTTAAAGTCCTCCAATAAATTACCAATATCGAGAATAGAATGCAAACTATATAAATTCTCATATTAAGGCTGAATGATGAGAACATATATGAGTTTTAGTGTTCTAAATTTTCTTAGCATGAGGGGGAGTATTAAAGGCTGAAAATGATATGTGAAAAGCATCATACTATATCCTCACAATTGAAATATGAACTTGAAGTTCAAGGATGCATGAAAGATTATGAACAATCGTATATATCAGTTAGGATGCTTTGATAAGTTAATATTGTTAGAAATGTTGATATTATAAGAGTTCCCCAATCATATATATCAAAGCAAATTGTAAAAGATGGTCTTAATAACGGAGGCATATACTCTTGAAGAGTATATAGACATAACTATATTGTGTAATCCTACAAGAGGATTGATAATGAGATATCTCGATAAGTTATGTCGATATGGGGAAAGAAATAAAATTGAAAGTGTTGACACACTATGAAAAGATAGCGCTACATACTATCAATAATAGTGAGGATATTAAAATCCATCGAAAATGTCGATCTTTGAAATATATGCCCTTATGATTAAAGTGTTCATGCAGGTTTAATGAGAAATGAGAATGAAACTCTTGAAGAGGTTTCAAATGTATTATTGTATCAAGCAGATGCAACGGCTCAAAATATCTATATTGATATTGTTGAGAAATTCATATGTTGTACTCTTTTCCTTGATTGATGTTTTTGTCCCAAAAGGGTTTTTCTCAAACAAGGTTTTTAATGAAGCGACCCAATCTCAACTACTATGAAATCTCGAGAAGAGATTTAGGTATATATCTCGATATAGTGAGAAAATGAGATCAAGTTTGTTGATTGCATATATACACTAAATATAACATGATATTGTATAACATCTAAAATTTCATTCACGTGGAAATGAATGAAGAGTATGAACCAATGTATATGATACTCATACAAATCTATGAAATATTTTGAAATGCTTGCAGCATACTTGTATAAAATACGCGTTGCACTCTTTTTCCCTTGACTGAGGTTTTATCCCATTGGGTTTTCCTAGCAAGGTTTTTAATGAGGCAACATTAAAGACGTATTCACATGAATAATGTACTCTTTTTCCTTCATTAGGATTTTTCCCACTGGGTTTTTCCTAATAAGGTTTTAACGAGGTATATTCATGGTATATTGAGGACAACAAGAGAAATCGATACAGTGTATCTATTGGATCAAGTTATAATAGAGGCAATGATTTAGATTCAAATAATGATGATATTGAAATCCTTTACCAGAAGTAAGGATATCCGTCCTCAAGATATGAAATCAGATAGAGTAGCTGTACTCTTTTTCCTTCGATCAAGTTTTTTCCCACTGGGTTTTCTTGACAAGGTTTTAATGAGGCAGCACGTGAATACTCCTATACCGCTAATAGACATCAGGGGGAGCAATGTTTTGATGAAGCAGTATACAACCACTCCAAACTTTTCTACAATCAGTTTGGAAGTTTTTTCCCATTGGGTTGTTCTCCAAACAAGTTTAGAAGACATTTGTATTAATAGTCATTCAAGGGGGAGTGTTATGAACTCGCGAGCCACGAGGAAAGAATTTATATATATTTTAATGATGTGAATGACTATTATGTCCCTGATGAAATTATGTAATTACGATTGTGCCATTCGAAGTTTCCCTATAAATAGGGTTTCAGTTATTAATGAAATTCATTCCTGTGAATTCCTTATAATTCATTCTCTCTAAATTCTCTCTATTATTTCTATACTTTTATAACATAAACCTTATTATTGCCTATTTTAATTTAAATATTCTTTTTCTTTTTTTTTTACAAGTTTTTTTGCATTTGTATTTTTCATTTTAAACTTTTTATTTTTCATCTTTTTTTCTTACAATTTGAAATTTCTATTTTGTATAATTCTCCAATGCTTATAATTGAATTCAATAGTAATGTAATTTTACGTTTTTGAATAATTTTTTTTCTAGAAATGTCAAATGTGTACAATAGTGGTTTTTTTCTTTTTCTTTTTCTTTTTTTTTTTTTTGGGAAGATATAAGTTACACCAAATCTATACTACTAATTTGAGACTTGAACTTGAGACCTCTAAATCTTAGAGCCTTAACTTTTGTCCTCATAATCAACCGGATAAAGTCTTGATAGCACAATAGTGTAACTTTTAATGTAACTAGTGAACAACTACGTGCGATGCACATTATTTTGTAATTTTTTATAAGCTCCTTTAAAATGCAATTTCTCTTTTCAATAACATCGTAAAATTTGCCAATTGTTTCATTGAATATCGTTGCTTGCATTTTAATTCCCTAAGAAAAACTAACTTATCAAATGTTAAATACCAATCATTTAGCAAACACAACTCAAATCGAAAAAACAAACATATATATATATATATATATATATATATATATAGATATAAATGTTTGTAATCAACCACAATAGTAGCGTGTAGTAAAACCAACCCGGAAAAACTCTATCAATTAAGATTAGCTTCAAAATATTGGTTCTTCGTTCTTCTTTGTAATATGTTCCATTGAAGTTTTTCGGGCAACTCTCACTTTGATGGATGACACATTGTCACGCAATAATAGCTCTCGTATAATATTTGCCTCCATAATATCAAATATTGTATTATATGTAAATATGTTATGGGGAAATTGGTGATTACTTGAAATAAAATGATTTGGGGTGGTGGATTTAAATAGTTGAGCTTCACACACATTAAGTTCAATATATATTAACTCAATTTTTTAGGGACACACAATCATTCTAATTGCATACACTGATAAACGTTGGGCTAGTATTAATTTGCTATATCGGTAGTATAAACGTGGGGCTAGCACATGCATGAATCTTCGTCACCATGAAAGTACATTACATGGCAATTAGAAACTGATACATCATTAATCTTTATTAATTATAGTAAAATTAAAGTCACTTGAAGTGAAAATTATTTTTTGGACCATATTACCCCAACTACATTTGATTCATTACAAATATATATCCTCACACAAACATAATTGAATATATTTAATATATTTATCCGTTTCTAATTGCCATGAAATGTGATTTCATGGTGAGAAAGATTCATGCATGTGCTAGCCCATCATTTATGCCCTCACACAAACATATGTTGAATATATGTAATATTTATCATATGTTAGATGTAAAAAGATTTACAATTGATAAAGTATTTGTCGATCAGTTGTTTAGCTTGCCTTTTTTTACACGACCTTCGTGCAATGATATTAAATGTAACTGCATGACACTCATTATTAATACTTTTATTTTATCTCAGTTAGCATATGTAAATGTTATATCATTCAATGTATTTTTGTGTGACGGCATAAACGATGGGGTAGCACATGCATGAATCTTTCTCACCATGAAATCACATTTCATGGCAATTAGAAACGGATAGAGATATTAAATATATTCAATGCATGTTTGTGCGAGGATATATATTCGTAATTAATCAAATGTAGTTGGGTAATACGATCCAAAAAATGATTCTCACTTCAAGCGACTTTTAATATATTAAAGATTAAAGATTAAAGATAAAAATATATTACATGCTGTAGTTTAAAAGTCAAGATTAAATCTAAATTTCTTGCGGTTCAGCCCTTTAAGTTTGAAATATCAAAATTACCGTCCTTAAATTTTTTTGGTTTCATTGTAATTGTAATATATTACTAATGCATTGTAATGCATTACATATAATTTGTTAGACATTACAAATACTGTGTAATTTGCTACATATTCTCCATAGTCCATTATAGATTCTCGGGAATAGACTTGTAACTTATTACAAGTTTGTTGCACTCGTAATGCAAGCCATTACACTTGCTTGTTTATAACATATTACATGTATTTTGTGATGTGGCAAAAATGGTAGAAGAAAAGGAAATGGTTTGAACGGGTTTGAACGCAGCATCATAAGGGAACACAATGGCCTACAAATACACCGAGGATGGAAAGGAAGGGCGGCCGTGGGGTGGGGGGTGGGTGAGTGGGGGAGGGGAGTGGTGTTGGAGAATTTGCGCCGTGTGGGTAGAGTGGTTGGACCTCTACAAAGTTTCAGCACATAACCTTTGTTTTCTTGTTCCTTTACGTTACTCGTCTGTGGATACCTTTGATTCCCTAAATTATCAAATAATATTAGTCTGAATTTGTTATCACTCCAATTTGTAATCAACCTTATCATTTAATCAAGTCATTCCTGGCTTCCAAATGGGGCAACGAGTAGCAGTTAATAACAACAATATAGAGAGGATTCAGAATTTATATATCACATTAATGATTATGTTGAAATGTCACAACACTAGTTCTGCTGTCTGAGGCTGTCCATCTAAGATATGTGATATTCCAGAGTCCAGGCTTAGCCCTTGTCTTTGCAGCCTATACCTTCTAATAGTTTCATGGCATGGAGAGAAAAACTCATGCTTAAGAGCTTCGTCTGCACTAATCCTCAATCTTGGATTTACTGTTAGACACTTGTCAACAAGATCAAAAAGTGAACTTGGTATAGATTGCAGGAAATCTGGTCTTCGCGTATTACGTTCACACCAATCTCGAAGTTTTATAGATGGCAAGTATTTGACATCAAACAAGTCCTGTTTTGACAAGAACGTTCTGAGTCTAAAGTACACTACGGAAATGAAAACTTTTGTTATGGTACCCATTTGGGCACATGTCTACCAATCTACATGGATGTGGGATCCATAGTGCATCTTACATAACATCTGTGCAAACCATTGGGTATGTGCTCAAATGGGTACCATAATTTTTTCTATGAATTAAATGAGTTGGAGTGAATAATAATAATAATAATAATAATAATAATAATAATAATAATAATAATAATAATAATAATAATACCGGTGGGAACAATGATTCATGGTCGTGTATCTTAGCTACTTCCCATAGATCTTCACTGCCTCTCAACTTTGCAATTTCCTTTATATTCCTGTTGATTTTACAAACAATGTTGAGTATATTCTGCATGAATTAAGTTAAATTAAGTGGCGTTGTTCTTACTGATCAGGATGACCAACAAAAGGCGTTCTTCCAATCATCAAGTATAGTAAGGTGACTCCAGCTGACCAAACATCAATCTTGGGGCCTTGATGTTGAGATCTGAACAACACCTGCAAAAATCAATGCTCGTTGAACCATTTAAATAGACTGTAAAGTGCATTGTTTAAGAAGGGAAGCTAAGGTGACAGAATTTATTAATTTAATTAATGACAGTGATAACGACAAGGAACACAAAATTGTTTGTCATGTTTGTTGAGTTGAACATTATACTACCAAAAGACCAGTATTTTGAAAATTAAGTGCTTATTTTGTAAAATTATTTTCATCATTGCCTTTTTCTGTGCTCATCTTTAATATCCAACACTACAAACAAGAATATTATTTTTCACGTGCGTCTGTAGAATTCCTTACTTTTTTTAACTGCGCATTCCTCGACCAAAATTACTTTTCTTTTGAAAAGAAGCTGAGTCAAACAAGCTATAAGTAGCAATAAGATGGGAAATATAGGCGGGTTTCTTTCAATGCATAGCTTACCATATCTTGAGATTGGTTTTTCATCATCCTACATCTACAAATATTACTACATTCAGAAATGCTTTACATTCGAATTTGTTCCGGAAAAGCATGAACTTCAATAACTAATGAAACAACAATGTAAAAATGTCGGCGCGACTGTAAAAGTTATAAGTAAACAGGAAGAAGACAACTAGGCACTAGCAATTACCTCTGGAGCCCTGAAACCCTTGGTTCCAACACATGGGCCTTCTCGCTTGTGCTTCCCATCCTCTATGAAATGAGAATGCTGTTAGTCGTCGTACAGATCTTATTCTCTGCCATCTAAGGCCAGTTAGCTAAGAAGATTGGACTCCTAAATGCTTAAGAAATGAAAGGCATACCTTTGTTTTTTAGTGATCCAGTACTGCGAATGGCAATTCCAGTTGCATTCAGAGGCATTGGAGTTCGATAAAAGAATTTACCGTCAACTTTTCCAGGAGGTGCAGCAACTCTTTTTCTCTTAGAAACAGGAACATTTTCTGATTTTTGATTTGCACCATGAAGTGCCTCCTGAACCAAGCTAATCAGTTCTTTTCTTCCTTGGCTGGGTATTGGTTCTCTCAAGTTTTCGGCAGATGGAGTTCTTGCACTTGTTGCATCCTTTGCAGAGGTTATCCCAGACCCATCAGCACCTTGGCTTTTGATGATATTCCTACTGCCAGAGTTGGTGAAAATCTTGGCCGGATCAGATTTTCTTTTCACGTTTCTCGGTGATAGAAGGGGCTTGGAGCTTTTCCCGGCATCATGATTGGCTGCTTCCGGGACGTTCGTATTTAGCAGCCTCTGATTTCTTGAAGGAGTTTGAGATTTTGTACGTGGAAGGGGAATGTGATCAAAGCTAACAATACGCCCCGCTTTGAAATTAGAAGTAAATTATAGATATCAGTGTCCAATTATTAAAAAATGGTGAATATACATAGGAAAAGGGCACAACTAGAATTTGTATCCTAAAATAACATCTGAGGGCCGAGGGGTTTGTCAGAATTCCATATTATCATTTGGAAACTGCACTTAACCTGTTTCAGAAGTTACATGATGAAATATTGCTCACTGACACATAAAATTTGCTTGAACTTGTCCCAAAAAATGCATAGAGCAAAGAATATCAGTGAGGAAGATTACTTACCACTAGTGCTCCCATATTTCTGGTGCAAATCCTGTTGAAGAATAGATTTAGAGCAAACTATGAAGTATCAGAATATGCATTTTGAAGAACTTTACAAGGATAAAGTGTCAAAACAGGCAATATTTGCTTGTTTCAAAAGCTATTTTTGAAAGGCGGTAAAGCCACTTTACAATAATTATTACAAAAAAAAAAAAAAAAAAAGAAGTGGAAAAGTCAAAATTTGTATGCTTGAAACCGCCATTGCCAAACCGCCAAAGTTATCTATAAATAGACGTGACTCCATTCTTGAATTACAATCCATCCCAGAGATTACAAGTCCCATGTAATCCCATGTGCTGAGTTACAAACCCGTTGTAATTCCACAATTGGGAGATAAAGATAGAGAGTTTTGGAGAGCTAGAGAGCAAATAAGTTGTGAGATTTCTCCTAGTATTTCGTGTTCTTTCCTTTATCAAAGAGAAAGTGTTTTCTCCTAGTATAAGAGAGAAGTTATCGTCAATTGTGCTCTCCTTATATTAGAGAGAAATTGTTGTAATCTTTTTGTTATAGTGAAATCTTTCTACAGTTTGCCCGTGGTTTTTATCCCAAATTAATTTGGGAGTTTTCCACCTAAAAATCTCGAGTTTCTCGTTTATCTCATTTCTACTTCAATTGCAAGTTTATCTCCAGTTCTACAACAATCCTAACAAGTGATATCAAAGCGCCAGATTTGTAGTCGGTTGTCGTGTTACAATCAGATCCAATTAAGTGGAAAGGAGATATCTATAAAAGATAGCGACGAAGTACAAAATAGAGAAGTTCAATGGGAATAATTTCTCATTGTGGAAAATGAAAATAAAAACAGTATTGAGAAAAGATCACTGCTTGGCGGTAATTGGAGAAAGGCCCGATGAGATCACTGACAATAGATGGATGGCAATGCTATTGCTAATCTACATTTAGCACCAGTAGATGGAGTATTGTCAAGTGTAGGGAGAAAAAGACAGCAAAAGAGATTTAGGATACTCTCACAAGGTTATACGAGGCCAAATCACTACACAACAAGATCTTCCTGAAGAAAAAGTTATACACCCTTCGGATGATGGAGTCAACTTCGGTGACAGACCACATCAATACCCTTAATACTCTATTTTCACAGCTTTCAACAATGGAGCATAATATAGAGACAGGTGAACATGCTGAAATTCTACTTCAGAATCTACTTGATTCGTATGATCAACTCATTATCAACTTGACCAACAATCTGGAGATACTAGTCTTTGACGATATTGTAGCTGCGGTTCTTGAAGAAGAAAGTCAGCGCAAAAGTAAGAAGATAGACTAGGAAACGCACATAAGGCTGAAGCTTTAACGATGGCGAGAGGTAGATCAACGAAACGTGACCCCAGTGGGAGTCAAAATCAGAGTAGATCAAAGTCAAGAAGTAAGAAAAATGTCAAGTGTCATCACTGTGGCAGAAATGGGCACTACAAGAAAGAGTGTTGATATCTCAAGAAGAGTGGAGAAACCAAAGGTAAAGGTCCTGAGACATCAAAAGCTCAGGGTTGTGTAACAAGTACTTCGGATGAGGACGAATTATTATACAGCGAAGCAATTACAGTTGTTGAAGGCATAATAAGGTTCACCGACGTGTGGCTTATGGATTCAGGAGCTACATGGAGAATGGTTCCACCGATATGAACCTATCTCAGGAGGATCCGTGTTTATGGGAGAAGATCATGCCTTGGAGATTGCTGGTATTGGTACTATCAAATTGATGATGTATGATGGTACAGTTCGCACCATCCAAGAGATACGGCATGTGAAAGGTTTGAAGAAAAATCTATTGTCATTGGGACAATTAGATGGTATTGGGTGCAGTACCCATGTTTGAGATAGGATCATGAAGATCGTTAAATGCACGCTTGTGGTGATGAAAGTAGAAAAGATAACAGCAAATCTGTACATGCTTAAAGGTGAAACACAACAAGAAAAAGTGTCAACTGCGACAGTGAATTCGAGAAAATATGTGACGATGATGTGGCATCGTAAGCTTGGCCACATGTCTGAACGAGGTTTGAAGATTCTCTCAGAAAGAAAGCTTCTGCCAGAGCTCAAAAAGGTATCTTTACCATTTTGTGAGCATTGTATTACTAGTAAACAGCACAAATTGAAGTTCAGCAATTCGACTGCTAGAAGTAAAGCTATACTTGAATTAGTTCATTTTGACGTTTAGCAAGCACCGGTTATGTCCCTATGAAGTGCCAGATACTTTGTATCATTTATTGACGTTTAGCAAGCACCGATTAGTTCAGAAGATGTTGGGTGTATCCAATAAGAAAGAAGTCAAATGTGTCTGAAGTTTTCAAAATCTTCAAAGCACGAGTTAAACTTGAATCTGAGAAAAAGATTAAGTGTTTGAGGACAGATAATGGAGAAGAATATACTGGCGATGAATTTGATAGCTTCTGCAAATAAGAAGGTATCAAAAGACAATTCACGGTGGCACACACTCCACAACAAAATGGAGTAGCAGAGCGGATGAATAGATCCTTGTTAGAAAGGACAAGAGCGATGTTGAGAACTGCAGGATCGGCCAAATCATTTTGGGCTGAAGCAGTCAAGACCGCCTGTTATGTAATCAATCGGTCACCATCAACCGCAATTGATCTGAAGACTCCAGTGGAGATGTGGACGGGTAAGCCAGCCGATTATTCTCGCTTACATACATTTGGAAGTCCTGTATATGCTATGTACAACGCCTAAGAAACATCGAAACTGGATTCGAAATCTAGAAGATGCATTTTCTTAGGGTATGCTGATGGTGTTAAGGAGTATCACCTGTGGGATGCTACTGCCCACAAGGTAATAATCAACAGAGACGTTGTATTTGCAGAAGATAAGGTACAACGCGATGATGGCACTTCTGAGAAGAAACCAGAGAAAATAAGTTGTGAGATTTCTCCTAGTATTTCGTGTTCTTTCCTTTATCAAAGAGAGTATTTTCTCCTAGTATAAGAGAGAGGTTATCATCAATTGTGCTCTCCTTATATTAGAGAGAAGTTATTGTAATCCTTTTATTATAGTGAAATCTTTCTACAGTTTGCCCGTGGTTTTTACCCCAAATTAATTTGGGGGTTTTCCACGTAAAAATCTCGTGTTTCTCGTTTATCTCATTTCTACTTCAGTAGCAAGTCTATCTCCAATTCCACAACAATCCTAACAATTTTAACAATCACATTTTCTTTTACTTATTTTTAACCACCTACGCCACAAATAATATTATTTTGCACGCTTCTGCATAAAGCTTTTTACTTTCTAACCCCCCTTCTGCCAAAATATCATTTTTTCCCCGCAGAACTTTTTATCAAAATTCAGACAAACTATAAATTTATACAGATTTGCTCACCAGTGCAAGATTAAAATCAATGAGATAACCCTTGTTCACCTTCCGGGAGAAAAGAAAGTTGCCAGGTTTAACGTCTCTGTGGACAATGCCCTGTAGTTATGAGAAGACTCTGTAAATTCATCTTGCTCGTGGAAAAGCTTTACATTACATTCTTATATTATAAATAGATCTGCTCTCTTAATATCACCTGCTTATGTAGACAAGCAAGGGCTTTGAACATACAAAAGCCATACCACTGGAGCTGATGGATATCTATCTCTCTCTTCAAGACCTTAAGGATAAAACAGAAGTATAAGAAAATTTATCAATTCACACGTACTAAGTATGGATTAAAGGGGGGAAAAAAACTATTTTAAGATACCTCCGGTCGATCGTGTTCAACATGCTCAAGAACAAGACAATCAGAATTCGCTCTCTTGAATGAGCATTCATATTTAATCACAAAGCTTTTCCCCCTAATGTAAAGTATAACCCAAAAAGTCAAGATACATCGCATGCGTAAAGAAGAAAATACATAAGATCAATACATGTTTTATTACCCAAAGCGCTCCAGCATCTTCAGCTCGTTGTGCACATGATGTCTGTTAGCATTGACATGAGGACCTGAAAATAGAAAATCCAAATAACTGAAAAGTGAAAACTGTTGCATTTTATAAGGTAATATGATATTACTCAAACGGCAATCATGACATTCCACTTTTCTGCTTTAACAAAACCTAGGTTGTGAAGTCAGAAATTGAAGCAACCAGCAAGGTGATAACAAGATAGAAAGATCTTAATTGCACAAAAGCATCAAGAACAGGTCATTCACAGAACTGTTGCTTAAATTCTGCCTCAGGCCCTCAGCCCAAAATAAAAATTCCGATGGGGTTATTCCATGCAAGTGGCATTGGAATCAAATGAGCATTTTGTAAGATCGATTAGGTCTTAGCAGTCTGGTACTAAATAATAGAACCATTTTCTTAAGTGAACGTCAATTGAGATAACTAATAACTGGAGGAAAAGAAGCATTGTTCTGGGAAGGAAGGAACGATTAAAGACCGAGAATACGAAGAGTTGTCATTCGTATAACATGTTTTCAGCATCCAGGATAATTGTGGATATTGGGCTTTACTATCTTAACAAAAGCACTCCCCTAGTCGGCTTAATAATGACTAACGGGAAGAGATCATAAAATGCTTTCTCTGAATGAGATGTTCGAAGTGTCTTAATTGAGCTCCTAAATAAGAACCATTGAAGAATTTGTTTCATCCATGCCTCTACTATATTGTAAAGCTTCATGTGAAGGAAGTGGTCACTATTCTTCATATGTTTCCTTTTCCACTCTGTCCAATAAATTATTAGGAAAATAACAAATCCTAAGCATGAAATGCTGGCTAAAATTATCAGGTTAATTAGACTATCTAGAAGTATTTAACCACATCAGAATTATAGTATTTAGTATCTGATTATCATTTTCAATTTTGCACTCATGCGACAGATGTAGCATGATATCTATAATCAAGAAGAGCAGGCTACATAAAAGCAAAAGGTGCCCTACATTTGATAGCAAATACAACACCATCAGTCTTTCTTCTTGCCCTATAAACGGTGCCATAACCTCCTGCAAAAACAATTGTGAGATGGGAATATATTCAATGAATTCACATCAAAGGACTTATTTTCAGAAAGATGTGGATTAGAGGTCATAGGTCACTGAAGCTATCACACCTGAACCCTCTTCTTCTTCAACAATAAACGATTCAAAGTCTGGAAACGTTTTTGCCTCCATTTGGTTCTGAAAAACAGGCATATATATCAGCTTTACATTTTTTTAGTATAATTTTCAATAATTCGAAAATTTAACCATATACTGTAGAAATGACGAGATGTAGAGATGGAGATAGACTTTCCAATTTCATGTCAAGATTTTACACATTGCTGTTGTACTCATACTCCGGCCATAAATGTAGCATACCTTCTCTTTAGTGGAGCTTTGCTTCTTATCTCTTTTAAACTGCTGCAGCACCACAGGAGGATCGAAATACTCGTTATTCTCCATGGTTTTGCAGGTGGCTTGAACTCCAGAATTTTCAGGATCCTTCTGGAAAGATTTCGTGGAGGATTTTGCCAACTGCTTCAGTGTGTGTCTGTGACTCTGTAGCGGCATTTCCATTCTCAACTTATGCTGATTATTTTCTACTTTATTGAGCCGTGTGGTAGTGATCTCTCCAAGATCACATTTCAGAGATTGATCCAAATAGGTTTCAGCAATGTGCAGATTTTCATTATTTCCTCTGCAGCTACCAGAATCGTTTAATGGCTCTTGAACTACCTTCTCCATAACTTTTATGTCCATAGTATCTGGCTTACAATCACGATAAACAGCCTTAGTCTGTGGTTGGGAAACTTTCATATTCTGAACTACTTCTATACAGGGTTTGGCATTAAGATTTACACTGACAATGGAATTTATAGCATCCACCTCTTGATCTTCACTCATTTCTAGATTTTCCAGTGCAGCAGGTAGGAATGAGAGCTCTGCATGAGGCATTGGATTCATAAAGCTACTTGTTAAATTTGGTTTGAGAAAATATGTTGCACAAAATTGATAATCAGATCCGTTGTGTTTTGCACATCCAAGCCCTTTCCCGTTTAGGTTCTCTGCCATCTGTTTATAAACATGTTTGATATTGTCAATTTCATAACTCAATTGTCCAACATTAGGACTGACTAAAAAGGAAGTTCTGGACTTGACTTTCTGCAGTTGTTGGCAATCAGATGCCATGACAGATAAAATACTAGATGTTGGCTCCATGTTTTGGCTCAATCTGCAACCCATGAAGCAAGCCTGCAAAACAATTTGGTTGGAATTGTTGAAGAGGTTTACCTTCAGTTTAATAAAACAGAACAAGATGCAAAATGAAAATGAAAAGATTAGATGCTGTAAAGAATAAATGAGAAACAAGAAGCTTAAGACGTGAAATGTCAGAGTAACGCAAAAACGAAAGTTGAAAGCAGAGAAACCCATGAAAAAAATAACTCATGCATTATATATTCATTAGTTGGATGCACACAGTCCCCAGATTGCCTACATTTATGGACAGAGAGAGAAAAAGACAGAGTATTAGACTTCGATGAATGTTATTAGAAGAATATAAGAATTCCAATTATAATGGATGATGAATTAGGAAACGTAAAAATTAAAATTTAATAGGCATACAACATTAGAAGTAAACTTGTCCAATCGGCCTAACGCTCACGAAGTTGAGAGAGAATAGGATGGAATCTGACTGAATGCTCAATGACTGGGGACCCTTGAATTCCAATAACTTGATTTGAGCGTTGCATAATTAATGTGTACAAAGTGCCTGTTTGATGATCTTTGCACCTTACTTTTCCATCTTATTGAGCTAACATTATCCAAACATTCCGTGTTTAAGCATGGTGCAGGCATTTGAATTGGCTTGTGCATATCACTTCTATACGATACAGTTATTACACGTGATGACACAGAATTAAATTGAAAAAACAGACACTTTCTCAAGATCCAACCATGTTTCACGGGATTCAAATTTTCCTGGTGAAAGCTTGTGACATAACTTGGTGTAGACAGAATATGCCTTTATATTAAAGGCCAAAAGGTCAAGCATTTCATTCTCTGGTCTAAATTAACCATTGCAGCTTTGGTTGGAATGAAGTGTAAACACACCGAAGGTACCTTATTTCAACTTCCTATTTCAACTTTGAGAAAGTACCTTATATTATTGATATGGCAATTAGACAAAAATCTATTGCTAAGCCTTTATACACTCCCTAATGAAAATTGCTGTTGAGTACCCTCACGGAGGCATCCACTGCAGCTAATTTAACACGTTAGAAGTCAAAATTTTGCAATTACCTCTCCTGAGGGATTCTCAATCTCATTGTATACTTTTGGCTTCTTAGTCTTCTCCCCTGCAAACAATAAAAATAATAGCTAATCAATGTCAATTTCAAACTACCAACTCAGATGCCAACTCAAAATACAAGAGAGAGAGAAAATGAAAAATAAAATAATATTACCGAACATGTCCAAGAAACGTCTTTTATCCACCGGAAAATGCTCCTCATCCAATCTCAGCTTCTTCCTCTTCCTATAATAAGTCCTTAGTGTATCATTTAGCCTAGTATCTCGTTTCCCAGTCCCCCGTGGCACAGACTCCGAAATCAAATTCAAATTCGCAGAGATCGCATGAGCATTTGCAACAAATTGCACGATAGCCCCAAATCCAACTGTTGATATTGTGACAAGTTGACAAGGAGTCAAACTGATAGGAGAGTTAGGGATTGAGCAGAGGAATCGGATTTGAGCCGAACTTGGACAAAAGAGCGTGCATTTAGACGCAAGCTCAGCAGGAGCCTCGGGGACCCCGTAGGCGAGTAAAACACCAACAATATGCCAGGCCTTCTGTGAATCAGTGATGGTAGTGAGTTGACTCGTCGCGAGTTGGACGCTGAGTTGTGAACTCTCCGGCTGAGTTTCCATAACCTCTTAGATCTGAAAATGATTGACCATATGAAGATTTCGCGGTGTGTACTCTGTCCTGGGGAAAGAGAGAAGGGCGGGATTGGCAGAGCGGGAAATGGGAATCTGCGATGGGGAAGGTTTTGAGAAATGAAAAGTGGCACGTCTGGACCTCCCGCCAATTTGTGAAGGACAATAAATGGGCAATTGATTGATGGGTTTAGGTGCCACATTTGGGCTGTAAACACTGGACCGTTGAAACATTTGAGCTGCAAACACTATAATTGAAACGGGAAAGTTATGCGAGGAAATTAGTTTACACCTTATTTTAACTTTGCATGATTAAAAAAATGAGGTAATTGTACAAATTAAATATTCTTGCGACTTGTTTCATGCGTTATAAATACCAGAAATTTTAAGTTCCCATCGAGCGTTCCTAAATTTAAGGAACGCTGAAAGATTTAGTCGATTTGACCCTCGCTTTTACAGATCTGATCAACACGACGAGGGAAGTGAATTTTTCGATGCCGCGACATAGTCGCTGCACCGGTCAAAGTTTTGTGATGATATTTTGGGCCCAAAACATCACTAAAACTTTGACCGGTGGTCACGGCTATGGTGTCGCTAAAATTCGGAAAATTCCTGGCACTCGCCAGTTGATTCCAGATCTCTGTCCCGATTTAAAACGGTCAATCGACTTCAAATGGCCCGGTGGTTTTTATTTTTAAAAACCACCGGTGGGAACGGAATATTTCTGTATAAATACACGCAATCGCATAGATTTTATAGTAGTGTGCTATCACATGGTTTTATAACTTTCATTTTTTAAGTTTTAATTTTTATTTAATTGTTTAATTTCAGACTCTGTGTAATAAACTACAATAGAGTATAATGGATTACATCTGTGTGTAATTCATTACAACAATGTGCGGTGGACCGCAAATGGCATATAATGAATTACAAAAAGTGTGTATTGATTACAAGAGTATGTAATGATTTTGTAATGAATTATAGACATTGTGTAATGGTCATATTTCTTTTTCAAAAAAACAAATAAAGAAAAAAAAGTAGTTGTGCCATGCAATCGCATGGAAGAAAATCAGGAGCCACTTAGTTTTATGCTCTGCTATCATGCTGGATCGCATGGTACAATCGAAATCCATGATGTTTGTCATTAACATTTTACCTTATTTTTCAGTTTTACGTCTTCTGCGCTTATAAAAGTTTAAAGATTTTAAATTACAGTTAAACTTCTATGAATTAATAAATTGGGGACTGGAAAAATATATTAACTTTGCGAGATATATTAAATAATTGATGAATTAAAAATTTTTTAATTTAGTCGTTAGTTTTTAATTTATCAAACTATTATTAAATTTCTTAAAAATTTCAATAGAAAATTATTGTTGTGCCTTGTCCAATGTACATTATTTTTCAATTCATTATATATTTATTATTAAATGTGTTATTTTGTTCAATGTGTTATTAAACGTATTATTTTGTTCAACGTATTATTTTGTTCAATGTGTTATTAAATGTGTATGTTATTTGATGTATTATTTTATTTCATTTTATGAACAATATTAAATCAAAAAATTCCATTTAAATAAGAAAAACTTATAGTAACACAACACAATATCAGACATGATACTGGTTTGTCATCCCAGAGGTGTAAGAAAATCAATGATGATAGATAAAATGCCTAAAGCATCGTACCAGTACAAAAAACTAATCCAGGGAGCACTCAAAAGCAATTTCAATAGCGGGTTTTCAAAAAATTTGACTTCCAAGTGATCAATGGACAATATGAAAACGATCAAGTGATCTTCGAATTATCTCTTAACAGCCTTGGAAAAGAGTCAGTTAAGAAAAGTTTGAGCTCAGATTCAAGGTAATAACAATTTCAAAAAGCAACAAGTCATAATTGAGTCTTTTTTATGAAGTCATCATAAACGAATAATTAATTATATATATTAAGGCATTATTAATTTATACATCGCATGAGGTTTATATGAATTTTTCAATTTTTATTAATCTTATAAATTTAGAGAATGATTAATTTAATACATTGTCCACAAGTCGGGACCGGCAAAAAATATTATTTTAGCGAGGTTATTAATTAATCAGCTATTAAATTGTTGACGTTCTACTATACGCCACATACTACCTTTTTATTTGAGTATTAGAAAAATACTCTAGTAAACATTTCCTTTTAAACTGAAACTAGTTATGCTCTCGTGCAATGTATGGGGAATGTGATGTTTAAAAATAAATTGAAAACCAAAAGTTCTTTATTGATAAGTGCTAGGAAAGCACTTAAATAACTCTTCTATTTTACGTATTTGTGTGTTTTATTAATGTTATATGTTCCGTTTTATGTGTTTTTCCTTTATTGTGGTGTTTAGGGTCACAAAGAATCAAAAGGAGTAAAAAAGGATGAAAATCGAATGAAAACGGAAACTCGAGACCAAAAAGGCAAGCGAATCAAAGATGGAGGACCTCCAATGCAATTTTATGAAAAGTTGTTTTTACAATTTTTCTTGGCCAAAGTCGAAGAACATCAAAAGAGGATTCCCAAACTCGAGTCACGCCTGACACCACTGCAGATTTTGACCAGCGGACTCCACCTACCATAAAACGTGTTTTTTGGTATTTTCTTGACTTCTTAGGGATAAAACAACTTGAGCAC
Organism: Jasminum sambac; assembly: GCA_018223645.1. NCBI lineage: Eukaryota > Viridiplantae > Streptophyta > Magnoliopsida > Lamiales > Oleaceae > Jasminum > Jasminum sambac. The sequence continues at coordinate 38,139,432 of CP073640.1, forward strand.
ACCACAATAGACTCATGAAGGAAGACTTTTATGATTTTTTAATATTTTTTGGTGTAATATTTTGCCTATAAATAGAGGCATTTCCAAGCTTGAATCACACAACTTTGTAGAGAGAATTAGCTTGTGATTCTCTCCAACTTTCTCCTCAATAAATTTCTCTTCATCATTTGTTCTTAGTTCTAGTTTGAAAGCTCTTAGTTTTTCATATTCCGGCGGAAGTAAAAACCTAAATTTAGGTTCGATTAATCAATCGACGATACTTCAGCCGTGAATATGATTAGCGGAGCATTTCTTCACTAATTTCTCTTCTTCTTTTATTTTTCATGTTTGAGAAAGATAATTTCTCATATATTGCAGAGGTGATACAGCTACGCCGTTATAAGTATTTAACCCGCATATATGAGTAGTTAGACTTCTCTATTTAATTATTAGCATTATTTACGTGATTTCTATAGTTTGTATATATTACTTGAGATAGTGAAGTATAATCTATCATATAGCAGTGGTGATACCCGCTAATATGAGTAGTTAGACTTCTCTATCTAGTTCGAGGGGGACGTTGTGTTCAATTATCATGTTGTTATCTTTTCTAACTCTTTGCTAACGTTTTATCTATTCCTCTACTTCAATTTGTTGATTTGTTATGCTTTTAAATCCGTTTTGAATTTATGTGATTATTGCATTCACTTTGGCCAATTGAATCAATTAATCTTTAAGTTCAAGTTATGTGCTAGGATTGGAACTTTTGATCCGTAATTGTCACTAGATTCCAATCCACAGTAGCAAACTAATGTCGTGCATATTTGTTAATAAATCAACTTAGATGTATTAATTCAAGTTTGTGAAATTGATCATCTAATTCAACTCATTCTTCTTGTTCATTTCACACTAGCATTGCATTAAATCCTAAGAACTTGTTTAGGATTGTCCAATAACTAGACGTTAAGTTAAAGAACTCACTTTAATTTAATACACTTAAGGAAGAATTCGTTAATCAGATCGTATTGATTAATTGGAGTTGATAAATTGAAGAAGGGATAGTACACGTTGCATGGGAAAGATAAACACAAGATGTTGACACAACCGAACCCGAGAACTAGATATATCTTCAATTGTTTCATTTTCATCTCTTTTATTTTGTAATTTTATTTTCGAATTGCATTCAACTTCACAAAACCCCCATTTTTTATATTAATTGATAAAAACAATTAGATCAAACACCGTTCCTCTTGGGTTCGACCCTTACTTACCACTTCTACATTAATTTGTAGTTTTGAAATCGAGTAAGGAAATAAAATAAATTTTGGCGTACTGCGACAACACGCCCATTTATGAACAATACAATTTTGAAAATGGTGTATAATATAAATTTTCATTAATTAGCATTAAAAAAGTTGTTACCATTGTAGCTTGTAACTAATATTTTGTGACCGTGGGCTATTTTGTCTGATTGAAAATTAATTTTTTTATAGTTCAAAAAACTGTAAATAACTTATTCTTTTTAGTAACAAAAAAAAAAAAAACCATGAAAAGCGTTCTCATCTTACCACAAAAAATTAATATAATAATAAACATTCTCATCTAATCATTAAAAAATAACCGTTCTAATTTTTTAAAAAATTATATATTTCTCATTATCATAGAAAACTATTCTTCTCATCGTTAAATAACCCTTCAATTGCAGATAACTAAAAACAAAAGTAAGTGACCGAAATAGGTAGTTACATTATTGAAGGTATATAAAATTTTACATTATTAAATAAAAAATTTTAAATCAAGAGCATGCATATATATATATATATATATATATATATATCAAGAGGTTGTGGTTCAATTGCCACTAAGGCATCACTTTTATGCATGATATATGATGAGTGTGTTTTTATACAGTCATTTGATACTTTAAACATGATAAAAGTAGAGTAAGTGGATTGATTTTTACTCACAAATATATAAAATTCATCTTTGTAGGTAATCAACCCAAGTGGAAAGGAAAGAAAGCAAAAAGAGAGAAAAAATTACTAAAAGTGTTAGAAAAACTTGAAGTGGGGACCAAAGTTTAACTTTTCAATAGATGAAGGACTTCAAATGCAATTTAATTGGGGTATTTTTGAAAGAAAGTTAAAAAGTTGAGGACCAAAGTGGAAGAGCCCAAAAGATGGGGGACCTCGATTGCAAATTCACCTAAATTCATGCCTGAACTCATATTCTGCCTGAGCCATAGTTGCGGTTGTACAACCCTTAGTTGCGGCCGTAACCCAAGGGGGTTACGGCCGTAATCCCCACTCAGACACGGCCTGTGTTCTCGCCCGTGCGTTGGTTACGGTCATAACCCCAAAAATCAACGTACGCTAATGCCATTTTTGACCATTTTAACCTTTAATTTGGAGGTTTTCTTGGAAATTTCGTCCCTACACTTGAGACGAAAGTTGGGGCTTAAGGATGCAGCACTTTTGAGCAAGAAAATTGGAAAGAAAATGAGAGAAAAGCCAGGGTTCTTCAAGAGGAAATTTGAGGAAGAAGAAAACCATCAACTATTTGGGCTCCATTGTTCCATTTAAAGGGAGTTTCTACTGTTGTTGTTGTATTCTCTTCATTATTACCTCATTGTAATGAATTCCATGTATTCTCTCTTTGATTTTGTTGTTATTATGAGCTACATAGTTGATGTTGAGATTATTGATGTAGTTTAGTCAAGTTTCTCAATGTTAATTTAGTTTCCTAAGGTTAAGTTACTTGTTTTTGTGTGTGGATGTTATGGGATTGATTGCTCTTCATTTATTTAGCCATTAAATGTTGGTGTTTTGTGATTTGTATAGGTTTCGAAAGAAAAATATACATTTTAGACCAGGTAACATCCACTCTAGGTTCATGTAGATGATAGAAATATACCACTGATCCTAGATGGCCTATTGAGCTATTTTCACTAATCTTTTTATGATTGATTGATGAAATATCGACACATAAATGTAATAGGTTGAACCAATTAATTAAAAGTAGTTTGACATTCGAAAGAGGAACTACTTATTTAAGGAAAATCAAGTCTAACGCCGTCGATAGGTAACTTAACTACTCGGAGCTTGAGAGACATTGAGTAACATAGATTAAACGAAATTGATGATCCCAACTTTTCTCCTCTTATTTTCAGACTCAATTGTGATCACTTTAGTTGCTTCTTTCTACTTTCACTTGCTTAATCCAACAACCATTTTAACGTGTGTTTTATTTACATGTTTTCTTGTATATGTTAACTTGTGTGAAACCAAATGATCACTCATTGAGGAATCGATAATCAAACATCTCGTCTACTTTATTACTTTACGGCCCGTACATTTGCGGTATTTCTACGTGCATGGGGAATCGAATCCCACTATAAGCATTTTTAAATTTTATCAAATTCTAATTTCAGAATTGGTGGGAAAATCAATTTGGCATTAATAGACATTTGCTGTATATATGGTCGTGATGCATCATATATTTATAAATTTAATTTTAATATTATTGTGCTATATTTGAAACTAATAGAAAAATATGAGTTATAAACAAATATGCAACAAATTTACTTTTTTATAAAATAATAAATAGTACTTGAAAAATATTCCAATACAGAAAAATGTATAAATTAAAATTAAAATTAGTTAATAAAATTGGCGAATAATATGAATTGATTAAACCTAATAGAAAAATAAATTCAACTTAAATTATAATATAATAATATTTTGTAACCAATAATTATTCCTTTTTTATTAATTATAAATTATTGTTGGAACTACTTGTCATATAGTGAATGTAGTAGGTTAAATTAATATATTAGCAAAATTAATAAACAAAATGGTGGTAGCTCAAATTGCAAGAATATTGTAAATAAGAGGTCAATGGTTTGAATATTTCAATTCCACTAATTTTTAAAATTAATTTGAATCAAAAAATCGGCAGCAAAATCAATTTTGGTAGAAACTCAACTAATTTTATGTATACTAATATCCAATCTGTGCGTTGCACAAAATGAAAGCATTTTAAAAAGAACATTTTATAAATAGAAAAAGAAAATATTTTTAAGTAACACCCATTAGTTTAAAATATAATTGAAATGATCAAGAAATAATATTGGATAATTAATGTGAAATATTTAAAATGTATCTCATATTAGATATAAAAATATAGTTGAATAATATTTTATGACAGTTAAACTAGAATTGTTATAACGTAGTGCACATGAAATAGAATTACATTCGAATAGGAACAATACCATTGTAGCGGTATGCATCTAAACTTAAAAAAAAAAATAGAAACACAATAATCACTCTAAATTTTGAAACATTTCTTTAAACATCACATTCGTTGGTTAGTTTCTGGTTGACTATCGCAAATCATCTCCAAATCTCAAAAATTAAAATAATGAATAAAGGCATTTTTAGTTTAACGACACACAGAAAGTACTATTATCAATTGTACTTAGTGGAATCCTAAAAGAAAGATTTTGATTTACAAGGTAGGTTGATATTGCAAAAATGCATTTTTCAATTATTTCTATTGAAGAGATCGAGGAACATATCATTGAAAGGTTCTCTGCATTATAATAGTTAAATGGAAAAAAAGAATACACACACACACACACACACACACACACACATATATATATATATATAATACTGACGATAGACATTTAGATAATATTCAGGTGTAAATATTTCAAATAATTAAATATTTTCTTAATAATAATTAAATACGACTTGGTGTCGAAAGTGTCCTTTTGATATTGAATTCATGAGACATTAGTGTTTATATAGTAAGGTTTGTTCTATACACAATAATGTAAATTTACTAGAACACGTGTTAACCGTGTGTTTGAAAATTGGGAAAAGTATATTAAAAATGTAAAATATTTGTATGAGTGGTTAAAAATGACGAGAGAGAAAAAATTAACGGTTTCAAGTTCTCCTTTGTTGGTTGTTTATAATGGTTGATCGTGATAGAAACTCTATCAACTAATATCTTTAATCATCAAATTTGACGTTGAAATGATTTTGAATTCTTTAGTGTGATTTTCTCTTTATCTCCTATAGGAGCTTTTCTTGTTATAAGTAAATTTTTTATATTGTAAATATTAGTTAGTTATCTTTAGTCTTTTTCTTTATGATTTACTGCTACTTTAATTGATGTCAATACATACATTTATATAACACAATTTTAGCTGACTTGTTATTGGGTTTTCGAAGAGTATAATTTTGTTTAAATTTTATACTGATGGATTCACTTATTGGACAAATTTTCTTTTTCAGTTGAGAATTATGACTTTTAATCTGGTCACTATTTTTAATCTTATCATTCTCTAGTAGTTTGTATTATTCATGATAAGTGAATAATAGTTTTTGACAAGAAAAGTTTTTTTTATTTATCCCTTTGAGAAAAAAAATGAATGGTCCATTGCTCATTTGATAACATTTTTCAACCCTGAAACAAATTTTGATAGCATTACATTGTGATTTCCTTCACACTTACACAATGATTTTCTCCAACTAGTGTCATTAATTTCCTTCTCTTGCACCCACGGCATCTCAAGTTTCCATGAAAAAACTTCTTTGTAAGGTTTTAATTGAATATATGGGCTTATATATGTAATTATTGTGTATTGATTAAAGGCTATCATATTCGGTTAAGCCCGTTTAAAGTGATCTAATACGGTTTCGAATATTGGGCTTTTATGCATCAATTAAATTAAAGTATGGCTTTATATGTGTAGATACTAGGCCCAGAGTTCCTAATTCTATGATGGACTGAATTAGGTTAATGGGCCGTCATAAATATATATGGTTATGGTCCCCAGGTCACAAGTGTGTTGTTCATTCTTTCTGACTCTCCATCACCAGAGAGAAATAAGGAGCCACTTGTTGACTTGGAAGATCACGACCATAGAATTCCAATACTGCAAGCAATGGGTGATTCAGGTACGCTTCTGCTTTAGTCTATTTATACTCTCAATAGTTCAACGCGATAGATCCGGGTTTAAAGTGGAAATTTATTCCTACAAAATGGTATCAGAGCTAGTATCGTTGTTGAATTATTGGGTATTAGATATGGTCTGGCCAATTCAAGTGGCGGATGATTGATTCTCTAAAATCAATCGCTCACTGATGAGTATGTGGATGCGGCCCAATGAATTGACTTTTGGGTAAATTATGTGTGTTGTTTTTCGTGTATTACAACCTGGAATTGAATGAATATACGCAAAATATATACACACACGTTTGTTGCTTGGAATCATGGATCTGTATAAACATTATTTAGGTAATTATGTGATTGGATTCAGGCCTTGGTCCTCGAAACTGGTATGCGTGTATATATGTTTATATGTATATCAAAAAGCATGTTCTGTGTTTGGCCATATATACAAAGCAACGCGATTAATTCGAAATTTGTATGCGTATATTCGTGTTTTGTGGTTCAAAATTGTGTATCAGTTTGCTCATGCGTTTATGTATACGGAGATCACCGTGTTCAAATCATGGAATCGTGTTTTCCATGGATCCAGTCGAACTCGTCTCTCTTTTCGGATCGAGTTTAACACAAAAAAGGGTTTTCAGTATTAGTGTCGGCGGCGTGTCATTGTCTTCGCCGAAGTGTTTGGCGGTGAGAATCGGCGCAAGAGGCTAGGGTTTCAGCCGGATTCTGATCGCAGGGACCTTCGCCGAAATTAGATTTAATCCGAGGACCTCAGTTGCAATTTCCGTGTTTTAGCGTAATTTGCGGCCCAGGTCCTTGTAGTTTAGTGGTGCGTATAAGTTGGTCTAGTCAATTCCGTTTAGGCGGTCTCAGTCCCAACAGTTCCAGATTCGTTGATTTGATCCCCCGACTTCCAGATTAAATCAGATTTAGTCCCGAAGTTTTAAAATAGTTAATTTGAGCCCTATAAGTTATAAAATTAATAATTCAGTCCCTAAAGTTTGGAAATTATTCCATTTTGGGCCGTTTAAGTTTCAAATTTTGCAATTGAAGTCCCCAAAGTTTTAAAATTAATTAAATTGGTCCTCAAAGTATGGAATTTTTAATTTTTTGGCCAATAAAGTTTCTAAAATTGCAATTTTCGGCCCCTAAAGTTTCAAAATTCTTAATTTTGACCCCCAAAGTTCTGAATTATTAACTTATTAGACCCTTAAAGTTCCCAAAAGGCTTATGTATGCAAAATTAATTATTTTGTTCTCAAATTTTGGTACTAAAGACTCTTTTGAAGAGGTATGGTATTCGAAAGTGAATTGATTGAAGCAACAAGTTGCCAAAGCAACCTCTATTGTGGAAATTAATCAACTTAGAATATTAAAAGGTATTTGTGTGTGTGTGATTTGTGCAAATATTGATCGGCCCAAAGGAAGGTTAATATTTGGCTGAATTACATACACAGCTGTGGTGATAATCATGTGGCGATTATTTTGTTTAACGTGTGATCAATAAATCCGTCCAAAGATAGGTTTATTGATTGACATGTCTTATTGCCAGTGTTTGATCACTACACCAAGAGTGCCACTTACAAATCGATATTTCTATTCAAAGATTAAATATTGATGTTGTGCTAGGCATCTTGTGATGGGCCCTACCACTGTTTGAAAATTATTATTTGCATACTAAGCACCTTCATGTGAGCCATTCTAATTGTTCTCCATTTAGTTTCAGGTTCTGCTTCTAATATCTCTGCTAACATCAATTCCATTCCAATGCTCAATGGCACGAATTTCAAAGCATGGCAAGAGAACGTCTTGATTGTTCTCGGAGTCATGGATCTGGACCTTGCTTTGCGGGTCGATCAACCTACTGCACTCACTGATAAGAGTACCTTTGATGAAAAGAGGGAGATGGAAAGGTGGGAACGATCGAACCGCATAAGTCTAATGGTCATGAAGCGTGCTATTCCAGAAGCATTTCGGGGCACCATGTCCGATCAGGTGACTGCGGCTAAGGGTTTCCTTGAGGATCTCGAGAAGAGGTTTGCCAGGAATGAAAAGGCTGAAACCAGTACACTCTTGGCTAACCCTCTTCTTCATTTGGTTTGTTCTGAGGTTAATTTAACTTCAGTACCTAGACACACATGGTGGATTGATTCGGGTGCAACAACCCACATCAATGTGTCTATGCAGGGCTGCCTGAGTTGCCGAAAACCAAGTGATGGCGAAAGATACATCTACGTTGGCGATGGCAAGACGGTGGAAGTAGAGGCAATAGGAAAATTTAGATTATTGTTAAGGACTGGATTTTATTTGGATCTTGATGAGACATTCATTGTGCCGTCGTTTAGACGAAATTTGATTTCTATTTCTGCTTTGGACAAATCCGGTTATTCTTATTCATTTGGAAATGGAAAATTTAGTTTGTTTCTTGATTCAAAATTGGTTGGCTCCGGTTCTCTGTCAGGTTACGATAATCTTTATTTAATTGATATAATTGCCTCCTTTAATGAATCCTTGCATATAAGTACTCGAGGTGTAAAGCGTAAATTAACCTGTGAGAATTCGGCCTCATTGTGGCACAAGAGATTAGGTCACATCTCCAGACGGAGAATTGAGAGACTTGTGTCCCACCAAATTCTCGATTCCCTTGATTTTTCTGATTTTGACATGTGTGTTAAGCGTATAAAGGAAAACAAACCAATAAGCGGAGATATCAAGCCAATAGGACTTCAGACGTCTTAGAACTTATACATACGGATATTTGTGGACCGTTCCCTACGGCTTCTTGGAATGGTCAACAATATTTCATAACGTTCATCGACGAATTTTCAAGATATGGCTATATATATCTCATTCATGAAAAATCACAATCCTTGGACGTGTTCAAAAATTTTAAAGCTGAAGTTGAGAACCAACTTAGCAAAAGGATTAAAAGCGTCAGATCTGACCGTGGTGGTGAATACTATGGTAGATATGACGGTTCAGGTGAACAACGTCCAGGACCATTCGCTAAATTCCTAGAGGAATGCGATATCGTCCCACAGTACACCATGCCTGGTTCACCCACTATGAATGGTGTTGCTGAGAGACGAAATAGAACGCTTAAGGATATGGTGAGGAGTATGATCACTCATTCTACCTTGCCACAATCACTCTGGGGAGAAGCATTAAAAACCGCAGCATATTTACTCAATAGAGTTCCAACTAAGGCAACTGATAAAACCCCATATGAGCTTTGGACAGGTAAGAAGCCTAGTTTGAAGCACTTACACATTTGGGGGTGTCCAGCTGAGGCAAGGCCTTACAGGCCAAATGAAAAGAAACTGGATGCAAGGACTGTTAGTTGCTATTTTATTGGATATTCTTAAGGTCCAAGGGCTACAAATTTTATGATCCCACAACTAAGTTAATTTTTGAGACAGGGAATGCTCGATTCTTTGAGGATGTTGAGTTTGCGGGGGGAGAAAGAGTTACGGACTTTGTCTTTGAGGAGGAATATATTGAAATTCCTCCAATTGCCATTGACAATGATCAGGATCAGGTTCCTATCCCTGACGTTGTTCAAGAAGCAACTCCGGATCAAGACAATGTCATGTTATCTCCAGAAGAACAAACTCTACAACCTCAAGAACCCATGCCATTAAGAAGATCCACTAGAGAGAGGAGAAGTGCAATTTTAGATGATTACATTGCTTTTCTCCAAGAACATGAGGTTGACGTTGGAGTGGTGGAAGATGATCCGATCAACTTCCGTCAAGCCATGGAAAGTTCTAACTCTCAAAAGTGGCTCGATGCTATGAATGAAGAGATAAAGTCTATGAAAGACAATGACGTATGAGACCTCGTTCCATTGCCTGAAGGTGCGAAACCCATTGGTTGCAAATGGATATTTAAAACCAAATGGGATTCGAAGGGCGATGTAGAGAGGTATAAGGCTCATCTTGTCGCGAAGGGCTTTACACAGAAAGAAGGCATCGATTATAAAGAGACTTTCTCTCCGGTTTCCTCGAAAGACTCTTTCAGGGTTATAATGGCATTAGTGGCATATTTTGATCTTGAGTTACATCAGATGGATGTTAAGACAATGTTTCTCAATGGTGACATTGATGAGGCGATTTATATCTTTGCAACCGTAAAACTTTGTATCGGGTGATGCGAAGCAAATGGTTTGCAAATTAAAGAAATCCATCTATGGACTCAAGCAGGCGTCTCGACAATGGTATTACAAATTTCATCAAGTAATCACCTCATTCCGTTTTGAGATGAATCTGGCCGATGATTGTATATACTGCAAGTTCAGTGGGAGTAAGTGTATTTTTACGGTTTTATATGTCGATGACATACTACTTGCGGCAAAGAATGATGTAGGCTTATTGCACGAAACCAAGAGATTTCTAGCAAAGCATTTCGAGATGAAAGATCTTGTAACGCCTCTTTGTATTAGGAATCCAGATACATCGAGATCGCTCTCGGGTATTCTTGGATTATCACAAAGAGCTACATCGAAAGGGTACTTAAAAGGTTTGGCATGCAGGATTGTAAACCAGGTGATACCCCTGTGGCTAAAGGAGACAAGTTCAGTTTAAGTCAATGCCCCAAAAATGACTTGGAATCAAAGAGATGCGGAAGATTCCTTATTCATCAGCAGTAGGGAGTCGATGTATGCTCAGGTTGTATGCAGCGTCGGATATTGCATACATTGTTGGGATGTTAGGGAGGTATTTAAGTAACCCGGGAATGGATCATTGGAAAGCAGCCAAACGGGTCATGCGGTACTTACAGAGAACAAAAGATTACATGCTCACATATAGGAGATCGGATCAGTTGGAGATCGTTGGTTATTCTGACTCCGATTTCGCTGGATACCAAGATAGTAGGAGATCCACTTCAGGCTATATCTACCTGCTTGCTGGAGGTGCTATCTCCTGGAAGAGTGCCAAGCAGACACTGATAGCTACCTCCACCATGGAAGCGGAGTTTATAGCATGTTATGAGGCATCAAATCATGGAATATGGCTGTGAAATTTTGTCACTGGGCTGCGCGTTGTGGATAGTATCGAAAGACCACTTAAGTTATTTTGTGACAATAAATCTGCAGTGCTATATTCCAATAACAATAGGAGCTCAACGAAGTCAAAGCATATAGAGATCAAGTTCCTAGCTGTTAAAGAAAGAGTTCAGAGTGGACAGGTGTCAATAGAGCACATTGAAACAAACTCCATGATCGCGGATCCGCTCACTAAGGGATTAACACCCAAGGTCTTTCACGAGCACACTGCTCATATGAGTGTGATGTCTCTTGAGGGTATATAGTTTTAGTGGGAGTCTGTATTTTGTGCTTTTCATATTAGACACATATACTGTCGTTTTGGATAAAGTTTATGGATACAGTTATTTCGGTTATAAAGTTAAAGTCTTATTTTGTTGTTATCTCTGAACTCGTTTGAAACGATCTCACTAAGGTATAAAGGTGGACCAGTTGGAAATAGGCATGTTTCAGATCACGTTGCATGAAATTTCCATGCTACACATCCATACTTGATCCATGTCGTTCAAATATATTGGTTTATGTGACCATTGATGGGTTTAGTTACCTATCTAAGTGTAACGAAGACCGCTTTGATCCTAAATTGATATAGTTGATGGACCGGATTGTTTGGGGATGCATTCGATAATGATAGCAAAATTCTGAGTACTCATAAGGTTATACACAATTATAAGGTGACATATATAGCCCAAGTGGGAGATTGTAAGGTTTTAATTGAATATATGGGCTTATATATGTAATTATTGTGTATTAATTAAAGGCTATCATATTCGGTTAAGCCCGTTTAAAGTGATCTAATACGGTTTCGAATATTGGGCTTTTATGCATCAATTAAATTAAAGTATGGGCTTTATATGTGTAGATACTAGGCCCAGAGTTCCTAATTCTATGATGGACTGAATTAGGTTAATGGGCCGTCATAAATATATATGGTTATGGTCCCCAGGTCACAAGTGTGTTGTTCATTCTTTCTGACTCTCCATCACCAGAGAGAAATAAGGAGCCGCTTGTTGACTTGGAAGATCACGACCACAGAATTCCAATACTGCAAGCAATGGGTGATTCAGGTACGCTTCCGCTTCAGTCTATTTATACTCTTAATAGTTCAACGCGATAGATCCGGGTTTAAAGTGGAAATTTATTCCTACATTCTTTTGTGCTGGAATCCAATTTTGTGTAGTGATAAAGTAAATCTGGTTGATATTCATGCTCATTAACTCACTATGCATTATTACTCACCTTATACCAAAGTGAAGAGTGATGAGTGATGAATGATTAGATCTACATCAATATTACTAGTAGATTCCATCTCAGTTTTTTATTTTATTTTATTTTTTTTAGAGTTTTTTAATTCAATTTTTCATACTACTGTTCTTGCAGGAGAATTAACTCAAATTCATCATTTCAAGTTTAGGGAACTTACGATCTAACTCTAAGGGTAGATTTTTACTTTTTTCTGATATCCTATAGTCATTAATTTCAATATGTGAACTTAGTTGTTATTTTTTTTTTATTTTTTTATGTTTACTCGATTGAGGTTTTTTTTTTTTTTTTTTTTTTATGTTTACTCGATTGAGTTTGAAGTATAGAATTTTACTTATTTTTTATTTTTTATGTGAACATACTTCAACGTAATTTTCCATAGCGTTCAATAAAATTTAAGATAAATAAATTATAACAACCAAATAGAATTTGAGCTTTTCAACACAAGTTAAAAACCAAGATAAGTATATGAACAACATACACTCATATTATTGATGTTTGTAAACTTGACATATACTCAGAAATGCGTCCTTCCATAATGGTTGCTTCATTGTTTGCTGTTGCTCGAGATTGTGTATAGCAATGTTATTAAAAAAAAAAAATTCCATGTCTGAGAAACGCGTTTTTCCATATTGGATGTGGGGTAATTGGCTTGGCTCTAGCTCAAGATTATTTACAACAATGTAATCTTCCTACTATTAAAAGTGGCTATGGGAGGAAAAAAAGCTTGTTCCATTTTTACCCTTGCACATTAATTTAAATTACATTTATGTCACTATATTTGGGAAAAAATTTATTTACTCTATTTAGGCTTACTGAAAGTTAAAATACCATAAGTATCAATTAATTGCAAGTGCAATAACGTCAACGCTATTCACAATCCAATGATGATTTTTATTTTATCTTTTTGGTTTATAGTTTTTTGTGAAATTATAATCTATAAACTTATATTGTACGTAACACATAAGTGCAACTGTTTATATTAAATTAACTAGCATTACCCACGTGCGATGCACGTGACGATTTAAATGGTATATTTACATAAAATAATATTATAAAATAAGAAAATTATTTTTTATGAATATTTAATAAAAACATATCTAATATTTTAGATTTCACTAATGATCTACATATTTTGGCCCGAATTATTAATTATCTTGTAAGAAAAATATCATATCAATTATCATAATTAATGATTTTAAGTAAGAATGTAATATTTGGGAACAAATTTTAGATAATATGCTTATTTCAATAAAAATGATCAAAGTTATTTCAAATAAGACTAAAAATAATCTTACGGTCAGCCTATACATACATATAAATGATATATATATATATATAGAGAGAGAGAGAGAGCGGTCCAAATAAGACTCAAAAGGGATTATACAATATGCTAGATTTCGAAAAAAATAAATAAGTAATATCGCTTGGTGAATCCATAAAACCCTAAAGAATATTCTTTTTTTAAAAAAATACTACAGGCAAAGTATCTAGTTGGCATTTCAAGTCTCATAATATATAGGTTTCAAAACTCAAATGTGTATAAAATAACTAAAATGTAATATCCAAAAATTAAAATGTATATAGAAAATGATAATTCTCATTTTCAGAATTAATTTAATAAGTATTGTAAATTACAACTTTTATCTTATATCACATTTACATGAATGATGCAAGACTAAATATAGAAGAAGTAAAAGAATTTATAAATTAATTTGAAAAATAGACTACATATGAAAATAATAAAATATATAAAAAATTAAATAAGGAAAGCAATACTAAATAAGGAAAGTAAAATAAATTGAATAAGAAAAATAATTAATCCTAAAAACTAAACCAAACATGGCACTGCCACCTAGACACTTTGTCTAGGTGGCACTCCTCTTATTATTATATTAAGATTAAGATTAAGATTACATAATCTATATCTATATATTAATAAAATGAGGTCTGTTTCCCGCTCAATCTTATAATTTTTAGAATTAAAAAATAATATTTTATTTATATTTTCCACTCAAACACAAATACCTAATTTTCAAACCCATGCATAATCTCCCGTTATTATCACCCTTGATCTTTTGATAGAATCACTCCTTATCCCTCCAATCCGTGTTATTATCGTGTGTGATTTTTTTAAATCTCCTATACATATCTCTCCCATTAAATCACACAAAATCAAGGAAAAATTTATAACCAAACGGGGATGAAATAATGTACTTTTATACTTTTTTGATCGAATATGCTTTTATATAGCTTCGTCATCTCCCTTAAAGATGTTATATTACACATTATTTCTGATCCAGTGTTTGGTTTTATTATTTTGTTTCTTATGTTATTTACCTTTGAAAAGAAAAATAGATTATTATAATTTTTATTTTACACATATTTTAAATTATAACTTGGTCATAAATCTCTCGTGCCATGTGCAACGCACGGAAGAAAATACTAGTAATTATAAAATCAAGATAGTTGTTCAAATGTAAAATTGTAACTTGTAAGGGATAAGTGGTAAAAAAATGTCTATAAAAAGGTGATCGAAAAGGGCAACGATAAGTAAGGTTCTAAAAGTATGAAACTGGGAAAAAAATTAAGATGCTTTATGTGTTTTTTTTGCATATTTTTGTGCTTTTGCATGCTTAATTTAAAGTTCTTTTACCTACATCTTGCACCCTTGTTTTATGCCTTTTTTTAATAATTTTTAGAACACTAGCCATAAGTAGGACGCAATTTATTCTTTACATGAACTCCTAAAAAGTTCCCAAACAATTGTTATTTTGTTCCATTGAAGCAGTGTATTAAATAAAAAACTAAAAAAATCATTTTTTTTCAATTGAAATTAGTAAATTGCCAATGAGCTCTCTTAGAGATGGCTATGTGAATATTGTGATGGTAAATTGGTCTAAAGCCTTGAATGAGAGATATTTTTTCCCTCAATAATGGTCTCAATTGTATTTTCTTATTACTTATTTGTTGTTAAATTGTAATGTATAATAATTTAATTAATTTAAAAACCATTAAACAAATTTATTTAATTTTTAATATTTTTCAATTTTCAAATTATAGAGTACAAAAGATAAAAATTAGTTAGTCCTTTCACTTACCACAATCTTCGCAACTATGCTTAAGAGTTATTCACGGCTAAATCTAGGATCACACCACCTGCACGCCAGTAGATCTCTTAGTCCATGCCTGCCACACATTGCCCATGCATGCTCACTCAACTACGGTCATTAGATCGCCAAGGTCACCAGAGAAAAAGGAGTCGGCAACCGATGACACTTCAACGATCAAGTCATTGTCGGTGACACAGAAGGATAACTTAGTTAAGGTTAACAGATTTGGGTGGGCGGTGCTTTGTGAGGTGACGGGAAAGGAGTGATGTAAATGTGATTGTGGTGCATATGCAAAATGTAAGAGTTTGAGTAGATAAACTTGCATACTTGTAACGCCCCGTCCAGTTCCACATACATATACGTCATAAATGACGTCATATCAGAGTGCGCCGTGCACGCATCATGAACATAAACATAAAGCCACATTTGGGCTTAGGCCACCTTCGGGCCGTTACATAACATATGGCCACCTTCGGGCCCGTACACGGGTTTTCTTTTCATTTCATAACATAATGGAACTAGACGTGCGTCCGTCATTCATTTAGACACGAAACCCTAAATTCATTTCTTTCAAGCATATAACGTAAGGCTAGGGTTTCGGTTTTCATTACGTACCGCAAGATCTTTTGATTCTTCGCCCACACACCACATCATAGCGTCTAGTGACCTTTCGCCCACTCTCCACGCACATCACCTACGTCAAACATATAACATACGCACATAATGAGTGGATAATAGATGCAATGCAATGCATGTCACACGTTCATTTTGGGCCCTCTTGCGAATCACGTGCTTACATTGGCGCCATTTTTAAACATATGGCCGGGTCCCATAACATAACATAACATCATTGGAGACATCAATCTCCCATTGGGGCATTGGTTCCCCGTTAGACCCAAATATCGGGGCGTAGGTCCCCCGCGGGGCGTAGATTCCCCATTAGGCCAAAACATTTTCATTTTGTAAATACGTGATAGACATTTCATTCACACGTATGCATTCATGACATGATCATAGGTAGCACTTACCATTATGCCTTGTTTCTTTCGCATCGTCATCATTCATACGTAACCCATAAACAAGGCTTCATCATCACATCGTGAACACAAGCATAAAACATTACATATTCGTGCATTAACGTTAACTTCACATAAGGCCACGACATTCGAACGTAGAGCATACGATTACAAAGTGTTCACGTTGGTTCACGTTGGTTCATATAAGCGTACGTCACATATTGTCGTCACATAACACGCATAATATTCCACGTTGAACCACATAATCATACATGAATGCCAAGCTTATCACATTATTCGTTCATTACATATAACATCCACTAACTAGGTCTCTTTTACTTAGGACCAACTAATGCTTAGACACGGCATGGAGGATCATATACGTCACACAATCATGTACACATCATCAACATATCATGTCAACCACATAACACAAGGCCAAGAGATCCTAGCATGCCTCTAAGTTCCCAAATCATCATATTCATGTCATATCTTGTTTAATTCATGTATAAATCATGCAAATACGTCATAAAGTATGTAAAGCAACCATTACCCACCATAGATGAAGCATACACAAGCATGGAGATCATCTTCTTCCTCTTTTCCCTTTCCTCTTCCTCTTCTTCTTCTTCTTTCTCTTCTTCCTTTCCTTCTTGTAATCAAGGATTACACAAGCATTACATAGATCATACAAGGAGTTGGAGATGATCACATGGGTTCTTGGGAGTCTTGGAAGGGTTTTGGGAGTGTTTTGGGGTCTTGGAGTCGAGCTTGTATGAATAGTACCCAAGAAATGACAAGAATCTTCTTAAAATACCAATCTGCCGACTTAAAATTACGGCCGTAACTTACACATTTACGGCCGTAACCCCTTACTTACGGCCATAATCCAATATCCTTACGGCCGTAACCCGATTCATACGACCGTATCTTCAGATCATACGCCCGTAATTTGCTCTCTGAAACTTTTGGACATTTTCCACTGTTCACCATTTACGGCCGTAACTTTCGACCCTTACGGCCGTAACCTGACATTTACGGCGTAACCCTTACATTTACGGCCGTAATTCTGCCTCTGCAGAATTTTCCCATTTTCTCATTTTCGACGGCCATTTCGCATCCCGAGGCATATCCTGTACTTCAACTCATATCGTGAGGATATCATATACATATATAACATGCCGAAACATCATCACGTCATCTCATCTCATATACGGGATTATATACGGTATCACATACGTATTCATATACGGTTTTCGGGACGAATTCGGGCGGGTCATTACAATACTGTTCACTTGTATTGCCTTCTTTTATTTTATATAAAGTGCTAATGATTTAGGGTTTGGAGTATGGAAGGAATTGCCTTGAGAGAGAATTCTTTCCTTGTTTGGACTATGGATCTTCCTAGATCTTCAATGAGATTGTGACTTGATTCCCTAGGATTATCTGATCGCAAAATTCCTTCTTTGGTAAAGATTTTTTCCTTCTTTAAGGATTTCGTATTTTGTCCAACATGGAAAGAGTGGTCGCTTCGCGATGGCAGTTTGCATACGAAAGCGGGGCGTTCTCTGCGAAGTGCCTAGTGGGCAAGCCAACTAGGATGCTGTGTCACTGAGATTGCGGGTTCACCCTAGGCACTACGTCACCAATTAATGCTTATGGGGCGTCACCTGGAAGGCGGAAATTTCACGTATAACATAAGTCTTTAATCAATTTGGATTTATAAGGATTTTTATGAATGAACTTTTAAAGTGAGTGAGTTTTGTAGAACTTAATGAACTTTTATTGATTTTTATAGATTTTCACAAACATGTAGAAATAGTCCATGATTTGAGGAGACTTTATTCCAAAAATTTTATGCATTTGTATAGAATTCATTTGATATTATAAATTTTAGTTTTACAAAATCAATGTTACCTATAAATTCATATGAATTTACCTTGTTTTGATCTTATTGCAGTGAGAAAAATTCAGTGAATTCTGACAAGACGTTGAAAGATTTTGTTTGATAGCAACATGCAAAGCACGTTTACAATAACTAGTTAAAAAAAAGTTGCTATATATGAGAAATGCATTTTTCCATATTAAATGTTGGCTAGTTTGCTATTGCTTGAGGCTATTTATGGCAATGTTAAAAAAACCCTCAGGCGGGAAACTATGTGTAAAAACACACACCGGCGGAAAGGTTTTTATACGTTATTACTAGTATTTTTTCCTGTACATTGCACGGGGATATATATGTCCAAGATATAATCATCTTGGACATACATACCCATAATTATATTACCACTGTATTGTAATATATAACCGTCCGATTAAACATCATTTTTTTGAATATAGGAAAATATTCAAAAGTAATTGAATTGCTCTTGTTGATAGGACAATAAGATGGAATCAAACTCATTCTTGGAACTAAAACTGGAAACTCAAAACTGCCATGTAGAGAACTTGGGTACATGTATTATTATTATTATTATTATTATTATTATTATTACACTTTGACACATGTAAATATCGAAACCCATTAGGGAACTTTGATATTAGGCACAACATCTCTAGTTTTTGCTTATTCCATCTATTTTCTTGTAGTATTATTATAAGAGATGTTTGAAACATAATATAATCATCTTGTTATTATAGCTAATGTATGTAAATCTTGAATTTTAATTTTATCTAAGTGTTATCAATTTTGGTACTTCTACATAGCAAAAATATTGACTAGACTATAACTCTCGTTGCTATTACTTTAGCTAGAAACTTCTTTAGGTAGTGTTCGTTTGATTCTTTCTTTTCCCCATTATAGATTAGTCATTAGTTGGAGACAAGTTCTGACCAATATTGTCTCCCTATAGATAAAATGTTACAATATTTTATAGTATAAAGAGAAAAAATAAAATATTATGGAGAATAGATAATATTATGAGAAGCCCTGAAAGAAGAGGAAGTGACTATAAATTACTACATAATACAATTTTAGGGGAAAAAAGGGAGAAAAAGAAAAGAAGTTGAAGATAAAACACAACAGGTTCTAATAAGGGCTATGCCTATATAAATATTCAATTACATAAAGCAAACCATCGCTGCATCATACATAGCTTCAATAGGTCTTAAACAAAGTAGGACAACTTACAAGTGAATATCCATATACATAGATTATAGGTATAAGGCTATATAAAAATTCGGCTGCAGCATCTAAGCACCAACACAAAATCCAAAGATTAATGCTTGTAAATTGCAAAAGTGAAAATGTCAAAATGAGAGAGGATAAGAAATCAAAGTAGCATAAGTATTTTCAAACAATATCAATCATTGATTGTATATCACTTATTGATTTGTCACTTTAAATAGGGAAAATGCCCAATAAATACAGGTCAAAACCGATCTTTACTCACTAAATCACAACATCTTATTTCTTAATCAGTAACTATAACTTATAAAAAGTGATATACCAATTACTCTTTTTAAGTGTTTATGGATATTTTGGTCCCCCATTTTTCTTTTTCCACACTTTCATTTTCTCTATATCTTTCAAATTGCACAAGATGTCTTCCAACATTCAAATTTTACATTTTAATCCTCAACTTTTTAAATTTCTTTCAAAAATACCCCAAAATATTTTCACCCAAGATCCTTTATCTTTTGGATTGTTTCATTTTAGTCCTCAACCTTTTGGATTTTTGACACTTTTAGTCCTTTTTGCTTATCTCTCTCCTTTTTTTATTCTATATTTAGGAAATTTACCTACAAACATAATATTTAAGATAACATAAATAAATAAATATTGCAAGCATAAAGATAACTTTATACTTCATTTAATACTCTTGATAGCAATTCATAAATATCAATGGACGTACAAATATTACATTCTCAAGTAATATGGATTACCACACCAACTAATATAATAAGTGTGTATTTTACACACTTATTTATGTCTCTTTACATTTCATTTGGAGCAAACTTCTACTCATATTTGTGTAATTATTGTATTTCTAGGTATTATTCCTCGATGTGGAGTATAATGAGACGTAACGAAACATGACGGGCTTAAAGTGCAAAGAAACCCGAAGTGGGGACTAAAACACAACAATTCCAAAGTTGGGGAGGACTTTGGCTGCAAATTTGTGAATATCTTCTTTGCCGCTTTTCTTGAGCTCACATGGAAGAACACGAAAAGTGGAGTCCGTTGCTTTTTACGGATCTCAACTCCGAGTTATGGATCAAAAGATATAGCCAAAGAAGATCAGAGATAAAAATGGAAGATTTCAAAAAAAGAGATATTCTGCGTGCAAATATTGTATGGTCGTAAATACACATTTATGACCGTAATCCATTTATGTATGGCCGTAATTCAGAGATCAGAATGGGGGCAGAAAAGAAGTAGAAACATTTGTACGGCCGCAAGTTTAATATGTACGGCCATAAAACACATGTTACGGCCGTAAATATATCAGCACCAGCAACTTGCGGTTTTTCCCATTTTTCTTCCAATTTTCTCCCCTTTTTCACCACTTTTTGAGGGACTTTTCCCGTAGGAAAAACACGAGATTTGGTTCATATAACAACACCAAATCATCCCTAATTAGGAGGATTATCATCCTTTAGTTTTAGGTGAGTTTCACTCTTCTTCCCTTTTTCTTCTTCTTTTCTCTTCTCCTTTCTTTCTTTCTTTCTTCTCTTTTCTTTCATTTTCTTTAGTTTAGGGGTGTGATTTCAGGTTGATTGCTTGGAGAAGAAAGCAAGGAAATCAAGAGGAGGTGGATTGGAAGTGAAGAAAAAGACTTTACTCTTCAAAGGGAGATTGTCTATAATCATGTTTTGTTTTTCCATTTTCTTTCCATTTGTGCTTTCTTTGGTATATATCTCTATGATTTCCTATACTATGGGCTAAATATTATAAGTTGAGATTTTGATTGATCTTAATATATGTTTAGTTGATCCAAATGAGTTGTTGGAGTTAATTTGTATTGTGTTATTCAACTCATGTGTGTTTGTTATTGAGCTTGTTGCATATGCTTCATTGATCACCAAGTGTGTGCAATTGTGATTAGTGTAGGATCTTAGAGATGGGAGTGCACTAGTTAAACCAACTAGCATTCACCCTAGATTCTTATAGAGGATAGAGATATACCCCTGACCATAGGTGATCCACTAAGTTGTTTTCATGGACCCCTATGCGGTTGATTGGTTACATATCGACACAGAAATGTAGTATATTGAAATAACTGGTTAGGGATAACTTGACATGCGAAAGAGGATCTAGCTATATAAGGAAAATCGGATTTAACATCGAAGATGGATAACATCTTAAATTCAACAATGGATTAACGAGACTAGCATTGAATGAAATCATAAATCTCGGTTATCTCTTAATCCGAGTTTATCTACATTCATGCCCATTTCTTGTCTTTACTTTTATTTGCTTTCTTAGTATAGCTTAGTTTAGTTGCTTTCCCCTCTTTTTATTGTGTGTTTTTCTTTGCTTTCTTTTCTCTTTGCTAGATTAAGTAACTCATTACAAACACCAATCCTTGTGGCTACAATATTCAGACTCTATCCAAGTTCACTTTATTATTTGTATGGCCCGTGTGCTTGCGGAATATTATTACGTATGTATACGCCCATCATAATACACATTACCTACCCTGATAATCTTGATACATATCTAACTTCTCGCTTCACTCGTCTCTCAATCTCTCTCCAGATTACCATTCCAGGTAATCTTGAAAAATATTCAACTTCTCGTTTCTCTCGTCTCTCACTTTCTCTCTCTACACACTTTCTCTTTCCAGATTACCACCTTAGGTAATTTCGATAAATATTCAACTTCTCGCTTCCCTCGGCCTCAACTTTCTCTCTCTATATTATCACAGTCGGTAATAATATTATCGAGGTAGATAACATTATTATTGAAGTAGGTAATATTATTATTGAGGTAGGTGATAACATTATCGGGGTAGGTAACATTTTTCTTACGGTGCGTACAGAGAGAAAGTGTGAGACAAGAGAAGTGAGAAGTTGAATATTTGTCGAGATTACTTGGAGCGGTAATTTCAAGAGAGAAAGTGCGGAAAGAAAAAAAGTCGGGGTGAGAAAAGCGAGAAGTTAAATGTTGGTCAAGATTACCGGGGCGGGAAGTGAGAAGTTGAATGTCGGTTGAGATTATTGGTGATGGTAATTTGGAGAGAGCAAGTGAATAGAGATAGAAAGTGAGAGACGAAGGAAGCGAGAAATTAAATGTTGGTTGAGATTATTATGGGTGGTAATCTGGAGAGAAAAAGTTTGGGAGGGGGAACGAGAGTTGAATGTTAGTAGGGATACGTCATATTATTATTGGTGTATATAATATAATTATTGAGGTAAATAACATTATTACTTGAGTATGTGATAATATTATTGGGGTAGATAATATTACGATCGGTGTAGGTAATAAAATTATTGGGGTAGCCAACATTTTTCTTACGGTGCGTAGAAAGAGAAAGTCAGAAACAAGGGAAAAAAGAAGTTGAATTTGTGTACTGTGGAAGATATGACAAATTTATTTATTTATGTTATCTTAAATATAGTGTTTGTACATGAATTTCCTAAATGCAGAAGAAAATAAGGAAAAAATGAGCAAAAAAGAGTAAAAGTATCCAAAATCCAAAAGTTGGAGGACCAAAATGAAACAACTTGAAAAATAGAGGACCTTGGGTGCAAATATTTTGTGGTATTTTTTAAAGAAAGTTCAATAGTTGAGGACTAAAGTAAAAATTTGAAAGTTGGAGGACCTTCTTTGCAATTTGAGAGATATAGGACCTTTTGTAGGGATGATAATCTAGGTTGTTTGGGTTTTAGGTTTAACCGATGGCATAATGGTAAATTAAATGGGGTTGATGGGGTGTTTGTCTCTTATTAGGGAAAAATAGAATTAGTGGTCAAAAAATAAGATGTTATGATTATTTGTGTAATTTTTTGAATAAAATATATAGTTATTGGGCATTTTCCCTTTTAAATATTACATTGAAGAGAACAATTAAGATACAAATGAGTTAGGGTCAACTGTCAACTAATTTCACATACCAGATGATAGATACGCGAAGATAAAGAATACTGCTATTCCATATTTTTTGATGTCTCTGTGAAAGTAATAAATGATTGTACACTTGCCTAGTCAAAAATGTTATTGGAGAGCCAATCGGGCCATTTATAAAGCCCTTTCTACAGAAGTCGCAGGGGTACTAAGGATGTACTTGGGAATTTAAAGATACCAAGTTGTAAAATATGGCATAGCCATATGGAAAAATTGAAAATGCTGATATCACCTACGTGATGGTGATGTTTCATTTAGATCAATCACGAACCCTTTCCATTTTAAATTAAGCTATGTTCTCTTTAGCTTTTTAATAAAATATTAACTTTTACCATTCAGTCAAAGTGAAATTTCGACATTAACCACATTTCAAATCACCGTAAGTTGGATGGTTTATCATGTTTAATGCATACGCAGACTATAAGGAATAAAGATTGAGAAGTTTACCAATGATGCTGCTTGAGTGAGTGGAGCCCGCGCTTATCGGTTATTTCACCAACATTCATCACATTGGAAGATCTTGTTTGTTGGCAAATACAAGTAACACTGCATCTCTTAGCTCGTCTTGATCGAAGCAAAGCCAATATAGTCCAACAAACTGGTTAATATATTCAGGGATGGTCCTGTTCTTCGTTGGGCCTAAGTCGAACTTTCAAAAATTTCCAAAAAAGGGCCCTTTAATTAATTAATGTTATAAAAGTATAGAAACAATAGAGAGAATTTAGAGAGAATGAATTCTAAGGAATTCACAGGAATGAATTTCATTAATAACTGAACCCCTATTTATAGGAAAACTTCGAATGGCACAATCATAATTACATAATTTCATCAGGGGCATAATAGTCATTCACATCAATAGAATAATTTTATTTATTCCCTCGAGTGCCTCATTTGTATAAAATATTCATAACACTCCCCATTGAACGACTATTTGTGAAATTGTCTTCTAAACTTGTTTGGAGAAAAATCCAACGGAAAAACTTCCAAATTGATTGTAGGAGAGCTTGGAGTGGTCATATACTACTTTGTCAAAATATTTCTCCCCCTGATGTCGATCAATGGTATAGGAGTATTCACGTACTGCCTCGTTAAAACCTGGTCAAGAAAACCCAGTGGGAAAAAACTTGATCGAAGGAAAAAGAGTACAATTACTCCATCTAATTTCATATCTTGAGGACTGATATTTTTACTTCTGGTAAAAGATTTCAATATCATCATTGTTTGGATTTGAAGCATGGTCTCTATTATAACTTGGTCCAATAGATACATTATGTCGATTTCTCTTGTAGTCCTCAATATACCATGAATCTGCCTCGTTAAAACCTTATTAGGAAAAACCTAGTAGTAAAAACCCTAATGAAGGAAAAAAAGTACATTATTCATGTGAATACGCCATTAAAGTTGCCTCATTAAAAACCCAGTGGGATAAAACCTCAGTCAAGGGAAAAAAAGTGCAACACGTATTTTATACAAGTATGCTTCAAGCATTTCAAAATCTTTCATGGATTTATATAAGTATCATATACATTAGTTGATACGCTTCATTCATTTCCACGTGAATGAAATTTAGATATTATATAATATCATGTTATATTCAGTGCTTATATGCAATCAACAGCTTCGATCTCATTTTCTCATTATATCGAGATATATACCTAAATCTCTTCTGGAGATTTCATATTAGTTGAGATTGGGCTGCCTCGTTAAAAACCTTGTTTGAGAAAAAACCCATTTAGGATAAAAACATCAATCAAGGAAAAGAGTACAGCATATTAATTTCTCAACAATATTAATGTCGATATTTTGAGATGTTGCATGCACTGATACAATAATACATTTGGAATTCTTCAAGAGTTTCATTCTCATTTTTCATCAAGCCCGTACATGAATACATCAATCATAAGGGCATATATTTTAGCATCGGTATTTTCCGATGGATTTCAATATCCTCACTATCATTGATAGTATGTAGCGCTATCTTTTCATAATGTGTCGACACTTTTAATTTTATTTCTTTCCCCATATCGATATAACTTATCGAGATATCTCATTATCAATCCTCTTGTAGGGTTACATAATATAGTTATGTCTATATACTCTTCAAGAGCATATGCCTCCGTTATTAAGACCATCTTTAATAATTTGCTTCGATATATATGATTGGGGAAATCTCATAATATCAACGCTTCTGACGTGCTAACTTATCAAAGCATCTTAGCTGATATATGTGATTGTTCATAGCATCTTTTATGCGTCTTTGAACTTCAAATTCATATTTTAATTGTGAGGATATATCATGATGCATTTCACATATAATTTTCAACCTTTAATACTCCCCCTCATGCTGAAAAAATTTAGAACACCAAAACTCATATATGTTCT
Source organism: Jasminum sambac (assembly GCA_018223645.1). Classification (NCBI taxonomy): domain Eukaryota; kingdom Viridiplantae; phylum Streptophyta; class Magnoliopsida; order Lamiales; family Oleaceae; genus Jasminum; species Jasminum sambac. The sequence continues at coordinate 38,165,261 of CP073640.1, forward strand.
CATCATTCAGCCTTAATATGAGAATTTCTATAGTCTGCATTCTATTCTCGATATTGGCAATTTACTGGAGGACTTTAAATAATTTGCCACATAATATCCCACTTGTATGCGCATACTCAAATCCTTCAGGGATTTATTCAAATCATTGGGATATATATATTTACTAGCTTTATCATTAAATCTGGAAATCATGCTCATACCGTGAGCAAATCATTTCGTAATCTTCCAATTACGAATCATATACATATGTGACTATCTAATGGATCCATATCATAATATCTAGTAGTCCACATAGAGGATGAGTGGGCCCATATTTCTCATCATTTATTCCAGATATATTTGGGATTTATTCCCAATATTGGCTAGTAATGATTTCATCATTTATCGAGAACAATCATTGAAGAATTCTTTTAATTCTTCACTTGAAATATTGATTTCAATAATTCTTTAAACCGGGATGGTCAGTCCGGTTTTGCAAACGAGTATTATTGAACTTCTAGTTCAGTAAATTCTTATATCGATTTCACTAGTATCTGTATAGTGCTCAACATGATTTATCATAGAAACAATTCACTGACATATTCCATCATCTTTTGGTGACATTATTGTCTACTACTGTTCAAACACGGAGTTACAGCTCATACGTATCACATCTGGCTACTGTTCAACTGTGGAGTCTTAGCTCTTACGCTTTACAGAGTCGTAACTCATACGCCTCGTATTATTCTATAAATAGATCGTCAAAATTATTGCAAAATTCATCCTAACAAGGGTCTATACATTATAATGGATTACATGCTCTCAAATCTTCGAAAATATTATCCATCACTATCGATCAAAATCCTAAAAAGGATTTATCGAGGTAGGCTTGAAAGGTTGAGGATGCTAATGAATAAGGGTATCCCACAAGATATCCGATGGTTGATTGAAGCAAAGGTTCGATTATCTAGTGAGATTTCAATTCCTTCTAAATACATGCCTGGTAGGGTAAAAGTAGTTTTTCAAAGAAACGGAGAGCAAAAAAATTAGGAGGATGCTACAAGTGTGCTCGGTGGACATGTGACACTCGATGTAAATCTGTGGGGTATTTGTCCAGAAACCGAGAAGATAAAATAGCATTCATTAAGGATGGATTGAGTAAGGAGCCTTTGGATGATATTCAACAGGCTCTTGAGACACATCCTAGTGGACATGTACAAGGTGAGCTAATGGCCTTATGGGCCAAATTCAAAGATCAACAAGCACTTTATAGTCTTGAAATACTTACTTTAAAAGATCCTGTTTGTAAATTTAGTAGAATAACTTAGTATAATGATTTTCCCATATTTGTATAAGATAAATTTATGTAATATAGAAGATCAATGTTTTTCTTGTAATTGTAAATATTGTTTCTCAATTTTTGAAATATATATATGTGTATGTGTGTGTATATATATGTACGTATATATATATTTAATTACCGACAATATATGTCATTTCACTGAATTTTTTTTTTCATGTTGTCAAAAAGTAAATAGTACAACCAATTATTGGTTTGAAAATTTTCTTTAAATAGAGGGATTCATGTATCTTTCATTTATACGTTGAGACTTTAGTGTAAAAAGAGAGATGGAGATAGAGATGGCAATGGAAATTTTAGAATCATTTCATAAAAGTCAATCTTCACCGCACCTCATTAAAACTGTATGTATTCTTGGTGGGTCTAAGCTGGTAGGCCATATCCAATATGTGGATATGGCAAACCAACTCGTAAAAGAGTTAGGGAGATAAAAAATCAATATACTATATGGAGGAACTAACAACAAACTTTTAACTAGACTTATAATGGCCGCACCATCACGGGGAATAAGAGTTTCGAGTGTAATACCTTTCCCTCGAGTTGGATCTAATACTCGAATTGGAGCCAGTTCTACCATGGGTTCAGCAGGGTTGGTGCTACAAGCGCAATCCATCCACAACTGCATAATGTATATGATGAATAACAGTGATGCTTTCATTGTCCTTCTAGGCGACTATAACACACTGGAGGAAATATTCAATATAACATCATGGGCACATTGGAACTTTCATACCAAACCAATAGATTTGTTGAATATCAATTGTTTCTTTGATGGCTTACTAGCGTTCCTAGATCAAGGTGTAAATAATAAGTTTATCTCTCATTCAGCGAGAAAAATACTTATTTCTGCTAGTACTGTTGATGAACTACTCATCAAATTTCATGCATATGTTCAAGAATCTGTGGAAGCCCAGATCCGTCGGTCACAGACCATTGGTGTCAAGCGAAAAAGAAATTCGGATCCTTTAAATATCTCATTATGAACCCTGATGTTGGGGGTGGCAGAGTTACGGAGTATTTATACTCTCGAAACGCACCCTTCCTTTATGGGTTCAATATGTATTTTCTTTTCGCATTTCTATATTTTCGAGTGTTTATTGCCATCTTTGATATTCTCAATATGTTCCACTTCGGCTGTTTTGTACTTCTTGTGGAGTAATAATAATAATATCATATTGGCTTTATTCAAATACAGAAATCTAGTGATTATGCTTCTTCAAGAGCATTTTATTCTCATATTAATACAATCTCATATCATCGATGAGATTACTTCATATAATCTCTCAATGCGATATATTTTCTTTGATTTATCAACATGGGATCTATTGAGCATTTTACTTTCATCTATTTATCCAATGGTAATTTCTGATACCTCTTGCTCAATTTTCTCCATCAATATTCAATAGACGTGGAAATGAACATTTCTTTATTAAATGCTTCTTTAGGAGCATTTCTCATCATATCACAATTTACTAATCTCATAATGAGATTTTTTACCACGGTATTTTTCTTTCTCTTTTATCACAATGGGATTCTTTGAGCAATTTCATTTCATCAATACATACAACAGTAAGTTCTAATATACTTGTTCAAATCCCTTTATTAATATCAATATGATATTCTTATCAAAAATATATAAATAAGTTATCCTTATTTAATACCAATCGTGGGATTTAATCCAACCATATTTGTAATATGTATTCAAAACATATGGTATAACTCACCATATTGAAAATATGCACACCAATCATGTGGTATAACCTACCACATTGGAAATATATGCGAAATATAAAGTGCATAAAATTAAATTACATAAATTAAATTTCCTACAATAGGTGGTCGAACCTACCTTAAGGGCATTATTACAATAAATATAAATTTACGGAATTTAAATCGCGAGAATTAAATTGCATAACATTTAACTATTTCTTCAGGAGTAGGGTCTGCTTAGTAGAAGGTATTACCCATCACTTAGCATATAAAGTGCAAAAATATATAAAACCTTCCTATTAGTGATGGTTGAACCCATCATCAAGTAGGAGGTATTGCAGTATTTAAATTGCAATAAAGTGCGAAAATTAAATATCTATAGAAGCAAATTTGTTCTAACTATTTTTTCAAAATATAATCATCGTCAAAGTAAATGTGTAACACCCGTCCCAGCACGTCTAGCGGCATCGTACCAGGAAGGACGTTACCTGCGTGACGTCACTGAGCTAACACATTTGCAAATGTTTTATGAAGGCCCAAAACGATGATTTACATATATATAATGTGATAGCTACAAAAGTTCTATTACAAAAGAGTTTACAAAAGAGTGTTCTTATGCACACGTGACCCCAAAATCTTTTCCTTTCCCATTTCTACACATCGACAAGCTCACGCACGAGAGGATTGGGCGTGTTGTCGCAGTACTCCAAAATTTATTTTATTTTCTTACTCGGTTTCAAAACTACAAATTAATGTAGAAGTGGTAAGTAAGGGTCGAACCCAAGAGGAACGGTGTTTGATCTAGTTGTTTTTATCAATTAATATAGAAAATGGGGGTTTTGTGAAGTTGGATGAAATTCGAAAATAAAATGACAAAATAAAAGATATGAAAATGAAACAATTGAAGATATATCTAGTTCTCGAGTTCGGTTGTGTCAACATCTCGTGTTTATCTTTCCCATGCAACGTGTTACTATTCCTTCTTCAATTTATCAACTCTCAATTAACCAAGAAGCTCTGATTAACGAATTCTTCCTTAAGTGTATTAAATTAAAGTAAGTTCTTTAACTTAACATCTAGCTATTGGATAACCCTAAACAAGTTCTTAGGATTTAATGCAATGCTAGTGTGAAATGAACAAGAAGAATGAGTTGAATTAGATGATCAATTTCACAAACTTGAATTAATACATCTAAGTTGATTTATTAACAAATATGCACGACATTTGTTTGCTACTGTGGATTGGAATCTAGTGATAATTACGGATCAAAAGTTCCAATCCTAGCACTTAACTTGAACTTAAAGATTAATTGATTCAATTGGCCAAAGTGAATGCAATAATCACATAAATTCAAAACGGGTTTAAAAGCATAACAAATCAACAAATTGAAGTAGAGGAATAGATAAAACGTTAGCAAAGAGTTAGAAAAGATAACAACATGATAATTGAACACAACGTCCCCCTCGAACTAGATAGAGAAGTCTAACTACTCATATTAGCGGGTATCACCACTGCTATATGATAGATTATACTTCACTATCTCAAGTAATATATACAAACTATAGAAATCACGTAAATAATGCTAAGAATTAAATAGAGAAATCTAACTACTCATATATGCGGGTTAAATACTTATAACGGCGTAACGCCGTGTATCACCTCTGCAATATATGAGAAATTATCTTTCTCAAACATGAAAAATAAAAGAAGAAGAGAAATTAGTGAAGAAATACTCCGTTAATCATATTCACGACCGAAGTATTGTCGATTGATTTTTCGAACCTATATTTAGGTTCTTACTTCCGCCCGAATATGAAAAACTAAGAGCTTTCAAGCTACAACTAAGAACAAATGATGAAGAGAAATTTATTGAGGAGAAAGTTGGAGAGAATCACAAGCTAATTCTCTCTACAAGTTGTGTGATTCAAGCTTGGAAATGCCTCTATTTATAGGCAAAATATTACACCAAAAAATATTAAAAAATCATAAAAGTCTTCCTTCATGAGTCTATTGTGGTGTGCTCAGGTTGTTTTATCTCTAAGAAGTCAAGAAAATACCAAAAAATACGTTTTATGGTAGGTGGAGTCCATTGGCCAAAATCTGCGGCGTCGGGTAGCTTCTCGGCGGAATCGCGGCGACTCGAGTCATCGCGGCGACTCAGTCAGCCTTGAGCAGGGCGTCCTCGGCAGCGTCTTGAGCGGATCGCGGGACATGGCCGAGGGTGACTTCGGCGGGCGTGGAACGAGGCATGGCCGAGGTGTCTCAGACGGATTCGGCGGTGACTCGAGTCACTCGAGTCACCGAAAATTGCACACCAAGTCCCTCAACTGTTGAATGGAATTCATTTTGGTCCTGAAAAATTGCATTTTGGTCCTTCAACTTTTTGAAACGTTTCACTTTGGTCCCTGAACTTTTGAAAAGTTGCACTTTGGTCCCCAACAGTTTGGGCTTTGACGCTTTTAGTCCTTTTCTTCAAACGGCCATAACTTTCACTAGGAAACTCCCATTTGAGATCCGAAAAAAGTTTGGGAATCCTCTTTTGATGTTCTGCAACATTGGCACAAGAAAAATTGTAAAAATAACTTTTCATAAAATTGCATCGGAGGCCCTCCATCTTTGATTTGCTTGCGTTTTGGTCCCGAGTTTCCATTTTCACTTTATTTTCATCCATTTTGACTCATTTTGATTCTTTGTGACCCTAAACACCACAATAAAGGAAAAACACATAAAACGGAACATATAATACTAATAAAACACACAAATACATAAAATAAAAGAGTTATTTAAGTGCTTATTTAGCACTTATCAAGGATCCTGCGCCACCTCCAGCTTACCTCCTACTCGCAGCATCATCTAAAACATAGAAAAGAGCACATGTGAGTCATAATGACTCAGTAGGAAGAGACACAATGCATATGAACATCACATATCACTTTCGGGCCCATTGCGAATCATGTGTTAACATTGGCGCCGTCATAAACATTTGGCCGGCCTCGTAACATCATCGGGGCGTAGGTCCCCCGTGAGGCCATACTATCGGTTATTGGGGCGTAGGTCCCCCATTCGACCGATGTATCATCCATCGGGGCGTAGGTCCCCATATTTGGCCGAAAACATTAACATTAATGCAACACATGATAGGCAATCCAATCCAAACACACGTGACATATGAATGCAAAGCATCGTTATCCAAGTCCCACATGGACGAGACATTCATATTATAGCGTTTGGCAACATAAGCATATCATAAACCAAGGCTAGGAAGCACCTAACCCTAGAAGAATCACCATAGCAAGCTAACCATGTCATACTATGCCAAAACTATGAAATTAGCCGAGGAAACTTGCACACATAGCTATCTAAGGATCATTCATGTATCTACTTACCTCCTACATGGGTAATCTAACTCAATCCTACCTCAAAAGACAAGAACCCAAGCTAGAAGATTGGTTGGAGAACTTCCTCTTCTTCATTCCCTCTTCTCTTCCTTCCTTCCTCTTGATCCCAAGGTAGTAACTAGGAATAGGTGAAGGATCTACAAGTCAAATACCATGCCAAAGTCTTGAAATCACACTTGGACTTGTTCTCTAGGGTTTTGGGGAGTTGGGGGTCCAAAATGGTGGAAAAAGACCAAGCCAACGTATTAAAACCCAATCCAACAGTTTCTGCCGACTTAAAATTACGGCCGTAACTTGCTCTTTTACGGCCGTAACCCATAAACCTTATGGCCGTAACCTTATGATACGGCCGTACTAGAATACCATACGACCGTAATAAAGCCTCTGTAAATCCATGCATCTCACCCTTCAAGAATTACGGCCGTAACCCATAAACCTTACGGCCGTAACCAAATAATACGGCTGTATCTCCAAGTCATATGGCCGTAATTTCCTCTCTGTAAATTTTGGCACATTTCCTCATTCCACAAATTACGGCCATAACTCTTTTTCTTACGGCCGTAACCCGATAATTACAGCCGTAAACCCTACACTTACGGCCGTAAATCTCGATCCTGCAAAATATTGTAGCGGCCTCGTTACTTGCTCGGGAGGCCATTTCGACACTTAATACCGTACATAGCATCACAACGAAGTCACCAAGGGTCCACACACATATTCATCACCTCATGATCATACATAACATCATAAATCACATGCAGAAACGGGCGGGGTATTACAATCTATCCCCCTTAAATAAATTTCGTCCCCGAAATTGTTACCTGTAAAGAGTTCTGGATAATGATTCCTCATGTCATCCTCTCGTTCCCACATTTCTTCTTCCACGGTTGCACTCCTCCATAGGACACGAACCAATGGTAGGTGCTTGCCTCGCAATTGTTTCTCACTCCGAGCAATGATTTGCACTAGTTTCTCCTCAAATGACAAATCCAGTTGAATGTCAAGTGGAGGATCCGGTAACACATGAGATGGATCTGGCATATACTTCCTCAGAGTCGAGACATGGAAGACATTATGGATACGATCCATATGCGTGGGCAACTGCAACCGATAACCAACCTCCCCGATTCTTTCAAGAATCTCATACGGGCCAATATATCGGGGCGTCAATTTCCCTCGTTTACCAAATCGAAGAAGCCGTTTGATAGGTGAAATTCGAATAAAGACCTTTTCACCGACTTCGAATTCAAGCGGACGGCGACGAGTATCAGCATAACTTTTCTGGCGATCCTGTGAAGCTTTCATTCGGCTTTTAATCTTCTCGACCGCCGAAATCATATCTTGGATCATTTCGGGCCGCATATCCTTCATCTCGCCGACCTCGTCCCAATGTAACGGCGACCTACACTTCCGCCCATACAACGCTTCGTACGGGGGCATCCCAATGGAAGTGTGATGACTATTATTGTACGCAAATTCAATCAATGGAAGATAACGATCCCAAACCTGCGAAAATTCCAAGGCACAAGAACGCAGCATATCTTCTAACGTTTGGATCGTTCTCTCCGTTTGTCCATCAGTTTGGGGATGAAACGCCGTACTAAACTGAAGTTTCGTCCCTAACACCATCTGCAACTCCTTCCAGAAGTGAGACAAATACCTCGGGTCACGATCCGAAGTAACTGTAGCTGGCACGCCATGTAACCGAACAATTTCTTGCACGTAGAGTCGAGCTAATTGCTCCATCTTAAATGTCATGTTCATAGGCAAGAAATGAGCAGACTTTGTGAGTCAATCGACGATAACCCATATGGCGTCAAATCCTTTACTCGTTCGTGGAAATCCACTCACGAAGTCCATCGTGATGTCATTCCATTTCCATTCGGGAATTGGAAGTGGTTGGAGAGTTCCTGCTGGTCGCTGATGTTCGGCCTTCACTTGTTGGAAAATCAAACACTTTGCCACAAACGTCGCAATGTCTCGTTTCATTCCGGGCCACCAATAAAGCATCCGTATCTCCCTATACATCTTGGTGGAGCCGGGATGAAGCGTATACGGCGTCATATGTGCCTCGTCACAAATCTCTTGTCGGAGACTATCGGTCATCGGGACATAATACCGGTCTTTATATTTCAGGAATCCATTCAGCACTTGATATTCTGGTCTTGGCTTCTTCGTGAGTCATTTCTTCCTTTTGATTTGCCCAATCATCAGTTTCCTGCCCATATTTAATCTGCTCAAGCAACGTCGACCGAAGAGTCATAGCTGCGAATCGGGCTCCTTCTCGTTCCAAGATCTCTAAATCGAACTTTTCCATCTCTCGTTGCAACTCTCGAGGTCTTCGTTTTGGCTCTTTCCGACTCAAAGCGTCGGCTACCACATTGGCTTTCCGGGATGGTATTGAATCGAACAATCATAATCCTTCACCAATTCTAACCAACGGCGTTGGCGCATATTGAGATCTTTCTGGGTGAAGAAGTACTTCAAACTCTTGTGGTCCGTATAAATCTCGCACTTCACGCCATATAAATAGTGCCGCCAAATCTTCAACGCAAACACAATCGCGGCTAGCTCCAAATCATGCGTATGATAATTTCGCTCATAACTCTTCAGTTGGCGTGAAGCATATGCAATTACTTTCTCATTCTGCATTAATACACAACAAGGCCTTGATACGAGGCATCACTGTAAATCGTAAACACACTAACGCCATCAGGGATTGCTAACACTGGTGCCGTTGTGAGACGAGTCTTCAACTCCTGAAAACTACGTTCACACTCGTCCGTCCACCGGAAAGGTACATTCTTTCGGGTTAGGTGTGTAAGAGGCACCTCAAGCTTAGCGAAATCCTTGAAAAAACGACGGTAGTATCCTGCTAAACCCACAAAACTACGTACTTCAGTAGGAGTAGTCGGTTGCGGCCACTGGAGCACTGCGTCAATCTTACTAGGGTCCACAGAAATGCCTTCCTTTCGTACGACATGACCAAGAAACACCACTTGTTCCACCCAAAAATCACACTTCGAAAACTTCGCATACAGCTTCTCTTCCCGAAGTGTTTGTAAAACAATTCGAAGATGCCGCTCGTGCTCCTCTCGAGTCTTGGAGTAAATCAAGATATCATCAATGAAAACAATCACAAACTTATCTAAGTACGGCTTGAAGACCCGAGTCATGAGATCCATAAAAACTGCCGGAGCATTCGTCACTCCAAAGGGCATAACGAAAAACTCAAAGTGCCCATATCGAGTACTAAACGCCGACTTTGAAATGTCATCTTCCTTAACCTTCACCTGATGATACCCGGACCATAGGTCAATCTTCGAGTAAACCGCCGAATCCCGAAGTTGATCCAATAACTCATCAATTTGGGGTAACGGGTACTTATTCTTGATCGTCACCTTGTTCTTTCTTCTTAACAAACAAGACCGGAGCACCCCAAGGTGAAGTACTCGGTCGAATGAATCCTTTCTGTAATAAATCATCTAAGGTGAAGTACTCGGTCGAATGAATCCTTTCTGTAATAAATCATCCAATTGCGTTCGAAGTTCTTTTAACTCGACTGGAGCCATACGATACGGAGTCTTAGAGATCGGAAGTGTTCCCGGTACAACTTCAATAGGGAACTCTACTTCTCGGGTTGGTGGTAACCCTTCAAGATCATCGGGGAATACATCGAGAAACTCACATACCATCGGAACCGATGATGGGGTCTTAGCTTCCTTCATATCCATACTATACGCCCTCACCAAGAATGCACTACACCCACGCTCAATGAGTTTCTGAGCCTTCATTGAGGAGATAACAACCCTAGTTGACCGCTCCAACCTAGGGAATGAAACAACCTCACCGTCTGGAAACTTAAGAGCACGCTTAGAACAATCCAAAACTATACCATGTTGCGTGAGCCAATCCATCCCGAAAATAACATCAAAATCTTTGACTTCCAAGGCAATGAGAGTAGCTAACGTCTCACACTCCCTAACTTGCACCGTAACAGACGGATAATACCACACATCATATTGATTCAACCCCGTAGGTCCAATAACATCCATAGGAAACCGTAAAGGTACCGGATTCATTACTAACTGACAGGCATACGACATGGATATACATGAAAGCGTAGCTCCAGAGTCAAACAATGCATATGCGGGAGTAGTAGAAATATAAACGGTACCTGCAATCACATCAGCTCTCTCCGGAACATCGGATTGAGCTATAGCAAAAACCCGTCCTGTCGGTCGAGCCTAAGACTGTGGTGCTTGATTCTTTGCCTCCGGACAATTCCGAACAATGTGCCCTTCCTTCCCACATCCGTAACATCAGTTTGTACCAAAATAACATCGCCCCGAATGAACCTTTCCACATGTCGGGCACTGCGTTGGGGACGGAGAGCCCAATCCCTTCTTCGCCGAAGATTGAGACGAAGAAGTAGTATCCGCAGGCCTCTTGTAGTTCGAGCTATAATTCGAACCCCTGCCTCGGCCCCGAAAGTTGGAACCTCGTCCCCGGTTACCAACTGAAGAACCCTGAGAAGATTGAGCCGAGCCTGGCGTAGCTTGAACCGCCTGAACTGGTTGGCCTCTACCGAGACGAACTTGCACAATTCTAGCGTCCGCCTTCTCAGCTACATAAGCTCGTTCCAATGTCTTCGCATAACTCGTGGTTGAAACACTAGCCAACTGCACATCACGAGCCAACTCCGGTTTCAATCCCGCTACAAACCGAGCTATCTTCCGGCTAGGCGTATCAACCATATAAGTAGCAAAACGAGCCAACTCCTCAAACTTCTTCCCATACGCCATCATCATATTCCTCTGCCAGAATCGAATAAACTCATTCGCTCATTCTTCGCAGCCTCTCGAGAAATACTTAGCAACGAACGCACAAAAGTCGCCAAGTTACTACCCATACAGCATCATTCGCCGTCTCCTCCTTCTTGATCAAGTCCCACCAAAAACCGGCCGAACCCCTAAGCATAAAAGTCTCACAATTCACTTGTTCGGAGTCCGGAACGTGAACATACTCAAACATCCTCTCAATCGTCTGTAGCTAGTTCTCAGCATCAATAGGATCCTTGGCATCATCGAACACCGGAGGGTTCAAACGTCGGAGCCGATCCGTAGCCATCTCCCTATCCCGATCTTCTTTCACCTTATCCCCTCCTGAAGTATCTGCCGTATTACTACCACCAATACTATGGTTATTCGAATTCTGCATCATCTGTTGTATCATCTGTGATTGCTGCTCAACCAATCGTGTAAACCTCTCTATAGTAGCTGCCTGATCATCTGCCATCTATCGTTCAGAAGGAAAGAGGGAAATACCGCATCAATTGTCCAACCCTAACATATAACTCCCATAACATCATATCACAGGCAGAACGCAAAGCAACTCAATCACATGCAAACTCATATCACATATACAATACCTTGGAGGGGCATAGAAATCCTTCGACGTGCGGAAATTGGGGAAAATAATTGCTCACGATACCATCGCCAGAACACCCGCCCAAAGACGCCCAAATGACATCGCAGGAAGGGCGTTACCTACGTGGCGTCACTGAGCTAACACATTTGCAAATGTTTTATGAAGGCCCAAAACGATGATTTACATATATATAATGTGATAGCTACAAAAGTTCTATTACAAAAGAGTTTACAAAAGAGTGTTCTTATGCACACGTGACCTCAAAATCTTTTCCTTTCCCATTTCTACACATCGACAAGCTCACGCACGAGAGGATCCTGTGCCACCTCCAGCTTGCCTCCTACTCGCAGCATCATTTAAAATATAGAAAAGAGCACACGTGAGTCATAATGACTCAGTAGGAAGAGACACAATGCATATGAACATCACATATCACTTTCGGGCCCATTGCGAATCATGTGTTAGCATTGGCGCCGTCATAAACATTTGGCCGGCCTCGTAACATCATTGGGGCGTAGGTCCCCCGTGAGGCCATACTATCGGTTATTGGGGCGTAGGTCCCCCATTCGACCGATTTATCATCCATTGGGGCGTAGGTCCCCCATATTTGGCCGAAAACATTAACATTAATGCAACACATGATAGGCGATCCAATCCAAACACACGTGACATATGAATGCAAAGCATCGTTATCCAAGTCCCACATGGACGAGACATTCATATTATAGCGTTTGGCAACATAAGCATATCATAAACCAAGGCTAGGAAGCACCTAACCCTAGAAGAATCACCATAGCAAGCTAACCATGTCATACTATGCCAAAACTATGAAATTAGCCTAGGAAACTTGCACACATAGCTATCTAAGGATCATTCATGTATCTACTTACCTCCTACATGGGTAATCTAACTCAATCTTACCTCAAAAGACAAGAACCCAAGCTAGAAGATTGGTTGGAGAACTTCCTCTTCTTCCTTCCCTCTTCTCTTCCTTGGTAGTAACTAGGAATAGGTGAAGGATCTACAAGCCAAATACCATGCCAAAGTCTTGAAATCACACTTGGACTTGTTCTCTAGGGTTTTGGGGAGTTGGGGGTCGAAAATGGTGGGAAAAGACCAAGCCAACGTGTTAAAACCCAATCCAACAGTTTCTGCCGACTTAAAATTACGGCCGTAACTTGCTCTTTTACGGCCGTAACTTCCAAATTAACGGCCGTAACCCATAAACCTTATGGCCGTAACCTTATGATACGGCCGTACTAGAATACCATACGACCGTAATAAAGCCTCTATAAATCCATGCATCTCACCCTTCAAGAATTACGGCGGTAACCCATAAACCTTACGGCCACAACCAAATAATACGGCCGTATCTCCAAGTCATACGGCCGTAATTTCCTCTCTGTAAATTTTGGCACATTTCCTCATTCCACAAATTACGGCCGTAACTCTTTTTCTTACGGCCGTAACCCGATAATTACGGCCGTAAGCCCTAAACTTACGACCGTAAATCTCGATCCTGCAAAATGTTGTAGCGGCCTCGTTACTTGCTCGGGAGGCCATTTCGACACTTAATACCGTACATAGCATCACAACGAAGTCACCAAGGGTCCACACACATATTCATCACCTCATGATCATGCATAACATCATAAATCACATGCAGAAACGGGCGGGGTATTACAAAATGGCCGTAAGTCGAAATATCTACTGCTGCCAACCGCTACCGGTTGCCGGCGGCAGTGCCGCCTGGCAGGCGCGTGGCGCTACACATGCCTCTTTATAAAGTTTTAATATTATAAACATTAATATGTAAATATTCACAAGTCCAAGGATCATCCTTTAATTTTTCAAAGTTTGGATACTACTTTATAAATTTTGAAATTTTGATATATTTCAAAATGAACTGTTATATTATCAATATTGGTGTCAAATTGAAGATCTCGCTAAATCGAGTATAATGGAGTCGAGAAAATTTGATTTTGATAATGTATGCTCCTTAAATCAAAATTTGATTTTGATTTTGATTTTAACCCAAATACGTATTTCTACGTATTTCATATTATGTAATAAAGTAATATATATATACCTCTTCGTCCTTTTTTGGTTTGTACGAAGACATTAGCCACAATTCCATCTTCTCCACAAAATTTGGTCTGAAACTAATTTTATTATTCCATGAAGGCTGAACTTTGAACTTGTTTTTCTCCACCTTATGGTAACCTTTTCATGTCATTTTTGGTATCAATGGACTCGCCTCGTCGAGAACTTTGTTGATGTGGTGTCGTTTTACTTTTACGTCGACTTGTTTGGTAGGAAAATGGAGTTAAAGCGATGGTTGTGAAATGAATATATAAACATAAATGAATTATTTCTTCTCTATGTATATTTTTATGCAAAATAATTTTGGTGTAATAATCTGGTTTCTGATACAGAAGATCATCTATAAGATGCAACTGTAGAGCATATTCCCTTCATATTACTTAAATGGCTAGAGACTCGTGTTGATAACGTGTTATAAAAGTATAGAAACAATAGAGAGAATTTAGAGAGAATGAATTCTAAGGAATTCACAGGAATGAATTTCATTAATAACTGAACCCCTATTTATAGGAAAACTTCGAATGGCACAATCGTAATTACATAATTTCATCAGAGGCATAATAGTCATTCACATCAGTAGAATAATTTTATTTATTCCCTCGAGTGCCTCATTTGTATAAAATATTCATAACAATTAATTTATTTTCCTCAAAAATGAGCTCCTTTATTTTTAACAAGATTAGATTAGCCACACTAAAAATTAGTTAAACACATAATGATAAGCCAACACAAAATAGAAAAAGATGAGTCAGATCGCCAAAATTTAAATTTATCTATTATTTTAGATAAAATGGACCTACAATTTATAATGAATTTTCAATTTAGACCCTTTAATTTGTTAACAAAAAAAAATTTACACAGCTAGGCCCCCAGGTATAACGACTGAAAATGGGCCCCCGAAGGTCGGGCCTGAGTCGGTCGACTCACTCGACTCAAAGCAGGACCGCCTCTAAATATATTATTCTACCTTATGTACTTAACTTGGAAAACTCACCAATTCATCAAGTGACTATTTAGTAAATGATTAAGAATCTTGAGATCTCCCAACACTCGAGCAAAATTTTGAGTATCTATTGGCAAAAATGCCTAACATGATGGTCATGTTTAGTGTTGCATACCAAACAAGAGTTGAGAAAAACACTTTTTCAAATGGCACTAAGAGCCTCTTCTAGAGAGATCTATTCAAAATTAAATTTTCCCGGATCATATTGATAAGTGTGTTTTACGAACTTATTTAGGGTCGTTAAACTCCAATTAATTTTATCTCCTATCTATTTCGTGCCTAAATTTTGCAATTTATTATTATTTTAGGAGAAGGATTAGATATGGAGGAAAGCGGAGCAATATTGGAGTGGAGATGGCCAAAAGAAGGGAAGAGATATGAAGATAATGAAAGTTTCCAAGTTTGAGGACGATAATGAAATTATGCTAAAGATTGGGAACGAATTTTGACCTAGATAAAAGTGGAATTGGGACGTGGCTATTTCTGAATAAACTGTAGATATTTTCGTCTAGTTTCCATAGGAATTTGAATCGCCTCAATCGGACATCAGATGAAGAAGTTATGACCGAAATAGTAAATACTGCCAGGCTGTCCAGTTTTGCGCGCGTGATTCCTAATTGGACTAGGACTCCAATTATGGTATACTTTTGGGCTCCTCTTTACACACGAAATTGGAGGATTCTTGGGACCTTTTTAAGGCTATAAAAGGAGGTTAAGAGAGACGAGAGAGGGGAGGGAAGCTACAACACAAGTTTGGAGAAGAAATTGAGGAATTCAAGAGATTGAAGGCTTCAACTTTATTTTCTCAAACCCGGTTATGTATTTCGTTTTATTTCTTATCTTTAGTTTTTATTTCAATTCCATGAGTAGCTAAATTCTTATTACTTGGGACGATTTATGGATCCCAATTGTGAACTTTAATTCTATGTGAATGGATCCGAATTTCTAGTAATTGATTTGTGTTAATTCTATATTGTTGGGTTATTTTATTTGCATTTCTAATCAATTGGTGAATTTATCTATTGGTTTATGTTTGATTCGAGAGAGGAGAACATGAATTAGATTTAGACAACATAGAACACTAATTTAGACAAGATTTAGAGATAAACTTGTGGTTAGTGCGGTCACGTAGGTGGAATTTCGAGGAAACCGATTATAATTTCTTGTTTGAATGCGTTCATGAAGGTTGATAACGAATACTTAGAGATAGGTAAATTGGCCCGATTGAATAGATTTAATTATCATCGAGAGAGATAGTTATATAATTTAGGAAATTCGACCGGTAACACGAGTTAATTATTTTGGATCCATGAATGTGGGATTAAGGGGATCAATTGGGTGAGTAATGAGTCCCAAGTCTTTAAATACCTTGATTTAACCTACAAATTCTTTTAATTCTTGCATAATAGATTTAGTAGAGCATTATTCTCCTAGCATTCTATTTAAATTTAGTGTTATTACACCCATTAATTTGATCCATCAAATAAAGTGATAAATTGACAAATTTTGGTATTCAAAACAAGTCCCTGTGGGATCGATACGTGGACTCAAATCCACTTTACTACTTGTTTGACACCGTACACTTGCGGTTCGCATTTGCACTCATATTTTTAAGCGAACACATATCCAATCATAAATTGTAGGACCCATAAGTATTCCCTACGACTAATAGTAAATTAATGATTCAATCTCACCGTATAAATCTACCTTCGAGGTAGAAGTCTAATGGCAACTCTTTCTCTTTCCAATTCTGCATCAAAGATAATAAGTAATTTTAACTTCTATCGTTTCACCACCACAAAAAGGGTGAAATTTAGACTATCATA
Organism: Jasminum sambac; assembly: GCA_018223645.1. Lineage (NCBI taxonomy): Eukaryota > Viridiplantae > Streptophyta > Magnoliopsida > Lamiales > Oleaceae > Jasminum > Jasminum sambac. The sequence continues at coordinate 38,182,071 of CP073640.1, forward strand.
TCACACACATATTAAAACCATTAAAGGATGTAAAGAATCTGGACTATCACTACAAACATTGGAGCTTCAGAGATTAATTCTTACAAATATTTACAAAGATAGGAACCTAGAATCCATTTACTGATGATTAGGAAAACAATAAAGACAAAAAGAGCTCTGTAAAGAATGTTAAAAACCTATTGGCTTCTACTCTTTCATGCTAGCAAATCTGTTGGGAATTTATGCAAATTCCCTAATTTTAATGCCGCGTGATCTGTTTAGAAAAAATAAACTGGACAGAAAAATAAAAATAAGAGAAATTTTGGATTGTCAAAGCTTTCACTATATGATAAATATTACAACCATATAGAATTCAACTCGCCCAACCCCCAAGTATTACAAGGAAAAATAAATCGAACTTACTCAAGTCTAATTTCCACCCTTTAAATAGCACCCAAAGAGTTACAAAAAACCTCTCTAAATAATAAGCTCCCAATTTTTCTTCTATTAGTCATGCCTACAGCAGTGAAGAGGTCGTGCAAATATATAATGATTAATAACACACACGTCTCGCACTAAAGAATCTCAATTCTGGTCAATGGAAATTTTCAAGCACCCACGCGGGGTGCTTGAAAATTTCCCCGCACAAGACACAACCCCCCCGATGGCGGGTGGGTTGGTGGCCAGAGGAAAATTCTGGTCCCGTGCGGGGACCAGAATTTTCCTTTTCTGGTCAAACACCTTTTTGTGCCTTGAAGACCAAGATTTATATAATAAATTCTATTGCAATTCAAACTCCAGTCTTTACCAACACGTGACTGTAGGACAAAACAATCTTTTACATTTGGAATGGAAGTCCTCATATTTTTGCTCTTTTTAGAAAATTATTTCAACAATCTCCACTTTATCGAAAATGAGCCAAAATTCTACCCTCTCTTCTTTAACTCTGTACACAATACTTAAAATATTACCGGACAAGCATTTGACATTTCAACAGTCCATATTCCACCATATCAGTATAATCACTTAAAATTAATCACCAATAATAAGAATTTCATCGGGTCAATATCAAAATAAAACTTGCTAATATTTATGGTGCAACTCTCTCGCTTGACTACCCATAGAGTTCATTAGCCATCGATGTAATGACCCGCCCAAATTCGTCCCGGAAACGTATATGAATACGTATATGATTTCGTATATGTACTGTATATGATATGAAATGACGTGATGATGTTTCGGCAGGATATACGTGTATATGTTATGTTCACAATCTGATTTGAAGTGTAGGATATGCCAGAATCACGAAAGCTTGGCCTTGAAATGGGGAAAATGGGAAAATTCGCAGAACGGAATTATGGTCAGAACGTCCGATGACAGTAAGGGTTTAGGTGTTACGGCCGTAAAAGGATGGTTACGGCCGTAAGGTATAATGGTTACGGCCGTAAATGGTGAACAGTGGAAAATGTCCAAAAGTTTCAGAGAGCAAATTACGGTCGTATGGTTCAGAGATACGGCCGTATGATCGAAGTTACGGCCGTAAGTGAAAAACAAGGCAAGAGATGGGATTTTCAGAGAGGGTATTACGGCTGTATGATGGTATGATACGGCCGTATGGGTCAGGTTACGGCCGTAAGGTTATGAGGTTACGGCTGTAAGTAAGGGTTTACGGCCGTAGATGAGAAAGTTACGGCCGTAATTTTAAGTCGGCAGAAACTGGTTTTAAGGTCTTCTAGGTCATTTCTTGAGGATTAAGCAACCATACTCGACTCCCATGATCCCAAAACCCTTCCAAGTCCCTCATGAACCTATGTGATCATCTCCAACCTCATCTCTCATGTATGTGATCTATGTTTGATCATCGATTGCAAGAAAGAAAGGAAGGAAGGAAAGGAAGAAGAAGAAAGGAAGGAAGGAAAGGAAGAAGAGGAAAGGAAGGAGGAAGGAAGAAGAGCTTCTCCATGCTTGTTGAGCTTCATTATGGTGGGTAATACTTGCTTTACATGCTTTATGATGCAATTGCATGCTTTATACTTGAATTAAACAAGACATGGAATGTGTATGATGATTATGGAACTTAGAAGCATGCTAGGATCCTTTGGTTTGGTGTTATGTTGTTGGCTTGAGATGTTGATGATATGTATGTGTTTACGTGCCTCGTATGACCCTCCATGCCATGTCTAAACGTTGTTTGGCCTTAAGTAGAAGAAACCTAGTTATTGGATGATATAGGCTATGAACAAAGAGGGTGATGAGCTTGACTTGATAGCATGCTTTGTGAGTGTGACAAGCTTTATATGATGTCAATCTCCCTATATGGTCTGTGTGAATGTTGTGGCATTATATGAGTTATGTGTTAACGTCCACCTTATATTCATGTAATGTCCTTTGTTTATGAAACGTGTCAAGTGTTTACGTTACGATATGATCATCTAGCCTTGCTTATACGTTATGAATGGTGATGATGATGTGAAAAAGGAAACAAGGCTCAATGAGGTAATGTTGCATGATCATATCACGAGCATATGTGTGTGAACGGTTACCAATCATGTGTTTATATATGGGGGACCTACGCCCCATAATGATGTAAACTGGCTACATGGGGGATCTACGCCCCATAAAGACGTGGTTAGTCGGGGGATCTACGCCCCGTATGTAAAGAAAAGCAGGTCTTCGGGGGATCTACGCCCCGTATAAAAGATAAGGCCTAGCTAACGAATGAACGGCGCCAAGTATTCACATGATTTGTAATTGGGGCCCAAAGTAAACGTGTGACATGCATTGCATTGCATCTATTATCCACTGAGTCTTTATGACTCATTATGCGTATACGTGCTATGTTTTGAAGGTGCCGTGCGTGGAGAGTTGGCGAAAGGTCGCTAGATGCTTTGAGGTGGTGCGTGATGGGGAAAGGGAATTAAAGATCTTGCGGTACGTAATGGAACCCAAAACCCTAGCTTTACGTTATAAGCTTGAAAGAAATGAATTTAGGGTTTCGTGTCTAAATGAATGATGGACGCGCGTCTAGTTCCATAATGATATGAATTGAAATGACAGAAACGAAATGAATGACGTGCACGGGCCCGGAGGTGGCCAATGTTTATGATACGTGCACGGCGCACTCTGATATGACGTCATTTGTGACGTATATATATGTGAAACTGGACAGGGCGTTACAATCGACATTAAAAACACCACCACACACCTACACACCTTGCATCTTGTCAAGCCAATGCCCATGTGCAAACGTGTTGACCCACTAAACACATCCAGTAACCATGGCAACTAGTGACATGCTATAAGGATGACCATCTTACTCATAGCACGTATTCGCCGTTCTCCACCAGGAGAGACAAATTGTCCAACATCTGTCAGGAGTTGGCCAAACATGCTCTATCTTTTAGATAATATCTTTTCACGTGACCAGTCTATCCATACTTCCAACAAAATCGATGTAGAGGGAGATGGAATAAATGACATTACAAAAGAAGTCTATGGCTTTGCCTAGAAAATAACAAATAAAAAATGATCATCCAAATGTACATCATACTTTATTTCCCCTCGTCCATAATACTGCAGCATCCAACCTCCATCAATAAGAATATCTTGAGATGAAAGGCATAAAGTTTACCACAGCCTTAATGACAGAGAGCCGCCCTACAACTTGTGCAGGACCCATAAGTTCAAATGGAAAACTATGTTAATGACACATTGAGTCGAAAAACAAAGGCTGCTGAGATGCAATCATCACCTGGATTTTGGGTATTTAAAGTGAGAATCTGCTATATATATTTCTCCCCTTTGAAAAATATACTTAATTTTGATTAATCTTTGTCCATTGAAACGATGTCCAATTAAATGTTAGTAAAATAAAATTAATAATAATTAATTTCAATATAAATAATTGTAAATAATTTTCATTTTTAAACTAATTATTTCTAAAAAGAATTAATTATTTCCAAAATAATTAGCCTAGTAGCCGAAATTTTAAGAATTGTACAAATCTAACTTTAAAAATATCTTATAATGTAAAAGAAATCTTGCAATATAAAAGATATAGATACAAATATAGATATAGATATATGTTCAAGTAATTAGAAAAATTGATATTACATATTTCATTTATCATACTAAAATTAAATCACTCATTTTAATTAATGTTAATTTTTTAACTATTTCTATTTTTAAAAATAATTAATTATTTATGAAACTAATAAAAAGGTTCTATCTAATTTTTTAATTTTCATGTTGCACATTTATTTTAATTTTCATGTAAAAATTTAATGAATTATAATTTTGTATCCCCACAAAATTAAATTTTATCGAAATTGCTAATAATAATTAAATTTCATTTTGTAGCTTATTATTCATAAAAATAATTATTTATTTCTAAAATAAATTAATGAGCCTAGCATAATTTTTAAATTTTAATGTTACATTTAAAAAAAAAATTGTGCCAAAATTTAATGAATGCTAATTTTGTATCATGAAAAAATTAAATCTTAACAAAATTATTAATTTTAATTAATTTTATTTGTAAGAATTATTTTTCAATTCTTAGTAATTTTCCCAAGAAATGAGGAGTGAATTTAGCGGAATATCTAATAAATTACATTATGTCTAACTTTTGTTAAAAATTTATGTTTACGTCTGTTTATAATTTATACTTACTTTTTTTATAAATAAAATATTTTAGTACTCACATGATGATAAGCTAAAGACAATAAGACGGATATCGGATTCTTAATATATAGTCAATGTTAATATCGGATAAAAACGGAAGCAATAAAAGAATCAGACTCCTAATATATATGATTAATCATTATTAATCTATATGTAAATATATATTCTATATATCTATTGTAAAATATAATTAATGTGTTGTGAGCGGGAAAACCAAATTCAAAAAATGCTAAAATATGAGCGGAAAATATTCCTCCAAAATTGGTCTCTGTTTATTAATATATATATATATATATATATATACAAAAAAAGTGAATGTAAATAATTTTTTTTATTGATATAGATATACAATATAGAATTATAGAATGTAGATAATTATTATGGTAGGATAATCATGGTTATTTGAGGATAATGATGATGAAATAATGATATTTGTTATTTTATGAGTGGGAAAATAGTTTCCAAAAAATTCAAAATAGCTAACATAATTGAAATTTTATAAGCGGGAAAAATGGCTCCAACCAAATTCAAAAAATGTGTATCTCTTTATTAATATATAGATATAGATGTAAACGGAAATTTTATTCAGTGCTTGTTTTCAAAATTGATTTTTTTTCTTTTAATGATAAAGGCATGATTAATAATATACGGAAAAAAAAACTAATATTTAATGCTTCTTTCCAAATTTGAATTTTTCCTTTTTTTTCAGTATACGCATGCCACATGCCAATATCACACTGTCCAACGTGGCACGTAGTATGATATTGATTCTTGGGGGTGCCTAGTTATAGAAATTTTACATATATATATATATATATATATATATATATATTGGTGGACCTTTTAACTATTTGTGACTTTGTTAATATGGTTATTGTTATAAAAGTATAGAAACAATAGAGAGAATTTGGAGAGAATGAATTCTAAGGAATTCTCAAGAATGAATTTCATTAATAACTGAAACCCTATTTATAGGAAAACTTCGAATGGCACAATCGTAATTACATAATTTCATCAAAGGTATAATAGTCATTCACATATAATAATTACATCTTTTACCAAATTATTCCTCCACCAAATTATTCCTCATAATTCATAACCACCAAATTATTCTCAATTATTCATAACACTCCCCCTTGAATGACTATTAATACAAATGTCTTCTAGACATGTTTGGAGAAAAATCCAGTGGGAAAAAAAAACTTCCAAACCGATTGCAGGATAGTTTGGAGTGGTTATATACTGCTTCATCAAAACATTGCTCCCCCTGATGTCTATCAGTGGTATATGAGTATTCACGTGCTGCCTCGTTAAAACCTTGTCAAGAAAACCCAGTGGGAAAAAACTTGATCGAAGGAAAAAGAGTACAGCTGCTCCGTTTGATTTCATATCTTGAGAACTGATATCTTTACTTCTGGTAAATGATTTCAATATCATCATCGTTTGGATCTAAAATATTAGCTCCATTATAACTTGATCCAATAGATACACTGTATCAATTTCTCATATCGTTCTCAATATACCATGAATATGCCTCTTTAAAACCTTATTAGGAAAAACCCAGTGGGAAAAACCCTAATGAAGGAAAAAGAGTACATTATTCATGTGAATACGCCATTAAAGTTGCCTCATTAAAAACCTTGCTAGGAAAACCCAATGGGATAAAACCTCAGTCAAGGGAAAAAGAGTGCAACGCGTATTTTATACAAGTATGCTGCAAGCATTTCAAAATCTTTCATACATTTGTATGAGTATCATATACATTGGTTTTATACTTGCTCATTTAGAGTGCATCAATTTTCTTACACAACTACAAAACATTCACCATGAACACATGTCTCCAAACACACAATTTAAAGCATATAAATTCATCGTAAAAACATGTAAACATATAAGTAAACCTTCATAACTAACTAACACTTAAAATATATCATTTAACATTTAATACTCACTTAATAGGTTATTTCATTCCCAGGGGCTTAGCTCACCCTTTAGGGTACTCATAAACACGGGCTTAGCTCACCCGATCCTTTAATTTCCTTTTCGGTACTACACACACGATCGGTAATTTAACTTTCATGAGCATGCAACATATAATGACCACCATGCTTATCTTTAAACTTGAGCACTAGTCATCATCATCTCATCATCTCATAAGTTAAGGATTTCACATTCACCATTCATCATCTTCAATATATCTCAATATTTTCATTATCATTGATCATATGTAGCGCTACATTTCTATGCCGTGTCGACACTTTTCAATTTCATTTCTTTCCCCATATCGACATAACTTATCGAGATATCTCTTTATCAATCCTCTTTTAGGATTACACAATATAATTATGTCTATATACTTTTCAAAAGCATATGCCTCCGTTATTAAAACCATCTTTTATAATTTGCTTTGATATATATGATTGGGGAAATATCAACGATTCTGGCGTGCTATCTTATCAAAGCATCGTAGTTGATATATGTGATTGTTCATAGCCTTTCATGCATCTTTGAACTTCAAGTTCGTATTTCAATTGCGAGGATATAACATGATGCATTACACGTATTATTTTCAACCTTTAATACTCCCCCTCACGCTGAGAAAATTTAGAACACCAAAACTCATACAGTTGGTATGATTTTAATCATATATGTTCTCATCATTCAGCCTTAATATGGGAATTTAGACCGTTTGCATTCTATTCTCGATATCGGTAATTTATTTGAGGACTTTAAATAATTTTCCATATAATATCCCACTTGTATGCGCATACTCAATCCTTCAGGATTTTATTCAAGTATTGGGATATACATTTACTAGCTTTATCATTAAATATGAAAATCATGCTCATACCGTGAGCAAATATTTAAATAAATTTCAAATTACGAATCATATACACATGTGACTATCTAGTGGATCCATATCATAATATCTAGTAGTCCACATGGAGGATGAGTGGACCCATATTTCTCATCCTTTATTCTAGATATATTTGGGATTTATTCCCAATATTAGCTAGTAATGATTTCATCATTTATCGAGAACAATCATTGAAGAATTCTTTTAATTCTTCACTTGAAATATTGATTTCAATAATTATTTAAACCTGGATGGTCATCAGGTTTTGCAAAGCAGTATTATTGAACTTCTAGTTCAAGAAATTCTTATATCGATTTCACTAGTATCGTATAGTGCTCAACATGATTTATCATAGAAACAATTCACCGACATATTCCATCATCTTTTGGTGACATTATTGTCTACTCTTTGTTAAAACACGAGTTCTGACTCATACGCATCACATCCGGCTATTATTTAATTCCGAAATCGTAGCTCTTACGCTTCATATTATTTATTTAAAATCGGAGTCTTATTTCATACGCGTCGTATTATTCTATAAATCATCAAAATTATTGCAAAATTCATCCTAACAAGGGTCTATATATTATAATGGATCATATGCTCTCAAATCTTCGAAAATACTATCCATCACTACCGATCAAAATCCTAAAAAAGATTTATCGATGTAGGCTGGAAAGATTAAGGATGCTAATGAATAAGGGTATCCCACAAGATATCCGATGCTTGATTGAAGCAAAGATTCGATTATCTGGTGAGGTTTCAATTCCTTCTAAATACATGTCTGGTATGGGTAAAAGTAGTTTTTCAAAGAAACGGAGAGCAAAAAGATTAGGAGGATGCTACAAGTGTGCTCGGTGGACATGTGACACTCGATGTAAATCTGTGGGGTACTTGTCCAGAAACCGAGAAGATAAAATAGCATTCATTAAAGATGGATTGAGTAAGGAGCCTTTGGATGATATTCAACAGCCTCTTGAGACACATCCTAGTGGACACGTACATGGTGAGCTAATGGCCTTATGGTCCAAATTCAAAGATCAACAAACGCGTTACAGTCTTGAAAAACTTACTTTAGAAGATCCTGTTTGTAAATTTAGTAGAAAATTTTAGTATAATAATTTTCTCATATTAATATAAGGAAGTTCGGTGTAATAACGAAGATCAATATTTTTCTTGTAATTGTAAATATTGTTTTTCGATTTTAAGATATATATATGTATATATATATTATTTTTCAATCACTGACTGATATATGTCATTTTCACTTAAATTTTTTTTCTGCATTTTTCTCTTTCATATTTGTCAAAAAGTAAATAGTGCACTCAATTATTGGTTTGAAAATTTTTCTTTAAATAGAGGGATTCATATATCTCTCATGTTCATACATTAAAAGTATAGTGCAATAAGAGAGATAGGAGTAGAGATGGATATGGAGATTTTAGAATCATCTCATACAAGTCAGCATTTACTTCACCAGATTAAAACCGTATGTATTCTTGGTGGATCTAAACTAGTAGGCCATATCCAATATGTGGATATGGCAAACCGACTCTTAAAAGAGTTAGGGAGACAAGAAATCAATATACTATATGGAGGAACCAACAACAAACTTTTAGCTAGACTTATAATGGCCGCACCATCATGGGGAATAAGAGTTTCGAGTGTAATACCTTTCCATCTAGTTGGATCTAATACTCGAATTGGAGCCAGTTCTACCATGGGTCCAGCAGGGTTGGTGCTACAAGCGCAATCCATCCACAACTACATGATGTATATGATTAATAATAGTGATGCTTTCATTGTCCTTCCAGGCGGCTACAACACACTGGAGGAAATATTCAATATAGCCTCGTTGGCACAGTGGAACTTTCATGTCAAACCAATATGTTTGTTGAATATTAATAATTTCTTTGATGGCTTACTAGCGTTTCTAGATCAGGGTGTAAATAATAAGTTTATTTCTCATTCAGCGAGAAAAATACTTATTTCTGCTAGTACTGTTGATGAACTACTCATCAAATTTCATGCATATGTTCAAGAATCTGTGGAAGCCCAGTCAGTCGGTCACAGATCACTGGTGTCAAGCGAAAAAGAAATTCGGATCCTTTAAATATTTCATTATGAATCCTAATGTTGATGGTGGCAGAGTTACGGAGTATTTATACTCTCGAGACGCATCACTCATTTATGGATTCAGTATGTATTTTCTTTTTGCATTTCTATATTTTTGAGTGTTTAATGCCATCTTTTGATATATGTTCCACTTCGCCTTTTTTGTACTTCTTCTGGAGCAATAATAATAATATCATATTGGCTTTATTCAAATACAGAAATCTAGTGATTATGCTTCTTCAAGAGCATTTTATTCTCATATTAATACAATCTCATATCATCGATGAGATTACTTCATATAATCTCTCCATGTGATATATTTTTTTTGATTTATCAACATGGGATCTATTGAGCATTTTACTTTCATCTATTTATCCAATGGTAACTTCAAGTACCACTTGCTCAATTTTCTCCATTAATATTCAGTATATATGGAGAAGTAATTTTATTCTCATCGTCTACTTCGAGAGTAGGATTAGAATATTTGATCAACTACTTCTTTTGGAGTATGATTAGTTATAACCAATCGTGTAGTATTACCCACCACATTGGAAATATATGCGAAATCTAAAGTGCGTAAATTTAAATTGCAGAAATTAAATTTCCTCCAATAGGTGGTCGAACCTACCTTATGGGAATTATTGCAATAAATATAAATTTATGGAATTTAAATAGTAAGAATTAAATTGCATAATGTTTAACTACTTCTTCAGGAGTAGGATCTGCTTAGTAGAAGGTATTACCCAGCACTAAGCATATAAAGTGCAGAAATATATACAACCTTCCGTTTAGTGACGGTTGAACCCATCATCAAGTAGGAGGTATTGCAATAATTAAATTACAGTAAATAAAGTGCGAAAATTAAATATTGAACTGCTTCTACGGGAGCAGATTTGTTCTTCTAGAACAAATACTCATTATTTCTCTAAGAGCACATTTATCCTTTTAGAACAATTATATTATGTAATTAAATTCTTCGGGAGTTAAAATAATATTCCGATCTTTTAACTCAAATGGACTTCAAACCATTTTATATAATCAATGGATTTAGAATTTCTTCATGAATATTCTATCCATTTTTCACTGTCGTCAAAATTAGATCGGTTTTACCCTAAGGGTAAAATTGTCCATTCCAATTCGTAAAGGTAAAATTGTCAAAAATATTTTATCAATATTTTACGATTGGAAAATTATCTCCTTTCTATTTCAATTTGTAAATATAAAAATGTTTAAAGACTATTTTGTAACATTTCAAAAATCGGTGTACTGATTTGTAAATTTTGAAAGTTTGATAATAACATATTTCAAAACGAGTTATTACCCTATCAATATTGGTGTCATATCGAAGCTCTCGTTAAATCGAGTATAATGGAGTCGAGAAAATTTGATTTTGATAATGTATGCTCCTTATATCTCGATAAAACAAATGTTATAGTTTAATATATTATTATATTATAAAATCATATGATTTACCTTTTTCCCTTTCTCTAATTATTCCATGGATGAGATTTACTTGCAATCCATTTACGTGATCGAAAAATTCTTTGGACTCCATTCTTCCAATTTTGGGATTTCAGACATCTCCAAGCAGGTTGTGTAGAATGAGGAATTGTGGGAGAGGAATATGAACAAAAGGGAATTTTCAATGATGTATTTGCAAAGAGAGAGTTATTTAGGATTGATGAGGATGAATTAATTCATTGGTAATAATCTAGTTTCTGATACAGAAGATCATCTATAAGATGCAACTGTAGAGCATACTTCTATCATATTACTCAAAGGGTTAGAGACTCGTGCTGATAACGTGTTATAAAAGTATAGAAACAATAGAGAGAATTTGGAGAGAATGAATTCTAAGGAATTCTCAGGAATGAATTTCATTAATAACTGAAACCCTATTTATAGGAAAACTTCGAATGGCACAATCGTAATTACATAATTTCATCAAGGGTATAATAGTCATTCACATATAATAATTACATCTTTTACCAAATTATTCCTCCACCAAATTATTCATCCACCAAATTATTCCTCATAATTCATAACCACCAAATTATTCTCAATTATTCATAACAGTTATGACACTTTTCTTTTGTTTTTGTGAATTTTAAATCCGTAAGTTACTTCTTAAACATTCTGTCGCTTTTCTAAGCTCATTCATGACTTTTCAAACATTACTTTATAAAATATTTATCACTTTTTAGGTATATTCAGCGACTTTTTCAAATCACATGTAACTTTTTCTTTTTTACTTTTCAAGCATTACTTTATAAAATATTTATTGTTATAAAAGTATAGAAATAATAGAGAGAGTTTAGAGAGAATGAATTCTAAGGAATTCACAGGAATGAATTTCATTAATAACTGAAACTCTATTTATAGGAAAACTTCAAATGGCATAATCGTAATTACATAATTTCATCAGGGACATAATAGTCATTCACATTAATAAGATAATATATATAATATTTCCCTCGATTCCCTCGGGTGAGTTTTATATTCATAACACTCTCCCTTGAATGACTATTAGTATAAACGTCTTCTGGACTTGTTTGGAGAAAAACCCAATGGGAAAAAACTTCCAAACCGATTGCAGGATAGCTTGGAGTGGTTATATACTGCTTCATGAAAACATTGCTCCCCCTGGTGTCTATCAGTGGTATAGGAGTATTCACGTGCTGCCTCATTAAAACTTTGTCAAGAAAACCCAGTGGGAAAAAACTTGATCGAAGGAAAAAGAGTACAGCTATTCATCTGATTTCATATCTTGAGGACGGATATCCTTACTTCTGGTAAAGGATTTCAATATCATCATTATTTGGATCTTAAATCATTATCTCTATTATAACTTGATCCAATAGATACACTGTGTCGATTTCTCTTGTCGTCCTCAATATACCATGAATATGCCACGTTAAAACCTTATTAGGAAAAACCCAGTGGGAAAAATCCTAATGAAGGAAAAAGAGTACATTATTCATGTGAATACGCCTTTAATGTTGCCTCATTAAAAACCTTGCTAGGAAAATCCAATGGGATAAAACCTCAGTTCAGGGAAAAAGAGTGCAACACGTATTTTATACAGGTATGCTGCAAGCATTTCAAAATCTTTCATAGATTTGTATAGGTATCATATACATTGGTTGATACTCTTCATTCATCTCCACGTGAATGAAATTTTAGATGTTATACAATACAACAACAACAACAAACTAAGCCTTATTCCCTACAGATAGGGGTCGGCTGTATGGAACCATATGAGAACTACGTCGGATCGTGGGTATGAGTTTTGCTATACCACGCCTTCCTATCCAAAGCTAGTTGCCCATCTACCTGTTTAATAAGCATAGTTTGTAACGGTCTTCCTCTACCTTTCCTTATATTTCCTACCCTAATACTCTCACTCTTTCTCACGGGTGCATTCTCAGGTCTCCGCAGTATGTGTCCAAACCATCTCAATCGGTTCTCCCTCATCTTATCCTCAATCGGGGCGACTCCTAATCTACCACGAATATCTTCATTGGTAATTTTATCCTTCCTAGTCTTACCACACATCCACCTCGGCATCGCATTTCCACAACATTCAATTTGTGTTCATCTACCTTCTTAAGCGCCCAACACTCATTGCACCATATAGTAATGCTTAGGTCTTACAAGTTCTATAAATTTTCCCTTTTAATTTTAAAGGCATAGTATGCGATCACATAGAATCCCGTAGAAGCACCTCTCCACTTCATCCATCCAACATTAATCCCTTGATTTACATCACCTTTTATGTCGACATTGGTTTGAACCACAGATCCTAAATAACGAAAGCTATCTCTCTTGGTACTACCTCACTACCTAGTTTCACCACAAGAGGATCCACTCTATGCTTACCACTAAACAAACACTCCATATATTACTGTTTTTGATCCGCTAACCGAAAACCACGAGCCTCTAAAGTATGTCTCCATAGTTCTAATGATCATTTATACCCGCTGGTTTCATCCACTAAGACTATATAAGTCAAGAAATAACATACACCATGGTACCTCATTTTGAATATGTCTCGTAAGCTCATCCATAACTATAGCAAACAAAAAGGTGAGTCACGAGCCACGATGTAATCCTATCGTAATTGGAAAGCTATCAGTCATCCCATACTTTGTCTAATATTCGTAACAACTCCTGCATATCCTTGACTATATTTATGTACTTAAGAGGTACATTCTTCTTTATCAGAACCCACCGTAGCACATCCTAGGTACTCTATCATAAGCTTTTTCAAGATCGATAAAAACCATATGTAAATCTTTTTTTGCTAGCCTATCTTGCTCCATTAATTGTCGCAATAGGTGAATTGCTTACGTAGTCGATCGACCTGCATAAACCCAAATTGATTATCTGAAATAGGGACAATGCGTCTCAACCTACGCTCAATTACTCTCTCCCATAACTTCATAGTATGACTCATAAGTTTTATTCCTCTATAATTGAAAGCAGTCTTGGATATCACCCTTATTCTTATATAATGGTATCACCGTACTTTTCCTCCATTCCTCGGGCATTTGGCCCTCGCCTTGAGATCTTGTTAAAGAGTTTGGTTATCCACCTTATACCCAACTCCCCATACACTTCCAAACCTCAATTGGTATACCATCGGACCGACAACCTTCTTAACTTTCATTCTTCTTAAAGCCTTTCTAACCTACTTTCACTTGATCCTTGACGAGCGAACACCCGGTTGGTATCATGTAAAGAGGCCGTAATATCACCAAGGCTCGCTAGTATTATCCCATTAAACAGTTTATCAAAATAATTTCTCCACCAGTTGTTTAATCTCCCGTCTTTTACCAACACATTCCCATCCATATCCTTAATACACCTTACACCATTCAAATCTCTACTCTTTCTCTCCCTCATTTTCGCAATGTTAAAAATGGCATTTTCTCCCTCTTTTGTATCCAGTTTCCGATATAACTCTTCATGGACCTTGGCTCGAGCATCTCGTATGACTTTCTTCGCTTGTCTTTTAGCATCTTTATACCTATCATACACCTTACTATCCCTGCATTTCGTAAGCTCTCTATAACTCTCCCTCTTCGCCCGAACCGCTACCTTTACTTCCTCGGTCCACCACCAAGATTCCTTTCCCGGGGGTGCACTACGCTTTTGACACCCAAGTATCTCTGTAGCCACCCTCTTTACACTATGTGATATCGACTCCCATGCTGTATTAGCATTTTCGTTACTGTCCCAATCGACCTCCTTAGCCAACCTATCTTTAAAGCAGGCAATTCAGCCCCTTTAACCTCCACCACCTAATTCTTGGCTCCTCGACTTTCACCATTCTCTTCGCACCTCCTTTCGGCGAATATCCAAGACTAGGAGCCTATGTTGCGTGGCAACACTCTCTCCCGGAATAACTTTGCAATCCTTACAAATATTTTTATCTGCGTTTCGAGTCAAGAAATAGTCAATCTGGGCGGCACATGTCCCACTCCTATATGTTATACAATATCATGTTATATTCAGTGCATATATGCAATCAACAGCTTCGATCTCATTTTCTCAATATATCGAGATATATACCTAAATCTCTTCTGGAGATTTCATATTACTTGAGATTGGGCTGCCTCATTAAAAATCTTGTTTGAGAAAAATCCTTTTTGGGACAAAAACATCAATCAAGGAAAAGAGTACAGCATATGAATTTCTCAACAATATCAATGTAGATATTTTGAGCCGTTGCATGCACTGATACAATAATACATTTGAAACCTCTTCAAGAGTTTCATTCTCATTTCTCATTAAACCCGTGTATGAACACTTTAATCATAAGGGCATATATTTCAGCATCGGCATTTTCGATGGATTTTAATATCCTCACTATTATTGATAGTATGTAGCGCTATCTTTTCATAGTGTGTCGACACTTTCAATTTTATTTCTTTCCCCATATCGACATAACTTATCGAGATATCTCATTATCAATCCTCTTGTAGGATTACACAATATAGTTATGTCTATATACTCTTCAAGAGTATATGCCTCCGTTATTAAGACCATCTTTTACAATTTGCTTTGATATATATGATTGGGGAACTCTTATAATATCAACATTTCTAGCAATATTAACTTATCAAAGGATCATAACTGATATATGTGATTGTTCATAGTCTTTCATGCATCCTTAAATTTCAAGTTCATATTTCAATTGTGAGGATATAGTATGATGCATTTCACATATCATTTTCAGCCTTTAATACTCCAACTCATGCTAAGAAAATTTAGAACACTAAAACTTATATATGTTCTCATCATTCAGCCTTAATATGGGAATTTAGACCGTTTGCATTCTATTCTCGATATCAGCAATTTATTTGAGAACTTTAAATAATTTGCCATATAATATCCCACTTGTATGCGCATACTCAATCCTTCAGGGATTTATTCAAGTATTGGGATATACATTTACTAGCTTTATCATTAAATCTGAAAATCATGCTCATATCAGTGAGCAAATATTTCAGAAATTTCAAATTACGAATCATATACACATGTGACTATCTAGTGGATCCATATCATAATATCTAGTAGTCCACATGGAGGATGAGTGGACCCATATTTCTCATCCTTTATTCCAGATATATTTGGGATTTATTCCCAATATTGGCTAGTAATGATTTCATCATTTATCGAGAACAATCATTGAAGAATTCTTTTAATTCTTCACTTGAAATATTGATTTCAATAATTATTTAAACCGGGATGGTCAGTCCGGTTCTGCAAACGAGTATTATTGAACTTTTAGTTCAGTAAATTCTTATATCGATTTCACTATTATCTGTATAGTGCTCAACATGATTTATTACTTTCATCATATGTATAGCTCACCGACATATTCCATCATATTTCGGTAGCATTATTACACATCACTGTTCAAGCGTGGAATCTTAGCACATACGCTTCATGTTTCAATACTGTTCCAACGCGGAGCCTTACCTCATACGCGTTTATAAATTATCCGGGCACTTACAGTATTCACTATAATAATGGTCCATATATAATAATGGATAATTTGCTCTCAAATCTTCGAAAATACTATCCATCACTACCGATCAAAATCCTAAAAAGGATTTATCGAAGTAGGCTTGAAAGGTTGAGGATGTTAATGAATAAGGGTATCCCACAAGATATCCGATGGTTGATTGAAGTAAAGGTTCGATTATCTGGTGAAGTTTCGATTCCTTCTAAATACATGCCTGGTATGGGTAAAAGTAGTTTTTCAAAGAAACGGAGAGCAAAAAGATTAGGAGGATGCTACAAGTGTGCTCGGTGGACATGTGATACTCGATGTAAATTTGTGGGGTACTTGTCCAGAAACCGACAAGATAAAATAGCATTCATTAAGGATGGATTGAGTAAAGAACCTTTGGATGATATTCAACAGGCTCTTGAGACACATCCTAGTGGACATGTACAAGGTGAACTGATGGCCTTATGGGCCAAATTCAAAGATGAACAATCACGTTATAGTCTTGAAAAACTTACTTTAGAAGATCCTGTTTGTAGATTCAGTAGAAAAACTTAGTATAATAATTTTCTCATATTAATATAAGGAAGTTCGGTGTAATAACGAAGATCAATGCTTTTCTTGTAATTGTAAATATTGTTTTTCAATTTTTAAGATATATATATGTATATATATTATTTTTCAATCACCGACAGGTATATGTCATTTCACTAAAATTTTTCTGTCTTTTTCTCTTTCATATTTGTCAAAAAGTAAATAGTATAATCAATTATTGGTTTGAAAATTTTTCTTTAAATAGAGGGATTTATATATCTCTCATGTTCATACATTAAAAGTATAGTGCAAAAAGAGATATAGGAGTAGAGATGGATATGGAGATTTTAGAATCATCTCATACAAGTCAGCCTTTACCTCACCAGATTAAAACCATATGTGTTCTTGGTAGCTCCAGATTAGTAGGTCATATCCAATATGTGGATATGGCAGACCAACTTGTAAGGGAGTTAGGGAAACAAAATATCAATATACTATATGGAGGGATTAATAACAAACTATTAAGGAGTCTTATGATGGCCGCACAATCATGGAGTATAAGAGTGTCAAGTGTAATACCTTTTCATCGAATTGGATGCAGTAATCGAATTGGAGTTAGAAATGTCATTAGTCCAGCTGGATTGATGCTACAAACACAATCCATCCACGACTGCCTGATTTACATGATGAGCAATAGTGATGCTTTTATTGTTCTTCCAGGCGGCTATAACACGCTGGAGGAAATATTCAATATAGCGTCATTTGCACAGTGGAATTTTCATACCAAACCCATAGGTTTGTTAAATATTAATTATTTCTTCGATGGTTTGCTAGTATTTCTAGATCAGGGTGTAGAACATAAATTTATTTCTCATTCGCGAGAAATATACTTGTTTCTACTAATACAGTTGTTGATCTACTCATCAAGATTCAATCATATGTTCAAAAATCTGTGGAAGCTGAAACCCATCGATCACAGACTATCGGTGTCAAGCGAAAAAGAGATCCTTTGGATCTTTCATTATGAACCCGAATGTTCGGGTGGCAGAGTTACGGAGTATTTATACTCTCGAGACGCATCCCTCATTTATGGGTTCAATATGTATTTTGTTTTCGCATTTCTATATTTTCGAGTGTTTATTGCCATCTTTGATATTCTCAATATGTTCCACTTCGGCTGTTTTGTACTTCTTCTGGAGTAATAATACTAATATCATATTGGCTTTATTCAAATACAGAAATCTTAGTGATTATGCTTCTTCAAGAGCATTTTATTCTCATATTAATACAATCTCATATCATCGATGAGATTACTTCATATAATCTCTCCATGTGATATATTTTCTTTGATTTATCAACATGGGATCTATTGAGCATTTTACTTTCATCTATTTATCTAATGGTAACTTCAGGTACCACTTACTCAATTTTCTCCATCAATATTCAATAGATGTGGAAAGTGAACATTCCTTTATTAAATGCTTCTTTAAGAGCATTTCTCATCATATAACAATATACTAATCTCATAATGAGATTTTTCACAACGGTATATTTTCTTTCTCTTTTATCACAATGGGATTCTTTGAGCAATTTCATTTCATCAATACATACAATGGTAAATTCTGGCATCACTTGCTCAAATCCCTTCTTTAATATCAATAGAATATTCATATCGAACATATATAAATCAATTATCCAATTGTGGGGTTTAATCCAACTACATTTGTAATAAGTATTCTAAACGTGTGGTATAACCCACCACATTGAAAATATGCATACCAATCGTGTGATATAACTCACCATATTGGAAATATATGCGAAATTTAAAGTCGCAAATTTAAATTGCGTAAATTAAATTTCCTCCAATAGGTGGTCGAACCTACCTTATGAGAATTATTGCAATAAATATAAATTTACTAATTTAAATCGCAAGAATTAAATTGCATAACATTTAACTACTTCTTCAGGAGTAGGTTCTGCTTAGTAGAAGGTATTACCCTTCACTTAGCATATAAAGTGCATAAATATATAAAATCTTCCGTTTAGTGATGGTTGAACCCATCATCAAGTAGGAGGTATTGAAGTATTTAAATTGCAATAAAGTGCGAGATTTAAATATCTATAGCAGTAAATTTGTTCTAACTATTTCTTCAAAATATAATTATCGTCAAAGTAAACTACCAGAATCGAAATATCTCACAACCGCTAACAGCTATGCGTAAGTATCTGCTTTCGGCAAAGTGGCGCTACACATATTTCTTTATAAAACATTAATACATACTCGCCGCCAATAATTAGCTGTTTGGCGTGCAGCCGCCTGGCAAGTGCGTATACTGCATATATCTCTTTATAAAGTTTTGACATTATAAGCATTAATACGTAAATATTCACAAGTCCAAGGACCCTTTTGTAACTTTTTCAAAAGTTGGGGTACTGATTTGTAAATTTTTGGAAAGTTTACCTTATCAATATTGGTGTCAAATTGAAGATCTCGTTAAATCAAGTATAATGGAGTCGAGAAAATTTGATTTTAATAATGTATGCTCCTTATATCTCGACAAAACGAATGTTATAGTTTAATATATTATTATATTATAAAATAATAATATAATATTAATATAATATATATAATATATACCTCTCCGTCCTTTTGCTTGCATTTTGTCACTTAATCTTTAAAACTAGTATTAAATCGTGTTTGGCTTGGAAAATTCCACTAATTGACATTGGTATTGTGGCTCTGCAGAGAATAGGTATTTTATAACGGAGTGTGGTGTCTTGTCTGCTTTAGAGAGAATGGGACAGAGAGAGATTTTATAGAAAATCGAGTATTTCAAATTGTAATAATCCAGCTGATACTGTAGATCATCTATAAGATGCAATCGTAGAAAGCATACTTCTTTCATATTACTCAAAGGGTTAGAGATCACTTGATAACGTGTTATAAAAGTATAGAAATAATAGAGAGAGTTTAGAGAGAATGAATTCTAAGGAATTCACAGGAATGAATTTCATTAATAACTGAAGCCCTATTTATAGAAAAATTTCAAATGGCATAATCGTAATTACATAATTTCATCAGGGACATAATAGTCATTCACATTAATAAAATAATATATATAATATTTCCCTCGATTCCCTCGGGTGAGTTTTATATTCATAACATTTATCACTTTTGGTATATTCAGCGACTTTTTCAAATCACATGTAACTTTTTCTTTTTTAAATGTACTGTACGACTTTTATAAAGTGGCTTTTTAAAACTAGACCCAAGTTCACGGATTGATGCCGGAGTGAACCGGCAGTTATACAATTTATTACTTTTTTGTGTCGGTTTTTTTTAACCGTCAGTTCAACTGTTTTTTTAAATAAACTAAAATTGACATCCTAACCCCAAAGCTCAAATATAATGTAGTATAGAAAGCATAATACTCTCTCCGTCTCGATTATATAATCCATTTTCCCTTTTTTAAATCTCCCAATTAGATATTCCACTTTTATATTCATTTATAATTAGACTCTCAGTTTGTCTTTTCCAATACTACTTTTAATAGACACTATAAATTAAATAAGGGTATTCTAGGAAATTTGTTTGCATAATTGTTATTTCCCATATTATTCTTAATTCGTGTGAAAACACAAAATGGAACATATAATTTGGACGGAGGGAGTAGTAAAAACTGAGATTGTAAAGATTATATGTCGAAATTTGTAAATGAAAAAATATAAGCAAATGTTAGTTCGTAATGTAAGTATGTAACTAACTTGAGAGATTGAGATTTGAGAGTTGTGGGGAGAAAAAATAAAGAGGCAATGGAATATTTATAGGTTAAAAAATTGAAAAAAAATTGCGATTTAGGTTCGAATCGGAGTTGGATGGTTCCAACCGTCCAGTTCCGGTTCTTCCAAACATGGAACCGGCACAAAACCGGTTGGAAACCAATTCTAGACCAGATTTGGTCGGTTCGGTTCGGGCTTGTTAGGGTTTGGGTTTGGATTGGTGGCCGGGTCTATTTAAAACAGTCACTTGCAATGAAAAGTCAATGCACAGGTTTAATAGGCAGCAATACAAGATAACTCTGCACGGAAAAAACAAGGATTACAACTAGTCTATCTCATCTCAAATTAATATTGTACAGTGCAATCCAATACTTCCTACCAATTATGCCATTACAATGAAAAATTATTCCGACATATACTTCTCACTGAAACTGATTTAAATCCCGTTTTTCCCCTTTTATGAGTAAGACTGATATAACTGTATACGAGAAGGGACAAAGAGTAAAATGAGGCATTTCGAAATTCTTGAGACTAATTGAAGAAAACAAAAAGTTATATATCGGTCAAGATTAGTGATGACACGATAACAACATAAGCCAAGAAGAAGAAGAATGCTATCTGAAGGAAAAACTTCGGATTTTCCCTCATGTTTGGAGATGTAACCGACCTGTCAAACAGAAATTACTCATACGATCAACCTTCCTGTGGATCAATGCGTGCACGTGTTTGTGTGTGTGAGAGAGAGAGAGAGAGAGACGCGGGGTGGGGTGGGGAAGATTATTTATTTGACAGAGCTAATGATGAAGCCTAAGGAGAAACTACCTAGCAATGCGCTGAGAAAACCGATGAAAGGGCATACTTTGAATAAACACAATACCGGGTCCAGTTATAACAGCAGTAACGAGATTTTCTCCCTGCAAAGAAGTATAGTTAAAAATGGGGACTTAATCCATGATTGACTTTTCTTACTTTCAACTGCATGTTCCTAAAGAAAATCACTTTTCTTCTACTCCCTCCGTTCCACTAAGATAGGCACCCACAAATTTTCACACAAATTAAGAAAATACATTGAATGTTGTTGAAATTGTAAACTATTTCTATATGCTTCCTATTTTACCCTTCCATTGAATGGTAAAAAAGTAGTGTGAAAATATTTAACATTTTTGGAAGATGAAATACCTAGTTTAATGTTTGATATTCCAACAACGTCAAATAGGGGTATTTTAGTGAACTAAAAGATAAAATATACTCCTACTAAGGAAATTGGATGATAAATTGGGACAAACAAAATGGAAAACGAGAGGGAGGGAGTATAAGTTTTGCCAAATAGCTCTAAATGCATCAATTATATCTGGAGAAGTAAACGAGGAGTAGAACTTACCCCAAACACCCCTCTTCTCATGGGACCATTATATTTGATTTGTACATTGACTGATGCTGGCAAGGCAACAATGCTTGAGACATCAACGGAGAAAACTTCGCCCACCTCAAGGTTTTTCTGAACAACTGGAAAAAATTAAGCAATCACATAAATAGGTCTGAAGCAATGATCAAACAAAGCAGAGACTTCTGCGACCCCCTAGTCAAATACAAAGCTGGTCCAAGAGACACAGATTTTGAGGATTTATTTAAATATTGAGAAAGCACTCCAGACAAACACCAAAAACAGCGTACAGTACAAGATCATAGTTATCTAATTTTGATCCCTCTAAAATACACTAAATCAACAAAAAGTGGATGTATGTGATGTTCCTATAAATGTCAGCAATGAAATCTTACTAGCAGTTCACAAAAAACTATAGTTGGTCACATTTGCGTAGAAATAAGTTCAGATTTGAATGAAATTTCAAGAGTAGAAGCTATTCCTCTGTCCTGATGATATGTTCAATATAAAAGGTATTCTAGGAGACTAGTGGACCTATTTAGGGCGCTAGCTTCTTCATAAGACTAGCCTTTTACAAACCAACAACTTTCAGCAATACAAACTCTTACAAATAACTCCATATATAACATTGGTTTATGCAACGCTTAGTATGCACATACACCCTACTCAACATTCTCATTGTTTATTGCGATCATGAACCTATTTTCTTTTTCTTCACTGCGTATTATGTTGGTAAAAATGTTGAAGATTTAGTCAATATTCTTTGTTGTATCTTTTCCTTAATTATTCTTTTCCTTAATTACTTGATTTACTTAGAATAGGTAAATATAAATCAGGGAGATTTTATAGGATCAGTTTGCATAATTTAGGGATTCTCTAGTTTCCTAGTTTCCTTTTTTGATTGCCTTGCCATATGGCTTTGTATGTATATATATTCTTTGAAAGTGAATGAGAAAAGCAAGCAAGAATCTTTCATTCCATTCTTGTTACAAAAAATGTACAGTTACAAATTATAATCGGTTATTGAGTTTTAGATGAAGAATATATACTGATGGGGGGATTATGTTAGAACTTCATTTTCTGGCCATGATAATGTGCATAATCTAATCAAGCCATTGATATAGAAAGTTTTTTTTTTTTTTTGATAAGAACCATTGATATAGAAAGTTAGAAAATTCTACTATCAAACCAAACAACTTAGAATTGCATATTCTCAAGTGTGTTCCTTATGACAAGCTTATTTCATCTTGTTTGGGAGGGATTTTTATTAAAATAATTTCTCTGCAGATCTTTTTCCAATCGCACTTTTTAATTGATGAGACAGCTCTTGTACCATTTTGTTTAGCATAGTTTCGGGAACCTTTTCAAAAATATCATTTTTCTTAACCACAATTCATTGATAAGACAATTTTTATCCATCTTTTAAATCTACTTTCCCCGTTTCGAGAAACTTTTTAACCACACATTCAAAAATTATTTTCTCAAAAATCTCTAGTCTCTGCTAAACAACCTTAAACTTCTGCCACTTTTTAATCACACATTCAAAAAAACAATTTCTCAAAATTCTCTCCTAAATATACTCTTGGCAGATATTATGCAGGGTATTACCTGTTTACGGAACATTACTGTCAATATAAAGGCGGAAAACTTCATAGCATTCAGAAATGTATTGTAGCAGGTCCGATTAGAAGCTATGTTGGTATTCTCCACACAACCATTTATTCTGTCTATCTATCTAATTTGAGAAGAATGAAAAGATGATACAAATAATAAACAGTATCAACTTCATTTTTATCACTTATAGCAGCTGGACAAAATGAACAAGAACAAGAACATAATTTCGTTTTCAATTTCCTATATTTTCTTCATGCTTGTGACTTTCTCTTTGAAAGGAAAATTTAAGATTTCTATTTTTTTCATATTAGCAACATTCTATCCCAGTTCCCAGACTTCAAATCACAACCCACACTCTCTAACTCTGTCACCAAAGTGAAATTCTCTGGAAGACAATATGCAATATTACATCATTTAAAATCCAAATCAAGCTCTAGTCAAGAGCTCAAAAGTACTTTCCCATATAACTGCAATTTAGCATGTTTTTATTTTAACTTTATTCTACCTAAAAATCAATTTCTACCACTGAGTCAAAGTCAAACTTCAATATTAATCATACATGTCATCTACTTATTATTACACACATTTTAGGGTCCTGCCGCTAGTCAAACACATGCTTACTGCTTGTTTTGGAGTGCTTAAACTAAATATTAGCTGGAAAATCCCACTTAACCCGTAGATAAAAAAGAGTAAACAGCTGTAGGTCCCTAGATTACGTGGACAAAATGTGTGTTTAACCAGTTCATTTATAGTTTTAACTTTGCAAATCACTCAGTTAATGAAACATACCAGAACCACCCCCAATTAAAAACGCGAGTCCCCGACCGGATATCTTCTGCCTCAAAAATCCCTGCAGATATAGTTGACTTAGACTCCACTATGCCTCGCTTTTACAACAATACTCATGATTATCTATAAGGGCAAAAGCAAGAGATCTTGGCGTCTCACCTCAGCACTGGAAACAGCATTGCGGGCCCTTAGATCGATACTATTATTGGTTTTGACATCATTAATTGAACAAAGAAATGCATCTGGCTACAAAAGAATATATACAGTCATTTTCAATCAAATTGACAGTTAATAATGAAGAGTGCAAAATCCAGAAAGGGAAAGGGTATTAACAATTTGATCGCCAATAATTGATACCTGGCACAACATTTCACCACCAAACACCGCCAAGTCAATCTGCAAAATAGACGTAGATTGTAGCATCAAATAGATAACTTCTAATTATATCTAATCTTACTTTATAAACGCAGTATTTCAATAATGATGCAAACCGGGATAATTCTGGCTAGAGATGGTGCAGCAATTCCGACAAATCCATCGGCTGAACCTTTATTTTGGAAAACTATGCTAGTCACACTTTTCCCAAAAAGCCACTGCAACACACCTGCTTCATTTTCAGGCGCATAAACATTTTCCAGTTGGACAGACCCAGACATGTAGCACATCGTACCTGCAACACATCCAGGCATAAGAGGCACCCAGCAACAACGAACAAAAATAAAAAAATAAAAAAAAAATCAAGAGAATTAAGATGTATAAAGACTGAGCATAAGAGTGATCCCCTTGAAATGGCATCTTAATTCTTAATAAATCTATATCTCCATCAAGGGTAGATTTAGCTTGGAGACAATGGGATGCACGGCCCCGAAGCTCAACTAGATATGTTATTTTTTTGCTAGAAAATTTTGTTTTTTCCATTTTAACGCACAGTTTTTGTTAGCAGGCCCCAGCACTCATGACTCTTCATTAGCTAGGCCCAACACTCTTTAAGGCATTTTTGCACACAGCTTATTTCAAAAATCATTTGTCTCTAATGTTGTTTTCGACCACCAATTTGATTGATTTGGCAACTTTTTAACATTTTCTGGAACCTTTCTTTCCTTTTCTACCACACATTCAAAAATCACATTCACAAAAATCCCGCCCAAACATACTTTTCATCCACCCCAAACTCCATCTACCCTTATTTTACAGAATATTCAAATGTGGTAGTACAAAAGTAATGATCATGGTAAAATTCCATCTCTCTCTCTCTCTCTCTATTTATTTTTTTAATTTATTTTTATTAATGACTTAAAAAGTAAAAAAAGAAACTTTTATGTAAAACAATTATAAACCTGCCATTCTACTTAAACAGGCACCTAATGCATTATCAAAAGAAAGATAGGAGAAAATTGTTGAACCAGATGATCAGGAAGTTGAAGCAGTTAGCACATGAATGGTAAGCTGAAGCGGTTGAAAAGAGGATCATGTATGCATTCAATTATAGTCCTCTACATGCACTCGTTCATTTTTTCTAATACACCTAACACATTATATACAATAAACGGGTGCCATGGAGAAACTCGAGAACTATGTCTCTAATACCATGTTGCACCATTAGATATAAAACTTCTGCTATTACAATGAGTCAACAATATATGTTACAAAAATCAAAATAGATCTTTTTTTTTAAAATAGGAAAATAGATATTCAATCATGAATTCAGCAACATGAACAAAGGGAGACACCACAGTGGGAAAAAAATAATAAATAAATAAAAAATGAAACACAGAAACGGTTTACGAAGATAGCTAATCTCATCATACACTATAGACTAGAAAACAAATGCAACATTAGCCCAAGACAACTTAGACTTAGGATCTGGTTCTCATCCCTCAAAAAACATACAACCAATCATCTCCCTTGAATGTTTTTGGAAAATGGCATGCCAAGAAGTAACTAAGAGGAAAGGATTGGATGGGCTTCTCAATAGTCAGATCAAGCCCAACTATAATCTTAGCAAACTGTTCTGTTTTAACATTGTACAGAAATTGTGGTCCAAGCTGCTCACTAAATTTGGCATCCTATGGTGCATCATGCATGCCTTGATCTTGCAGTCAATTGTTGGCCTGCAAAGTGGAGGGAGACAGGAGAAGAACTAAACTGTGGAAAGCAGCGACATTAGCAGTCCTATGGGCAGTCTGGCTAGAGAGGAATAGATGGATATTTGAAGAAAAGGAAGAAACATTAGATAGAATATGGAAAAAAATCAAGTTTTGGGTAGCAACTTGGGTATACAACACTAAAGACTTTGAGGAACTATCTTTTATAGACCTTTGTAGAGATTGGAGCAATTTTTGTATCTAGATCTTAATAGCTCACAATTTGTACTGTATATCTCATGCTCTTGTGTTTGAGCATGTTCTATTGTAACTCAATTTTTTATTAATATAAAGTTTGTTTCTTTTCACAAAAAAAAACCCACTGTCAAATATGCCTGAACATACCTTCTTCCTGAACTTCACATATTGTACTCAAGGTGATCCAAAACTCCAAAATCTTATTTTCACGTATTCCTACTTCTTGATTTGTATGGAGAAAGTACTATAAATATAATTTACTGAATTCAGTATGCATAGCTATTCTTAAAGTTTATAAATCTCAAACAGTTTAATGCCATCACCTACACATAGTTTGTCTTAGCAAATAGAATTAAATAGCGCAGTCATAGAGTTAGTTGTACAAATTTAGAAGATTCTAACTAATGAGTGATCAACAGATGAAATAAAGGGAAAGCTTCAATCATTCAGGGTGAATTACAACATGATTGTACATAAAGAAACAAATAGCCAGAACACGTACCAGGTTTTGCAATCACCTTCTCTTGAGGCTTCAACATGATCTAGTGAGAAGGGCGAAAGTGAGGGAGCAGACACAGTTAGAAGATACAATTTCATCCAGCACCAATAAAAAAAATATTTGAAAAGAATTTCCTCTAGCACCAATAAAATATATATATATATATATATATTTGAAAAGAACCTGCACTATCTGAGCTTCACCACCCAAAATCTGAAAAGGTGTAACCGCATCTTGTGGGCTCTGTAAAACAATTTTCATGATCAATTACGAGATATGATAACCATTCCAGAATGGAAAAGGCAACCGGTCATGGAGATTATTCAGATTCAGGTAGAAAAAATAAATAAATAAATAAATAAAGAGAAAAAAATATAAAAATGCTGCTTTTGAGTTTCGTCAATACCACGTGAACAAAAATGGTTTCCCTATTCCTAAGCACTGCTTTACCATTCAACAGTTCATCGGAGAGGACATTGGATTATTTGGAATTCTATTTACATATCAGTTAAAGAAATGGAAAGAACTTGAAGTTCATAGCCTAATGGATCTAAAGCCTGGGCCATTAACACTTCTTTCTCTTCTCCCCTGGAACTTACTAGAGTTCCAATTAATGTTGGAGATACAATTTACGCATTACTCTTGTTTTTGCACAAGAGACATCCAGTAATACACGCTGTCAAACAACAATGGCAAACACACTCATGGTAACAGAAGCAACCAACAAGATGTATTGCTACTGATTGATTTTCAAGATGAATGTATATGGGGCAATCATGACAATTGATAGTGACTCGGTGGTCCATAATAATTATCTCTTAGTTAGGTACATCTAATTATTTACAGAATAGAATTTCACTAAATCATGTCATTCCTTTCTTATTTGATTAGCCTCTTCATGTCATGTAGAGTTAAGGTAATCGTGCAAAACCAACTCACTTAACTTGTGGTTAATCAAGCTGTAAACTACTGTTTTGAATTTTTTGTTTTTTCCAAATTTCCACTAGAGCCCCAAATAGTTTAGTAATACAATTTTATACATAAATCTCATGTGATCATAATTATACATAGCATTCAATATCACAGGTTGGGCTACAATGATGAAAGACTCAGTGAAAGTAGAAACTAGTAAAACCTATCACTTTTCGATTTACTGTTAATCAAGATGATTCTCTTCAGGTGGTTGGATTATTTCCTTTCTGTTGCCTAACCTCTCAGATGCAGGATTATTTCCTTTCAGTTGCCTAACCTCTCAGATGCATCATTGCAGTGGAGAAGTTTGTTACAACTTTTCTATAAAGGAGCCACAGGTGAAGGAGCCGAATTAGAAAATCAGAGCCTTTTCTTTAAACTTTGTATCCTTTTTCGATATCGCACTATACTCCCTCCAAAGGGCCCTAAATTTTGATTCACTCATAGTTTGCAAATACAAATATCAGGATGTCAGGGAACTTGTACTCAGTATTCCTGAGCAAGAGGGGCATTGATATTAGAAAATTCAAAATCAGGCACATGAGCAAATTAAAGTTCAAACAAGTAAAACGAACAAGCTCAGGCAAGCGGTCATGAGACTCATCACCATAGTGCAATCACAGGATCTCATCAAAGTTTAAACCAAAAAAATAATCATATGAAGAAAAAATATAAAATTTTCTTTCCTTGATCTGCCGCTCCGGATACGCAGAGAACAACTACTACTGGGTATAAACAAACTGAAAAATCAGAAAATTTAAACCCTAAATTGAACAATATACAACATTGATTACCTGATAAACAAAGGGTTGAAAAGGTGTCGAAAAGAATGGAGCGGCCATACTGAAATAGCAATATAGTAGCTCAGAATGCTTAGCCGATCTCAGAATTGAAAATCGAACAACAATTTTTGAAGTAATTTTCTACGCACAGGTTTTGGTTCTAACGCAATTTTCGATTGCTCGGAAACTACAGACTGGGTCCCTAACTTATTGTATATAAGGCAAGTCGATCCTACTGTATCAGAATTTTACAGTTTGTAATAAGGGTGGCAATCGAAACTGGATAATTCGTGAGCTCGTATATTCGGTTCGATTCGGCTCTTCAAAATGCGAACTTGGACTCAAATCGAGTCAAGAAGTGGAAAATGAACAATTCGTGTTCGGCTCGTTAGTTTATAATTGAAACTTGATTTAAGGGATAAGTAATTTTTTATTACTAAATAAGTAAAAAGACAAATATGTCATAGTTGCAAATATGGACCTCTTATATTTCTATTGCGAACTGTGTGTTAAAAAAAAAAAGTTGAGCCAAGCTGATGAGCTGGCTCGTGGTCTGCTCGGGTTCGGCTCTTGAACCACAACAGCCGAGCCTAACCCGAACCCTGGGATTGGAAAACGAGCCAAACTCGAGCTGAATTTTTATGAGCCGAGCCGTTCGGCTCGGCTCATTTGCCACTTCTACTTGTATTGTACACATTTTTGCTGGACGCTAGTAGGGGGATAAATTTTTCACCGGTGCGTTGTAGGGGGATAAATTTTTCAACTAATAACAGTATTGATAGATTTTATTAGTAACACCTCAATAACATACAGTAAATAATGGGTCATAATAATAAACTTAATTAATATAACTAATTAATAATTCTATAAAAATTTCGATCGAGTTTTTCATGTATTTCGTAGCAATCCATCCTGCAAACATCCAAAAGAAAACTCACCAAAAAGCACAAAACTTAATTTACAGTACTCCTAAAAGCCCTCGACAGTAAGAGTAATCCAAAGATAACACCATCAATAATAGTCAACAATAACCAAACATGACAAATAATAGAAACATCGTCATGTTTTGACAAAAAGGGCAAATGCACTCAAATATAAATCACATTCCTTATTTGAATCACATCCCCAATTGCCACATAGAACATCAAATTCTTGTTATTATATAAGTGAATGCTACTAATTGCATAAAATAAATTATTAGATGAATGAAACATCTCTAACGCTACATTTACGCAAACACTTGGGCTTTAGCATCAGAAACCTGCGGAAATATGAGAGATAACATCATGAGTATAGCACGGAGAAAATATGTTCAACAAAAAACATGACTTCCTTATATTCAAACCATAATTTTTAATTGTTATATAGTAAAAATTTAGTAATTAATTCAAATAATCTAAAATTTAGTTATTATATTTACATTAATTTAAATAATATACAATTAATGAAGTTTGTCTACAGTCCGAACAGATGAATGTTACAAAATAAAATACAATCTTATTGAGGTTTACAAATAATTTAAATGGATACAAATGCTGTAAATGGTGCTCTAACTACAAAAATAAAAAATAAATTTAAATTTAAAAACCAATTTTTGGAAAAATGAGACATTTTTTTCTTTTTTTTTTCAAAGAACCAATTCCAAAAGAAATGGGCGCAATTTAAAATTGTTGAAAAGACTTTAATAATAGAAAATATGTAGTGATATAAACCTAAATTAATATGAATGGAAGGGGATTGGAGCTAGGGTTTCAGACAATTTTTCTTTTTGGTTATTTATGTTAATTAGTAGATTTATTTAGGATCAAAAGATGAGCTTACACGTATACAGAGATTAAGAAGGATCAAAACTAAAAATACTGAAATACATGAATTAGACGAACCAAATCAAATCTATGTACATTAACTAAATTAATCAAATAGATTATTAAATAAATTAAAATGGAGAAAACCCTTCTTTATATATATATATATATATATATATATATATATTATAATTAAACAAAATAATTTTTCATCGATTCGTTAAGGTTTCATGTTATAGCGATATATGCTTGCCATTCATGAACATCTTTTACATTACTTTTGTCATAACAACGTTGGCATCATTATAGACCGAGGGCATATGTATCAATTATTTGTACAACAAAGTAACTGTTTGATACAAAACAAAGATATTGATAATATTCTCTAAATAAGTTGATTGTTCAAACACACTATACACATTTGGTATATAAGGAACAAAAATATTATTCCACGGGTGAAGGTCTCTTAACTTTTACTACAAAACTTTCATAAAGAAAAGTAATTATTTATGTACCGGGATTTTCACCGAACTATTTACAATAGATTCTTCAATATTGAAATATAAAATAGTTTGAAACCAATAAAGGAACACAAATTTACATCTTTATGATTAAGATTCGAAAGAATTAGGACCATTGAGCATTTAACCTCCCATAAAAATGTACTCCAAATGGCATAAACGAACTATCTGTAGTACATGCAATGTCAAAATTTTTAACCCATAAATTTAAGGCATCTCCCATTGCAAGAAACTTGGTCGCATCTATCAAAATTTGTACAAAATGATGGAACTCTCAACAAGTTAGCTTTGATATTCAAAGATTAAAGTTCAACGGGTTTTCTCTATTGCGCCAGGGAAGAAACAATCTGCTTCACCCTCCTATTGAAAAAAAAAAACAAAATTTCAGTGACTAAACAACCTCACAATGAGGGCATGTTTGGCAAAATTTAAATTATGAACTAAGCTGATTAAATATACTTATAGTCTAGCAAAAGTTTTGCACAACCCAAAACTTATAATTTACCTAGAGTCTCACGAAATATATACCCTAGTGTGTGTGTGTGTTTTTTTTAAGCTCTATTTTATGTAAACATCTAATGCTTAAATAAAGACAAAGTTCTACGTTTTCCCCATAATGTGGAATTGTCTTAGGAGGGATTTACCAAATTGTCTAAAATAAAACCTATTGGCCCAAATATGTCTCAAACAAAAAATATTTATCAGAATGTCTAAAATTTTTATAATCTGACTAAAATACCCTTTTCTCTTTTTCTATTAAATTTAGAATATTTTTTTGTTAGGCCAAGTACAACTGAATTTCTGAATTCTGATCATCTCAATAAATATGCCTCGAGATTTGTAAACTTTTCAAACAGATCATCTATACAAATAGGTACATTTCCAAACAGTTCATCTGTGCAGATGAATCTATCTGTCTAGATATGTCTATGTCTAAATATATCAATTCACATAATTATGTGTTAAAATAAGAATATAAGAGAACCATCAATGAGAGGATCCTTATATGGACAGTCGAGAATTACAAACTATTAGATTTGTGTATTGAGAGAATAACATTTAGACAATCTATATGTTCGGTATATGAAATGGCCATATGATATATTTTTACTAAATAGTTCAATTATGCATGAATCTAGTACAATTGGGGAGGATAATTATGTATCGAGTACAACTGGAGAAGATAAACTCACTGAGGGATTAACCAAAATGTCCAAAATAAAACCTATTAAACGAAATATGTCTCAAACAAATTACCAGATTGTTTAAAATTAATATAAAAGGACTAAAATATACCCATTTTTGTACTTAAATGAGGATCTTTTGTTAGGTGGTAGAAAATCTTTTCTGAATTTTTTGATCCCACCAAACATACCTTCTCCAACACATAGCTATTAGTTTTAGTATCTGTAGTTCAAATATGCCTATTTTCCAATAGGCTATACGTTTTTAAGTTAGCAAGGCATACATTGACATAAATTCTTCTATCTAGACAATATAGATAGATTTGTCTAGATAGATTGAATTGTCTAATCTGCGTAGATAAGTAATCTTCACTTAATCGTATTCAAACAACTTGCACGATTTAGGGCATTGCGTTTAGGGTTTGGGGTTTAGGGTTGAGGGTTGAGGGGTTTTTTTTATCTAGACTAGACAGATGGATCGATCTAGATAGATTGAACTATCTAGACTGTGTAGATAAAAAAATTTTATTACGGGCATTCAAACAATTTGTGCCTTTCAAGGTATTGCGCTTAAGGTTTACGAAGCTATATTTAGGGTATTACTGCATTATACTATTTCAAATTATATTTTTGTCATCGAATTAGTGTACAATCTCAATATATCTCTTTGAATCAATTTAATTATCAATTTCAGCTGCGACAGTGACTTGTTTTTCTGTTTCTCTATAAAATAAATTAATTAGTTAATAACATATTTGAAGAAAAATACCTAAAAGTAGGAAGTTTTGATATTGAATTTAAGTAATGAAATAATCACAACATGTTTTAATGTATTTTGACAAATACATGTAAGGCCAACTCTTGTAAAAAAAATGAGTAAAATTGTAGAAGTTTCTTGACTCATTTAGGATGCAAACTTTTCCATAACATGCGTTTGGTTTTACAGTCGTTTTCTAGTTCTACTATTTCGTTCAGTTTCACATCAAAACTAATCACTTTCTTTCTTCTACTTAACTCTGCCCACTTGATCTATCTCCCTAAGAGATTATATTACTTTGAATCATGTTTTAATTAGCTAAATTTCCTCATGTCCCAAAACTTAATTGATATCAAATCAATGTCAATCCCAATGAACACCTTTTGGTCATAGGACCATATATTTTCATTAGTTTTAATTGTGTTTCGTTTGTAATAGTTGATTAGCATCAACACCAATGTTTTCGTGTACCATATGTTTGAGTTTAGTGTTAATTGGTTTGATTATGTATTATCTTAATATTCAAACTTATTACAATCTTTGTAGAATCATAATTTGTTATTCAATTGGAAGACTATTATATTTTCATTACGTACTTTTTATCGTAGATAATTATGAATAAATAAAGTGTCGAAAGCTCTTACATAAGTCGTCTAAATAACGGATGTGCCTTCATCTATTATTATTACATGCCTGCTAGGTTATCTAAACAAATGAGAAAAGCTAAATCTATCTGTATAGATCATAGCTTGTTATCCCATAAGTGTTCATGGAGTGAGAAGATGCTCCAACGATATTTTTCCTGTACAACACAATATATAGTACCACATAGTCGTGAATAGAAATGTACTTTACTAAATCATCACCTTAAACAATTTCAACGAACGATAGATTGTTTTGAACAATTGGAACTAGAAACTTCATATGCACATCATACTCGTTCAAGTTTACGTTGAGTTTCTCAATAATTCTACGAACAAATTGTTCTCTATTCATGTCATTGGGAGCTTGAACTAACGTTGCACTTGTTCCTTACCGTTTCAATTCATCGTTTACTTTATTGAAGTCACCTCCGTGAGCCACAATCAATCATAAATTATGAGTCTTACTTATAGCGACAACATACATACTTTCTAATTAAATAAGATTCGTGTATGGATTTAATGAAAACAATATGGAACTTTCCAAATAAATAATCTATGTAGAAAATTGCATTTCTAAACAGTTAATCTGTGCAGATAAACCTATTTGTCTAGATAGATTTATGTCTAAGTGTATCGATCAATACAATTATGTATTAAAATGAGAGCAAAATAGAACATCAACGAGATGCTACTTATCTAGATGAGAATTGTAGATAATCGCAAATTATCTAGATTTGTGCATTTAGAGTATACCATCTAAAAAGTTCATATGTTCTATACGTGAAATGTTTAGATAGTATACCTTTACTAAACAGTTCAACTATGCAAAAGGTTTAATAGTTGTTTAGGACGTTAAATTCATTTACTTCGTGGTTGATATCTCCAACACTACGACTATAGGTATATGCCTAAATTTAGAACAATGTGAGAGTGGTCACGTTTGTTGAATAAAAATGCACATGAATGTCATCACACAATTACAATAATATACATTTGAACACCGTCGAAAATAGAAAACTATCTGCATAGTTTGCATTCTACATATTTATACGATCAACTTCTACGGTCTATATAGTTCAACTACCTAACTATCTAGATAGCTTTAAGTTCTAGATAATTTAACTATCGAGAATTGCAAATTATCTACAGTTTGCAGATAAATTATCTAGACACGAATTCGAGAGTTCAACTGCGCAAAAGGTTTTCTATTCCGAAAATGAATTTTATTCCTCAATTTATTCCGTATAGTCGATACCTTTAACAATACTACTATAGCTAGCTGTTTAAGTATACAGCATCATGAGTATGATCATATTATTTGAGAATCATCGAGAATATAAAACAATCTACATAGCTTGCATTCTGCGATCTAGAAAGTTCAACTACTTAACTATCTAGATAACTTTGGGTTCTAAGCAGTTCAACTATTGAAAATTGCAAATTATCTATAGTTCGTAGATGAATTATCTAGATATGAATTTGACAGTTCAACTATATAGAAGGGATGTCTTTATGTTAATAAATGATTGGTTGATGAGAAAATTTGTTGTATTAAATTTTACATTTAATGGTATAGAACTAGCATTAATGGTAGAAGTGGATAGAGGGGAGAAGAAAAATGAAGAATGAACAAAAAGCAAAAATGAGAACATCAATCTCTTGTAAATGAATTGGGAGGATAAATTCAATATTTTGTGAGATAATAAGTACAATCAATAAATATCTTGATATTAATAGGACATTAGGAATAATAATTAATGAAGTGAGAGATGGAGTGAAGGGTATTATGGTCCAAGTACATTAAATTTAGACAATTTGATATTTAATATTATTTTGAGAATTAGGAGGGTATTGAGTATTTTTAATTAGATATTTTGGTAAAAAAAATCTCTTAGTTAGTTTTAAGCGCGCAACTGTTTTACTCTTTATTTCATTCTTTTAAGACATGATCTAATTCAAGTTTAGTACAATTAATTATGATAAATCTATTCTCGAGTTGTGACAAAGCTAATTACTTTTCCATTTTCGAAATTCTTAATCTGAATAGCCATGTCATCCCTTGCCACTATTTTTGCATTACAAACTATTGCTTTCCAAAAACATTCCTTTGGAAGCATAAATGCTGCCATATCCATTGTTTTGGTCATTAAAAGATGTATCATCAACTGGTTAGCGAAACTACCTTTGGCATAATTGGTATATCTTTACGTTCCTATTTGGGTTGGAAGCCGATTCCGAAGAATCCCCATCTTCTCAGCAACAGCCTTGACGTGTGCATTAGCATATATGTTAGTTAAATAGAACTTCTTGTATGTTTTTAAGTAGAAAATAACTTCAAAATAGAAGTGTCTTAACGTGGTACAGATGTGAATTAACTTCAACACAAGTTTGATGCAAAGTTTCAGGAGGTGCACCACTAAACTCAAATTGGTTGTCAGGGTCTAGTGACGTATAGATAGGCGAAAATTTTCAAATATTGAAATTTGAATCATTATGATGAGGAGAAGGTACACTACTTGTGATTGATGTGAACTTGGGAGAAATGACAGAGATCGATTTTGTAGAAGCCACTAAAGTTTAAATGACAATATATAAATAAAAATTTCTTGAGGATAAAGTCAAACTTGTTTGAGTCCAACAATCTTGTCACCCTCCTTTATATTTTCTCAATCAAATCTCTTAGAAATGCCACTAAGTAGCTCAGTTCATATTTTATGGGCTATAAAGTTGCAATCTCAAACCCAAACTTTTCATGTTCAATCCTTATCCTATTTAAGCCACAAACTAATTTGGAGGGAGGACTTTATTTATGAATGTTGGTTAGGTGCATGGTAGGTGAATGGAAATTGAAATACACTTGCATTGCCTTTGAGAAGTGGGAGCTATCCCACATAGGAAGATTAAGAAAGTTTGGATTGACTTATATATGGGTTGGGTTTGGATGAGGTGTAACAATGGTTACATAGAGAATCCTCCATGATACATGCATCCGCAAGGAGGTGGAAATCACAAGCCAATTTTCACACGAGCTTTGGGATTTGTGTGCGAGCGCGACCTGCGGAATCTGCATTACACGACTGCTGTAATGGCTGTGACGGTCGAAATTGAATGTGTTCAGGCTCCATAACACCTATTTAACCAGCATTCTCCACTGTCTCAAAAGACACAGCAACCACAAAAAATCTTGAGTCTGTCTTAGACTTTCTCCTTTGTCCAGCATGGTGATAATTATATTGGGCACTTCGTTTCAGTTCGGCTGCAACACCGCAGTTTGGTTGTTGTATCCTGGGAGGCAATCGTTGGTGAGGATGAAATTGCTTTAAGGAAATTGCGTGCTACGCAAGCCTCGACTGTCATTTTCGGTTCTATATTCTCGGTTACATTCTTATTGTTTTGTAATTTATGTGTTACATGTCAACGTGATGTTATTTTGCTGATTACAAAAGTTTAGCAACCCAATTGTTGTACAATGAACACCACTTGGTCACAACCTCATAGGAAAATATAATAGTAATGAAAGCAATGTAACAAAAAATAAAAATTCTAACTGTACTTTTAAATGAATAAAGACTTGACCGAGCAATGGAAACTTTTAATTGCATCTATTTGGAACATGGTATTCATGAAAATGTGATCTACGTAAAAGAAGACATAAAAAAATTTGAAATTTGAAATGAAAGGCAAATAATATTCGGGTTGACTTGTTAAAATATAACCAGACGTAGAACAAAATTTTACGGCAAAGTAAAACAAGATATAAAAAAATTAGTCATCTTCATTCAATAAAAACACTCAAACAGCAAAAGCGCAAAAGCCTACATAAAAGAAACATTAAAAAAAATTGAACAAAAATATTAAAGTAAAACAATGGGCTACCATGAGAACATGAGTGTCAAGGATTGGGCATAGATGAAGCACTTACACTCATCTCAAAAATGAGTCCAAATAGAGATCGCTGGTCGAGATTTGAAAAAAAGCAAAATAGAGACGCAGATTCATGGAAACCCACCTAAAAAATCAAAACCACCACAAATAGTTTAGGTTTCTCATAAATGGAGGCTTACTGCACAAGAAATTGAAAGATTTGCCCTTATTTCTCTGCTATATTGAAGAAAAATGAATGTAGAAAACGCTTGGTAGCTTGTTCGAGTTTTTCCTCTTTATTCTACCCGAAACAAAGAAAAGTTCAGAAGGCATGATTAGTCAAAGTCACAACCAGTGAAAGTTAGTTAGGTGTTCATACCAAAGAGGAATATTACTAAAATGTCATTCAATTTGCAATAGTTACGAAGGTTTTTTTATTGATAAAAAATATAGAGAACCTGAAAAACGCTTCTTTGTTTTTCTCATAATGCGTTTTGGCCTTTAATTTCACGATCCTATTTTCTTATGATTAGTGCTCAAAAGTGATATTTATTTTGTATTAATTTATATATTTTGAGCAATTGATCTCAATAATAATAACTAACTAAATGATTTTTACACTATTTCCTCAGGTTAACCACTTTTACAAGGTTAACTAAATTATTCATGTGGTATTATTGATTTGTTTTAGACAATCACTTTTATATAGATTTTAGTTTTTGGATTGTTAATTTAGTATTGGGTTTGTTTATTGAGGTGATTGATGGTTGTTATATAATCTAATTCATAGGTTCAATCAAGTTTTTCCTATTGTTTGGTAAAAACAACCATTCTTTTGAGGTTTTGAAGACCCAATTGATTTATTGTGATTTCAACGAAATTATTTCTTGATAGATTGTTGTCGTAAGGACAGTTTATGCTTGAGATTAATTTCATAATAAATTATTTGTGCTTATTCTGTAAACAACCATTAACTGAATTTATCTTTTCAATATCTATTCTTAAGTAAGTTTTAAGAAAACAATCGCATCAGTAATACTGCATTGATAATTGACGGTGGAACCCCGATGCCTTAGTGTTTCTCTCTCATTAGTTTATTACAACTCAAGTTCATTTATTTCATTATTACAATCTCAATTTAATAATTTTAATTAATTTATTTTCCTTAGTTTATAATAATTTTGGGATCTCTCTCATTGCTCCTGGTGGAACAACACTCATACTCCGAGTTATACTACTACGCAACTCATGCACTTGGGATTAGCAAGCAATTTTTGGCACCGTTGCTGGGGAGCATCTTTTCAAAGAATACAGAATTTCCGCATATTTGGTACACTTGTTCCATCTTTACTCTTTTTAAATTAGTTTTTTTCTTTTTCTATTTTCCTTTTTTATTATTATTTTATTATATTATCTATATTATTATATTTATTATTATTTTCATTTCTATATTATTTGATTTATTAATATTACTATTATTTTTATTATTTTTATTTAATTATTTTTATTTTTATTTTTATTTTTATTTTTTCTGTTGTTTTGTTGTTTTTGTTTCATCCATATGCGTCATAGAGATCATTTAGGTAGATTTGCTAGGAAGCCTAAAATTGAATCTGAACACGACTCTAAGTTTGAATCTGACATTTCTACAGGAAATATATTTGCTTCTAGTTCATCTGCTGCATCTCATAACATGGAAGATTTTTATAATGATTTTGCATTACATAATAACCCTCCACCACCAATGAGAACTTTACAAACGTATTTTCATCCTACACGTAATACTGCACCTTCATGCATCATGCTACCACATAACATGCCCAACTATGATTTCAAACCTGGTATGGTCCGACTACTTCCTTCATTTCATGGTTTAGAGAATGAAAATCCATATTTGCATGTTAGGCCATTTGATGACCTTGTTTGTGCATTCTATAATCAAGGTGATGGCTTAAATTTTGTAAAACTTAAAATTTTCCCATTCTCTCTTAAAGAAAAGGCAAAGAGTTGGTTGTATTCATTGGGAGCTCGATCTCTAGGTTCATGAGATGAGATGTGTGAGGCATTCTTTAATGAATATTTTCCTAATCACAAAACAATGGCTTTGAAGAAAAAGATCTCTAATTTTTCTCAATTTGAGAATGAGTCATTATATCATGCATGGAAAAGGTTTAAAGAATTGTTCAGTTTGTGTCCACATCATGGTTTTGAATCTTGGCGTCAAGCTAGTTACTTTTATGAGGGACTTCTCCCTAGAGATCATCAATTTGTTGAGTCTATGTGCAATGGAAATTTTATGCAAAAAGATCCTAATGAAGCCATAGAGTTTTAAAATGAAATTGATGAAAAAGCTCACCAATGGTCCACCACTAACCCACTTGATAGCACAAATCGTTCAAAATCTTCTTCTACACCTTCTTCTAAAGGAACTTTTCAATTAAAAGGGGAAGATAATTGGAAAATGAAATACGAGACTTTGGTGGCTAAATTGAATAATTGTTCTGTGTTTCAACCTATTTTTAAAGCCAATACAACTCAAGTTTGTGAATATTGTTGTGATATTGGTCATTCTAGTCAAACTTGCCCTTCTTTGCAGGTGTCACAAGACCCTCAAGTTGCTGCTGTTGGGAATTTTCAAAAGCTTTATTCCCTTTATTCAGAGACGTACAATCCAGCAACGAGATTCCACCCTAATTTTCATTGGAGAACTGAACCACAACAACAAATAAGTGCTCCCAACCAATTATTTTCTACACCAAATTCATTCAATCCCAAGCCCTCAGTGGTAGATACTCTTCAAGCATTCATGCAAGATCAACAAAAGCAAAATCAAAGGTACGATGCTATGTTTTCTAAGTATGATTCTATGATTGGTCAATTAGTTGAGGAAAATAAGGATATTAAGAATCAAATTTCTTAATTGACTAATGCTCTTGCTGTGAATGAAAAGGGGAAATTTCCTTCCAATACTCAACCCAATCCTAAGGGAGTCAATTCATTTGAACTCTATGAGCCTGTTGATTCTATTACTCTTAGAAATGGTAAAGTTATTGATAATACTCCTTTAGTTACGGATGTAGAGAAGTCTAACAGCAATGAGGTGCTCATTGAATCTAAAAAGGGAGACGTAAGTGTGAATTGTCCATTGCCTGCACCTTCCCCTAAGGCTTTACAGCCTTTAAAGAAAGTGAATAATCATGCTGATATTTTAGATCTTTTTAGGCAAGTAAAAATCAACATCCCATTGTTAGATGCTATTAAGTAGGTTCCATCATATGCTAAATTTTTGAAAGACGTGTGTAGTGTTAAAAGAAAGCATAATGTAAAGAAAACTGCATTTTTAGCTGCTCATGTGAATTCTGTGCTTCAAAATAAAATTCCTCCAAAGTACAAAGATTCTGGAAGCCCTACTTTATCTTGTATTATTGGAGATCATTTGGTTGATCATGCTTTACTTGATTTAGGTGCTAGTGTGAATTTAATTCCTTATTTAGTGTACTTGGAGCTAGGTCTTGGTGAGATTAAGCCCACAAACCTTAAATTGCAACCAGCTGATCATTTTGTAAAAATTTCACGGGGAATAATTGAGGATGTGTTGGTTCGAGTGGATAAATTTTATTACCCTGTTGATTTCTTTATTTTAGATACTGAACCTATTTCTGATGCTGAATATCAAATTCCTATGATTTTAGGTCATCCATTTTAAATCACTTGTGATGCTAATATTAGCTACAGGAGTGAAGTGATGAAGCTCAATTTTGGAAACATGACTATAGAAGTGAACATCTTCAGTGTGTTCAAGCAACCAGAACGAGACGATGAATATGAATTTGTTGATTTTATTGGGAATTTAGCTCATGATCAATTTGCTAAAAGCACTGTTGTTGATCATTTAGAAAATTTTCTCGTGAATTCATATGATTCTACCCAATCTTAAATTGGTCAAGCTGCTGAAATTTATGAAATTATTGCACTTTTTGATGCTTTTCAAGTGCAAGACAAAGAAAGATGGACTCCCAAGTTTGAGAAAATCCCACCTCGTGTTGAGAACAAGCCTTCAAGTATAGAAGTGTCAATTTTGGAGCTGAAACCTCTCTCATCAGGTCTAAAACATGCATTTTTGGGGCCAAATGACACTTTTCCTGTGGTAATATCTCCTGAACTTAATTTTGAATATGAGAATAAATTAATCAATATTTTGAATGCTCATAAATCTGCCATTGACTGGACTCTTGCTGATATTAAGGGAATTAGCTCTCTTGTTTGCACTCATAAAATTTTTTTAGAGGATGGTGCTAAACCTTCTAGAGGAGCACAACATAGACTTAACCCCAACATGAGAGAAGTTGTTAAAACTGAGGTTTTAAAATTGTGTAATGCGAGAATTATATATCCTATATCTGATAGTAAGTGGGTTAGTCCAACACTGGTTGTGCCTAAGAAATCTGGAGTAACTATAGTAAAAAATGATAAAAATAAGTTAGTCCCCACTAGAGTTGTTTCTAGTTGGTGCATGTGCATTGATTACAGGAAACTAAATGCTGCAACTCGGAAGGATCATTTTCCTTTACCCTTTATTGATCAAATTTTAGAAAGAGTTGCTGGTCATGAGTTTTATTGTTTCCTAGATGGATATTCAGGTTATTATCAAATTGAAATTGCTGTGGCTAATCAGGAAAAGACTACTTTTACATGCCTTTTTGGTACTTTTGCTTTCCGTAGGATGCCATTTGGGTTGTGTAATGCTCCTGCCACTTTTCAAAGGTACATGACTAGTATTTTTAGTGATATGGTAAAGCATATTCTTGAGGTGTTTATGGATGATATATCTGTGTTTGGTAATTCGTTTGATGATTGTCTGTCTAATCTGGAAAGAGTTTTAATAAGATGCCAAGAGAAAAATCTTGTTTTGAACTGGGACAAATGCCATTTTATGGTGTTTTCTGGAATTGTTCTTGGCCACATTGTTTCTTCTAAAGGGATTGAAGTAGATAAGGCTAAAATTGAATTGATTGCCAAATTGCCCATTCCAAAGAGCGCAAAAGATGTTAGATCCTTTCTAGGACATGCTGGATTTTACAGGAGATTTATTAAGGATTTTAGTGCCCTATCTAGACCTTTGTGTAATCTTTTATCTAAAGACACTCTATTTGAATGGTCTAATGTTTTTCAAGTTGCATTTGATAAATTAATTGCATTGCTC
This sequence comes from Jasminum sambac, assembly GCA_018223645.1. NCBI lineage: Eukaryota > Viridiplantae > Streptophyta > Magnoliopsida > Lamiales > Oleaceae > Jasminum > Jasminum sambac. The sequence continues at coordinate 38,225,397 of CP073640.1, forward strand.
ACTTCTGCGCCTATTATGCAATCACTTGATTAGGCCAAAGAGAGGATAAAAAACCTTATTTCATTTACTATGCAAGTAGAACTTTGAATAATGCTCAAATGAATTATTCTACCACTGAGAAAGAACTTATTGCTGTAGTCTTTGCTTTAGATAAATTTCGTGCTTATCTTGTTGGATCGGCTATTGTTGTTTACGCTGACCATGCAGCACTGAAATACCTTCTTAGTGAGAAGGACGCTAAGGCTCAACTAATTAGGTGGATTCTCTTACTACAAGAGTTTGACATCACTATCAAGGATAAGAAAGGAGTAGAGAACTTGGTGGCATATCGTCTATCCAGTTGGTTTTTGGCGAACAATCCTGATAGTAATCCCATTAATGATTCTTTCCCTGATGAGCCACTTTTTGCCATTAAGGAATTGCTTTGGTTTGCTCATATTGTAAACTATCTTGTTATAGGTGAAACTCCAAGGGATTGGAACGCACAGGATCGAAAGAAGTTCATGGTTAAGGTACGTAGTTTCTTTTAGGATGACCCATATCTATTTAAGTACTGTGGTGATCAAATTTATAGAAGATGTGTTCCTAATGATAAAGTGCATGACGTGATTTCTTTTTGCCATAATGAAGCATGTGGTGGTCATTTTTCTGTTAAGAAAACAACCGCTAAAATTTTGCAATGTGCATTTTATTGGCCTACTCTTTTCAAAGACACTAATGCGTAGCATGTGAGCGTTGTTAGAAATTGGGGGCAATAACTCGTAGAAACAAGATGCCTTTGAATCCCATTTTAGTCGTTGAAATATTTGATTGTTGGGGCATTGATTTTATGGGTCCATTCCCTTCATCTTTTGGATATCTTTATATATTGGTGGGTGTCGACTACATGTCAAAATGGATAGAAGCTGTTCTATGTCGAAACAATGACCATAGATTGTCTTGAAATTCTGAAAGAAAATATTTTATCCCAGACATGGAACTCCTCAAGCCATTATCAGTGATAGGGTAAGCATTTTTGCAACAAACCTTTTGAAACTTTGATGAAAAAATATGGTGTTACTCATAACGTTGCTACCCCTTATCACCCACAAACTAGAGGTCAGGTTGAATTAACCAATTGGGAGATAAAAAAAATTTTAGAAAAAACGGTGAATCCAAACCGCAAAGATTGGTCTTTACGACTATCTTATGCTCTTTGGCCTTATCTTACAGCTTTTAAAACCCCGATTGGTATGTCTCCATACATGTTAGTTTACAGAAAAGCGTGTCACTTTCCTGTAAAGCGTATTGGGCTATAAAGACATTCAATTTTAGTTTGAGTGATGCAAGCTCTCTTAGGAAATTACAGTTGAATGAATTGGAAGAACTTAGGAATGAGGCATATAAAAATTCTAGGATATACAAGGAATGAATGAAAGTTTTTCATGATAATAAAATTCTAAGGAAAAATTTTGAGCTTGGTGAAAAAGTTCTCTTGTATAATTCTAGACTGCATTTGTTTCCTGGTAATTAAGCTTCGTTCTAGGTGGACATGGCGCTTCGTTCTAGGTGGACATGGCCTTTTGTGGTTAAGTGAATTTTTCCTTTTGGTACTATTGAGGTTGAGGACCCTAAGAATGACAATGTATTTAAGGTCAATGAACAACGTGTTAAACCATTCTTAGAAAATATTGCTCTAGAGGATGAGACCATCTCTCTAGAAAATCCGGTCTATCAGGATTGATGCATTGGACTTGTCGTCCACTTTTGTTGTAAATGTTCTATTTTGTTAGTTTTGTTTTGTTCTATTTTGTTCTGTTTTGTTTTGTTTTTTTCTATTATTTTGCTATTTTAGAAACTAACAAATTGTAGAGAAATTGCTTGGAGAACTCTTCGCCATCAGGTGTTTTCTTTCCTACTCTTCCCTTTTACTTCAATCTAATTGTTTTTCCTTTTTTACTCTATCTATTACATTGAGGACAATGCTAATTTTAAGTTTGGGGGAGGGGGGAGTAGAAATTTGTTTAGTATTTTCTTAGCAATTCGTTAGTTCTTAATTTTTTTATTCCATTTTTTTTCAAAAAATAAAAATAAAAAAATTGAAGAAAATTTGAAAATCTGATCGTCTATTCTTTATTTTATTTTATTTTTATTTTCGGGGATATAGGATTTTTGTTTCCCATCAATGATGAGATGTGTTGGTGTATTTACAAGGTGGCATAAAAAAATGATGATATTTGATGTTACAAATTCAGTGGGCTTCTATGAGTTGTGGCGCTAATTCTCTATATTTTTCCCCACAAAGTGTTTTTCATGCCATGTATAATATCGCAGCTACATTGGTGTATTTCACTGTCTTGAAATTTGCATGAGCTGAGAAGTCATGAATAGGAGTAGACTTGTATAAACCATTGTGAGCTTTTGAGCCTTATGATCGAAATATTATGCATCAATCACACTTATTCATGTGCATATGATCTCATTTTTGTGTATATACTCTAGAACTTGCTGTAAACTAGTTGAAACATGTGTAAACTTGGCAATGACTTGTAGATGAAAGAGGCACTTAGGACGTACTCCCATTGCCAAATTATCCTCTGTTCTTTAATTTTTACCCCCTAATTAACCCATTTGAGCCAAAATAAGAGTATTCTTTCATTAAACTATGTATTTTTACCCGAAAATTTCGAACACTATGCCCTACCCTATTCTATGGACTTGGTAGAGCATTAAAGAGATCTTGATGTTGAAGGTTACTTCTTATTGATGGTTACATGATTGAATGATTTAAGTTGGGGGTTGTTAAGTTGGATAGAGACAAAAAAAAAAAAAAAGAAAAAAAGGAGCAAAAGAAAAAAAAAAAAAAAACAAAGGAAAGAGTTCAAAAGAAAAAAAAAAGAGCAAAGAAAGGAAAAGAAGGATTGTGAAAGAGCAAAGCGAAAAAAAAGAGAGAAAATTGAGTTTGATTCTTTGTGGTACTAGTGACGTTGTTAATGAAGTACGAGCCAAAAATAAAAAAATAAAATGATTGATATAGGCTCCGTGAGAAGTGGATGGGAAATTTCATGTGATTCATATCTCTTACATCTACATGTGCTCTACTAGTTCCTAGAATCCTTCGTTTATCACATACACTTTCCTCCTCTCAACCTTAACCTTCAGCCCCATTACAACCCTATATAAAGACCTCTTGATTCAAGTGATATTGTCATATTGATAGTTGAGACTTGGTAAACAAGCAAGCATATGACGGCACCTCTAATGAGATCAATTGAGTGAAACACTAACCATAGCTAGTTAAGAGTGATTTTATTCTGAGTGACATTTCCATAGCTAGTTAAGAGTGATTTGATTCAAGTGATATTGTCATATTGATAGTTGAGACTTGGTAAACAAGCAAACATATGGCGGCACCTCTAATGAGATCAATTGAGTGAAACACTAACCCTAGCTAGTTAGGAGTGATTTTATTTTGAGTGACATTTCCATGGCGAGACTTGAAGTTGAGGCTTATTTGTGATTATTGGTTTATGTAGAAACCAGGGCAAGGGAGTTACTACAATATTGACTGAGTGATTATCGATGTTTATGAACTAAACTTTGCGGTGAAAAATATTTGGAAGTCTTGCTCACTCTTGTCGTCACCTTTTTGAGATTGTGACTCTCTGCCATGTGGTTTTGGTTATCTCTGAGCCTGTTATGGGAAGCAAATTAGTTAGAGGTTGTTTTTGGTTTCGTAGATTGAGTTCGATATTTTTTGAGTCACTTCAATTGCTAGAGACTAGCAATAAGCTAATTGGGGGTGTGATTAGTGCTCAAAAATGATATTTATTTTGTATTAATTTATATATTTTGAGCAATTGATCTCAATAATAATAACTAACTAAATGATTTTTACACTATTTCCTCAACTTAACCACTTTTACCAGAGAAGGAGCTTTAAGTAAAAAGGAAACAATTGATGTTCATTTTGATACTAGTTGATGGGCTCATTCTTTTATACATATATAAACACACCACGTATGTGTGAAGATAGACAAAGAAAATGGCTAATGAAACATTGATATATGCAAACACGTAAGGAGACAAACCAGTGGTCCTTAAAAACTTGTAGATGGGCCTTAACTAATACAATTATTGGACCTATTCTATGAGGAGAATGCACACGCAGCTGGAAAGAAAAAGAAGGAGATATATACGAGTCAAAAAAAGCGGCTGGAAGAGAAGAATATGTTAGAATTTGTGCAAATATTAATTTTTTTTTGTTTTAATAAAATAAGTTGGATACGGTAACTTAACACTACCTGGAGACCCGATGGTTATATATGTGATCGTAACTGTTTGTTGGGTTTGGTGCACCTTTACGAGGCTTTGGCCCATTAGTATGACTTGTGGAACAAGTGTAGGCCTGTAGGGTTTTGTGATGGGTGGAACCTTACTATTTTCTATATAAAGGCTAGGACCCCTCTCCTCTCCATATATCACTAAATCGTCTCTATCCATTGGTGGCGATTGGTATATAGTGGTGGAAAAGGAGAGAAAGATCTTGCCTACGGCTTGTGCGATTGTGCGGGTCAGAATAATTACATCTAACATGGAATCAAGATGTATTTTTCCAATCTATAATTATTAATGTGTTCTATATGATATGTGGATTATGTGAATTAACTTATAACAGTTGGTATCAGAGCCATCCACAAATTTGTATAGGACCAATTGATTGATATATATGTGTTAATTACTTCGCCACAAAATTCGATTGTCTTTATGTGCATGAATCGTGAACGGTTGATCAGTGTATATTTTTATCATTATTATTATTAAAAACAAAACAAAAAAAAAACCGTGAACATGGAAGATACGTCCCGTGTACAGTTTTATCAAGAATCGGGATGTTATAGTGCGTAATCGAATTTCCTATCCACATCTTGTTTGCTGGGTGTTAATTTGAATTGAAGTTATCAATTGAATAAAATATTACTAGATGCTAGGGATTTGCCATGGTTGAGAATATGCAATTATAATATAGTAGCTGAATGGATAGTTTCAGATTCGGTGATGAATTGGGTTCCCAATGCCGTAATTAAATTATTTGTTAAAATAAATAAATAAATAAATAAATCATTGTAATACATGATTATCATACTTAATTGGGTGTTCTTTATTGTTTTTAATGATTTTGTACATGTATTTTATGATCAAGAGAGAGACTATATATGTATATATATAGTTCGCGATTGCGTAAGGATTGTCTTACTTGATTATCGTAAGAAGGAATTGCATTATGAATTAGTTGATATATTTCTTTTAGCCACGATCTATATTGCTGTTGATTTAGGTCATTAGATGCAAAAAAAAAAAAAAAAAAATCATTACATGTAACTATAGCATAGTTATTATGTTATTCATCTCCATGACGAAATAAATGGATGTTAATATAATGTGGGCATAATTCATTGACCTGTTGAAATTATAAATTGAAGTGAATGGTAGTCACCAAAGTGACCCATGAACTAAGATTTATGATTTTCAATGTTGTGGGTTATGTGTTTCTTAATAATGTATCTTGATATAGGGAACGTGGAGTAAAGATGTAAATATATTTTGACTTGTACCTTTTATCCCAAAGGAGATTGTTTACAAGTTTTATATATGTTTCATTGGTTTACTTGTTTGAGAATTTAATTTGTACATTATATTTTCTGCCCAAAGGTGATTATGTAATGTACATGTTGAATTCTTGTGAGAATAATGTCGTCATTGGCTTATTCTTATTTTTCCACTACCATCCATGTTCATAATTATGAATTTCTAAATGTACAGCTCTTTGCACGTTTAATGTTGGTAACCAATCTATGACCATTGAAACTCTAACTGACTCCAACTTTGGAAGATGGAAAGAGGATATTGAGATTCATCTTGGATTAATGGATCTTGACATAGCCATTCGCGAGGATCCCCCTAAGATAACTGATGCTACTTCTGCTGAGGAAAAGGTTAAATATGAGAAATGGAATAGAGCTAATCGTTTGTCCTTGATGATAATTAAAATGACTATTTCTCATGATTTAGTTGGTGCAGTATCCAAGACTGATAGTGCTAAGAAATTTTTTGAAGATATAGCTGAAAAATATAAATCCTCTGAAAAGGCAGATACTGGTGACCTTATGGACAGACTGACAAGCATTAAATATGATGGTATAGGAGGTGTTAGAGCTTTTATCATGAAAATGGTTGATATAACTTCCAGGCTGAATGAGCTTAAAGTTCCCATTGCCGAGTCTTTTCTTGTTCATCAAGCTGTTAATTCCTTACCATCTCAGTTTGATCAATTGAAAATTTCTTACAATGCTCAGAAGGATAAACGGAGTACAAATGAACTTATTTCTATTTGTGATTAAGAAGAAAAGAGAATCCTTAGAGGTTCAAGCAATGTTGTGAATTTTGTGAGTAAGCCAAATTCTAGAGGATCCTCTTTTAACCAGAAGTATCGTGGGAACAAAAAGGGTGGTAACAAAAACAACAGCTATAAGAACAATGGACCAAAGCTTGATATACAGAAGGATGTCAGTTGTTGGTTCTGTAAGAAAACAGGCCACAAGAAGGTTGACTATTACAAGTATAGGGCATGGTTGGAAAAGAAGAAAGATGGAGGTAATCCATTTACCACTTTTGTTTGTTGTGAGGCTAACTTATTAGATGCTCCTTTATGTACTTGGTGGTTTAACTCTGGGGCCACTATACGTGTGGCTAATACTTTGTAGGGGTTCAGGAGCAAAAGAAAGACAAATGATCGCGAGAAAGTCTTGGTGGTTGGAAATGGCTGTGGAGTTCCAGTTGAATTTATTGTAGGTGAGTTTAAATTAGAAGTTGGTTATTCCCTTATTTTGAAAGATGTTGCTTATGTACCGTCCTTTAGACGGAGTTTGATTTCTATTTCTAAATTGGATTGTGCTGGATATTTTTTGGCCATTAGTAATGGAATGATAAATTTGTTTTATAATTGTATTATTGTTGGCACTGCTACTTTGTGTGATGAGTTATATAAACTTGAGTATTCATCGTTCGCTTCCTTTAATGTTGAGAATGTTGGTACAAAAAGGAGCCTAATTAACGAAAATTCTTCCACTTTGTGGCATAAGCGTTTGGGTCATATTTCTAGAGAAAGAATAGAAAGGCTGATTAAAAATGATATTCTTCCTTCCCTTGATTTTAATGATTTTGGGACCTGTGTTGATTGTATAAAGGGGAAACTGACAAAGACCAAGAGAAGAAATGCAACTCGTAGTAGTGAAATTCTAGAAATTATTCACACTGATATCAGTGGGCCGTATTTACCGACTCTCTGTGAAATAAATATTTCATCACTTTCATCGATGATTTTTATCGTTTCGGGTATGTGTATCTTATTGCAGACAAATCTCAAGCACTTGAGAAGTTTAAGATTTTCAAGACCGAGGTTGAAAAACAACGAGAAAAGAGTATTAAAATAGTAAGATCTGATAGAGGTGGATAGTATTATGGTAGACATGGACCAAGTGGGCAGTGTATGGGGCCTTTTGCCATGTACTTGCAAGATTGTGGAATAGTTGCTCAATATACTATGCCTGGAGCACCAGAACAAAATGGAGTAGCAGAAAGAAGGAATCGTACCTTGAAAGATATGATGAGAACAATGATGAGCAGGTGTAATTTACCTATGTCTCTTTGGGGTGAAGCCATTAAGACTCCGATGTACATCTTGAATAGAGTTCCTAGTAAATCTATTCCCATGACTCCGTTTGAAATTTGGGTTGGCAGAAAGCCAAGTCTTAATCATTTCCGTGTTTGGGGTTGTCCTGCTGAAGTAAGGATCTATAATCCTATAGAAAGTAAGTTAGATCCTAAGACTACACGCTGCCACTTTATTGGGTATCTTGATAATTCTAAGGGTTCAGATTTTATTGTCCTAGCAGAGGTGCTAAGATTGTGGATTCTATTACAGAAAAATTCTTAGAAAGTGATGATAGTGAATGCTCATGTTCTAAGGTTAGAGAAGTGGATTTGGAAGAGGAAATTGTTTTGGTTCCTGTTCCCATTGCAAATGAGATGGAATTATCACAACCGATTGAGACAAAAGAGGTTTAGTGACAAGATAATATTATCCAATCTTCTTCTCCTGTTCGGGTTGAACAATCTGAACTTCCTGTTAGATGTTTTCAAAGAGAGCAGAGATCTGCAATATCATATGAATATTTTGTGTATCTTGGAGAGAGTGACTATGACATTAGTCATGTGGTTGATACAGTATCATATAATCAGGCCATTTCTAGTAGTCAGTCAGATAAATGGTTGGAGGTGATGAATGATGAATTGAGATCTATGGCACAAAATGATGTATGGGAACTAGTGGAACAACCGAAAAGGGTGAAACATGTAAGTTGCAAGTGGGTGTTTAAGACTAAAAGAGATTCGAAAGGGAATGTTGAATCCCACAAAGCAAGATTAGTTGCTAAGGGCTTTAGTCAAAAAGAAGGGATTGATTATAATGACACTTTTCACCCGTTTCTTCAAAAGATGCCTTTAGAATTGTCATGGCACTAGTGGCGCACTTTGATCTTGAACTTCATCAAATGGATGTGAAGACAGCTTTTCTGAATGGACATTTGAATGAAGAAGTGTATATGCAGCAGCCAAAAGGATTTGTAGAAAATGGCAAAGAGCATCTGGTATGCAAGTTAAAGAAGTTTATATATGGCTTAAAGCAGGCCTCTCGACAATGGTACTTAAAATTTGATAAGGTAATTACTTCATTTGGTTTTGCTGAAAACAAGATTGACCAGTGTGTGTATCTTAAAATCAGTGGGAGCAAGTTTGTTTTTCTTGTGCTTTATGTTGATGATATTCTCCTTGCAAGTAATGATTTGAACTTACTTCATGATACTAAGAGAATGTTGTTCAAGACTTTTGATATGAAAGATCTTGGGGAAGCATCATTCGTGCTTGGTATTGAAATTCACAGGGACAGACATAGGAATCTATTGGGACTATCTCAAAGATCCTATATTAATCGTGTTCTCAAAAGATTTAATATGCAAGATTGTAAACCTGGAGATGTGCCAATATCTAAAGGAGAATTACCAAGTAAGAAAAATTGTCCCAAGAATGCAATAGAGCGACAGAAAATGGAAAACGTTCCATATGCCAGTGCAGTTGGAAGCTTGATGTATGCTCAAGTTTGCACTAGGCCTAACATTGCTTTTGCAGTTAGTGTGTCGGGAAGATTTTCATCAAATCCTGGATATGAGCATTGGGTGTTGGCAAAGAAAGTTCTTAGATATCTGTAGAGGACTAAAGATTTTATGCTTGTCTATAGAAAGGTTGATCAGCTTGAAGTTGTTGGTTATACAGACGCAGACTTTGCAGGTTGTCCAGATGAGAGAAAATCAACTTCTGGATATGTCTTCATGTTGGCTGATGGAGCAATTTCTTGGAAAAGTGCAAAACAAACTCTTGTAGCATCCTCTACGATGCAAGCAAAGTTTGTGGCATGTTGTGGAGCTGCAACACAAGCCATATGGTTAAAGAATTTTATTTCTGGGCCTATAGTGATTGATTCTATTTCAAGGCCTATAAGTGTTTACTGTGATAATCGTGCATTGGTGTTCTTCTCTAAGAACAATAAGCTTCTAATGGTTCCAAACACATTGAAATCAAGTATCTTTCGGTAAGAGAGATGGTCAAGAAAGGTCACATTGTTGTTAAGAACATTAACACTAAAGTCATGGTCGCTGACCCATTAACCAAGGGACTTAAGCCTGTAGATTTTAAGCGACATGCTGTCTTTATAGGGTTTTTAGAGTCTTTTGATATTTTGGGTTAGTGAGAGCTATTGCTCTGTTGGTTTATTTATTATATATGTTTTGATAAGCTAATTTTATTACCAAGTTTATTTCACAAATGTTTATCTTCTGCATGTATTTATGCAATTATTTGTGATATGATATTGGTAACGTTACTGTGTAATTTGAGCTTTTAAGCTTGTTGTCACTATTGAGGGCATTCGGATTCGGATTCGGATTTACCTTTCATGGATAGTGATGTTAAAGGACTGATATAGATTTGATATTTGGATCACATGGTGAATATCATTGTCTATGCTACACTTCAAGTCATATTGTGTTCATGTTGACTTAATTGTCTAAAGTCATGATCATAGTGCGAATTTATGTAAGTTTACACATTTTGACGGCTATGGTTTGATTTTAGCAAATTGGGTTGAACGGCACATGTTCAAAGGTGATTATCGGTTAAGCTATAAAACTTTTCAAATGTGGCCACTAAAACTTTATGTTGTTATCCAACTATAGAGACTTTTTTTAAAGTCATTTTTCCGATAAACATAGCAATTAATATTGCACAAGTTGGAGAATGTTAGAATTTGTGCAAATATTAGTTGTTTTTTTTGTTTTAATAAAATAAGTTGGATACGGTAACTTAACACTACCTAGAGGCCCGATGGTTATACATGTGATCGTAACTGTTTGTTGGGTTTGGTGCACCTTTACGAGGCTTTGGCTCATTAGTATGACTTGTGGAACAAGTGTAGACCTGTAGGGTTTTGTGATGGGTGGAACCCTACTGTTTTCTATATAAAGGTTAGGTCCCCTCTCCTCTCCATATATCACTAAATCGTCTCTACCAATTAGTGGCGATTGGTATATAGTGGTGGAAAAGGAGAGGAAGATATTGCCTACGGCTTGTGCGATTGTGCATGTCAGAATAATTACATCTAACATGGAATCAAGAGGTATTTTTCCAATCTATAATTATTAATGTGTTCTATATGATATGTGGATTATGTGAATTAACTTATAACAAAATATACACGGAAGAAGAGAGGAAAAAGTCACGAAAGAAAAGCACAATACACGAGACAAAAAGAAGAGAAAGCAGCGGACGTGGGTGATTAGAAGCTGCTCGAACTCGTCTTCATCTCCAAAATTTCTCCTAAAATTATGGTTATTCTTTTTTTTTCTATAGGGAACTAATCTCCCAATTAGGGTTAGGGAACAAACCTAAATTATTCATGTGGTATTATTGATTTGCTTTAGACAATCACTTTTATGCAAATTTTAGTTTTTGGATTGTCAATTTAGCACTGGGTTTGTTTATTGAGGCGATTGATAGTTGTTATATAATCTAATTCATAGGTTCAATCAAGTTTTAACAATTGTTTGGTAAAAACAACCATTCTTTTGAGGTTTTGAAGACCCAATTGATTTATTGTGATTTCAAAGAAATTATTTCTTGATAGATTGTTGCCGTAGGTACAGTTTATATTTCATAATAAATTATTTGTGCTTATTGTGTAAACAACCATTAACTGAATTTATCTTTTCAATGTCTATTCTTAAGTAAGTTTTAAGAAAACAATCGAATAGTAATACTACATTGATAATTGACGGTGGAACTCCGACGCCTTAGTGTTTCTCTCTTATTAGTTTATTACAACTCAAATTCATTTATTTCATTATTACAATCTCAATTTAATAATTTTAATTAATTTATTTTCCTTAGTTTATAATAATTTTACGATCTTTCTCATTGCACTTGGTGGAATGACACTCATACTCCGAGTTATACTACTATGCGATTCTTGCACTTGGGAATAGCAAGCATCTTGCATGGTCTTCCTGAGCTTTTCACACATCAAACTGCAGAACTTTTGGAGAGCTTTCTTGCTCCTGCAAAGAGATAACCCATATAGTACTCATCATGCATAACAAATGTAACAACGTACACCAAAGTTCAAACACATTTTGACCGCATGTGCACAGAAGTATTTAACAAACAACAATTTGCTCACGGTAAGCAAGAGTGTGGTGAGAAAATTAAATAAAAAATAAAAAATATAAGTTCCATGCCATCATCGCTTTGTCCTTTTAAAACTGAGAAGCTATATTATAACGTTATTTGGTGGTATGTGTAGAAAACATCTATAATATATATAAAGTAAAGGTGCATGGTTTTTATTTTCGGGTAGTGGTTTTAGGACAATAATACATAATTGGTAGTGGTTTTAGGACAATAATACCTAATTCTAATACAATTGTCTAATATAAATGCTGTCACGTGTCCATTTGTTAAGTTTCAAGGCTCGAACCTAAGACCTCTTATTTAGAATGATAGGATCCTACCATTTGATCCAACACCATTTTTGTGTTTAATTTAGTTGATGTATTAATTTAACCTATTACAACTACTATTTGATTGGTTGCTCCAATAATAATTTCTATTTGCCAAAAAAAAAAAATGTTGGTTACACAATAATTCTTATTTTATAATTTAAGTTGAATTTAGTGTTCAATAATAGCTTAATAAATTTATATCATTTACCAATTTTGTCAATTAATTTTAATTCTTATAATTATAATTTTAATTTATATTTTTGTGCATTAAAATACTTTCAAATTATTACTATTTATTTGAAACATTTAAAGCATTTGAATATTTTTTAGTGACTCATATTTTTGTGATACATTTTAAAATAATGATACAATAATATGAAAATAAATTTATAAATATATGATGCATAACTATAAACTATAGATTTGTTTATATATAAAATATTTAAATTTAAAATGAGATTATAAGTAAATATAATTTTCAAAAATACAATTGTGAAAATAATACATTTTTTTAATATTTTTATTAAATTTCCAAATATAAATATTGGAAATTTCTTATTTAAAATATTTATTCCTTTAATATATCTTAAATAAAGTGAAATAAGTATTTAATTCAATACATGAAGAATCATAGACAATAATATTTTTATTATAATATAGGAATTACAATATGTTAAAGTTCTTGTAAAAAACATTTTTACGTTCATAATTAAATTATAATCTAAAAATTTAATTATTGATACAATCTCTATATTAAAAAAACTTGAGTGCTATGTTGGCAAAGATGTGAACGTTGGGACACATTAAATATTTTTAAAAATTAAAACATTAGTTTGGAAATAATCTAACATTAATTAGTAGTAATTAAAAATATAATTAAAAATAAACAAATATTTAAAGTAAACATTTAATGAGAAAAAATTGGTTTTGGAAAGACTTTAAATATAACTTTAATTTTTAAAGTTCTAAAACAAAATATTAAATAATAATAAATATGATTTATTTATTTTCATTGTATTAAAATTGTAAGTTTTGATAGTTTTATTTGGTTACGTGAACTGGACTATTCAGAAATAGTGGGTATTTTTTACTTTTTTTTATAATCAAATAGTGAGTAGTTAAAATTATAATTGGATTTATATTTAATAATTTATCTATTTTTTACGTAAATAGTAATTTATTAATTTTTATATTACTATAATTGCAGTGCCACGTTTGGTGGACGCCCTATTGGCAGTACCAACATGACACTCCGTTTTTAATTAAAAAATTGAATTGATTTTTTTCATTTTTAATATGGCGGATGTGATATACTTACTAACTGAATTTTGCATTGCACGAGTTTTTCCTTTTCTATGCATATAAAATTAAAAATAAAAACATTTTCTTTCTAAGATTAAAATACAATTTACGTAAATGGAAAAATCAAATGAATTATGTAGATGCAGAAAATTATTGGTATTACTACAAATTTAAGTTACATAAAATTAAGTATAATACTTCTTATACGATATAGTTAAAATTAAGTAGCAATTACAACTAATCACTAAAAGAACGCATAAAATCATAAAATTTAGAGTGTGCCATATCCATTTTAGAAAGAAAAAAGATGTTCAATATAAATTTCATTTATACTAACGAGAAAGACAAGTTTTGATAATCAAAGAATTTTTATATATTTATTCCCAATGATTTGTTTATAATTAATTAATCTCAACGAGCATTATTGTGCAATGCGATGCACAGCAACTAGAGTTGAAGTTACATGTTTTTATAAACTTCTTAGTTATGCGATGAACATGAATTTTTTTAATTTACAATTGTGAATTTACTCCGCATTTTTTACATTGACTATAATATACAATATTATAGATTTCAATAATTATTTACAATTATGTAATCTCCTATATATAAATTACATCAATTATATAATTAAATATTTATATTCAATATATTTATAATGTTATATCAATTATTTATTGTACATAAATTTAATTATTTCTGTGCATTGCACAGGTATAGTACTAGTTTGTTAAAAAATTGCTCACTTTTTTTCTAAGTTTGTTAGCCGATAACTAAATTAAAGGAACTGAGATAAATCAACTTTTGTGATTTATATATTTTAAAAATTTCTTTATTTATTATTTGATTATAACTTTTAGAATCATTCATTACAGCAATTGATAGATGTTTATAATTTTATTAAATTTATATTTATAAGAGAAATAATTTCCTTGCACCAATTAATATTAAACATAATTTTTAAATTTGGTAAGGTATTCTTGTGTTTACAATCATGAGTTGAAACTAAAATTGGTATATTAATGATGTTAACAAATATAGATCATACATCGATATTAAGGTTAAACTATTATTTATATTTTGTTTTTTGTTTTTTGTTTTTAATTTTTTGGATAAAGTGTATGTTTCTTTGCATTGTTTTATCTTTTAACTTGATTAGTTCTACTTATACAAGTTTTTGTGATATAACACTATTATTTAATTACTTTATTCATACGTAGTTTAGACTGCAGATAATTTATTGATATAAAATAATAATATACATATCAATTGCTTATTAGTATATACACTTATTAGTAGATAATATGTGAAATATAAATTTAATATACATGCTCAATTAATTAAGTAAAAATCAAAATTATGTGTCAAATATTTTATTTTCAATCAACTTATACAATTTTACACCCGTACATGCGTCAAATATTTTATTTTAATTTACTTACACAATTTTATTCCCGTACATCGCACGGATGTGAAAACTAGTAAAAAATAAAAGAAAGGTGGAAGATTACTCTACACCAGTTCTAATGGTCACCATTACCCTCCAGGTTTTCCTTTCCCTACAAATTTGCTTAGCTTAATTTGATGAAAATTACTTGCTTAAACATAAAATCTGATGGAAAATCAACTCCAAAGTTGAAATACAGAGACATCCTCCATTTATAATAAGATTAACAAATTATTTTAGTCATAATAAGGCTGCAATTAAAAGTAACATCGAAAAAAATATTGATCACTATAGAGATTTTTCGTTCATACAAATTGCAATTGCAGTGAAAGAATACTAATATAAATCATTAATTAGCCCACTTCAAAAAATTTGTAAACGAAAAATTACTATTGATCCATTCACATTTTCTCTTACCGGAAAAGAGACTACAATAGTGGGCACAGAGCTTCCGGCTCGGAGAAGAATTTTTTGCTAGTTTTCTTTAGGAGATAGCGCAAAAAAGAAAACGAAAGACGAAAATTAGGGCCTTATTGAATGAACGAAAATAATAAAAAATCAATATAGGTCTTAAACGGGAAAAATATTTATTTTAATTTAAAAAGTAGGTTGAACTTGTAAATGTGTGGGGCCAAGTGCACCCCCAATTTTGCTCAATACAACCTCTAACAAACTCCATTCCAATTTTATCCCTCTTAGCCAAAAAAAAAAAAAAAAAGAATAGAGAGCCTGATCGGTTATGACCGGAGCCATCATTAATGGTGGTTTCGACCACCTACTTGGGTGTTTGATCAATAATGGCCGAACACAATAAAAAAAAAAAAGAAAAAAAATTGGTAAAATTGGAATGGATTTTGTTTGGGGGGCATATTCAAAAAAATTGGGGGTGTATTTAGCCATACCCTTTTAAATTTGTAGACACTGGAGTAAACACAGTTAGAAATTGTTGTTAAGAAGTCAGAATATATTTATAAACAAGTGATTTTCTTTTTATTTTTTGTGTATTTTGTTTATAAAATGTAAAGTCCGAATTTTTGTGACAATTTTGCAAATTTTAATGTTTACGCATAAGATACTTTATCTAAGGTGTGAGGGGAAGCATTGAGAAAAGCACTGACTCGTAAAGGGTGTAAATTGGATTTTAGGAGAGGACAAACAGAATAGGAACCGTTGCTTTCGATAGGGAATGGTTCTCATTCAACTAGAAATCTACTTGATATTGAACTAGGAATAGTCCTTTACACGCAATGGCGGATTCACGATTTTTAGTCGGGGGGGCTGCAATACAGAAAAAAATTTAATTCGACTAAAATTATGTATAAAATTTTTTTTTTTCTATATAAACTTTCGGAATTTTTTTTGGATCGAGGGAGCTACCACCCGTGCCGCCCCTAGATCCGCCCTTGTTTCCACGAATCTTTCTCGGCCTTAAACTATGACTACTATATCAAAATTAATAGCTAAACATAAAAGAACAAAAAGTCGATATTAAAAGTAATTGAAATTAACTAACTTTTTTTCTTTTTCACTTGTCTTTTCGTTTATTTAAATTTTGTGTAGTTAGGCGTTGAGGTTATATTTCCTTGAGATCATAAAAAAAAATTCTTCAAATATGTGGTTCATAATTAAATAAAATAATTTAAAAATATAGAAAAAGTTTAAATTTTGAATAATTCCCACAAAACAAGGTCAAAGATCTAATCATCGATTCAAACTTAACATGACTAAAGCCTTTGACTGAAGCTGCCAAACATTTTAAGATGAGACGCCTGGTTTTTTTAAGAGGAAAAAAAGACGAGGAACCTAGTTGCTTCATTTTAAATACATTAGACACCAAAGATGTAATATTTGCATTTATGTCAATAGTAATTTCATCAATTATTCGATGATGTGGCAATGTTTTATAGGATGAAGACTCTCTTTAAGACGTGGCTGATTCCTTCAAAAAATAATTAAAAAAAATATCAGTCAAATTACAGGAGTAGCAAGGGGAGCTCTAAGGCTATTTCACTACAATTTATTTTAAAATTTATTTGCTTCGAAATTATAGACATTACAAAGAATAAATAAATAAACAGACATTACAAAGAATAAATAAATACACAATAAAATTTTCGACGTCAAGTTGATTTTGTATATAGAAGATTGCTACCAACATTCATAAATCGTGATACATACTACAAAAATAAGAAAAAATAAAAAAAAATTGTGGAAATCAGGTGCGCAACATTCCAATCACCTAGATATGATATGGTCTCTTGGTGTCACCCAATTTTGGACTGGGGGATGCCCTAAATTTCAACTGGGTGATCGCCAACATCAAAGAAAATGAAAAAGATTGTTAAAAACTAATAAAACATAAATTAAAATGTCTAAAAAGCGATATTAGGAGTGGAAAGTGATTGGTAGGATCCAACTTGTCAAAAAGGAAAAAACATATAATATGGACCCAAAACAAACATTACATGCAAATCCATGCACAAAATGCCAAAATTGATGAACTTGGTCAATTTCTCTGTAGATTTGAAATCTTTCTTCTCTAGATATGCTATTAACTGTTCAATCTTTTTTGGAACTCGATCCCCAACCATTACACACTCTGTGTAATATACTATACATTTTGTGTAACTCATAACATCACTATACAATTTGTAAAATGAATTATACACTATGTGAAATGCATTTCACACGCTATAAAATGAAATATACACTATGTAATGCATTCAACACTCTTTTCAATGTATTACATGCTATATAATACATTATAAACATCATTACACCGTGTAATGGTCTAAA
This sequence comes from Jasminum sambac, assembly GCA_018223645.1. NCBI lineage: Eukaryota > Viridiplantae > Streptophyta > Magnoliopsida > Lamiales > Oleaceae > Jasminum > Jasminum sambac. Next base: position 38,243,091 of record CP073640.1, read on the forward strand.
ATAATAATTATATATTGTAAAACAAATTTCAACTTTAAAATGGGTTTTGGTGGACTTTTCAATTTTAAAATATTTAATGAGTTAATTAGGAAAAAATAAAGTAAAATATGGTATTTCAAAAATAAGATGAAATAAAGATATTTCCAAAAATCAAGTGCTCTCGATCTGTGCGAAACCTGATACTTGGCGATCGCCCAGTATAATTTGGGAGATGCCCGAATTAACATTGGGCGTCTGCCTAAAATAACTAAGCATCGGCTCTATTTAATTCGGCAATCACTCAAGTTAAATATAATTAGTTAGGTATTAAGTGGTTAAAAAATAAGATAGTTATTCATTTTCTCTTTCTATATGAAACTGACAGAGTAACATGCAATTGGAAGAAAATAGATCAATTTGCACTAATGGTGCTAATTTTCTAAAGGTTTGGGGTCGTGTTGTCCCCCCAAAAAAAGTCAGGGCCTAAAGTACAAGTGGAGTAAAAGGTTGGTGACCATCAGTGTAATTTGCCTGGAGAAGAGGTGTGATGTTTTTGGAAGGGAACCTGAAAATGAACAAAATTTCAGAGGGAATGACACGTGAGAGGACAGAAAGAGAAATTGAGTAATTGAAGAAAAATGAAAACAAAATGAAAAGACAATTTTACCCTTATAGAAATGGGCATGTGAAAAGGAAAGGATAGTTCCGCCATTATGAAAATGGGCATGTGAATGATAACACCTATTTTTTATGAATATCAACAAAAGTCCTAATTATATATTTAAAATTAAAAATAAGTTCTTAAATGTCAAAAATTTTAAACTGGGGTGTGTTTGATTGTAAAAAAAAAAAAGAGAATCGAAAAATATTGCCCCTGGAAAAGTTTTTCCCACCTCTACCATGAGAAAATATTTTCCTTGAAATTAAGGAAAAAGTGCTACTTTTGCCATATATGGAAATATTTCTACATTCCATGTTGGAAACTTACAATCAGATATACCATAGAAAGAAAATTTGGAAGAAAAATATTTTCCAACTATATGTTCTACCCTCAATCAAACACACCTCTTAAAATCCTCGATATGCAACAAGGCTAAAGGTTTAGGAGAGAGAATGAGTGGAGAGAGAATGAGTGGAGTTGAATGGTGGAAATTTGAGTAGTACAGGTAGATCCCACGAGATATGTGGATGTGAAATAGGAGAGAGAATTAGCGGGATTAAAAAGAATATGTGTAAAAATGTGTAAAAATGCGTAAGAGCAGGGCTTTTAATCTTTATTATGCTAATTAGGCAATAATTAGATTATGATGCTTTTACATCATTTATCTTTATCCTGCATCACCATCACTTCATCTACAAGCCAAATGTGGCTCCTACACCCTATTTATTTATTATTTATTTATAGTGGTGTGTATTTGATCTACTTTTGTCAATGTGTAACTAAAAAATTTGGAGAAAATATAATAAATGTATAAATTATATTTGTTACGTTGTAGCAAGACACCAAAATTAATTTATTTTAATTTCCTTACTCGGTTTCAAAACTATAAGTTAATGTAGAATGAATATGTAAGGGTCGAACCCACAATGAATGATATTCAATTCGATTGTTTTAATAATTAAAACACGGAGGTTTTGTGAAAGTTGAATAAAAATCGAAAATAAAATAATAAGTAAAAGAACGATGGAATAAATCAATTGGAAGAAATATCTAGTTCTCGAGTTCGGTTGTGTCAACAACTTTTGTTAATCTTTTCCATGTAACGTGATACTATTATTTCTTCAATTTTTCATCTCCAACTAATCAAGAAGATCTGGTTAACGAATTCTTTCTTAAGTATATTAAATTAAAACAAATCTTTTAATTTAACAATTATCTATTGGATAATTCTAAACAAGCTTTTAGAATTTAATACAATACTAGTACGAAATGAACGAGAAGAATGAGTTGAATTGTATGACTAATTCTAAAAACTCGAATTAATTCATCTAAATTGATTTGTTAATAAATATGTATGATATTTATTTACTACTTTGGATTAGAATATAATGATAATTACTAATCAAGAGTTCTAATCCTAGTATGCGACATGAATTTAAAGATTAAATAATCCAAATGGCTAAGTGAATGCAATAATCATATAAACTCAAAAAAGGGTTTAAAAGCATAAAAAATCAACAAATTGAAATGGACGAATAGATAAAACGTCACTAAAAAATGGAAAAGATAATAACATGTTAGTTGAACACAATGTACCCGTCAAATTGGATAAAGAAGTCTTACCACTCATAACCGCGGGTTAAATACTTTTTAGCTAGTGCTTGCCTTGTATTCTCATGGAAATATGAAAGATTATACTTCACACAAATAATATACAAAAATTGTAACTAAATAGAGATGTCTAATCACTTGTATTCATGTGTTAAATATTTTTTAGCGAGTGTTCGTCTTGTATCCCCATGGAAATATGAAAGATTATATTTCTCTCATACAAGTAATATACAAGAAGGTAGAAACTCGCAAAGAAATGCTTCGCTAATCATATTCACGGTTCAAGTATCGTTAATTGTTATAGTTATTTAGTTTAGATTTTTACTCCGCCGGAATATGAAAAATTAAGAGCTTTCAAGCTAGAATTTAGAATAATGAAGAAGAGAATTTTATTGGAGAAGAAAGTAGAAGAAAAGATCATTTAATTCTCTCTACAAATGGTGTGTGTTTCTTCTTCATTTTTGCCTCTATTTATAGACAAAGATTTATAAGAGAAAATAATAAAAAATTATATATATGACCTCTCCATGAATTTATTATATTATACACATCACGAAATGTCTCAATGGGGCAAAAAATTAATAAAAGTCTCATCAAAGTCAACTTGGAAAATTCTGGACGAAAACTGCCCAAGACTGCCTAGGTGACTCAAGTCATGCGCGGATTGACTTGAGTGGCTTGCGATTCGCATGGGATAGCCTAGGATGTGCTCGGTCACTTGCGGCGCTGACTCAGGTTGCCCGCGATGTGCTCGGGCATGACCTGGGACACTGTGGCGTTGATAGAGGATGCTCGACTGTGATCGGGCATGAGTCGAATCACTTGCGGCATTGACTCGAGTCATGCTGCTGTGACTCAAGTCACTCGAATCACGATGCTTCACACCAAATTATTTGCAACCCAAGTCCCTCAACATCCTACTTTTGTTCATTTTGGTCCTTGAAATTTTTTTGGAAAGTGATACTTTAGTCCCCAAACTTTTGGAAAATTACGATCTGGTCCCTAAATTTTTGGAATTTAACGCTTTTAGTCATTTTCTTCAAACGGCTATAACTTTCACTAGGAAACTCCGATTTGGGATCCAAAAAAGTATGAGAATCCTCTTTTTATACTCTTTCACTTTTGCTCAAGGAAAGTTGCAAAAACAAATTTTCACAAAATTGCACAGGAAGTCCTCCATTTTGATCTATTTGCGTTTTAATCCCTAGTTTCCATTTTTTGCTCTCTTTTCATTCAGGTTGGGTCCTTTTGATTCTTTGTGATCTTAAATACAACAATAAAAGAAAACGCATAAAAACAAACATATAAAACCAAGAAAATACTAAAATACACGAAATATAAGAAATATGAGAAATGTGGGAAAAATTTTGGGCAAAATTTGTATTACCAAAAAATCAAGAAATGTGAGAAAATGATGCGTGAAAAAAGACGTTGATAAAGATAAGAGTCCAACTCCTTATTTTTAAAATATACTCCTCCTGTACTATAAAGATAGACTCATTTTTCCTTTTCATTCGTCCCAAAATGTACCGGACTTTCTATTTATATCTATTTAATTTCTTTATATTTTCTATTATTCCCTTATTTAATGTGAATTGATACTAATATACATTATCATCATTTAATATAAGGGCATATTTAAAAAAATACAACTAAATTTTACTTTTTCAATAATATTAATTACAATTTTTTAATTCTTATGAAAACCAAACTGGACTTATCTTTATGGAACCGAGGAAGTAAGAAAATTCGACAAGCTAGAAAATTTTGAAAATGGTTGATCTACAACATATAGTAAACAAATCAATAATGGAATTAACATATTAAATAATCAATAAAGAGAGAAAGAACGAATCAAAATAATAAAAGCTCCCTATTTAATGTCGGCAATTGAGATGTGTGATAACAATAGATTTCGGCTATGATAAACTTGATCCTAAATCACAATGACGTCTCCACGAAACATACAAAGTATCTCAAAATGGTAACTACGAAGAAAACCAAGAGATGAAGACAAGTTTTTCACACATTGTTGAAAAGGAGATAAAGTTCTGGTATTTGTAGATCACGTTTGAGTAAGGTGAGTTGACTTAGAAAATCTTAACGATCAGAATATCTCAACAAGCTAGTAGGATATGCCAGAAAAGATATAATTTAAATTAGTTTGAAAACTCAAACTCATGTGACGTTTTGCGTCTCTTTTTGGTTCAGACTTTTGAACACCAAATCCAAATATTAAGTACTAAGTCCAAAGGGCTAGTTTCTTCAAAAATGCCCGACCAAAAAATTGGGCCGCTTCAATTGCAATTGTGGGATGTTACTTCTTTAATCCTCGGCAAAGCCTATGAAGTTTACGAGCATGTTTATCATCATTGCCTTTATTTGGTTTGTTTGGTATCACAAAAATACCTAAAAAGCTCCACATTGATGCCAAATGAAGCTTATGTGTTCTATGAAGCATCAACCGACAATAAACAAATAAATTATAAAAGAAGATAAGCAGATGAATAACTAAATCACATAACACACAATCAACATGTGATGCAGCATCACAAGCCCTAATTGACTTATTTAGCCCATTAATCTCTTATTGCATTTTAGGTTAAAACCCTACTTGGTTTAGTATATAAATCTTATTAGTTGTTCATTATTTCTTAGTTCTTTACGAAAGAAGACTCCAATTGTTTGACAACAATTGTTATTAAGTTTATTTTGAGTTTGTTATTATTCTTTTAATCTTGTGCTACGTCAGTTGGTGTCAGAGCGCAGGAGGATGCCATGGGATAGAACGAGTGGTTGTCATTGAGGGTGAACTAGATCTTCGACGGCAGTTGAAGGTATTGATGCAAAAGGTAGTTGATTAGGCTGGCCTTTTCAAATCTAATCTAGAGGCACGGTATGGTGGTCATAACATTAGCGTTAAAGCTGAGCGAGACTTCTGCAATGGTGTGAATAATCGCGGGTCTGTTGGTAGATAGGATTCTAAGCGAAGAATCCGGGGATTTTGGGTTTACCAATGGCCAAAGGGATATCGTTGGTTTTGGGATTGGCGAGCTAGCATCACTAGAAGGGAGAAACTAGTTATCAATGAGGTCGTTGATACACTGGGGTCATACGTGAACGTAGTTCACCAGGAAAATATCAAAGTTGAACAGGAAAATAATCAACTTGAAGATGGTGTATCGTTTGAGCCACACAAAGTTTCAAGCAAAGGAGAAAAAATTGATATTATTTAGACAACTGAAGATGAAAGCTCTTTTTCTAAAGCAATTGTGGCGAACATCACTATGGAGATACTTTCTCTTGATTTTCAATTTGAATTTCAAGAGTAGGACAAATCACGGCGAAGAAAGACTCCAATAGTTTGAGAGCAATTGTTATTGAGTTTATTTTGAGTTTTTTATTATTCTTTTAATCTTGTGCTACGTCAACATATGAAACTACAAATATGGAATGAGAGCACACAATAGGGTAACATAAAGATCTTTCAATGAAAATAAACCACATAGGTAAATAACACGAAGTTAAATGGTAATCACATGCAAATATGACCACCCCCAACAAAAAAGATAACACCACCCTCTTATCCACGAAGAACATACTCTCATATCTACCAAAGTTTACAACTAAAGCCTTAAACCCAAAAGGCTATCCTTTAGTTATTCCCACCTTAACTCTACCAACCTATTTGCAACTTAAAAACAAATTTATTGATTATTATCGAGGGAAGATAATATCTCTTGTAGTAGCTTTCACCCAAATTTTATGTCTTAATTCACATATGCCTAAATTTGACTATAACTTGCTAAACAAATAAGGTCAACTTTTTTTTTTTTTTTATCACTACCTTACCTCTCTTGTTATAGGCAACCTACGGTTCTTCACCTTAATAGAGGCGATCGAAGCTCACAAAGAACTCTCCTTGAGCTCGCTCAAAACTCTCCACCTGGCCAGTTTTAGATAAAGAAAATTGTTGGGGCGTTTACACACGCAATAATATACCGCAAGTGCACGGACCGTATAAGTAATAAAGTGGACCTAGAAGTCGGGATATCGTACTCATAGGGATTGGTATTTGTAGTGAGCTACTTATTCTAGTGTAAAGAAAAAGAAAATGAAATGTACAAACGGAACACACAATTAAAAATGGAAGGGTGGTTAACTAAACTAAACTAACAATGAACTTAATGACATGAAATGGGCTAGAAATGGGAATGACTTTGGACAAAGAGTATTTGGGATTCATGACTTCATTCAACCGCAATCTAATCAATTTAAATGCCTAACCTCTAGATAATGCACATTCTCAATTTTTAGACCCGACTTTCCTATTTTATCCTGTTACCTCTCTCGAGTGTCAAACCGATCCTAATTAGTTGATTTAGCCTACTACATCTCTGTGTCGATAGGTTATCAATTAATCACATTACTCGTTGTGAAAGTAGCTCAGAGGGTCACTTAGGGTTAGGGTTATAGCTCCATCCTCTACAAGAACCTAGGGGTGATTATTCCGTGGTCTAATCTACGCATTCTCTATCGAGTAGATGGACAAATCACAAAGCATTCACATGTTGACCAATCATTCAAATGGAATCAAGCTCAAAAGTAATCACACAATGGAATGAACAACCATTCTAAACCATAAACAAATTCATTGATCAAACTAGATTAAAATCCATCAATCATCCCAACATATACAATACTAGCTCAACATAAAGATAATACAAGGCATAAATAAATACAACACAAATGGAAGATACAATGGAAAGAAAAAACATTTAAGGATTAGAGTCCCCTTTAGAAGAATCCTCCATCTTGAATGCTCCAATCTCTTCCATCTCCTCTTCACATCTTCATCATCCTATCCAAGTAGTAATCCCCAATCCAAACCCAAAAGAAAGAAAATGGAGAAAGAAAGAGAAAGAAGAAAAGAAATAGGAAGAAGATAAAACCTAAAACCTAACTAAGGATAGAGTAATGAATTAGGGATGATTTGGATGTTGTAATATGGCCCCAAATTCGTATGTGATTGTACCAAAAGAGTCCCCAAAAAGGTGGTGAAGATAAGGGATAGAAAAGAGAAGGAAAAAAAAAGAGTTTTTGCTGGTTATAGTGCAAGTTACGGCCATAAAAATGTTTATGTCCACTTTTTCAGCATGCGGAGGTTTTAGTATTTTGGCTATAACTTTTGATCCCGATGTACAATTGTGCCGATTCGATTTCTTTGAAAACTAGACTCGATGATCTACAACTCTCTAGTTGATTGTGCCCTCCAACTCAACTTATATCTTTATCAAAAGTGCTCATCTTTAGGTCCAACAGATGTTCAATCTTCCATTAGCTTGAGGAATCGAACCATTTGATAGCCAATTTGGTAATTTTCGATTCTCTTGTGTACAAACAAAGCTCCTAAAGACAAACTCTGCTCAGGAGGAAACCTAGACTGTGTTCTTGAGCATTGTTCTCCTCATAAATTGCAACGCAAGCCCTCTAACTTATGAAATGTTGCAAAATGGTCTACGATTTTCGTTTGGCCATAACTTTTGATCCGAAACTCGGCAATTGAGTTTGTAAAAAGTGTCGGACTCATCATTCCGTATTCTTTCATGTGAGATCAAGAAACGCAGCCAAGAAACCCGAAGTCCTCCAACTTTTGACTTGTGTCATTTTGGTCCTCAACTTCGGGTTTCTTTTGCACTTTTCATCCATTTGGCTCATTGGCCTCATTTTCCTCCACATTGAGGAATTTGACCTATAAACACAATAATTATACAAATATTAAGTAGAAGTCCCCTCCATTTCAGTATATAGAGTTATAAATAAGTGTGCAAAAATCACATTTATCAAAAACCATACACCTTCCCAATACAAATCACAAATACATTCTTATATATCTTTAGCCTCACTCACTAGTCAACCTACCCATGCATGAAGCAACATGAAACGATACTAACATTTATTCAAAAAACACATAAAATAAACCCAACAAACAAAAGCCAAACATGCAAAAAAACAAATGCAAATGCAAGAAATAAAAGAAAAAGTGCACACGGAGTTGATAGAGACACTAATACACCTTAGTATAGTCCGATTCGACTGAAGAGATAACAAAATTAGTCTTGTCTCTCACCTTTTCATTTCCTTTATTTTTCTTATTCAAACACTCTCTCGCATAGTGTTCAGTATCACCACATTCATAGTAATTCCTACCTTTTGCTCTAGATTTATTTTTATTATAATTCTTTCCACTACTACTTCTAGCACCTTCTTTGTTTTTACCACAATTCTTACCGTGTCCATCCCTCACCATGTAAAGCTCACCATTACTTCTCTTGTTTCTTTCAGCTCCCAGTTCTAACTCTTTAGATCTCAACAAGTCAATGAAAATTTCGGGTGTTAAAGTGTCTCCACCATACTTAATGGAATTTTTAACATCTTTATAAACATCAGGAATAACATTCAATAACACAATAGCTTTATAATTATCAAGCAATTTTTCACCAGAATCACCAATATCTTGCACAAGTCTATTGAAAACATCTAAATTGTCATCAAGATCCCTCGTGGCATCAATCTTAAAGTTGAAAAAACTTTCAAGTAGAAAAAGATATTTTGGAGTGGACTTGGGCACGTAAAGTTCCTCCAATTTATCCCAAAGAGCTTTTGAAGAATCAAGTTTGCCAACTTTTCTTAAAACAGAGTCTAAAAAATGTAGAATTGTCGAAGTGTATGCCAATTTATCACAATCCTTTTTCTCATCTGCGGTTAAAGTTGGTGCAAAAGAATTCGTTATAGCTTTTGCAACCTTTAGTTGAACTAAAATCCTTTCATTTTTTGTTGCCAAATAAAAAAATCACCTTTACCATCGAAATGCCTAACTTGAAACATGTATTGGTTGTCATTTTCAAAAAACACAAAGCACATAACAATAATACACACAGCAATAACTTAGGCAAAATTTACACACGTGTTCTACAGACAAGAGATTTTTCACAATGGGTAAAAGTCATGGTGATATTCTAAAGAGCAAATCATAGGCAATAATCAACAATTGCAAAAATTAATGATCGCAGCAATTAATTTCACACAGAAATTAACAATAATCAATTAGCATGCAATCCTAGGTTCTATCAAAAAGCAATACCCAAACCTAATGATCACCCCATATGATGATTTGCTATTACGGTATATTAAATAAAAGGGTAAGCGATCCTCTACTTGAGCTACCAATCTGCCGGTCTGTAATTCGGAGAAAATAATGCAGCAAATATTTTCTTTCTTTAAATATTCTCATTCTTTTCCAAATAAAAATCAAATTACTCAATTTTTACAAAACAAAAACAGCTGACAGAAAACAAAAAGAATTGGATTTCCTTGGCCAATTTCTAGAAAAAGGTTCTGTAAAGATTTTGTTCCAAGTTTATATGTGGAAATATCAAACCCAATATATATATATATATATATATATATATGCTTTATATGATTTCTTTTGTTGTTTTTGAGTTCCACGCAAATGGGCCCTTAAAGTTGAAAAGTGAGACTCAAATAAAATTTTAAAACCAATACACAAAGGTCGTCCTTCATAGAAAATTTTCAGGTTAAAAGAAAAAATTTCTTGCTTTAGCTCGTTCCTTCTAGTCTTCTCCGCCCAAAACCTTTGACAAGGCTCTAATACCACTGTTAGGTTAATATTGATCTGCGACACACAGTAAACAAATAATAGTCAAATTAACCTATTAAATAATCAATAAAGAGAGAGAGAATGAATCAAAATAAGCAAAAACTCCCGATTTAATATCGGCAATTGAGATGTGTGATAATAATAGATTCGACTCAAATAAACTTGATCCACAATCACAACAACGTCTCCACAAAACACACAAAGTATTTCAAAATGGTAACCGAAGAAACCCAAGAGATGAAGAGACGTTTTTCACACTCTGTTGAAAATGAGACAAAGTTATAGTATTTTTGGGTCACGTTTGAGTAAGGGGAATTGATTTAGAAAATCCTAACGACTTGAATATCTCAACAAGCTAGTAGAATAAGCTAGAAAAGATATAATTTGAATTAATTTGAAACTCAAACTCACATGACTTTTTGTGTCTCTTCTTAGTCAAGAAATTGAGCACCAAGCCTAAATATTACGCACTAAACCCAAATGGTTGATTTCCTCAAAAATGCCGGACCAAAAAATTGGGTAGCTTCAATTGTGACTGTAGAATCTTACTTCTTCAATTGTCGGCAAAGCCTATGCAACGTGCTTGTTTATCATTATTGTCTTTCTTAGGTTTATTTGGTATCACAGAAATACCTAACATATGAGCCAATGATGCTTCGGTTTTATATTTTCATATAATAACAATTAATTATGTCATTCATCTAATTGATATTATCTTGACTAGAAATATAACTTGATCTTTCCATAATATCATCTCCAATACAGTAATATCTAACATGCCTATGTGACAAGATGTTGATATCTTTAATATAATAAAAAGTGAACCCCTAGTGTGTGTAAAAACACACACTTTCCCGCCCAAAGTATAAATAATAATAATAATAATAATAATAATAATAATTATTATTATTATTATTATTATTCAACAAATGAAATCTAATAGTTCCATATATATTACCAAGAAGGAAAATCATATACAGGTAAAAAAAAGCAAGTAATGAGATTTCATATTTATGGAAAGAATTTTATGAATTTGATGTTTTAGTTTTTTTGCCATTTTTAATACATTTATAGTTGTAGACTAACCAGTAACCAGTAGGATTAGATAAGATGGGCCATTTGGTTTTAAATTTAGGGCCTTTGAATTTGGACTACTTGTAGTTGTAATCCTATATTAATTTTTGAGAAAAGCAAATAAATTTTTCCTTTAAATTTGTTGAAAATTAATTTAATAATTACAATTAATTAAAAAGTCACATATACCCATTCAAAATTAAAAAAGAAGGGTTGGATAGACAAAGTCATATTGGATTAAAAAGGTCATGCATAAAACAAGTCATCATTAATTAAAATTTCACATATAAGAAAATATAAAAAAAGGTCACATTTGATTAAAAAAAAAAAGAAAACAGAAATATAAAAATCATTTCTGTAAAAAGTCATGATTAGATAAATCTAAAAATAGACATAAGGAAAATTATATGTTGCCATGTCAAGAGTTGAGAATACTGACCTGCAATAAAGATGGTGATTGTCCAACAATATTACAGTAATATTTCAATTATAATCTCATGCCTATTGATTTGACTCTTTTGAATCTGAATAATTTTTTACACTATTGGGAAAGCAAATATCTCACATCGCATAGTTACAAGAAAAGAGTAAATGTATGACTCTGTAAGAGCATCTCCATTATGGTAGTGAGTTTCAACTTATGTGGCATTAAAAAGTGGAGGGCCTCTTGCTTGTGTGGCGCTAAAGTCTGACAAATGAGTTTAAAGTCAAAGAAAACCTCCAATGCACATTTTTGTTTGGACTCAAAAGTAACACAAATTTCTTTGCTGCTCATTTTGCCACCAAATTATATTACTATTTTATTGGAAATCTCTGCCTTTTGCTGAGTTACGTTGTGAAGAAAGGCCTCGAGATCTGGAGGTTCAACTACACAGCCACTGCTTTTTTTTTTTTTTTACAGCTCACTTGGAAGTGGTCCATGTCACCATGCATTGGAGCTGAATTTTGTGAAAATTTTCCACTTTTGCAAACGTGGCTTTAACTTTCGCTGGAACCCACTACCCAATGGAGATGCTCTAAAACACAAATCATGCATTGTGCATGTAGAAGTTATAGCCGACGACTATTTGGGAGGAACTGGTAGCCTGTTTCTCTTTAGTTCAAAAGAAAATTAATCTTTTATTTTTTAATTAATAATAATGAATGAAAATCTCATAGTGGTCCGTAACATCTCTAATATGAGGTTAAAAATTTTTTGTGGCTCTAAATGATCAATGAGATTATATATTGCCCGTATTTTTCCTATAAAAGTTTATAGATTATGAAAAAAATTCTACAATATTGAAAAATAAAAATTGAATAAAAAATTTGTCAATTTTCTAGAAAAATTATTAATTCTTAATTTAAAAAAATATTAATCAAATAAAAATATAAAAACGAAATCTAATTATTGGTTTTATCTTTACAGAAATCAAATTCTCCAATTATCTTGTAAATTCCATCTATAATTTTTAATTAAATCCATATTTTTAATATAGAGATAAATTTTTTTGAAATTAAACACTAAATAAATTAATAATTTAATTTCAATTAGAATCACATATCAAAACTATATGCATAAAAATAATAATAATGTCGTGGGGACAAATAGTTAGAGAAATGGTAACAAATACTAAAAAAAAAAAAGAAGCAAGCAAAGAAAGCCAGGACATTGGCAAGGAATAAGATCTCAATTGTCCCACATTGGATAGTTATGAAAAGAGAAACTCCATAAAACACTAACATTAACAATTTCCGTTTACTTTAATAAATAATAAATAATTTTTTCTTCTCAGTTTTTTATAATTGATGATAAAAAAACTTAAGGTGGTTCCTATAATGTGCACCTAATGTGCGATTAAAGCACACTTTTGTTGCTTTGAGCAATCAACCAGATTGTTGACTCTATGTTCCTTGCATAGGATCAATGTGGATGTTTCCAACATGCATCGTAGTAGATGTTGCCATGGCGAGTTTGCCTGCTTTTTACAATATTGAGAAAAGTGGTACATTATTTTGTGAGAAAAATCAAATTAAAAATGATTGAAATTTTATTCACCTAGATTCAAAAAATGAAATGTTTTAAATTATAGATTAATCAAGTGATTTTCCAATCATTAAAATTAAGCTCTAAAATGTTTTTAATTTCTAATTAAGTAATTATGTTATTATATTTTTAGTTAATCTATTATACTAATTAACTCAAAATTATTCAATTTTTAAAATTAAGATATAAAATCTTAAATATGCAAGATTGCTTTAAAAATCATTTCTAAATTAATAAACTTAGTTAAGTTATTAATAAGTTTTTAGAATTATTTATTTTATTAATAAACTTATACATATAATGTTTTAAAATTAATTTGAAAATTGAACATTTGTAGAAATAAAATTTTTTTATTGTTGCAATCATTTTTTCAAATTGAATGGGAGGATGAATGGTAATACTTGAGCTGTAAGAAGTGTGGAAAGAAGGTAAGTGCTCAAGGGCACACAGTTCTACAGTTCAAAGTGTAAAGAACATAATTCAAGTCTCACTCAAATGTTAAAAAACTTGCCAAAGAGGTGAGACGGATTCAAAAATTCTATTGTTTACGATATTCCATGCATTTATATCGGATCGGAAGGGGATAGGGATTCCTTATTCCCCGCTCCACCCCGCTGTTATGGCAAGAAACTTGTCTCCTTCCTACATGTTCGAAACACATGGTCATATGTAAAATTAAATCGTATTATTTTCATTGCACATGAATTAGGATTTGAATTGTTAAATTTTTAAAGATTGGGGAGAATATCACCACAATGTTATTCCACTTATTCAAACGCATTTCCATCTAATATTCTTTACGTTATAACTGTTTTAGTTTGACTATCACACAATATTGTTCAACTCTAAGGATCGATCCAAGTCGACTCAAGGGTCGACCCAATTATTAAAATAATATTAAATAAATAAAATTTCAAAAAATAAAAGAAAATCCAAAAACCCAGGTCAAACCTTGGTCCCGGGTCACACGGGTCGACCGAGTTTTCCAAGTTAATCGGGGTCTTTAACCGGGTTTGATGAACCTGGGTTTTAGGGGTCACTCGGCCCAGTTTTTTAGCAGGATCATGGGTTTTCAGGTTCGACTGATTGGGTCGAGCCGGGTCTGAAAACAGTGATATTTTATATATATATTATGGGATATGTCTTAAATATTTTACATTAATTGCTCAATACTATTTTCTTTTTTTGTCATTTCAATTATAATTGCATCTAATGCATGTTACTTAAAAAGATTATATTTTTCTATTTATAAGATGTGCTTTTTAGGATATTTTTATCCCCGCAATGCATGAGTTGAATACTAGTAATATCAAAAATGTGCTCCAATGGAATAATATTCATTTTGCAAATATGATAAATTATTATTGATTTAAAAAAATAAAGAAAGAGAGAGAGAAATAAACTTGTTCATTGGAGGAAGATCATTTAATTAATGGTAGCAAGTGTCAAAGATAATAGGGGGAACTGAAAATTATGGTAGACACCTTCTAACATTAATTCTACCACGTAAGCAAATTTTAACTTCTTCTCAAGAAAAATGCTAAACATTGTACATTAGCATTGTTGCACTGAAAATGCTCTTAACGATTCTATGATTTGTGAAACCGGAAAATAATGCAAGTTACCAAATAATGAGACTGCAACTTTATCTAGAAATCATTAACATCTACCTCAAGTTTTAACTAAAATCATACACCTTTTCCAAAAAAAAAAACTAAAATCATACACAAAACTGTGTTCTGAATTGCGCTATCAACAACTCCAATCCATATGTAGGGTAATAATTAATAAACATGACAACAAGCAACACAATCCATCTTTGGCCGGCTTTGGACGCCTGATTTTTGATTAGTAACTTAACTTTTAAATTTGTCCCTTCAAGCAAACTGGGGAAGTTCACAACCCGTAATCTCTACAAAATCTTCATGGTCTCACGCCTCGAATTTTTTAAATTTGTCCCTTCAAGCAAACTGGAAAGTTAACAACACGTAATCTCTACAAAATCTTCATGGTCTCATGCCTCGGATTTTTCTGACTTTACGCGTTGATAGCGGCGTCATTCTTGCAAGTCTATTGGAACTGGGATGGTTGTCTTCATCATCACTTATGTCATCCGATCTCCACCTTGGCCCACCGTTAGGATTTATGCTCCCAAAAGCCAAGTCCTTCGGCTCATGGCTAGAAATGCAAAAGGAACAAAAGTCAAACAAATCCATGAAGGAGCAGCAAATGCTTCCCACAAGAATAATATAATGCTAGAAGTATAATAAATTGGTACAACCTGTAAAAGAGGGGTGGAGAAAAATACCATTTTTAATGGATCCACCTCCTCTATTAGTGTTGTATGGTTGTACCAATTAATTGTACTTCTAGCATTGCTTTTCCCGCAGTGAGTATGACTCAAGCAGATTAGAAAACAAATTTTAAAAAACCAGGGTAGAGAGGCAACAACACAGTACCTCCAAGGCGTGTTCACCAAATCGTTCACCGGCGTCAACTGTCTATCGGAGATATGTTTGTCAGAAGCTTGAGCTAGGTCTGTGAAAATGGTACCAAGTGAACTGGCAGGATTTGCAGCATCCCTGGTGAAAAATGAACTAGAAATCTGCATTTGGGCAACCGATCCATTTTGCGCTCTCTCAGGAGTATTTTTATTCTTTCGACCACTTTGGAAAATGCTGTTCTGGGGAAGCCTTGCCGAACTTTTGTTGAACTCCTTAAGCAAGGACGCAGTTGGAGGATTCGCAAAAGGATTTGGAGAAAAGGAAGTTTCATTAGATTGGTTAAGTTGTTTGTTGGAAAATTTTGCTGACCCAGAAAGCAAACTAAAATTTGAGATGCCATAACTAGAAACATTAATGGGTCCACCTATTTTTGGAGGATTGAGAACTGCTGGTTTCAATGGAGGACTTGAAGCGTGTGTGATCCCAGCAAGGGAAGAATCAATGGAGGAAGGAACTAACAGACTGCCCAATATTGGTCCCTGTACTTGATGAATATCAGATTTTGGTGGAATATTGGCTTCACTATGACTTGAAACATCAACTTCAGGAAGTTTTCCAGCCTTCACTTCTTGTTGTAAGATATCTGGCAACAACTCTATGCCTCTTGCCTGAAGAAGAGCAAAAGTCTTCACATGTTAAATGAATTCATAACCACACAACCATAGGTAACTGATGGGGTAACCTGAAAAAAGAGGACCACTTACAACTAATTCCCTTCTCCAATGACCTTTTGGCCTTATTTTAAATGAGTTTTCTTCACTGAGTGAGTGGTTAGCAATGAAGTCTTCCTCCGCCTTCTGAAGTGTACAATCCACTTGGTATGCCTCAATGTACCGGTGACGCTGAAATTGTAACAAAACAGTGTTAGAATCCCACATCGGTTTATGATATGTACAAGATCCAATATAATATGTGAGGATAATCCTCCTCTAATAAGTTGGTTTTGTTATGAGGAATTAGATTCAATATCCTTCTTCAGAGTCTAGCCAAATTTTGTGATGTTGGGTACCGCCAAATATCAATTTCCACAGTTGCGTGTCATAGTTCACGTTGTGTATAAGCGGGCATATTAGAATCCCACATCGGTCTGTGACATATATAAGATCCAATATAATAGGTGAGGATAATCCTCCCCTAATAAGCCGGTTTTGTTAGAAAGAATTAGGCCTAATATCCTTCTCAAGACACAATTAGGTGATTATCCATTAGCCCAAAAGAATTTCTATGTCGGATACAGAAATAATAAGTTTGAGGAGATCTTGCCACATACGTTGCCACACACATTGCAGCCAATATGCAACAAACAGAAATTTTAATTACACATTCACACACACTTACACACACTGTGAAGGCAATATATTTTCTTCTAACGCGCACGAAGTTTTTCAAGCATGATGAAAGACATGTGAAAGCTTCAAATCTGTTGGCCCTTGCAAATTAGGGGGTAAAGTTATATTTGCGAGGATTAACCTCCATTTGCAAACAAATATAATGGCTTAGATTGTTTATAAATTTAGTCACAGTCAACAATAATTTTATTTACCACACATTTCATGACACAACTTTGGAAGTTTGAAGCTTATTTTCAGAACTAAGACGGAACATGTTTGAGTTCACAGTTTCTAAATAGGAATAAGAATGCAAGAAAACACGACTTCAGAGGATCATGTTCTCTTGGCGAGTTATTAGTTTAGGTAGAACAAACTGGTCTTTGAACAGATGGTAATCATGGTATCATGGTGAGTTAGACAAACAAATACTAAAGAGATTCTCTGTGTAAGAAATACCCATAGGTTGAGAGGCAAGTTCGATTCAACACGTAATAGGCAATGTGCTTTATGGCATTCAGTGTTCAGTTATTGAGGAAAAATTGTCCTGTAAAATGCAGCAAGAAATAAGATGAGGACTGTTCTAACCAGTGTTTATGCTGGATGCAACTCCAAACAGAGAACAGAACTATGGAGAGATCTGAAAGCATTGGTTTAATCTGTAGACTTACCTTGTCTCATTGGAGATGACTTCAATGCCATGTTATTATATGAATAAAGGGAAGCAGGTAGCATTACTAATGGTTCCTGAAGGATCCCTGCACTACCATGGTTCTATTCCCAAGCAAGATCAAGCTTCGAACCGGAGGGACTACAATCCTATAAGCCTATGAAATGTCCTAACTAAAATTATGCCTAGACTGGTTTCTGCCTATCTTTTTGACATGAAACAACGAATTTTATTAAAACAAATGGTCCAAGAGATACAAAACAAAAAGTGGATGAGCCATCCACTCAAAAGAACAAGAAGAACATGAAAGAAAGTAAAAAGACAAGCTCGGAGTCTAGGGGCTGCCCAAAACTTACATTAAATAACGAACTAATGGGGTCAAGTCGAAACAAGGTCTCTAATTCACTAAAGATCCCAGCTGCTCTTGCCCATAGCCCTATGAAGAAAATGATGCTAGACTGGTTTCTGCCTATCGGAGTGGTTCCACTCCAGGTAGAGCAGATAATATCCTATGTTTCTAGGAGATGATATATCAGATAATTACCCCCCTTAGCCAACCCTTTTTACCATTTTTTTATCCATTCTTTTTTTACCCTAAATCAATCACATCAAAATATCTCATCACATCCACAAATCTCCACCACTCAACTCCACTCATTCTCTCTCCTCTTTTACATTAAAAACCTTTAAAAACCATTATAATTTATTCCCTATCACCCTAAATATCCTCTCTTTTCATGATCTCAGCTGAATGTCTTTCTGAAGGGCTTGATAAACTATCTGCAAAATCCTTAGGATATTATTATGGAAGAGAAATAATAATATTTTACTTGGAAAGGAAATATCTCAGCAAACTCATTGAATTTGAATTGTTATAGATTTATACCAAAAGCTCTGGACAATCTATTAACTTCGGGAAGAGTAAATTTAATACTGACACCAGAGTGGTAGCTTCCAATACACGTTACCACTATCAAGTTTTACCTTTCAATTATTTGGGGTTCCTCTACATAAAGGGCACCCAAAAAAGGAAAAAAAAAACCTATTTGATGAGTTTATTAAAGAATTCAGAGAAAACGAGGAACATCGATTTCCATCAGCAGGTGGTTCTTATTAAACATGCTTTAAATTCTATACCTTTACATCTATTATAATTATAACTTGTGGAGCTTCCTAAGACAGTCTTCAGAAGCATATCTAGAATGATGATAAGGGCTAAGCCAAACATATCCACTGGGCCAGGTGGGAGAATCTTCATGATCGTGTGATTGTGATTGAATGGGGAATTGGATGCAGGGCCTTGGAGGAACGACTAAAGGATATAACTGCAAGCCATGGTGGAATTTCAGACAGCAAGCATCTCTGTGGAGTAGGGTGATGATGAGCAAATACTGCATGGAGTTCATCCTTCATTGATTGGAATGAAACGGTAGGTCTCTCCTACTTGAAAGAGGATATTAAATGTTATGTAACTACTTGAGCCTCACACTAGATGGAGGATTGGATAAGAGAATTGTAATTCATCGATGACCACAGGCGTCCTTCATGCCCTATTGGCAGTACTCTTATCAATGGTGCTAGGCCTATGAGATTTGTAGCAGATTACATAAGGAATAATGAGTGGCATGTGGATAAACTGCAGCTAGCCTTGCCAGAATAGGTTGATGCAAAAACTTCTTGTCATCCATCTCTCTGATAATGATAGGGAAGATCAAAGCTATTGGAACATGAGCTCTATTGGTATATTCAGTATTCAAGGCTGCATTGATATGTTTAGAACGAAAGGCAGCAAGTCCGTGTCTTCAAAATAAATTTAGAGCAAAGTGGTTACTCCTAAAATCTCTATCTTTGATTGGAGATCGTGGAATGATAGGCTTTCTGTGAGCAAGATTATCAAAATAAAGGCTTGTTTGGTACAACTGTAAGCAAAAATCATTTCTTTTGAATGATTTCCAACCACTCATTACATTGATTTCACATTTTCTACTTTATAATACGTTTTGATTTCTTCTAACCACACATCTAAAAATCATTTTTTTCACTAATCTCTATCAAACATACCCTAAGTTCATTATCTATTGTGCCTCATGGTGCCTTTGTTGTGATGCTGCTGAAACTGTGGAGCATGTGTTTCTTAAAAGATTGTCAAACTTACTTGGGAATTTTTCTTTCAACAGGCAATTTCAGGTCCCTGAATGTAAACACCACACGCAGATGTTTATCCATTGAATAGTACATTACAAAAGCTTAGCCAGGTACTATCTCTCTACTCATTATGTGGTTTATTGAGCTTGAAAGAAATGGAACTACACAGATCATTAGAAGAACCTATTTCATCATTTACAGGCTTGCTTACGCTGGATTCCCGGAAGTAAAAGCAAATAGCACATGGAGAAAATATGTAAATGAAATGGCACAAACCTGCGGTGGGCTGGAGTAAATTGAATTCAGATGGGCCTTAAAAAATGATGGGTTAGCTTCAGGTGGAGGTATTATCCATGAAAGTGATGGGGATTTGTAATGTGGTTTTTCTTATTGTTATGGTACATGCACTATTTTGGAAGCTGAAATTAGAGCAATGGCAGTGGGATTAGATATATGTAAGAAGAGGAAAATCATCAAAGTATGGTTGGAAGTGGATTTTATAATTGCTGCCTACTTATGTAGTAAGTTCATCAAGGATCCTTCAGTATCCAATATGACCTCCGGAGGATCAAGAAGATGAGAAAGATATGGAAGTTAAAATTAAACACATTTGGAGGGAAAGAAACAAATTGGCACATTACTTGGCTAATGTAGGCGACAAAGAGAAGCAATCTGGAATGGCGTGAAAGAATAGCTGTCTATTAGGGCAAAGGGTCTCCTTCGGCTGGACAAGGTAGGACTTGCAAATATTAGAACTAAAATATCTTAACTACGCTCTGTTGATGGAGACAGCTTGGTTGAGTAGATAGAATTTTCTTTATTTTCTTTTTCTTCTAGCTTGGTTGAGTTGATAGAATATATTTGTTTTTTCTTTTTCCTGGATCCTCTTGTTTAAGATGGGAAATGTGTTATGATAACATATGGTTCTCTATTGTGGAGGTATTGATTATATATATATATATATATATATATATATATATTCCAATTCGATATAAATAAAATTTTATATCAATCTTGTATTTTCGAGTAACCACTTAAACATAAATAAAGGCAATGACAGCTTAGGCTCAAGGGGGCATGCATTTCACGTACTGCCTTTCACAGTTTTTCCCTTCTACACAGACATTTGGAAAAGATAAGACCAGAAGAAACCAAGCAAACTTGGAGTTGGCATCATCGTCCCAAAATCGTAGCCCAGCATGATATAATTCCACAGTCCACACACCGAACAAAAGAAGAGATCAATATGCCAGTCATGCCATGCACACTAGCAGCAAGAATTCCAAGTATTTATAAATGGTTATTGAAGTGGCTTGGCAACAATTTCAGCTCCTTCAACAAGTGAAGCGTTTGAAATATCCATGAGAGAGAAATAATAGTTATATTACATCGATGCACAATGACAGGATTGATATTAAAATTATAGGTTTCATCAAAAATAAGAAAAAGGGACTGCCTAGACGATAAGCAACAAAAAGACACATATTTGATTAGGAAAAACTAAGCCAAATCCATTTATACCTTGAAATGATAGTTAAATTTAACATGGCTTAGCCAACAAATTTGATTTTGAAATAGAATTTGAAGTTTTGAGACGAGTGGTGAAGATTTGTGTAGTAGATGTGGGCCCTATGAGATATGTCAATGATTAATTTGACCAAATTCTATTTCAAATTCAAATGTGTTGGCTAACATGAGCCAAGCCATGAGGGAAGACATTGATAAATCAAGAAATCATAAGTTAGTTCTGATTAGGAAATTCCTCAAGTTAGCATTTGTCTAACCATATAGGACATAGAATATCGAAAGCAGTTCTCTATCTAAATACAGCCGCGGGAGTACCTGTAAGTAGAAAACCACAAGAAGGCCTCCAACGGGTTTTAAAGGATTATCCATAGCGAATTCCAACAAGCATTTATGAATATGTTTCTCCTCGTCAGGATTCCAGGGCAATTCAATCATTTGATCAACCAAGTTTCTCCAAATACAAAGACAGCAAATTTCAGTCACCAGTGCCTCCACCCAGAGTACCCAATTCAAGCAGTCATCTTTTACTTTATCTGAAGTATCCCTCAGTTTCTTATCTTTGACTTTTGTGCATACCGTTCTCTGGTACAAAAATGCCTCAGTTAGAAGTCCGCATTCGACCCGAACTCGAACTGCAGTAACAGCCTCCTCGAGTGAAACTAATGAAGCTCCACCATCTTGTCCTGACCACCTCAAAACCATGAGAGCTGCATCAGGTTGCTGTCTCTCTAGGAGAGTCTGTGCAACCTTGGGATGAATTGTTGGACCCGCAATTTCAGGAAGAAGGTGGGAGGCTTCCTAGCAATACAGATGATCAATTGTTAATATACAATTAATACACCAAGGGCATAAGTATGATAGTTCTGAAAAACATAAATTGGGGTGATTTCTGTAAAAATGATCTTGTTCTTAGAACTAAGCCCGACCAGCACTAAGCATAAAATAACTAAATAAACCAAAAAAAAGTGTTTAATTGATAGAACTTATTGAACAAATAATGTTTGACCGCGGTTGAACAGTAAAGAAAATGTTTACAAAAATTAAAAAGTTGTCAAATTCAACAAAATGAGTGCTTGAAAATAATGCTGAAAAAAATGATTCCTTATATAAGTTGTGGAAAACATGTTCTTAGATGATTCATGAAGGGGTAATGTGCCAATTCATAAAGAAAATGCGCAAATTGGGACTTGTGTGGAAAGTTCTCGTTAAGTTTTTTGTTTACAAACATATAAAAATGATAGGCAAAAACGAGGGGAATACATGTGGGTGCTATGAATATGTGTGGATAAAAAGTGGTTTGTACAAAAATTGTAAGTAAAACATTGTACGAAGAAGTCTTAATGCAGCAGAGTGCAGATTGGAGACAGTAACAGCAGATTCAATAGCAAAGAATTCTAAACCCCCAAATAAGGCCTTACTCTGGTAAGAAAACCATATACATTACATAAATCTAGCTGGAGAAGGACCAAAGAATTTAATAGCTCATGTCCAAACTGACTCCTAATTTACCAGCCAAGAGACTGCTTGCTACAATTTTCCATGAGATGCCATGGAAGCTCCACATCTTTGCTTCTATTCAACTGCTAAAAACACTTCATTCCTTATTAACAGAATTGGAAACCAAGTATTTGAAAATTGACATGGGGGACAGGATGATAAGCTGCTGAAAATCAACATTACTAGTCCACTAGACATTCGAGCAGCCTTTGAATTGAAAAACAGAAGAAATTTGCAATTTTTAAGCCTTCAAGGCCCCAGCTATAAAAAATTATGTGCTCATATTGATATACTTGGTTGCAAGTTTGCATCTCAGTTGCTCCTTTCTTTCTTAAATGTTGATTTTTGTATGACCTGTTGCACTAACTTCACCTATGATGGCATCAATATATTCCAACTTGCCAAATATCTACTTGATTTGTTCCAAATTCTATGTGAAGCTAAATTCTCTTCTTTTTTTTTTTTTTTTTGAAGAAACAGCAAATTTTATTGTGAAAACCAGCCTTAAAAAGACACAACAAAAATGGTGGTTGAGCCTTCCACCCAGAAAGACATAACAAAACTAAAAAAGCTTTAAAAAGCCAACCATTCAAAGTTAAGCTAAGGTGAACACAACAGTACATAACGCGCTAAATGGGTCAACTCGAAATAAGTAATTATCTAGGTCACCAACTGTCCCGGCGGCTCTAGCCCAAAGACCTGTGAAGAACATGATACCATCCCAAATATCCTCTACTAATTTCTCCATATCATCGAAGATTCTTCGATTTCTCTCCATCCAAGTAGTCCAAGCTGCAGCACACACAATCAACCTCCATAACTCTTTCTTTTGTTTCCTATTTCCCCCAAAAGGCCACTTAGTGAGGATTAGATCTGCCCATCTTTTTGGTAGAGGGCCTACTACACCAAACATGTGCACAATTCTACCCCAAATCTCTCTAGCGAACTCACAATACATTAAGACATGATCTATAGTTTCATTCTCCTTCTTACACATTATGCAATATGAGGGGGATATAAACCAAAAAAGGCCTCTTCAATTGCAACAAATCACAAGTGTTAACCTTCCCTAAAGAAACCAAACAAGCAAAAACTTTGATTTTTGAGGGTACCACTCCCTTCCAAATGAACTTGAATTGATCGATATTTTGTTCTAGGGATGGTCGACAAAGGATATTCAAGAAGGATTTGCACGAGAAAAAACCAGAGGATTGACCACTCCAAATTCTTTTGTGCGGAGTAAAAAGATCAATTTTGGAAGTTTCAAGCATGCACAAAAGAGAAGTGAATTCATCAATATCTCTACCCCTAAAATTACAAAGGAACTCAATATCCCAAATTGGGTTAGATGGAGATGAAAAATCAACAACATTGCAAATAACTGCCTCTTTATTGTTTGCCAATTGAAATAAGTGGGGGAACAACTCTTGGAGAGTTTGATCACCCACCCATTTGTCTTGCCAAAACCGATTTTGTCACCCTTACCCACCACAAATTTGGTGTTTTCCATGAATTTATCCCAAAATTCTTGCAATAGACTTCCATGGTGTCCGGAGAGTGGAGTTAACTTCCAAATTTGCATCCCATCCGTCAGAATGTAGGCCATATCAACTAAGAATCACCATATGCCAAAGTGAATCCGTTTCAATGGGAAAACGCCAAAGCCACTTGCCCAACAAAGCCAGATTTTTCAAATGCAAATTCCCGATCCCCAAACCACCAAAAGGCTTCAGTTTCGTGACAATGTTCCCATTCACCAAGTGATCACTATGACTCGCCCCTTTACCTTTCCAAAATAAGTCTCTCATCATCTTCTCAATCATCTTATCCACTTTCATCAGTATTTTGAAAATAAACACGTAATATGTGGGAATACTCCCCAAGATTGCTTGCAAGAGCACGAGTCTCCCACCTCTTGATAGGCAACCTTCATGCCAACCTTCTAATCTCTTTGCAATTCTTTTAATCACCAGTTCCCAAAAGGACATTGCATTTGGATTTCCTCCCAACAGAAATCCAAGATAATTCAATGGCCAAGGCCCCTTTGCACACCCCAACCAATTAGCTATGTTTCCGATTCTTTCCTCTAGATTTAGTCCTACCACACTGCGCTTGGCCATGTTTAGTTTTAAACCCGCACTTCTTGAGAAAATGTCCAAGATTTCCATGAGAATGCCAATGCTTTCATCTCGATTTTCCAAGAAAAAGATGCTATCTTCTGCAAATTGGAGACGTAACATCCTCACATTATGTCTTCCTAGCTTGAATCCTTCTATCAACTCCTTTTCACACGCCCTATTGACCAATCTACTAAGCACATCCCCCACTAAAATGAATTAAAAAGGCGATAGAGGATCTCCTTGCCTCAACCCTCTTGATGCCCCAAATTTTCCCCTCGGCTTCCCATTTATCATAACAAAAAATTTAGCCGATGATAGGCAGCCCCATATCCATTTCCTCCATTTATCTCCAAAGCCCTTCTTATCTAGCACAAAATCAAGAAACTCCCAACTTATGTGGCTGTAAGCTTTTTCTAAATCAATTTTAATGACTGCACCTTCTTTCTTTTTCGACCTATACTCCTCTTCAATCTCATTTGCCACCAATACCAAGTCTAAAATTTGTCTTCCTTTCACAAAAGATATGAAGCTAAATTCTGACATGACAGGAAATGCAAAACTGACAGATTTTTCAATTCAAGTTGCTGAATGAACTGAACATAATAACAATATTTTCTGGAGGTTGTTAGCGAAATCAAATTATTCAGACAGCAGCATATTACCATGCAAAGTTGATGCCATCAAAATAGTAAAGATTATTTCTATATTAAGGGCTTGTTTGTGGAATTTACAAAAATGATTTTGTCTAAACGCATGGTAGAAAAATGGATAGTTTATGCAGTCCTATAGAATGAGTGGTGGAAAAGTGGAGGTAGTACAACATGTTAAAAAAATGTTTCATTTAAAAACAACTTTCCATACAAGCTTTAAGTCAAAAATCAAAATCGTGACCAGATTTGGCAAAGCAATGATATTTCAAAGATATACACATATGGTGTCAATGCTGTAGAATAATTATGGCATTTCCATTTATACTGAAAACAATTATTTGCCAACTCAAATCCAAGGTCCTACTGCAGCGAGTCCAAAAGATGTTACAATTAGCAACAACACATACTAACTCAAAAGGACTCTTAAGATAATAGTAGTTTTATACATTATATTTACAAAGTTACCTGAAGAGCTTCATCTGTGTTGTCATCCAGAAGATAAAAGGTATAAGATTCCAGCAAGGAGTGCCTGGCTATACTGAAAGTGGCAGCAAAGTCATCAATAATGTATCTCCATTTCTCCTCAGGCACTGTCCACTGCCTATCAAATAGGTAATACAAGAACTATGCCAAAGTTAAAGAATTCTATAAAAGTAGAAATCTCTGATTCAAATCAACCACCCCATGCCAAAGGATATTATTGCTAACACCTGTGTTAAGCATGACAATGATTAAACTTAAATAAATAGAGAAAGGATACTATTGCTTGCTTTGCAACAACCAAATCTGAATTTCCTCGCAAGAATAGTGAGTCAGCAGCAGCTCGCAGATTTTTGAAAGGATAGCACCCTCCCATTCTAAGTATCTTAGACTGGGAGAGTAAAGAGCCTCCATCTTTCTGCAAAGAGGCAGTCGATAATTCTTCTGTATTATTTTCTATTTTTTCTTCATCTGTCTCAAGATTTGAAAGTGCTTCCTCAATAAAGAGGGTAGAACTGGTTTGTCGGCTGGATTGTGTCTTCCAACTTATAGAGTCAGGCCATGAGCGCTTACTGGCAGCTGATTTCCTGTCTTGAACCATGGAACACCATGATGCAAAACTGGAATGCCGAGATGTTACATTCTCCAAAAATTGATGTCTTACACACCAAATTATAATCTCCATGTGCTGCAAATCAGGAATCAGTGCAAATTAATAGATCCTCAGGGTACTAGGAAAACATTTATCCTGTAAAATGGCCAACCTACATGGTTTTTAAAGGTGTAAATGGATTTCAAGGCTTTTTTTCCCTCGAGGAGGGGCGTAAGCCTCAACAAACAATCAGAAAACTAAAATCTAAGTGAAGTAGCAAACTACAACATATCCAAAAATTTCATTCAAGTCAATAAGATAGCCAAAAAAAAACAGGACATCTAAAGTAGCAAATAATTAGTTTGAATTTTGAAGAGAGGACTAAAGGAGACCGATGGTTTCTTATGTTGTTGTGCGTGAGATTTGAGACTTCGAGTTCACAAGGAAGGCGTATAGTTTTTTTTGAGCCTTGGGCAGCCTTTTTAATCAGCCGTAGTTGTTTAAAGAAGCTTAATGGGCCTCTCTTTTAAGTGTAATGTTTAAATGGGCCAAAAACTCTTGGAATGGAGAATCCCACGCCTCAAGGAATGGCCTCTTGTAATTGGGGCGTAAGCCTCTCGGAAAAAGGCTCAAAGTGAGATGCCTCAAGGCACTAACCATGCGCCTCGATTGAAGGCGAGCCTCAAGGCGTAGGCCTCGAACGATTTTCAAAACCATGCCAACTTGTAGCATCATCTAAAAATTAAACAAGAAGAATCTTCAAGCTTTTCAGAATTTACCAATTATAAAAGATACAAAATGAGTGAAAGAGACTTTAAATACACCAAAAAAGAGGGTGGGTGGTCATCAATATCACTTGGTATAACGAGGCCTCCATCCAAATATATATCTATAATTGGTTTATAACTTCAGTTAAAGCAAAAATTAGTTCTTAATTGAGCATAAATAACTACTACTCATTATCATCTTTTATTTTTTTGGACTAAATACTATTTATAACTACTATTCATTAATTAGAGAATGTTTGGAAGGTTTTTCTAAAAATCAATTTTTAAAATGTGAAAAATGAGTCGTGAAAAAGTGGTTCTAAAAAATGCACGTGGATAAAGATTAAAGAGTGATTTAGGAAATCGAGCAAAAACAAACCCATTGGAAGACAGTAGTTGGGAAACATACTTTAAATTTTCCAAATAGAGTTTATGTAATCAATTAAAGGTTGACGAGACAACAAGTGAGATACTTTTGCAAAGATTACTTTCAAACTCAGCCTTTTTATGCCTTGATTTTGTGGAATTATGGATTATGGAACCAGGGAACTAGGGAAGTAATGATATTTCTCTCAGTAGGTCTAGCATATCAAAATTTGGAACAAGCAATGTAACCTGCTTTGTCTTTAATATGCTCTCTTGGAGGTGATGCAAATCATGAAGCTTTGCTGAAACAGAACCTTTAAAGGATGAATCCAAAACCTCAAGAACCATGGATATACCAGAGAGCTTCACAGATATTTTCAGTAGCAAATTTAAACTCTCTTTCATCTCCAGTGATGTAAGGTTATCTAATAAGACTGTCAAGGTGTGCAAAATCTATCCATTTCTACTTCACAAATTTCTAATTTCTAATCAGATTATCAAGATGTAAACCATAGGATACATATTGATTGAAGCTGTGTCCGAATGTTTTTGAAAGCCCGCCTGCACCAATCTTTGACGACCTTCTCATCAAGTAAGAATGCAGTGACCGGATCACTGGAGACAGCAGTTTCATCCATGCAAACATCTGTAACATCTGTGCCCTCTGTTAAGGAAACATTTAGCTACAGATGTTTTTATGCAAATCAATTTAATAGCCAAAGAAACAAGCAAAGTAATTCTATAGCAAGACAAACATACATTACTCCATATACTTGTCCACAAATTGTGACAATTCTAACCACCCTAACACTTCTTCCATGGTTCATTTACCGTTACCATTTCAGTTGAATCATTTTCATAACACAATAATTTATAGATGAATGAATAATGAAAAACTATTCAAATTGGCTTTCTGACAGGATTTTTAAATTTTAAAATATTTGTGGTATCAAAAATGTAAAACATGGAAAAATAGTTCGAAGCAATTGAGATTCAAATAGGCCTTTCCCTAATTCATGCCTTCCGATAGAGGTTATTCGACAATTACAATATAAGGTATGCTTTCATTCAGTCCAAAATAAGTAACAGAATGTTATGGATACAGTGGCAGATTAGAGAAACCAAATTGTTCTCCAAGGACACATTGAATAGAGAATAAAGCCGTTGAACATCAGCAATCAATTCATCCTCCCTGAAGTCTTTGTCTTGCAACCGATCATCGCACCTTTTGGAGATAAGCCGAGCCTCTATACACTCATAGTAAAGGCGAAGCCGCAGTCTATTTCCATCCTTTGGCAAGGGGATTCTACATATTGGACAAACATCGCATCGCTGACTACATTCCTCACATAACGCGGCGTGGCCGCAAGAAACCAGAATACTTTGTACACAGCGCCCGCAACTTCTCAGATCCCTAGTTGCCCGACATCTCTCGACTTTAGCTTCACTGCACAACTCATTTGGATCAATTGATGCCAAATGGGTCAATGCTGCCTGCAAGCATGGGGTTTAGCTCATATATCAATGCACAATTTGCATACTTATTTATAAGTTCCTTCAAATCACAATTCACATTTGTATTTTAGTATGCTCCTCAAATCAAAATTAG
This sequence comes from Jasminum sambac, assembly GCA_018223645.1. Lineage (NCBI taxonomy): Eukaryota > Viridiplantae > Streptophyta > Magnoliopsida > Lamiales > Oleaceae > Jasminum > Jasminum sambac. The sequence continues at coordinate 38,272,378 of CP073640.1, forward strand.
CCTCATTTTATTTGCTCCACTGCTTTTCAAAACGAAGATTGCAGAAGAAAATCATCAATCAGCCTCAAAAGACAAATATGTTACTAAAATACCCCCTAAACTGAAAATCATGCCCTAAGAAATATATTACTATACCTCCAATTTTCCCTTCTACAAATAAATAAATGTGTAGATAAGGGTACAACAGTTGTTTAACTTTATTACATTCTAATTCTAATAGAAAACCATGATCAAAAAAATTCTAATAGAAAACCGGGCCTTACATCTATAATACGCATTCGCCTAGTAGACCAACCCTAACTCCTTAGCACCGGGAACTCGACTTACTGCGTTTACAGAACACCCTTTCGAGTTTAGGTTTTAATAGTTAATCACTGAAAAGCTCAAGAATAGAAACCTAAGGTAAGAACAAGGATTTGATACATCAAAAAATAAATGAGCAGACAGGAATCTGTGTGCGCGTGTGTGTGAGAGAGAGAGAGAGAGAAAGAGAGAGAGTAAGCAGGTACCTGAACTTGAGGGTAAGTGTAATTGGGTGGACGAGGAGGAGGTGAGGTCTGAGTAGTTGATCCGCCGCCGCCGCCGCCAGTTTCCTCAAATCTCCACCCCTCCATTTATCAACAAATTGTATTGAGATTGAGTTATAAGAAATAGAAAGATGGAATTAACAATTAATGGAAGTAAAGCAAAGCAAAGCGGCAAGCAATTTGAGATAGCGATTGCCGAGTTCACCATATGCAATTTGAGAAATTGTTACTTCTTGTGAGCGTGTGGCCGAGAGAGGAAGGGAGAGATCAGAGTAGGGTTATTTGAACACTATCGAGAGTCGTTTGTAGGACATACTAATTTCCATGTAGACTACCAAGGTTGTGTTGTATAGGGTGTGTATTTTTATGTGGTTTGATGTGATATAAGAGAGAGAATAAATGGATTTGAATGGTGGAGATTTGTGTAGTACAGGTAAGTCCCACGAGATTTGTGTATAAAAATATATAAAAATGTGTTAAAATTTATCGGAGAACATGAGCTAAATTTCAATGGTGTACCCATATCATTTTTTTCTGTTTCGAGACCGACCCAGAGTTAGCGTATGTTCGAGTACACTTTTTTGTTTAAATATTAGTGTTAGCTGTCGTGTTTTTATGTATTTTTATATATTTTTTACACCTCAAACTAATCACATTCATATATTTCGTGGGGTCTACCTGTACTAGACAAATCTCCACCATCCAATTCTATTCATTTTCTCTCTTATTTCACATCAAAACTCATAAATACTCATAAATACACATAAACTAACACTTATTAAAAGTGAACTTTTGGAATAAATAGTTATAGGGGCCACGAGATGTGTTGATAATAATAAATGATGATGTGAAATGTGTAGTTAATATTGATATTTGATTTTAACTTTTAGTAGTAGATAATTTTTAAGTGAAAAAGTATACACAAACACATGTTTAAATCCCTCTAACACCATTGAACATTTTTAATAGTTTCTCAACTATCACTGAATTTTAATTGTCGAACTATCCTAAAAGTTTCTCCAATGTGACTCAATTAATTTTTTGTTAATGATGCGGTTAAACACACCTCATATTTTACTCTCCAAATCCACCCAAACAAATCTATTTTTCATTCTTCCCATTCTATCCTTTCACCCCAAAAAATGAAAGTGGAAACGAAGATGAAGAAGGCAAATGTACAGCTTCTTCTGCTGCTATTTCCGATTGGCAACAAATCGTGTCGAAAATGGTAGTAGAAGAAACTGCACAATTGGCACCTTTTTCTACTGTCATTTGCTATCGAAATTGTAGCTATTGATGGGAAGATCCCCAATCTTTTTAGCTACAACTTTGAACAAAAAAGAGGGGGGAACCTCCTCTCTTTTGGCTGCCATTTTCGATAACAATTGCTAGTCGAAAACAGCAAAATGCCAAAATTATTTTATTTATTTATTTATTTGTGTTTGCCTAGCAATGGTCGAACAACCTTGAGGCTGTTCGGCTGAATATTTCAGTCAGTTTGCTTGAAACTCAAAATTAGATAGATGTGGGAGAGTAAAAGATGGGTGTGTTTGGCTGCACCCTTTCGTTAAAATAGAATAATGGTCGTGGTTAAAAAAAATGCAATCAAGTCCCATATTTTCATTCCCCAATATTTAAGTCAAGTAACTAAGTCACCTATAATATTTTATTTTCCTATATTTTCTTTCTACTTAATCCCAAACGTAGATCTATATATCTTGTGTACGTGTATTGTGTGTTATTTAAAAAAATTCCCCTAACGCTTGTCCTAAATAAATAAATAGCTTATATATCTAATCATTATTTTATTATTTTATATTTTTTTTAAGAAAATCAACATATTAATTAAGAAGAAGGATGTTGAAATAATTCGTGATGATAACACCATTCTAAATAACGGCATGGAAGTAGGACCGACAATGAACCAAAGTTTCAAAATCTAAAATTTTTGAGCCACAATTGTAAATTTAAATTCTAGTAAGAAATTATCAAAAATATAAATGGAAAAAATGACTACCAAAATACTTACTCTTTATAATTAATTAAAACGTTGTTTTAAACTTAGAAGCCAAATTATTGACTTAAAAAAGGGCATAATGATCATGGTTATTCAAATCGCGATTCAATGCGATTTTACGATTCAAAAGCGTCCAAACGATCTGAATCGCTTGAAAAATCGGATGCTGTTTGAATCGTATTTGAATCGGATTTCAATCGTAAAAAATCGTAAAAAAATCGAGATTCAAATCGTAAAAAAAAAAAAGAGATTTCGCTAGAGTTGTTCATTTTATTTTTTTTTTTTGGTTTATAGTTTCTACATTTTCTTTGTACATACCCTAGATCTACTCTTTGCCTTTTTATTCTCCATGTGTAAAATGGTTTATTTTTATCTTGACCAATAATTAGCTTCTTTTTTATGATGAAAACAATTGTTTCGATGAATGAGTTCATATTTGAGCTTGATTGTTGTATTTGAATTGTATCTCTCTTGTTGAGATGGTTTTAATGTAATTAAAAATTATTTAAAGCTTATTTTCCAACTATTTATTACTGATTTATTGCTAAGAATTGGCCATTATTTGTTGATTTGTTACTAAAATTTTGACTTTATATCTATTCTAAATTATTAGCTATTATTTAAATGAATCTTACGATTCACGATTCGATCCATCGATCCGATTCGGATGAACCCTCCAACGATTCGATCCAAAAATACGATTCTGACAACCTTGATAATGATTGATATGTCCTTTGTTTAACATGAGTCATCAATCCATTTTTCTTGATTAAAAAATAAAAAAAAAAAGATTTTCATGCTAACCATACTCTATATATTTGTTATTTTCAATTAATAAAAAACGTCCAACACGGTTTCTTGCTAATCATCTATGAAAGAAATGTGTTACATGACCCAAGTAAAGGAGAATGGAGATATAGGTTTGGTCACAATTTTTTAGCACAACTGTTACTTTATTTAATGAAAAGTCAATTACAAGGTTAATGGAAATGTAAAGGAAGGGAATTGAACATTAGACCTAGAGGTGGTAGATGGATCCAAATGCCAACCACATGGGTCTTAGCACAACCTAGAAACCAGATGTACGAAATAAATAAAATATATTTTAAAAAAATTCTTTGGATAGCAAGGATATAAAAATAAGAATAAGAATTTCCAAAATTAGTATTTTCTTTTGGGTAATTCTATTATCACTACACATATTCATTGATACGCCACATAAACACCATATTTGAGAGTTAAAATAGATAGTTACACCACAACTTTTTTACATTTATCTCGAATATTATAGGAAAAAATCAAAACAAAATAAAAATGCGGCGTACATATCTATATATTAATAAAGAGATGCCGGTTTTGGAGGAAATTGTTCCGCTCATGCCTTTTTAAATATAGATTTTGGAAGACCTTTTTTTCCTTTTATAAGAATTTCCCTCAATTTGTTGATTTTTAAATTAAGATTTCATTTTTCCATTTATGATATTTTCCCTCTATTGGCTGATTTTTTTAATTAAGATCTATTTTTTTATTTTTTCTTCCATAATCCATATTAAATTCCATAACAGTATTATTAATGACTACAAATCTTGTCAAATCTATCTATCTATCTATGATGATGATGATGACGACAATAATCATAATAATAATAATAATAATAATAATAATAATAATAATAATAATAATAATAATAATAATAATAATAATAATAATCCATCAATATATATATATATATAATAGATAGAGAGTGAGTTTTTTTAATTATTTTTTAAATTAACATAATCGATTTTCCTGCCTACACGTAGGTAATTTTGTTTTATTTTTTTAGTTGTATTATTTTTTAAAATTAAAAAATTAGATTCGAGTAATTAATTATTCTAGAAATAATAAATTACTTTTATAAATAATTAGCTAAGAAAAGAAAATTACTTAAAATTAACAAGTTTGCCAAAATTTAATTTTCGTACTCTACAAAATGATCATTGATTAAATTTTTATACAAAAATTAAAAGAATTTTGTATAATTAAAATATAAAAATTAAACTGGACCATTAAGTAATTTTAAACATAATTAATTATTGGATAATGTTCACCAATACCCCAGTCTTTTGAGTTTATAATAATTTCAACGTGAAACCCCCAATCTTTAAATTAAGTGTCACTGGACCCCCAAACTGACGTATTCTATCCAGTTTAGCGGTTAAATTAGACCTTTTTTAAAATCTTTTTGTGCAAGGTAAAACTTGAAACAATATTTTATTTAGGAATTTTATAACTTTTTGACCTTCACAAATTCTAACAATCAATTTAATCCTAAATCTATATCTATATTCTATATATTAATAAAATGAGGTCGCTTTCCCACTCAAACCATCAATTTTTAGAATTAATTAAATATTATTTAATTGTTAAATAAGTCTTAATTATTTTTTATTTGTTAATTAATTAATTAATTAATTTTCCAATTGATTTCAATTGATTCACGTGGGCTATTCAAATCACTATATTGCACTTCCACACTTCCATGCGCTCGAGCTCTAGATAAAGAAAACCCTATTCAAGCTTCTGTAAAATCATCCTTCCTCACGTCATCTACACTTCCACGTGCTCCAGCCCCTGATAAACGAAATCTCGAATTCTTATCAAAAATCCGAAATCCCTTAATCAACTAATTCGAGCTCAAGATCGACAAAATACCCTAATCAAAGACATCCGATTAGTATTTTCCATTGTTTAGATTAGTATAGATGGCAACGAGTCATGGGCCTTCTAGAATTCTTTTCCAATTCGGCTCTCAGTTCTCCCTACATATATGCGTATCAACGTTCCACGATTCTTGAAAAAAAATTTCACGCAGGTACTATATCATTGCTATTTCTTGGCTTTTTCTTCAATTCTTTGATTAATTATTTTATTCTTCGATTGTTCTTTGATTTTTTCATCTTATATACTCTAATTCGGTTGTTTTGTTTCTCTTTAGTTGGTTTCGATCGCCTTTCAAATTGTTCACGCTCGCTTAGGTACTAACTCAATCCTATTCGGTTGTTCTAAATCAATTTCATTGTGTGCTGTGTTTCTTAGTATAATTTTGTTGCCCATCCAACTCTGGCAATATAGTTGGTTCATATTGAAATAAGAAAAATAATAGGATTTATTACTGACAATGGTTAACTGTAATAGGATTTATATTGATAATGGTTAACAGTGACGTGTTTTTAAAAGGTTAGCACCATCTTCATTGTTATATATGTTGCTATATTAGGCATGCTTTTTTTTAGCGTATTCTATGATTTTCGAATTAGTGTTTCACAGAGTCTGGCTTTAATTCGTTTTACCAATAATTGGTTTTTATCGAATTGGTTTCGTTGGTGTTGTATTACTTGTTTTTACATATAATTGGTTTTTAAAAGGTTAGCACTATTTGTTTTTAATTAGTTCATTTTATTTTTATTTTCCAGAATCTTTGATCATTGTTCTGTGTTTTTAACTAAATAAGATATGCTTAAATATATACATTTGTTATTGATGTAGATCTTGAGTCGCCATCCATGAGCATTGTATTTTCATAAGTTAGCTAATGCTGAACAATATCAAATCATAATTGATACGGCTAAGTCTAACCTTAAACAAGCACTCATTGTTTCTAGAAGGGGAAACTACAGAGAGCATAAAGTGTGTTAGGACAAAGGTTTGATATGCTTTTCCCTGTTACAGCAAATTATGATCATCTGGTGTTTGAACTCATTGATGGACTACTTTAACACAAAGAAACTGCATGCTTCTTGTTCCCTTACAATCTTGCATGTTGAAAAAGATTATAATATTTGTATGATATGACTAATCACATTTTTTGTCCTCTTGAGCAATTCAGCTTCAATTTATCAGCTTGTTATCCTTATGGGAATTGCAGTTTGAGTAATGCATTATTCATGGATGTAGAAGTTGTGATAGTCAAGTGAGTCTTAAACCAAGATGACTTCTAATTGTCTTAGTTGGGATTGGAGAATTACAAAATTTGCCACGGCATAATATGAAACCTAGAAATGGATAATCACTTGCTACAATGTGCTATTCAATTTAAACATGTTTGTCTTTGTTTGATGTTGAATATGTTTATTTTTTCTTATTCATTTTTGCCAGATTGCATGAAAAAAATGGTAGATAAACATAATATCAATAGGAAAAGTACGCAAAAGAAGAAAATGATTTAGGAGTTCACCCATTTGCCCTGTCATAATTGGATGCTATGGAATTCAGGTAAGTGAATTCCATAGATGGGTTGGAATTTCTTATGGTGCTATTGCAAGAAAGAATGCAATTAATATTTCTCCTTTTCTTTTTAACCGCTTGTGTTGGTTGCAAAGGATACATTGGTATGTCTCATTCTTCAATATTTAATTTTTAAATCTGCTAATCGAATTCTAAATTCCCCAGCTAAATTTACTAATCTTTAAATAAAATGCAGCAAATCATAATCTGGAGGCTTGGCTATTTAGTCTCAAAGCACGGTGGTGATCAGCATTTTTCAACACTACCTTATGAGATTAGAGGTATAATATTTGAAGTCGTCAATGTGACTTATTTTGATGTCATTAATTTATCTTACGATTTCACGGCTCAATTTCTATAATCAACCGGGTTCGATAACAAGTGTTGTCCAATCTCCATATTCGATGAGGGCTAATGAGAATCATGAGATGCACAAATATGGCAGTTAATGGAAGGAAATTGGTCTCCTAGCTTCCTATGTTTGCACCGCCATTTGCATGCAAAATTATAAAGTAATTGCTTAAACTTCAACCAAATCCGAGCATTGCCAATTGGGATCAAATTCTTGCAAATGGGTGTTAGGGAAAAAGGAATAGATTAGGAGCAAGCGGAATGTTATGCATCCTAACGCTAATTACATAGCCCATATGAAAAGGTTATCTATTGAGTATTGACCGCTATTGTCATGTCTTAGCAATGTATTGTACTGCAGTGATAGCTTTAGATTCTAAGAACATATTAGAGACTAATTATGAGTTGTAGAAACTCAAAACTGCCTGTGTAATTTTTTTGTTGCCATTTTGTCACTTAGACTTTGCTTCCACCATGCTAAATGTCGATCACTCCATTTTTCTTTTTAATGATATTTTGTTATACAATGCATGAAGAAATCGAATGTGTTATTCTTTTTAAAAAAAAGTGTTGTACGGAATGTTGGACTATCATGTCATATTTATAGCTAGAGGAGAAGAAAGAAGATAAGAAACTAGAAGGAAAGAAATAAATTCAATTTTCTTTCAAGCACTTGAAGTTTCTAAATAATAAGGGTGAATGAGAGTAAATTAAAAGTGTTTTAAAATGTTTTAAAGTGTTTTAAAGTAAAAGAGGAGAGAGAATGAGTGGAGGTGAGTGGTTGAGATTTATAGATGTGATGAGATATGTGGATGTGATTGATTTAGGAGAGAGAAAAAAGTTGAAAAAAATGGTAAAAAGTGGTAAAAAGTGGTAAAAGTTGGTAAAAGTTACATCCATTCATGCTTAATATCAAGTCCTTTTGAATTGTTTCTTTTATATATTTGTTTTTTGGCTTTGGTGAATTATGTAATTTTTCATGTGGGTGTTCAATGGCTTATATGGTATTTCGTTATCAATAAAAACAATTAGATTTTCATTTTTATTTATGTTTATTTTTATTATTGTTATTCTCATATATTAATAGTAATATTTATTAAAATCACCCCGTGCAACGAGTATTAATGTAAATGCAAGTTTGAAAAACCTTTGGAATTTAATAACAGGTTATTAAGACATAAGAAATAATAAACCAATGATACATTTAAAGTACAAGAGACATTGGTACAAGAACAAACAATCAAATCTTTTTCAATTGACTATGCTTAAATGTGCGTGGAAATTGTTGTTTTTCATAATGATTTTGATTTTGACAAGAATTTATGAAATTTTCTGGCACAAATAAGTTTAACTCTCTGAGAGAGATTTTTCAACTTTTTAAGTTTGCGAAATAAACAAGAAAACCTTGAGTAGAGGATCTATTATTTATTTCACCTTAAAATAAATATGAAGCTAAACAAGAAAACCTTGAGTAGATGATCTATTATTTATTTTACCTTAAAATAAATATGAAACGCATTTTCTATTGACCCAAACATTAAAAACTAAACATTTTTGTATGCATTTTCACTAAGAGTAAATTTCACTTAATTTTCCCAGATAAAGTTTTGTCCCCATTTTTTTCACGTTTTGTTGTACTCAAACTTTCATGTATTCACAAGTTATTTTCCTAATGTCAAAATTTCCAATAAATTGAACATTGGTGAGGGGTAAAATTGGAATAAATTTTTGGTAATTTCACTTTGCATCCCAAACTTTTAATTTTGACACAACTTTAACCCCATTCTTCTTTTTTTTTTTCGCTGGCTTCGCCCCAGAATTTCATATTTTCGCTTTATGTTCATAATGTCAAATTCCATCAATTTGTATTCGTACTATGGGCATTGGAATAACTGTGAGACACATCATCGTAGCCTTATAATTTATAGGTTCAATTTTTTTTTTCATTTTTGCATATCCAAATATTTTTTTTATAATTTAAAAAATCTAATTATATTCATGGTTAATATGGACGGATTTGGTGTGGATATATGCCAATTCGGACCCACCCCCAACAAAATTTGTGGAATGCAAAATACTCCCCATGGGTTCTAAATTATATCGTGAACATATCTCTCCCTAACGCACTGGTGGAAACACTAGTCTTTTTAAACTTCACAAGTTTAACTCTAATTTTTTTAATATCTAGTCCTAAATTTTTTAATTTCCCAATTTCAACATTATTTTTGGAAAATTGGGGGAAATGGTCCATAAATTTTGAGATTGCGCAAAATTGATAACGAAATTAAAAAAGGTAGCGTGATATTACTTTCATCGAATTAATTAATTTGATACTAATTTATTTGGTTTATAATTAATTTTATCGAATGTATTTGACACCGATTAAAATAATTTTTATCGAACATTTTCAACATCGTAAAATTTGACTCATTAATATCATAATTTTTAAAAATTATAATATTATTAACCACATGCACATTTTGATTTCAACAAATAGTTAATAATAAATGTAATCTATAAAATTTCAACTGGAATATATTGTTATAAAAAATAACTCGAATCTAGAAAAATAATCAAATAAAATTAAAACAAGCTTAAAAAAATAAAAATAAAAACCAACCCCCCACAACCACACCTCTAACCGAATCCAGCAACACTCACCCCACCACAATCCATGGGACTTTTCCTGATTTTGTCGCCTACCAGCGAAGTCGTCGGTAGACAACAATTCGCTAGTTGTATCGTCAATTGGTACAATCAACTGATTGCTAATCAATTAATTGGGAGCAAAGCCTCTCGATTTGCTGGTATGACCAACAATCTCAAGCCCATGGGCTTTCCTTTGGTTGGTGGGTGGCGAAGGTGCCGTCATGCTTCGGGTTTTTAATTTAATTTTTAATTTTATATTTTATTTTATTATTTCTTTACATTCGGTATAGTTTTTATAATGTTAAATTTCTACTAAAATTTTGTGGAGATAAAATAATTACATTTATTATTAATTATTAGTTGAAATCGAAATGTACGCATCTCTAATGCTAAGGAAAAGTTTGATAAATTATGATATTAATGCTAAAAAAATGTTATTCTATTGAAAATTGTCAATAAAAATTATTTAATAGGTGTCAGATAAATTTGATAAAATTAATTATAGAGCAAATAAAATTAGTATCAAATAACTAATTCAATGAAATGAATATTACGCTACGTTTTGTTATTTCGTGCCAATTTCTCTATAACCGCGGAATTTATGAATCATTTTCGCCAATTTTCCAAAAATAAGGTTCAAATTGTGGAATAAAAAAATTTAGGACTAAATTGCAAAAAATTAAAGTTATAGTTGCGAAGTTTAAATAGATTTAGGACTAAATCGCATATTGTTAAAATTTGTGAAGTATAAAAATATTTAAATTGTAAAATAGAATATTGCCTCAAGTTTTATCCCCCAAACTTTAGTGCATAAAAAGACAAAAAAGCCAATTTAATAGCTGAATTGGATGGAATTTGTCAGTGGAGCTTCAGTGACATTTAATTTAAAGATTGAGAGTTCCACATTGAAAAAAAGACTGAGGTTGGAATTGTGATGAACTTACAATATGGGGGGGATTTTGTGAAAATAATCCTTAATTATTTTTATAAATAACTAGCAAAGAAATAAAAATTAATTAAAATTAGGAATTTCGCTGGGATTTAATTTTGTTGTGATGAAAAATTAAAATTATTTAAAATTGTACATAAAAATTGAAAGAAATGTGTAACATTAAAATAAAATAAAAATAGATTGGACCCTTTAATTAATTTTAGATATAATTAATTATTTTAAAAGTAAAATTAATTAAAAATATGAAAATTAATTAAAACTAAAAATTTCAGCTAAAATTTAATTTTTGTGTGATAAAAATAAACTATAGGATATTTGCAGGATGAAATTGTCCGAAATACAAGAGCAATTCTGTCAAAATTCTTACAAAATTTGAATATGCATTATTGTTGGTTCAATAATCACTTTCAAGCCCAAAATCGTATGTGAGAACGATGAACGAATGAAAATAGTAAAAACACCATGGATTTGATTTGTCCTGAAGGACTTAGTGTTTGGATTAATTCTTACCTATCCATTGAGCATCCACGAATGGATTTCGCCCACAATCATTAGAATCAACCAAGATAGGAGCGTATATACAATTACAACCAATTTCGAACCCCTTTGCTTCAACTGAAATCAAGCCCTAAACTCAAATCTACTCTAACCTAAAAATCCACCCAAGGCTTTCTAAGCTTTAATTTCTTAGAAGTGGTCATATCCCTCTCGTCAAACGGGAATGGCTGCTTTGAGGGAGAAATTCTTTCGGTTGCGGCAGGCACTTGGTTGGTAGAATCGGAATGTCTTCGGGAACATCTTTGATAGGGTTCGGGAGGCGGAGTTATCTGTTGATGAGGCTGAGCGAGTTTTTGATAGTGAGCCTTCGCCCGGGCATCGTGCGCGGTTACATCAGGTTTAGGCTGACCTGAACCGCATCCTATCTATTGAGGATGGATTTTGGCGTCAGAAGTCCGGTGCGCGTTGGCTGGCTGAGGGGGATCGTAATACCAGATACTTTCATTCTTTGGTCTAGGGGCGCCATATTTTATCTGGTATTCATTATATCTGGACTTTTGAGGGTGTTGATTTATCTGATCAGCAGTCCATCCAGAGCTCAGCTGTAGACTTTTTCCAGGGATTGTTGTCCTCTCTGGAGACCCCGCGGTAGCTGCTTTAGCCGGGTATTATTCCTTCACTCATCACCCGGGAGGATAGTGTTCGATTGAACCAGTTACCTGCTATTAATGAGGTTCGTAAGGCTGTTTTCAGTATTGATAGGGATAGTGTGGCCAGGCCGGATGGGTTTACGTCTTTGTTCTATCAGTGGTGTTGGGATATTATCTCGGAGGACGTGTATTGGGCCGTGCTTGACTTTTTCGGAGGGGGAAGGGGGGGTTAGCTCACTCGGGGCTTCTCTGCTACTTCTATTGTCCTTCTGCCAAAGAATAAGGGGGCTTGCTCTTGGATGGATTTTCGGCTTATCAGCCTTTGCACGGTGTTCAACAAGATCATCACGAAGCTGTTGAACACCCTCCTCAGTGAGCTCTTACCACGTATTATTTTGCCACAGTATAGTGGTTTTGTGCCGAGGCGTTTGCTTGGGGATAACGTTTTGCTTGCCCAGGAGATGGTGCATAGCCTTGACAGGCCGGTTAGAGGGCGCAACGTTATCCTCAAGCTTGACATGGCGAAGGCCTACGATCGGATGGATTGGGAATTTTCGCTCTCGGTGATGGAGGAGTTTGGGTTTGACCAGTTGTGGGTTGACAGGATCCGCCGTTGTATCTCTAGGTGCCATTTTTCGGTCCTAGTCAACGGTTAGTCGGCTGGTTTCTTTTATTCGTCTCGGGGACTGCAGTAGGGCAATCCTATCTCCCCTATGTTATTTATTATTCCTGCTGATTACTTCTCACTTTTAGCAGCACTCTGCATGCAGTTCATTCATGGGGGCACTACTCTTGTCTCGTATCTCGCATTTGCCGATGATATCATCATATTCGCCAATGGTCAGAGGCAAAGCATTCAACAATTGTTGGCTTGTATTGAGCATTATGAAGAGGCTTCTGGCCAGTTGGTGAATAGGGGCAAGAGTTCTTTGATAGCACCTTGTCGGGCTTCTACTGTGCAGCTTCATAGATGGCAGACCTTTACGGGGGCTTTGTACGCAGCCAGCTTCCCGTCACTTATCTCGGTGTCCCCTTGTATAAGGGCGCACGTCGGATCTTCTTGTTTGATGACTTGGTGCAGAAGATCTGTGGGAGAATTTGTGGATGGGCAAGTCGATTGTTATCTCTTGTGGCCCATATTACGCTCATCCGCTCCGTTCTTCACTCTATGCAGCTGTACTTGTTTCAGATTTTACAGCATCCTAAGGCTGTGCTGAAGCGGTTATCCAGTTTATTTGCTCGTTTCTTGTGGGACTCTCGGGAGGGTGCCCATCGTTTGCATTGGAGGCATTGGAGGGAGTTGTATCGTCCCTTGGAGGAGGGTGGTCTTGGCTTCAGGAGGTTGGATGATATGGTCGATTCGTTTTCCCTAAAGCTTTGGTGGCGATTTCGTTCTCAGGAGTCTCTGTAGGCCTTCTATATGGGTGACAGATATTGTCAGGGACAGCCACCCATACAGGTTCAACCTGCCTATCTTAATTCGGGAGGTTGGCGTCGGTTGTTGGCAATCCGAGCGACTGCTGAGCCTGGCATTTTCTAGCAGCTTGGTTGTGGCCGGGTTTTCTTTTGGCATGATTGTTGGATGGGTGATCTTCCCCTAGTGGGTGTGTTTCCTGCTCACAGTCACTTATCAGCTTAAGTGCAAGACTTCTTTGACGACACTGGCTGGGATATTGAGCGTTTATTACAGGTTGTTCCTTCTGACCTGGCCCTTCAGATCTTTTCCATTCCTTTGGACATCTGCTCCCCCGACAGGATGTTGTGGCGTGATACCTTAGATGGGCGGTTCACAGCTCGGTCAGCCTTGGAGCTGGTCCAGTAGCACGTTGAGGTCCGACTAGTGTTTCGGGACCTTTGGTACCCAACTATCTTGACGACCGTATCTTTCTTTCAGTGGAGGTTATTGCAGGGCCTTGTACCCGTTGATTATGTGATCAGGCAGGGTATTCATGTGCAGATGCCTTCCCGATGCCAGTGTTGCTCAGGACGAGGAGACGCTTCAACATGTCTTTGTTAGCAGTTGGGCCGGGTCTCGAGTTTGATAGCATTTCTCATCGATCTTTTATATTCCGTCTCCCACATCTGCCAGTATCTGGCACCATATTCAGCGCTGGCGGCACTCAGGTCAATTTGTTAAGCGGGGCCATATTCGTATCGTCGTGCCCATTTTCGTCTCTTGGCACCTGTGGATGTCACGTAATGATGCAAAGTATCGGGGTATTCTTGTGGATTCTCGGCGGATCATTTAGGGTGTCTATCGGGTTCTCTCCCTCTTGCACATCGCTTGTGTGTTCGGCCCTTCTCATTGGCGGGGTGATCACGATCTGGCTTCCCTTTTTGGAATCACAATTATTGCTCTACCTCCCTCTCTTCCAGTGTTAGTGTTCTGGCGTAGGCTGTCTGTGGAATCTTTTAAGGTCAACACAGATGGTTGTGTGGTTGATGGTCACGCTGGCGGGGGTGGGGTGATCCGGGACCATCTTGGGCGCTGTGTTCGGGCCTTTTCGTTATTCTATGGTGACTGTGCTATTTTGGAGGCTGAGCTCCGTGCCATTCTTGACGGACTATTGCTTGCACGTTCTCTAGGATTTGGTAGAGTTTGGGTGGAGGCAGACTCGTCGGTTGCTGTTCATTGTATTGTTCGGGGAGGTAGTCCGTGGTACCTACAGGTGATTATCCGACGTATTCATCAGTTCCTCTGCGTAGACCGGGACTTGGTCTCACATATCTTCCGTGAGGGCAACCAGGTTGCCGATGCACTCGCTTAGTGGGGCTCCTGCAGAATGCTACACCGAGTATGACTTACATCAGTTGCCTACCCTAGCTTGCGCCCTCCTTCAGATGGACCGTCATGGATTCCCGTCAGTCTGTGGACTTTAGCACGAGCACATTTTTTCTTATTTTTCTATACAGGGAGGTAGTACCTCCTTATTTATTGCTTCGTTATTCGTTTATTCATTATTGTAAGGGAGATAGTATTTCCTCATTTACTGCTTTTCTCACGATTATTGTGTTCCATTGTTTGGAGGTCAGGTTTATGCCCCCCTCCTTTGTAATTATTTTTTATATATTAATAAAAAGGTAGGGGGATTCCAAATCCCCACCGACTAGGCTCAACAGACGCGTAAAACTGACGTACGAGTCGCTGGTGCTTTGCTTTAAAAAAAAATCCACCCAAGGATCAGCAAGTAATCACCCTACTCTATATTCGAGATCACTATTTACACCAAGAATAGAGATTACAAGTAAGAAAACTAGGAGATTATAGAGAGAATACAGAGAGAAGAGAGCCAAGAGCCTTTTTGGGAGTAAGCATGTGAATGAAGCTGAAGATGATCCATTCTTTCTAAGTGTACAGCTTCAATCTGGGTTATAATCTTGAGCAAATGGCTTCTTGGATCATATTGATTAATGGGCTTCTTGAAAGGCCCAGCAACACAATCCAACAGTTATCTGAATAGTGTAATGTTCTAAATTGTTGTGAGTTTTTTTAGAATCATTTTGTCATATTAATGCTATTCTATTTATATATTTATGAGAATCACATATTAATAGAAATGTCTCCCCATGCAGCGCAGGGGGGTTACTACTAGTTGTTATTTTAAAAAAATGCGGTGCATATCTTCCACTCCTTCACATCACCCGCCTTCCACCACTAACAACTATATTGTATAATAATTGTATTTCTTTCTTGTCCAACAAATTTTGATCTTTTCTGTTTTTAAAACTTTTAGTTGGGAATGCTTGACCTATCGAAGAGAACCCAAATTTATTCGAATTGATTTAAATTTTGGAATTTTGTCAAGCAGTTAAATCTTGCTTGAAGACAATGGAGAGTAAGCATGAGATAGGTGGAATCTAAGTTTAAACGTGAACCATTAATGGCTGATACAGTAGATCAAAACCAGAAGAAAATGAGGCAAAAGAAATTGGGTTAATCAATTTTGAATTAGGGAAAACTCACACGTTTTGGGATTTGGGTTATTCAAGACTAACATGTTTTAGATTTGAATCTTTGATCTGCGTTAGTCAAATTTGAATGGTTTATTTTCATGTAACGAAGGAAACTTGAGAGTGTTTATGTGAGTGTTGAGACTTGAGATTTTTTCTTCTAATTAAATCAATTTATTGCTTATATTTTGTTTCATTTATGAAACCGAAATGCTAGGTATGTTGCATTAATAGTTTCATTTATAGTTGTTTAGTTTCAGTTTTGGCTACTCTATCAATAGTTGATTTGACCACTCTATCAATGAAAAAGACACATAATTGAGTCGTTGCACGATATGTTAAGTAAACCTGAGGTAACGACAGGACGCTACGTTGTATATGTTTTGAATGTGCAACTAACGAGGAGGAGATATGGAAAAGGAAAGAAGATAAAAGACATCGAATGTTCGGGTTATTCCAGGCAAATTTCGAGGATGAAATTTATTTAAGGGGAAAGATTGTAACACCCAATGCAATTCATCCTAAAACCATATGTGATTTTGTATATGATGTATATGTGATTTCATATATGATCTGAAATGATATGAATATGTTTTGACATGATAAATATGTACATGTTAAGTTTATGATGTGTTTATAAGTGCAATTGACATGTTTGAAGATGTAACGACCTTCAAATACATGAGGAGAGGAACATTTAAGAAAAACCAGAGTTACGCCGGTAACTTTCATGGGTACAACAGTAAAAGTTAAGTTACAGGTGTAATTTTATTGTACACGGCTGCAAATTTTAAAGAGAAGAAGTGAAAGATTTTCAAAGTTTTGTGTACAGTCATAGGATAAAGTGATATGACGGTATGGTTCATTTACGACCGTAATTTATGAGTATATGACCGTAATTTTGGTGGAAGGCAAGATGTGAAAATTTTTAGAATCTAGGTTACGACAGTATGTTATAACGATATGGCTGTACTTTGATAGTTACGGCAGTAAATTCAAAGGTTACGGTCATAATTTTAAATAGGCAGAATGAGTTTTCTAGACTTCTCTCCATTTTTTTATATATATCCACCCAAGCTTGGTGTTGACACTTCTCAATACTCTCAAGGACCCCTTAAACATGTTTAAGCTTCCCATATCCTTGATTGATCCATATTTGATCTATGTTACTAAGGGGGGAAAATGAAGAGAAAAATAAGAGGAGAAGTGCCAAAGCTTGTTTGTGCTTGATTCTCATCATTCAAAGGTGGGTAGTAGATGTGTTATATGTGTAAGGAGGTAAACATATGCTTTTGATTGAAACTAGGCAAGTTTGAAGGACGAATGCTTCTTATTACGTATCTTATATGCTTGATGAATATGTTGAGGGTTCCCATGAATATGGATATGTTACATGATCTATAAGGGTGTGTTTGATTGGCCAAATTTTCCATGGAAAATTTCCCATCAAAGAAAATTTTTTCCCACTTAGTTGTTTGATTGCATCATTTTCCATGGAAAATATTTTCCATGGAAAACAATGTACAATCATTTTATGCATGAATTGGGCATTTTCCATGGAAAAGAAAATCTTGCTCCCCCCAAGAAATTATTTTCCTTGCAAGATGGCAAATGTTTTCTTTTCCACCCTTGCCAATCAAACACACCCTAAGAGTCTTAACAACCTTGCCAACCTTGTAGAATAAGCATGTTGTTAAAGAACTAAGTGAAGCATTGAATTTTATAACCATTTGGATGCTTTTAGCATGATGATATGTTATAGGTGTACACATGTTGAAATGCTATGTTATCGCATATTATATGTTAGAAGAATGTTAAATATGTTAGTAAGCTCAAGTTTCCTTGTCTACAAGTTTAGAATGAGTTAAGGAAAGCATTTGATCCTATGTCATGGTGAATGGTATCGATATCACGATACGTCATATTTGATATGTTTTATACATTAAAACCTGTAATTCCCTTATGTATGTGATGATGATATGATTGTGAAGTACGTGATGATGTGTCATGTTTGAACAAGTTGGTGGCACAATATGTTCTACGTGATATACCCTATGCATTGAAAGGGTAATGTTGATGTGCATGTGATGAAGATATGATTTTGACGCCTTTTGAAGGTTGAAGCCTTATGTGAATAAGAAAGGAATTATGATGATGATGAACCTGTTGAATGATGTTAGCATTACGATATGTTATATGTGGAATGTTCAATACATTGAATGTGTAATGCCTTACGTTTATGGTCAACATATGATTGTGAAGCCTTGCATATATGATATGTATCGATGATGATGAGGTTATGTAGAAACGATACCAAGGTTTAAAGAGGTAAGATATTTGCACGACCATGTCATGAAAGCATTTGAATGCGATATTGCTTATCATGTGTTTGTAATTATGTAAAGGAAAAGATGGTCTCACGGGGGATCCAAACCCTATATAAAGATTGAGTCTTGGCAAATATGTATGTTATGTGACGGCGCCAATGTAAGCACATGATTCGCAACAGGGCCCAAAGAAAGAATGAAAGAATGTGACATGCATGACAAGCATTTGCATCTACATCTATTCCCATCGAGTCTTTATGACTCATTATGTATTTATTTATGTTTTTAAAGGTTCAAAAAATATTAGGTGTGTAAGAGATGGTGACGAGTCCTCCAAGCCTGACATGAGAAGATGTGTGAGGAAAAAGGAATCAAACAATCCTACAATATGTTTAAATGTAAGTTCGAAATCCTTGGAGTTATGTCAATACGTAAGAAAGTTTTAAAAGAAAAGTATGAACTCAGGGTTTCATATATGTTATGTACATGAGTAATGTTGCCCTAGGGTCCACTATGTAACATAAATACATGCATGAGATTATGTTATACGGAATTACTGTGTACATTACGTAAGATATGACGTCATGATGATATATATAAACATGGAACTAGAGGGGGCGTTACAGTTGCCAAGAAGGAAAGATGCACATGTTACCTTTTCCAAAATGTAGTAGTTTGAAAGCTACAGAGAAGCTTAAATTGGTGCACGCCGATGTTTGTTGTCCTATGTGTATCTCCTCTTTGGCAATAGTAAGTATTTTATCATATTTATTGATGATTTTACAAAGATGACTTGGGTTTACTTTTTAAGCGGAAAAGTTCTAGTGTTTTACGACTTCAAAAACTTTGTGAATTTAGTTGAAACTCAAAGTGGTTGCAAGCTTAAAACTTTAAGATATGAAATTTGCAAATTTTTGGATCTATTTACTACTTTTTTGTCCCTTTAGTGAAGAGATCCAAACTTGATGAAAAGGAAATCAAAGGAATCTTTATTATGTTGCGACTCGAATTTTCGCTTGTTTAAATTTTAACTACTACTTCATCAAGGCCATTAAATATTGGGTCAAAGGCAAAGTCTCAAAAGAACTCAATTAGATCAGTTGGAAGTTTATGAACTAAATTGATTTAATTAAAAGTTCGTGGGTTTCTAGAAAAAATAGGTATTTAGGCCAACTTATATGACCTAGTCAAGAGAAGGGACTTAAGTTGCAAGTTCTATATAAGTTATAAATCATACCAACCAAAAAAGCCTTAGTCTCGATCCTCTATTCTCCTTTTCTTGACTTGCGAGAAACCAGAGAACCGAAGCCAATACGCGAGAAAGAGAAAAAGAGAAAAAGAAAAAGAAAATAACATCAAAAGTACCAATGAGCAACAGCACGCTTGTGCAGAATATGCTCAATGCACGTGGCATGTTACTCAAAATTTGATATATAATTTGAGTATCTACTCATATGTGGGCAAAGCAAGCCCCAAAGGCTAAGCACCCTCGTACACGACCCACAGCCTATGTGTGTACGAAAGTGGATCCCAAAGACCTATGTAATTCTGCTCATACACTATGGAACACATCACGATAGTGTAGAGCGGGATAAATCTAACAAGGTACTTTGTGATGGTTTTGAAAATATTCACATAATAATCTCTTTTTAAAAAAGAAACGTTGCTAAATAAAATCTATTACTTTCTAAAATATTTATCGTAACAACATATCATAATATAATAATCTTTAAAAGCATATTGGGATTCAAAGCATGCTATTTTTGAGAAATATAATTTTTCCACTCGCAAAACTGCGAATTGCTCCTAGTTGGCTAGTAGGGGTTCCCAATCGTCTCGTCATGACCTAAAATAACAATAGCATTCTAATCAAAATCAACACACTTGAATTCCCAACCAATGGCATAACCACATTCAACACTAAGCTGTAACTTTTCTGACATTCTCTAATTTCCCCCTTCCATTACTTTATTCCTCTCATTCCATTGATTCTACAATAATCCATTCCATTGAAACCACCCAAGTGTATCACATAATAGAGCCGTCAATTTTCAGCATCTAAAAGAATTTTGTCCTCAAAATCCCATTAGCTACTGTCTGAGGGGGTGAGGGTACTTGGCTCGTATCTGCTCCTCGTTCTCCTAGGCATTGGGTAGTTCTTCCATGACACCTAAACTAGATTGACAACCGCTTTATTGTTTTTTATATGCTATCTTTTGCCAAGTATTCTATTAGGTTCCTCGTCGTATGTCAAATTTTCCCTTAATTCAACTGGTTGTGCCTCTAAAATATGAGATGGGTTCGAAATGTACTTGGGAAGCATGGAAACATGAAAGACATCATGAATCCTAGATAATTCGCTTGGTAGAGCTAAACGATAAGCGATTGGGCCAATTCCCTTAATGATCTCATAAGGCCCTATATAATATGGGTTTAGCTTTCCTCACATGCCAAATCTGAAAGCGCTTTTCCATGGAGATAATCGTAGAAACTCCTTATCCCGAACTACAAATTTAAGATCTTTTCTACATTTATTTGAATAGCTTTTCTGTCTGTCCTATGCCGATTTCAATCTTTCTTTTATTATCGCTACATTCTCTGAAGTTAGTTGAACCAACTCAGGCCCTAAAAATATTTGTGATATACAGCGACGCTTCATGAGAAGGTTTAGGTTGCGTCTTAATGTAGAATAGGAAGGTTACAACATACGCTTCAAGGCAATTGAAGAAACATGAGTTGAATTACCCAACACATGATCTAGAGTTAGTTGTGGTGGTATTGGCTCTTAAAATTTGGAAGCAGTAGCTCTATGGCGAGAAATGCCAAATGAACATAGATCATAAGAGTTTGAAGTATATCTTTGACCGAAAAAGCTAAATTTGAGACAATGGAGATAGCTTGAGCTGATTAAGGACTAGGATTGTAAGATCGACTATCATCCAGGAAAGGCGAATGTGGTCACAGATGCTTTGAGTAGAAAGACTTGTTCCTTACCATAGACTAATGCAATGGAGACTTCGTTAATTGGTGAGTTCAAAAAGTTGAACACTGAGTTGTTAACAACTCCAACATGAGGGAAATTAGCTAGCTTCCATGTGAGACATACCTTGATTGCAAAGGTTAAAGAAGCGCAATTTTGGGATTTGTCACTTAAGAAATTGAAGGACGCGTTGACCTCGGACTATGAAGCGATTAGGTAATAACAGATGTTGTTGCTTTAGCTATGGGAACAAATTAAGTATGCCTAAAATTGAAGAATTGGAGAGGGAGATTTTAGATGAAGCACATAGTTCAACCTTTGCTATGTACCTAGGCAGTACTAAGATGTACCAAACTTTGAAAGATCATTACTAGTGGTTAGGCATGAAGAAAGAGATAGCAGAGTTTGTATCAAGATGTTTGGTTTGTCAGCAGGTAAAGCCAGATCGTCAAAAGACAACTGGATTACTATAGCCGTTGCCTATTTCAAAGTGGAAATGGGAACATATCACTATGGATTTCTTATTTAGTCTTCCATGTACTCAACGTGGTAATGATGGATTTTGGGTGATTGTAAACCGGCTGACAAAGACTACTAGGTTCTTCCCAATTCAAGAAACTGATCCTTTAAATAAATTGGCTAAGTAGTTGTTCGTGTGCACTTTTTTTGTCTAAAAATTGACTAAAACTTAACTTTTTGGATAGATAGTGACCGGGACCATCAGATGTGTGGATAATGATGTGTGATGATGTGAGATGTGTGATTGATATTGATATTTGACTTTGACTTTTAGGAGTAGATAATTTTTAGGTAAAAAAAGTGTATACGAACACATACCAAGTTGTATATGGATGAGATAGTCTATTTATATGGAGTTCCATTGTCTATTGTTTCAGATAGAGATTCCAGGTTGACATCTAAGTTTTGGCCGAAACTATAGGATGCTTTGGGCATTAAGCAACACCTTAGTACTGCCTTTCACTCGCAAATAGATGGTCAGTCAAAACGAACCATACAAACTTTGGAGGATATGCTTCGAGCTTGTGCCCACGAATTTAAAGGAGGTTGGGATAATCACTTAGGATTGATGGTGTTTGTGTACAACAACAACTATCATTCTAGTATAGGTATAGCTCACTTCCAAGCCCTATATGGCAGAAAATGTATAACTATAGTTTGTTGGATCGCCTGTTGACCACCACCACCACCATCACTTTTTCATTTAGCTAGTACGATTCATATATTTATTTATTCATTCATTAGCATTTAGTTGGGATTTTACATTTATTTTGAGAATAGGCTTTTCAATGTTGATTCATTAGTTCATTTACTGGTTTATTTGTTAGTTCTCTTCAACTTTATTTTCATTCGAGTTTTAGGAAACCACATTGATGTTGGATTACAATGGATGTTACTGTCTTTAAAGATTTTGGCATTCTTTTTATTGAAAGGGAATTCTTGTTATATTGTGTTGATTGCTTTCGAGTGTGAAACGAATCCTTATAGGATGGACATGTTCAAAATACAAAGGAAACTCTGTCACAATTTCTACAAAATTCTTTTATTATTTAAGTTAAGGTAAAATCACACAGTTGTTGGGCAGTGACAACTTGCCTTAGCGATGGACCCGGCACTTAGTTGCTATCCATCGTTGGCGCACGCCACACGTCAGGTTATTAGAGATAATTTGGTGCAGGACGTGTCAAATTGGTTATGCACCTGACTCAAAGGGGTATAGAATTTTTGATTTGAAGACCGAAGAAGTTATCTTAAGTCGTGATGTGATCATTGATGAAAACTTTCATTGGGATTTTGAGAACTATAAAATTGAGTGAGATTCTCCCATCAAAGTTTTGAAATTTTATGATGATGTCTAAGACCCTCCCTTGGATGATGAGGCCTTAGTTAAAGCCACTGGAGATGCTCCTAACTATAAAGTAAAATCACTTGCTGATGTATATGAAAGTTGTAGTGTTGTTTTTGTTGAACCGAATAGCTATCATAAAGCTTCACAATCTCGTTATTGGATCACTGTTATAGATACTGAAATGGAAATGATCAACAAAAATAATACATGGGAGCTTGTAGGGCAACCTCAAAGAAAGAGCATCCTTTGGTGTGAAATCGGTGTTCAAGGTAAAGTACCGTCCTGATGGTGCGTTCGCGATGCACAAAATAATAAAAGTATTTTTTGCTTACTCGAATTTAGAAACAAATGTAGTAGTGGAGTAAGGGTCGAACCCACGGAGAACGGTACAAGTAAGTTGTTCAATTAATTAGCACTAAAGTTAGGGGTTTTGTGATTGGAAAGTTAAAACAAATTATTAACGAACAATTGAAAAACAAATAGAGTTCGGAGATAACAATAAAAGAGAAATTCTAGTTCAATGGGTTCAGTTTTGTCAACAATTCAAGTTATGACTTCCTACGTAACGTGCTTAATCCAATTTGGCTCATCAACATAAACAATCAACAAGCTCTGATCATTTTAAATCTTCCTTTAACCTCACAAATTATAAAAACTTAGATTCATAATAAAATCATAGCAAATCAACAAGTCAATTGTAGAAGAATTAAATACACGTTACTTGAATGTTCAGAAATCAAAACATGAATTAGGATGATACAACTTCCCCATTTGAACCAGAGGAGACGTCTATCCGCTCATGTTGGTGATGAAATCTTGAGTTTTGGCTCTTGAATTCATCTTGCTTGTTGAAATCCTCTTATTTATCGCCTCTTTTCTCTCTAAAATATTGTGTAAAGCTTCCTCCCTTGTTTTGTAGCTCAAATCCTTATTTATTGGCTCAATTTCGTGCACAAGAAGTCCAAAACCATTTCCAAAATAGAATTCTAGTGAAAATAGGGCTTTTCCAACATATAATGGGGGTTACGGCCATATCAATTCTAGTTATGGCCGTAACTAGCTCTCTGAAGCTTTTATGGGGTTGAAATTGGGAGTTACGACTGTAACTCACTCTCTGCGTAAATTTTTCAGCATGAGCGCTCTTCAGTAGTTTGGCCATAACTTTTGATTCCAATTTCTAATTGAACCAATTCAAGTTGGGTTGCAAACTAGACTCAGTGGGCTACAATTCATCAGATATAGTGACTTCAAAATTCGGCTTGTATCTTTATGAAAAATGGAATCAAAGGGACCTAGAAACTTCATTTCTTCACTACTTTCACTGCAATTCCACTTCTTTCCATTTTTCTTGGGTTTTTTCCGCTTCTTTTCATTATTCTTGATCTTCAACGATGAAAACAATAAAAAAACATATAGAATTCACCTATATATAAATATAATTCAATTAAAACATGACAAATGAAAGATCATTTAAGCGCTTTTCAAGCACTTATCACCTGATGGATCTATAAATAAATACGAAGCAAGATTAGTCGTAAAAGGCCATGCACAACTGCTTGGAGTTGATTATGGAGACACTTTTGCGCCGGTTATACATCATGATACCATAAGGTTAATTGTTGCTCTAGCTGTATAATTAGGGTGGAAAATATTTCACTTAGATGTCAAAGTTGCCTTTCTAAATGGTGATCTTAAGAAGGAAATCTACGTAAGCCAACCTGAAGGGTTCATAGAAGATGACAACAAAGAGAAAGTGTACCGTCTTGATGTAGAACAAATGGCATAATAGATCGAAGAAGAATTGGACCACAAAGGGAAAATTCGTAATTTAGGGGTTTGGTGCTCAACGTTGAATTAAGATAGGACAAAACTTTCCAGAATAGAATTCGGGTTATTATTTGTTTCCTTTTTCTTTTTTTAAAATCTTTTTCTGGTAGGATTAGTAAATATTTATTCCTATTAGGATTAGGAAATAGTTAGCTTGTAAATAGAGGCATTGTACATATTTTAATTCATTCATCAATAAAGTTTTCTTTGAGAATTCTCTCTATTCTTTGTGGATTCCAATGTTTATTTTATTTTTCAGGCTATTCATTGGAATCTCCTTCTCTTCCATCCCGTGTCAAGTGGTATCGGGGCCCTGGATTTACCCACAGTTACCAAGGTAGATCTCAACACCCAAAGCCGATGAATTGATGAATTAGATAACTAAGTTGAAGAGATCATCAACTATTATTGCAAACCGCTTGAAATAATGCTGTAAACAATGTTGGGAACAATGAAGGTGGTAGCAGTAGTGATGGCAACAGGACGGGTTCGGGGTGGGTCACCCAGCCCCATGATCCGTCCGATTTAATTTTTGTGTGCCTTGAGTGGCGGAACACTGGAGGGATACCAAACCCGCCCCATTTGGTGGCCCCTTAGTAAATTTTTTCCCGTTTAATTTATAATTTTAATATAATAATACTATTATAATATTTGTGGTAGGAATTGGTTAATTGTGTTGATAATTAGTTAATTGTATTGGTGGAAGTATTGAGCCTTTTTTGTTGAAGTAAAGTACCAAGCGATTTTATAAATTGTAAAATGTTAGTACCAAATTATATGAAAAAAAATTAAAAAAAATTGCATGGGGCGAGTTCGGGTCCTGGCAAGGCCTACCCTCCGTCCGTGACCCATGATGGGGCAGAAAACGAAGCTCGAACCCATCCCGCCAACAATCGGGTCGCCATTTTTTCCCCTATTAGTGGTGGGGCCCCATCGGGTTCGAGTCATCGCGGATCATTTTGTCATTGGATCATTTTGCCATCACTAGGTGGCAGTGATAACAATAATAGAAAAGAAGATCTGGGTAGCAATAGGGACATTGTGGTTAGGCCTACAAGAGATGTAACTGAATTAGATTCGAAGGAAGAGCCATATCTGCTTCTAGATCCCGTATCAAAGCACAGATAACTCCCTTTTATGGAAATTTTAAGATTGAAGATTTCTTAGATTGGATAGTTGATGTTGAACGGTTTTGAAATTGGGGAGGTGCCAGAAAAGAAGATGGCAATCATGGAGCTTTTCGTTTGAAAGCTGCTGTGGCAGTATGGTCAGATCAGTTGCGAATTACTCGACAGAGATAAGGAAAGACCAACATTCGTACACAGAAGCGAATGAAACAATTGATGGTGGGTAGGTTTCTGCTTACAGGCTATGAGCAGGTCTTATACCGTATGTACCTAAATTGCGTGCAAGTAAATTGTAGTGTGAATGACTATTCCAATGATTTCATGTGATTGTTTGAATGTAACAATCTGGTAGAATCCGAGAATCTAGGTGTACCAGTGGGTTGAAGGCGCCAATCCAAGACAGGATAGGGTTGTAGAATATGCGGATGTTACAAGAAACCATTAACATGGGTTTGAAGGCAGAGATAATGGAGTCTGGAAAGAGGACAACTAACTATCATAGAACACCACAGGCAGACTCGCCAGTTACAACTATTGTAGACAAGGGTAACTTAGTGCAACAACCAATCCCTCCAAATCAAGCAAATCGAGTAATTGAAGATAATAATCGAGGTTAGGTTCGAAATCAACCTCAAAAAGATAACCAGAATTCGTATGCCAGCCCTATGCTAATTGTTTGTTATCGTTGTGATAAACCTAGTCATCATTCTAATACCTCCCCAGATCATAAATAGCCTAATTTAGTTGAGGTAGAAGAATCCGTAGAGGATGAAGTAGATAACGTAGGTGATGATTATGAGGGGGGCATATTTGCAATTGATGAGGGTATGGAGAGATTGTTGCTTGTCTTGCAGTGAGTCCTACTATCGCCAAAAGAAGAGGGGCAACGTAATAGTATTTTCCGATCGCTTTGCTCAATAAAATAGAAGATATGCGAGGTAATTGTTGGTAACGGAAGTTGCAAAAATTTTGTGTCAAAGAAATTGGTAGATTTGCTGCAACTGCATACTGAAAAACACCATAACCCGTATTCACTTGGTTGGGTGAAAGAAAGTCATTCTGTTCATGTGGCTAAAACATGTAAGGTTCCACTATCCATTGGCCAAATACTACAAGGATGATGTAGTTTGCAATATAATAGATATGGGTGCCTGTCATGTCCTCTTGGGACGACCTTGGAAAGTTTGATATGGATTCGACTTTCAAGGGTCGAGATAATGTAGTACTTTTCACATGGAATCAACATAAGATTGCTATAGCACTGCTAAAACCAATGGAAAAATCTGTTAAATCACGACCTGAGAGTTTCTTACACTCACTACTACTAATGAAAATGAGGTAGAAACATCCGTGAAAGAAGTAGAGTATATATGTCCAGTAGTCATTAAGGGATTGTTGAGTGCAGTAGCTGAAGAGAAAGAAATTACAACAGATGTGTAGAAAATTCTAGTAGATTTTGGAGATCTTATTTTTGATGAATTACCAAATGAGCTACCTCCATTATGAGACATTCAACACCAAATTGATCTTGTGCCTAGTGCCAGTTTACCTAATCTACCTCACTATCGCATGAGTCCAAATGAGAACAAGATTCTTTAGGAGCAGATTGAGGACTTGTTGATTCATAAGGAAAAGTATGAACCCATGTGCGATACCTACCTTATTAGTACCAAATAAATGTTGGATTTGGCGTATGTGCATTGATAGTCGTGCCATCAACAAGATCACCGTGAAGTACAGATTTCCTATTCCGAGGTTGGAGGATATGTTAGATGTGCTTGAAAGACCAAAGATCTTCTCAAAAATTGATCTTAGAAGTGGTTATCATCATATTCGTATCAAACCTGGAGGCGAATGGAAGATTGCCTTGAAGAGTAAAAATGGATTCTACAAGAGGTTAGTGATGCCATTCGGTTTTACCAATGCTCCAAGCACATTTATGAGGCTAATGAATCAAGTTATGCGTCCTTTTGTTGGTTCTTTTGTTGTAGTTTATTTTGATGACATACTTATCTACAGTAAGTTTAGGGATGAGCACTTGATCCACTGGAGACATGTTTTTAATGCTCAAAGATAACCAATTGTATGTGAACCTGAAGAAGTGTACATTTTGTGTCAATTAGTTGTTGGTCGTAGGATTTATAGTGGGAGAAAATTGTATACATTTTGATGAAGAGAAAACTCGAGCAATTCGTGAACAATCCATTCCAAAATCAATTTCTGATGTACGCAGCTTTGATGGTCTGGCCACTTTCTATAGACGCTTTATACCCTACTTCAGCACCATTGTGGCACTCTTAACAAAGTGTTAGAAAAAAGGAAAGTTTCATTGGAGAGAAAAACAGGAAAACAATTTCGCTCTCATCGAAGAAAAATTGTGTACAGCTCTAGTATTGGCTTTACCTCGTTTTGAGAAGTCATTTGAAGTGGAGTGTAATGCAAATGGCATTAGGATTGGTGTAGTATTATTCCAAGGAAAAAAGGCCAATGGCTTTCTTTTCTGAAAAATTAAGTGAAGCGAGGCAAAAGTGGAGTACGTATGACCAAGAGTTCTACTCGGTAGTTCGGGTTTTGAAGCACTGGGAGCATTATTTGATTGAAAATGAGTTTGTCTTGTTTACTGACCATCAAGGATTGAAATACATAAATAGCTAGAAACATTTGAGTAAGATGTATGCTCGGTGGGTTGCTTTCTTGTAAAAATTTCATTTTGTAATCAAACATAAGTCTAGCAATTCCAATCGAGTTGCAGATGCTCTTAGTAGGAGGGCTTCGTTACTTATCACATTGTGTAAGGAAGAAGTTGGTTTTCACTGTTTAAGGGAGTTGTATGCTGATGATGTTGACTTCAAGCAGATTTGGGACAAGTGTGTGAAGAAGGAACCTATTGCAGATTTTCATATCATTGATGGATTCTTTTTAGGGGTAACAGCCTATGCATTCCAGTTTCATCTTTATGTGAGAAGCTTATTGAGATCTACATAGAGGAGGGTTAAGTGGACATCTAGGTCGAGACATGATGATTGCTAGTCTAGAGGAGAGGTATTTCTGGCCACAATTGAAACGTGATGTGGGTATCATAATCAAAAAGTGATACACTTGTCAAGTCTCAAAGGGACAAGTTCAGAATGCTAGGTTGTATATGCCTCTACCAGTTCCACACGAGATTTGGCTAGATCTATCGATGGATTTTGTTCTTAAACTACCTCGAACTATTTGTAGTTGTAGACAGGCTCTATAAGATAGCCCACTTTATAGCTTGTAGAAAGACTTCAGATGCATCACACATTGCTAAACTATTCTTCAAGGAGATAGATCGATTGCATGGAGTGCCTAAATCTATCATTTCTGATCGAGATACAAAGTTCTTAAGTCATTTCTGGATAACTTTATGGAAACTGTTCGAGGACAAAATTGATGATACGAACCCGGAAAGCTCCACGTCGACCGAACCACCCCACGTGCCGCTCACGCGAAGCCGAGCCAAGAAAATGGGACGAGCTTTGATGACCTGGGTTGAAGAAGTGTGTCAACATGTCCCTACCAGGTCATCTCTAGCCTTGGAATGGTCCACAGGAGTTACCGAGCCAAAAGAAATCCTCCAATTACGAGTCGGGGACGTTGGAACTCAAGAATGCCATGCAGACTACATTTACGGCCGTAACCGAAAGACATACGGCCGTAACCTAGGAAGCTGAAGACCAGAGATTTACAGAGAGTTAAATACGGCCGTACTCTTTGGGACATATAGCCGTATCAGCCGTTTTACGGCCGTAACTTTGATCCCACGGCCGCATTCTCGCCTCACTTTTGGGCCAAATTATGTAGAGAGTTAATTACGGCCGTTTACTCAAAGATACTGGCCAGTAACGCAAGACTTACGGCCGTAACCATTGTCCATACTACCGTAACTCAAGAATCAAGTTTGGGCGCTTTGAGGCAGAGCTTATTACGCCGTGCTTGAGTCATACGTGCAGGATTTACTACCAGAATCCTATAATTACGTAATTTTAGCCGACCTAGGGTTAAATTTTTAGATATTTTCGGATATTTCTATTATTTTATTATTATTTCAGTTTTGGGGCTTGTATATGAACAAAACAAGCCCTTTGTAAGAAGACAACTTTTGTTCATATGAAAAGAGAGAGCTTTAAGCTTGTTCTTGAGAGATTCAATTCTCTTCTTGTTCTTTTGAACAAATCGAACTTATCAAGAGCGTGATCAAATCTTGTGGCGTTCACCCCTACCGGTTGTTTACTACGCACAGTTGAAGGTGATAGGTTTCAGCCTATTGTTGCCACTTCGTGAGTAGAAGGTCGTTAGGTTCTCGATCGTGACCAGTGATTGGCTTTTCTAGTGTCTAATCCAATTTGGATTGGGTTGCATTGGCATCGAGACCAACGAGGTCCGTATCAATTGAAAAGGTGTAGCACAGCACATCCTCAAACAGATGGACAAACCGAAGTTACCAGCAGAACACTTCGTATATGATTCACAGTCTATGTGGAGATAAGCCAAGACAGTCGGATCTTGCTTTGCCTCCGGCGGAATTCGCATACAAAGGCGCTGTTCATATAACTATAAGCAAATCACCGTTTTCCATTTTTTATATTGAGGTGCCTAATCATATATTGGATTTGGTGAGTCTACCTTTAGGCTATGGAAAAAGTATTGATGCTCAACGTTTGGCTGAAGGAGTTATGGCTGTTCGTGATGAGGTTAAATAGAAATTAGAGCGGACAAATTCTAAATATAAGGCAGCAGTAGATTCCTTTCGACATGATAAGCATTTCAAGGAAGGAGATTCAGTAATGGTATTTTTGAGGAAGGATTGGTTTCCTCTTGGTACATACAATAAATTAAAGCCAATGAAGTATGACCCTTTCAAGGTGCTGAAATGAATCAACAACTAGCATACATCATTGATCTGCTAACTTCCATGGGAATTTCAAATATCTTCAACGTGGCAAATTCGTATGCTTTCCATAAAGATGATGAGGCTCTACATCCGGTTATAACTCCCGATGGAGTTCTTCTCAGGTGGAGAAACTGATGGAGAACAAATGGCAAAATGGATCGAAGAAGAATTGGATCGAAAAGGGCAAACTCGTAATTTAGTGGTTTGGTGCTCAGTGTCAAATTAAGACAGGACAAACCTTTCTAGAATAGAATTAGGGTTTATTTATTTCCTTTTTTTTTGTTTTTGTTTTTATTTTTTAATCTTTTCCTAGTAGGACTAGTAAATATTTATTCCTATTAGGATTATGAAATATTTAGCCTATAAATAAAGGGATTGTACATACTTTAATTCATTCATCAATAAAGTTTTCTTTGAGAATTCTCTTTATTCTTTGTGGATTCCAAGACTCTTGGTGGAATCCAAGGTTTATTTTATTTTTAAGGGTATTCGCTGGAATTCCCTTTGCTTCCATCCTGCATCACGTCTAAAGAAAGCTCTCTATGGACTGAGACACGAACCGCGAGCTTGGTACAATAAAATTGATTCTTATTTGCTTCCGTAGGGATTTAGAAAGAGCTCGAGTGAAGCCACTCTCTATGTGAAAGCTAGTGAAAATTCTAGAAAATTCATTCTTTCTCTGTGTCGATGATATGCTAGTAACTAGAAATGACCCTCAAATGCTGAAAACTTTTAATGTTGCTAATCAAGCAATATGGCTTCTCAATTTGCTTGGTGAGGTGGGATATGAACAAGAAGAACCTACAGAATTATTTTGTGATAACAAATCTTCTATGGCTATTGCTCCAACCCTGGTCAACATGGTAGATTGAAACACAGTAAAGTTAAGTTTCATTTGTTAAGAAAAGCAGAGAAAGAAGCCGAGATCAAGCTCACTCATTGTAATTCTGAACTTCTTGCTGATATTCTTACAAAAGCTCTACCATGTGAACAATTTAAATTTTTGCTCAGCAAGTTGAGTTTGACCAAGAAAAATCTCAAGGAGGAGTGTTGAGATATGAGATGTTTTCTTTTAATTAAATCAATTTATTGCTTATCTTTTGTTTCATTTATGAAATTGGAATGCAAGATATGTAGCATTAAAAGTTTCATTTATAGTTATTCAGTTTTAGTTTATTAATTCTTAGTTTATTAATGTTATGTAATTGATTCTATATAAATAGGACATTATTTTCTTTAATTATAATAAGAAAAGCCTACGAGTTTTGAGCTTTCAATAAATAAGAAATTTATCCTCCTCAAATTAATTTTATAGTTTTCTCTTCTCACATTTTTTTATTGCTTCTTCAATAATTCTCATTTTTCAACAGTGAGAAAGGAAAATAATGAAGAAGATATTGGTGTGGTGTAAGAATTTTAAAAATACATTAATATATTTAAATGAAGATTAGTGACGTAATTTTATTTAGGGAAATTTTATATAATGATGTTAATCAAAATGAATGAAAAAAATTTATTTGTATTACTTACGTAGGAACAATAATTAATAAAGAAGCAAAAATAAAATATTTTCTTAAAATTTCGAGTGTGCAAATTTGATGAAAATCATTATTGTAGACTAGATTTATGATTTAATAAAATAAAAAATTATAAGAATGTTAGAAAAAATATTGGATTTTGATATTATAATGGACAAAGATTGAGGACTTCTAGTCCAAATAAAATGTTGTGTTAGTATAAAAAAATTGTAGTGCTAATATAATTAACCTTTTACCTTTTATTTATAAACATAAATAATTAAAAACTTTTGATTGATTTGTGGCGTGCCAATGAAAATTTGTAATGGCAATATAATTTGCCATTTCTTTTTTGAATGACAAAAATGGCAACATTTGGCCATTAAATGGACAAAATTGCCCTTGCTTTCCCTAGACTTGCTATGATGTGTGCAACACGTCTATTATACATCATATTGAGAAAAGGTGAGAAAAATTGGTCTGCCTATTTTCAAAGAATTAAAAGAAAATAATAACAAATCGAGTTTTCCATCTCATTTCCCAAGCCGTTTCCATTTTGAGTAGAAACGAGGGAATTGGAGAAACCATTGAAACCGCTATTCTTAATCTGAAAATCCCTATTTTGCATATAGATAACCCTAAGGAAGTCGATTAGTTCTTGGGTTTTTGGCATTCCATTCATCGGCAGGAGAGAAGAAAGTTTGTTGACAATGCTATATTTCGCGTGTCATTTCCTTTACTGGAGTAGTAGGAAGCAATCAAAAGTTATGGAAAAGTTTTTTGAAATTAGATTTTGGAATTTTGCACTTTTTAATGTTGAACTGAGAATGTGCAATGGATCTTGAAGGCAGTCCTTTGAGCACTACAATGTAAATTAGGGTTTTCTATTTTAGTAGGTTTTCTGAATCTATGTTAGCTTTGCCCATTCATTTGTACATTTATATACTTAATTTTTAAGGTTTCTTAATTGAAAACATCTGCATTGAACAATTAATGGAACGTTTGTAGTGTTTCCAGGAATTGGTAATTAGTGTGTGGTTATTCATAGTTGTTTGGTTTAGGTTGTAGGCTAGTCCACATTTATCTTTTGTAACTCAATGTTGTGTTTAGTTTCTTCTTCTATCGGTGAATTGGAAAACTCAATTCTGGAATTATTGTAACACATTTCTTATTGACGATTCTTTGTAAATCGCTTCAAGTTTTGTAATATTCATTTTAAAGATATTACAAGTGTTCGTATAAGTTGCTCCAATTGAATCTTTGTTTAATTTTCTGTTCTTTTGGTCCAAAAGGGATTGTAGTTCACACAGTAGTTTTCTAAACAATTCCATTAACAATGTCTGTTGTTTGTCGTTTAATTTAGAGTCTATATTAGTTTCATTTAGGGTGAGAGATGTTGCTCATGCACTAGGATTACAAAATCACATCTAGTTGTTTGCTACAGTGTCATATATAGTTTGTGTCATTCTTTCTCTTTCGTAGTCTATATTTGTTACAAACATATTCAATTGAAGCTGTTAGAAGTTGAACAAAACCATTGTTCTATGTGAAATGTGTAATACATAACAGTGGTCCCATTGAGTTTGCTTTTGTCATCGTTGTTCTTTTATATATTTATATATATATATATATATATATATATAACTTTTTTGTGTGTAATTTGAGCCATGTGCCCTATAATCTATCATATCAATTATTAGTCTCATTTTCTTATCTATATTCTGCATTATAGTCTGATTTGTAATTACTAATGCTTGCTTTTTTTCTTTTTTTTTTTTTTGTTTCCTTTACAGAATATATGGATCATCCCTACTTGTTGAAATCGAGATACAGATGCTATGGCAAGGTAATGTAGTTTCGAAAAACAGAATGGATGGATGTCATCGATTGTAGTCTTGCTAAGGAACAAGGTGACAAATTTGGGATGTTTTGATTCGGGAAGTTCTTCCGATTGTCCAAAGTGAAGTCCTCTAGTTGGATTATGCATGAGATAATTATGATGGTTAAATGCAAGACAGAGAATAAGGTATGGTTCAAGTTCAATGGTTTGTTGACCTAATTTATCCTTTTTGTTAACTTATTTTTAGTAAGTTATAATTGTTATTTCTATTTTTTTCATATATGTGCTTTTAATAATGATTAATTATTTTTAATTTAATTGTTAATTTATTTTTAACAGTTAAATTAATTATAGAACAACTTGTTTTTGTCACATGATCTATTTAGAATGTCCTAGACCTATTATAGTACATGTGATTAATTACCAAGTTTTGTGGGAAACAAATTGGGACTCTCATCCTTGCAACTAACGTGTCTCAAGTGTCCCAAACCTCAAAGGACAAGTTTGGTCAACTTACCTCATGTGGTTAGAACTCTAGCATACTTTAGTTGGTAAGTTGTCATGACTACAAGATAAGGTAATAGTTTAATAGTATAATTATTTTCACTTATCTTGTATTTTATTCCCATCCTACAACTAATAGTTTATTATTTATTTTGTAGCAGTTTATGTGTGAAGAAAAGCCTTTTGTGGCAAGACAATTAATTCACACATGATTACATAGACAATTAATTCACACGTTTGTTTAAGCTTGATTGTGTGACCTGTTCATCCCTTGACTTCTCTATGCACTTGTAATCTTAACATCCATATGATGCTCATGTGAAAATCAAGTGCAACCGTTCTTTAAGTACACAACTTGAATTTATTCAAATGAAATCTTCGGGAGAAATCGGATCTACTACACAAGAACCTCAACAAAGGAAGATCGTCACTGGAGGTGAAGATCTGTTGGAGGATCGCGTAAATCTGGTATAGAGTTGCGGAGTTTAAAGAAGTTCTGAAGAACAAGGGGACGTTGGCTCATAGTACAAGCTAGAAGAAAGATCAGGGAGTGATCATCATTTGCATCCTAATTGTTTGATAGTTTTATGCATAATTCCATCGTTAACTTCTTATAACAGGTTTAAACTCTTGGTAATAGTGGATTTTTTTTGTTTGTAGGGTGCAGGCGCATGATTTTTTACCCGTTAGAGGTTTTCCACATTAATTTCACGTGTCCTTTATTTGTTACATTTTCTGCTTCATTCTAGATATATCTAGGTTCACGTAACACAGTCTGAACAGTTTCTGTTAAGTTGCTAAGTCAAATACGTCTCACATAAGTTCAACAAAAGCAATACTCGCTTAAGAAGAACACGTTCAGATACATCTAAGTAAATTGAAATCTATACAACTTAAGTTTTTTTTCACTTTTCGAGTTTGCATTGGTCACTGCTTTGCATTACTGGCCTCCGCTATAGTAGTGACTATGACCATGTCATAGACGATGACAGTTTCTTTAGGA
Organism: Jasminum sambac; assembly: GCA_018223645.1. Classification (NCBI taxonomy): domain Eukaryota; kingdom Viridiplantae; phylum Streptophyta; class Magnoliopsida; order Lamiales; family Oleaceae; genus Jasminum; species Jasminum sambac. The sequence continues at coordinate 38,308,149 of CP073640.1, forward strand.
GAATATTTGGGGTTACTTTGTCATGCAAAGTTCGGAGACATACATTTTGCATTTTGAAGGAGGCCAAACTTGGACGACAAGAATTGTCGTGCTTTGTTGTTGTGTTTGGAGGGAGTGGTTGCTCTGAGTGACCAACACAATCACATAAATAGACGTTTCACTGTACTTACTCAAGACAAGAAGCTATTTAATCGATATCCATGGAGCACTTAAGCGTTTCAAATGTTGTGCAAGGATGCTTTGAAGGATCTGTCATCTAATTTCTATATAGAGACTTTGAAAGACAGTGATAAAGGGAAACCTAACTATACAATTTATGGATTCCCACTTGCCATATAGGTAACATGTTTGATGAATACTTATCTACGAAATGTGAATAAATATTGATGCATATGCCTTTGTCATGATGTTGTTATATGAAATAATTATTGATGTATTCTACATTGAAAATATGGGTCTATGAGGTTCTTCCACAACTCGCAAAGCAATTTGGGATGTACCGAGGTCTGTACTTCCCACAAATGTGTAGATGGTGGTATGAAGCACATATTTATAGGAATGCAACAATAAGTAGATGGTGGTAATCCTTCAATTTGCTAGTTAAAAGGACTACAATACTGCAAGTTCTTCTCCTTGTTTAAATCACCCTAAGGCGATGGGCACTAGGTTCAGGCTATTTGATGAATTGAACCCTCTCCCTCAGAGACCTCGCTTCCCTGGCCAGTTTAGCGTCCTCTGCCTTTGCCTTGTCAGCCTCATCCCTCACTTTCGACTTAGCAACCTTCACCACAGTAAACTGGGGAACCAAGTCCATTTGCTCCTTCTCCAACTAAGAGTTGCGCTTGACAGCATACCCTAGCGAATTTCGAACATGGCTATTCATAATCTACGAGCAAGCAAACAGAGCTTTGGCAAAGTTGACCCTCTGGAGAACCCACCATTGCAGAGTTACCTCACAGTCTAGGGACCACCATTTTAATGCCCTGGCTGTAGCCCTAGCAGTGTAACTCAATAGCATCTTAAGGGCCTCTTTAAGAAGTTTCTCATTGCGAACCTTCCACTGCAGCCCCGATTCAAATTAATGTTCTAGTCTTCTAGTTTTTCCTTTACTAGTTTTATGCCTTGCCGACCTCACCAAGCCCATAGGAGACTATAGTAGAAAATTTCTGCTCCGGTGAGCATTTAGCTCAGTTGTTGTTTCCATTAGTACAAGTCACTTTCATAGGTGACTTCATTAACTTGGGATCACTGGGAGAAAGGGATTTTCTCTTCTTCGAATCCTTGTAATCACAACTTTCTTGCCTTTTTAGTAGTGGGGTGAGAAGCCTGAGAAGCAGGTAGGATGGGGATAACAACTAGGGTAGCTTTCGGCCCAACAACATTGGCCGGTGCCACAATAGTCTCCTTAGCATGGCTAGCAGCCCCGATTCAAAGTAATGTTCTAATCTTCTAGCTCCTCCTTTACTAGCTTTATGCCTTGATGACCTCACCAAGCCCAAATCAGACTACAACAGAAGATTTCTACTCTGGTAAGCACCTTCATAGCTGACTTCATTAACTTGGGATCACCGGGAGAAAGGGATTTTCTCTTTTTTGAATCCTTGTAATCGCAACTTGCTTGCCTTTTTAGCAGTGGAGGGAGAAGCCTCAGCAACAAGGTGGGATGAGAATAACAATGAGGGTAGCTTCCGGCCCAACAACATTGACCGGTGCCACAACAGTCTCCTTAGCATGGTTAATAGGAGTACGATTGACAGCTTCTACGTAACTCCCAACAACATCGACTGGTGCCACTCCAATCTTCTCAGCGTCACTCACCAGTGGAGTGCTCGTAGCAGCCGTTGCATGACTTCCAACTCTAACCTCATTCTGCAGGAGCTTATATTATATGACCTCCTCACGAGCTCTAGAAGCTCCACTTTACAATACAGAGTCAATCACGACCACGTCCTCCTTATCATCATTGAGGTTGAAGATTGGGATGTCATCGCCGATCAACGCATTTGCTGTAGAAAACGAAATGATCAGGAACTAAGCAAGTTTAAGAGAGCCTTGAATCAAATACGATGAGCAGCTTACCTATCAAGCGATGGAAAATCAACATCTTTTGAGTGAATGAGACGGTGGAAGTTTCCCTCCGTTTTTGGTGCTCCAATCACCTTCACCCAATTTAGCAGCAGCTCTACCTGACGAGCATGAACAAGGAGCAGGAGTTTGATGCATCCTATGAAGAAGAAGCATATTTTAAGAAAGAAATTGGGAACAAAAGGAATGAAAATGAATGAATGCTTACTTGAAAGATTGAAAGAGCTGTGTACTTGGGTGCTTGGCCTAAAATTGCCACTCCTACCTGTGAAGAAGAACCTCTTCTGCCACTTGTGACCTAACGTAAAGGTATCCACAACCTCGTAAAAATCGCCACTGGAAGAAGGAAAAAGTGAGTACTACCCAAATTATTGTATGTTTGGTAGGCTGTGGTGAACTCCTTAGAGGTCTCGCCTCACTCTACGTGGCCCTCATAGAAGGTTCTTTCCTCTCCCAATTCAAAGGTGGCGGGGAAATAGAACCTCATCTATGGATGGTTGGAAGAAGACCCCATCATGCCCCTTTGTACAATAATCCCCAAAACACACACATTTCGATATAACAGTAGTAATAATAATGATGTCAATAATAATATCTGTAATCTATAAATGTCTATAAATATAATAAAGGAGAATAGTAGCTTGCAGGAGAAGTTGGTGCCAAATTTTGAGGTTTTTTTTTCTTTTTGTTTTTTTCATTTCTTTCTATTAATTATCTAGCTACAATTAACTTGCAGACTTTTTTTTCTATTTTTTCTATTTAAAATAAAGTTTTTTAATAAATCGTTATTTGTATCTTTTATTTGCCAGAGTAGAGAATTTTTTGTTGAACATTGATTATATCTCATTTTTGTTTTTCCTCTTTGTATATTATTTATTGGAAGCTAACTAAAATACTTATCTTATTAAAATAATTTTGATAATGCATGTATAATGTTCTATTCTTCAATTAATTTGTTACCTTGAATTTTTTGCTTTATTTTTTTATTTTTTGTTCTTCGGTTAACTTGCACCATATGCCCTACTTTATTGCGCTAAATTGTTCACATTTCTTGTTTTTGTCATTAAATTTTGTTTCTTACAATTCTTTTTAGTTTTGTTATCAAATTATTTTAGGTTGCGCCATATACCGGTTTTTGTAACTATTTATTGATTTAGTCAGATTGTATTCGATTTGCATCATTTATTGAATGTCTCAATTAGCTTTTACTTTTTCTTATTGTAGACATCTACCTGCATGGGATTTTGGATGCCGTAACGACATTCATATGAATATTAGAAAATTATTGATATAAGTATATGTTTTAATTAAGTATTTTACTTCTACATTTAATAGAGATATTTTTATTATACATAAAAATATAATAAGAATTTTAACATAAAATAAATGATTAGCTAATACAATAGGATAACATTTTCATACGTTGACCGTACTAATTTTTGGAAATTTATAGCCTCTTGAATTTTTTAATTTGTAATAATTTAATAAATCTGATGGCTCCATACGTGTGAAATTGAATTTGGCATATTCTCTTCTAAAGAATCATTTTAGGCAAAATATTAGCATGGGTTGCTAGATGTATGTATAACAATGAGTAGTGATATGAGATGGATATTGTTGTTTGATTTTGACTAAATAGTAAACAATAATTTCATTGAGAAAGAATGCAGTTTAAAAGAATGTAGACTTTATTCAACTGCACTTTGTCAATAAAATAGTCTAACTCTTGCCTCTTACCTTGACCTATTTCTGGTTTTGTATATTTACTTTGAATATAACATGCACCTATTTCTCCCAACCAAACAATACTTCCAAGTAGGTAAGGAAGAAGCAATAGCATGCATAAAATATAATCTCATAGACATTTAAAATTTATATTTTTAAGTGACATTCTAACGTGTTACTAATTTACCAAGTGATAAAAAGGTGTTCATATATTTGATTAGTTTCTCACTGATGTACATCTACATTACCCAATGAAAATATTTCACATCGATTATATAATCTAAAAAGTACAAATTTAATTTAAAATGTCGATGTAGAATTGCTATTACATTATATAGTGCTTCTTAACACTATCTTTGTGTGAAGCACGCATGCAACATAAATAGAATAATAAATATTTTTATAAATATATGAAAGTGGTTGATAAAAAGAAAATAAAAAGAAGAAAAGAAAAAAACATCTCAAGAATGCTGTACCACAAAATCATTTCACAAGTTTTCGTACGTGAAAATGAATGTGGTCAGACTTAATTAATACATCTTGTTCACTATTATAGTTAACTTCGACAGTCTGTGAGTGGATTGCAGCCCCTTGTGTACGGATTTACTGGATTTGAAGGTCGGCAATTCTCTTCATGGCCACCCTTGCGATCGCATGGAATCAGAGGCAAGTCTTTATAGTCGATTTCTTTTCTTTCTACACTTTCGGAAAAATATGAACAAATCAAAAGCACCACAAGAAGCATAATTTTTCCTTTCAATGCATCCATTTTTGTTAATATATTTGCGAATGTAACTATTTTCCATCAATATATATAAACTTATATATTGGGAGTCAGTGTGGTTGACGGGTTGAGAACAAATTAAGGAACACCATTTATTTTATTGCAATATTTGAGGTTGAAGGAACTAAGCCCTTGAATTTCGAGTTTGGTACCAAGTTTGTAGAATTACCTTCCATCCATCAACAGTTTTTCTCTCTCTCTCTCTCTCCCCCAATGAACGTGCATCCATTTGTATTAATTGTATGGAAATATTAATAATCTATTCTCAAATATGTTTTTCAATAGGCTAACTCATTATATATATAAGAGCTATAGAGTTGCTGCACCCTTAGACCTGTGAGTTCCATGGGTCAAGGAACGTGTCCAATCAAACTTTAGACCCGTCCCTAGATCCACGAAAATTAAAAAAATTCTTTTGCATTTTTTCTCTTACACAGTTTTAAATTATATTTTGGACATACGTCGTCTCGTATAACGCATGAGTGAAAATACTAGTTATAATTAAAATAACAATCACAAAAGATAATAACCTTGCTTGCAAAATATGCAACTAAGAAATTTCTTGCCTATCGAATATTTTTGTCCCACATGCTTAATGATAAAATTAAATTACAAAGTTTATTCTAAAAATGTAACATAAATGAAATTTTGACAAAACGTGGTCACAATTTACGTTTAAAATTTAAGAATTCAAAGAGGTATAGCTAAATATAAATAAATAAGAACAATAATGATTAGTTAATTGAATTATATTATATTCCAAGGATAGTATTGGTAACCAACATAAAAGTCAACGGAAAAATAGGAAATCAAAAGATTTCTATACATTCGCACATAAAAGTCAACGGCAAAATAGGAAATCAAAAGATTTCTATGCATTCGCACTTTTTATATACCGTTGACGTGGATTGATGATATAGGGTAATTGGTGCATTTAATCCCTCAACATTTTTTTGGGTAAATAGGTTCAAAACATTTAAATTTTAATGCTAAACGTTGTACTTCTTGGCGCTATGGGTCCTTTTGTATTGAAATTATCGAAACCAGTTTTTAACTTTTAGGGTTTGTTTGGCATGCAAACATGTTAATTCCAATTTTCATAGCACACCAAATAAACTATTCTTACCAATTAAAATATTAAAAAATAAAGATAAAATTCAAAAAATTAGCTTCTATTGTTATTGTTGTTGTTGTTGCTTTTTTTTTTTTGTTATTATTCTTATCGTTGTTGATGTTGTTGTTGTTGTTAGATAAAAAATTATGTTCTTTTTCGAATGAATAGATTATAATAAATGAATATATATTCTTTGCTTTTTTAAATTCAGAAATAGTTTAATGGGTAAGCACTATTAATGTTGGACGAATAATGTAAGGGGAAAAGTACACAATGAGGGGTGGAAAATGAAACGAGTGGGTAATTTGGCCCCTCTTTTACATCTTGTGGCCCAAATTTTTTTTTTTCCACCCAACATTAATAGTGCCCTTAAAGGTGCTCATGTAATGCATGCATTTTAAATCCATCCATTGTGAGGCAGTGAATACTGTCAAGTATTTTGTCCTTTAAGAAGGTAAAGAATGACACCCTTAATATTTTCAATATTGTTATAAATAATTGTTATGAATAATTGTTTGGTGGAGAATAATTATTAGGTAGAATAACTTGGTGAATAATATGGTAGTTATGAATAATTATTTTATGTGAATGGCTATTATACCCTTGATGAAATTATGTAATTACGATTGTGCCATTCGAAGTTTTCCTATAAATAGGGCTTCAGTTATTAATGAAATTTGGGCGTGTTGTCGCAGTACGCCAAAATTTATTTTATTTCCTTACTCGGTTTCAAAACTACAAATTAATGTAGAAGTGGTACGTAAGGGTCGAACCCAAGAGGAACAGTGTTTAATCTAGTTGATTTTATCAATTAATATAGAAAAAGGGGGGTTTTGTGATATTTGAATAAAAATAGAAAATCGAACGTCAAAATAAAAGATTGAAATAAAACAATTGTACTAAATATCTAGTTCTCGGTTCGTTGTGTCAACAACTTATATTTATCTTTCCCATGCAACGACATTATTCCTTCTTCAATTTATCAACTCTCAATTAACCAAGAAGCTCTGATTAACGAATTCTTCCTTAAGTGTATTAAATTAAAGTGAATTCTTTAACTTAACATCTAACTATTGGATAACCCTAAACAAATTTTTAAGATTTAATGCAAAGCTAGTGTGAAATGAACGAGAAGAATGAGTTGAATTAGATGAATAATTTCACAAACTCGAATTAATACATCTAAGTTGATTTGTTAATAAATATGCACGATATTCATTTGCTACTTTGGATTGGAATCTAGTGATAATTACGGATCAAAAGTTCCAATCCTAGCAAGTAACTTGAATTTAAAGATTGATTGATTCAATTGGCCAAAGTGAATGCAATAATCAAATAAACTCAAAAACGGGTTTACAAGCATAACAAATCAACAAATTGAAGTAGAGGAATAGATAAAACGTTACTAAAGAGTTAGAAAAGATAACCACATGTTAGTTGAACACAACGTCCCCCTCGAACTAGATAGAAAAGTCTAACTACTCATATTTGTGGGGTTTCATACTTTTTAGCGAGTGTTCGCTTTGTATTACCACCACTATATGATAGATTATACGCAAAATATAGAAAACAAGTAAATAAATGTTAAGAAATAAATAGAGAAATAAAAGGGAAAAGAGAAACGTATTGAAGAAATGATCCGCTAATCATATTCACAGCCGAAGTATCGTTGATCGATTGAAGCCTTTATTTCTTCCGCCGGAATATGAAAAACTAAGATCTTTCAAGCTAAAACTAATAACAAATGAAGAAGAGAATTTTATTGAAGAGAAAGTTGGAGAGAACTACTAGCTAGTTCTCTTCCACTAAATTGTGCATTTCCTTCCTTACAAATGCCTCTATTTAGAGGTAAAATTTCACAAGAAAACATAATAAAAAATTATACAACTACTCCATTATGATTCCACTAATTGGTAACCACCAAATCATGATCTTAAATTGCTCCATCAGTTCAAATATTGTATCATGGTATAGGTAAGCATCTTGGCTGAATTGTGCAATTGGAATTTCCTTTTTTTGATATTTTAATAGAAAGTTATGAATTTTCTACCAAAACATGGCCCAAGAAATCCTCCATTCACATCACTCTCGGTTTTGCCCATTTTTGACCATGATATGATCCGAATCATTTGAAGAGGTCAACATCAAAGTTGTAGCCCTCTGAGTGTTCTTTCCAAAAATATAAAGTGCAGATCAATCTGAATTTTGTAGCAAAAGTTATGGTCAAATTACTGAACTGCGACAGTAAATTCGAGTTGCTGATTTTTTACGCTTTGTCCTTTCTCTTCAAATGGCCATAACTTTCACTAGGAAACTCCGATTTGGGATTCGACTAAAATATGGAAATCCTCTTTTGATATTCTTTGATATTGGGACAAGAAAAATCGTAAAAACAACTTTTCATAAAATTGCATCGGAGGCCCTCCATCTTTGATTCGCTTGCATTTCGGTCCGAAGTTCCGTTTTCGCTCCGTTTTTATCCATTTTGGCTCCTTTTGATTTCTTGTGACTCTAAACACACAATAAAAGGAAAACACATAAAAATAAACATATAATACTAATAAAACACACAAATACGTAAAATAGAAGAGTTATTTAAGTGCTTTTCGAGCACTTATCAAACTCCCCCACACTTAGACTGTTGTTCGCCCTCGAACAACAACCCATATGATACCAAACAACACACTGATTTTACATGAGATAAACAACTTTAAACATTGAAATCCAACTACAGATAATGACTTACTTAATAAATATTCTCCCGAACCATGAAAATTTCACTTCTTCTCAAATACACAACGGCCTGTGAGTGTGTGCAATTGAGGTTATCATCCCATCACTAACTGGAACCAAATGAAAGCTTACGATGATCTATCCAAATCCTAACCCGAAATAATCAAATATTTCCTTTCATCTCTCGTGATCCCACTCTTATTTTACAATGATTCCCATGGATCCTAAAAATTACTCTGTTCACAAAAAATCATCAACTGTTAGCACTGCAAAGAAAAAAGGGTATGGCAGGTGTTTTATCGCAAATATGTCTTCAATTTAAAGAGTGTTTAGATTGAGCACTTCAAACCACTGAGGAAATTTATTTATCTAACTTCACACTTGGGTAGCTATCACATTTCGCGATTTTTTGATGAAGAAGAAAAGAAGGAGAAGAAGAGTTTTGCAATTTTCTTTTCACCTTACCCCACAGTAGCTTTCACACTAAACCCCTTTCATTGAGGCGGCCTTCTTCACCCATTCGAGGTGACGGCTTCACACTCTGAGGTAGGTAGCTCTTTCCTGTGGTCCCTCTCCTTTAGTTCAAATATAAAAGTAAAATTCATTCTCAAAGATAGGTCGCTGCTTTTTCAAAACTTTTAAACTCACAATAAAAGACACATTCAAAAAACAGATACCATGCGATTATAACTCCACCTTACTAACAATCGATGTTTCCAGGTTACTTTGAGCATGACGAATGGATAGAAAAAAAAAGAAAAGAAAAAGTTAGTTTACTATGGTCTAGAAAGTTAGAAAAAAAATCAACATTTTCAACTTTCAATTTGTGTTCCAGAGAATGATAGTAAATTACCTATAAATGTGCTCAGATAAATTTACCAAATTGTGCTTGGAGAAGAATAGAACACATTTTTTTTTCGAGATCTTGTAGTTTCAGCTAAGTCACACAAATTAAGCTCAATCATATTCAAAAGTTGCTATCTCATGCAAAATCATCGACACAAAAAAAATCACACGCAGACCACAATATGCCACTCCCCCACACTTAAATTCTACATTGTTCCCAATGTAGAAATATAGAAAGCATGAAAAGAGAAGAAATAGAAACTCCCTATGGTAAGCAATGAGTCGTCGATTTGGGGATGGTGGTTGCACAATGTAGCACTTCGAGGAATACTTCGACAATCCAAGAGCAAGAGACCCGCAATCAACATATTTACGTAACAAGAAAACAACAAATTAAAATATTTTGGTTTTTTTTTTGTGTTTGTTTTTTTTTTGGTTTTTTGTTTTTTTTTTGGTTTTTTGTTTTTTGTTTTTAATTCCAGAGCGTAACACAGATGTGTTTCCAGAGTTAACTCCGTATTCTACCATCTGAAATTAGCTATTCCACATTCATAACCTTAACTCTAAATCCAATTCATTCGGATCTCTTTTTCTTTCGCTTAATTCCTCTCGCCGATTGATGACAAAGCACTTCTACATGCATTTGTGGTACATAAGCTTCTAATTTGTTTAATAATTCCTCAATTGATGGTGTAATAAAAATCATTTTTAAAGTATTAGGAGAAATCAGCTTTTGATGAGCTAAAAATTTGAGAAATGCCAATAAACCATTGAAATGGTTTTGAATGTTTAAAAGACCAATTGGTTTAGAGTGTAGATTCAACGTGGCCCAAGAAATTATGCAAAAGATCTGTTCCAAAGTTTCAAAACCCCCTGGTAATACAATAAAAGCATCCGAATGCATTATCATCGCAGTTAAGCGTTCAAACAACGATTTAGCCTTTACCTCAAAGCCGATGGTTTTACCATACACTGCTTTAAAGGTGGCACAAGAATACCAATCACTATTGATCCTCTTACGCATACCGCATTGAACGGCACACCCTATCACCCACGGTAACCTCCTCCGTATATTATCTTGCCCTTTCGATCTCCAAGCACTGCTCCAACTTCGACTCATCGGTGCTAGAAGCGCTGGTTGTCCTAGATTGATTCCACCAAAGAGACTTATGACCCTCAATGTCCTCTTTGAACTCCCAGCCCGGCTGTAAGTAGTAGCCTCCATAGGTTGTCGATTTTGCACACTAAAAGCGACACAAGAACACAAAAACAATTAAAAATAACAATATGTACACGTAGTTGTGATTGTGGCTCACATCTTCCTCTGGTTTTACGTCCAGAAACGGCTTAAACGCCTTATATGAGTCGGGGATAGGCTTCCCATCCAGTTTTCTTATAGACTGGCAAACAGGGTCTTTTAAAGTCAGATTCCCAAGACTATATCGTTCTTGTTCCTTTTTAAATTCACTCCACAAATTGAGAAGTTCGATTTGCACCATTCCACTAGGATGCGTCTCAAGAGTTTGATGGATATCATCCAAAGACTCCTTACTCATGTCATCCTTAATGAAATGTATTTTATCTTCTCGATTTGTGGACACAAATCCAATGGAACTGCTACTGAAGCTGTGTCCATCGAAGTGCATTTATAAGGCCATCTAGCACATTTATAGCACACATTCATTCTTTTGCTCTTCGCTTCTTGGAAAAATTACTTTTGCCTAACCCTGGTGCATATTTAGTGCTCAAAGTCGCATCTCACCTCCTAATCTGACCTTTGCTTCAATCAACCAACGGATATCCTCAGCATTTCCTTTTCCATCAACATTTTTAACCGCCCTACTCTAGAATAGTAAATCTCTTTCAAAGCATTCAAAGGCAATGACGGATAATATTTGTGGATTTTGGAAAATTTGTTATCCATTGAAAATTCAAGTGTTTTGGAGAAATAGAAGAAAAGAGAGTGCTTAGGTTGCCTCCTAAGTAGCGCTTTGTTTATAGTCGTTGGCTCGACTATAAATTTTTTTAGTTACGTAATACATGAGAGAAAAGAAACATCAAGTAATAAAATTAAAACCATCAAAATCAATAAGCATAGTAGATTATCACACTCTTCCATATTTTCACAGATATTGAAGAAGGAAAAAAAATAAGAAAATTTGAATTATATAATCAATTAATATAAGGAAAAGACATATATATACAAAAATATCACACACATCCATGCTATAAGAAAAACAAATAAGAAGAAGAGAAAGAATAAGAAAAAAAAATCAAGAAGAGAAGAAAATTACCTAATCACTGCTAGAAAAGAAACACTCACAGAGTAATTGAAATTGTGGTTGTGGTTTCAAGTGGAGAATGATCTGGATTTATAGTCAAATGAGCACTGTTTCAACCGACAACCATGCATGTAGAGTGTGCCGGAAAGAGTACGATAGGAGGAGTATCCGAGAAGACGCGTTGACAAATTGTTCATTATCAATAATTAATCCCCACACGTTATCAGTAGCTATTGCTAATCACTGATTTGTGCGTCATCATGTCTCTTCCCAATTGATTGAATCCCGAGATATCTTCTTTCTACAGTTTCAAAGTAATATCTTCCTCAGTATGATAGATAAAAAGTTGAGAAATAAAAACAAAAATTTCAAAACAAAAATAAAAATGAGAGAAAATGCTTGGGTTGCCCCCCAAGAAGCGCTTTTGTTTAAAGTCATTAGCTCGACTCTAAATTTTTTTTTGAAATTAATTAATAAAAGCAACTAAATTGGTTAACTGCTCCCAAGAACGATGCCAAAAACTTAAGGCTTTGTCGCAAGGCCAAAGTTTAATTTTATTTCCTTACTCGGTTTCAAAACTACAAATTAATGTAGAAGTGGTAAGTAAGGGTGTCGAACCCAAGAGGAACGATGCTTAATCTAGTTGATTTTATCAATTAATATAGAAAATGGGGGTTTTGTGATATTTGAATAAAAATAGAAAATCGAACGTCAAAATAAAAGATTGAAATAAAACAATTGTACAAAATATCTAGTTCTCGGGTTCGGTTGTGTCAACAACTTATATTTATCTTTCCCATGCAACGTGTTACTATTCCTTCTTCAATTTATCAACTCTCAATTAACCAAGAAGCTCGACAATCTAATTCTTCCTTAAGTGTATTAAATTAAAGTGAGTTCTTTAACTTAACATCTAACTATTGGATAACCCTAAACAAATTCTTAGGATTTAATGCAAAGCTAGTGTGAAATGAACGAGAAGAATGAGTTGAATTAGATGAATAATTTCACAAACTCAATTAATACATCTAAGTTGATTTGTTAATAAATATGCACGATATTCATTTGCTACTTTGGATTGGAATCTAGTGATAATTACTATCAAAAGTTCCAATCCTAGCAAGTAACTTGAATTTAAAGATTGATTGATTCAATTGGCCAAAGTGAATGCAATAATCAAATAAACTCAAAACGGGTTTACAAGCATAACGAATCAAGAAATTGAAGTAGAGGAATAGATAAAACGTAACTAAAGAGTTAGAAAAGATAACCACATGTTAGTTGAACACAACGTCCCCCTCGAACTAGATAGAAAAGTCTAACTACTCATATTTGCGGGGTTTCATACTTTTTAGCGAGTGTTCGCTTTGTATCACCATCACTATATGATAGATTATACGCAAAATATAGAAAACAAGTAAATAAATGCTAAGAAATAAATAGAGAAATAAAAGGGAAAAGAGAAACTTATCGAAGAAATGATCCGCTAATCATATTCACAGCCGAAGTATCGTTGATCGATTGAAACCTTTATTTCTTCCGCCGGAATATGAAAAACTAAGATCTTTCAAGCTAAAACTAATAACAAATGAAGAAGAGAATTTTATTGAAGAGAAAGTTGGAGAGAACTACTAGCTAATTCTCTTCCACTAAGTTGTGCATTTCCTTCCTTACAAATGCCTCTATTTATAGGCAAAATTTCACAAGAAAACATAATAAAAAATTGTACAACTACTCCATTACGATTCCACTAATTGGTAACCACGAAATCATGATCTTAAATTGCTCCATTAGCTCAAATATTGTATCATGGTATAGGTAAGCATCTTGGCTGAATTGTGCAATTGGAATTTCCTTTTTTTGATATTTTAATAGAAAGTGATGAATTTTCTACCAAAACATGGCCCAAGAAATCCTCCATTCACACCACTCTCGGTTTTGCCCATTTTTGATCATGATATGATCCGAATCATTTGAAGAGGTCAACATCCAAGTTGTAGCCCTCTGAGTGTCCTTTCCAACAATATAAAGTACAGATCAATCCGAATTTTGTAGTAAATGTTATGGTCAAATTACTTAACTGCAGCAAGAAATTGAGTCCGCTGATTTTTTACGCTTTGTCCTTTCTCTTCAAATGGCCATAACTTTCACTAGGAAACTCCGATTTGGGATCCGACCAATATTTGGAAATCCTCTTGATATTCTTTGATATTGGCACAAGAAAAATTGTTAAAAGCCTTTTCATAAAATTGCATCGAGGCCCTCCATCTTTGATTCGCTTGCATTTCGTCCCAAGTTCCGCTCTCGCTTTTCATCCATTTTGGCTTTTTGATTTCTTGTGACTCTAAACACACAATAAAAGGAAAACACATAAAAATAAACATATAATACTAATAAAACACACAAATACGTAAAATAGAAGAGTTATTTAAGTGCTTTTGAAGCACTTATCAAACTCCCCACACTTTAGATCGTTGTTCGCCTCGAACAACAACCCATATGATACCAAACAACACACCGATTTTACATGAGATAAACAACTTTAAACATTGAAATCCAACTACAGATAATGACTTACTTAATAAATATTCTCCTAACCATGAAAATTTCACTTCTTCTCAAATACACAACGGCGTGAGTGTGTGCAATTGAGGTTATCATGCCATCACTAACTGGAACCAAATGAAAGCTTACGATGATCTATCCAAATCCTAACCCGAAATAATCAAATATTTCCTTTCATCTCTCGTGATCCCACTCTTATTTTACAATGATTCCCATGGATCCTAAAAATTACTCTGCTCACAAAATCATCAATCATTAGCACCGCAAAGAAAAAAGGGTATGGCGGTGTTTTATCGCAAATATGTCTTCAATTTAAAGAGTGTTTAGATTGAGCACTTCAAACCATCGAGGAAATTTATTTATCTAACTTCACACTTGGGTAGCTATCACATTTCTCATGATTTTTTGATGAAGAAGAAAAAGAAGGAGAAGAAGAGTTTTGCAATTTTCTTTTCACTTTTACCCCACATAGCTTTCACACTAAACCCCTTTCATTGAGGCGGCCTTCTTCACCCATTCGAGGTGACGGCTTCACACTCGAGGTAGGTAGCTCTTTCCTGTGGTCCTCTCCTTTAGTTCAAATATAAAAGTAAAATTCATTCTCAAAGATAGGTCATGCTTTTTCAAAACTTTTAAACTCACAATAAAAGACACATTCAAAAAAAACAGATACCATGCGATTATAACTCCACCTTACTAACAATCGATGTTTCCAGGTTACTTTGAGCATGACGAATGGATAGAAAAAAAAAGAAAAGAAAAAGTTAGTTTACTATGGTCTAGAAAGTTAGAAAAAAAATCAACATTTTCAACTTTCAATTTGTGTTCCAGAGAATGATAGTAAATTACCTATAAATGTGCTCAGATAAATTTACCAGCTGTGCTTGGAGAAGAATAGAACACATTTTTTTTTCGAGATCTTGTAGTTTCAGCTAAGTCACACAAATTAAGCTCAATCATATTCAAAAGTTGCTATCTCATGCAAAATCATCGACACAAAAAAAATCACACGCAGACCACAATATGCCACTCCCCCACACTTAAATTCTACATTGTTCCCAATGTAGAAATATAGAAAGCATGAAAAAGAGAAGAAATAGAAACTCCCCTATGGTAAGCAATGAGTCGTGCCGATTTGGGGATGGTGGTTGCACAATGTAGCACTTCTGAGGAATACTTCGACAATCCAAGAGCAAGAGACCTGCAATCAACATATTTACAGAACAAGAAAAACAACAGCTGAAAATATTTTGGTTTTTTTTTTGTGTTTGTTTTTTTTTTTTGGTTTTTGTTTTTTTGGTTTTTTGTTTTTTGTTTTTAATTCCAGAGCGTAACACAGATGTGTTTCCAGAGTTAACTCCGTATTCTACCATCTGAAATTAGCTATTCCACATTCATAACCTTAACTCTAAATCCAATTCATTCGGATCTCTTTTTCTTTCGCTTAATTCCTCTGGCCGATTGATGACAGGCACTTCTACATGCATTTGTGGTACATAAGCTTCTAATTTGTTTAATAATTCCTCAATTGATGGTGTAATAAAAATCATTTTTAAAGTATTAGGAGAAATCAGCTTTTGATGAGCTAAAAATTTGAGAAATGCCAATAAACCATTGAAATGGTTTTGAATGTTTAAAAGACCAATTGGTTTAGAGTGTAGATTCAACGTGGCCCAAGAAATTATGCAAAAGATCTGTTCCAAAGTTTCAAAACCCCCTGGTAATACAATAAAAGCATCCGAATGCATTATCATCAGTGTTAAGCGTTCAAACAACGATTTAGCCTTTACCTCAAAGCCGATGGTTTTACCATACACCTGTTTTAAAGGTGGCACAGTAATACCAATCACTATTGATCCTCTTACGCATTACGTGCATTGAACGGCACACCCTATCAGTCCACGGTAACCTCCTCCGTATATTATCTTGCCCTTTCGATCTCCAAGTACTGTTCCAACTTCGACTACTGGTGCTAGAAGCGTTGGTTGTCCTAGATTGATTCCACCAAAGAGACTTATGACCCTCAATGTCCTCTTTGAACTCCCAGTTCCGACAGAAGTAGTAGCCTCCATAGGTTGTCGATTTTGCACACTAAAAACTGACACAAGAACACAAAAACAATTAAAAATAACAATATGTACACGTAGTTGTGATTGTGGCTCACATCTTCCTCCTGGTTTTACGCCCGTAAACGGCTTAAACGCCTTATATGAGCTCAGATAGGCTTCCCATCCGCTTTTCTTATAGACCGCAAGCAGGGTCTTTAAAGTCGATTCCCAAGACTATATCGTTCTTGTTCCTTTTTAAATTCACTCCACAAATTGAGAAGTTCGATTTGCACCATTCCACTAGGATGCGTCTCAAGAGTTTGATGGATATCATCCAAAGACTCCTTACTCATGTCATCCTTAATGAAATGTATTTTATCTTCTCGATTTGTGGACACAAATCCAATGGAACGGTTACCTGAGTTGCAGGTCCATCGAGTGCATTTATAAGGCCATCTAGCACATTTATAGCACACATTCATTCTTTTTGCTCTTCGTTTCTTGGAAAAATTACTTTTGCCTAACCCTGGTGCATATTTAGTGCTCAAAGCTGGCATCTCACCTCCTAATCGGACCTTTGCTTCAATCAACCAACGGATATCCTCAGGCATTTCCTTTTCCATCAACATTTTTAACCGTCCTACTCTAGAATAGTAAATCTCTTTCAAAGCATTCAAAGGCAATGACGGATAATATTTGTGGATTTTGGAAAATTTGTTATCCATTGAAAATTCAAGTGTTTTGGAGAAGTAGAAGAAAAGAGAGTGCTTAGGTTGCCTCCTAAGTAGCGCCTTTGTTTATAGTCGTTGGCTCGACTATAAATTTTTTTTTTTTTAGTTACGTAATACATGAGAGAAAAAGAAACACTGAAGTAATAAAATTAAAACCATCAAAATCAATAAGCATAGTAGATTATCACACTCTTCCATATTTTCACAGATATTGAATAAGGAAAAAAAATAAGAAAATTTGAATTATATAATCAATTAATATAAGGAAAAGACATATATATACAAAAATATCACACACATCCATGCTATAAGAAAAACAAATAAGAAGAAGAGAAAGAATAAGAAAAAAAAATCAAGAAGAGAAGAAAATTACCTAATCACTGCTAGAAAAGAAACACTCACAGAGTAATTGAAATTGTGGTTGTGGTTTCAAGTGGAGAATGATCTGGATTTATAGTCAAATGAGCACTGTTTCAACCGACAACCATGCATGTAGAGTGTGCTGGAAAGAGTACGATAGGAGGAGTATCCGAGAAGACGCGTTGACAAATTGTTCATTATCAATAATTAATCCCCACACGTTATCAGTAGCTATTGCTAATCACTGATTTGTGCGTCATCATGTCTCTTCCCAATTGATTGAATCCCGAGATATCTTCTTTCTACAGTTTCAAAGTAATATTTTCCTCAGTATGATAGATAAAAAGTTGAGAAATAAAAACAAAAATTTCAAAACAAAAATAAAAATGAGAGAAAATGCTTGGGTTGCCCCCCAAGAAGCGCTTTTGTTTAAAGTCATTAGCTCGACTCTAAATTTTTTTTTGAAATTAATTAATAAAAGCAACTAAATTGGTTAACCGTTCCCCGGCAACGATGCCAAAAACTTGGGCGCGTTTGTCACGGCGCGCCAAAGTTTAATTTTATTTCCTTACTCGGTTTCAAAACTACAAATTAATGTAGAAGTGGTAAGTAAGGGTGTCGAACCCAAGAGGAACGATGCTTAATCTAGTTGATTTTATCAGTTAATATAGAAAAATGGGGGTTTTGTGATATTTGAATAAAAATAGAAAATCGAACGTCAAAATAAAAGATTGAAATAAAACAATTGTACAAAATATCTAGTTCTCGGGTTCGGTTGTGTCAACAACTTATATTTATCTTTCCCATGCAACGTGTTACTATTCCTTCTTCAATTTATCAGCTCTCAATTAACCAAGAAGCTCTGATTAACGAATTCTTCCTTAAGTGTATTAAATTAAAGTGAGTTCTTTAACTTAACATCTAACTATTGGATAACCCTAAACAAATTCTTAGGATTTAATGCAAAGCTAGTGTGAAATGAACGAGAAGAATGAGTTGAATTAGATGAATAATTTCACAAACTCGAATTAATACATCTAAGTTGATTTGTTAATAAATATGCACGATATTCATTTGCTACTTTGGATTGGAATCTAGTGATAATTACGGATCAAAAGTTCCAATCCTAGCAAGTAACTTGAATTTAAAGATTGATTGATTCAATTGGCCAAAGTGAATGCAATAATCAAATAAACTCAAAACGGGTTTACAAGCATAACGAATCAACAAATTGAAGTAGAGGAATAGATAAACGTTACTAAAGAGTTAGAAAAGATAACCACATGTTAGTTGAACACAACGTCCTCGAACTAGATAGAAAAGTCTAACTACTCATATTTGCGGGTTTCATACTTTTTAGGAGTGTTCGCTTTGTATCACCATCACTATATGATAGATTATAATAAAATATAGAAAACAAGTAAATAAATGCTAAAAATAAATAGAGAAATAAAAAGGAAAAGAGAAACTTATCGAAGAAATGATCCGCTAATCATATTCACAAAAAGTATCGTTGATCGATTGAAACCTTTATTTCTTCCGCCGGAATATGAAAAACTAAGATCTTTCAAGCTAAAACTAATAACAAATGAAGAAGAGAATTTTATTGAAGAGAAAGTTTGAGAGAACTACTAGCTAATTCTCTTCCACTAAGTTGTGCATTTCCTTCCTTACAAATGCCTCTATTTATAGGCAAAATTTCACAAGAAAACATAATAAAAAATTGTACAACTACTCCATTACGATTCCACTAATTGGTAACCACCAAATCATGATCTTAAATTGCTCCATTAGTTCAAATATTGTATCATGGTATAGGTAAGCATCTTGGCTGAATTGTGCAATTGGAATTTCCTTTTTTTGATATTTTAATAGAAAGTTATGAATTTTCTACCAAAACATGGCCCAAGAAATCCTCCATTCACATCACTCTCGGTTTTGCCCATTTTTTATCATGATATGATCCGAATCATTTGAAGAGGTCAACATCAAAGTTGTAGCCCTCTGAGTGTCCTTTCCAACAATATAACGTACAGATCAATCCGAATTTTGTAGCAAATGTTATGGTCAAATTACTTAACTGCAGCAGTAAATTCGAGCTGCTGATTTTTTACGCTTTGTCCTTTCTCTTCAAATGGCCATAACTTTCACTAGGAAACTCCGATTTGGGATCCGACAAATATTTGGAAATCCTCTTTTGATATTCTTTGATATTGGCACAAGAAAAATTGTTAAAAAGCCTTTTCATAAAATTGCATCGGAGGCCCTCCATCTTTGATTCGCTTGCATTTCGGTCCCAAGTTCCGTTTTCGCTCCGTTTTTATCCATTTTGGCTCCTTTTGATTTCTTGTGACTCTAAACACACAATAAAAGGAAAACACATAAATTAAACATATAATACTAATAAAACACACAAATACGTAAAATAGAAGAGTTATTTAAGTGCTTTTCGAGCACTTATCAAAATTCATTCCTGAGAATTCCTTAGAATTCATTCTCTCTATTGTTTCTATACTTTTATAACACGTTATCAGCACGAGTCTCTAACCATTTGAGTAATATGAAGGGAGTATGCTCTACAGTTGCATCTTATTGATGATCTTCTGTATCAGAAACTGGATTATTACAAATTGAAATACTCAATTTTCTACGAAATCTCTCTTCAAGCACTCAAGCATTTGTCGGTCTCATATTGGATTCGCTGCTCGCATAAAGAAACACTTTTCTTTTCACAATAGAAAAGCTGTTATTCTGATAATCGGGCTTTACATTGAAGAATGATGAATACAAGATTGCAAAACTTGTTGTACAATCTTGTTTCTTTGCTGATTGCGATTAGAACACATGGATTTTGGAGGTGAAAAATAATTGAAGAAAAAGGTATGTATATTATTTTATAATATAATAATATATTAAACTATAACATCCGTTTTATCGAGATATAAGGAGCATACATTATCAAAATCAAATTTTCTCAACTCCATTATACTCGATTTAACGAGATCTTTGATTTGACACCAATATTGATAAGGTAAACTTTCAAAAAAAAATTTGCAAATCAGTACCCCAATTTTTGAAAAAGTTACAAAATAGCCCTTGAACATTTTAATATTGATAAATTGAAGTAGAAATGAGATAATTTTTCAATCGTAAAACATTGATAAAATATTTTTGACAATTTTACCTTTGTGAATTGGAATGAACAATTTTACCCTTAGGGTAAAACCGACCTAATTTTGACGACAGTGAAAAATGGATAGAATATTCATGAAGAAATTCTAAATACATTGATTATATAAAATGGCTTGAAATCCATTTGAGTTAAAAGATCGGAATATTATTTTAACTCTCAAAGAGTTTAATTACATAATATATTTGTTCTAAAAGGATAAGTGTGCTCTTGTAGAAGTAATGAGTATTTGTTCTAGAAGAACAAATCTGCTCCTGTAGAAGCAGTTCAATATTTAATTCTCGCACTTTATTTATTGCAATTTAATTACTGCAATACCTCCTAGTTGATGATGGGTTCAACCGTCACTAATCGGAAGGTTTTATATATTTTTGCACTTTATATTCTAAAGTGATGGGTAATGCCTTCTACTAAGCAGATCATACTCCTGAAGAAGTAGTTAATCATTATGCATTTTAATTCTCACAATTTAAATTCCGTAAATTTATATTTATTGCAATAATTCCCATAAGGTAGGTTCGACCACCTATTGGAGGAAATTTAATTTCTGCAATTTAAATTTACGCACTTTAGATTTCATATATTTCCAATGTGGTGGGTAATACCACACGATTGGTGTGCATATTTCCAATGTGGTGGGTTATACTACACGATTGGTTATAACGAATCCTACTCCAGAAGAAGTAGTTGATCAAACATTCTAATCCTACTCTTGAAGAAGTAGATAATAAGAATATCATATTGATATTAATAAAGGAATTTGAGCAAGTACACCAGAATTTACTGTTGTATGTATTGATGAAATAAAATTGCTCAAAGAATCTCATAATGATACAAGAGAAAGAAAATTGAGCATATTGCGATATGATGAGAAATATTCTTGAAGAAGCATTTGATAAAGAAATATTCACTCTCCACGTCTATTGAATA
This sequence comes from Jasminum sambac, assembly GCA_018223645.1. Classification (NCBI taxonomy): domain Eukaryota; kingdom Viridiplantae; phylum Streptophyta; class Magnoliopsida; order Lamiales; family Oleaceae; genus Jasminum; species Jasminum sambac. The sequence continues at coordinate 38,329,542 of CP073640.1, forward strand.
TTGATGGAGAAAATTGAGCAAGAGGTATCAGAAATTACCATTGGATAAATAGATGAAAGTAAAATGCTCAATAGATCCCATGTTGATAAATCAAAGAAAATATATCGCATGGAGAGATTATATGAAGTAATCTTATCGATGATATGAGATTGTATTAATATGAGAATAAAATGCTCTTGAAGAAGCATAATCACTAGATTTCTGTATTTGAATAAAGCCAATATGATATTATTATTATTACTCCGTAAGAAGTACAAAACAAATTAAGTGGAACATATTGAGAATATCAAAGATGGCAATAAACACTCGAAAATATAGAAATACGAAAAGAAAATATATATTGAACCCATTAAGGAAGGGTGCGTCTTGAGAGTATAAATACTCCGTAACTCTGCCACCATCAACATTAGGATTCATAATGAAATATCTAAAGGATCCGAATTTCTTTTTTCGCTGACACCAGGTCTGACCAATGGATCCGGGCTTAGATTCTTGAACATATGCATGAAATTTCATGAGTAGTTCATCAACAGCACTAAGCGAAATAAGTATTTTTCTCATTTGAATGAGAGATAAACTTATTATCTACACCCGATCTAGGAACGGTAGTAAGCCATCAAAGAAATTGTTAATATTCAACAAACCTATTGGTTTGACATGAAAGTTCCGCTGTGCCAACGAGGCTATATTGAATATTTCCTCCGTGTTATAGCCGACTGGAAGGACAATGAAAGCATCACTATTGTTCATTATATACATCATGCGGTGGTGGATGGATTGCGCTTGTAGCACCAACCCAGCCTGAACCCATGGTAGAATCGCTCCAAATCGAGTATTAGATCCAACTCGATGGAAAGGTATTACACTCGACACTCTTATTCCCCATGATGGTGCGGCCATTATAAGTCTAGTTAAAAGTTTGTTGTTGGTTCCTCCATATAGTATATTGATTTTTTGTCTCCCTAACTCTTTTACTAGTTGGTTTGCCATATCCACATATTGGATATGGCCTACCACCAGACCCACCAAGAATACATACGGTTTTAATCAGTGAGGTAAAGGTCGACTTGTATGAGGTGATTCTAAAATCTCCACATCCATCTCTACTTCTATCTCTCTTTTTGCACTATACTTTTAATGTATGAACATGAGAGATATATGAATCCCTTTATTTAAAGAAAAATTTTCAAACCAATAATTGATTGCACTATTTACTTTTTGACAAATATGAAAGAGAAAAAGGCAGAAAAATTTAAGTGAAAATGACATATATCCGGTGATTGAAAATAAAAATATAAAAGCTAAACGATATTTACAAATAAAAGAAAAATATTGATCTTCTATATTACATAAATTTACCTTATACAAATATGGGAAAATCATTATACTAAGTTATTTTACTAAATTTACAAAATGTCTTTTAAAGTAAGTATTTCAAGACTATAAAGTGCCTGTTGATTTTTGAATTTGGCCCATAAGGCCATCAGCTCACCTTGTACGTGTCCACTAGGATGTGTCTCAAGAGCCTGTTGAATATCATCCAAAGGCTCCTTACTCAATCCATCCTTAATGAATGCTATCTTATCTTCTCGGTTCTTCGACACGTATGCATTTACATCGAGTGTCACATGTCCACCGAGCACATTTGTAGCACCCTCCTAATCTTTTTTGCTCTCTTTCTTTGAAAAACTACTTTACCCATACCAGGCATGTATTTAGAAGGAATCGAAACCTCACGGATAATCGAACCTTTGCTTCAATCAAGCATCGGATATCTTGTGGGATACCCTTATTCATTAGCATCCTTAATCTTTCCAGCCTACATCGATAAATCCTTTTTAGGATTTTGATCGGTAGTGACGGATAATATTTTCGAAGATTTGAGAGCATATGATCCATTATAATGTATAGACCCTTGTTAGGATGAATTTTGCAATAATTTTGACGATCTATTTATAGAATAATACGAGGCGTATGAGTTACAACTCTGTAAAGCGTAAGAGCTAAGACTCATGATTGAACAAGAGCTGATGTGAGGCGTATGAGCTGTAACTCCGTGTTTGAACAGTAGTAGACAATAATGTCACCAAAAGATGATGGAATATGTCGGTGAATTATTTCTATGATAAATCATGTTGAGCACTATACAGATACTAGTGAAATCGATATAAGAATTTACTAAACTAGAAGTTCAATAATACTCGTTTGCAAAACCGGACTGACCATCTCGGTTTAAATAATTATTGAAATCAATATTTCAAGTGAAGAATTAAAAGAATTCTTCAATGATTGTTCTCGATAAATGATGAAATCATTACTAGCCAATATTGGGAATAAATCCCAAATATATCTGGAATAAAGGATGAGAAATATGGGCCCACTCATCCTCCATGTGGACTACTAGATATTATAATATGGATCCACTAGATAGTCACATGTGTTTATGATTAAGAATTTGAAATTTCTGAAATATTTGCTCACTATGAGCATGATTTCAGTTAATGATAAAGCGAGTAAATGTATATCCCAATGATTTGAATAAATCCCTGAAGGATTTGAGTATGCGCATACAAGTGGAATATTATGTGGCAAATTATTTAAAGTCCTCCAATAAATTGCCAATATCGAGAATAGAATGCAGACTATATTAAGGCTAAATGATGAGAATATATATGATTAAAATCATACCAACTGTATGAGTTTTGGTGTTCTAAATTTTCTTAGCATGAGGGGGAGTATTAAAGGCTGAAAATGATATGTGAAATGCATCATACTATATCCTCACAATTAAAATATGAACTTGAAGTTCAAAGATGCATAAAAGATGTTATGAACAATCACATATATCAGTTAAGATGCTTTGATAAGTTAGCACGCCAGAAGCGTTGATATTATGAGATTACCCCAATTATATATATCAAAGCAAATTATAAAAGATGGTCTTAATAACGGAGGCATATGCTCTTGAAGAGTATATAGACATAACTATATTGTGTAATCCTACAAGAGGATTGATAATGAGATATCTCGATAAGTTATGTCGATATGGGGAAAGAAATAAGATTGAAAGTGTCGACACAGTATGAAAAGATAGCGCTACATATGATAGTGAGGATATTGAAATCCATCGGAAAATACCGATGCTAAAATATATGCCCTTATGATTAAAGTGTTCATGCACGGGCTTAATGAGAAATGAGAATGAAACTCTTGAAGAGGTTTCAAATGTATTATTGTATCAGTGCATGCAACGGCTCAAAATATCTATATTGATATTGTTGAGAAATTCATATGCTGTACTCTTTTCCTTGATTGATGTTTTTTTGTCCCAAAAGGGTTTTTCTCAAACAAGGTTTTTAATGAGGCAGCCAAATCTCAACTAATATGAAATCTCGTAAGAGATTTAGGTATATATCTCGATATAGTGAGAAAATGAGATCGAAGCTGTTGATTGCATATAAGCACTGAATATAACATGATATTATATAATATCTAAATTTCATTCACGTGGAAATGAATGAAGCGTATCAACTAATGTATATGATACTTATATAAACCCATGAAAGATTTTGAAATGCTTGAAGCATACTTGTATAAAATACGTGTTGCACTCTTTTTCCCTTGACTGAGGTTTTATCCCACTGGGTTTTCCTAGCAAGGTTTTTAATGAGGCAACATTAAAGGCGTATTCACATGAATAATGTACTCTTTTTCCTTCATTAGGATTTTTCCCACTGGGTTTTTCCTAATAAGGTTTTAACGAGGCATATTCATGGTATGTTGAGGACGACAGGAGAAATCGACTGATATATCTATTGGATCAAGTTATAATAGAGACAATGCTTTAGATCCAAATGATGATGATATTAATCAAGTAAAGATATCACCTCAAGATATGAAATCGAGTATTACTCTTTTTCCTTCGATCAAGTTTTTTCGCACTAGGTTTTCTTGACAAGGTTTTAACGAGGCAGCACGTGAATACTCCTATACCGCTGATAAACATCGGGGGGAGCAATGTTTTGATGAAGCAGTATATAACCACTCCAAGCTATCCTCCAATCGGTTTGGAAGTTTTTTCCCACTGGGTTTTTCTCCAAACAAGTTTAGAAGACATTTGTATTAATAGTCATTCAAGGGGGAGTGTTATAAATAATTGTTATGAATAATTGTTTGGTGGAGAATAATTATTAGGTAGAATAATTTGGTGAATAATATGGTAGTTATGAATAATTATTTTATGTGAATGACTATTATACCCTTGATGAAATTATATAATTACGATTGTGCCATTCGAAGTTTTCCTATAAATAGGCTTCAGTTATTAATGAAATTCATTCCTGAGAATTCCTTAGAATTCATTCTCTCTATTGTTTCTATACTTTTATAACAAATATCAATTAAAGTTTTGTTGATTTTTGTGAAGATTACACCACATTGGGACTGTAATACATGCTTTTTAGTTTGTTATAAGAATCATGAGTGAATATTGTCTTTTTCACTTTTGATTCCTTCATTAATAACATCATATTGTAACTAGCTAGATGAAATTATTCAGAGCAATTCTATTTGGACATTCAAAATTTACATTATTAACTGGCATAGTCCACATTACACATTTTTGTTGGATGATGATAAAGTGCATCAAGTGATTAGCACATGAACATTTCTTCATCATCCAATTAAAAAGTAACACTGAAAAATGTAAGCCAAAAATATCAATTTAAAATGTTAATTTAGAATTATTCAATTCTTAAATATACTTTATTAATAATTAATTAGCTATACTCAGTTATATTGCATCACTCATTAAATATATATACTTTTACAAGGATGTGAACTTGACAATCTTTATTAATAACACCTAATGCATAATAATCAATTTAAATTGTTTATGTATTTTTATTTTTCCCATGATTACTATTACACTTTGAACAAAAATATTTGCACAAGATTACATACACTAGTATTTATTAACCGTATGAAAATGAAGTGGCATCTCCTTTTATCAGTACGATTCCCACTTTTAGTCTAGCTAGTAGTGGTCGATATGTATTGCACGTTATTTTTCAACTTTTATAAGTTCTTACAGATTGTTACCGTCTAAATTTAAAAAATTAAAATATAAGTTAATAGAATAAAAATAAAAATAATATAAAAATAAAAATATTATACTTGTTGTATTATTATTATTTTTGTGATTAAATGACACGCCCGTACCAAATTATTTCTAATAACTTTACACGTGGCCTGCGCCAACGATTGATAACAACTAAATACCAGATCTACCGCTAAGGCAAACTATAATGAGTGATTTTATCTTAATTTAAATAATAAGAAAATATCTTATAGAAAATTTGATAGAGTTTTCTTTATATTTTGAACATATCCGTCCTGAAAGGGACCTATTCCAAGCTACAAACATTCAACCCCACATTACACAAATCTCATTTCAAATCAAAGAATATTAAAATCTTTAAAAACAATCTCAATCACCATAATCCAACATCAGTGTCGTTTTCCCAAAACCCAAATGAGAATAATATTGAAAAGAATTAATGCATAAACTAATGAACCAACCAATAAATTTACTCCTAAAAACCTTTTTTCAAACGAATGCAGAGTCTCGGCTAAATGCTAATGAATGAATGAATAAATAAATGAACCTACTAGCTAAATGAAAAAGTAATGGTGGTGGTGGTCAACAATCGATCCAAGCTCACGCCAACCTGCTTCCTGATAAGAAAAATATTAGGAAAATGCGTGAGTTTTGTAATCCAGTGAGTGGATAAGTTCGCAAATATATTTAGGTTTTCATCTAAAAGACCTTCATAAAATCTCCTTACAATCAAATGCATAAATAATTGGAAATCATTGAGATAATACTCATAACAGAATTTGTTCTGGCTGAACAACACTAATTATACCATTTCAAATGGATTTTGCTTTCTAAAACTGGATTTTGTAACTAAAAATAATTTACTGAAAATAACATCAAAAGTACCAACGAGCAACAACACACTTGTGTAGAGTACTCTTAATACACGTGGCGTGTCACTCAAAAGTCTAATCTGTTTGAATATCTAGTCATACGTGCGCAGAGCAAGCCCCAAAGGCTAAACACCCCGTACACGGCCCAAAGCCTATGTGTGTACGAAAGTGGATCCCAAAGACCTCTGTAATTCTGGTCATACACTGCGAAACACATCATGAAAGTGCAGAGCGGGTAAATCTAATGAGGTACTTTATGATGGTTTTAAAAAAATATTCACTTGATCTTTTAAAAAGAAAATACTACTTAATAAAATCCACAATCTTGAAACATTTATTTATAATAACAAATCATAATAATCTGAAAAAGGACATTAGAATTTAAAACATGCAATCTTTGTAAAATATAGTTTTTCTACTCACGGAACTACGAACTGCTTCTAATTTGGTTGGTAGGCTTCCCCAATCGTCTTGTCACTACCTGAAATAACAATAGTATTCTAATCAAAACCTATACACATGAATTTTCAACCAACTGCCTACCCACATTTGATACCAAGTTTTAACTTTTCTAACATTCTCTAATTTTCCCATTCTGTTGCTTTATTCCACCTCTTTCATAGATTTTACCATATTTCATACCATTGGAACCAACCAATTAAGTCACATAATAAAGTCCCAAATTTTCAGCATCTAGGTAATGTGAGTTTCAATCCAGTTCATCACCCACTACTCAATTTCCATCAATTTCACTTCAAAATAATTAATTAGGGTCAAATAATATCTCAATAACACCCAATTGATCCAAAATTAATGATAAATTTTGAATCCCCTACATCTATTGGTAAAACCCTAAAATTAATTTCACTATTTACCTTGAATTCTATAAGATAACATTGAAGAAACACACTTATCACTCGAAACCACGACGAATCCACACTATCTCTTTCTTTTTTCCTTTTTGCTTTTTCTCTTTTTTTTTTCTTTTCCTTCCTTTTTCTCGCGATTGGCTCCTCTGCTTCTGATGTTTCACGCTGGCAAAATTGAGGGTTTGTTTGGTTTGTATTGTTTATATATAGGGAAATTGCAACTTAGGTCCCTCCTTTTATTTAGCTAATTTAAGTTGATCATTTGACCCTTAATTGCACTAATAACCCATACTTCCAATTAAATTAATTAAATCCATAAACTTTTAATAGACCAAATTAAATCCCTTTAATAATTTGACTTTGACCCATAATTAACGGCCTTGACCAAGTAGTAGTTGAAATTAAAATATGCGAAAATTCGGTCGTAACATTATATTTCAAATCCCTACTATCATGGTTCATTTTGAACTTTTGAAAAAAATCTTTTCTATCAAATGAATAAAACTATTCACAATTGCAAGAGGTTCCCAAGTACATAAAGGAGCTCAATGATCTCTTAAATGTTAGATGAGCGCCAATATCAACTTTGAAATCACTATTCACGTCGTTCGATTTTTTCATATCAAAGACTCATGCAGTGCATTGGTGAATTTAAGGTAAAAAATTAAGATGTAACAAATTATCAAATGTGGCTATTCCAATATGCGGATATAATTAAAGTGATGAAAATATATAGTAGGCACAATCATCCAAAGAATGATTCTAAATTCATTGGACTTCTAATATCTCTTAATTATATTGACACAACTATTTTTATTTTAGTGCACTATATAATAATTATACCAAGGGTTCTTAATGTTTGCTTGTTGTAATTATATTCTTAACTTCTCTGGGTGTAGTATTATTTTAAATTTTTTTCCACAGCAAATTTTAATCTATAGTCATCGATATTTTTCATCCAAAACTTTCTTTATGCCAGTGCCAAAAAAATTATTTATACTGTACAATTTAAATAAGTAAATAATAAAAAATACAAAACTGCAAAATATTGTTCATCACTTCAAACCATGCTAGCACAAAACATTAGTTATAAATAAAGTATTTTAACTATTAAAATATTTAAAGATGCAAGAAAATGTTGAGGACGAAAATCCAACTAAGGTTGAAACGTTTCATTGCAATTAAAATGTCGTGCACTAAGCAAAATATGTGGTGTGAATACACCCAGCCTTTCATACATTATTATTATTATTATTATTATTATTATTATTATTATTATTATTATTATTATTATTATTATTATTATTATTAGGTTGAGAATTAGTAGATAATATTTTTGGTTCATTGGTTAATGTAAGAGCATCTACATTAGAGCTGTTAGATAAACTAGTATCCGTACCCGTTCTTTGCACGAGATAAAAACATTCTAAATAGTATATTTTATATATAGAAAAAGAAAATCTTTTTGAGTAACACGTATTGAATGCAAATATAATTGAAATGATAAAAAAATATTGCTTGACAATTAATAGAAAATATTTATGACGTTTCTCACTTTAGATATAAAAATATAGTTGAACAATATTGTATGATAATCAAACTAAAATAGTTATAACGTAACGCGCATTAAATGGAAATAAATTTGAATAGGTAGAATAACAATTTGGCGGCATGCATCTAAACCAAATAAATATTATAAATCACAAAAATCATTCTAAATTTTGAAACACTTTTTTGAACACCACATTCATTGTTGGAGCTTGCTGCACTATTAGGTTTCATGTCAAAGATAGTAGCTTTAATTTCATCCAAAGTCGGGGCGCTTAAGTATTGTGTTGTCCTCATTCAAGATAAGATGAAGAATATTATCAATAAAAGAAGAATTCTCATCAATTGGTCTAGCTGAGAACATTGCTTGGAAGAGGTCAATGGCAAAATTTTGTATCTTTTGTTCATTATCACGCCAAGAGCCAGAAGAAGATTGGATCTTAGTAATCATAGAGTGTTGTCTACGTGCTTTAGCTTTGGTATAGAAGTATTTGGTGTTCTTGTCACCATGTAATAGCCAATTAACACCTGACTTCTGTTGCCTATAAGCCTCTTACCTACGAATAGTTTACAAAGTAAAGCATAAGCACATTTCAAGGCAACTCTATTAGCATCACTAGGTTGATGTTCAAACTGTACTTCCATAGGCAAAGCTTCAGACTCAGCTGCTTTAATATTATTGAAAATATTCCATAGATTATGGTCTTATTGCACTGTTTCAAACATTTCTTCAATCTTTTGAGTTTGAAGAAGAAACCATACAAACCCGTAGAGTAAGGTAAAAAGTTGCTGATTCCAGTTAGCAGTAATAGTTGGAACGAAAGTATCATGGGAGGTCCAATAGTTGAGGAATCTGAAGGATGATTTTAATCTTCGTTGATCACTAGAGCTTTGAAGAAGAATAGGGCAATGATTAGATGAGGCTTTATTCAATATATTTACTTGAATGTTGGGAAGTAAAGCAATAGCATCTTGATTAACAAGGATCCTGCCTAGCCTCTCAAACAAGTTGCCGTTAGACGAAGTGTATAACCCATCTTTAGTAGGAAAATCAACCAACCCACAATCCATAATCATATTATTGAAATCCATCGTAGCAACATTATGGGGGGTTTCCACCCAAACATTCAGCAGTAGTGCATATAGAATTAAAATCTATACCAATTATCCATGGCAAATGGATGATAGGGGCTTGTCCTCTAAGATCATTCCAAAGCTCTCTTCTGTGAACGTAATAAGACTTAGCATATTCTGCAGTAATAATAGATGTGGAGCCATTGGAAGTAAGTTTGAAAGTATGATGTTGAGGCTTATCTTCAATTATGTCAATAGAAATACTGTCTAACCAAAAAATCCAAAATTTTTGAGAGGTGCTAGCATATCCATGATGAAATCGAAATTTGCTAACATAATCATCAACTAAATTGCTAGAGATCATTTGTTCGAGAATCATTGCCAACTTTTTTTCTCCGATGACCTTGGTGCGTACCAGATATGGTTGAGTGTGTAGGCACGGGCAATGTGTGACATACGTGGATACGGAGATCTATTGGTGTCCAAGTAGTGTGATCCAAAAATTGCCATAAAAAGATTGACGTTGTCCATGGGAACGACAAAGTTCCTATACATCCAATTCTCTCTTTCTTTATACGGTAAAAGATTGAGTGCTCCCATGGCATCTACTTCACACAAGATACCCAATCAGGTTCAGAAAGAACCTGAATAATGATTTTGAAGACACTTCTCAAACTCATGAGGTCCAAATAGTGGATCCTTACAAAAGCAAGCCTGGCAAAGGTGAATATTGAGCCATGAGCACCGAAAAGGAGAATGAGAGACTCCAAGCAGGGCTCAGGCTGTGGAGTTGCCACCAACACCTATACAGCTAGGGAAATACAAAAAAGCTGCAACTACATTTAATTTGAATGGCCAAAACGTCAGCCGCCGTTGGCATGCATCATTAATTCTTACACACTACAAGAAGCGTGTGATGTTTCATTTTCCAAGGCTACCAACTCCAATGGATAGAAAACGTTCTAACTTTCACATTTTATACAACATTCCCGGGCAACAGCTTCAAAGTGCAAATCATCGCCACTAAGTATCTGGATCACTTGGACTTGGGAAGATTGGGATATGAGCAACTTTGTGCAACCTTGTGCACACTTGGGAGACTCATTCGAATTTATAAAGCTTTCCCCCACTTCGCATGCCTCAACAAAAGAATTTTCGCTATTCAGCACAACTTGAAATACTTGAAAGACTCTATCCCAGTCCATCCAGAGCCAGTTTTGTCTTGAGGTGAGCGAGATCGTCGCCTCAAGCGTAAAACCGGAAAAGGGCAACCTTTTTTGTGTTTTTCTTTTTTCATGCGTAGTGATTTTGTATATATTGACAAACGACAACATAAATAAAGAATTGTAAGACTGCCGCGGTAGTTACTATTAAGCGTGTTTTTCTAATCATGTACCACCCGAGTTCAAATCCCATCTATTGCATCTTTCATGCCTGTTATTACTCTCTATTTAAATTTTGTATATCTATTCCTTCAAAAACTTGAAAAAATTGTAAAATTATATTAATTACTTGATATTTAGCATCATATAAAAGTTTGTAATGCCTGGAAATAAAATTTTCCATATCTCGTTCTTGTATATTCTAACATATTCCTAAATTTCATACTATCAAATAAAATATTCCAAACAATTGAATCTTGTTATTTAAGAACATAAATAAACTATAAAAAATTTGAAAAATGACCTATTATTGTGCATTTTTCTAATGGTAAAAATATTCTCTTATCAATATAATTGGTCTGAATTCGACTTCTCATCTTCAACCACACATCTTACTAAAATAAATAATAAAAAATATTCAAAATAGAACGTATAAACTTCATGAATCATGACAATAATTTAACAACAAAAATATAAGTTTTATACATATTAATAATATTATATATGAACTATTTTCAAAAACAAAATATCACATATGGACAAAATTTCGTAGACTAAAGATATCAGATAATACTTGGTGAATTTTAAATTTCATTTTAGAATTTTGAGTTGTATCGGTAAAAAAAGATAAAATATATATTGAATTTTTTATTAATGTTTTTCCTTCTTTTAGCAAAAAAGGAAATACTATTAATTTTCGAAATTTTTATTAGATTATAATGTGAAATGTGGTGTTATAGGATTTTTATTATTAATAATTTATTTTTGTTATAAAACTATAGAAAAGTAGAGAGAGTTTAGAGAGAATGAATTCTATAGAAATCTAAGGGGTAAATTTTATTAACAACTGCTCTATTTATGAACTTCGAGCCAGCATAATCAGAATTACATAATTTCATCAAGGGTATAATAGTCATTCACATAAATAAAATATAATAAAATAATCCCTCATTCCCTCATTAATACATATAATATTCATATACATATAATATTCATAATGCACTCTTGAATGACTATTTGTGAAATTATCTTCTAAACTCGATTATAGAAAACTTGGAGTGGTTATGTAGTGTTTGCCAAAATATTGCTCCCCCTCATTTCTATCAACAAGATAGGAGTATTAGGTACCTCGTTAAAACCTTGCAGAAACCCTATGGGATAAAACACCGGACGAAGGAAAAGAGTACACGCAAAATGCTCCTCATCAATGTAATATCACTTGATATCTTTAAATCTTCGCAACAATATATGTACCAATCCTTCAAATGTTGCGTTGGCAATGCTTTCGTCAATAGATCCAAGATTATCCTTGGAACGAATTTGTTGTACATCAATTTCATTATTCTTATCAAGTTCATGAGTGAAAAAGAACTTTGGTGAAATGTGTTTCAGTCGCCTTTAATGTATCCATCCTTTAGTTGAGTTATGCAATTTGTATTGTCCTCATACATAATGATTGGATTGGTTGTAATAGGATAAACCACACTCTTTTCGAATATGTTGTATCATTGATTTCAACCATACGATTCTCGACTTGCTTCATATATTGCTAATAATTCGCATGGTTTGAAGACGTGGTCAGAGTGTTTGCTTGATCGACCGCCATGATATTGCAGCCTCCGCATGTAAATAGATAACCTGCTTGAGATTTTGCTCTATGTGGATCGAATAAATATCCTGCATCAAGATAACCAACTAATTCAGATTTAGTTTTGTTTGAGTAAAAATAGGCCCATATCAACTGTCTCGAAGGTAGCAGAACACATGTTTGATTCCATTCCAGGTGCCTCTGTGTTGGAAGTAACTATATCTTGCCAATAGATTTACCGCAAAGATATATACGGTCTTGTATTATTAGCAAAGATATAATAGCACCTATTGTACTAAGATATGATGTACGTCAGACCAAGCACAATTTCATTTTCTCTCGAGGTCTAAAAGGATCCTTTTTTCACATCAAGAGACCTAACACTCATTGGGGTACTTAGTGGGTGTGCTTTATCCATATAAAATCGCTTAAGGACCTTTTTCTGTCAGATATGTAGACGGTGTAAGAATATCCCATCTTTTAAATGTTCAATTTGCAAGCTAAGGCAAAACTTAGTTCTTCCAAGATCTTTCATCTCGACTCGCTTAAATAATCAACTGCTTTTGGAATCTCTTCATTTGTCCCGATAATGTTTAGATCATCTACATATACAAAGAATAATGACAAATCCTAAATTGACCTTTTTATAAAGACGCATGGACATATATGATTGCTTTTGTATCCTTCTTTCAGAAGATATTCACTTTAGCGATTATACCACATACGCCTGCATTGTTTCAATCCATATAATGATCTCTCGAGTTTTATCGAATAAATTTCACGATCATTCAATTATGTGCTTCATGCAATCTCAGTCCTTCAGGGAGTTTCATATAGATATCATTGTCGATTATGCCATATAAGTAGGCAGTAACTACATCCATTAGCCTCATATTAAGCTTCTCATGTGCAGTTAAACCGACAAGATATCGAAAGTAATTGCATCCATTACAGGGAGTATGTTTCTTCATAGTCAATTCCCTGCCTTTCGCGAAAATCCTCGTGCAACCAATCGTGCTGTGCTTATATCTCACTACTATTCTTCTCATTTCGTTTTTCGAATACCCATTTATACCTCTGGTTTGATTCCTTTGGTGTTTGCATTATAGGTCCGAAAACATTACGTTTTTCTAACGAATCTAGTTCTGCTTGAATGGCCTCTTTCCATTTTAACCAATCATCTCTTCGTCGACATTCATCAACAGATTGTGGTTCAATATCTTCAACTTCATTGATTATATCAAGTGCTACATTATATGCAAATGCATTATTGATTTATCGTTCCTTTTCTATTCCATCTCCTTTTGTGAAAGCATAGTTCATAGAGATTTCATCGTTAATTTCATCATTTTCGTGAACCTTCTCAGAGAGGTTCTTGCTCGATTGCATCTAATGATTCATTTATATCTTCTCGCTTCCCCATCGCAATTATTTTGAGCATTTGCTCTCCTCTTTTTTCTCGAGGATTTTGTCTTTTGATCCGATGGGCCTTCCACGCTTTAATTTTATTCTTGATTCATTTGCGATTTCAGCTTGTTTTGGAATCTCATTGTGATAGGAGTATTCTCAATCGAATATGTGACTTGGTTATTCCTTTAGCTCAGAAAGCTTCCTCGCAATCGATCTCTTTGCTCCTTGTAAGTAAATTATCTTTTGAACTTCTTGCTCGCATGTCCCGGTCAAGGCGAGGATCTAGGGACGGATAATGTTGTAGTATTCTATGTCACTTCCTTTTCCAACCTTTTATATGTCACTTCCTTCTCCAACTTTTTATCTTCTCCCTAAAGGTGTGGGAATACTGTTTCATCAAATCGACAATCGGCAAACGTGCATTAAAAATATTTCTGTTTTGGGTTCAAGATATTTAATTATAGATGGAGATTCAAAACCAATATATATTCCCAATCTTCTTTGAGGTCCCATCTTAGTACTGTGGGAGGAGTAATGGGTACATATCTTTGCGACAACCAAATATTTTCAAATGAGAAACATTAGGCTCCTTTTTCGATACCAATTGTAATGGGAGAATTGATTATTGGACGTTGGTCTTAACCTGACAAGTTCCGCTACATGTAAAATAGCATATCCCCATGCGAAATTGGGAGTTTTGTCCTCATGAGTAATGGTCTAGCAATTAGTTGGAGGTTTTTAATAAATGATTCAGCTAGACCATTTTGAGTATGAACATAGGGAATCTGGATGTTCAACTTTTATTCCAATTGACATACAATAATCATTAAAAGCATGTGATGTAAATTCACTAGCATTATCCAAATGGATTGTTTTGATTGGATAACTGGAAAATGTGTCAGAACCTTATAATTTGTGCGAGCAATCTCACAAATGCCATATTTCGAGTGGATAACAAGCATACATGGGACCATTTTGTGGAGGCATCTATTAAAACCATAAAATATCTGAATGGTCCGTAGCGATGAATAGGTCCACATATATCACCTTGTATCCGCCTAAATGTTGGAGATTCATTTCGACTTTAACTAGTGATGGTCTACATAATCAATTTTCCCTGAGAACATACAAAGACACTTCTAAAATTCACTAGATTGGAGAATCTTTTTGACTTTTCGTAGAATGTCCGCTTGAATTTTCAATTATTCTCCTCATCATTGTCGAGCAGATGACTCCAAACTATCATGCCAAATATTAAAATCGGTTGATTTTCAATCTTCCGCTAGATGTAACATGTACTTCAATTGTACTAATATTGGTATAGTACACTAAGAGTATGCGGGCATTTTTCTAGCACATGTTTCCTTTTGGAAATCATAGTAGTTATATATAGATATTCATTATTTTTCTTTGCCGCTCTAATATGGTATCCATTACCCGTGATATCTTTAAAACTCAATAGATTCCTTTTTGATTTAGGGGCTAACAAGGCATTATTGATAATAATTTGTGTTCCCCCTTTCAATATGACATTTGCTCTTCAGAGCCTTCAATAATTGTCTTAACCTGACATCAGTATTACATCATTCTTCATCGTGGTCAAGTTCGCAAAATACTTTTTATTTCTTAATATGGATTATTGTAGAAGCACTATCTCGCTAAATGTGTATTTCTTCATCCATGACTTTGGAGTCACTCAAAAGGCTACCAATATTTTCCTTCAAAAGAAATAATTAATTTTAGAATGAAGTATTTTATTTATATAAAATTAGAACATAATATTTTACAAACATACACATCCACACTACCACACACATATTATACATCATTATTTATTACACAAACTCACAATACACATTATTATCTTTCATACAAATACAGATAGAAACTACAACTATTATAATATTGTAAAGAAATATCAATTCTCATTTGGTTCAGAAAATCAGAATCTCAAGATGTGTCGCTATTGATGGCTCCAAGAGTGGAATTTCTTCCTTATATGAGAAATTGGTCTCAATATTATTTCCTTTCTCCCTTTTTAGATGCTTGATATAAATCAACAAGGTGTTTAGCGATTAATGACTTTGCCCAAAGTGACCTTTCATACGCATCTATGGCACGAATTATCCTGGCTCCTTGTTGATTCATTCACATTTCTCTTATAGAGATTTCCCCTTCTTTCACCATATTCATTCACATTTCTTTTGTAGAGATTTCCCCTTCTTTTTCACCATGATTATTTGCCTTCTTGAATTTTGGGAAATTTTCATAACCACTTTTATGCCATGAAAAATTTCGTCTCGACCACTACGCCTCGACTCGGCCTCAGTATTGCCAAAATTGTATCCTCGCCTATTGTATCTCTTGTCCACGCTTTGTAGACGCTATGTTGTTTACTTGTGTATTGGTAAAGATCCCTGGACGAGATTCATGATTTTTCAATAACAACTCGTTATTCGTTCGAAGCTACAAGTAAGCAAGATATCAACTCAATATTTTTAAAGCCCCGTTCCCTATATTGTTGTTGCAAGACTACATTTGAGGCATGAAAAGTAGAGAATGTTTTCTCTAACATATCATCATCCGTAATTGTTTCTCCGCATAATTTTAATGTAGAAGTGATTTTGGAACATTGCGGAGTTATATTCATTCACTGATTTAAAATCTTGCAACCTTAAATGTAACCAATCAAACGAGCTTGGGGAGGATTACAGCTCGTGATCATATCTTTCTTTTTAAATTTTCCCGAGTTCAAGGATCTTCAATCAGAAGATATTCATTTTTTAATGCTTCATCAAGATGATGACGAATAAAGATCATAGCATTTGCCTTGTCCTTTTTCGATGTTTCATTTCCTTCTTTAATTGTATATCCGAGGCCTTTGGCATTTAAATGCATTTTGGCATCAAGAATCCATGATAGATAATTCTTTCCAAGAATATCGAGTGCCAGAAACTCTAACTTTGTAATATTTGATGCCATACTATAAAATAATTAAAAATAAGTTAGAACATCAATTAACTAGATAAAAATTATTGTTATTATATTAACTAACTAGACAAAATAATTGCCATTATATATTTGATTACTCTTAAAAAGTAGGTTGATATAATATTGTTTAGTAATAATTAATAAAAGTAGGATAGATTAATAGTGATTTTGAAGAAGAAAAATATTTTCTTATTTATCATTTTGTATGATTAATTATTTATTAATCATGTAGTATTATGCTTGTTAGAATACCATATTAGATACATGTAATAAAATGTAACACAAATAGTATAGTCTCAATTAATTTAATTAATATAAACTGTATAAATAGTTAAACCTCCACTAGGTGGCAATGCCTCCTTTGAGTGTAGTAAATAAGTAGTACGTAAAGATGTAATTAATTGATATAAACTGCATAAATAGTTAAACCTCCACTAGGTGGCAATGCCTCCTTTGGAGTGTGGTAAATATTAATACAAAAATGTAACACAAATAATATAGTCTCAATTAATTTAATTAATATAAACTGTGATAAATAGTTAAACCTCCACTAGGTGGCAATGCCTCCTTTGAGTGTGGTAAATATTAGTACAAAAAGATGTAGAATTCATGCAACTACCCAATTTATGATAGTTGTACTTATCACAAAATGGGTATGTCAATATTTGAATTGTAAGATAATTAAACTATTTGATAACTTAGTCAATGCTTAGTAATTCATAAATAAATTCTTCATCAATAAAGAATCTCTTAGACTGTCCCTCATGGTGGTAAAACTATTTATCTAATATAAAGAGTGTGGATATTTTTCATTTGGTGGTTAATCCCACCATTTGAAGTAAATTATAAGGATTTCTATGAACCAATACGCACTGTGTTCGTAATGAATTGTTATATTACCGCTTGGTTGGGTATATATTCACGGTGAGAAAGCATCTGCTTGTCTACTTTAGAGAGAATGGAGTAGAGAGAGAATTTGTAGAAAATTGAGTATTTCAAATTGTAATAATCCGCTTTCTCGATAAGATCATCTATAAGATGCAATCTGTAGAGCATACTTCTTTTCATATTACTTAAGGGTTAGAGAATCGTGCTGATAACGTGTTATAAAACTATAGAAAAGTAGAGAGAGTTTAGAGAGAATGAATTCTATAGACATCTAAGGGGTAAATTTTATTAACAACTGAAGCCCTATTTATAGGGAAACTTCGAATGGTACAATCGTAATTACATAATTTCATCAAGGGTATAATAGTCATTCACATAAATAAAATATAATAAAATCATCCCCTCATTCCCCTCATTAATACATATAATATTCATATACATATAATATTCATAACAATTTTTAGTTAATTATTAATTTTTGTGAAACATTTATAAATTTTGGTAATTATTACAAAGGCTGCATTTTATGATGTTCGCTTCAGGCCCCAAGAATCATAGGACCGGCACTGAGTCCATCTACATCAAATCTGGGGGACTTATCCCCTCCCCCGTTGACCTTTGCACTTTGCTTAGCACTCTTGAAGGATCATAGCTCGCAAGGCTCTGCCTATTTTGGCCTAACTTCATGAGACTTTCCCTTACCGCTGAAGCACTTTTGCTCCTTGTTCTCTCAAGGCTCCCACCTCATCAAATACCAACAGATTCCCTACTTGGTAGCATCTTAGCATCTCATTACGCGATGGCCAAAAAATACAAGCTCTTACGCTAGGGAACTAAGAACCTCTTGATCAACATAAATGAGGACGAAGGACGTAGGAGACTCATTTTATCTATGGATTTCTGTCCTCTAGATAACGGCTAACTTAGCTTTAATTGGTCGTGTGGCACGTGGGGTAGACCCTCGAAATTGGTGAAGCAACATGCCAGTTGGGCTGATGACTCGACTTGTCACATGGAGCACCTCATTGTGACGCGTGAACTACCTTCCCGGTGTAGCTTTGCTTTCCTTAATTACTTCAGGTGCAATCTCCTAATTCAAAAAGGATTATAGCAAGGAAAGGAATATTATGGCCACCCAATCCTAGGGGATCAAGTCACAATCTTTGAGGATATCTAGAAAGATTCGAAGTCTCAACATGGGAATAATTCTTCTCCAAGACATTTCCTTCTATGCCTCAAACCCCTAGCTTATGGCATTCTTTATATAAAAGAAGGTAGCTCATAGATGAGTGGTATGCAAGTCTAACACTTTTAATTCTTGTAATCTTTTACCACGTGCCACTACTTACTCTTCTCAAATCCTATCCCATTACCTCATAAAGCACCATCTATATAATTTCTATAACCTTAATAAATTACTTTTCTGTCTTCACCTACAGTAACTTGACCATCTGAATGCCAACGAGTGACGATCCCTTTTTCTATGGTGACCTTGGTGCCTAACGATTGTGGTTGAGTGCGCAGGCACAGGTAACATGGGGTAGGCATGGATTGGGAGATCTGTTGGCGTTCAAGGTAGTGTGATCCAGAAATAGCCAGCAACAAATTTAAATGCCTTTGTTTTATTGGCGAATCTTCACAACAAGTGAAGGAATTAGGCTCTTCATGCGTTGTGTTAAAAATTTTTCCAATACTTTTCTCAAGGAAGTGACATTCCGATCAAATATGCCCAAAACTCTTACACTCCTAGCATCCAATTCGCTTATATTTCTTTTGAGGCTTTCCTTGAGGTTTTTTGTTTTTTCCAAGCATTCTTTTAAATCTAGTAACAAAATAATTACCCTTATTATCATTCAAACTCCCAGCCATGTACCTTAGAAAATCTCTATTTGTATTAGACCAACTAGGCATAACAATAGAAAACGAAGCATAACACAACAAGTAAAAAGATAGACAAGCAAACATTTTTTTTATCATTTACTCAAATAATAAAAAAAAACTGGGCCAATTAAATTTAGGCTCTGATATCAACTGAAAAATCATGTGCAGCAGCTACCCAATCAAATTTTGATTAAATTACTATCAATTAATCATCATTTCAGATACAATAAACAATTAAAGTGATGTAGCAACAATAAATTAACACTAATATGATGAGGGAGGAAAACCTGTTGAAGAATTCTTCTAAGGCTAAAAGTGTTGGACGAACTCGCCATGAAAATCAACTAAAAAAGTTTAGTACTTAAGGACGGTCAACGCTAACTTAGCTTGACTCTCAGCTTGTAAACCCGACGAACCTCATCATGTTGTGTGTATCATACCCTTTGAGACTCTGGCACCTTTTCCTCACAAGTAGATCTTCAACCTTTGCTAGAACTCTAGCTACCTTGCATCAAATTTGGTGGCATGTCACAATGCATCAAATAATTAAATTTACTTCCTTGGTTTTAAAATAAATATAGTAGTGGGAGTAAGGGTCGAACCCATAGAGAATGGTGTTTTACTTAGTTGTTGAAGCAATCGAGTGATGCGGGGTTTGGTTAAAAAAGAAATTAAACATAAACAATTAATGATAAAAAGAACAAATACGAGATTGAGAAAATCAATAAGAGAAAAACTTAGTTCTCGGGTTTGGTTGTGTCGCCAACTATTGCGAATCTTTCTCTTGTAACTTGTTTTTATTTCTATTCAACTTATCAACCCTAGACAACCAACAATCTCTGATTATCAAAATCCTTCCTTAGGCATATTAATTCAAAACAAACTCTTTGAATTAATATCTAGCTAATGGACAATTCTAAACAAGCTCTTAAGATTTAATGCACCACTAGTATGAAGATATAGAAGAATAGGTTGAATTAGGCAATTAATGACACAAACTCGAATGAACTTAACCTAAGTTCATTTGTTATTAAATCTATGCGAGATTTAATTGGTACTAAGAATCAGAGTCTAGCACAATTAGGGATCAAAGATCTATTCTAGTGCATAACATGAATTCAGAAATTAAATAATCCAACTGGTCAAATTGAATCAATCAACCTATTAAATTCAGATCTGGCTTAAAATAATAACAAATCAACAAATTAAATTTAAAAGGAATAGATACAACATTGGTCAAGTTGGGAAAAGAAATATAAAGTGGAACGACACAACTTCCCCCTTGAACTAGATATATAAACTTAGCCGCTCATGTTGGTGATGGATTCTTAAGTTTTGGGTTTTGAATTCATTTTCTTGTATTTTTTTGTGTTGAAATCCTCCAATTGATTGCTTATTTTCTTTATAACTTGTTATAAAACTTTCTTCTCTTGTTGCGTTGCTTGTATTTCTATTTATAAGCTGAATTTCATCCACAAGAAGTCTAAAAATCATTCCAAAAATAGAATTTCGGCCAAAACAAGATTTCTCCCCGTAAATAGGGTTACGATCGTAACTCACACTCTGAACGAAATAAGCTAGCCTATATTTGGCGGTTACTGCCGTAACTAGGCCTCTGAAACTTTTTACTTGTGGCTTCGGTTGGATGGTTGCGACTGTAACTATTATGGGTTATGGCCGCAACTTGTTTGCAACCCAGGCCCTTCAACTTTCACTTTTGTCCATTTTGGCCCCCGATTCCCATATTTTTGTGCTTTTTGGTCATTTTCGCTTCTTTTCAATTATTTTCGATCTTAACACCAAAAACAATATAAACACATAAAACGATACATTTATATAAATGTAATACGGATAAAAACATGACAATTTGGAGATCATTTAAGTGCTTTTGAAGGACTTATCAAATCCCCCCATATTTAAAACATTGTTTGTGCTCGAACAATGACACAAAATAAATAAATAAATAAAACACAAGAACAACGTAAACATTAAATTCACAATCCACTTCTCTAAGCACAAAATTTTCCCTGCATAACCAAAGTGTGCTAGTGTGTGCTAGAGGTGCAATTTCAATCCCCTCCGAACATACAAGGCAATCAATATATCCCCGGTGCGATCCCTTTCCCACTGTGGTCTATATCCACTCACAACTCATAGATTTTCTCTTCATAATCATGCATAGGCTCCTACAAGGGTGTTAGTTTCACCAAGATCGATAAAGTGTTATCAAAATAGTGTGAGATATCCACAGTGAGCAATTTACCAGCATTACATCCCCTGCCTCAAGTAAAAAAGATTAGTACCCAAACTGTGCAATTCAAACCACTCATAAGCACATGTAATGGGAGAATACCTTCACAAAGTTTTCACTTAATTCACTCAAAAGTGTTTAAGGGTATGATTTTCACTCAATTCACTGCATGCATAATTCATTACCGCAAACTGCCAATATGTCAAAATTGGAGCAAACAAATACACATAAGCAAAGTAAAGGTCTTTATCGAGTTGTAACAGGGCTTCGAGTCAGGTAGGATAAAAAGGAATATTTAGGTTCAATTGGCGAAGGAATTTCACAAGCCAACATACATTCAATGCTACACTTTCCTTGACTTTTCACATCATCCTTCTCAATCCTTATTCTCAACTCTTCTTTTTTTTCTTTTTCTTCTTTTTTTTTTTGGATTTTTAATTTTTGTTTCTTTTTGCAATTCTAACTCAAGCTTCTTTTTCCTTCAATCTCATTCCCACCACAATAGAACGGTCTCTTCACATCACAAAATATTTCACTACATATCTTTCGACCATTCAAACAATTTTTGAAATAAGCTTGTGAATCACTTCTGTAAAGGCTCAAAACAAAGATAATATCAAAGAAAGGGTATATATTACATGTAATATGGCTTAAATTTCAATAAAAGGAAAAGGCTCAAAGGGGACTCTATTGCCCTTTTTAGAAAGCTAAACTTAGCCATCCTAGTACCTTTACTTCATTTTTCATTTGAGTAAAGAAGTTGCAATAGTATGTACACAAAAACAAATCTGAAAAGAGATTAACCAAGCAGGACACACATCAAAGAAATAAGAGCTATGATGTGTAAAACATGCTCAAAAGCTCACAAATTATGGTCCATGTGTATTATTCCCATGCATTTATGAAGTATAGGTCATTGTTCAGTCATGGTTCCAAACTCTCATTCTATAAGCAAAGGATATCATACTAGAAAATTCAAACCTTAGATACTCACACTACCTTGCTCACATCTAAAAAAATCTGGCTACTCTGGGCAATTATAAGAGGATCTTTATCCTTTTTTTTCAGTTTAGGAGAACTAAGGCTCTAAATTTTCAACTATACCCAATTTTTCAGAGCTGTTCAAAAATTACTAGAAAACTTCTCTACATGCTCATTTTTATCCAGTTATGTAGGTATAAAGGCTCAAAAATTTTAAAAATGGGACTTTTCCCATCACATAAACAAATAACACCACACAACTTGACATAGTACGAAATATATTACACAAAATATAAAAACAGAAAAAAGCAGGACGATAAAGAATGGACAAAAGGACTTCTTCCCCCACACTTAATTTCCACATTATCCTCAATATGGAACTATGCATAATAAAACAAGAAGGGGATTAAGAACTCTATGGGGGTTTATGGAGTGCACAGATTGTATGTGCTATGGTGCTATGCTAGCACCTTTCCATTTCATTGTGCCTCGTATAAAATACTTAAAACAAAATGTGTGTCAATTCCAAAGACCATATGCAAAATACAAATAAAGTAAACGTGCTAAAAATAAAAACAAAATGCAAATGAGAGACTAGGGCCTATTTCCCTCTCGGGTTGCCTCCCGTGAAGCGCCTTTGTTTGATGTCGTAGCCTCGATCAACTCTCCCTTTTTTGGTAGGGTTTCGCACTACATCGTATCTAAACTTTTTTCTTGATAGCTTCTTCGAAAGACTTGATTTCTTGGAGGTCCACCTTGAATTTCTTGCCCAACTTTTGCTTTGAAGTCCCATAACATCTTATCTTCAGATGGGCCATTGTGCATTGGCTCAATCTTATGTGGCGCACTGTCTCTACAACTTAACTTGCACATTTCTTGCACAAAAAGATTAGTTGAGTCAATTGCAAAAATAGAGCTGGCATTATTGGGGCAAAGTGAACCATAAAAAATACTAAAATGTGGTTTCTTTCCATCGAATTCTATGGATACTGTACCCTCGTAAACATCTATCTTAGTGCGAGAGGTATAAAGAAATGGTCATCCTAACAAGATAGGTGTGGGATAAGGGGAGTGTTCATCAGCCATATCAAACACGTAAAAATTAAGGGAATACTAAACCATTTATTTGAACTAGCACATTTTCTAATGCTCCATCGGGTAGGCATTAGTTGTACGATGACATGTGGGCGTGTTGTCGCAGTACGCCAAAATTTATTTTATTTCCTTACTCGGTTTCAAAACTACAAATTAATATAGAAGTGGTAAGTAAGGGTCGAACCCAAGAGGAACGGTGTTTAATCTAGTTGTTCTTATCAATTAATCTAGAAAGGGGGTTTTGTGAAGTTGGATGAAATTCGAAAATAAAATGACAAAATAAAACAGATGAAAATGAAACAATTGAAGATATATCTAGTTCTCGGGTTCGGTTGTGTCAACATCTTGTGTTTATCTTTCCCATGCAACATGTACTATCCCTTCTTCAATTTATCAACTCCAATTAATCAATACGATCGATTAACGAATTCTTCCTTAAGTGTATTAAATTAAAGTGAGTTTTTAACTTAACGTCTAGCTATTGGATAATCCTAAACAAGTTCTTAGGATTTAATGCAACGCTAGTGTGAAATGAACAAGAAGAATGAGTTGAATTAGATGATCAATTTCACAAACTTGAATTAATACATCTAAGTTGATTTATTAACAAATATGCACGACATTCGTTTGCTCTGTGGATTGGAATCTAGTGACAATTACGGATCAAAAGTTCCAATCCTAGCACATAACTTGAACTTAAAGATTAATTGATTCAATTGGCCAAAGTGAATGCAATAATCACATAAATTCAAAACGGGTTTAAAAGCATAACAAATCAACAAATTGAAGTAGAGGAATAGATAAAGCGTTAGCAAAGAGTTAGAAAAGACAACAACATGATAATTGAACACAACGTCCCCTCGAACTAGATAGAGAAGTCTAACTACTCATATTAGTGGGTATCACCCTTTGCTATATGATAGATTATACTTCACTATCTCAAGTAATATATACAAACTATAGAAATCACGTAAATAATGCTAAGAATTAAATAGAAGTTTAACTACTCATATATGGGTTAAATACTTATAGCAGTAACGCCAGTGTATCACCTCTGCAATATATAAGAAATTATCTTTCTCAAACATGAAAAATAAAAGAAGAAGAGAAATTAGTGAAGAAATGCTCGCTAATCATATTCATGCGTCGAAGTATCGTCGATTGATTAATCGAACCTAAATTTAGGTTTTTACTTCATGAATATAAAAACTAAGAGCTTCAAGCTAGAACTAAGAACAAATGATGAAGAGAATTTTATTGATGAGAAAATTGGAGAGAATCACAAGCTAATTCTCTCTACAAAGTTGTGTGATTCAAGCTTGGAAATGCCTCTATTTATAGGCAAAATATTACACCAAAAAATATTAAAAAAATCATAAAAGTCTTCCTTCATGAGTCTATTGTGGTGTGCTCAAGTTGTTTTATCTCTAAGAAGTCAAGAAAATACCAAAAACACGCTTTTATGGTAGGTGGAGTCCATTGGTCAAAATCTGCAATGGTGTCGAGCGTGACTCGAGTCACCACACGACTCGAGTCACGCCGCGATTCGCCTAGTCACCGCCTAATCCGGGAGGCCAGGGACGGTTGGCGTGACTCGATCACTTGCGGCGGTGATCGAGCATGATCGGGCGTGACTCGAGTCACTTGCGGCCGACTTCGATCACGTCTGGCGGTGACTCGAGTCACCCGAGTCACCCAGAAATTGCACACCAAGTCCCTCAACTTTTGAATGTTGTTCATTTTGATCCTTGACAAATTGCATTGTGGTCCTCCAACTTTTTGAAACGTTTCACTTTGGTCTCCCGAATTTTGAAAAGTTGCAGTTTGGTCCCCAACAGTTTGGCTTTGACGCTTTTAGTCCTTTTTCTTCAAATGGCCATAACTTTCACTAGGAAACTCCGATTTGAGGTCCGGAAAGAGTTTGGGAATCCTCTTTTGATGTTCTCCGACTTTGGCACAAGAAAAATTGTAAAAACAACTTTTCATAAAATTACATCGGAGGTCCTCCATCTTTGATTCGCTTGCCTTTTGGTCCCGGAAGTTTCCTGCTTTCATTCAATTTTCATCTTTTTTGACTCCTTTTGATTCTTTGTGACCCTAAACACCACAATAAAGGAAAAACACATAAAACAGAACATATAACACTAATAAAACACACAAATACATAAAATAGAAGAGTTATTTAAGTGCTTTTCTAGCACTTATCAAACTCCCCACACTTAGGTATTGTTCCCTCGAACAACAGCCATCTGACACAAAACAACACAAGGATTTTACATGAGATAAACAACTTTAAACATTGAAATCCTTCTACAGATAGTGACTTGCTTAATCAACATTCTCAGAACCATGAAAATTTCACTTCTTCTCAAATGCACAATGGCTTGTGAGTGTGTGCATTTAAGGTTATCATCTCATCACTAATCGAACCAAATGAAAGCTTACGATGTTCTATCCAAATCGACCGAAGTGGTCAAATATTTCCTTTCATCTCTCGTGATCCCACTCTTATTTTACAATGATTCCCATGGATCCTAAAATTACTCGATTCTCCAAAATCATCAAGCTATTGTACCGCAAAGAAAAAAAAGGGCATGGCGGTGTTTTATATAAATATGTCTTCAATTTAAAGAGTGTTTAGATTGGGCACTTTAAACCACTGAGGGAATTTATTTATCTAGCTTCACACTTGGATAGCTATCACATTTCTTGTTTTTTTTTTATGTTTTTTTTATGTTTTTTTTTTCTTTTCATTTTTTTTTGATGAAGAAGAAGAAGAAGAAGAAGAGTTTTGCAATTTTCTTTTCAGCTTTTACCCCACAGGTAGCTTTCACACTACCCCTTTCATTGGAGGCAGCCTTCTTCGCCCATTTGAGGTGACGGCTTCACACTCTGAGGTAGGTAGCTCTTTCCTGTGGTCCCTCTCCTTATTTCGAACATAAAAGTAAAATTCATTCTCAGCATAGGTCAATGCTTTTTTCCAAACTTTTTAAACTTTGTCAATAAAAGACACATTCACAAAAAACAGATACCATGCGATTATAACTCCGCCTTGCTAACAATTAATGTTTCCAGGTTTCTTTGAGCAGGACGAATGGATAGAAAAAAGAAAAGAAAAAAAGTTAGTTTACTATGGTCTAGAAAGTTTTAAAAAAAAATCAACATTTTCAACCTTCAATTTGTGTTCCAGAGAATGATAGTAAATTACCTTATAAACGTGCTCAGGTAATTTAGCCAGCTATGCATAGAGAAGAACAGAACACAACAAATTGATTTTTTTTTTCGGGATCCTGCAGTTTTAGCTAAATCACGCAAATGAAGCTCAATCATATTCAAAAGTTGCTATTTCATGCAAAATTGTAGACACAAAAAAAAACACACAAGCAGATCACAATATGCCACTCCCCCACACTTAAATTCTACATTGTCCCCAATGTAGAAATATAAATACCATGTAAAAGAAAAGAAATGGAAACTCCCCTATGGTAAGCCATGAGCCGTAGCCGCCATAGGTTGTCGACTTTGCACACTAAAAACTGATACAAGAACACAAAAAAAAACAATTAAAAATAACAATATGTACACGTAGTTGTGATTGTGGCTCACATCTTCCTCTGGTTTCACGTCCGTAAGCGGCTTAAACGCCTTCTATGAGTCGGGATAGGCTTCCCATCCGGTTTTCTTATAGGCGGCAAGCGAGGTCTTTTAAAGTCAGATTTCCAAGACTATATCGTTATCGTTCCTTTTTAAATTCACTCCACATATTGAGAAGTTCGATTTGCACCATTCCACTAGGATGCGTCTCAAGAGTTTGCTGGATATCATCCAAAGACTCCTTACTCATGCCATCCTTAATGAAATGTATTTTATCTTCTCGATTTGTGGACACAAATCAATGGAGCAGTTACGAGTTGTAGGTCCATCGAGTGCATTTATAAGGCCATCTAGCACATTTATAGCACACATTCATTCTTTTTGCTCTTCGTTTCTTGGCAAAATTACTTTTGCCTAACCCTGGTGCATATTTAGTACTTAAAGCTGGCATTTCACCTCCTAATCGGACCTTTGCTTCAATCAACCAACGAATGTCCTCAGGCATTTCCTTTTCCATCAACATTTTTAACCGTCCCACTCTAGAATAGTAAATCTCTTTCAAAGCATTCAAAGCGTTGTGGATAATACTTGTGGATTTTGGAAAGTTTGGTATCCATTGAAAATGCAAGAGTTTTGAAGAAGTAGAAGAAAATAGAATGCTTAGGTTGCCTCCTAAGTAGCGCCTTTGTTTATAGTCGTTGGCTCGACTATAAATTTTTTTTTTTTTTTAGTTACGTAACACACGAAAGAAAAAGAAACACTGAAGTAATAAAATTAAAACCACCAAAATCAATAAGCATAGTAGATTATCACACTCTTCCATATTTTCAAAGATACTGAAGAAGGAAAAAAAATAAGAAAATTTGAATTACATAATCAATTAATATTAAGAAAAGACATATATATACAAAAATATCACACACGTCCATACTATAAGAAAAACAAAATAAATAGAAAGAAGAAGAAGACGGTGAAGAAGAAAGAAATTACCTAATCAACTTTGCTAGAAAAAGTACTCACTTGAAAATGAAGATTGTGGTTGTGATTTGGTGGAGAACGATCACGATTTATAGCAAAGTGAGCCTTTGTTTCAGCGACAACCATGCATGTAGAGTGTCTTTGGAAAGAAATGCGTTGGGAGGAGTATCCAAGAAAACGCGTTGACAAATTGTTCATTATCAATAATTAATCCTCACACGTTATCCGTAACTATTGCTAATTGCCGATTTGTGCGCCATCATGTCTCGTCCCAATTAATTGAATCCCAAGATATCTTCTTCTTACAGTTTCAAAGTAATATCTCTCTCAGTACGATAGATAAAAAGTTGAGAAATAAAAACAAAAACAACAAAAATTCAAAAGAAAAATAAAAAATAAGAGAAAATGCTTGGGTTGCCTCCCAAGAAGCGCTTTTGTTTAAAGTCGTTAGCTCGACTAAATTTGTCAAGTAGGATTCCTCAAATCCATTGCAGCTCCACTTTGTCTTCGATGGCTTCTCCGAGTGTCTTGATTTCTTAACAGTCCTTCTTGAATTCTTCTCCAAATTTTTTTGGTCTCATTTCTTTCCATGGCTTCCTTCTTCGAGATGAGGTAATTGTGCCTTGGCTCAATCTTATGTGGCATGCTAGCTTTGCAATTCAATTTATACATTTCTTTCACAAAAGGATTAGTCGAATTAATTGCAAAGACAGAAGAAGTCTTATTAGGGCGCAATGAGCCATCAAAAATATTAAAGTTCGCTTTTTCCTCATCAAATTCCATGGACAGTGTACCCTCATAGACATCAATTTTAGTGCGAGAAGTGTAAAGAAATGGACGTCCCAATATGATAGGTGTAAGGTGAGGTGAATGTTCATCAGCCATATCAAGCACGTAAAAATCAGCAGGGAAAACTAAGCCATTTATTTTGACTAGCACATCTTCTATCACTCCATCCGGGTATGCATTGGTACGATCAGCTAGTTGCACAATTACGTGAGTTTCTTTTAGTTTTCCTAGATTTAGTGAAGCATACAAGGATCTAGGCATGACATTTATGGATGCTCCTAAATCTATAAGTGCTTTATCAATATGGTGATTGCCGATGGTGCATGGGACAGTGAACATACCAGGGTCTTTGTATTTTGGAGGCAACTTCTTACGGAATACCTGAAGCAGTTTCTCCCATTTTGATCATTTCATTTCCCTTCAATTTCCTCTTGTTAGTGCAAAGATCTTTCAAAAACTTAGCATAGCGTGGGATTTGTTTAATTGCATCTAACAATGGAATGTTGATTTCTACTCTCCTAAATGTGTCCAAAATTTCTTTTTCCTCGTCATCTTTGTTGGTTTTCACTAATCTACTAGGGAAAGGGGGAGGAGTTGTTTTAACAATGATATGAGAGTTAGGACTTGCCTCTTTTTCAAACTTTTCTTCTTTATCTTCATGTGTGGGAACTTCTTTGTGAGGGTTTTCGATCTCTTTTCCATTCCTTAAGGTCATGGCACTAACATTCTTTGGATTTACCTCAGGTTGGGATGGTAACTTCCCTCCAGATTGTGCTTCCAGTCGATTAATGGCAGTTGCCAATTGACTCATCTGGTTTTCCAAGTTTTGAATGCTCGATTTGGAATCCTGTTGAAATTTCACAGTGTTAGTTGCTAATGTTTTCACCATATCCTCGAGAGACATACTTGATTGTTGAGGTTTTTGTTGAAATTGCCCTTGAGGTTGGAAATTCCCTTGTTGCTGGAATTGGCCTTGAGGTTTGTTAAGGAAGAATCCTGGGGGTTTGTTGGTTCCATAACTCAGATTGGGGTGGTCTCGCCATCCTGGATTATAGGTGTTTGAGTACGGATTGTATTCTTGTCTTGGGAATGGGAAATTATTTGCTGAGTTCACTTGTTCGTTGTTATCCACTTGTAGAAACAGGACAAGCATCATAGGATGTCCTAAATTTGTGCATATGCCACATGCTTTGACTTGCGGATTGTTTCCTACAACAATTTGTTTGAGAAGATGTGTTAGTTGAAAGTTGGCTTTCAATATTGGAGTTCGTACCTCATTTACTCTTGAATGTTCGTTTCGATGCATGCTTGGCTGTTGAGTGTTCTCGGCCATGTTTGAAATCAATGTTCTTGCTTGGCGGGGTTTTGTTCATCGAGCTCCTCCACTAGCGGCATCAACCATGTTTACATCGATTGACATAAGCCTTCATAGAAGTATTGCACTAGGAGGTTTTCACCGATTTGGTGATGCGGGCAGCTTGCAATGAGCTTTTTGAAAGCGCTCCCAATACTCATAAAGAGTTTCTCCATTGTTTTGGCGTACTCGAGATATCTTTCACGATATTTCTTGTCTTTGAAGGTAGGAGAAGTACTTTTCTAGGAAAAGTTGCTTCATTTGATTCCATGTTGTGGCCCGAACCTGGTGGTAAAGTGTACAACCAATCTGTAGCGGCATCTTTTAGTGAAAATGGAAAAGGTCCGAGCTTGATTTGCTCTTGATGATGCCTGGGGTTTCATGCTATCACACACCACATGAAACTCCTTCAAGTGTCGTCTGGATCTTCACGGATAGTCCATGAAAAGATGGTAGAAGATGTATCAAACCGATTTGACTCGAAAGTTTTACCTTCTTCTCTACGGTTGGAAAGGTGATACACAAAGGTTGTTGAGTAACTTCGGGAGTTGCCAGTTGTTTGAGAGTTCTTTCATTATTGTTTTCTGCCATTTCTCGTTCGGTTTGTTTTGCTTGTCTTATTCGTCTTCGAATGGATTTCTCGATTTCTGGATCGAAACTTTCAAGAATTCGATTAGTAGATCGAGTATTATGCATACAAGTGATTTTTTTTTAAAAAAAATTAATTAATAAAAGCAACTAAATTTGTTAACCGTTCCCCGGCAACGGCGCCAAAAACTTGGGCGTGTTGTCGCAGTATGCCAAAATTTATTTTATTTCCTTACTCGGTTTCAAAACTACAAATTAATGTAGAAGTGGTAAGTAAGGGTCGAATCCAAGAGGAACGGTGTTTAATCTAGTTGTTCTTATCAATTAATCTAGAAATGGGGTTTTGTGAAGTTGGATGAAATTCGAAAATAAAATGACAAAATAAAATAGATGAAAATGAAACAATTGAAGATATATCTAGTTCTCGGGTTCGGTTGTGTCAACATCTTGTGTTTATCTTTCCCATGCAACATGTACTATCCCTTCTTCAATTTATCAACTCCAATTAATCAATACGATCTGATTAACGAATTCTTCCTTAAGTGTATTAAATTAAAGTGAGTTCTTTAACTTAACGTCTAGCTATTGGATAATCCTAAACAAGTTCTTAGGATTTAATGCAACGCTAGTGTGAAATGAACAAGAAGAATGAGTTGAATTAGATGATCAATTTCACAAACTTGAATTAATACATCTAAGTTGATTTATTAACAAATATGCACGACATTCGTTTGCTACTGTGGATTGGAATCTAGTGACAATTACGGATCAAAAGTTCCAATCCTAGCACATAACTTGAACTTAAAGATTAATTGGTTCAATTGGCCAAAGTGAATGCAATAATCATATAAATTCAAAACGGGTTTAAAAGCATAACAAATCAACAAATTGAAGTAGAGGAATAGATAAAACGTTAGCAAAGAGTTAGAAAAGACAACAACATGATAATTGAACACAACGTCCCCCTCGAACTAGATAGAGAAGTCTAACTACTCATATTAGCGGGTATCACCACTGCTATATGATAGATTATACTTCACTATCTCAAGTAATATATACAAACTATAGAAATCACGTAAATAATGCTAAGAATTAAATAGAGAAGTTTAACTACTCATATATGCGGGTTAAATACTTATAGCAGTATGCTTGCAGTGTATCACCTCTGCAATATATAAGAAATTATCTTTCTCAAACATGAAAAATAAAAGAAGAAGAGAAATTAGTGAAGAAATGCTTCGCTAATCATATTCACTGACAGTATAAATCGATTGATTAATCGAACCTAAATTTAGGTTTTTACTTCCATGGAATATAAAAACTAAGAGCTTTCAAGCTAGAACTAAGAACAAATGATAAAGAAAATTTTATTGATGAGAAAATTGGAGAGAATCACAAGCTAATTCTCTCTACAAAGTTGTGTGATTCAAGCTTGGAAATGCCTCTATTTATAGGCAAAATATTACACCAAAAAATATTTAAAAAATCATAAAGTCTTCCTTCATGAGTCTATTGTGGTGTGCTCAAGTTTTTTATCTCTAAGAAGTCAAGAAAATACCAAAAAACACGTTTTATGGTAGGTGGAGTCCATTGGTCAAAAGCTGCGGTGGTGTCAGCGTGACTCAGTCATCACATGTGACTCGAGTCACGCCGCGATCTGCTAGTCACCGCAGCGAACAGGGAGGCCAGGGGCGGTTGCGCGTGACTCGATCACTTGCGGCGGTGATCGAGCATGATCGGGCGTGACTCGAGTCACTTGCGGCGACTCGATCACGTCTTGGCGGTGACTCGAGTCACCCGAGTCACCCAGAAATTGCACACCAAGTCCCTCAACTTTTGAATGTTGTTCATTTTGATCCTTGACAAATTGCATTGTGGTCCTCCAACTTTTTGAAACGTTTCACTTTGGTCCCCCGACTTTTGAAAAGTTGCAGTTTGGTCCCCAACAGTTTGGCTTTGACGCTTTTAGTCATTTTTCTTCAAATGGCCATAACTTTCACTAGGAAACTCCGATTTGAGATCCGGAAAGAGTTTGGGAATCCTCTTTTGATGTTCTCCGACTTTGGCACAAGAAAAATTGTAAAAACAACTTTTCATAAAATTGCATCAGAGGTCCTCCATCTTTGATTCGCTTGCCTTTTTGGTCCCGAGTTTCCGTTTTCATTCAATTTTCATCTTTTTTTACTCCTTTTGATTCTTTGTGACCCTAAACACCACAATAAAGGAAAAACACATAAAACAGAACATATAACACTAATAAAACACACAAATACATAAAATAGAAGAGTTATTTAAGTGCTTTTCTAGCACTTATCAACATGGGTTTCCTTTTTTTTTTTCCCTAGATTTAGTAAAGCATATAATGATCTAGGCATACATTTATGGATGTTCCTAAATCTATCAGTACTCTATCAATTTGGCAATTTCCTATTGTGTAAAGGATAGTGAATATACCTGGGTCCTTGCATTTTGGGGCAGCTTTTTCTGAAACACCGCTAGGATGATTTCTTCTAGTTTAATCATCTCCTTCCCCATCAGCTTTCTTTTGTTGGTGTATAGCTCTTTAAAGAACTTCGCTTAGCATGGGATTTGCTTAATTGCCTCTAATAGTGGTATATTTTCCTCAACTTTTCTGAACACTTCCAGGATCTCTTTCTCCTCCTCATCCTTCTTTGTTTTGGCTAACCTGTTCAAGAAAGGAGGAGGGATGGCATTTGTCACTAAAGAAGGGTTTGGGTTTACCTGAGGCTGTTTTCCAACAATTTTCTCTTTTTTGCTCTCATTCTCGTCTTCCTCCTCGGTTTGGTGTCTCAACCTCATTCCCAGTCCTCAACATAATGACACTGACATTTTTCAGGGTTTACTTCAAGCTGAGATGGCAACTTCACTCCCACTTGAGCTTTCAATCGATTGATGGCAGTGTCCATCCGACTCACTTGGCCCTCCAAGTTTTTTATACTTGATGTCATCTCCTGTTGGAATTGAAGAGTATTAGAAGCTAGCGATTTAACCACATCCTCGACAGACATACCTAAAGGCCATGTTTTCTACTCTGAGGCTGAAAATTCCGATGAGGTGGAAACTGGGCTTGAGGTGCATTGGGGAAGAAGCCCGGGGGTTTATTAGCTCCATAACTCAAGTTGGGATGATACTTCCACCCTAAATTGCACGTACTATAATATGGGTTGTACTACTACTTTTGAAACAGAAAGCCTCCTACTATGTTAACCTACTCCATATTATTATCTAGTAGCATCGGGCAAGCATCTATTGGATGTCCCATATGTGCACAAATTCCGCATGCTCTCATTTGTTGGGGGTTTCCTATAGCAATTTTTTTAACAAGGTTAGTAAGTTCAAATAACTTACTTTCAATACTGGAACTGTTTACCTCGTTCACTCTTCTAATTAGCATGTTTTTGGCTTCTCAGCCATGGTTGCAATCAAATTCCTTACTTCTTCGAGAGCTTTATCCATCAGAGCTCCCCGACTGGCAGGATCAATCATTTGCCTATTATTTGGCAACAACCGCTTTGCAGAAATACTGCACTAAGAGTTGTTTACTGATCTGGTGATGTGGGCAACTTGCAACAAGCATCTTGAAGCGCTTCCAGTATTCATATAAGCTATCTCCCATATCTTAACGTGTCCTACTGATTTCCTTTCTAATTGTCCCAACTCTGGACGTAGGGAAGTACTTCTCTAGGAACAATTTCTTTATGGCATTCCAAGTGGTAACTATTCCTGATGGTAGGTAATATAACCAATCTGTAGCAGCATTCATTAGAGAGAACGGGAAAGATCTTAACTTGATTTGCTCCTCAATGATATCCATTGGTTTCATGCTGTTGCATGCCGCATGAAACGCCATCAAATGCCGATATAGGTCTACATTGGCTCATCCATGGCAGGACGGTAAAAGGTTGAGCAGGCCGAATTTGAGCTCAAAAATTTTTCCTTCCTCCATTGCTGGAAAGGTCATGCATATTGATTGTTGAGTAATATTGGGGAAAACCAGTTGCTTAAGAGTCTGATTGTTAGGGACCACCATTTGTTGTTTTGTTTCTTTTCTTTGCTATCGAAATGTCATCTCGCTCTCTGGGTTAAAAACAATAATTTCTAGATTAGTTGATTGAATTTTGTGCATAAAAGCAAAGAAGCAATTTTAATAAAACAAAAATAAAGTGCAGAAAAATAAAATCTAATTAATAAAACAACTAAATCAATTGACTGTTCCCTGATAAGTGCTAGAAAAGCACTTAAATAACTCTTCTATTTTACGTGTTTGTGTGTTTTATTAGTGTTATATGTTCGTTTTATGTGTTTTTCCTTTATTGTGGTGCTTAGGGTCACAAAGAATCAAAGGAGTCAAAATGAATGAAAATCGAATGAAAACGGAAACTCGGGACCAAAATGCAAGCGAATCAAAGATGGAGGGCCTCCGATGCAATTTTATGAAAAGTTATTTTTATAATGTTTCTTGTGCCAATGTTGAAGAACATCAAAAGAGGATTCCCAAACTTTTTTTGAATCCCAAATCGGAGTTTCCTAGTTAAAGTTATGGCCGTTTGAAGAAAAATGACTAAAAGTGTAAAAAAAAATCAGCAACTCGGATTTACTGGCGCAGTGCAGTAATTTGACCATAACTTGAGCTACAAAAATCGAATGGACTCGATTCTTGTTCCTGTGGAAAGAAGACTCAGAGGGCTACAACTTTGGTGTTCATGATTTCAAATGATTCGGACATTATGGTGGTAAAAAATAGGTAAAACCGAGAGTGTTCCGCATGGAGGATTCCTTGGGCCATGTTTTGGTAGAAAATTCATAACTTTCTATTAAACTATCCAAAAGAGGAAATTCCAATTGCATAATTCAGCCAAGATGCTTACCTACACCATGATGAAATTCCATTATCATGATTTGGTGGATACAATTTAATAAACCTATGATGGTGCATGAGTGTAATTTTTTATTGTATTTTCTTATGAAATTTTGCCTATAAATAGAGGCATTTGTAAGGAAGGAAGACACAACTTTGAAGGGAGAATTAGCTTGTGATTCTCTCCAACTTTCTCCTCAATAAAATTCTCTTCATCGATTGTTCTTAGTTCTAGCTTGAAAGCTCTTAGTTTCTCATATTCCGGCGGAAGTAAAAACCTAAATTTAGGTTCGAATAATCAATCGACGATACTTCGGCCGTGAATATGATTAGCGGAGCATTTCTTCGCTAGTTTTTCTCTTTCTTTTATTTTTCATGTTTGAGAAAGATAATTTCTCATATATTATAGAGGTGATACAAGGCGAACACTCGCTAAAAAGTATTTATCCGGCATATATGAGTGATTAAACTTCTCTATTTATTTCTTAGTATTTATTTTCTTGTTTCTATATTTTTGTATATTATTTGTGATAGTGAAGTATAATCTATTATATTGTGGAGGTGATACAAGGTAAACACTCGCTAAAAAGTATGAAACCCTCAAATATGAGTAGTTAGACTTCACTATCTAGTTCGAGGGGAACGTTGTGTTCAACTAACATGTGATTATCTTTTCTAACACTTTAGCAACGTTTTATCTATTCCTCCACTTCAATTTATTGGTTTGTTATGCTTGTAAACCCGTTTTTGAGTTTATGTGATTATTGCTTTCACTTTGGCCAATTGAATCAATTAATCTGTAAATTCAAGTTACATGTTAGGATTGGAACTCTTGATTCGTAAATGTCATTAGATTCCAATCCAAAGTAGTAAATGAATATCGTGCATATTTATTAACAAATCAACTTAGATGCATTAATTCGAGTTTGTGAAATTAATCATCTAATTCAACTCATTCTTTTCGTTCATTTCACACTAGCATTGCATTAAATCCTAAGAACTTGTTTAGGGTTATCCAATAGCTAGATGTTAAGTTAAAGAGCTCACTTTAATTTAATACACTTAAGGAAGAATTCGTTAATCAGAGCGTATTGATTAATTGGAGTTGATAAATTGGAGAAGGAATAGTAACACGCTGCATGGGAAAGATAAACACAAGTTTTTGACACAACCGAACCCGAGAACTAGATATTTAGTTCAATTGTTTCATTTTCATCTCTTTTATTTTGTCATTTTATTTTCGAATTTCATTCAACTTCACAAAACCCCCCTTCTATATTAATTGATAAAAACAACTACATTAAACACCGTTCCTCTTGGGTTCGACCCTTGCTTACCACTTCTGCATTAATTTGTAGTTTTGAAATCGAGTAAGAAAAAAAAAATTAAACTTTGGCGTGCCGCGACAATCGCGTCCATTCCCCGAAAACGGAGCCAAAAAGGTTACGACCATAACTAGCATGAGTTATGGCTATAACTCACACTTTGAACGAAATCGGCGTGGCTATATTTAGGGGTTACGGTTGTAACTAAGGTGAGTTACGGCCATAACTAGGCCTCTGAAACTTTTTGCTAATGGCTTTAGTTGGAGGGTTGCGGCCGTAGCTATTATGGGTTACAGCCGTAACTTATTTGCAGTCCAGGTCCTTCAACTTTTACTTTTGTCCATTTTGATCCCTGATTTCCATATTTTTTCACTTTTTGATCATTTCCCACTTCTTTTCATTCTTTTCGATCCTAACACCAAAAACAATATGAACACATAAAACGATACTTTTATAGAAATATAAAACGAATAAAAACACAACAATTTGGAGATCATTTAAGTGTTTTTCAAGCACTTATCAAAATTCCAGAACTCGGAAGGTTAATAGTGTAGAATTTGGGTTGTTGGTGTTTATAAAGGATATGGTAATCAAAATATTGGATCACAAAGGTGTAGTAGCAATCTTTTATGGTAAGAGAGATTTAGGATGTGAAACTAGGCTTTTTGCTCTCTAATCCATATATTTTACAACCTGGGACGAAGGGACATAGTAAGGTTGTAGAAAAGACTCAAAATAGGTCCGAAATCCCAAATGCAATCGACGTAAATAATATGGGTCACTCGAGTGCCAAAAGCGAATAGGCCGGGCTCTGTTCGATCCATTCGAGCAGTCCTTAAGCCTCTTTGAGCCATTTTTGTGTGTTTTCCTACCCTTTAGTCCAACATCAAGTCCTAAGCTACCATACACTCACTAAACAAGATAAAATAAATTACAACTCAATAAGTTTGATATTTGTACATAGAAATGCCAATTACGAGATACCTAACACTATATTTAATATATACAATTTGCTTCGTCATGCATTGACTTGAGGAAACAAAAGCTCGAAAAAGATAGAGATACAGAGAGAGAAGGAGGGGAGGGGGAGTGGGGGGAACCATCCTTTAGCTTTCTTGCTTACTTCGTGTTTGATTATGCTCCTCTATTGATCTCTTTGTGGAATCTCTAGCACAACGAGAGTCAAGGTTACGTTTTCTTTTCGTGTTTCCCTGTGATAGGTGATAGTGAGTTTAATCATGAGTTCGATGTACGATATAAACATTACACATTGTATATAAGCTGTATTTTCTCACATTTTTCTTACAAAATTTTCCCTGAATGATCACGTGCTCTTATGCCATGTGATCGCATGATGTTAATTTATTTTCTATCACTGCACCAAAATGTGTAATTTGTCACTCAATAGAATTTCAATTTGTCACGTTTTTAAACTGTGACTAAAATTCTCGCTGATTGTCACGGTTTTAAACCGTGACAATAAATTTTTTTTTTTTTTAGGATTGTCACGGTTTATAACTGTGACAATCCGCGAGATATTGGTCACGGTTTATAACCGTGACCATCTCGCTAGTTGTCACGGTTATAAATCGTGACAACTAGCTCGCGAGTTGTCACGGTTTACTCGCGAGTTTTATAAAAAAAAAAAATTAAATCTGAAGCAAAGTGTTAAAACCAGTAGCTAGCGACGCAGAAGGCAGAAAAACGAGATCCCCAAATTTAAACCCTAATTCTACTCGAAATTCACCATGAAAATTGCAAAAATCAGTCCCAAAACTTGAATTCAAGCTAAAATCAAGGTTTTTGCTCAAGTACCGGCTTAATCCCCGTCTGAATTTCAAGGTAATCTCTTGTAGTGAACTTTATGGAGGTAGCTAAAATTGGTCTCATTGATTATTAATTTTTTTTATTGACAAATCTAGGCATATAGCTTCGTTGGTTTAGAAATTATGCTATAATTTGTTGATTATGTAGTATTCTTTGTATAAATTTTGTGTATATTGAGTGTGAAACATACCCTTTGTGTATATTGAGTGTGAAACATACCCTTTAATTATGTAGTATTCCTTATCAATGAATGTTTTGGCTCATTTTAAAATACCTAGCTATTTCTTTCCTTTGTTTTTTTTAAATTTTAATTTTATTAATTGTGTATGTGTATTTTTTTCCATGTCAAACAATTTTATTTTCATATAATTGTGCATTTTCAAAGACCTTAGGTATTTTCCATTTTAAAAAATTTATTTTAATATAATTCTACATCTCCAAAAAAATCTTAGGTGATTAATTTTATCTTTGCATATTGATACAATATGTTAGAGCATGAAAATATCTTAGGCGATTTTATCTTTACATAGTGATACAATATCTTAGAACATAAAAATTTATAGAAATTAAAAGCTGATTATATGTATATGTGATTAAGAAATTAAAAGCTTGTGATTTAATTAACTTAGGTGCAAGGATAGAATCTGAAGTACTTGCTTGCACAAAAAGTGAGCGATTGATAATTTAGAACCTTTTGTGAACATTGCCCATTGTTATTTGATTGTAATTGTAGGTTGCATTTTGACATATTAGCCTCATTCACGGGGATTCCCTTCACAATGTTGTCATTAAAGGTATGTATTGCTTCTTGGAATTTACTTCATTACTTAATTTTTTTTTTGTCACTGCCAGTTGTTTATTTATATTTCATTTTCTATTATCAAAATATTTTTTTTAGTTATTTATGTCATTATCATGTGAGTAGATTTTCAAACATAGTTTTAAGTTATTTACTGTCTATTTCGAGGAAAATTAAACTTGGAGAGTTGAGTTGCTAGTTCCATGGATGCAAGGAGAGCTTTGAGTAACTAGATCTTGGATGCCTGCTTACATTATTTCTTCCCATTCTTCTGAATATTTCCAAACTGAAGCTCAACTTGTTCAAAAATTTTCCAACATTGTACTACATTTGGAGAACTAGACACAAGTTAACTCTTAAAACTTACGATAATAGTTATTTGCGGATGGCCATTTGGTAGTTAGTCCACAAGTGAGGATTTTCGCCGTGTTAGCAAACTGTTTCTTTTTCAAAATAGAAATAAAATTAGTGAAAATGAGTGGTGAGATTTATATACACTACACCAAAACGAGTAATTTGTCACACAATAGATTTTCAAGTTGTCACGGTGAAAATCACTCCCAAAATCCACCATGGAAATGCTCAAAAATCACTCCCAAAACTTGAATTCGATCTAAAATCAAGGTTTTTCCTCAAGTCTTGGCTTAATCACCTTCTCAATTTCGAGGTAATCTCTCGTAGTGAACTCCATGAAGGAAGTTAAAATTGGTCCCATTGATTATTAATTTTTTTTATTCACAAATCAAGCATATATATAGCTCTGTTGGTTCAAAAATTATGCTATAATTTGTTGATTATGTAATATTCTTTGTATATATCTTGTCTATGTATATATACTTCATATATTTAAGGTATTATTTGCTCTTTGTATATATACTCTTTGTTGTTATCTTTTTTTTTTTATGGAATTATTAATCTTAATTATTTGTTGGTAAAGCTTCCATTTTCTAAATAATCTTTTCCTTCATGTATTTTTGTTCTTATTTTCTAAAATGGTTTTGTATGAACTCTTTGTAGCTATACATATATTTATACTTTCACTCGTTGATGATTAATGAATTTTTGGCAATTATAGCAATAATGTTTATAGAATAGGTTTGGTTGAAAAAGAAATTTGCCATGAGATGTTTGGTTGTGAAAAGTTGTTTTTGAAGGGAAAAAGTATATCTTGATACTATAAATTGTTAAAATGTAGAGAATAAACATATGGAAAATACAAAAATTTATCTCTAATATGGTATAGTGTTGGTTACCTATAAATATCAATTATATTATTTTATTTTGTGAAGGTGTGACTAAAATACGTTTGTAAGAAGTAGTACATACTCAATGCTCAAAGTACTAATTAAAATTTATGTGAAGACACACGGAGTAAAGTACATTACACTGATTTTTGGGGGTAAATTAAGTACTAATACAAAACTAATTAGATTATGCACGATTAACTAAGAGTGAAAAAAATTAAAGAAGAATTATTCGGGAGACATTGTTAAAACTTGTTACGGCATAATACATTATGAAAAGTGACTTTCTTAGAATTGGAAAAGTGCAAAAAAAAAAGAAAAAATACATGATTAATTAACTTTAGTCGAAAATTAGCACTTAATGTTTGTTCTCTCTTTTTGTTGTTCATATTTATCTTCATCTTTTTCTTATCATTTTTGTTCTCTTATTTTCCGGTTGATGAAGAAGGTTAAATGGGCATTTGAGTGAAAATAATCAAGTCTAAGATCATAAGAAAGTGAATGGAAGATCATCGAACTTTAAGGTAGTGCTCATTAACTTATCTAAGTTTTATAGATTCATGTATATGGTGTATTTTCAATTAATATATATGTGGTTTTTTCCATTTCTGAACACAATATAATTTGCCAAATTACATATGGTACAAGGTTCATTCCCTATTATTTGTACTTTGTTCAGGCATTGGAAGATTGTAAACCTCACATCTAAATTGCAACTCTTCACCGAAAAGTTTATTCTTTCCTTTGTAAGGTAAGACTTTGAATTTTGGAAATAGTATCATTTTATTGATGCTATTTGGTTATGCAAATGTGTACTACTCATTTATATAGTTAATTTTTTTTTTTTTTGTCTTCTTATTTATTTATTTTTCAAATATTTTTTGTTATTTGTATGTCATTGCACTTATCATCGAGCTTAGACCGCCCGTTTGAAGATTAGTTTATAATTCACAAACTTCCAAATAGTTGGATAGTTTGAGATTTATATGCTAATCTTTGAATTGTCCCTTTATTGGACAGTTTGTCATTGATTTGTGATTTATACGAGTTCTGCTATCAAAATATATTATGCAGTCAGTATAATATTGTGTGTAAAGGTTTTGATATTGTCTCCTCGTTATTGAAAAATTCTTGTGGGTAATTTTGTTTATGGATAACATATTAAGGAGATATATATTGTATCTCGTCTTTTTATATTAAGGATATATACATTGTATCTCTCATTTTTACTACTTTTTCTTGAATTTTTTTTGCTCCTTTGTTATTCTTCATCTGGAGTTATATTACCAACTCTCCTTTCAGTTTTCATTTGTTTCAAGAGGAAGATATGTTCTTACATTTTGGCCTTGGCAGTAATTCTTATATAGGATCTGCTAGACCAAGAGCCTGGACTCGAAAATGGAAGGCAAATTCTAATGAAAAATGCAGCTCAAAAAGGTTCATCACTTCCACATCATGGAACTTGTGAAGATTATTTGAGTTCGGCTGGCGTAACCAATGATGGTAATCTATACAAAACTAAACAACACTAATGGGCTATGTGAAATACACTCGATTGTTGGTCCTTTTTTTGCCTTCTTCTTTTGGTTTTTTTCAATCTGACCTTTGTTCCGATTACTAATGTTATGGAATGAAGGAAAATAAAACTGAGTGGTTTACCAATAAATAAAAGAATCTCTTGTTCTTGCCTATGGATTTACTCTAGGAATGACTGAATTATAGTGTATTGAACTGAGCTAGTCAAGTTAATCGTTATCTCTATAATTTGCAATTACCTAATGAATTGTGGCTTTTGTTTGTTGATCAATTTATTTTCTACAATATTGATGCTAAATGAGTAGAGGATGCTTGCTTTTGGGATTGTATGTGGTGGAACAATAGATATAAATTTGTATAAGTTTGTCTCATGATTGAAATGATTTAAAGGTTGGGATTTATCATGGAGTAGCTTGTTTTCTGTTATGCTTTTCTTATGATAGTACTAAACTAAGTAGCTAGGTGGTTTGCTTGGTTAATGGAAGATACGAAATTTAGTTCTTTTGTGATTAGTTTCTAATTCTTATATGTATTTATGTTTAGTATGTTGTCAATCAATGCTTGATTAATCAAGGGACAAGAAGAGTTTGATTATTGTGCCAAGAAGTCGACTAATTTCCAGTTGGTGCTCCGATTTATACAAGGAGTTACTAGCTTAGTGCTTATTGCCGCCGTTTGCCTTGTACTTTTGAATTAAGCAACCTATTCGATGTATATGGCAACAAGATTGAATAATGTTGTATTTTCAAATGTGTATATTTATGAAATATGGATGTACATATTTCTCTTCATCTTTTTCTTATCATTTTTGTTCTCTTGTTTTCCCGTTGAAATGTGTATATTAATGAAATATGGATGTACATCGAATTTTAGTACACAATTGTAATTTTATTATGACTGCACAAAAAGATATCGGGTTCTTGTGACGATCAAATTTGATTTGAGAATGTCATTTTGCATGGATTTAGGGGTTTTTAATGAATTGTTGTTACTAATTTATACCATCAACCAAATATGTTTGTTAATATCAAAAATTATATTGTAATTTTTAAAATTTTTTCAATTTGTCACGGTTTAAAATCATGGACAAATGGTCACGATTTAGAATCAGTGACAAATTTGTCACGCTTTAAACCGTGACAAACCATTGCGACATATTTTTGTCACGGTTTAAAACCGTGACAAATTCGATTTGTCACGGTTTAAAACCGTGACAAATTGCGAGATATGGTGTAGTGTATGAATTTAAGTTCAACAATTCTAACACTAGGCCCATCGCCCTTCCAAAAGGCATTCATGAAGGTCCCTTTGATTGTTTCTTTGCCTGTCTTTGTCTTCCCTCTAAGCAAAATTACTTCAAGTACATCAAAGCATGCACTTCAACGTGATATATATATATATATATATTTCCTAGGAATTCATGTTGGTGTTTTCCTCAAAGTTATGCTTCTAATGCAAAAAAGAAAAATAATCAAAGATTGGAGTAGTTTTATCAGATTGTGGTAAATGTGTCTTGACAAGAAAAACTGTGTGTCCAGTATGTTGAGAGTTTTTTTATAACTCTTTGTGATTTGTGGAAAGAATAATAAATTAGGTGTGATAAGCTCCCGTTATTTTTCTTGTAGGACATGGATTTTCGGTTGGTGATTGAGTTACATGTGATTTAAGAATTTCTTCTTTCATATCCTATCCTATCCTACAATATATGAAAAGGGGAATGATGGAAAATCCTTTGATTTCCCATTTTATCCTTATATATTTGTTCTAGTTCTTTATCTGCCCTTCATTCATTAATTTTTTTTAG
This sequence comes from Jasminum sambac, assembly GCA_018223645.1. Taxonomy (NCBI): domain Eukaryota; kingdom Viridiplantae; phylum Streptophyta; class Magnoliopsida; order Lamiales; family Oleaceae; genus Jasminum; species Jasminum sambac. The sequence goes on from CP073640.1 coordinate 38,374,208, forward strand.
ATATATAATAAAAGAAAATTTTTCATCTTCCAAGAGTTACAATCGAAGGCTAATCATAAATATATAATTTCCTATTGTTGTGAAAATAATCGCAAGTGCACGATATCGCCACAAAGAGTAGTAAAGTGGACTTTTTGAGTCCGGGTTATCGTACCCACGGAGACTAGTTGACTTAATATTGGCTTAAATTAATCACAAGAAAATAATTAATGAAACAAAAGCAATAGCAATGTAAAGATTGGAGTTTAGGTAATTTAGCACAAACTGTAATTAACACGAAAATAAATTGCAAAATAATAAATAGTTGTTAAATTAATGGAGAGTAAAGTTGAAAATCCCGATTTATCTTTAGATATCCTATTTGATTTTTCCTTTCAATTTCTAATCTCAAGTTGTGTTAGATCGAATTCACGATTTTGATTTAATTTACCTCTCTCGAGTTCAAATCAATCCTATTTAATGAAGTCAACTACCATATCTCTATGTATAGTCTGAATAAGCTTTAATTAAATGCATTAACGAACATAGGAATTCACATATATCCACATGTCACATGGGATCACAACAATTATAAAAGTCTATCTCTAACTCTTATGTAAATTGCCGGATTTTACTACGTGGTCTAAATGTCTAACTCACCTCTCGGTTGATTAGAATTCACAAATCAATGATTTTGTGATCAAGTAAATCATGCATTAAACGTAGTAGTAAAATCAACACGTATAATAAAGGCCCAAGAAATTGAGAGTTAAAATCAAATTATCAATCTAAATTACATCGTTCATCCCAACTAATAGAATTAGTTGTTTATGCTAAAGTAAAGACATAAAACAAATAAAGGAGTTCATCACCGGATCTAGCAGAAGAATCGAGAATACAGTGTTGATCTTCGGTCTCCTTCGAATCCTTGCTGTTCTCCACGATGAACGCCTCCAAAGCTCTCCAAAAAACACCAGAAGCTCCTCCCAAAACTCTAATTTTTGTGGCCTAGAACCCCTTTTATAGGTTTCAATAGATCCCAAAAAGGCCAAATATTAGATTTCTAAGCAAACTAGGAAAATTTCCGTGCGTGAGTGATACGGCCGTATCAAGCTCTCGGATTTTTTCTACTTCAAAGATTGTTCACACATACGGCCACTGTAAGACAGTTTCTGTCAAAATCTCTGCCTTTCAGCTCGATGATGATGTGGTCGTATAAGTTCTGAGATACGGCCGTATGGAATTTGCAGTTCAGGTCCTCAATCTTCCATTCTCTTCCACTTTGGTCTCCGCTTTCTATTTTTTGGCACTTTTTGGTCATTTTTGCCTCTTTTCACTTCTTTTCATTGTCGTCCATCCATGTTGATCTTTTACCTAAAAATAGACAAAATTAAACATAATAAACACTCTAAAATATTTATAAAAATTATAAAATAAACGCTAATAAAATACTTTATCACCTATATGTGCCAAAGTGATGGATAAAATTGTAATAATTACTTTTGAGATCTTTCACCAACAACTCAATTTCTCATACTTCATTCCATTGAGTAAAATTATATTTATAATTTTTCAATTTAGTTTATCACAATTTATTTTAAAAAAATTATTTTCCTTTCTAAATTAAAATTAAGTAATTGTTATCAATACTTTAAAAATGTTCTTAGCTTTTTTTTTCTTTGCAATTACAAGAAAGTGTGCGGGGGAATTAAACCATTGATCTAGGGGATGGGATATCGACCCAAATGCTACTAGACCACAAATAAGATTAGCATGACCTGCACAAGGATGAAATATTCTTACTTGCATTAAGAACATTAACTTTTACTTCATATTTTTTTATTGAAAACTGTAGTTTATATTAATTTTATGTTAACAATATTAATCCTTATATATATTTGTATTAATAAAAGTATAATATACAAGAAAAATAACGACATTACATGCTTATCTTTTGATGTAAATCATTGAGGTATGAGACATGTAGTAAAAATATATAAAGCATCGATCATTGTCATCTACAATCACAAAATTATATTTCATTCAATTCAAAGTTAGTTTCTCTTCGTATATAAGTTTTAGTACTCCCTCTGTCCCAATTACATAGGTCACTTTAACTTTTCACATGGATTAAGACTTGTATTGGAAAAGTGAATAATACAAATGATTTTCCTACTTTACATTTATTAATGAACCTAAAAGATTATTGAAATTATAAAAAATTTTAAAGTGTAAAAATTAATTGGAGGCATAATAGTAAATACATATGAAAATGTCTATATAATTGGGACATCCTAAAAATGAATAATGGCACATATAATTGGAACGGATGGAGTAATATTTTTTATTTACTCAATTACTTTATTTACCATTATTACTATTTCAAGAAGATTAAAATATCATTCATTTCGTACATAACAGTGCAACGCATGTGCTTGGAAAGTCATAGTCCAAAAATTTGTTGTCGTATTATTTATGATTTTCTTATGTTAGTTACATTTTATGAATAATAAAAGGTGTTGTCGACGAATAAATTAAAAGGAAATTTTATCATAAAAATCCCCAACAATTTGAACTCATTCGGAAAGCTCGGTACAATCAATAATAAATAATGAACGAAATTTGAAACGGTAGACAAACATGCTAAGTGTTCAATTTGAAATTTTGTTGTTACATTGGATGACATTTTTTATTTTTTACTTCAATTATTTGTTCTTTTCAATTGAAAAGAAAAAAAAAATTATATATGGTCAAATTAGGTGTCATTGTCTACTCCTGTTCCTGTATGCTGCCCCCATGACAAGCCACTGTCGGCTTGCCGCCGCCTCATGTTATTCACCGGCTAGGTATGCAGTCATGCCGATGATCGCTTATGCAATTTCAAGGACCAATCGGAAGTATATCTCCATTATTAATCTCTCTTCTTGAAAGCAATATTAGTCTCTTGTCTTGAAAGTCTTTTGGTGTAGTCACTATAAGATTCCATACAGCAATGCCGGTCTTGTGATGGCATTTAGATAGAGGCATAAAAAATTAAAACATCAAATTTCTCTCTCTTGATTTCTACCTTTTTCTCCACTTGTGGTAATTTTTTCTCCACATTGTCAAGAATAATGTCTAGTTGTAGAAAGTGCCAAGCACAATGTGGAGAAAAAGTTACCAAAGATAGAGAAAATTGTGAAAATGAAGAAAGAGAAAATTTATGTATGAATTTTTATGTGTCTATCTCTCTCATGCCACATGCACACCGTGCATATTATTGCATTGGAGATGCTCTAACTATATTATATATTATATAATATACGCTGATTTAAAGTCGACCAGTTAAAACTTAGAAGTATAGAAAAATAAATAAGGGAACTTAACTGGAAAGAATTAAGGCCGTTCTTATTTTATAAAACTTACTTGGCGCTTCAAATTAAGAGTATGTTAGCGGATGAATTTTAATGCATTTTTATGAGTAGGAAGAGAGAGAATGAGTGGAGTTGGATGGTGGAGATTTAATGAGTGGAGAGATATATGAATGTGATTTATTTTACAAAATTTAAAGTTTGAAAAAAAATATATTAAAATACATTAAAACTATGATGCTAACACCCTCTAAACGCATGCATGGCTTTCCAGTCTCCAATCTTGAACGCCTTTGGTATGCATCAAAGCTATTAAAATATAGGTTATAATATATATCAAATATTGGTAGGTACCCACAAAGTGGAAAAAAAAATTTTGTGAACCCCCCACTATCATGGGATATGTATGATTTATCCGGCTCAACGTGGATATAAAAAAAGTTTAAAAAAAAATTTTTTTGGATATTGACGCGACGAGCTGTTAGTAGGGATGGCAAAAAAAATCGTGAAAACCGAAAATCGTGGTTACCCCAACCGAACGGGGCAAAAAAACTGAACCGATTGGTCGATGGGGCAAATATGGTTTGCTATTTTCTTGGCGAACTTGGGCGGGTCGGTTATGGTTCGGGGAAAAAAAATCGAACCGAACCGTTTACCCGCTAGCATGGACGAAGCTATAGGTGTAAGGTCATAATAATTATTAAATTGTGCAATTATATTCACAAGTTGATAGTTAGTTGAGTTGGTTAGTAGTGGCATCTTGCAATGAAGAAGCCCGAGTTCGAACCCTCATCCTTCCACTTGGTTTAATTATATAGAATTTAAAAAAAAAAAAACCGTTTGAAAACGGTTCAGGCCGAACCGAATCGAACCGAAACACCAACAGTTCGGTTCGGTTATGGTTATGGTTAAAAACCGCCGGTTCGGTTAGCGGTTCGAGCCGAACTGTCCCCGAACCGACCCGTTGCCAACCCTAACTGTTAGTGCACCACATAGGCATGGGCATGGAATTGATCTATCCCAACGTTAGGAATAGATCATTTCCGTATCAAATGCATATCAAATTTACATATTAGCATTATGTTAGTCATGTAAGATTATGTTAACCCAATGGTGCTCTCTTGCATACTGTGTGTATTGGATATCATGCACATACACATGTGGCGTTGATGTGGTGCACACACAGTGCGCCACGTCAGTTGATTATGTTAACTTGGTATTTCTCGGTATTTCTCACTTCTCATGAAGATATGCGGATGGTCACTTATGTCAAATATTCTTAACTCTGCTATTTCAAATATAATTACAATCTTTACTTCATGAATATGTAATCACATTTGTATGTTATTTATTAAAAGAATGCAGGGTGGTCAAGTCAACACACTATTCATTTTTTTAGCCTTAGAGCATTTCCAACAGTTTTTTTTCTTTTTCCTTTTATTTTTATCTAAAGAGCATATTCTTCTAAATAGAGAGCATATTTCTATATTTAAAATTCTTTATTTTACTTCTTTCAAGAAAGATTTAATGTATTCTCTCACTATCAATTAATATTTTTAATTTTAGAATTTAATGGCCAATGAAATCAAACCTAATTTTATTAATCAAGAAATGAGTATAGAAACTTGTAGCTAATTAATTATAGAGAGTGAGTTTGATTCTTCAAATTTGAAGAACAAAATCCACTTTCTATTTTAAAATGTTAAAGAGAGTCTAGTGGACCTTATTTTTGTACATTACCTCTTTAAAATAAAGAGAATCTTATACAGTAGTGCCTCGATAATTTAATACTTGATTAATTAATGACCTTGTTAAAATAATAATTTTTACCGATCCCGACTTGGGGACAAAGTGCTTAGTTAATAATTGGGTAAAATTATAAGATTATAGAAATTTGAGAATTCATATAGACCCCGTGCAATATATAAATTAATAATTCCTTAAAACATATAATTAATTATTCATTTATGATGGCTTAATAAAGATTAGCTCAATTGTGACTTATTGCTTTTTGAAATTGATGCCATTTTAAATCGGATTTTGGACTTTTCTTAACATCATAAGAATTTCTAGTGTTGTCTTTTCATGGTGGTACAAAAAATTACTCAAAGTGTCTTCCCAGCTTTGAGAGCTTCCCTTCATGAAGGCGGCTCCATCGTAACACTTTCATGCATCTTCAACTTCCTTTCCTCAAGGCGGCTCCACAAAATTATTTATGCCTTACTCAATGTTGATTTCTTTATACCTTTGAGATGATAAGCCATTGTTTTGTATGATATTGTATTGTGTTACTATGAGTTTTGCTTATTTAAATCAAGTTTTGCTGATTTGATGTTTATCAAGTGAATAAGATAATACGTCGAATATCATACAAATATAATACATTGAAAAAGGTATTACATCGAACAAAATAGCACATTTAATAATCTATATACAACAAATTGAAAAATGGTGTACATTAAACAAGGTACAACAATATTTTTTTGTTGAAATTTTTAAGAAAAAAATAAAAGTTTGATAAATTGATAAATTATTAATTTATAGAGGTCTAACTATATTTAGATAATTCATTGGAGATGCTCTTAAAGGATTGTTTGGCTACGTGAGCTTTTTTTTCCCTTCCTTTTTCTGCCGGGTTTGGAACTATGTCCAACTAAACCATTTGTTGTGTGCAATGATTACAAAAAGCTTGAATAAATCAGTTTATCTTCTTAACAGTCACATTAGTAAATCTTGCATTTCATAGAAATTCAGAATTCATTTAAATCATATCAATGTTCAAAAAATAATTAAAAATACTAAATTGATTGTCCTTGGGGATTTATGTTGATAATAATAGTATCATTGACGTAATCACATGACTCATCGTTTAGTGGTTGAATAACCCCCCCTATTATTTCTGATATAATCACGATCGATGCCATCAATGAAAAATATTTCTTTTCTCAAAAAAAAAAAAAAAAAGAAGAAGAAGAAAAGGAAGAAGAAGAAGTTTCCTTTGGGCCATACAGTCACACTCCTTTGGCAAAGTGCAGCTCAAGTCTCAAGGGTTTCAATCTGTTTGCAAGAGTAAAAATAAAAATATATATATGACATAAAAGAATAAAAAATTGCTGTCAAAAAATTAAGAAATTAAAAATTAAAAATTAAAAAAATCTTGCAAATTTCTCAAAGGATCAAGAATGTCAAACAGATTGCATCGATAATCGCACCGTTTTGCTCCGAAAAACAGAAAGAAAACTACTATTAAGGAGAGTGTATTCAATTAAGATTTTAAAGGAGTTTTAAAGACTTTTAAAAGAATTTGATGCGTTTGGAAAAATTGGATGTCTTCAATTGAGAGTTTTAAAAGTCAATTAAATTATTAGGGTATTCAATATAGATTTTTATGGGCATTTTAAAATTTCATTAAAATCATAAGGTATTAAATGAAAATTTTTAAAAATCTTATCGTGACGTGTTCAAAGTTATCTTGAATTTTAAAGGATTTTAATAGAATTCTCTAGGTACTCACCGTTTAACACAAAGTACAAAAATAATTTATCATATAAAGTTTATAATTCACTTATAAGATTCTAATGGATTTTTATTCATCACCACTACTACCCATCGCCACTTCCACCACCACTACATCATTGCTACTACTGCACCACCACTACCCTGCCCACCTCTGCTACCACCACCCCCTGCCGCCGCCGCCACATCTCTCATTACTTTTTCTTTTTTTTTTTATTTTATTTTAATTACAATAAGAATAATGTAAAAAAGTCTTACATTATTTTTTTTTATCTTTTTTTCTTCAACTTTTCATGAAAAAATTAATTATTTCTGAAAGCTTGTAAAAATTTTTACAATTTATAATTAAATATTTTATATCTATTCCTTGCTATATGTTTCGATATACTAAGTAGACATAAGATAGTTTTTTAGTCGTTCTCATTAAGTTATATCAAATGTTGTGAAATTTTAGTTTACAATAGTTATGTATTTTTTTAGTTAAAAAATCTATTATCTTTTTAGAAAAATATTATATAGACATGAGAAATATAATTTGTTATTGTGTATATTAATCATTCATTTGTATGAGTAGTAATTCATAATCTATATATTAATAAAATCAGCACATTTTCCCGCCACTTTCACATATTTTTCTGAATTAAAAAATCAATTTTTAGTCTTGCAATCATAAACGGATAATTACAAATCTGCAAATCAATCTTCCCTTATTTTTCTGAATTAAAAAATCAATTTTTTATTCTTCAATCATAAACGGATAATCACAAATCTGCAAATCAATCTTTCATTCCTCTTCTAGAATTCGAACTCAATCTTCAAAAATCTCAAGCGGATTCTAATTGAATTCACGCTATTACAAATCTCTTGATTTTATCATCATCAACTTCTCCAACATTCCCTCACGCAAGCAACAAAAATACTTCTCAGAGTACTCGAACGTGTCTTTATTCGGAAACAATTGCAGTTTATAACTGTATATAATAATCATCCAAAGATTCACAAAGATGTTTCAATCTCTATTTCAATTTTTTAAAAAAAAAATCGTCGCATCAAACACTGGCGGAGGGAGAGGGGTCTCCTTGGGGGTCACGTGACCCCCAAGTTTTAGGTTCAATTATTATTACTTTTTTTTAATAATAATTAGTTTTGAAATATTTTTTTTTATTATTTGGCAATGATAAATAACGATTTTAAAAAGTATCTTATTGAATTTTACACGCAAATATCAATTAAGATTCATAACAAATTATCAATTTTTTAATCTCATTACGCTATTAGTCTATATTAATATCAATTTATATTTAAATTGGACACTAATTTTATATATTTGCCATAAATTTTAATTTTTTTAAATTTTTATTTTAAACCTCTCATCAAATTTAACAAAATGAAGTCATAATTTTTTTTATTTATAGTTAGAAAATGAAAAAAATGATAGAAAATGACCAAGGGAATACATAGATTTTATGAAATTGGATAAAGCATGACATACATAATCAAATCAAATCTATATACATTAATATTAATATATTATATATTATTAAAGGAGCAAGTTGGATATTGATTAGGAAAGAAAAAAGAAGAAAAAATAAAAAGAAAATTGGTTTTAGGAGGAGAAAACTTATTTTTTCGTATTAAAAAAAGGAGGAAATTCTTTGCTTTTCATTTTATATATATATATATATATATATAAATTTTAAAAGAATTTGATTTTATTTTGTATAATTACACGAGAACTTCTACTTAAGCACCATATTAATAAATAAATTATTATTTCTGCAAATTAAGTATTTGCTAGGAAAAAAATTATTCAATTTTAAACATAAAATAAAGTTATCTTTAATATGTGTGTGTTTAAACATTAATTTTAATTTGATTATTGAATTTTATGCACAAAATATCACTTAAGTTTCATAACAAATTATCAATTTTTTCTATCTCATTACATCATTAGTTGATATTTATATCAATTTATGTTTAAATTGGACACTAATTGTATATATTTGCAGTAAATTTTAATTTTTTAAAGAGCAAAAATTTAAACATTGATACTATATTTGTTTTAAAGCTCTGATCGATTCAAACAAAATGGAATCATGTTTTTTTTTTATTTATAGTTAGAAAATGTGTGTGTGTGTGTGAGAGAGATCATTTTCCCGCCAAAAGTTTTATTTTTATGAATTCAAAAAATAAAATTTAATTGTAAAAGGATAATCACAAATTTGTAACTCAATCTTTCCTTCCTCTTCTAGAATTCTAACTCTTATATATCTCCCATATAATATGAGGTCATTTTTCTGTGAAAAGTTTCATTTTCTGAATTAAAAAAATAAAATTTAATTGTAAAATCACGCTTCAGATAATCACAAATCTACAACTCAATCTTCCATTCCTCTTCTAATCTAATTTTATATATCTCCTGCAGTACAGCATATAAAAATACTAGTGCAAATTAATAAGAAACAATAATTAGTTAATTTATAGTAAATTTATTTATTTATTTTGGTTGAATTAAATTTTTACTATTTGTTTCAATTTTGTTCCGCGTGCATATAAAGTTAATAAATGATACATGATTTAATCTATATATTAATAAAATCAGCACATTTTCCCGCCACTTTTACATATTTTTCTGAATTAAAAAATCAATTTTTTAGTCTGCAATCATAAACGGATAATTACAAATCTGCAAATCAATCTTCTCTTATTTTTCTGAATTAAAAAATCAATTTTTTATTCTTCAATCATAAACGGATAATCACAAATCTGCAAATCAATATTTCATTCCTCTTCTAGAATTCGAACTCAATCTTCAAAAATCTCAAGCGGATTCTAATTGAATTCACGCTATTACAAATCTCTTGATTTTATCATCATCAACTTCTCCAACATTCCCTCACGCAAGCAACAAAAATACTTCTCAGAGTACTCGAACGTGTCTTTATTCGGAAACAATTGCAGTTTATAACCTGATATAATAATCATCCAAAGATTCACAAAGATGTTTCAATTCTCTAAATATCTCGGATATATGTTACCCCGTGCAACGCACGGGTAGAAACACTAGTATAATTAAATGATGCCCTAAGTAATTCAATGAGTTTAATAATATTTATTTGATTAAATAAAAATCTATATTGTTAAATAAATTCTAAATAAATTCATGGAAATTTTGAAATTAAAGTTCTTCCAAATCCATTGAAGATTTTGTAGAATCTATTAAAAATCTATTAAACTACATGAAGTCATTCAATTTAAAAATTTATTAAACTCTTTACAAATCCAAATTAAATACAATGCTCAGCGCCTATTAGTGTACGAGTTTCACTTATTTTTACACAGTTTTATACATTTTTTCAATCCTACTTATTCTCTCTTCTATTTCACATCCACATATCTCGTAGAACTTTCCTGTACTACACAAATCTCCGTCATTCAACTCCACTTTTATTCTCTCTCCTATATCACATAAAAATATATAAAAAAATTTTACACGTACACTAACACGCGCTAAACTAAGGCGATTCAGTGACAATGGCGGAACCTTAAAGGTTTCAACCCCGTTACAATCCCAGGGCTCCAACTTGACGGCGTTAACGGCCTCGAATGCAATTAATTTCGATCCTCCATTTCTCTCTCGACTACAACTTCCTCCTCCACCTCTCTCCTCCGCTTCTGTCCACCATGGGCGGTGGAATTGGATCTGAAGGTCTGTCTTTGTATCTCGAGAGGAAAATTCACAATCGCCTTGCTTCCTCGCAGTCTGAATGCTGCCCTATCGTAGGCTTTGGCGGCCTCGATTGCGGTGTCGTATGTCCCCAACCAGATACGGGACCCACGCCGCTTCGGGTCCCGGATCTCCGCCGCATACTTGCCCCACGGCCGCCGTCGTACCCCTCTATAATGCGGTTCCTCCTGCTCAACCGAGTTCTGCAGAGTCAACTCGGATGAATCGATCAACTCGAACTTCTCAACCGTCGAGAACTCGATCGTCAGTGACGGCTTCTGATTGTAATAGTTTAATGGTTGCTGCGTTGTGAAATTTATTACTTTCTGATCTTCATTTGAGCGTTCCATAGGAGAAAACTCATCGAGAAGATGCTTTCTGATTTGCTCCAACGCGAATGCTTCAGCTTCAGCTTCAGCGCCCATTTAATTTGCCCTCAACGGATAAGTTTTCTGTAGATATTTGGAAAATGATTTTCTGATCAAAAAGTAAGATTTTTTAAAAAGATTTGGAGTAGATGCGATTGGAAAATCAAGGTGATTTATTGATTGAGAGAAATGTTGGAGTGATGTCTAGAATGAATTTGTTGATGAGGAGAATAGATCACTGCACAAAGGCCTGCATGTGTGCGCATATATATAGCGTCATCGGAGTCGAGTAATTTACCTTTTAAAAATAATTTTAAGACAAAAAAAAAAAAAAAAATTGGGATAATTGCCTATATTTCAGTCTTTTTGTCCCCGGTGTTGAAGATTCCGGTTGTCCTAGTTTTCAACTCTCACTTTCACCCGGTACATTATACAGGAAAATATACATTCAAGATATATAATTTAGAAATTATATAAGAGAAAACATACAAAAGATTAATTAAAATTTACAACAGAGTTTTTTCTATATTTCCTCGCATGTCACCCATGCATTGCACCGGAAGATATATCCAATATAAAATTACTTTAATAATTTTTTTAATCGCAATACACCTACAATACCGTTGCAATGTATCGTTGTAATAGGCTCGTACATATAGCTCTAATGAGATTAAATTATATAATCGCAATAAGATTTCTATCTATTGCAACAATATTTATCGCCGCAGTAGTTGATGATATTGTAACGACAAATATCGTAGTAATAGATTGAAAACCCTATGGCGACGACGTCTTCTGCATCTACATCCGTCATCGCAATATCTTTATCTAGAGCAATGATTTTGCTATCGTAATATAAGTTTTTATCTAATGGAAATAATATTCATGCCCATACCACAATAATTATTATTGATCTTTATTATAATTTATTGATTAATTAATTTAATACTTTTATTTTTGCATACTAATAATAATAATGATGACATAAATAGAATTCATTTAAAAAGAAAAGATATAAGTAGAATTGAATATTAAATTTATTTATATATTATAAAGATTAATAGTGATTTAGTTTAGAAATTTTAAGATTGATAGAGATTTAGCTGAAAGATTTTAGGAAATAAGGAAGGGTGGGAAATGGGAATAAAAAATAAATTATTTAATTCTAAAAAATGTAAATTTGAGTGGAAAAATATCTTTGGTTTATTTATACATAGATTTTCAGGTGATAAACTAGAATAGTAATTCTTTGTAATTTAATGTTTAAATTAAACAAAAAATACTTCATTATTATATTTATTTTTATCAAAATATATAACCCTTAATCTTACACAAATGGTTGTGTGACTGCCCTCAGTGGTTGTGTGATCAAAAGCGGTGATGGTGGTAGTCACAGTTGCATTTGACACAATTTGTGGCCTTCATGACTCAAATTACATTGATGTTTGATCAAACAATGAAATTAATTAAAGATTTAATGATTGACACATTGTTAATATTGATTAAATACAATTATAAACTGAGTTGTCAAATGAAACCATAAGTTTTGTCATAGGTGAGAGTGGATATTGTCAAATGTGAAAATAAATAATTAACTCTTTGTACTTATCAAATTTTCTCAAAAATATTTGCTCAAATAATTTTTACCAACACTAATGCGGCCATTTTATATATGGCGGCTGATCTCCCAAAATTAATCTAATATGTACTAGCTAATCCCCTCATATTCTTCTAACATCATATCATATAATAAATATATTAAAAGACAAGCAAAGGTTCTCTTGGAAAACTCGCTTTTCCCACCTAAAGTGATGCTATTTTTGGTCATTCATTTTTGTTTCCATTTTTATATATAACTTTAATGTATCACACGGCATTCCACAATGCCATATGCATTGCATAATTGTGAATTGTACAAATTTTTTTAATTTTTTTATTCAATGCAATTCTTTTTTTTTAAATTCAATGCCAAGATTATAAATTGATCAAATTGATTATATCAAACTAAATATTACTAAATTTCAATTAAAATCATTATTTACTAATTAATTATTTTATTTGGATAGCAATAAATTAATACATTACTGTTACTATCACTACTATATAAAATGGGAATGAAGGTAAAACATTCATCTTCCAATTTTACCCTACAACTTTTATTATTTGACAAAAATGTCCTTAGTCATGAATACCATTAAAGAAATATTTTTGAGTGTGACAATTTAATTATGTTTTCATTTTTTTTATGTTGTTATCTTTATTTGATTCAATTAATGTTCTCTTGGTGACTATTATAATTATAACTATAAGTTTAATGTAGTCATAATTTTTTAGCAACCAAGTTTAAAATTTAATTGAAGGTTACTATTGTGTAAAAATTGGTTGCTAATATTCTCTATTAATTTTATGGTTTGTGATGATTTAATATTTTGGTGATGATTGTTCAACAATTTGTAACCAATTTCATCGATGTGATATTGAAAGGTAGATATAATAACACTTAAATTTATTTTCAAGCTTAATATATCAAATATATTTTTATTTTTACATTATTTTTCAATTTTACTTTAAGAACGGTTTATCACATAGTTTTAGGATATATTTGGTAGAACAAGCTGATAAGTTAGCTGATGGCTTATAAGCCAATTGAGAGCTTATGGTTTATAACTTATAGTTGATAACTGAAAACTAACTGATTTAAATATTAGTATTTAGCAAAATTAGCTAAAAGGTTAGGTCATAAATACAAAATGACCGAAAATAATATATTTAAAATAATAGTATTTCTTTTTTTTTGAAAAAATAAAATTGTGAAAATAGAATAACAAAATTAAAAGCTCGTGAGTTTATTTGAAAAGTTAATAAAAAAAAAATTTCAAATAAGTTCTACCTTTTTAAATAAGTTTTTTTAACCAAACAGAGCTTATTTGAATATGAGGAATTTATAAGCTCTCCAAATAAATTATAACTTAATTTATTGTGCTTACCAAACATACCCTTAATATCACGTGCAAAACATGTATTACTTACTAGTATATTAAAAGAGAAGCAAAGCTTCTCTTGGAAGACTCAGTTTTTATATAATTTTAATGTATCATACGGCATTACACAAAGCTATATGCAATGCATAATTGTGCATTGCACAATTTTTTTAATTCTTTTTTATTCATTGCCATACTTTTTTTAAAAACTTGTGTTGGGTTTTCTTTTCCAAGATTTTAAATTAATCAAATTGATTATATCAAACTAAAATTAATCAGTAGATGACGATATTAATTTTATTTTTTCATTTTGATCATGAAACCTTAAATTGATTGATTGAATTGATTCACCGTATATTTACTTAAATACTCAATTCAAATATTTATTATTCGAGAAAATGATTTAACAGTTGATTAGTACAAATTTTTTATTAAAAATATTATGTCATGAAAATGATAAAAATATTTTCAAATTTTCAATTTTACTAACATATATAGTTAATATATATATATATATATATATATATATATATAGGAAAATTTTAACCAAGTATTCGGAACCGGTTGACTGAATAATTGTTGGTTATAATTCTTATCAAATAATTTAAGTTCAATTTATTTTTCATATCATCTGTAATCAATAAACATCATTCACTAATTTTTTATTATTATAATTATAATTTTGATTTATATTTTTTTTGCACTTGAATACTTTCTAATTAATATTAATTTTTTTTAATCGTAAATTTTTTACACATTTATTAGCGACTCAAATATTTTTATTAGTTTTCAAATATAATACCTTAATATTAAAATTAATTGTGTAAATATATGATGCATAGTTGTAAACAAAGTATTTGTATTTTTAGGCTGCATCTTTATTACTTGCTTTCTCAGGTTAATATAATTTTATAAATACGATTGTGAAAATATTATCTTTTTTTAATATCTTCTATTGAATTATATTTTTTTGAATGTCCAAACATAATTTTATAGTCATTATCTAATTAGTATTTTATCTTTTAAAAATATAATTTCCATAATAAGTAAGATTTTGAAAATATTATCTTATTGTGAAAATATTATATTTTTTAATAACTTCGATTAAATTATTATTTTTGAATGTCCAAATGTAATTTTATCATAATTATCTAATTGATATTTTATTTTACATTAATGCTATTATAATTTTTTTTTTTGTGTATGCATGGACACACAAATATATATATATAATTAAAAAAATATTGGAAGAATAAAAAACTCATTTAAACTTATTTATTAGTTTAATATGTATTAAATGAAGTTGAATGAGCACTTTATTTAAGAATTGATACAGTTTGTGAAAGTTCTTTTAAATGATATTTTACATTCACAATTAAATTACAATACCAAATTTTAATTATTGATATAGTTTGTTTAAGAACTACCAACATGCTTATTTAAAAGAAAATACTCGACTAAAATTTTAAATTGAAAGTATGCGATGTTAGTGGAAACTGATCGTGGTTGGTTACCACACTCTCATAGTTTCGTTCACTATTTCACCGCCATATTCTCATATACCACACTCTCTAAAATTTCTTTGAACTATTTTTCAATTCTTCCCTCTTTCATTTTCCCCGGTTTAGATTAAAGTTTTAAATAATAAAACTATATTTTATGATGTTAATTCAAGTCCGCAATTAATTAATTAATTTACTAAAGTGTAATTGATTAACTGTTACACGTTTAGCTAAAACAGTATATTTAATAATTACAAGATAAATAATTAACATATATTTTAATAATTTTTTGTAAAGAATGTAACGATTCATGTCCACATTTATGGGTAGGTACCGCCAATAATTTTTTTGTAAAGAATGATACCTTGATCAACCATAAAATGACATCATAGAGGTATTTATAGATGATTTTACGGTCTATGGTGATTCTTTTGATGCTTGTATAACTAACCTTACAAAAATACTTAGAAGATGCATAGAGACGAACTTGGTTTTGAACTATGAAAAATGTCATTTTATGGTTGATCAAGGTATCATTCTAGGTCATATTGTATCCTCTAGGGGCATTGAAGTTGATAAGGTTAAGATAGATGTTATTAAAATATTGTCTTACCCCACCAATGTGTGGGAAGTTCGTTCTTTTCTTGGACACGCAGGGTTCTACAGGCGCTTTATCAAAGATTTTTCTAAGATAACTCAACCCCTGTGTAAATTATTGCAAAAGGAAGTGGTATTTGAATTTGATGAGGCGTGCGAGGGTGCATTTGACAAATTGAAGGATATGCTCACTTCAGCACCCATTATCCAACCACCAGATTGGAATCTTCCATTCGAGATCATGTGTGATGCAAGCAATCACGCAGTTGGTGCTGTGCTTGGACAAAAAGTTGGAAGAGCCCATCACGCCATTTACTATGCTTCTCGAACAATTGACAATACACAAAGAAACTACTCTAAGACGGAAAAAGAGCTTTTGGCTATTGTTTTTGCTTTAGAAAAATTCCGCTCGTATTTGCTTGGCACTAAAGTGATTATTTATTCTGACCATGCAACTCTTAGGTACCTATTCTTGAAGAAGGAGGTCAAGCATAGGCTCATTCGATGGATTCTCTTGTTACAAGAGTTTGATCTAGAGATACGTGATAAGGGTACTGAAAACTTGGTTGCTGATCATCTAAATCGACTTCCCACGAGTGAAGAGCCATCACCATTGGAGGACAACTTTCCAAGTGAGTATCTCTTTTCTATGCAAGAGTCAATCCCATGGTATGCTGATATAGTTAACTATTTAGTTACTAAAACACCACCGAGTGATTTGACTAGAGCTCAGAAAGATAAAATAAAAAGCGATGCTAAATACTATGTGTGGGATGACCCCTATTTGTGGAAACATTGTTCTAATCAAATCATCCGTAGGTGTGTAACCCAACATGAAACTCGTTCTATTTTGAAATTTTGTCACTCATATGCATGTGGAGGTCATTTCGGTCCTAAAAGAATAGCCCGTAAGGTATTAGAGTGTAGATTATTTTGGCCAACTTTATTTCGTGATTCATATTTGTTTTGTAAATCATGTGAACAATGTCAAAGAACTGGAAATATTGGACATAGAGATCAAATGCCACTTGCCCCTATTCTTGTTTGTGAAATTTTTTATGTGTGGGGCATCGATTTTATGGGTCCTTTCCCTTCCTCTTATAGCAATGTTTATATTATTCTTGCTGTGGATTATGTTTCAAAATGGGCAGAAGCTAAAGCTACTCGAACTGACGATGCTAAAGTGGTTGTGGATTTTGTCAAGAGTCATATTTTTGTTAGGTTTGGAACACCAAGGCCAGTTATCAGTGATCGTGGGACTCATTTTTGCAATAGAGTGGTGGAGGCTTTGCTCAAGAAATACAATGTGACCCATCGCATTTCTACTGCTTACCACCCGCAGACGAGTGGACAAGCAGAGGTGTCCAACAGAGAAATAAAATGGATACTCGAGAAAACAGTCAACCCTAACAGGAAGGATTGGAGTTTAAGGCTTGACGATGCACTCTGGGCTTATCGAACTGCCTACAAAACTCCTATAGGTATGTCCCCTTATCGTCTTGTGTTTAGAAAACCTTGTCACCTCCCGGTCTAGTTAGAACATAGGGCATATTGGGCTGTCAAGCATTGCAATATGAGCATGGATGAATCGGGTGAAGAGAGGAAATTGCAGTTAAAAGAGTTGGAAGAAATTCGTAATGATGCCTACGAGAACTCGCAGATTTACAAAGAGAAGACGAAGGCCTTCCACGATCAAACGATTTCCAGAAAAAAAAATTATCTATTGGTCAGAAAGTTTTACTATATCATTCTAAGTTGAAGTTATTTCCTGGTAAATTGCGCTCTAGGTGGGTAGGGCCTTTTGTTATTACTAACGTGTTTACTCATGGCGCAGTCGAGATACAAAGCTTGGACACTAGTAAAATGTTTAAAGTCAATGGGCATCGCTTGAAACCTTTTTATGATAGTTTTCAAACGAGTAACATTAATTACATTAGCTTAACGTGTCCAATTTACACCGATTGAAGGGTGGCAACATCTAGCCAACGACATTAAAGAAAGGCGCTATTGGGAGGCAACCCAAGTTTTATTATTTTTGTTTTGGTTTTTAAAATTCATTTTATTTTCATTTGTATGATTTTATTTTAATTTAGAAGTGCAATTAATTGGGTGTCACTTTTCTTGGGCAGGAGACAGGTTTTTCTTGGCTGGAGGCACGATGGAAATTGAGTGAAAATCCATTGATTAGAACGTGCCCACGGCTTGTCCCTAGAGTTTTTAGGTAAAATTTCTGCCGAAAAATCTATTGAATAGAAAGTGCCCACGCCTTGTCCCTAGAGCTTTTAGGTAAAATTTTTGAACAAAAATCCATTTACTAAAACGTGACCGCATTCTACTCTTAGAGCTTTTAGGATTAAAATCCAATTTCTCTTTAATTTTTCTTTCTTCAATCTTTAATTTTATTTCTCTTTATTCAAAAAAAAAAAAAAATTAAACACTTGGGCAACAAGTTAATTGAGCGACTTTGAATTTAACAACTAAGGTACGTAAGTTAATTGAGCATATCGCATGGGAGCCTTATTTTGCTATTACATGTCCGACTTATATTGAGCTTGTTCTAGAATTTTACACAACTTTTGAGTTTAAGAAACCCGATAATTTCACGTTAAGTAGCCCACGGGTGGTTCAATTTCGATTAATGGGAAAAGAATTCAAACTTTCGATCACTGGATTTAATCTTGCTTTTGGATTCATTACTAAAGAGTATGCTAAAATGGAAGAATATTTGAACAGTTCTTGTGATTATAGTGAGAATTTTGAACCCTATGGTCTATATGGAGAATTGTCCACTAATCACATGTATATTCATCGACTTCTTGCATTCAATTTTTCGGGTCGAAAAGATTCTGCTGGGGTTTTAACTAAATATGAGTTTTATTTCTTGTGGTGTATGCTAAATAAAAGAAAGTGAATCTTGGGTATTGGTTAGCATCTCAATTTGACAATGTTGTAATGGCTAAACGTCCATTGATTTTAGGTTCTTTGATTACACATTTAGCCGTACATGAGAAATTGATTGATCTTCATGATAATAACCTTCATCTTGCTTGTGAGATACAACCGTTGGACTTACATTGCTTGGAGAAAATGGGTTTGGTTTCTAAGTTTGCAGGTAAGTACGAATTTGAGACCCCGGGAGCTATTCATCGCGGTCCTAAAAGTTGAGTTTTGAGAGTTTTTGAAACACTTTTTGTATTAATAACTCAACAACTACAATTGCAGCTCGAGAGAACAGAATATATACAGCAAGAACAACTAGGGCTAAAGACATCATACAGGTGGACTAGAAATACTGTACATCTCTTGTGGGCTTTCATACTGGGCTGATGGGCCTTATGTTTAATTAGGATGGACTACTTTGTTGATAAATTTAACACCCCTTCTCAAACTGGAGCATCCTTCAGTAACGCCTAGCTTTTCTCTTATGTAATCAAACCTGGACACTGGCAACGACTTGGTCAGGAGGTCGACAATTTGGTCTGCTGTTGGCACAAACTTGATTTCCAACTTCTTATCAAGAACCTGATCCCTCACAAAGTGCAAGTCAAGCTCAATGTGCTTGGTTCTTGCGTGAAAAATAGGATTTGAGGCCAAGGCATTTGCACTCAAGCTATCACACCAAATAAGAGGAGTTGGATTTGGTTTGAGATTTATTTCTTCAAGAAAGGACCTTATCCATGTAATTTCAGCTGTAGCATGAGCCAGGGCTCGGTACTCAGATTTTGCAGTTGACCTTGTGACTACATTCTGTTTCTTGCAGGACCAAGCTACCAGATTTTCACCCAGATAGATGCAAAAACCTGCTGTTGATTTCCGATCATCTGGGCATGAAGCCCAATCAGCATCTACATATCCATTAATTCTCAAGGTGTCAGTCTTTTGAAACAGCAACCCAAGTCTTGAGGTGCCCTTAAGATATCTGAAGAGTCTCTTGACAGCTTTCCAATGAGGCTCTCTAGGACATTTTAGATATTGGCTAAGCTTGTTAACCACAAATTGTATATCTGGCCGAGTATGTGATAAGTATTGCAATGCCCCTATTGCACTTCTGTAAACTTTTGGCTCTGAAAGTTCTTCACCTTCGTCCTTTGACAACTGATTTCCTGCTACCATAGGAGTGGGACAGGGTTTTAAGTGCCCAAGATTGAATCTGTTAAAGAGCTCCTTAAGGTAGTTTGTTTGAGTAAGATGCAACCCACACTTGTCTCTTCTCACTTCCATTCCTAAGAATTGATGCAATTCTCCCATATCTTTCAAGGCAAACTTGTTGTCTAGTTGATCAATGAACTTTTGCAGTAACTTCTCATCATTCCCAGTAATTATTATGTCATCGACGTATACTAAGGCAAACAAGACTTGTGTTTTATTCATAAAGAAAAAACATGAGTTATCGGCCTTTGATTGCTTGAATTTCCACCCAACTAAGGACCTTTTAAGTTCTTCATACCATGCTCTAGGGGCTTGTTTGAGCCCATAGAGTGCCCTTTGCAATTTACACACATGATGAGGTTTGTTTTCATCTACAAATCCCTCTGGTTGCTTAAGGTAAACAGTCTCACTGATCTTTCCATTTAGGAACGCATTATTGACGTCTATCTAACGTATTGCCCAATCTTTTGATACAGCTATGCTCAAGATAACCTTAAGGGTGGAAGATTTCAGGACTGGACTGAAGGTTTCATTATAGTCAACTCCTGCTTTTTGCAAAAAACCTTTCGCCACTAATCTGGCTTTGTACTTCTATACACAACCATGTTGATCATATTTTAGTTTGTATACCCACTTGATCCCAATTAATTTTTGTCCCTTATGTGGTGGTACCAATGTCCAGGTCTTATTTCTCATTAATGCACTGTACTCTTCAACCATAGCCTTTTTCCAATTGTCATCACATGCAGCGTCCTCATAGCATACAGGCTCACTAATACACTTATTAGCATCCAATAGATAAGTTTTCATCTTAAATATATCTGATTTAGCTCTAGTAGTCATAGGATGATTTGATAGTAGTGATCTACCTCTTGGAGCTTCAACACTGTGCTGTCTATCTTCAATGTTTTCATCTGCTATATTCTAAGTATTTCTGTGTTGCAATGAACCTGCAGTTTCACTTAAGGGGCTGTTAGAGGAATTTTGATAATTTTCACCACTTAGACTTTCATCATTGTTGTCACCACCAGCAGGGTTAGATGAGGCTGCAGGGGAAGCTTCAGTGTTTGCCTCAGTTGTTGGTCCTGAACTATTAGAGGCTGAGTTTTCATTTGTGTGATCATGAGTGGTGGAATTTTTTGTGTTGGTGCAAATAGGGTAAGTATTGACAATGACTCTTAACTCTTTTTGTGCCAAGTTTCTATTCAAGAATGAAGACTCAAAAGGGAACTCATCTTCGTTGAACACAACATGTCTTGAAACATAAATTTTTCCTATTGGACTCAAACACTTGTATCCTTTGTGATTGCTTGCACACCAAGACACACACATTTAATGGAATGGTAGTCAAATTTTTTTTGTTGATAAGGTCTCAAGCAAGGAAAGCATGCACAACCGAAAAGTTTAAGTGATTTGTAATCTGGTTGTTTGAGGTAAAGTAATTCAAAAGGGGTTTTCATATTGGTAACAGGTGAAGGCATAAGATTTATGAGTTTGGTGGCTGTTGAAAAGGCATCCCACCAATAAGTCATTGGCACCTTTGCTTGAGCTAGAAGGGTTAATCCAGTCTCTGTAAGGTGCCTGTGCTTTCTCTAAGCCCTACCATTTTGTGCCGAGGTATAGGGACAGGTAAGTCTAAGTTCAATCCCATTCGCATGAAGGAGAGGAATAAGGCTTTTGAACTTTCCTCCTCCATCACACTGCAAGGTTCTGAGCTTCTTTTCAAAGTGATTTTCTACAAGTTGTTTGAAATGTTTAAAGGATTGTAGAGCATCTGATTTTTGCTTTAGTAGGTAAGTCCAACAGTATCTAGTACAGTCATCTAGGAGAAGTAGGTAATATTTGAACCCACTTATAGATGTAATGGGAGCAGGTCCCCAAAGATCTGTATGTATTAAGTGAAATGGCTCTTTGGCTTGAGATTGAGAAAGCTTAAAAGGCAAGGCATGTGATTTTCCTAGTTGGCATGCATCACAAAAGATATTCATATCATTGATGGCAAAGTTTTTGTTACATTGCTTCAATACAGCAGAAAGTGTTGACAATGAAGAATGGCCAAGTTTCATATGCCATTTCCTCACCCTAGACTTAACAGACTTGGATTCAGATACAAAAGAGGCACTTGACAACCTTGACTCATTTTTAAACTCGGACACAAAAGAACTACTTGGGATCTTGAACTCTTTGTTTGGAGCTTGAGTGGGAGGCTTTGATGGTGGATTTGTGAAATGAGAGGGACAAGCAGGTAATTGGAGTTTGTAGAGGCCTTTGTTAAGCTTCCCTTGCAGCAGTACTTCCCCTGTTTCCTTGTCCTTCACTACACAACATTTAGAATCAAACTCCATAATCACATCATTATCAGTTGTTAGCCTAAAGACACTGATTAAATCTTTCTTTATATCAGGCACACATAGTACTTTGTTCAATCTCAATGACCTATTAAGGTGAGTATTAATATGAGCTGAACCTGTGTGTGTGATTTTGGCTTTATCTCCATTACCTACCATGAGTGTTTCCTTACCAAAGTATTCATTCGATTCAAAGAATTGATCAGTAGAGGCCATGACATGAGCATTTGCACCTGAGTCTGCATACCATTCTGGTCCAACATGTGATGTTGTCATAGCTGATAATGAGCTAGCTGATTTATTGTCAAGATCAGGCCTCTTCCCCATATACCGTTCATCATAGCGGTTATAGCAGTAGACAGCAGTGTGATTTGTGAGACCACAAATCTAGCAAGGAGGTTTTGAAGAGTTGTTTCTGCCTCTCCCCCTGCCTCTTCCGCCTCTCGGGTTCCTGCCACCATCATAAGACCTGCCTCTGTTGCTTGTGTTTCCAGATCTCTGAGTGAAGTTGGCTGATACTTCATTTAGATTAACATTGGATATTCCACTGCTGATTTCATCAAGATAGTTCAACCTGCTCTCAAATGTCATGAGTGTTGACTGAAGATCAGTCCATGAAATAAACTTCATATTGCCTATTTGAGCAGAAATTGGCAAGTAGTCTTTATCTAGACCATTCAACACATAGTTAACTAACTCATCAGTCTCAATTTTCTTCCCATTACCTTCAAGGCTATCTGAGATCCTCTTGATCTCTGCCATATACCTATCCATACTCTTATTACCTTTCCTTACCTTTTGAAGCTCTCCCATTAGAAAGATAACCCTCGATCTGCTTTGGACCCCGAAACTCTCTTCGATAGCTTTCCAGAGGCTTGAGGAATTAGTAGCTCCCATGACTCGAACAGCAATTTCTGGAGTCATTGAAGAGTAGAGCCACCCCATGAGGAGCTAGTCAGTTGAAAAATCCACTTTCGATAATCGAGGTTGGGCATTTGGACATCTAACCCTTCGGCACCAGTGGATGCGATGAACTCATCAGGGCAGACAGATGTTCCAAGTAAAAAATCTTCAAGATTGTGACCTCGAATTACTGGCATGACGATGGTTTTCCAGAGAGGGAAGTTCTCCTTGTCCAGCTTGACAGAGGGAACTTGAGTGAGGCTCATAGTGAGTGGATTTAAATTGGCATGAGGAGTAGCGGCAGACGCCATTTCCAGCTCTGATACCAAGTTGAGTTTTGAGAGTTTTTGAAACACTTTTTGTATTAATAACTCAACAACTACAATTGCAGCTCGAGAGAGCAGAATATATACAGCAAGAACAACTAGGGCTAAAGACATCATATAGGTGGACTAGAAATACTGTACATCTCTTGTGGGCTTTCATACTGGGCTGATGGGCCTTATGTTTCATTAGGATGGACTAATTTGTTGATAAATTTAACACTAAACCTCAACGACCGCAACATGTCGCCAAGGCATGCACTTGGGCTTCTACAAATCCCCCTTCCTCGTCTCTAGCTATCGTACCCTATCGTGAGCACCCGGATGAATGTGAGAATGATGATGATCGCATCACATGAATTGACATGCGCTTTGCACGAATTGAGAAGAACTTGAATGCATTTTTTGCGCATATGGGTTTCGTTCCACCTTCTCCCTGATTCTTCACCTTTCAGGGGAGTTTCTTTAATTTTTCTTATTTTATTTTATTTTATTTTATTCACTTCTAGCATTTTCTTTTTATTTTTATTTTTATTTTTATTTTTTATTTTTTTAGCGTTTCTTACATTGGGAACAATATTTGGTTTCAGTGTGGGGGAGAGTCTCGATGCTCTTAAATGTTCATTTTAGTTGCACTTCATTTTCATTTTAATTCTAGCATCATATTAGTGGCATTTTAACGTTATTTTTGCATTTTGATTTTATATACTTAAAAAAAAAGAGAAAAAACACAAAAAAAATTTTGAAAAACAAAAATAAAAAAATAAAAAAAAAGTTTTGAAAAATCTCATTGGAATTTTGGATTCTATTGATGTTTTTCCCCTATGCAATTTAGATTATTGTACTTCATTAAGATGAGTTGAAATGCAATAGGGGATTAGCATGAGTAGATGAGTTCTTATCGACTGCACTATAATTGATTGCTCTTAGCGGTGGATTGAATGAAGAATGTGTGAGATTTGATGCACAATATCCCTAATTTTGTGAGCTTTTGAGCCTACGAGCATTTACAACATTTTATATATCATGCTCCATTCTTTGATTGTGTGATTATCATGCATAGTCGATTTTCTTCTAGAACTTGCTTTGTTATGCATGTTGGTATGCCCCATTGATAATTGGATGCAGCTAAAAAGTAATGGCACCTAGGTAAAGCCAAATTTAGCCTTCGTAAAGAGCCTACCCTTGAGATTACCCTTAGAGAGCCAACTTTGTGCCTTCTAGCCTTTTATTGGAAATTAACCACATTACAAGCCTTGAGAGTCCATTTCTTTGTTAATTTCCCCTCTTTTGAACCTTAAGTTGAAGGAATGCTTAAACTTTTTCACATGTAGCTTCAATTAATTTTGGAGATGTTGAGATATGGCGAAGAACAAAAGGTTTATAGTGCAATTCTCACCCTTCTCTAGAA
Source organism: Jasminum sambac (assembly GCA_018223645.1). Classification (NCBI taxonomy): domain Eukaryota; kingdom Viridiplantae; phylum Streptophyta; class Magnoliopsida; order Lamiales; family Oleaceae; genus Jasminum; species Jasminum sambac. The sequence goes on from CP073640.1 coordinate 38,399,362, forward strand.
GTGAGAATAAAGTGTTCAAGTATGATCTACATGATTCTTTGATTTCGCAAGAAAATACGGAGGAGATGAGGAAAAGAATGAAAATCGAATAAAAAAATTGAAAAAAAAGGGGAGGAACAAAATAGAAGAAAAAAAGAGAAGATAGAAAAAAAAAAAAAAGAGAAAGAGCATACAAGTGAAAGGAAGAAGCGTGAATTGTGATTGTTGAATAAGTGGTTCAAATGCATTAGATGAAGTTTGTGAAGTTTATTTTTGAGTTAAGTTCTTGTGGATAAGTTGTGCAATTCCTTCAATGAAATACCCTAAATAAATCCTTCTTATCCCACCTTACCCAAGCCACGTTACAACCCTGTTTAAGACCCTTACTTGCATTCAAATCATTGGTGGAACCGATGTGATATATTAGCAAACCTATGGTAAGGATCTTCTATGTATTGACTTGAGAGTATATTCCTATAACCTAAACACTTTGAGCGTATTGAGTGAATCCTCTGAGGGTGTTAAATTCCACTACATTTGGATTTCGAGAAATTGTTAAAGTGATTGATTATTTGTGTTGGTTAGTTGGAATTTACTCTATTTCGTGTTGGTTCTTGATTGTGTTGAAATTTAAATCTTTGAGGCACGATGGTTTGGGTAGTTGAAGGATGAATTTAAATCTTTAAGCAATTAATGACTTGATTTGTTGTATGCTTGAGGGCAAGCATTGTTTAAGTGTGGGGGAATTTGATAGAGTGTATAAATTCACATTACTTGTTATATTTTCCCATGCTCTTATTAATTGAAAATTGCTTAAGCCCTTAATTTTAATTGAGTTTTACGTTTTACGGACTAGGTGAAAGAGTGGCATCGAATTGGAGTCAATTTACAAGTTTTGAAGAAAAATATAGCTCAAGGCGAAAATATCCATAAGATTACCAACCCTAAGGCGCAACCACGTCTTATCAATCCAAGTGATCCAAAGAAACGTAGGATCAAGACTTATTCGAAGTGAAGAGTTGGTGTATTGATAGAAGACCTCATTTAATTATTCCTACTCACAAAAAGGATAGGAATATTTTATGGGGACCTCTGCTACAATTAGTTTTTATTTCTCTAGGAAAAATCTTAGACTTTTATTAGAATTACGAAACTAAACTATTTTCCTTTTATTTTCTATTTTATTTTCCTAGGCTATTTAGTTTCCCAAATTAATTAGAATTGGATCTGGTCCAAGACATGAAGAAAAACACGCTATTAATTTTCCTAGGCTAGATCATACTATACGTTTTTTTTATCATCATCATACACTAGAATTTTCTCCCTCTTCTCCATGAAATTCTAAATTTCTATTCCAATTCAAGGTTGATTGAAGATTGATTCAAGAACAAATTGTGAGATCTAATATATTCTTTTATTGTTCTTCCTTTATTTTCTCTATTTGCATGTTTCTTGTGTTTTTCTTGAAATTGTGGATTGATTGATTACACAAAGGGCCCGTTGTTTAATTGTCAATTCATCATATTGCTAGTTAGAAAACTAGATCCGTAATTGTCTAGTATTTCTAACGATTGTGGCAAACAACAAAATTGATTACGTCAAAGTTCTCAATTTATGTTGTAGAAATATACAATCTAACTTAAACAATTCATCATATACTTTTGTTGGTTAGAATTGGTCACCTCTTAGATATTAATGCTGTCAATAAATTAAATCCTAACGGTCGTACCTAGGGTTGTTTATTGATTAGGGAAATAACCAATGGTCGTACCTTGGTTATCAAATAAGTAAGGAGAGATAGGTTGTTAGATCGTATCAACAACCATAACCAGTTTAGGGAATTGATGAGAAGAATTATCTTTGCATCTATGATCAATTCGTATGAATCAATTGTAGATTAAACCTTGGATTGGATATTTACCTTAAGTGACTTCAGTTTAATTTATATTTTATCATTGCATCATTTTAATTTCAATTTCTTGGAGCCTCATTCTTTTAAACCCCCAATTTTTATTTTACTTAGTCTCGTTTTTAAAAGAATAAATCTTATCAATCCCTGTGGATACGACCTTGCTCACTCCTACTACAAATTATATTTTTGAGCGAGTTATTTATTATTTGTTGGATTTGACACCCACCAGAGCCGGAAACTGACCTCATTTTATTAAATTATTAGGTATTTATGTTTGAGTGGGAAATATAAATAAAATATTTTTTTTAATTCTGAAAATTATAAGATTGAGTGGGAAACTGACCTCATTTTATTAATATATATATATAGATTTTTGAACATAAGCTGTTATTTAACAGCAATGATTTAAATTTATTTTCATTGTAGAGATTTTAAAAAAATCCATTAGAGAAATTAGATTAGATTAACTTTTTATTATCAAGTGGCATATAAGTTTCTTATCTATTTGAAAGAATTAACTATTATAAAAATGTTTGACTTCAAATGTCATACCTAAATTTTGATTTTTTTTATTTGATGTACAATATTTGATCTTAACTGGGGTTTTTATTTAAACAGATGACCATATATTCTTAATGTATAGTGATTTAATCTTACGTTCATTAAAATGAATTTTTATTGTTATTTTAGCTAATTATAGGTATAGTTACTTGTGTCACGATCTAAGAAAATTGTTTGGTCAAAGTAATGTTAGCCATTTTTTAAAAAAATAAATGTTGGGGAAAAATTAAAATTCTAGTGGTTTTTAAATATTTAATTTTTAAATAAATTTATGAACTAAAAATTTGGAAATTGGAAAATCTTTGACTAACAGTTTCATCATGATAAATATTTTCAACAATAAAATGTTAAGTACATCGGATGTACTACATTGTTTTTATTGTTGGGTGGTAGTCTAATGCATTTTCTTAGGTTGTAATAAATTACTACTATTTTTATCTATATATTTTTAGGGAAATTGGGGCAAATGGTAAAAAAATTGCTTAAGACCGAGTTTGGTCCGATTTAAAAAAAGGTAGCTCATTTTGTCCAAAAACATTTAATGTATTTTTGGTTTATTTGGATGGAATCCATCCATTAAATCATCAATCAAAGTCAACTTTTGAAAAATTTGGTGCTAGCTAGTTTGGTCTATTTTACTTCAGATAAATTGCACAAAGGTCCTAACATTTAAGTATTGTTACAATCAAGCCCCATAATTTGAAAAAATACTTTAGTCCTAAATTTAGTTAAATTGTATAATTTTATATTTTATTTTTCTGTGGGTGCTTATTTGATCCATAATTAATTTTATTGAATTAATTTGATCTGACTAATAGTTTTTATAAAAATTTTCAATATAGTAGCATTTGTCCGTATTAATATAATAACCCAACTTTCAAAAATTCTCCTTACCATTAGAGATGCGGACATTTTAATTTTAATAATGGTTAATAATAAATATAATTATTGTACCTTCATAAAATTTTATTAAGAATATATTGTTACAAAAAAATATATTGAATATAAAGAATTAATCAAATCAAATAAAAAATATAAAAAACAAAAATAAAAATAAATCAAAAATAAAAAAATCTCCCCCACCCCACCCCCAAAAACCATCACCAGGCTGGTGGTGGTAGTAGTGCCGGCTTTGAAACCACCACCACCACTGCTGGTGAACTTTAAAAAATTTTCTATAGCATGAGATACACCTACATTTTGATTTTAAACAACAGTTAATAATAAATGTAATTGTTATACCTGCACAAAATTTTATTACAAATATATCGCTATAAAAAATATCAAATAGAAAGAATTAATAAAAAAATAAAAATACAAAATAAAACAAAAAACCTTCCCCAATCCACCCCCAAAAAACACCACAACCACTACTGGTGGCGGCGAAACCATCAACAGCAACTGATGTACATTTTGCGACCACCAGCAACCAGCAATAGATCTAGTGGCGGCGAAACCACCAACAGCTGCTACTAATGGTCTCGTCACCACCATCAGTGGTTGTGGCTTCGAAGCCACCGCCACGACCACGGCGGTGGTGATGGTGTTTATTGGGGTGGGATGGGTGATGTGGCGGTGAGTTTTGATTTTTATTTTTTTTTTATGAAATTTATTTGATTTGATTAATTCTTTGTATTCGATATATTTTTTTGTAGTAATATATTTTTAATAAATTTTATATATGTACAATAATTATATTTATTATTAACTGTTGTTTAAAATTAAAATGTGCGTGTGATAAGGAAAATTTTTGAAAGCTGTGTTTGATAATAATACGAATAAATGCTACTGTGTTGAAATAAAATGGATGAAAAAATAAAATGTGAAATTGTATAATTTTACTAAATTTGTTATGAGTAGTACTACTTGCCACACAAACTAAAATGTCTAAATTTTACCACTCATTTGGTGAGTGGTCATGAAAATGGAGGGTAAAATTAGAAATTTGATTTAAGTGTAAGGCTGTGTGTACTTATAACATTACTTTGAAATGGTAGCATGAATGAAAGAAAACTATTTTGAGAGTCATTTATATTTAAATATGTTTCATATAAGATGCTGTATTTCTATACCGGAAAAACATGATTTGAGTGGATCTGTATTGACGAACTAAATGTGTAATATTCCTTTCGTTATGCAATGAGGTATGCTATAGAATCTAGATATCAAATGCTCGTCGTATTTGGAAGATGTTGACATAAAATAAAAATAAAAATAAAAATAAAAGAAGAAGAAGAAAGGAAAAAATCTTACAGGAATATTGTAAATCTTCTTAAACATAGAAGTCATCACTTTGGAAAATAATCAAAATAAAGAGAAAAAATTATCTGTCAAACCGTAATTAAAATCAATGCGCAGCGAGTTCCAGCGAGATATGACGCGTTCTGGCATTTTCACACAACAGTAAGGGGGTTCGTAAGTAGACCATACTGTCATATGGTAGTAAGGGATAACCGCCACGTCAAACATTAGAACTTTAATAAAATTCCAGCGCTGAAAATGTATAATTTTTTATGAGCAGCGATTCCCTGCTGGGCTTATATAAACAAAATAATGAAAGGTGAAAGTTTACGTTTATTGTTTACCAATCGTGTCAAATCAGAAATAATCCAATGCTCTCACTGGTGCCATTAATATCACCTTTGACCATCAATTTCGGTCACCTACGATCTTCGTTGAGAAAATTAAGACCAGATTCAAAACTAACACGGCGATCCTAAGCTTCAACAGTTCCGAAAATTTTCCAACGATACCGTTGACCGGCGATCCCGAACTTTGATCGACAGTCCACATTCTCACCGAAATTTTTTTTTGTACTACTATAGTTTCGCATCACCGTAGTATTTCTAGATCTGATCTCCACTTTCCCAACGAAAATCATATGTGATCGAAATCGATGGTCAAATGTGACGCTATGGTCCTAACATGAGCACTTGATTATTTTTGCGTGTGAAATAACTAAGGGTGTGTTTGATTGACACCATTTTCCATGGAAAATATCTCATCATGGAAAAAATTTGCCCACTTGATTATTTGATTGATAAATTTTTCATGGTAAATATTTTCTAGGTACAATGATTTGAAGCATGTTTTGCTCCTTTTCTATGGCAAATAAATTCCACCTCCTCCCAAGAAAAAATTTTCCATGAAAGGTGGAAAATATTTTATTTTCCATCATTTGCAATCAAACACACCCTAAGAGTGTGTTTGATTGGCAAGTCGTAAATTATTTACTTGATAAATATTTGCATGGTTAATATTTACCTAGTTATTACTTAAGAAAATATTTACAATCAAATCGTGCATCAAATGATTGTACCTCGCAAAATATTTTTCATTTATAACTTACAATCAAACAGTAAAGATATAAAATATTGTAGATGATTTAATATTTACATGTAATTGATTTGCCAATCAAACACACCATAAGAGTGTTTGATAGCAAATCCGGAAAATTATTTGAAGGAAAACGTTTTCCGGGTAAATGAATTCTGGAAAAAGGTTTTCCAAGGAAAATAGTAGTTGGAGGTATTTGATTGGATTAATTTGAAAGTTGGAAAATGATGTTATTTTCTTTATTTTTGTGTTTTTTTCATCAAATTTGATCATTTTTCTTATCTCTATGGTTAAAGTAAATTTTCCATTAAAAAAAAGGAAAAAAATGGTCAAACTTTTCTCAGAAAACAAAAATCACCTCCCAAAAAAAAACGTTTTCCTTCAAAATAAGGAAAAGAACGGAAATCGAGAAAAAATTAAAAAACCTTTTTCAGGAAAAAAAATGTAATCAAACAGCTACGGATGAAAAAAAAATTAAAAAATAAATTTTCCTGAAAAAAAAAAGCATGAATCAAACACACCCTAATATTTCTTTAATATAGAAAGGAAAATGTCTACTAGATTACCTCAGGTCCGCAATAGATAATGTAGAAATGGCGACGTACATGGACGCGTGGTATACTGTAGTTTTATGTTCCTCGGAGTAAGAGCATTGACTGGACTTAGGGGTTGTCGCGGCCTAATATGATTTCGTATTCTCCAATAAACTAATAAATACTTCTATTCCAAAAAACAAAAGAGTAAGAAATTTGGGCCAAATTATCATACTAGTATTTGAAAAACACACTTTTAACGATTTAGTTTTTAAAAAAGCCACGGCAACACATTGGTATTTAAAACTCAACTTTTATATACTTAGGTCCTTTCTTCTCATTGCTGGTGGAATCTTGAATAAAATAATAATATTTTTAAATTTTTTATTTTTTTATTCATTTGTCTTCAGAATCTTATTAAACTAATAATATTTTTAATTTTGAGAATTTTTTATTCACTTTTATAATTTTTACTTAATATATTCTTCGATTTCCTTTCCTAATCCAAAAAATAGAGCATTTTAATTGGTAAAAAAATAGCATGATAGGTCAAAAAATTTTGGTGCACGTTTAGTCCAATTGGACGGAATCCATCTAATGTTATCGTTAGTCAAATCAAAATTTTCTATTTTGTTGTACATAAATAAAATTTATTACGAATATATCACTATAAAAATATACCGAATTTAATCTATTTAGATGGAATCCATCCAATTTTTTTGTTAATCAAATCAAATTTTGCTATTTTGTTCTACATAAATAAAATTTTATTACGAATATGTCGCTATAAATATACATCGAATACAAAAAATTAATAAAATCAAATCAAAAAAAAAAACCCCAAACCCACCCCATCCCAACCCAAAAACCACCACCACCATTGTCGTGGTGGTGCCTTCGTAATAAAATTTTATTTGTGTACAACAAAATAGCAAAACTTGATTTGAGTAACGTAATAAAATTTTATTTATGTACAACAAAATAGCAAAATTTGATTTGACTAACGATAAAATTTAATAAATTTCGTTCAAATGGACTAAATTTTTTATATTCGATGTATTTTTACAGTGATATATTTGTAATAAAATATTATTTATGTACAACAAAATAACAATATTTGATTTGATTAACGATAAAATTGGATGGATTCCATCCAAATAGATTAACCGCGCACCGAATTTTTTTTACCAATCACGTTATGTTTTTTTACTAATCTCGTAAAATGCTCTATTTTGGACTAGGAAAGAAAATCGAAGAATATACTAAGCAAAGATCATAAAAATGAATAAAAAAACTCAAAATGGAAAATATTATTATTTTAATAAGATTCTACCAAAAACTGAATTAAAAATCAAAAACCTGAAAATATTATTATTTTATTTAAGATTCCACCGCCGGTGGAAAAAATGACTTAAATGCACAAAAGTCAAGTTTTAAATACCAATGTATCATCGAAACTTTTTTAAATGCCAAATTGTCAAAATATGTTTTTTTTTAGAATACCAATGTGATAGTTTGGCCAACAAATTTGCTTCCACTTTCTTTGCCCATGATTGAAGAAGTAAACCTTAACAATGACCTGATTAATGGATCCTTAAATAGGCAACTTATTATTTTAATCATTATTTAATAACATACTCTGTATATCAAGTGGATGCATAACTTGAGTCTCCTGGCCGCAGCCGGACAATTCACTGTCATGTCTAAATATTATTTTTTTTAAAAAAATGTAAAGAATAATTAAGGGTATGTTAGATAGAGTTTTTCCGAAAATTCTGTTTTTTAATGTTTAGTCGAGAAAAAAAAAAAAGAGTGAAATCGAAAATAGAAAAAAAATTATCACATCCTCATGCAATACATATATATATATATATATGTAAATCAAATCAATCAAATTGGTAATTAAAAATGATAATTGAAAATGTGATTTTTGTTTGAAGTTGCAGCAAACAAGTTCTAAGAGTGTATGTTGATTAAAAATTAATTTTTTCCTGTCAAAGAATTTTAGTTAAATTAGTCTAAATTGGTAAATATTATCCCATTTGGTTTCTATTTAAAAGTGTTTTAAATATTTTTTTCAACTTTTTTCTCTCTCCGAAATCAATCATATCCACATATCTCATCACATCCATAAATCTCAACCACTCAACTCCACTCATTCTCTCTCCTCTTTTATATTAAAAATCTTTAAAAATCATTATAATAGATTCCCTATCACCCAAATAAAAGAACATAAAACTAGGACCTAGTTTCGCATCTCATGGTCTCTTGACTTAAGCACGTACAATTTCGTCAAACCCGCTTAAGCTAACGAAGGCGCCATTGACGTTTGAATCGCATTTGAAAGACCCCCTTGATCCCGAATTTATTTATTTTTATTTTAGGCTAGTTATGATGGATAAAATTTTAATTTTTATGCTGCAATGAAGTGCTTTATGTTGATATCATAACGAAAAGAATTAAGAAGATTCAAATTGCCAAAAAAAGAAAAATAGAGCTTATTTAACACTAATTATCTCAAAGATAATTTTTCTATAACATCAATTTCAACCAATTATTTTATTGATTTGAATGTTTTCATATTTTTCAATACTTTTTAACCTGGCTCACATTCAAAAATCATTTTTCTCAACAATCTATACCAAACATATTCTTTTGAGAAAAAAAAGTAGATTTAGGAGGTTTATATTTAATTCGGACTTACAGGCACTTTTATAGGCTTTTAAAGTGAGCAATTATAGTGATTTCTACAGATTTCTACGGAAGATAAATTCACTTTACAAAATAAATACAACATATAAATTCTATATTGTTATATCATGAATTGCTCCATGTACAAATAAATGATCAAGGTTACATAATAACTAATAAATAGTATTTGTCACGACTCACGTCCACAAAAGTACTTTTAATTTTAAAAAACAGATATAAAGAAAACGAATATTCAATCAGAAAAGGACACTAATATTATAAAGAAAATTTCACAACATTTTAATATAATTTGATAAGGAAAACTAAAAAGTATTTCATGTTGAACATTATAAGTATGTTGAAACAGACATCGAGTCATTCAATTAAATAAAGTCTCAATATACAAGATTTTATTATAAATTGCAATATTACTTTTAAAAAATTTGTAACTATAGTAAATTTACAAAAAGTTGAAGAAAAAGAATAAAACAAAAATCTTATAAGAATTTTTTAAAAACATTTTCGTTATGAAAAAATGAATAAAATAGTTAGCAAGCGGGGTGGGTTTTTTTGGGGGTTGGGGGGTGCGTGGGCGGAGGGGGAATGAAAAGTTTATAGGACTTTGATCAATTTAAGGAATTTTATGGATATGGAAAAGTTTAGATGGCTTCATTTGATATTTTTAAAAATCAACTAGTCTTTTTCACCCGTGCAACATGTATCAATAATTACATGTTTCGATATATATTAATTCTATATTAATAGCACCATCAAAATAATAAATCGAGTATTTGTGATTGCACCAAACTTAATAATTAAGATAAGTAATGAAAGAATCCGATAAAAATTTCGGTAAAGTTTTCCCTGTATATCATAGAAATTCTTCCTGTAAAATATTCAAGGAACGCTTCACCAAAATCCGCATAACTTAATTTACAATTCTCTTGAAAATCTCATAACTTAATTTACAATTCTCCTGAAAATCTCAACAATAAAAAAAAATTCAAAAATAACACTATCAACCATTGTCAACAACATAAACACAAAATAAATAATATAAATGACTCATATTTTTCTAAGAAATAATGAATGGACTTAAATATAAATCTCAACCCTAATTTTATCGAAGAAAATCAAATTCCTATTAATCTACCAATGAATCATAATAAGACAACAACATGTATTTTTACGTAAGCCAAACATCTCGAACTTCGAAGTGCATTTATATGAAAAACCTTTAGAAATATAAAATATAATACTAGAGTTCAGATAGAATAAATATAACTTGCTCAAAGTGTAATTTTCGACAGTAAAGCAAGTTGAACTACCTTAATTCGAGTACAATGCTACTTATAGATTAAAAGTTGAGTATCATTAATTTGTATAACTCCAGTAACTATCTCAACGGGACGTTATCTTCAAACAATATAATAGTAGAAAACTAATAATATATAAGTACAGTGATTCACTTCTTATATCAACGTGATGACATAGAGGGTTTGTGTAAAAATTTAAATAAAATAAACAACGTGTCTCACATGATTAATAAGTGTCAGACTATACATTACTGAAAACTTCTTTATACATGACATTCATAGTAGCGCTGGTTGGATGACCATCGTCATAAAAGAGCACAAACTTCAGACTCTACCTATTTGTCGCTTTTGAGACTGTAATATATAATTTGATGATGAATATGTAAACAATGATTTGTAACATTTAATTGTGAAATATAATTAATATAAAGATATATTATAGAAATAATAATATAGGGGGTATAGTTTAATATACTCCAACACCTGTTTCTATTCCGCTAGGAAACATTTGTCATCGTCACCACTCCCATCCTCATTTAATTGAAGCCGAGAGAGTATAATATAAGGATTGCAATTGGATGAGATTCCCATTGCTCGCCACGCCCGCTAGAAAATTCACATCCCTTCCACTACTCATCGTGATTATATTGTTGAATCAGAAGCTTTTGTTTGTATTTTTTAATATATGTGATAATGACATCTAATTTATTTTATAATTATTTTCTAAACATTCTAAATACGTAAAAAATATTTGTTCTAAACGCAGCAATTTTTTAATATATGGGGTATATTAATATTTTGTTTAAACTCATCAATTTAGATTTTTAATTTAAATTATTTAAATTGTATAAGATTTTTAATGTGATGTGATAAAAAAATCTTATAGATTTTACATTTTCTTGATCAAATATTGAATGATTTGATATTAAATTTAAATGATTTTCGATAAAACAAATAAATTGAAATATATCTGATTAACAATTAAAACAAACAACTTTTTTGATGCTTTTTAAAAATTAAATAAAATATAAACTAACAAAAATCAATATAAAATATATAATTTAAAGTAGCCAGAATTCTCAATATTTATTTAAAAGATACAATTATAAATGAAAATATTTACTATAGTCAAAAGCCAATTAAAAAATCCTGATTGAGTCTCATAATTTCAATCGTCGATAGAGTCAATAGCCAATTGTTTATTAAATATATAATTAACAAAATACGTAATTTAGATATTTTCTTTTCTGCTTATTAAATCATTATATTGAAAAATATGTAATTTAGATATTTACTTATTTATCACTAAAATTAGACTTTTAAGTTAATATAAAACTAAATAATATAGGAGATGGAATCATTCAATCTATATATATCTGAAAACAAGCTTTTTAGTTAAAATAAAGATTGTTTTTAAAAATATAATTTTAGAAGTAAATATTATCAAAATTAAATATAGATTGATTAAATTCAAGCCAATAATTATCACCATACAGTTGACTAATACAATAAATGGATTAAAGTTATTTTTAAATTCATTGGCAAAGAGGGAACAATTGTTTCAATGATTTACGGCAGACAATTCATCGAATTCTTTAAATTCATCCTTTAATTTATTTCATATAATTATAAAAAATAATAATTGGCCTCTTTTCAACCTAATGATCAACTTAGGAAAAAGAAGAAAATGACTATTCTAAAAAATAATTGTATTATATATAATTGTAAAAAAATAAATCGTATTAGAAATTGTTTGGATAAAAAAATTGATGATACAAATACTAATAGTTTGAAGAAAGTAAAATCAATCCTTGAATTTGCCTTGTAAATTAATCATAGCCAAAAATGAGGAAAAAAGATGAAGATGAAATTTTTTAGTGTAAAGAAAGAACAATTATTTAAACAATTTATCATAGACAATTCGTTAAATTCTTTCAAGTCATATTTTAATTTATTATCTATAATTATTAGCAAAAATAATTGCATTGGAGATTAGGTTAGGTAACAAATTATAAAATATAATTAAATTAAAAAGAATATTAATGCTGAATATAATGATGGTCTATATAATAAAAAGAATATTATTAAAAAGGAGAACATCTATTTAAGGTAAAGATAATGTCTATCTTAGGAAAAATGCATTGGAAGGAAAAATATAATGATTTGGAATTAAAAATTAATTAAAAATTTCATAAAAAGAATGTTTTGGAGGGAAAAAATGTTGTTTTTATATATATATATATATATATAGATTAAATTTTGGAGGTATTTAATACAGATATATATATATATATATATATATATATATATATATATGGATTATTTAAAAGTTCGTTGAAAGTCATGTTGAATTGAGTCAAGATTTTCAAGAGTCCAACAAGACTATGACGTATTTAAATTTGTCAATGATTTTTAAAAACTTTTATGGAATCTTATAAGTACTCACCATCTTTTAGCAGAAAGTGCAAACATTATTTATTATAAAAAATTTATTATTCACTCCTAAAGTTTTGAAAGACTTTTATGAAAATAGAAATTAATTCTATGATCATTCAAGTGTTTTCCATTGCATATTGTTGTGATCCTTGTGGGCTTGCGCCTTTAGAGGCTAAATTGCCATCTTTCAATCTTTCCATCCAAACACCCATCGTTGAATTTTACTTTCAAGAGATCTTGTTCCTTACAATCGTCTAAGTTTAGTTTGTAATTATTAGCTAGCACGAAACAAATGTGCGAAACATCTATAAGTCGTTGGTTTCAAACATACAAATTGCCTAGCTAGCTAGTAACTCAACTAATTCATTATTTATCCTCAAGATCATCATACAACATATAAAAACACAACAGTTGGTGTAACTTAATTTCTTACTAATTCATAAAAGTGCGCGCACACATTTCTACCCAATATATAGACATAGACATCGATAAAGATATACTGCCTAAAAAAACTGATATCATAATTTGCCACAATTTTTTTTTATTTAAACACAATATAATATTGTAAGAAATATTTTTTGTTTAATTATATTATTATATTATGATAACAACTTTTTATAATTATCTCACTATGATTTGAGGCTAATATAAAGAGACGTTTAAAATGATCTTGTAAAAAATAATTTTTTAATTTAATTATGGTATATAAAGTAAGTAAGTTAATATAATTATACTCTGATTTGATGTTAATTTAAATTAGTATTTTCCCCATGCTATGCACGGGAAGATTAAAATGGCTTATTTACAAAAAACAACAATAATAGAAAAAAAATAACAAAATATATATAATATTGTAGCTTTCAATAATAGATTATAAATTTTGATCCGAACCATTATCTTATAAAAAAAAGTCATATCAATTATTGTAATTGATGATTTTAGGCAATAACCAAATATTTGGGATCAAAATTTAGATAATACTTATTTGGATAAAAAAAATAGTCCTATTGAATTTTTTTTTAAATTTTTTATCATCAACACCATTCAAGTAGTCAAGCCACGATGACTTTTTTAAACACAAAGTATTTATAGGTAAAACTCTTGATATTGATTTTCCAGTAACAAAAATTTGTTCGAATAATTGAGAAAAAAATTTAAAAAATCACTAATGCGTGTAATACTAAATATAGAAAAATTTTAAAATTAATTTGAAAATGAATAGATGATTAATGATAATTTCTACAATTATTTTTAAATGGCTCGCGAAATAATAAAATGGGATATAAAAGTTATCGTTTTCTATTTCTTTTCTAATTAATTATATATTCGCTATAAATTTAATTATTTAACAATTCACTACCTGACACTATTTGAACCACTTAGTGTACATTACTTATGAAAAATATCTAAAATTACTTTTTTAACGTCGTAAAAAAATCACTTAATTTTTTAAATATGTAAAAAGGTGTGTTTTTTCAAAATAGAAAATCATACCTTACATGGCATTATGCCAAGTTGGCATTTCAATTTTTGCATATATATATATATATATATATATATTGAAAATAAATAATTAAAATGTAATATCCAAATTTTAAAATGTATATAGAAAATATAAATTTTCATTTTCAGAACTAATTTAAGTATTTAATGGGTATTATAAGTTGTAAATTTAATCTCTTATCATATTTTCATTAATGCATACAATACTAAATATAAAATAATTAAAAATTAGAATACATATAAAAAGTAAAATAAGGAAAATAAAATCAAATAAAAATAGTGGAATAAATTGAATAATAAAAATAATTAATTCTTAATAGAATGTCAAACATGACACTGTCACCTAGACACTTTACTAAGGTGGCTCTTTTAAAGTTATATACAGTTAGATATATACATATATATAATTCTAAAATTAATCAATATATAAAATAATTGAAATATAATATCATAAAATTAAATTTTATATATAAAATGTTAATTCTCATTTCCAAAATTAATTTAATACGTATTGTAAGGTATTATTTTTATATTTTAACACATTTTTATTAATACATGCAACACTAAAAACAAAAAAAATATTTAAAACAGAATTATATAAATCAATTTAAAAATTAAAATACAAATAAAAATAAAATAAATATAAAGCAAGTAGAATAAATTAAATAATGAAAACAATTAATTACCATTATATATTTATTTTCCAATTATAAAAGGAATCAATCATTAAGAGCATTCTTTAAATATATCTATACATAAATCAGAACTCGGAATCTGATAATTAATTAACTAATATAAAGATTTTTTTTAACATTTGTAGAGCCGGCTAGGCACTGTCAGCCTGACGCAGTGCCTAGTTTGCACTTCAGGATTTATAATATAAAAATATTTGTCTATTTTGTTTTCAAAATTGGACTTTTTCTTACTAAACATTCCCCTTAATTTAAGAATTAACAAATTTAGGCTATACAGTGACCGCATAATGAATCATGTACGTAGCTAATGATAAATTTATGTTTCATTAAAAAATCAACAAAATAATTATATTTAAAGAATTTTTCCTGTTTAAAACTATCAATTAATGTTGGTTTATTTCCAAAAATAGAATTTCCTTTTGTTTAACTACAAAACTGATTTTTAGGATTTAAAAAAAATATATATTAATGAGTGCCACATTGACACTGCTTCCAATGTGGCACTTATCTTTTTATAATCCATATCTACATTATATAGAAAAGTAGGGAAATTTTAGCATATTTTTTAATTAGATTAATTAGTTTTCCTACCTAAAATAAAGTTCTTTTTTCTCTTTTGATTTTTTTCTTTTTCAACAATTAATAATTAACCTTAAACAATCAATTAACTAATCATTATCTATATTGAATCTTATCCTCACCAAAATTAGATTTTTTTCAAATCTCTACTAATTTTTCAAATCTCTACTAATAAATTATTATTTATATTAAATGCTAAATATTAAATCTAAATTTTGTTTCCTTGCATAAGTATTGATAATTATTATTTTATTATATCTTTTAATTTGAATATACAGATTTATATTTATATATAGAATAAGAGACTTTTATAAATAATTAACAACGAGGCAGAAATTAATTATTAAGAAAATAAAATTAATTAAAATTAGTAATTTCATTAATATTTGATTATTGTGTAATACAAAATTAGCATTCATTAAATTTTTACATAAAATTAAAAGAAAAGTATAACTTTAAAATTTAAAATTTTAATTCGATCCACTAATTAATTTTTTAAATAATTAATTATTTTTATCAATATTTAGAAAATCGAACTGGTCAGCAAATTGGAGAAAGCCACGGTTCAAGGGTCAAACAGTTGGACCGGGTCAAACAGTTTTTAATTAAAAAATTTTTAAAAATAAATTAAAACCAATAAAATAAAAAATAAAAAAACCAGTTGAACCGTTACCGGATCGCCGGTTTATCCGGTTGAACTGGTCGGTTGACAAGTTTTTGACCAGTTTTCTAATAGTCCGATTTTAAACTATAACTGGATCGAATTTTTGTCTGGTAGATGGTTGAACCGGTTGGTCCGGTCTAATTTTCTAAACATTAATTTTGATAAATAATTAGTTAAGATATGGAAATTACTCTAAATTAGCAATTTTGCTAACATTTAATTTTTGTGTGATACAAAATTAAAAAACACTAAAATTTTACATAAAAATTAAAAGAAACTTGTAACATGATTAGACCGATTCCTTTAGTTAGTTTTAGAAATAATTCAGCCTATTTTTTAATTAGATTAATTAATTTTCCCACCTAAAATAAAATCCTTTTTTGTCTTTTGATTTATTTATTTTTTAATAATTAATAATTAATCTCAAACAATCAATTAGCTAATCATTATCTATATTGAATCTTATCCTCATCAAAATAAGATTTTTTTAAATCTCTACTGATTTAAACTTATCTTCTGTATATTTTTTGTATTTTGATTTTTTCCTTTTTGTTAAGTTATAATCAATCCTAACAAAAGAATTAAAATATTATTATTTATACTTAATGCTAAATATTAAATCTAAATTTTGTTTCCTTGCATATAACTATTGATAATTATTATTTTATTATATCTTTTTAATCTGAATCTAAAGATATATATATATATATATATATATATATATAGAATAAGAGACTTTTTATAAATAATTAATTATGAGATGGAAATTAATTCTTAAGAAAATAAAATTAATTAAAATTAATAATTTCATTAATATTTGATTATTGTGTGATACAAAATTAGCATTTATTAAATTTTTACACAAAATTAAAAGAAAAGTATGACACTAAAATTAATAATTTTGATTCGATCCATTAATTAAAATTTTAAATTATTAATTATTTTTATCAATATTTAGAAAACCAAACCAGCCAGCAAATTAGAGAAGGTAATGGTTCAACGGTCAAACTGTTGGATCGGGTCAAACTGTTTTTAATTAAAAAAATTAAAAAATAAATAAAAATCAATAAATTTAAAAATTAAAAATTAAAAATTAAAAAACCGGTTGAATCGTTATCGAATCACCGGTTAAACTGGTTGAACTGGTCAGTTGACGGATTTTTGACCAGTTTTCTAACAGTTCGATTTTAAACTATAACTGGATCGAATTTTCGATCGGTGGATGGTTGAACCGCGAGTCCAGTCAATTTTCTAAACATTGATTTTGATAAATAATTAGCTAAGAAACGAAAATTAATCTAAATCGGCGATTTGGCTAAAATTTAATTTTTATGTGATAAAAAATTAAAACTCACTAAAATTTTACATAAAAATTAAAAGGAACTTGTAACATGATTAGATCGGTCCCTTTACTTAGTTTTAGAAATAATTAATTATTTTCACAAATAGAATTAGCTAAAATGAAAATTAATTAAAATTAGCAAGTTTTTACGATTTCATTTTGATGTGATAAAAAATTACAATTCATCAAATTTGTACACAAAAGCTAAAAGAAACATGTAACATTAATTTTTAATTAATCATTTAGTTGTAGCATTAATCCAATATTTTTAATTAATTTAATTTATATCTATCTCTTTCAAATTACAGATATCCTTTAGTGGAAATCATTAATGGAAAAACGAGTCTTAATATTGCATTTTAACAATTATATCTTTTAAATGGATTTCCGATTAGTTTGGATGGTTTTGTTATTGGATTTGATTAGTAGTCAATCATCTTTGAGAACTATTATTGCATTTCAACAGCTTATATCGAATTTGAGTTATAGTTCTCATCAATTTTTATGGTATTCACATAATTTGTTACAATTAGAAAGTTCAATATACTTTATAATTTTTTCCAATAAATTAATTTGTAATGCAACTATTGTTGTTTACCAGTATAAAATAAAATAAATTAAAATATGAATCAACCTAATTCGATGGAGTGCTTCCGGTAAGTTGTTGCAACAATTATCCTTTCTTCAAAGTGATGACTTATTTTTTTCTCTTTTTTTCCTCATTCATTTGTTATACCATTAGGTTAAGACGACACAACTTTTAAAATAGTAAGGGTAAATTTATGGATTGATCGTACTTTCTTTACACCATTAAATTTTCCTCTTGGATCATTTATTTTTTGTGTCCACATGGAAAATTCTTTTCAATAGTGAAAAAGTTCCAATCAAAAGAGTGTTGGACGCACACTATGAAAGTTTTTTCTTTTTATTTTTTATTTTTTATATGATCAATTTTTTAAACCATTAATAGGAGTTGATACAATATTTTGAGTTGTTTAGGCAAGTCCACGGATTGATCGTACTTTCCTCACACTATTGATCTTTTTCCTTAGATCATTTGGTTTTTATTCCAATATGTTCATTATGAATTATACTTCTTTTGTACGATTGATTAATATTTTTAGTTCACATAATTCATTGATATTGTAAAAATCTAATATACTTTATAATTTTTGCCAATAGATTAATTTGTAATGTAACAATTAATGTTTACAAGTATAAAATAAATTAAAATATTAATCGACCCAATTCGATGGATTGTTTTTGGCAACTTTGAAACAATTATTTCTTTCTTTACACTGGCAAATTGTTTTCTCTTTTTTTAATTAATTTTTATACCAAGGACGGGACAACATGATTTTTTAGATATTAAAAGTAAATCTGTTGATCAATCATACTTTCTTCACACTATTAAAATTTTTTCGTAGATTATCTATTTTTTGTGCTTACATGGAAGATAGTTTCAATCAAAAGAGCACTGAACTCACTTTATGTGAAAAAAACGATTATAGTTTCTTCTCAATAATAAATTTTTTTCTTTTTTTTTTCGTATTATCAAATTTTTAAACCATTAGTACGAGTTGACACAATATTTTAAACTGTTAAGATAAATCCGTGGATTGATTGTACTTTCTTCACATTATTAATTTTTTTTTGCCTTAGATCATTTAGTTTTTATACCAATATGTTTATTGTGAAAATTAATTATACTTTTTTGTATGGTTGATTAAAATTTTTAATTCACATAATTCGTCACAGTTACAAAAGTCCAATAAATTTTTTAATTTTTTTGCAGTCGATTAATTTGCAATGCA
Organism: Jasminum sambac; assembly: GCA_018223645.1. Lineage (NCBI taxonomy): Eukaryota > Viridiplantae > Streptophyta > Magnoliopsida > Lamiales > Oleaceae > Jasminum > Jasminum sambac. The sequence continues at coordinate 38,418,723 of CP073640.1, forward strand.
ATAATTACTATTTACAAATATAAAATAAATTAAAATATGAATTGACCCACTTTGATGGTTTATTTGCGATAAATTGTTAAAATAATTATTATTTCTTCGTAATGATAATTTTTTTGTTTCATTAATTTTTTATACCTTTTGGTTGAGTCGACACAATTTTTTAAATTGTAAAGGTGAATTCGTTGATTGATTGTACCTTCTTCGCACTTTTTTTCTCCGTGAAATGTTTATTTTTGTGCCAAAATGTTCACATGTTAACTTAATAAATCGGCGTCTCATTGGTCCAATTGACACCTCAATCATGAATCAATGTTATTATTTAAGCAACATTGAAGTATAAAAGTTAAGAATATAAATTGTGTTCTTATTCTAATTGTATCATAATAAATTATTGAATGAATATATATGGGAAAAAAATGAGGGATTTAAAACTAAAAGCACATATTTATTGAGTTAAATTATCAAAAATTAGATTTAAAATTGTAATTATCTTATGAGTACTTACACCATCATATTTGTAATAGATCGATTTAGAATGAGATAAATTACATTATATTTTATTATTTTTATTTTTCTAATTCATATAGAGTTAGTACAAATTTAAAGTATGAATCAAACCATAATAAAGTTGAGATATAGGCTTTTAGGTGATTATTAGTTGTTCTTATATTCTAATTCTTATGATAATACAATATTCAACCAATATATATGAAAAAAATAGATGTTGAAAAATTTACCCCATGCACAACACACGGGTGGAACAGTTAAGGTTTGAATAGGAAGGGTATGTTGTAGTCTTGAGGGTGACGCATAGGAAGGGTTTAAAGTTTGTGATATATGATGACGATAGTCGTCCGACTACCATGGCCACAAATATCGTCTATAAAGAAGTGTTTAAACTTATAGTTTCATACTTACTAATCGCATCAGGTACGTTGTTAACTTTATTTTTTTTACACAAATCCTTTATGTCATTCATGGTTTGATATGTGAAGTGAAGAATTGTATTTATATATAATTGTGTTTGTACTCTTATATTTATCTAGGTATAATGTTCACTCTTCAAAAAAAATCTAGGTATAATATTCCGGTAACAAATATGGCAGAGTTATACAAATTGATTATATGTACCATTTATGCATTAGGAGATCTTGTACCCATGCCCGAAAAAAATTCGTATGGCCCCATCGGCCCCTCCATCGGGGGGAGTTATCGATTGTTCATCCAATCTAACGTAGATACTAAAAAAAATTTTTTTAAAAATTTTGGGCGATGTGGGGCCCTCATGCCACGTGCCGTATGTACCATCCCAATGTGGGGAACAGAGAATCAGCATATGCATTAGTGGCACTGTGTTTCAAAAAGGTAATTCAACGTACTTAGTAGTTGAAAATTGCACTTTTAGTGAGTTTTATTGATTATATCTTAAATATGATGTTATTTCTAATATTTTTGTAGGGTTTTTATGCTAAAGCGCTAGTATTTGTGTAAAAGTAATATTAGAGATGTTCCGTTCATCTAAAATTTATTTATTATTTTAGTACAATTCAATTGTATAATAACACAAATTTTTATATTCTATATGATAATTATAGATATAACTTATATTTGAGTGCATTCATCCTTTTTGTCAAAACATGAAGATATTTCTATTTTTTATTTTGTGTGTTGTTGTTGACTATCATTGATGTTACTATATTTGGATTGCTTTAATTGGTGATATCTTTAAGAGTATTGTAAATTAAATTTGTGTTTTTTGGTGAGTTTTTCCTCAATTGTTTGGATGATGAATTGGTACAAAATAGAGGGAAATTCTATCAAAATTTTCCCCGAATTATTTCATTAGTTATATTAATTAAGTTTATTGTTGGGACTCATTATTTATTATATTTTTTTCGAGATCTTATGTTAATACGACTAATACCTATTAATATTATTATTAATATTATTATTAGTTAAAAAATTATGCCCCCGTGCAACGCATGGGTGAAACAGCTAGTATATAGAAAAGTAGGGAATTTTCACTTTATTTTTTAATTAGAATAATTAGGGTTCCCTCCTAAAATGAAGCCTTTTTTCTTTAGATTTTTCCTTTTTATTACTTAATAATCAATCCCTAACAAACAAATTAACTAATTATTATTATTATCTATATTAAATCTTATCCTCACCAAAATAAGGAAATTTTTATAGTAAAAATTAGATTTTTCCAAATCTCCACTTACTCGAACTTATCTTCTATAGGTATATATTATATAGAATAAGAACATTTTTATAAATAATTGACTATGAAATGAAAATTAATTCTTTAAAAAATAAAAGCAGGGAATTTTCACTTTTTTTTTAATTAGAATAATTAGTTTTCCTCCTAAAATCAAGCCCTTTTTTGTCTTTAGATTTTTCTTTTTTATTAATTAATAATCAATCCCTAACAAATAAACTAATTGATCATTATTATTTATGTTAAATCTTATCCTCACCAAAATAAGGAAATTTTTATAGTAAAAATTATATTTTTCCAAATCTCCACTTATTCTAACATATCTTCTATAAGTATATTATATAGAATAAGAGCCTTTTTATAAATAATTAACTATAAAATGAAGATTAATTCTTTAAAAAATAAAATTAATTTAAAATTTTCATTAAGCTTTGATATTTTTATAAATAATTAGTGATTTAATTTTTGTGTGATACAAAATTAGGAATCATTAAAATTTTACATCAAAATTAAAGAAACGTGTAACACGATTAGATTGGTTCCTTTATTTAATTTTAGAAATAATTAATTATTTGTAAAAAATTATCTAAAAATAAAAATTAATTAAAATGAGGAATTTTTTGGGATTTAATTTTGGTGTGATAAAAAAATTACAATTCATCAAATTTGTACACAAAAACTAACACTACAAGATTTTTTATCTTTCCCCACAAAATACTTTTGTAGCGAAAGATCTTTATTTGTGGCGAAGTGACAGAGGAGACAAAAAACATTTTTAGCCAGGTTTGTGGGCTAAACCTCGAAAGGAAAGATAATAGGCCACAAATTGTGAAAATTTCGAAGACTAATGTCTGACGCTACAAATCTTTTGGAGACAAATAGAGTTTGTTAGAAAATGTTAGAGGCGACAAAACTTTAAAATTGTGAGGTGAATTTTGTCCCTACAAGCCTTTTGGAGACAAATGCAATTCGTTGGGAAAGAGTAGGGGCCACATATATGCTTTGTCTCCTATTGTCTCTCCTCACAAATTATATATTTCAAAAATAAATAAAAATTTTAATTTTTTACCCAACCAACTAACCATCTATTTAACTTCACTCAACCCAACCCAACCCAACCTACTAGTTACTTAATTATTACTTAATTAGCTTCAAGAATATACAGTGCGTAGGAATTGAACCTTAGACCTCATGGTTAAGAAACTAAGATCTCAACCATTCGACTATTTTAATTTCTTGTTACTTATTCTCATTCTCATTAATATAATATCTAAGTTATGAGTGTAAATCTTACAATTAGTTAACTACAAAGTTCAATTTGTTTGTAAAAAAATTTGCATACAAAATCATATAGCTACAATTCTTTTTTCTGGAAAATGTAATATTTGTGTATAAATGCCGAAAAATTGTAGAAAAAATTATATGCCTACAAAACCTTTTGGGGAGGGGGTGGTTTGAGATACATTTTGGCTACAAATTGCAATTTATTTGTGGAAAATTTGTGCCAAAAATCACACGCTTGCAAAGTCTTTTTTTTTTTTTGGAAAAGGTAACCTTTTGCTACAAATTTTAATTCGTTAGAAAAACCAGATACCTATGAAATCTATTTTTTATGGGAAAATATATCATTGGGCTACAAATTATAATTTGTATAGGAAAAATTTATAGGAAAAATTGCATTCCTACAAAATCGTAATTTTTGTAAGGAAAAGTAATCTTTGGTTACAAATTTTAATTTCTAAGAAAAATTATATGCTTACGAAATTTAGTTTTTGTGGGGAAAAATATATTTTGGCTACAAATTTTAATTTGTCTATGAAAAATTTGCAGCGAAAATTATATGCCTACAAAATCATTTTGTTTGTGGGGAAAGGTAATCTTGTTTATAAATTTTAATTTGTAGGAAAAATTATATGCCTATGAAACTCATTTTTTGTGAGGAAATATATTTTTTGGCTACAAATTTTAATTTGTTTGTGAAAAATTTGTATCCAAAATCATATGTCTACAAATTAGTTTTCTTTGTAGGGAAAGGTAGTTTTTGGTTACAAATTTTAATTTGTTTGCAGAAAATTTGTAATGAAAGATCAAAATTCTTGTAGTGTAAAAGAAACGTGTAATATTAATATCTTTTAAGAAGTTATTCCAGTCTAATTTTTGAACTTTAATGTTCCACGTTTCTTTTAAGTTAAAGGAAAAGAACTATAAATTCACTTGATAGAGAGTAAACTAATTATTTTTAACAATAATTAGCTAAAAATGTAAGTTAATTATAATTAATTTTATTGCAATTAACTAAAATTGATTATATGGCAAAGATTTAATTTGATATGTTTCAACAGAAAAAGATTAATCAAAATTAATTATTATATTGATAAAGGAAAAAAGTATAATTATTTGAAAAACAAAAAATAGTTAAAATTCATTAAATTCTACTATAGTCAAGATTTTCCCGAGAAAAATTAAAGAAATATTTTAAATTGCAATGCATCTTTTTAAATTATAATAAGATATCTTTAAAATTATATTCATACAATTCCTAAAAGTACATATAGTAAACTAATTATTATCGAAATAATAAGCTAAAAATGAAAATTAATTAAAATGAATTATGTTGCAAGTAATTAAAATTAATTATATTGCAACGATTTAATTGAATGTGGTTTCAATGAGCAAAAACTAATGAAGATTAATTATATTTTTCAAATGAGAAAGGAATAATTAATTTAAAAAATAAAAAATATTTAAAATTCATTAGATAACTACGGTTTACCACATTTTTCCTAAAAAAATGAAAGAAGTGTTTTAAATTGTATGATATGTTTCAAATTACGAGATATATTTAAAATTAGATTCATACAATTATTGAAACTACAGATATTGAGCTAATTATTTTTTAAATAATTATCTAAAAATAAAAATATATTAAACTCAATTATTGTTGCAAGTGTTATATTTATTTATATTGCTAAGATTTAACTAGACTCAATTTCACTAGATGAAAATTTATGCAGTTTCATTGGATGAAAATTAATTATATATATTGTTGAAACAAGAAAAATAGAATTCACTTAAAAAACAAAAATTAATAAAAATTAACTATATTGCAATGGGTTGGCTAGATTTATCCTGAAAAATAAACGACATCCTTTATCTTGCAAGATAGCTTTTAAAGTATACGACAATCTTTTAACTTATAAAATATCTTTAAAATTAGATTCATACAATTCTTATAACGATGGCTATTAAACTAATTATTGTAGAAATAATTAATTCTTTTTGCAATAATTTGGTAAAAATGAAAATTAGTTAAAATAATTATATTTCAATTAATTAAAATTAATTATATTTTCAAGATTTAATTGGATATGGTTTCGTTGGACAAACATTAATTAAAATTAATGATACTGCTAAAAGGCCAAATATGATTAATTAAAAAACATAAAATAATTGAAACTAAGCTTATTACTATGCGTTGGTAAGATTTCTCCCACAAAATTAAAGATGACTTTTGGATTGCACTATATCTTTTAAATTACAAAATATCTTTAATAAACCATTCTTCAAATTGTGGTTACTAAGCTTATTATTTAAGAAATAATTAATTCTTTTCAGATATAATTAGCTAAAAATTAAAATATAATTATTTTTAAATTAATAAAAATTAATAATATTGTTGAGATTAATTGGTGACAATTTCATTTGATGAAAATATACATGGTTTCAATGAAAGAAAATTATCAAAATTAGTTATTATATTGCTAAGAGAGGAAATATATAGTTAATTTTCAAAAGAAAAAAATAACAAGAATTAATTAGATCGCTACGAGTTGACATGATTTCGCTTAAAAAATGAAAGGTGTCTTCTAAATTGGAAGATATTTTTTATATTCAAAAATATCTTTGAAATTATATTCATATAAAAGAAAATTTTGGAAAACTTGATTTCATTAGACATGGGTTTGAAAAGAGTCCTATTTAAAAATAAAAAAATTAAAATTAATTCAATTGCTAAAGGTTTTCCAGATCTTTTCAAAAAGCGAAAGATACCTTTTAAATTGGAAGATATCCTTTAATTTATAAAATATATCTTGAAAATCATATTCATACAATATTTAAAAATACGGCTATAAAACTAATTATTTTAGAAATAAAAAAATATTTTTATAAATAATTAGCTAAAAATAAAAACTAATTATAATTAATTATATTACTATCAATAAAAATTAATTATATTTCTAAGATTTAATTTGACACATTTTTATTGCCCAAAAATTGACACGATTTCATTACATGAAAACTAATCAAAATCAATTAAATTGATAAGAGACAAAAAGTATAATTAATTTTAAATTTAAAAAATGATTTAAATTAATTACATTGCTATAGGGAAGAAATATGTGTTTCCAAAATTGATTTATCTTATTCTACATTTTAAAATAAACTGAAGACAACATTAATAAGTTTTCGGATTTATAAAATTATGGTGTTATATCTTATTATAACGTGAATCGATTGATCATTAGTGCTTAATTAACATCACATACTTTTTAAGTAGCATCCTTTTATCAAAATATGTTTTTCCTTTAATTTTCATATGTTTTTATATTTTCTATGATGATTCCTTTTGTGTGTAGTTGACTGCAATTTTATCAATAATTAGTGATATTAGAGTTGGATAATTATTTTCTCATGTTGGGATTTGTTGAAAAATCAATTTTCGATAATGAATAATTACATATTACAATTTAAAATGTTACAAATCATATCATATTTAAAATAATAATTGACAATATAAGATAGAAAACCAATCAAACTACAAATATGGCGTTTATATAAATTTATCATAACTTAGCATAGTTGACCTTTTTTATTTTTTCCAATTTCTAAGATCTTAAAATTTTCTTTTTAAAAGATGTGCTATTTATGTATAGACCTAAGATTTTATAATAAATACTTTTTAATTATTTATTTTGTACTGATTTTTGTCAGTTTAGATTTTATATAAAATTTAAAATTTGTATATTCAGTCGTCTATTTAAACTGATGGGCTTAAAAAAGTATGTTGATATGACGAGTCGAATATGTTAATATAAGTGTTTAGTTTATTTAGAAGATGTCCATTAGCAAAATTAGATGTCATTAATAGATTAAAAAAGCACATATAAAAGTGTCTGATTATAAGATCACGATTGAGTATGAAAGTGGATGAGAATTTTCTGGCGGGGGTGGGGATGGGGAATAGGGCGTGCCCATCGTATTGCAATTCTTATATGATCTTCGTTCTACCTCGATTAAATGAGGTTGTGGCGCTGACGATGATAAGTGTTTCCCAGTTTGGCAAGAATGGGATGTTAGGGTTTGTTTAATTGTACATGTTATATTTTCACTCTATAATAAATCTATTTGTATATTGATAATATTTTACAATAAATTTTTAAAAACCATTACTTACATATTTATTATTAATACCATGCATCACAAGGATATATAGTTATATCTCTCGAATTTATAATTAATATAATAGAATGTAGAATAATTTTAAATAAAAAATTATAAGCTCTACAAACAGTAGTAGAGTTTTTTATTGTGCATATTTTGATAACTATAATATTTAATTTAATATTATTTTATTTCTCATTTATATGATCACAACCTCTATCAAATTGTCTCATATGCAATATAGGGAAAATCTGTCCAAATTTTTATAGAATTCTTTTGTTATTTTATATTGATTAAGTTTAGTACTCTGACCAATATTCAATTTATTTTAGTGGTGCTGATATCATATTATTAATATTTATCAAAATCGCTATTTATTAAAAATTAATCTCCCGTGCAATGCATGGGTGAAAAAGCTAGTATAAAGAAGTTTTCAAATTTCAATTTTATTTGGGCATTTATATATTTTGTGTTTAGCCCGTCTTATTTTTTTGTTTTTGTTTTTTGTTTTTTTTTGAAGATCATATGCCATTGTATAGTATACAATAGTATTACTACATAGAAAAAAATTTGAAACTACATTATTTCATAATATATTGGATACAAATCATTAAAAATTTTCGCAAATAAAAACTACGTCATGACTTCCACATTTGCTATCGATTTTTTTAAAGATATTATAAAATAAATAAAATATAAAATATAAAATATAAATTATTATCTTTATATTTATTTATATTATAATTTGTGAAGTGCTACGAAGGCAAAGATGCCAGCGTGGAAAACATTAAATATTTTAATAAAATTATAAAATTAGCTTTGGGAATAAACCAAATTAATTAGTAGTAATTAAAAATATAATTGAAAACAAACCAATATTTAAAACAAACGTTTAATGAGAAAAAATTTGATATAGAAAGACTTTAAATATAACTTCATTTTTGAAGTTCTAAATGCAAAATATTAAATAATAAATATTTTTTATTTTTTATTTAATTTTATTGTGATAAAATTGGAGGTTTTGATAGTTTTGCTTAGTTACGTGAATTGGTCTATTAAAAAATAGTGGGTATTTTTTACTTTTTTTTCTTTTTTAAAAATCAAATAGTGAGTTGTTAAAATTATGATTGGATTTATGTTGAATAATTTATTTATTTTTAAGTGAAATAGTAATTTATTAATCTTTATATTATTATAATTGAAGTATTACGTTTGGCGGACGCCCTATTGGCAGTGTCAACATAACACACGATTTTTAATTAAAAAATTTAATTGACGTTTTTCATTTTTAATACGGCTGATGTAGTATGCTCACTAACTGAATTTTGCATTGCACGCGTTTTACTTTTTCTAAGTATATAAAATTAAAAATAAAAAGTTTTTATTTCTACAATTAACATACAATTTACGTAAATGGAAAGAAATCTAATAAATTATGCAGATGCGGAAAATTGTTGTTATTATTGCAATTTTAAGTTACGTAAAATTAAGTATAATACTTCTTATACAATAGAGTTAAAATTAAATAGTAATTATAGTTAATCACTAAAAGAACACATAAAATCATAAAGCTTAGAGTGCGTAGTGTTCATTTCAGAAAGCAAAATGTGTTTAATATAAATCTGATATGTACCAATAAGAAAGATACGTTTTAATAATCAAAGAATTTTTATATATTTATTCCCAATTGTTCATTTACAATTAATTCATCTCCACGAGCATTGTTGTGCAATGCTATGTACAACAATTGAAATTAAAGATACACATTTTGATAAATTTCTTAATTATGCGATGCACATGAATTTTTATAATTTACAATTGTGAATTTACTTCACATTTTTTGCATTGACTATAATACACAATATTATATATTTCAATAATTGTTTACTATTATGTAATCTTCTATGTATAAATTATTAAATTATATCAATTTTGTAATTTAAAATTTATATTTATAATTTTATATTAATTATTTATCATACAAAAATTTAATTGTTCCCGTGCATCGCATGGGTGTGATACTAGTTGTTGTTGTTGTTGTTGTTATTATTATTATTATTATTATTATTATTATTATTATTATATGTTAATATAAAATTTTTCAATGTGCGATGTAAAATCGATATAGAATAATTTATTTAAATAAATGTTTTGATATAAATCAGTTACTGTATCGATACAAACTTAGAATTTTGTTGAATAAATTTAGTAGCATGTGGTGCATAAGTGAAAATTTAATTATATATTCCGTCGCCACATAAATTATATATTTAATTAACTTTTTCCCAGTCACGGATTTGTGAAAAGGATTAAAAAGTTTTGCAATTCTTCAATTAGTTGTGTTAAATTTTATTTATTTATTTTTTGAAATGTTAAATTTTAGGTTTTGATAAATATTAAAATAAAATTTATTTCATTATATTTTTTTTTAATTTTCCGAGTAATGTGTATGGATCAAAATTTATTCATTATATTAAATGAATTTAAAAATTTCTCAATTTTTCAAGCCTCGCACGGTAGTGTAACTAGTAAAGTAAATGATAAATGAAAAAATTTATCATTTTCAGAGATAGAATTGATCGAAATTAGAATGTAAAAATAAGTATCATTTAATTAAAGAATATTATTTAGGCAAACACTGCAACACTCCACCATTGTCTAGCTTTAGCTTCAAGTTAGATCCTTTTAACAGCTAATCAAAAAGCATCACTGTCACTTTTATAGTACGGCAATACCAACACATTTACTATAAGAAATTGAACCTTTATAAGGACAATATATTTTCATATCGCTTCTAATGTTCTATAGACACGAGACTCTAAGGACGACAGACCGCCCCAAAAAGCCCAGTTTTTTGTAGTGATTATAATTTGAAATCCAAAGAGGAATTTCTCAATACCAAAACAAAGCTTTAATGACAGTTACGGGCTTTGATCCAACTAATAATTGTTAATTATTGATAACATTATTTTTTCTGTTAAAAAAATAATGTCAGATGGTATAGATTCTCTACTCAGCATTATAAACGTTAATTTAATGAAAAAATTCATTAAAAATGGAACTTTTTTATTTTTTGAATTGCTTTTTGATTAGCTGTTAAAACGGAAGTTTTTGTTTAATTGAACTTCATTAAGTCGGAATTTATTATTTTGAAGAATGTATGAAATGGTGTCCGGTGGGCATGATTGACTTTAAATGGCCCACTATCATGTGATGACAAATACAATTAATTGATTTTATAAATTAATAAATTATGTGTTGTTAAGTGAAATAGGATGCTATTAAATATAATAGATGTGTCACAATAATTGCCCTACAAAACTCATATCGTCAATTCATAAATACACATATGTACTTCTTTAACAAAACTACTGTGACGGACAAAAAATAATGGGTAATTTTTCAAGAAAATGTTTTGTTACTGAGATTGCAGAATAACATGAGAAATCGTTCTTTTACTATAGAATTGAATGTTACTGATGGTAGAAAATGATCATAAATGGATCAGGTTTCGGATCAACCTCATCCAAATTCAAATCTAAATCCAATCAATCACTCCGATCCAAATCCAAATCCAAATTCCTCGGATCGGATTAAGAAAAAAATCCAAATACGATCCATATTGGTATACATTTTTATAAAAAAATAAAAATAATAAAAATAACATAAAAAAATAGAAAAATAAAAAAAAATCAATTAGGATCGGATCAGGCCTAATCTGATCCCAATCCAAATCCATTTCGGATCGGCTAATCCATGGATCGTTCGATCGGCAAAAAATCGCTCCATTTGGATCGGGTATTCATCGGATTTGGATTGGATCGAATTTTTCTACCATCCTTTACCTAGCTAATTTTGTACAACAAAAGTACAAATAAAAGTGCGAGTATGCTAGGATTCAACTTTTTAAAATTTTTATATATTTTAATTCATTCTCTTTAAATTTGAATTTGGTAAAACTAGTCATCATATTCATATATCTTGTGAAATTTACGTGTATTATACAAATCACCGCTATTTAACTCCACTAATTTTCTTTCCTATTCATATAAAAATATATAAAAATTTCAATCCTAACATAGATTACAAGAAATAATTTTAGATAATAATAGTAAATATCAACAAAGTACAGAAGTACTAACTGAGGCTTCAATTTTTCATGCTGACATAATTTTTTTTAAAAGAAAAGAATGAGAAAAATTTTAGATCATAGGTTTTTTTTTTTTTTTTTTTTTTTGGAATCAATTTAAGATCATAGTTTGATCAAACCTGAATGAAACAGAAGCAGCCGGCGGCTAACTCAAATGAGTCAAACAATGCAATATGATATATTGTAACAATCATGTTAAATATTGTATTGCCAGTTCCCGTGATTAAGTAATCATTATTTAAGGTATAATCATCAACAACAACTAGAGATCTGTAATGCTAGGTTCTGGTAATAGGTTTTAAACTATCATTTTTTATTTCTTTTATTTCTTTGTTTTTTAAAGAAGAAAAAAACCAACATAGAAATAGTAAATATACTTTTTGAAAATTACGATTATGACTATAACAACATTATAAGTGACAATTATAAAATATTGTAAACGATTGCTTATCTTCATCTGATCTCCTCAATGCACCACATGCGATTCTGTCCAAAAGTTTACTTCCATGAGTACGACTTTGTACACCTTCTTTAACGGTTTAGGGTAATTCCATTAAAAATGATTAACTATTTTTCTAATCTAACTATTAAAAAAAAAAAAAAAAACAGATGGAACCGTGCACGTTGGATAGTGCCAACTTGGCACACGGATTTTGAATTTTTTTTTTAGAAAAGAACAGGAGATTTTTGGATACAATTCAATTGCCGAGTATATGTACATATATATATTTTTTACTCCCATAAATAGATACAATTCAATTTATAGGCGTGTACAGGATTATAGAATGAAGTAATTAATTTCAAAATGTATACAACTTTACATAATTCTTTTTTTATTGCCATAAATAGATAAAATTTAGAATTAATAAAGCATATGTAACTTTTCATTTATTGCCATAATTATTCCTAGAAAATGTGTACAGTTTTTACACATGGTAATAAGGTAATTGTTGGGGATAGTGCCCTTAAAGCATTATCGTTGTACTTTGCTTTGGAAATTAATAAATGCGATATTTATTTTCGAATATATTTACCATATTGTATGCGATTTTATTATCGTAAATATCATAGAATAAAATCCATAATTTATTAGATGTAACCACAATCTTAGTATATAAGAGTCATATACAAGAGGATTAAGATTGTGGATAATAAATTTAAATTAAGTCCGTGATGAAATTAATTCAAGTATTTGGTCTTTTAATTAAAGCATCACTAATGCGACCCATGAACATTGTGAATCTGACAATCTTATCCGGAACGTCGATGTGGAGATCTCTAGATTGCGGCATTTATGTATAATGAGATTATATAGGACTCGCACCAATTTAATTTGTTATTTCACATTAAATTCCATTATCTTTTTTAAATTCAAATTAAATCATAAAGATGATCATATATAGATAGATCTTAATCCTGAGGTGAATATAGACTCCTGTTTATTTCAATATGCTTCTTAATTTGCTGGTTTACGTTTGCCATCAAGTATTTACAACACTAGCATTTTACATTCGCATTTAAAATAAATAACTGGGAATATAATTCACAGATATGAAATCCATTCCTTCCTGCAGAAAGTAGAGAGACGATTCTCTCATTTATTAATTCTGGGACTGAGTGTTGGGCCTAACTAATTTCTAATTAGTACAACTCAATAGTGAATTAATGGTAAATGAGGGTAAGAAGTAATTAAGAAGGTAAACGGAAAATTCTTTTGTCAATTACGAATTGTCTAAGGAGGATTAATTCATATGTAGTGATTATATCAATGGACTGCTCAAATATATAGAGTAAGACATTCTATAATTAAGAAGAGTGCAATTTCATATATTTAGCGGAGTAATAATGGAATTAATAAGTTGGAAAAATCAATTAAAGAGTTTAATTATTTTTCTTCATTTATTGGAGCTTCTAATTATAGGTCTATGGTCCCGGTGCGCCTTACTAATTAATGACGGACTTGAAATACTATTTAATAAATCCTAATAAAATATGGGAAACAGTTTTCATATTTATTAATGGCTTAAAGGTAAATATAATTGAATATGAGATATTAATTATATTTATTCTAATTATGGGATAATTATAAGAGTTAATAATATCTACAAATATTGAGAATATCTAATAGATATTGTTTAACTGAAGGTTGATTTATAATAAGATTTAACTCTCCATTCTAGAAGATTCTAGAGGTTGGATCCTAATAGGATTTGGCATATCCTACAGCTATAACTATAAGATCTCTTGTTAGATAAGATATAACACTTCTACAATTATAGAAAATTCATTTCTTCTGTGAGACAGATCTAACGAATTTTTCTCTGCTAGTATTGAGAGTTCAGGTAAGCTCCATAATAGTGTAGGATCCCACCTAAATCAGTAAGCCACCTCTACGTTTTCATACGTTGAAAACAATGTACAAAAAGAATTAGAAATTCTAGATCTGTATTTGGAGTGCCCATACATTACCGTCAATTGAGAGGATTGTACCGGAAGGCTGTGGTTTCTACCAGATCCGATATTGTAACTTTTGCCATATCCGATTTCACATAAGACTATACTTCTAAAAGTTAGTTTACTAATTTTCCCATCAAATATATTAATTTAGATTTATTTATGATTTATATTCATATGGTCGTTCTTTGATTTGTGAAAATTTATGAAATTTTACAAAATCGCTTTTGTTATATCTAATTTGATATGATAATTGGAAATTTTAAATGCCAGAATTGTTCCGACAACGCAATAATTTCCAACCAATAAGGCATACAGAATGTGAAGTAATTTATGGAAAAAACAGTGTAATAATGCATGTGGAATGATCTCGTTCTGAAGAAACTTACAGTGAAATATATATGGCAAAATCAGGGTAATAAGCTAATAATGCAGTGGAATGTACAGCTTTATACACGGTTAATACTACCTTATGAAAAGTTGTCAAAATATTTTTTTATCTAAATGCCAGCATGAACCCAATACTTTAATGAGCTCATTCTTAAAAAAAAAGAAAAAGAAAAAAAAGAAAGAAAAGAAATGTGTAACATATACGGCAATTAGAATGATTAAATTCTGAAAAAATAAAAAAATCATAGCTTTACACGTCGTAATAAGGGATGGGGAATGATCTCATTTTGAAGAAGACACTGTAATATATAATAAGGCATCAGAATAATCTCATTGATCTTTGTACATGGCATGTCAGTAGTTCACATTTATGAGCGGTGCACATTTCTTCACTAGCTCCCCGAAAATTCCAAATAGAATGCTTATATTAAGATTTTAACCTAAAATACATAAATCTCTGTTTCTAATCTAAATTTTAACCTAAAATAAGTAAATCTCTATTTCTAATCTAAACTATATATAAAAATAAAAGAACCACTTAAGTGAAGTGCCTAGGTGACAATTCCATGTTTGGCATTATTTTTAGGGATTAATTGCTTGCATTATTTAATTTTTTCTAGTTTTCTTATTTGCTATTATTTTCTATTTTCTTATTTGGTGTTATTTTCTTTATTTTACTTTTTTCTATGCATTTTTATTTTTTTTACATGTATTCTAATTTTTTATTAATTTATATAATTTTTTAATTCTTTTATTTATATATTAGAGTTGCATGCATTAATCAAAAAATGATAAAAGATCAAAGTTACAAGGTACAATACTTATTAAATTAATTCTGAAAATGAGAATTAATATTTTATATATACATTTTGATTTTTGTATATTAAATATTACTTATTTATTTTTGAATTATATATATATATATATATATTTTATTAAAAAAAGTGAAAGTCCCAACATGGTACAATGCCATGTAGGAAGTGGTTTTCTGTTTACAAAAAGAAAATATTTTTACACATTTAAAACATTAAAAAATTATTATTATTTTTACCAAGTTAAAATGGTAGTTTTACATAACTTCATGAGTAATGTGTATTGAGTAGTTCAAATAATGGGTAATTTTTTAAAAATCAAATAGTGAGTAGTTAAATAATTAAATTTATTATGAATAATTAATTAGTTAGAAAAGAAATATAAACTGATAACTTTTATGTCCATTTCATCATTTTGCAAGCAAGCTAAAAAAATAATGTTAAAATTATCATTAAATCATCTCTTTATTTTTTGTCAAAAATTACAAGTATCAAAAATTAAATTTTTAAAACTTTTTTATATTTAGTATTGCATGCATTAGTCTTTTCTTAGTTTTTTCTCAATTATTCTGCACAATTTTTGTTATCAAAAAATCAATACGTAGAGTTTTACCTATAAATACTTTGTGTAGAGATCTTATCATTTCATACAATATACAATCCATATAGTTCTCCAAAATATAATATTCCAAAATCCGCGTTCAAAAATATCGTCATGACTTAGCTATTTGAATAACATTGATTATAAAAAATTTTGCAAAAATTGTAACAGGAACATTTCTTTTTGTTCAAGTAAGTATTATCAACTTACGACAATTAATATGATATTGCCTAAACTCATCAATCACGACAATTAATATGATATTTTTCTTACTAGATAATAGTTCGAATCAAAATTTATAAACCATTATTAAAATCTTTAATAAATTTTTGTTTTGTATTAATGTTGTTTTATGTAAATAAACCATGTTAGTCGTCTCGTGTATCGCCCAGGGAAAATACTAATATTAATAAAAGTAAAAGTGTAAGCCCCGTAAAAGGTCCACACTTTCTAGCTCAAACACTATCAAATTTTTATTTTTTTAATATTTCATAATTAAAATTACTAGGAACAATTGGTGGAATAGTGTAACCATGCACAATAGTCTCTCTCTTTCTCTCTCTCTTTTTTTTTTTTTTTGGGTTAAATATAAGAATCTTAGGATATAAATGATATAAGTATTTTTAAGAAAATAATTTTGAAATGTATAGTTAAAAAAGTGAGGAAAATGATATAAAAAGATAATAAATTGCCGAATCAAACAATAAGTGGTTTAAAATGAGAATTGAAAAATTGAGTTTTGTTTAAAGCTATACTAAAAAAGCTCTTAGTTATTTCATTAATTCTTGAGCATCGCACTGGAGAAATACTAGTAAAGCATTATATTAATAACCAATGAATTAATGAGACCCCCATCCCCTTCCCAGCACGTCAATCTCCCCGTTCTCTAGCTTCAATTTTAAGTACAATACTAGTATCACGCCCGTGCGTTGCACGGGAATAATTAAATTTATGTACGATAAATAATTGATATAAAATTATAAATATAAATGTTGAATTATAGAATTAATGTAATTTATGCATATGAGATTGCATAATTGTAAATAATTATTAAAATTTATAATATTGCATATTATAATCAATGCAAAAAATATGGAGTAAATTTACAATTGTAAATTATAAAAATTCACATGTATCACATAATTAAGAAATTTATCAAAACGTATAACCTTAATTCTAATTGCCTTGTATAGCATGCACAACAATGATCGTGGAGATTAATTAATTGTAAACGAACCATGGGGAATGAATATATAAAAATTCTTTGATTATCAAAACGTGTCTTTCTGGTTTTTACATATCAAATTTATATTGAACACCTTTCTTCTTTCTGAAATGGAAATTATGCACTCTAAATTTTATGATTTTATGCGTTCTTTTAGTAATTAGTTGTAATTAATTTTTAATTTTAACTCTATTGTATAAGAAGTATTATAATTAATTTTAAGTAACTTAAATTTATAATAATACCGATAATTTTCTGTATTTACATAATTCATTTGATTTCTTTCCATTTACGTAAAGTGTATGTTAATTGTAGAAACAAAAACTTTTTATTTTTAATTTTATATACTTAGAAAAGGCAAAAAATGTAAGTACAATGCAAAATTCAATTAGTGAGCATATCACATCAACTGTATTAAAAAGGAAAAATATTAATTAATTTTTTTAATTAGAAACTATGTGTCATATTGGCACTGCCAATAAGGCGTTCACCAAAAGTGGCACTTCAATTATAATAATTTAAGGATTAATATATTACTATTTTACTTAAAAATAAATAAATTATTCAATATAAATGCAGCTATAATTTTAACCACTCACAATTTAATTTAAAAAAGGAAAAAAAATAAAAAATATCCACTATTTTTTTAATAGGCCAGTTCACGTAACCAAACAAAACTATCAAAACCTATAATTTTATCACGATAAAATTAAATAAAAAATAAAAATTATTTATTATTTAATATTTTGAATTAGACCTTTAAAAAATGAACTTATATTTAAAGTCTTTCCAAAATAAATTTTTCTCATTAAATGTTTGTTTTAAATATTAGTTTATTTTTAATTATCTTTTTAATTACTACTAATGAATGTTGGTTTATTTTCATAACTAATTTTATAATTTTTAAAAAAATATTTAATGTGTACCGCGTTGGCATCTTTGCGTACATGCCACTTTACAAACTGTAATATAAAGATCAATAATATGATAATAATATAAAAATTCAAAATATAAAGATAAAGATTCATAAATTACTCTTTATTTAAAAATAAATAAATTATTCAGTGCAAATTCAATTATAATTTTAGCACGCACTATTTGATTTAAGAATAATCTACTATTTATATAATCCAATGCACATTACAAATCAAAACTCTTTAAAACTCTAATTTTTTTAACACGGTGAAAATAAATAAATAAAATACTTATTATTTAATGTTTTCGATTAGAAGTTTGAAAAATGAAATTACATTTAAAGCTTTTCCAAAATTAATTTTTTCTTATTAAATGTTTTTTATCACATTTAATGAAAAATTTATGTTTCATTAAAAAATAATTATATTTAAAGAATTTTCCTATTTAAAACTACTAATTAATGTTAGTTTATTTCCAAAAATAGAATTTTCTTTTTTTTAGCTACAAAATTGACTTTTATGATTTTTTTAAAAAAATATTAATGAGTGCCATGTTGGCACTATTGCCAACATGGCACTTCTCTTTTTATAATATAAAGATTATCCTATGAAATATTATTTTTTTAAAATTAAATATTTGTTACTAAATTAATTTGCTTAATTAAAGCCACAGCTAGCACAAATTACTGATATAAAAATTTTAAATATAAATTTTCATTTCATTTATTCTACCGACAATCAAACACCAGAGTTGTGTGTATGTGTGTTTGTATTCTTCCGGAAAAAAACCAGAAAATATTAACTTAATTATACAATATATACATTTTATGTATATCATTAAAGAGATTTTAAAATTGTTGTCATATTATTTTATTTCTTTAGCTGTTCTATTAAGTCAACATATTTATTTTCAGACAACAATTAATACACTTAAAAAATAATCAACTTACATAGTCTACTGTCAAAATAGGACAGTCAAAGAAATAAAAGATGAAACAATATACATAAAATGTATATAGTGTGTCATTATGTTAATATTTTTACTATTATTGTAGTTCACAAAAGAACGGTACTATTTCATAAAATTATTTGTAGAGTGCAAAATGCGAACTATTTCAGTAAATTCTTTTAGTTTATTGGATACTATTCCAGCGATTGATTATTTATAAAATAAAGAAATGAAAATTTATGCATAAATTGTTTTATCTATCTAATCTGTGCTACCCTTAACTTAAACTTATACTTAAAAGTAAGAAAATTAATTTAGTAATAAAGATTTAATTTATGAAAATAATAATTTATATATTAATATTGTAGTTAAATTGAAACTCTTGCGTAATTACACAAAAACAGGGTCAAAATATTTTTTACTTTTTAAGAAAGAAACAAAGTATTATAAGAAAGGAAGATGTGGTAATCTTCCAGCACCTTATATGGCAGCCACGTAGGCGCCACTTGTATTTATCCCTAATTCTTGGCTAGTTCTTCTCAATCCCTTTCTTTCTCTCTCTCTTCTATTTTTCCTCTCTCTCCTTCTTCCTCGAGGAGTTGTCCATTGTTGTTGGTCCACCGCCATTGGTACATTGAAGCTTTGTCTCTACTTGAGTGAACCATCTACACTAGAGCTTTGACTCCACTGAAACTCACTTTCTCTTTGACTACTAAATCCCATCAGATCGGGTGGTCTAGTGGTTTGAAACCAGATCCGATGGATCTGGTGGTCGAAACCACATATTTGGCAGCAGACATTATGGTGGCGTACTCAAACAAAGTAGTGGGTGGCCAACACCAGCGAGAATCTTGTCTTTTCTGGGATGAAATTTTTAGATTTGGTACCAAGTGTTATCCTGATTTCAAAATTGAATGAAATATGACATGGCGCCGACATGACCACCAAATAAGGTGCTAGAACATTAAGTATCTTCCAGCATTGGTGTTGGAACATTACTGGATGAAGATGACATAATAGAAGCACTGGATTAGAAAAAATGAAAAAATATATAAACTTGTCTATAATTGTGTGTGTGTGAGTAAGTGAGTGAGAGAGATGGGAAGAGAGGATGTGAGAGAGCTGCTGGGTTTCCATTCTATTTTTGGAGGATGGCACAAAGGAGTCCATGATGCTTTATTTTAAGCCCATGATGATAGCAACTTTGTCTAATAAATTGTAGGGCTTCTCATTGGTTTTTCTATTGTTATTTTGTTAGAAGAGCAGCCACATTAAAAACAAGAAAAAAGAGAAAAGTAGCTTTTTCCTCCGTGTGCAGTTTCCAATTTCTGCCCTGAATGAGTATTGTTCATCGTCCGATTGAGTTGAAATTTTGTAGGCAGGTTCATGACTCAAGGTTCTTCATTTTTAACAGTAGAGATCGATTTTGATGGCCCGTTTGTGAGTTATGTGTTCAGGAAGTAGTGCCCTATTTTGGTGAGATTTCTCCATTATCTAGAGAATAATTGTTAGTTTCCAAGAGATTACGTTCTTTGATGAGTTGTTGATTGAATGCCTCTAGTTTTACTTAGAGAAAATCTTTGTACAATTATTTCTTGATAGTGGAAGTTTGGGGGACCGTGGTTTTTTTTATCTTCCCACACCGGGAAGGTTTTTCCATGTAAAATTGATTGTGTTCATGTGTAATTATTTTTACTTTGCTTAAATTGGTTCCTAACAGATTCACACAAAGAAGGAGAAATAGAATAATTCCATTTATTTGTAACTCTGTTGGAGTTTTTTTTGTGATTCTCCTATCAATGTGTATCAGAGCTTGTGGTTATTGTTGTTGAATATCTTGTGTTGAACATGGAAGCTAATTTGAGTAGAATGATTACTTTGAATGGTTCTAATTACCATACTTGGCAAGGAAAAATGGAAGATCACCTTTATGTCAAGCAATTTCATTTACCAGTGTTTGCCACTGAGAGGCCAAAAAATTATCTGAGGAAGAGTGGACTTTGTTACATTGACAAGTTTGTGGGTGTATGAGGCAGTGGGTAGATGATAATGTTTTGAATCATATTAGTGGAGAAACATATGCACGATCACTCTACAATAAGCTCGAAGAGCTGTATGCTTGGAAAACATGAAACTATAAAATGTTTCTCATTGATGGCTTTGAGGTACCTAGATGGGTCTCCGTTGAGATGTCACTTGAATACATTTCAAGGTATAATTAATCAGCTGGCTGGAATGGGAATCAAGTTTGATGACGAGATTCAGGGATTGTGTTTATTAGGTACATTGCTAGACTCTTGGGAGACATTCAGAATGTCTTTGAATAATTCAACCCCGAACGGTGTAATCAATATGGATCTGGCTAAGAGCAGTATCTTGAATGAAGAAATGAGAAGAAAGTCTCATGGGTCTTCTGAGCAGTCGGATATTTTGGTTACAAAAAGAAAGCCGAAGTAAGAATAGAGATTACAAGAACAAGGAAAATGAATAATGAATAAGCAAGTCCAACATGTTCGCCAATGTTTAGTGTCATCATTGCCATATGAAAGGACACATCAAAAACATTGCAGATAGCTAAAACGAGAGAACAAGAAAAAAGAGAAGGAACATGAGGGTGGTGATATCAAAGAAAATGATTGAGCAGCTACCATCTCTACATAAGATTTTCTTATTGTCTATGATGAAGATGTAGTCAACATTGCATAATATGAGACCAGTTGGGTTATTGACTATGGAGCCTCCATTCATGCTATGTCTCGAGAGGATTTCTTTACGTCCTACACAACAGGCGACTTTGGGACTGTAAAGATGGGCAATGATGGCTTGCTTAAAGTCATTGGTAGTGGAGATGTAGGTTTGGAGATGACAAATGGCACCAAGCTACTACTTAAAGGGGTAAAGCATATTCTTGACATTCGTTTAGATTTGATATCTGTGAGTAAACTTGATGATGATGGATATTGCAATACTTTTAGTGGTGGTCAGTGGAAGCTTACTAAAGGTGCAATGATTGTTGCTCGCGGAAACAAGCATTCCAGCTTCTATGTACTGCAACAAGACTCTCACAAGAAGTCATCAATGCTATGAAAGATGAGCTTACGTCAAATTTGTAGCATAAGAGACTCGCTCACATAAGCGTGAAAGGCTTGACAATACGAGCAAAGAAAAATCTTCTTTTTGGGATACATGATCCGCAATTGAAGAGGTGCACTCATTTCTTGGCGGGGAAACAAAATAGAGTTTCTTTTAGTAGTTCCCACTTCTTCAAGAAAATAAGGAATACTTGAGTTGGTGGATTCAGATGTGTGTGGTCCTATGAAGACAAGAACTTTTGGCAGTGCTAGTTATTTTGTGACCTTCATAGATGATTATTCCAGAAAGTTATGGGTGTATGCTTTGAGGAGAAAGATCAAGTACTAGATGTGTTCAAATGGTTTCAGGCCTTAGTTGAGCGGCAGACTAGAAAGAAATTGGGATGTGTCAGAACAGATAATGGGGGAGAGTATTTGGGTCCATTTGATGTGTACTGCAAGAATCAAGGCATTCGACATCCAAAGACACCTCCCAAGACTCCTCAGTTGAATGGTTTGGCTGAGAGAATGAATAGGACATTGGTTGAACGAGTGAGATGTCTACTTTCACAAGCCCAATTGTCTAGATCTTTTTGGGGTGAAGCGTTGAATACAATTGTTCATGTTCTTAATTTGACACCATGTGTTCCTCTTCAATTTGATGTTCCAAATAGAGTTTGGAGTGGAAAAGATGTCTCGTATGACCATCTACGAATTTTTGGTTGCAAGGCATTTGCGCACATTACAAAAGACGAGAGGTCTAAACTTGATGTGAAGATACGTCAGTGCATTTTTGTTGGCTACAGTCTGGATGAGTTTGGGTACAGATTGTATAATCCAGTTGAAAAGAAGCTAGTTAGGAGTCGCGATGTTGTGTTTATTGAAGATCAGATTCTACAAGACATTGAAAAGTCAGAGAAAGTAGTCCATCAACATGATGATGATTTGGTTGACATAGATCCGGTTCCCTTATTAGTACAAAGTGAACATACCCAAGATATTGAGTAAAGTACTAAGCGAAGTACTTAGGAAACAGATGATACTTCGTACGCTGAGATAGACCATCATACCATAGATTAGTTGCAAAAACCAAAAATTCCACTTAGAAGATCTAACAGAGATCCACGTCCTTCCACAAGGTATGATGCAAATAAGTATGTACTACTAACAGATGAGGGAGAGCCTCAATGTTATGCAGAAGCCATGGAAGATGGAAACAAGGAACACTGGGTTGGCACTATGGAAGATGAGATGAAATCTTTGTATGACAACCACACATTTGAGCTAGTAAAGTTGCCAAAGGATAAGAAAGCTTTGAAGAACAAGTGGGTTTACAAGTTTAAGCAAGAAGAAGCTACTTCACAACCACAATATAAAGCTAGACTGGTTCTCGGGGGATTTAGTAAAAGAAAAGGTTTTGACTTCAATGAGAGTTTTTCTCCTGTTGTGAAAATGTCTTCCATACGTATTGTTCTAGGGTTGGTAGCTGGCATGGATCTAGAGATTGAGCAAATGGATGTGAAAACAACCTTCCTTCATGGTAAATTGGAAGAAGAGATCTACATTGAGCAGCTAGAGGGTTTTGTGGTAAAACAAAAGGAGGGTTATGTTTCCCGGTTGAAGAAAAGTCTTTATGGTTTGAAACAAGCACCCAGACAATGGTATAAAAAGTTTGAGTAAGTTATGGGAAAGCATGGCTACAAGAAAACTACTTCTGATCATTGTGTTTTTGTGCAAAAATTCTCTGATGATGATTTCATTATCCTATTGCTTTATGTGGATTACATGTTGATTGTTGGCAGAAATTCTTTAAGGATTGAAAACTTGAAGAACCAGTTAAGTGGGTCATTTTTCATGAAAGACTTGGGCCCAGTAAAATAAATTCTTGGTGTAAGAATTTGGAGTGACAGAAAAAAGAAAAACTTGTACATGTCACAAGAAAGGTACATCAACAAGATACTTGAAAGGTTTCACATGGATAAAGCTAAAACGGTTTCTTCTCCTTTATCCAATCAATTTAAGTTAAGATCAGATCACGGCGCTTCATCAGAAGAAGAGAAGGAAGACATGGAAATGGTTCCATATGCCTCAGTCGTGGGAAGCTTGATGTATGCAATGGTATGTACGAAGCCAAATATAGCTCATGCCATTGGAGTAGTTAGTCATTTCCTTTCTAATCCAGGAAGAGAGCATTGGACTGCAGTAAAGTGGATAATGAGATATCTTCAAGGTACTTCCAATTTAACTTTGAGTTTTGGTAGTGATAAACCGGTGTTAGTTGGATATGCAGATTCAGATATGACCGAAGATGAGGATTCTCATAAGTCTACTTCAGGTATCTAATTACTTTCTCTGGCGGAGCTGTTTCGCGGAAGTCAAGATTGCAAAAGTGTATTGTACTTTCTAAAGCAGAGGCGGAGTTTATTGCAGCAACAGAAGCTTGTAAAGAGTTATTGTGAATGAAACAATTCTTGGGTGAAGTCGGTTTCAAGCAACAGAGGTATGTGTTGTTCTGCAATAACCAAAGTGCTATTCACCTAGCTAAAAATTCAGCTTTTCATGCAAGGTCAAAATATATTTATGTGAGAGATCATTGGATAAGAGATACTTTCAATAACAAATTACTTGAAATTGAGAAAATTCACACGGATGATAATGATTGCCAAGTGGAAAATTTGAAGTTCATCATTTGATTATCGGGATGGCGACTCCCTCCACATAGTCAGGAAATGGGGAGATTTGTTGTTTCCCTTCTATTTGGAGGATGGCCCAAAGGAGTCCATGGTGCTTTATTTTAAGCCTATGATGATAGCAATTTTGTCCAATAAATTGTAGGGCTTCTCATTGGGTTTTATATTGTTATGTTGTCATAAATAACTATAGAAATGAGAGAAGAGTAGCCACGTTAAAATTAGGAAAAAGAGAGAAAAGCAGTAGTTTTTCCTCGGTGTGCAGTTTCAGATTTTTGCCCGATCAAGTACTTATCATCATCCAATTGAGCTAAAATTTTGTCGGCAGGTTCATGACTCAAGGTTCTTCATTTTGAACGGTGGAGATCAGTTTTGGATGGCCCGTTTGTTAGTTCTGCATTCGGGAAATAGTGCCTTGTTTTGGTGAGATTTCTCCATTATCTAGAGAATAATTGTTTGTTTCCAAGAGATTATGTTCCTTGATGAGTTGTTGATTGGATGCCTCTAGTTTTACCTGGAGAGAATCTTTGTACAATTATTTCTTCATAGTGGAAGTTTGGGGAACCGTGGTTTTTTTTTATCTTCCCACACCAGGAAGGTTTTTCTACGTAAAATTGATTGTGTTTATGTTTGATTATTTTTACTTTGCTTAAATTGGTTCCTAATAGATTCACACAAAGAAGGAGAAACAGAATAATTCTGTTGATTTGTAACTCTGTTGGATATTGTTTTTGGTGATTCTCATATAAAGAGTAGGTAAATGAGGGTTGTCGGGGTGTCCTATATACAAGAATGTTCGGGCAGCAGCTGCTGGAAGGATGAGAATGTTCTAATGATGACGTGTAAGCCACGTGGCGGTCCACATTGCTTTTTTTTCTTTTTCCTGGTAGGCCTTCCTATTCCATTCTTCAGTCCTTCAACCGTCGACCACTCTCCAGTAAAACCACCACCGACGATTGATCCCTCCGATGTACCTAAACTTCATCACCACCAGATGTGTCTCATTGGAGTGATTCCAGATCTGATCTTCCTTTCCTCTAACGCGAAATGGTTTGGTTAGAATTGTCGGTCAAAGTTTCAGTACCCGGCGATGACGGTGACCAACGCACCTAAACTACACCACCACCAGATGTGTCTTTTCGTAATGATTCCGGATCTGATTTCATTTTCCTCTACCTCGAAATGGTTTGGTCACAGTCGTCAATCAAAGTTTTGGTTTGAAGGTTGATTGTGTCTTCTTCACCACAACTGCAACTTCCGGCGGTCCAATTATGTCATCTTCTCGCCTCTCTCCCACATTTAATCTTCCTTTCATTTTTTTACTCTTTCAATAACATGACCAATGGCCCTTCGGAAATTGAATGAGAAGGAGAATGGAAATTAAATGGTTTGTTTCAATGAACAAGAGAGAGAGAGAGAGAAATGGTTGTGTGTTGCAATGAACAAGAGAGAGAAATTGCAATTTGGTCCTTAAGCTTTTGTCCTTGTTCGAATTTAGCATTGGGGCTGAAAGGATGAGTTGGCTTGCCAACTATAATGCTACATAGGCACTGGAACAATAAACTTGTTCCAGCACTGGGTCTAAAACATTGCCGATCCTATATATAGAATTTTCCTTACAAAAATAAAGTAGTTATAGAATATCCTAGTAGTTAACCTTTTTTAAGGGGATTAACATAACCCCGCTAGGGGAGATGTGCAAAGTAGTACTTTCCTTTAATAAATTCATTTTATTCTAACTCGTCTTTACTTATAATTAACTAAACCACTTACAATGGACAACATTTTAAATAGTGTAAAGCGCGACTAAGAGCATTTTCAATGGTGCAATATGAATTTTCAATGATGTGACAAATAGAATGAAAATGAGGAGAAAACATCTTCTGGTGCATGTGAATTATAAACGTAATTATTTATGTGCCTATCAACTATTGGTTAAATAATAGAGAGAAAATAAATTAAAGAATTAGTGTAAAAGGTAAATGAAGAATGTCTAACACACCAAACATTGTCTATTTTTTAATATGCCACATAAGCATTTTTTGGAACTATGCAGAAGCAATTAGAGAATATCTAAGCGCCAAGGTTAAGATTCAAGTTTAAAGAGGTGCAAGCGGATGAAGACCAAAGTAAAAGTGTAAAAAAATATAAAGTGTGCAAAGCTATAAGGTCAAACTTTCACTAAAGTGCCGCCAAAAGGAGATTGAATCAAACTTCTTAGAGCATAATTAAACAATACTCTCTCAATCGCACAAAAATAATCCGATGTATTAGGAAACAAGACTATAATTGAATACCTCCTCTATAAATATTTTTACTTGTATTATTTTTCATGTTGTTTCAATTAGTTTGGATAATTTCCGCTAAGAGTTCTAGTTGTAATGTTAATCATATTGTATAATCAAAGTAGCACTTTTCCAATTCTAGAACTACAATGAACATGTAAATGAGTAAAGTATTAATTTGGCAAAACAATTTCAGTCTTTTTCCAATATTATTTTTTATTCATCCCAAATTATAATCCATGTTTTATTTTTTTATATTTGTATTTAATGGACATTATTATCAACAAAAATAAAAACTATTAAAATGGATAAGAATTAAATAAAAGGATCTATTAGAAAAATATTCTTAAATTCCTATTTTCCAAGAATATTAGTTGAATATTGTTAGATAAAAATAATACAAAACTAATATTAGGCACGGTTTCCATAAACCGTCTCATAAAACCACTTTAGGTTGCAGTTTAGACAACCGCCACTTAAATAACTTTAGGCGGTGATTCTCTTGACCATCGCCTAAAGTTTGTTCCTTATCTCCTTCACCAGCAACGTCTTCCTTCTCCATGGGGGATTTTCCTTCTCCATTAGCATACCAATGTGAATTTGTTTCTACTACGTGTCTTGGCTACCATTGTTGATCTCAAAACAAGGTATGGTTGTCATTACATTCAAACTTCATTAATTTTTTCAAGGTTTTCTGTCACATAGGTCTTGTAAATTTGTGCATAGATAGTTGATGTTTGTGTAGCAATATACATTCTATAACATGGGCATTACAATGTGGGTAATTGCAGAGCTTGATTTAGTAAAACAATTGGTTGTTTTTCCTTCTTTTGTGCGGCCTCCATTTTGGCCATTTTTGTGCCCTTTTTTATCCAAATTTTTGTAGCTTCATTTTTGGAGTGATCTTTCCTTTCTATTTTGTTTTCATTTTTTTAAATTTCATTTTAACACACAAGTTGTATGGTACAAGAATAACATTTAACAAAAAAATCAGTAGTTACTATTAGACAATAGTGGTACAAATTGTTTTAAGAAACTTTTTCATAAAATATATATTTTAATTAGTACATAAATAAAAAGTTAGAATTTAAATGCCAAAAATTAGCTAAAAATTAGTATTTTGTGGCTAAAAATCGTGAAATGAGTAAATGGTGGCTAAAAATTAGTATACAATTAAGGCATGAATGTTAAATTGTATTGACATTAAATATTAGTACATCTATTCAAAGAAAAAATAAAAATAATGAAAAAGATGAAAATGATAATTGCATTTGAATAACTAAATATTTTGAAATATCGTTAGAGGGAAGATTTTTATTTAGTATGTATAAAATATTAATAATTATAGAATCTTTTGTAATTGCTATGAAAGACTGTACTATTTTCGATGCTAAGGGTTATAGTGTGACAGAGAATAGATTATAATAGTTTTTAAAGATTTTTAATATAAAAGAGGAGAGAGAATGAGTGGAGTTGAGTGGTTGAGATTTATGGATGTGATGAGATATGTGAATGTGATTGATTTAGGAGAGAGAAAAAAGTTGAAAAAAGTGTTTAAAATACTTTTAAAAGGAAGCCTAACGGGGGCTTAGCTCGATTTTTCCATTACTGTGACAATGCCCATGTTAGGTTTCAACTTTTTAAATTTTTTTAATCCATTTTTATCCATTATTTCTTTACGCTAAATTAATCACATCTACATATCTTATGGGACCTACACGTACTATACAAATTTCCGCCATTTAACTCCACTCATTCATTCTTCTCTTTCACATAAAAATCTGTAAAATTATAAAAAATATAATCCTATCACCCTTGATATTAACCTCTTTAAAGATGATACTAGTTCTTTTAGATGAATACTTCTAAAATAAGGGTAAAATCTACATCGTTTCTATTTTACAAACACGTATTCTTCATCGTTTAGCAACTTTGAGGCGACACATTTTGTTGTAAGTATTTTTTTCCTCAATCAATTTTAGGATTACATATTTGAGCTTTGTTACATATCATTGCATTTGTCACCAAGTTTAGAATGCCCATTTGAAGATAGGTTTGTAAGTTACACACTTCCAAGCATTTGGATTGTTTATCAAAATATATTAATATATTACGTACAATGGTATAACTTCCGCCGTGAAAGCTCGGTTGCATCTTTCTATCATTCTCCAAGTGTGTGCTATGTGTAACGTAGATCACACATTTAGAGCATCTTCAATGGGTAATGATGTTAAGAGATAATGTGGAGGAGAGAGCTAGAGAGAAAATGATTAGGTGGATTAAAAAGAGAATAGAGGATGTATAGTGTAAAAGAGAGGGAAAAGTTAAAAAAATAGGAGAGATATAAAAATAAATTCAAAAAATAATAAAATAATAGTAGAGGATGTGATGTTGAGCTTCTAGATGTAGAGGTGGCATGGGAATTTATGGTGAAAAAGTAGGGAAAGTGAGAAAAAGAGAAAAAAAATGTGGGACCCGTAATTTTTTGTGTGTTTCTTTCTCTCTCATGTAGACAAAAATAGAGGATATGAGGAAGTTATGCAATAGAGATGCTCTTAGGAGAGTAAAGGAGATGCTGCCAAAATTTACGCACAAAGTTATAATGGACTATGCAACATAATTTGATACGCCAACTTGCCTGATTCATATGTCAGTGATGAAACCTGTTAGTGTTGGAGTTGCAAGGCACTTGAATGTCTGTTACTTATCGTTATGTGCTACTTACTCAACATTTCCTTGTTTCAATTTGTTTATAGTTTTTATTGCAATTTTGGAATAAAATTATATTATGCCCATCCCTCCATCTGAACGATTACTGCTCTAAGTAAATTAAAAATTGAACGTATCATCAATTTAGTAAAGGGAGGCAACTGTGTGATACGTGCAAGGTTTGACTAATGGATGGAAGACAGTGGATGTATGGTAGTCGAATCGCAAGAGAATATTGGGTAGGTGTTAGCAATTTTATAAGTGTGGCTGAGGAAAACATGGTAAACAACTAAGAACAATCACTTTTGTGTCCATGTCGTGATTGTAAGAATATAAACTTGCTAGTAGCACTGAGATGGTGAGGGATCACTTGATTAGATGTGGACTCACGAAAGGTTATACTCAATGATTTTAGAACAGAGAGAGTTTGCCTCCTAGCATGAGCACCATCGTCCCCAACGAAAGTGGTTTCCATGAAAACACAACAAGAAGCAATGTTCAGACAAAATTGGGCATTTACGAGAATGACGTAGCTAGATATCAGTTAGAAAAAAATGATACATGATGTAAACGATGATTTCATTGGCAGGCCTCATGTACTAGAGAGCTTATTCAGGAATTCGAAAAAGCCATTATGTCCAGGGTGTAGTACCTTTACAAAGTTGTCCGATGTGTTCACGTTGTATAATGTAAAAGTAGCGAGCGATTGAGCTACAATAGCTTCACTGCGCTGTTGACACTACTAAGTGACATGCTTACAAAGATAATGGGCTTCCCATGCCCATGTATGAGGTAAAAAAACTCTTGTGTCTGATGGGTTTGGAGATCGAGAAGATACATGTATGTCTAAATGATTGTATCTTGTATCGACAATAGTACAAAGACTTGCATGTGTGTCCGAAATGTGTGGTATCATGGTACAAGCATATTGACAGCATTAATAATGAGATCATTAAGAAAGGGTAGCCGATGAACGTGTTATGGTATCTACCAGTAATACCACCATTTTAGCGGTTGTTTGCTAATCCAAAGGATGCGAAGAATGCGCTTTGGCACACCAACGGGAGGAAGAATGATGGAAAACTTAGGGGGAGTTCTGCTTGTTTTGTATTTTATATTTTCATTTTTGAAAATATTTTGGTGTTTTCTGTTTTCAACTTTTTTTTTTAGAAAATTGAAAATGCATTTGGTTTGTTGTTTTTAGAAATTATTTTTGAGAAAAGAAAATAGAAAACGTGTTTGGTTTATATTGTTAGGAAAATGTAATTTGGTATAATAAAAATTATAAAAAATCCCTAAACTTTTTAACATGTCAAAAGAGGCCCTCATCTTCTTCGTCAACTGGGCGTGTTGTCGCAGTACGCCAAAATTTATTTTTATTTCCTTACTCAGTTTCAAAACTACAAATTAATGTAGAAGTGGTAAGTAAGGGTCGAACCCAAGAGGAACGGTGCTTAATCTAGTTGATTTTATCAATTAATATAGCAAAAGAGGGGTTTTGTGATATTTGAATAAAAATAGAAAATCGAACGTCAAAATAAAAGATTGAAATAAAACAATTGTACAAAATATCTAGTTCTAGGGTTCGGTTGTGTCAACAATTTATATTTATCTTTCCCATGCAACGTGTTACTATTCCTTCTTCAATTTATCAACTCTCAATTAACCAAGAAGCTCTGATTAACGAATTCTTCCTTAAGTGTATTAAATTAAAGTGAGTTCTTTAACTTAACATCTAGCTATTGGATAACCCTAAACAAATTCTTAGGATTTAATGCAAAGCTAGTGTGAAATGAACGAGAAGAATGAGTTGAATTAGATGAATAATTTCACAAACTCGAATTAATACATCTAAGTTGATTTGTTAATAAATATGCACGATATTCATTTGCTACTTTGGATTGGAATCTAGTGATAATTACGGATCAAAAGTTCCAATCTAGCAAGTAACTTGAATTTAAAGATTGATTGATTCAATTGGCCAAAGTGAATGTAATAATCAAATAAACTCAAGCAGGTTTACAAGCATAACAAATCAACAAATTGAAGTAGAGGAATAGATAAAGCGTTATTAAAGAGTTAGAAAAGATAACCACATGTTAGTTGAACACAACGTCCCCTCGAACTAGATAGAAAAGTCTAACTACTCATATTTGCGAGGTTTCATATTTTTAGCAGTGTTAGCTTTGTATCACCACCACTATATGATAGATTATACATAAAATATAGAAAACAAGTAAATAAATGCTAAGAAATAAATAGAGAAATAAAAGGGAAAAGAGAAACTTATCGAAGAAATGATCCGCTAATCATATTCACGGTAAGTATCGTTGATCGATTGAAGCCTTTATTTCTTCACTGAATATGAAAAACTAAGATCTTTCAAGTTAAAACTAAGAACAAATGAAGAAGAGAATTTTATTGAAGAGAAAGTTGGAGAGAACTACTAGCTAATTCTCTTCCACTAAGTTGTGCATTTCCTTCCTTACAAATGCCTCTATTTATAGGCAAAATTTCACAAGAAAACATAATAAAAAATTGTACAACTACTCCATTATGATTCCACTAATTGGTAACCACCAAATCATGATTTTAAATTGCTCCATTAGTTCAAATATTGTATCATGGTATAGGTAAGCATCTTGGCTGAATTTTGCAATTGGAATTTCCTTTTGTTTGATATTTTAATAGAAAGTTATGAATTTTCTACCAAAACATGGCCAAAGAAATTCTCCATTCACATCACTCTCGGTTTTGCCCATTTTTGACCATGATATGATCCAAATCATTTGAAGAGGTCAACATCAAAGTTGTAGCCCTCTGAGTGTCCTTTTCAACAATATAAAGCGCAGGTCAATCCGAATTTTGTAGCAAATGTTATGGTCAAATTACTGAACTGCGGCAGTAAATTGGAGCTGCTGATTTTTTTACGCTTTGTCCTTTCTCTTCAAATGGCCATAACTTTCACTAGGAAACTCCGATTTGAGATCCGACAAAAAATGTGGAAATCCTTATTTGATATTCTTTGATATTGGCACAAGAAAAATTGTAAAAACAACTTTTCATAAAATTGCATCGGAGGCCCTCCATCTTTGATTCGCTTGCATTTTGGTCCCGAGTTTTCGTTTTCATTCGATTTTCATCCATTTTGACTCCTTTTGATTCTTTGTGACCCTAAATACACAATAAAAGGAAACCACATAAAAATAAACATATAATACTAATAAAACACACAAATACGTAAAATAGAAGAGTTATTTAAGTGCTTTTCTAGCACTTATCATCAACCCTACCCCCACCCCATCCCACCCCACCCCACCCCTTTCGTCCTCTCCATGGTGGAGTCGCTGGCGACTGATGCAGGTGGAGAACCACCTTCGCAGAGGTGGTTCTCCACCTGCTCCACCTTCGCTGGTGGAGAACCACGGTGGTTCTCCACCTGAGAACCACCTTGGTGGCTCCACCAATCCGGTGGTCAAACCACTAGATCTGGTGGTTTGACTTTTCCGGTGGTGGCCGGCGGTGGTCAGGGACTGAAGTGTACAAAAAATAAAATTTGGGACTCAAATGCAATAAATATAAAGTTTAAAATCAGAAAATGCGTTTTCCATGTTTTCGATATTTAATATAGAAAATGCCGAAAATGTTAAAAAGACGTTTTCGTGTTTTCTATACAAATCTTGAAAACAATTTCGAAAATGTGTTTTTGAAAACAATGAACATAATGCATTTTCATCGTTTTGAAAATTGGAAAACAGAAAATGGGTTGAAAACGCCAAATAGAACAGGCTCTTAGACACCCAACTGATTCTCCTCAGTGGATGAACATCACCAGGATGTTTCCTGGGTTCGGCTATGATGATAGGAATCTTAGACTCGAACTTTACATAGACGGAGTGAATCCGCACAATGATATAAGCAGTCGATATAGAACTTGGCTTGTTCTTTTGACTATCTACAATCTCCCTCCATGGCAGTGTATGAAACACAAGCACATTATGATATAGTTGCTAATCTCAAGGCTTAAACAACTAGGAAATGACATTGATGTGTATCTGATGCCTCCTA
This sequence comes from Jasminum sambac, assembly GCA_018223645.1. NCBI lineage: Eukaryota > Viridiplantae > Streptophyta > Magnoliopsida > Lamiales > Oleaceae > Jasminum > Jasminum sambac. Next base: position 38,452,704 of record CP073640.1, read on the forward strand.
CCGAAGATTTAAGACTATTGCAGAACGAGGGTGTTCAAGCGTTTGACGCCCACAACCAAACTAATTTCATGATGAAGGCTATGATTTTTGGCACCATTAATGATTTTATAGTAACTTATTGGGCAACATGCACAAAGGACCTAAGGCACGTCTGATGTGTGATGATGAGACGGATGATCTGTGGTTGCAAAATTGTAAGAAAATGTCTTCATGGATCATCGGAAGTTTCTCCTCGTTAACCATACATGCCGAAAAAACAAATGCCTTCAATGTGCGAACAGTGCCCTGTGCACAACCTAATCCACTAACAGGGAAAGAGGTCTATTCTCAGGTCTAAGACATTAATGTGGTTTTCGGCAAGACTTCGAAACCTCTACCCAAGTGTCTTTGGAAGAATAGATCCATATTTTGGGATTTTCTATAATGGGAGCATTTATTGGTAAGGCATTGTATAGATGTGATATGTGTGGATAAGAATGTATGTGACAGTATAATTGAGATGCTATTACACTTTCCAAAATGACGAAGGATAGAGTCAAAGTTGGAAAGGATATGATAAATATGGGGATACGTGAGAAGTTAGCATTGGTAGAGGATAGAAAATGCACATATCTACCATTGGCTTATTACAGATGGGAAAACGTACATATCTTCATCCTTGTGCTATGAATCTTTCCTTTTTATAGACAATCGAAGTTTAAACTGTATACAGCGTCGACACAAGATAAGAAGTGATATAAAGTACTACATCCCCAAGTAGAAAACACATGATGTTTATGTGAAAATTGTAAAAAAAAAAAATGGTTTCTCACACGGGTATAGTTAACATATGATTTCTATTGATGTTGTTGTTGTTTCCATTGGCATTGTTACAATCATTCTTACTACGATTGTTATTATTACGGTTGAGACTAGGTAAAGCAAAGAACATTTATCCTAGATACAAGTCACAATGCGTTGATGGAGGCCATGGGCAAGAAGGAACAAGGAGTTCAGTGGAAGGGGCCGAACAATGGGTTACTACCAAGACGCTCCATGGCAGGAAAGGCACAACAAAAGGGGTTTTAGAAGATCAGATATATAGGTGGCGGGAAGAGCTTATAGGCAAGATTACTGCCTAGGTATGGACACGGTCCTAGAAGATATGCAAGCTCAACTTAGAATAATGGGAGTGGATACATCTTTTGCTTCGCATGGCACCACACCAGTGATTCCTACTCATAGCAACTGTCATTCTGCTGAACAACAGTGCCCATTTGACGTCGTTGAGGTAGTTGACTTTCAATAGTTACAATGAAACGGATCGTATTTATTTATTCACTTCTCGTTTTTTACAATTTCCAACGTTGTAATTGTTGTCCAGGGTGAGACAAGATGTACCCTAGCACTACCAATTGGCAGTGAGCATTGATATGTGGAAAAATGTTTTTTCACCCGGCCTATGTTAAAAGATGAGGTCAACGGCTTACCTATAGCTCCAGGCTATATCAAAGTCTCGATGGACAAAATCCTTTTCGAGCAGGCAGAGCCGTACGTCCTACCCATGCCAGATCATTATCAAATCCTACTACCCAGTGTCTTTGTAGGAGAAACTCAATGACCTAGAAATGTAGTGCATGCTGGTGAGGTAATAAAAAATAAGGCAGTTGAACGATTATCCGTTAATGTAGCATGAACAATTAAATTGTGTGTTGGACGTGTTCTTGCAATTAAATTTGTTGCATTTAAATTTGTATGAATGCAGGTAGAGCTCCAGGTACCACTAAAGAAAGCTAATCATGGAAAATGTAAGGTAAACAGTGGTAATATGCCTTCCACCACACAGTTCCCCCTGCTAACACGTATATAAAAAAGACTACAGAAGGTATTGATCACATTTCCACTAGACGAAAACGACTTCTATTTGACCATAAATTGGCCTTTACTTTTCGATGACATGGAAATCACATTTGTTGAGTTTTGGGACATAGGAATGTTTATGACCATGAGGTGGTCGGATATAAGTTATTCCAAATGGCACACAATACCTCACAAACTTTTAATGGGTTCGATCTTGTTTGAGTTTCTCACTTTTTTGCTATTCTCATTATGTATTTGTATAAGTTCTGTGAGAACATTGCCATTGATTTGGTCGGGGAAACAATCATGTTCAAGTTGGCACATATGCAAAAAGCAACCAACAAGCTGGTTCAGTCCAACTCCAAAAAATACATACCTACATATCTCATGGTAAGATCACTGACCTTATTCCAAATTGTATCCTTTGTGTTTGTGTCGATTAAACACTTAGAATCTGTTAGGTGTAAGGTTTGGGCTAACTGCTACATGGTAAAACGTACCAGATAGCACTAGGTATTACTTGTCTTCTTACTAGTAGAACACAATGTATATAGGTTGGATTCACTTGTGGGTCCAAGCAAATTGGAAAGGACTAATGGGAGCAACAGAGTAGTTAATGAGAAGAAGGCCGACAAAGATCTTAAGCTAGCGATGAGAGCGTAAGCAATTATCCAAAAACTTGCTACCTTGAATCCCGATTTTAGAATACTCATGTTTACAGCTGGTTAGTAACATATTCATTGTTCTTCAACGCTTAGGGTTTTTAACTTGTACCACTAGCGTATAGGCACCACGAGCAGAAAACCATTCACTTGGCATGAAGTTGAGGTAATGTATCTTAATGCATTATAAGTTACCATTTATGTGCATAGTTTTTGTATAGGACTGCCATTCATAACTAATTATACTATGGAAAAATTGGTGCTCGTGTTAGCTGGGTGCACTGAATGTGAGAATTATGTCTTGAAATTCGTGCTTGACATTGTGCGATACCATAATCATGCAAATTCGTTGACAGTGGTATATAGATTGCAAGAAGACTATTTTTATAGTCCTTTTTTTTCTTTACATTGCAAAGATAACCATTGATATATTAATATCATTCTCGAAAGTCAATTTTGGTGTGATAGAGTACTCACAACATAGGTTGGATGAGGTTAGAAACTTATGGGCAAAGTACTTGTCGGATGCTTATGCTATACAATTGTAGGCATATATAATCAATATATGAATTGTAGAACTATATTGTTAATGAATCATTTGATCATGGTTTATGTGTTAAGTTAACCCAAACGATCATTTCTAATTGTATAAAGGGGATCATTTTTATGTTGTTATTAACTTTGGAGCATATTTAGTCATTACATGTTTTGTTATATGAATTTGTTCTTAGTTAATGGAATTTAGTCCTTTTTTGGGAATTGTTGTAAGTTATTTTCTATTTAGGTTTTTTTTTTTTTTTTTTTTTGCGAATTGTTGGTATGTATGGCAGATGTCAGTGTGTAGACGACAGGTTTATATAGCAAATGGGCATACATAACTGCTGGTGAATAGTATAGGCCATCCAAAACTATTTAAAAAATATTTACTTTAGGCGGTGATTAAGTGTACCACCACCTAAAGAATTTTTTTTTTTCAAAATAAAGCAATAGGCAATGGCTTGTGATTGTCACCTACTACATCTTTAGGTGGCGATTAATTAACCACTACCTAACCTTCAACTTTATGGGGCGATACAAAACCGCTGCCTAAACGTTGCCTAAACCCCTTTCCTTTCTTACAGTACCCTCTTAGGAAGCTCATCATAACCGTAGCCTAAAACTCTAAACGATCGCCGCCTAAACCCTTTTCATGTACTAGTGCGCATTATTGTACTTGCAACCTATAATCTTGTATTTTAGATTATTGTATTTAAAAAATGTGCTATAATCTCAAAGTAGATTAAATGTATAAATATTTTTTTAAAATTGTTTATATCATTAAAAAATTAAAAAAATGGAAGTAAAATTGGAATTCTATTATACATAGCGCGTGTTATCTAGCCTACACATTTTTACACATTTTTACACATTTAATATATTCTTTTTTTAAATTTGAATTTGATCAAACTAATCACATCCGCATATCTCGTGGGATCTGCATATATTATACAATTTCCACCATTCAACTGTACTCATTTTCTCTTCTAGTACATATCAAAATCCATAAATATTAATACCATAACACACTCACAGTCCATTGAAACATATTTTGATAGATATTCTATGGGGAACATTGTCCCCCTCTTCTACATTTGTAAAGAAAAACTTTTATCAAATATGTAAATAACATTAATCTTATATTATACTCTTTCACGAATTAAATATTTTGAAGTCCAAATCAACACGTCTTCATGAATTCTTTCACTACTTAAAGAAAAATAACATTTAAGAGTAAATAATAGAAAAAAATAGAAATAATCAATCTATCAAAAAATTACGAAAATATGTTTAATATGTATATCAATTGCTATGAGATTTACAAAAATCTACCATGATGTAAATTAAAAATCAATGGATTATTTAAAATAAATTTGTAAAGGAAGAAATGCCTAGGAAAAAAATAAAATGCAAATTACTAGAATAATAATAATTGATGGATTTTTATTGGTAAATAGGAAAAGAACATCGAAAATCTCTATCTCTCGACACGTGGGTTATTTTCTTAAATGATAAAAATAATAATAACCAAATTTAAAAGAGCATTTTAAAAAATATCATATCATATAATAACCTACGAAGGTCTCGTAATGTTCTAACAAATCAAAAATAAAAAATATTTTCAAAGTCAAATTTCATCTAAGAGAATCTAAGAGATACAAAAAATAAAATCCAATCAATATTTTACATGCAAAATTTCGAACCAATAAATAATTTAATTAACTCATTTCTAAAATGGTGGCCAGTAAAATCAAATTTGTCATTTTGCTCGTACGATAACAGTCAACCTACTTTGTGGATAAGCTCATTCAAAAAATAAAATAGAAGATGAATCAAAGATGAGAAATAAAAAGAATAAAAAATACCACAAATAGATAACTCAATATAAATTTCGATCACTTGGGACGTAAGTTGTTTCAATAAAAATAAATAAAAATATCAATTGCCAAATTTAATAGGACATCTATATATCTATATATATATATATATATATTAATAAAATGAGCATATTTTCCCGCTCAAACTATCACTTTTTAGATATTAATAAAATGAGCACATTTTCCCGCTCAAACTATCACTTTTTAGAATTAAAAATTAATTATAAAATTTCATTTCCCACCTAATCTCTATATATTTATTTTTTAAGATTAAATGGTATATTTTGAGATCAGCCCAAATCTTTCATCAAAGAAATCTCCCTATATATTCATTTTTAAGATTAAATGATATATTTTGAGATAAGCCCAAATCTTTTATCAAAGAAATCTTACACGCGTATTTCCTTCTCATCTTTATCACTAACAGTTCACACACGTCTTTCCTTATCAACACCAATGAATGCGTCTCAAATCTTACCATTGGAATTTAGTATCTTCACAACTCCTTTCCTAATTCCTCAATAAATCCAAAAAATTCCGAAAATTAACACGTCTCAGATCCATTCGCATCACTAATCTAAAAATTGAGCTGATCAAATCTTCATAAATCAGCGCCAATTGAAACAATTTGGGCATAAGTTTCCCCGTGCAATGCGCGGGTGAAAACACTAGTTTTAATAAAACATCATATGTAACCTACGAAGATCTAATAATCTTCTAAGAAAGAAAACATAATTTGCAATTAAATATTATCTAAGAAAATCTAAGAGATAAAAAATAAAAACCAATAAATATTTTAAATTCACACTTTCAGAACCAATAAAAAATTTAATTGAAACATAATTGTAAAGTGACAACCCATAAATAACTAAAAATAGATAAAATCATAATTATATCAGATATTGTTTTCTGCAGTACATAGTTCAAAAATAAAATTTAAAAATGTTCAAAAATAATAAATTTAAATTAATTTTTTAAATGCAAAAAGTTTATCATATATATATATAGATTCCAGTCGTTAAGACTACTTATAACTCATAGTAAATTGCAATTAAGGCCTTGTTCTATTTGGTATTAACCAAATCCGCACGCAATTCCCTATATCTCATACTCATTTTCAACCACACACACATTTTCCAAACTAATATTAACCACATATTTTTACACGGAATACCGCGCGGAACAACTAAACCCCCAATCAAACAAGGCCTAAATATTGAATTTTGTAAACGTACGTAAAAGGATCAAGAATAAGTCCAATAGTGTTTGAGACACCTTGACTGCTACGTGTCGGTGATTTGGCCTATGTTAGGATTGAAATATTAACATATTTTTAATACATTTTAAATGATTATTTTTTAAATTTAAATTTAATCAAATCAATCATTTCCACATATCTTATGGAATTTATATATACAAGAAATGTTCTAATGCCCACGCTCGGAAAAAAATTTGTGGAGTCCACACGGATCCCCCACCATTAGAGGACAATTATGTATTATTCGTCTCATCTAACGTAAATATCAAAAAAAAATTTTAAATAAAAAAATTTCACCGGATGACGTGGCGCCCTGTGAGGGCGCCATGTGCACGCGCGGGCAGGTGATCACGGATATTATATATACTACACATATCTCTACCATTCAACCCCATTTAATTTATCTCATATTTTACATAAAAATTCATAAAAAATTGCCCATGCATGGGCAGATGATCACAAACATTATATATACTACACAAATCTCTACCATTCAATCCCATTTAAATTATCTCATATTTTACATAAAAATTCATAAAAAATTTCAATCCTAACATATCCATGAGCTTAGATATTTTCGGTGACTGCCATTATTCTTTATTAATAGCATGACACAACACTAATGATGTCTATCCCAACCGAAGGTGTTTAATTGTGCACATACACAAAGACACCTGTTATATTGTAAAAAATTTTATCCAAGCTTTATCTCGCAAAAAATATTATTGAAGATTTACCGTTTTTTATTTTTTATTTTTTTATTTTGTAATGCAAGCGTCGTTTTATTTTTACATACAAATCAAAGTTTTGCGCTAATTAAGTCGCTCAAATTGTTGTGTCACAATTCTTATTTGTCCCTGACTTTTTCAATGTTGTTTGTCATAATTGATGCTTTATTGCAATTTTATTAGAATTATCTAAGAATACTTTAGTAAAAATTTTTTGAAAAAATAATTTTTTAACGTGTTGTTAAAAGCTAAGTTAAAAGTATTAGAAACTATGAGAAATTATTATATCAATAAATTTAGTCGTTGGAATCAATGTTAGAAAAAAAAAATTGAAATAATGAATATCAATGAAGCTCTAATTTATCTTCAATTTAAATTTACTTTTAGTTATTTCATTATGCTATGATGATATATTGATATATCAATTAAAATTTAAAAACCTCTTCGTTGTAGTATTAAAATTACAAAAAATTTATCTATCATAACTTGATTAAAATAAAAATTATTAATTTCGTTATCAAAGGGTCTTTCAAATCCAATTCAAACTCAAGGACGGCTTGGTCAGATGCCAATATTGCCATATAGGTTTATATATCTTTGCAAGTTTGACTATATCGTACGTGCTTAAGAGTAAACAAACTATTAGATGCGAAACTTGGTCCTAGTTCTATATTCTTTTATGTTTACAATACAATAGTTTATGCCTAAATTCTTTGACTAAAAAAAAAAACTTTTAACATTCACTCTTTATTATCTCTGTGTTTTTTAAAAGATTAATTTTATGCTGATATTTGAAATTAATTTTTTTAAGCGACACAGTAGACTAGGCACATTTTATTGAATGATGATTATATACAGTAAGTAATAAACATATAAATATCTGTTCATCATTTAACGAAAAAATGACAAGCACGATCGTAAATAACATAATAATAGCTAAATAATATTTGAACTAAAGTAATTTTTAGATCCAGTGGAATTGTCGAGTATGTGTTATTAAATAATGATTGAGCACATAGTTGCCAATTTAAGGATCCGCGAATCTAGGTTTTCATCGATTAAAATGGGGGGCAATGAAAGATCAGAGGAAAGTGCCAAAAAAAAACTTTTTATTTATTAATTTATTCGACGAAATTCAATCATTTTAGGCTGCGTCAACGCTAAGTCCAGTCAATGCTCTTACTCGGAGGAACATAAAACAACATTACACGTGTACATATAATTCATTTGAAATAGTAGTTATCATGCATATATCTGGGGATGCTAAGATGCCAACATGTTGAATGATAATTGACATATGCTCCCTGTTCCCCTACTATTATGGGCGCTCTCGCTCTCCTACACACTTTTACATGCACACATTCATGCAAACTCCCGTTCAAAATTCGTACGGGGCATATAACCCCTACCATCAGGGGGGCAGTTATGTATTAGTCATTTCATTTATCGTAGATTCAAAAAAAAATTTAAAAAAAAATTTTTTTAGATGACGTGGCGCCACGTCATGGAGTGTGCACACTCTCCTACACACTAGTGTGTAGGAGAGCACTAGCACTATTACGGGATGATTGTCACGTGTCAAGCATTGGTTCACGCATAGATATTTTAAAATGTTCATATATAGATATTAGATTATTGGTGTTATTCGCCATCTTTTTCTATTATTAAAAGAAATAAAGTATTTACTTTAAAAAAAGTGTAATATAGTAGTCCTAGTTACTATTTGAGATGATAGTTAAACACTGTAAAATTTAGCCTCTCATCAATTTATAGTCACTCGACCCTATAAGGATTAGCTTATTCCTATTTTCAAAAAAATTATTTAAAAAATATCGTTAATACTGTTGCAAAGTGAAAATTAAAAGCATTTTCTTAATATACTCTTTAATATTGTTGGAGTAACTATTTCACTTTAATTATAATTGTAATTTGTTGATAACAATGCACATTTACAACGTAACTATGCAAGGCACTTAATCTTTCAAGTACTTTTTTTCAAAGAAAAGTGGCATATCCTTGTGGAACGGATGAAAATAAAATACAAGTCCATCTTTATAGGATAAATGAGTGTGGACAATTGCCGGACGGGGGATCTTGCATAATTGTAAAAGTGATTTCATTGATATTAATTAGTCCTTCCCTTCCATTTATTTGGTATCTACTTCTTCTTTTTGAGTTGTTCTATGTATTTGGTCCACTTTTGCGTTTATTTACAATTATATACATGGACTAATAATTAAATAAGGGTATTCTAAAAAATTTATTTGCATAATTGTTATTTCTAATGCTACTCTTAATCTTTATCTTTATAAAAGAAAGAGTTCCTACCATAATCAACACTATATTTTCCCTCCTAAATTTAAATGCCACAGTGTTTTTGCTATTTTTTATTTTATTTTAATTAAACCTTACTCTTCTCTTAAATAAATGATTCCCATGAACCATGTTAACTATGGAAAGTGGGAACACGGTAACCTAAATTTATGAGAATCGCGTTTCCTAATTAATTTTTTTTTGACTTTGTATTGATTTCCCCTTAAATACGATTTCATAGATGATGATCAATTTTTATCTTTTACATTTTGAAAAATAATTCAAGGTTGGAAAATTGACTTATGTATTAAAAAAATGATCTATTTTTCTTTCTATTTCCTTTGTACAATGTAAATAATTAGGGCATATATTTTTATGTCTAAATTATTCTTTTTCCTAGAGAACGATTTTTCTTTCATTTTTAGGTAGTATTTTTTTTCTTAGAAGTGCATTTTTTGTATTCTAAATAATTGTATATATTAAATATTTAATATATTCAAAATAAATTTATATTAAATGCAGAAATCTTAATTTTTAATTTTTGACTTTTTATCAATATCACAATCTTCATAAAATTAGGTAAGTCCTCAAACAATGATAAGTTTTATAAAACCAGTTAAGTCCTAAAACAATGATAAGATATCATTAAAAAAATAATGATAAAATTAATTAAGTCCTTACGACAATTGATACAACAAATTTTTTTTCCTATAAGATAATGGTTTGAATATCACAAAAATTGTAAAACACTATTGAAATGTATTTTAATATTATATATGCTTCGTTATTCTTGTTGTGGATTCATAAATAATACATTTTCTTGTTTCATAACATTGTTTTACATAAATTTACATCTTAAATTCTTAATCGTCCCTGTTCACCTCACAGGGGTAATGCTAGTTCATGTGAAAAAAAAATGGATCAAAGAATAGTTAAGTCCGAGAGAACAATTATTATTATTACGATTTGAGATATTTTCTCTCTTTGTTTTTATTATTTTTTAAACTGATACTTCTATATATGATAAGAAGATTTGCAAACAATATATGTACTTTGTAAGAGAATTTTTACTTTTTTTTATTTATTTCCGTGGTATCATCATCTCCAAACAAATAACGACGGGTATATATTTGATAGCTATCGTAGCATTTATCTCATCAGATACCCCAATGAAAATTACATGTTTACCTCTGACAATGAGGAGTAATCTCTGTTTCTAGTCAATTTTAATTTTTAATTATCAATTAAATAATCAATTAATCAAATTAGTATACAATTAATTAAATTAATTCATCAAATTGACCAATTTTGAGAATTGACGCATCAATTTAACTAGTTCAATGTACTAATAAATCAACCAATTATTTATGAGCAAGTTTAACTAATAACTTAACACTCACAGACGAATAGTCAAATAGATTTAAGTACCAATTCAATGATTTACCCTTTTAAAATTGTCATTAATCAAACCAAAAATAGGCAAATGATTGAGCGGGTGTTCTCCTACATGTTTTTATACATTTTTATATATTTTTTCAACTCTATTTATTCTCTCTCCTATTTCACATTCACATATCTCGTGGAACCTACTTGTACTATATAAATCTCAACCATTCAATTCAACTTATTTTCTCTCCTATATCACATAAAAACATATAAGAACTTGTTTTTACATGCATCCTAACACTCGCTGAAGTACAAAGAAAGCATAAGAGCATATATCAATGGTTTTGAGGACCGAAGAAAATCATTGAAGAACTCTTTAGTTTCCGAAAACCTCCGACTAAACCTTAATAGGGAAACCTAACCTTATAAGATAAACTTACAGATGATGAAGCACAGCCAACCTAGTGACTTCGAATCTCAGGGTATGTTTGATTGGGTGTTAAGTTGATGTGCGCGGTATTCCGTGTAAAAATATGTGGTTAATATTATTTTAGGAGATGTGTGTGTTATTGAAAATGAGTATGATGTTATACGGAATTGCGTACGGTTGAATTTATAGTGGAAAGAACAAGCCCTCAGCTTATAACCCTCAAAGAATCTCTTTAGGTTGTGGGACCCATGCTCTTCCGGTAACCCACAAACCCTTTCTTGACTGATAATCTTCCCAAGGAAAAGATTGATGTAGATTAAAATTTTGAATGTTAATAAAGGGTCAAAATGCCAATATACATTCAAAAAGTGTTATTCGTATAAATATACTATGAGTAATTATATTGCCGCCGCCATTATTATGACTTATACCCGGCAGACAAAGCTGATAGTTAATGGCTTATATCTAATAGTTGAAATTTGTAACTGATATAAATAAGTGTTCGGCAAAACTAGTTGAAAAGCTTACTCAGAAATACAACATTACACAAAATGATATATTTAAAATAATTTTAAAAAAAGAAAGAGGTCAAAAATGAAATTAAAAAAGAAAAGCTCGTAGAACTTATTTGAAAAACTAGTAAAAGAAACTTTTTGAGATAAGCTCAAACTTCTCAAATAAGCCACTTCAACCAAAAGGAGTTAATATACTCTTCAAATAAGTTATAATCTAATTTATTTGGATTACCAAACACACTCTTAATAAATACACCACAATCTATATTTAAAAATTGGCCCCAAAAATTAAGAAAGAAATGAACCAAAAAAGAAAGAAACGTGACTATTTACACCATTGCTCCCCCATAGGGGCAGAGCTAGAAATCTAACCCAATGCGGTCCAAAATTTTGTGACGGTCTTGAAAGTTTACAGTTATCTAAACTACTGTTTATTACTTTCAAATTGTGTTCTGTTACTCAAATTTAACTAGTGACAGTTTATTGTTTAATGAGAGATGCGTCTATAAATTGTTGTAGCCAAAATGCGTCTACGTATGCCAAATGCATTTGGGTCCCAATTGCGAAAACTAACAGAATGCATTAAAGAAACAGTAAAAACACAGAATTTTTAACGTGGAAACCCAATTGGGAAAAAATCACGTGTTCGTCGCCTACGAGCAAAACCCGTCCACTAGATCCAATCAGTTTAAATCTTTTACAAAGCAACTATAGGGTAATTTACGCATACATTAACCAATATCTAAGAAAACAATAGAAAAACTCCATGTTCTTCATTCTTATCATGTAATTTGAGTAGACATCCCATCTGTCATTAGTAGCTCCTTGTAAACCAGGATTCCACAACAGATCTGCACTCCCTGCAAAGATCTCTACACATTGTGGGTTGATCTACTTCATGGAAGGACTCCTCCTGGAGATTTGAACCGAGATCTTCAAGATATAAGGTTGGTGTTCATGTACTTAATCAAGAGAGGCTTGAAGAAGTCAAGAACCGAGTGGGAGAAGGGCACGCTTTACAATGTGTATAGGGGGGACGATTTTTAGCTCTGAAGACGTGTAGCCCTAGTCTCCTTTTGTATTAGTGTTTTATTGTGACTTGTTTTGCTTGTTGGCCAAGACTCCAAGTTACCATAAATCTCCAACTCCTACAATGAATAAAATTATTATTAGCTATAGGATAAATCAAATAAGGTAAATATATAATATGGAATAATATTATTACCTTATCTTGTATCAAGTTTTTATGAAATAGAATTCTTACCATAAACCGGATACATTGAATATGGACACAAGCTTGGAAATTTTCATCCCTAACACTCCTAATATTCAATGGACTCCCTGTTGTTTATTCCACTTAAATAAAACAAGGAATTATCACATTTGAAAATTAAAATGGATCAAATAAAATTCATGTGATAAATAAAGTCCAGCAAGAATTAAATTAATCAAATATAAAATTCAATTAATCTAATCACACATATGGAAAAATTAAAATGCTAGCTAATAAAATCAACTTTATAAAATAAAGTTAACAGGTCTCAAACCAGAGAGCCCTAGCTAGGGGATGAATCTACGATTTATATTGAGTTAGGACGCTTGTTGACTATTGATGGTTGGGCAGTTGAACGTTAAAGTTGACCCATTGACCATCAACGAAGACATTTAATTGAATGATCTTAAAAACAATTAGTAAATACATAAATGCAAGAAAATATAAAAATGCCATATATTATGAAAGTATAATCTAGTACCGCAAAAATAACAAAAAAATATGTTTAATAAAAATTTCATTTGTAATGTAAACTTAGATAACTGCATTTTTCAAAGTCTCATTAAATTTTAGTTTAGATATATGGTTGAAAATTGGAGATAATGCATTAAAAAATATATTATCAAGTCAATGTACGAGTGATTGAAAAAAATAAGATAAAAAAATTTTAATTTGATGAAACTTGATATGAATAGAATAAATCTTGAATTTTATATGTTCCATTTCTATCCATTCCAATCGTCTGACCGAAAGAGTTAGTGGAGAATTAAGTATAATAAATTTTTAATTGGCTCAATTACTAAGTGGGTAAATGGGTTTATGGGTTTGACTATTTGATATGTAGACCAAAAGGAAATGTTAAATTTAGTGAAATAAAAGCCCCAAAAGAATAGGTAAATTTAATGAAATAAAAGCCCAATAGGATAGGTCCAAATTATCATCATCTTCACCCGACTGCTGGTTCTTCTTCAAATTTCAGCAGCGAGTTGAGCTTCTTCATCAATTTCACCAATTTCAGGCCGCCAGAAAAAAAAATTAATGGATACTCTACATCGATTTGTTCATCTTCCTGAAATTCCACTCTCCCAAGTTCCAAAAATCGACATGTGCAAAAAACACACAAAAAAAGTGAACAACAGTCTTCCATGGACCGCACTGGCCATAAGGTGGCTTTGCTCCTGCTCCCCCACCCGTCTATGTTCCAACCCTCTTTGATCTACAAATTCCACACATATCTTTAAGCTACATTGATATATTTTATAGCCATTTTCAATTATGAGTCAACATAATTTAAATCTCAAAATAATGGAATTTCTTAATTTGAAAGGAAAAAAGAAAAAGAAAGAAAGAAAAGTATATATGTTTTGGTTAGTAATGATCCGTTGCTAACAAGTTGGTAATAGATCATGCCAACACCCCCATTTTGGGAAGAAAAAAAGATGGGGTCCACACGAGCCCCCACTATCGGGGGGCAATAATGTATTATTCATCTCATTTAATGTAAATTCCAAAAAGAATCGGAAAAAAAGAGATGATGACGTGGCACCCCGACATGGCGCCACGTCACCCCTGGGCTGCCAACAGGTGGGCAGGAGAATACCAGCAATGTTTTGGTTTAAGATATTCAAGGAGCTAGATGCGAGCCACTCCACATGGAAATTGCTATGAGAAAAGTAATACTACGTCTTTACAAATCTTTTACTTACAAGAAGGTTAAGGTGTATTCGATTCACCAAAATTTTCTAGGAAAATGTTAAATCAAAGGAAAATTTTTCCTACTTTTGTGTTTGATAGACAAATTTTCATGGAAAATATTTTCCATGTACAACTTTTTTATGTACAAAATGAGTTATTTTGCTAGAAAACTGAATCCAAGATGGAGGTAGGAAAATGTTTTCTAGGAAAACCAAGTGAAGGAAAATGCTTTCTAAGAAAATAATCAAACACACACTCAGGGTGTGTTTGATTCGACAATTTTTTTCCAGGAACACTCTTTTTCCAGCTTTTTTTTCCACATTTGACTGTTTGATTGCACTTTTTTCCTGGAAAATATTTTCCAACTTTTTCTCAATTTCCGTTCTTTCCTTATTTTGAAGAAAACCGTTTTCCTTGGGGGAGAGGTGATTTTTGTTTTCCGGAAAAATTTGAATTTTTTATTTTTTTAATGGACAATTTACTTTAACCATAAAGATAAGGAAAATGACCAAATTTAATTTTAAAAAACACAAAAATAAGAAAAATAATATCATTTTTCAACTTTCAAATTAATCCAATCAAACACCTACAATTACTATTTTCCCTAGAAAACTTTTTCCCGGAATTCATTTACTCGAAAAAAGTTTTCCTTCCAACCATTTTTCGGGTTTACAATCAAACACCCTTAGTGTTTTTGAATCATTAACTTTTTAGGGGAACCGGTATCGAATTTAATGAAGTTTAGTAATCTCAAATCAATGCTCCAATAGATCAATTTTCTTGGTCTTCATATTAAAAAAGAAAGTTAAAATTAAAATTGTGGTGTAACTAATAAAATATGTGCCAACTATATATAATCACCATATATGTATATAGTGTTAACGTTCCAATGCCCACTTGTACACATGATAAAATTAAGAATGACAGATTATGATACGGTCCCCCCCCCCCCCCAAAAAAATCTACTCACAAGTGGGCGGTGGAGCGTTACTACTGTATACAAATGTAGCAAGGATATATATTTTTTAGAGACTTAAATCATTTCACCACTCCACCACTATGAATTACCCACAATTGGTAAAACTCCATCTATTTATTTATTTATATTTATTTTTCTGCAAAAATAGAAATTGTGGCTGATTATGATGGTGACGGCTGACGCTCTATATATACGCACACAAGCATGCCTCTATGCACTGCTCTATTCTCCTCATCACCAGATTCCAATCCTTTCTCCGCACTATTTTGACATCACACCTACTAATAATATTATCTATCTATCATCATTTCTCTGAATCTCTACATTATCTTCATTTTCCAATCACATCTCACCAAAATTTTGGAAAATTTTCTTACTTTTCAAAAATCTACAAATAAGTTTTCTGTTGGAGGCAAATCAAATGGCGCCTGAAGCTGAAGTATCCGCCGCATTGGACCAAATCAGAAAGCATCTTCTCGATGAGTTTTCTCCGATTGAAAACTCAACTGATTTCTCCTCCGATTTCTTCGGTTTCAAGCGAAGTGATCAAGTAATTAATTTCACAACGCAGCAACCATTAAACCAGAAGCCTTCGATGAAGATCGAGTTCTCGGAGGTTGAGAAGTTCGAGTTGATCGATCTATCCCAGTCGACTCGGCAGGACTCGGTTGTGCAGGAGAAAACGCATTACAGAGGAGTTCGACGGCGGCCGTGGGGCAAGTTCGCGGCGGAGATCCGGGACCCGAAGCGGCGTGGGTCGCGTATCTGGTTGGGGACATACGACACGGCCATCGA
Organism: Jasminum sambac; assembly: GCA_018223645.1. NCBI lineage: Eukaryota > Viridiplantae > Streptophyta > Magnoliopsida > Lamiales > Oleaceae > Jasminum > Jasminum sambac. Next base: position 38,468,991 of record CP073640.1, read on the forward strand.
GGCCGCCAAAGCGTACGATAGGGCTGCATTCAAACTGCGTGGGAGCAAGGCGATTGTGAATTTCCCTCTCGAGATACAAGGCGACACGTTCAGATCGAATTCCGCCGCCGATGTTGGACAGAAGCGGAGGAGAGAGGCGGTGGAAGAAGTTGTCGTAGAGAGAGAAATGGAGGATCCAAGTGAAATTGATTTGAGGCAGTTAACGCCGTCAAGTTGGAGCCCTGTCTGGGATTGTAACGGGGATGAGCCGTTTAACGTCTCGCCATTGTTGCCGTTATCTCCCCAGTTGACTTTTTGTTATTCAGAGCTCCGGTGAGATGGAATCTGTATGACATAAAATACTTGATCCTTTAGGCTTTGGAGAATTTTTTAGGGAATTCGTATATTCTTAAAAATGGATTGAAACCCGAGTGCACTCTTTTTATTGAATAATACTAGAACCAATTGGTACATTTTTCTGATAGAATGCAGTAAAAAATATCATTTTTATTCCTTTTATATCGGTAGATTCAATCTCTCTATTTAGGAATTGTAACAGTTGGTTGTACATCTTGAATTGCTCTTTTATATTTCAATTATAAATTTTGAGTTTTGATTATTTTTAATTTTTTGCTTTATACAATTTTGTGAAAGACGTCATGTATTTTTTGATACTAGTTTGAAACACGTGCTTTTCCACGTGGCACCATAACAATGTTTTGCAATGTTATTTACTCAAATATATATATATATATATATATGTATATATTTGTATGTATATTTTTATTTATTTATTTCTTTATTTGGAGGAAAATAAATATTGAGCGAATTAATAACAATTGTCTTATTAGTTTATGCATTTGTATGGAGAGTCAACATTGAGCATTGTGTCAACAAATATATAGTAAGTAATGACAATACAATAAGTATTTGATCTACCTTTGACCACTCTATTTATTTTATTTTATTTTATTTTTTGCCTGTCAAGGTATATGTTTCAATCAAGCCGTAAATGCAATTATAATTTGTCATGTCAAAATTGGTTTTCCAACAAGTTTATATCTTTCAATTTTAGTTGCTTCTTATAAAGTAATTTCAATTTGATATTTTCAAATATTTGAGATTTCGTGTCAAATTTTTAATTATTTTTATAAAATTTTATAAGGCTCTGATGACCATTTTTGAATTAGCTAGCTCCACAGGTTTTCATAAGAGTTATTCGTGTAAATAAATTTGAAATTATTACTATTAATGCAAATTCATATATCATTATTATTTATGAATAGAAAGAACTCAAATAGTTGTTAAATTGCGAACTCAAATAGTTTGAAAAATTGGACTAAGTGGTTGTTATTTTTATTTGAAGAGTTCTGAAAAGTTGTGTCTATTCAAACACATCTTTTCCCTTTCTATATATCCAAGTCCCTCCATTCATACATATACAATTCTCTTTTTCTGAAAATTTCTGCACAAACATATAATAGAGAGATACAATCTAATTCTGGGTTTGTTGTCTTGCAGTCGGAGTGCTATTTCTATAAGTCGAAATCACTGTATCTTAGGAGGAATACTGCAACAATCCCATGAGCGCCGTGGCACCATGATTTCGTCTTATAATGAAAGAGATTCGAAATCTCGCCTCGATCTATCCTATTTCATCGTTTGATTCTCGTCTCATGAAATCTCTTTTGAGTATTCTTAATTATTCACTAATTTAATTGCACGCTCATTAACACCATATCTCCAACAATCTTAAGACGAAATTTGAAATAGCATGCTCTATAATCTTTTCTGGTGGGTATTCTATGTTACAAATCTTCTCATCCTTGCGTATATCTGATCGACATAACTTTCAATTTGGAAAACTTCTGGTTATGGGATGAAAGAATTGGTGGATGAGAAATCATTTAAAGCATGCTCATGACCTGTAGGCTACATGTCAGTGCTTTACAGTTGAAATTTTATATTACTGAAGTTTTATATATTGTAATATATTTGGTACTTTTTAGTTTTCGAGTACAAATTGGGAATGGCTGGAGATGGGATGATATTTCAAACCCGGGCCAACTCACTACTAAAAAACTATTGATTATCGATGGAATATTTCCGACGGATAGATATCCATCAAGACTTTCCGACGAAAAACTAAACATCGTCGAAAATCTCCGACGGAAAGTAAAAACCGTCGGAATTATCCGACGGACAATGATGATATCGGTAATCACCGATGACGAAAAGAAATTGTCGGAAACTTCCGACAGAAAATTAAAATTCCGTTGGAGATTTCTGACAGCCAATGTTTGGCGTCGGAAATTTCAAACGGAGAACTCCTTGTCCGATATTTCCGACTGCAAGATTATCCGTCGGAAAATATCGACCGATTCGATTTTATCGTCGGCAATTTCCGACGGCACAAGATCTGCCGTCAGTAATTTCCGACGGTCTAAGCTCTGCTGTCGATAATATTTTACGGCCTTTATTTGTCATCGAAAATTTCTAAGAACTTTGTTACTACTATCAATAATTTCAATGCCATTTCTAGCTGTTGTAAAATTTATTATTATTATTTTGTTGGAATATGGACTAATTTTGCAGGAGTATATGATTGAAATTATTTTGCTCTAAAAATAAAATTTTTTCAAATTTATTTTTCACGTATTGATAGAATAAATATATGATTGAAATTATTTGCGATATAAAATACTTTTCTCATTTAATTGAAAAGGGAAAATTTTACGTAATCATGCAATAATAAATAATGTAAAAATATAAAATTTAATTAGAGGAATAACTTTCACTTGTTTATTAATTTTAAAATAAAGGTCTATGATTCTGTGGTTTAAATTACATTTGTTTGTTCCTGATCCCAAAAAGAAAAAAAAAAAAACATTGGTTTGAATCGTTGAAATGGAAAAAATAATTATTTACTCTAAATTATTAATATTAAATTAAATTAAACATGAATCATATTTGAACTAAACAAAATAAAATCTAGTAAATAATTCAATAAATTTTTAATTTATTTTAATTTCGCTAATGCAAACCATTTATTTTTTTTAATTTTTAAAGTGAATTCTTAATTTTACTTTAAGTTACAATAATCATTTTATATGCAAAAGGCTCTAATTTATTTATTCATATTTCACAATGGTAAAATTTAAAAAAATAGAATGCTGATAAGATAGACTATAAATATCATAGATAATACAATTTTTAATGAAATAGTATTCTAATATATACATAATTTTTTTGAGAGGTAAAGTTCATGACATCCGGCTCTTAGTTTTGCAATTTTTTTTATTATTTTAGCAATGAAATTGTATCTCGAGATGAATTTTCAAGCTGAGATATATACTTTCCCAATCTATATATATATATATATATATATATATACACACACAATGTTTTATTTTTTTAGTAAATTATATTTATTCAAAAAATATATATACAATGCTTTAGTAAAAATTAATTTATTAATTTTTAAACTAGAAAACTACAAGTAAACAAGAAAGAAGTTTTAATGAAACAATATTTTAATATAAACAATTAGCTGTTTCACGTGCGTTGTATGGGGGACAAATTTGTCAACTAATAACGATAGTGATAGATGTTGATAATATTAACATAAAATCTAAAAAAATAATTAAAATAAAATAAAGAATGAGTTATACCAATAAACTTAATTAATTTAACTCGAAACAATTCTATAAAAACTTCGATAGAGTTTCTCCTATATTTTATACTAATTCATTCTATAAATATGCGAGGAACAACTCATGAAAATCCACACAACTTAATTTACTGTATTCTCCATATAATAGTAATTTAATTAGCATTTATACTAGTGCTTTGCACGGGATAACAATTTGTGGTAGAGATTGTAATAATATATCACATTTTGCTCATTACAAAATTAATCTAGTAATGTAAACTCAAAATAAAATGAAATTACTTGTTATAATTATCAAAATAACTATACTAATATAACTCTACTAACATTCATAGAGCTCATGGTTTTTTCTTTAAAATTATTTTACATTCTACTATATGCAATTATAAATTTTGGGAAATATTAATTATACATCATTGTGATGTACGTTATTAACAATTAATATGTAAATAATGATTTTTAAAATTGAATTATGATATATAATCAACATAGAGACATATTATAAAAATAACAATGTAATGAATACAGTCCAACGACCGTAACACCCTGTTCGTACCACGCTGGGAAACATTTATCCTCGTTCCGGCCGTCCTTATTTACTCGAGGTCGAACAAGAATGATATAAGAATTACAATAGCATGCTTTCATTTCCCGTCCTCATCCCCCTATAAAATTTTCATCCCCGTCCACGATCCATCGTAATTGTTTAGTTAAAGATTTTTATTTCTACTTTTTAATATATGTGTTATTGATATTTTATTACTTCAATAAATACTTTCTAAATATGCTAAATAGGTATATTAATATATTAGGCATAAACTCACTAATTATAACATATTCATCATATTAAAAATTGAATGATTCGATATAAAATTTAAATTAATTTGGATAAGATAAGTAAATTGAAATATATATATGATTATGATAAGTGCTAGAAAAGCACTTAAATAACTCTTCTATTTTACGTATTTGTGTGTTTTATTAGTATTATATGTTTATTTTTATGTGTTTTCCTTTTATTGTGTGTTTAGAGTCACAAGAAATCAAAAGGAGCCAAAATGGATAAAAACGGAGCGAAAATGGAACTTGGGACAGCAATGCAAGCAAATTCAAAGATGGAGGGCCTCCGATGCAATTTTATGAAAAGTTGTTTTTACAATTTTTCTTGTGCCAATATCAAAGAATATCAAAAGAGGATTTCCACATTTTTGTCGGATCCCAAATCGGAGTTCTAGTGAAAGTTATGGCCATTTGAAGAGAAAGGACAAAGCGTAAAAAATCAAGACTCGAATTTAGTGCCGCTTGATTCAGTAATTTGACCATAACTTTTGCTACAAAATTCGGATTGACCTGCACTTTATATTGTTGGAAAGGACACTCAGAGGGCTACAAATTGGATGTTGACCTCTTCAAATGATTCGGATTATATCATGGTAAAAAATGGGCAAAACCGAGAGTGATGTGAATGGAGGATTTCTTGGGCCATGTTTTGGTAGAAAATTCATAACTTTCTATTAAAATATCAAAAAAAAGGAAATTCCAATTGCACAATTCAGCCAAGATGCTTACCTATACCATGATACAATATTTGAACTAATGGAGCAATTTAAGATCATGATTTGGTGGTTACCAATTAGTGGAATCATAATGGAGTAGTTGTACAATTTTTTAGTATGTTTTCTTGTGAAATTTTGCCTATAAATAGAGGCATTTGTAAGGAAGGAAATGCACAACTTAGTGGAAGAGAATTAGCTAGTAGTTCTCTCCAACTTTCTCTTCAATAAAATTCTCTTCTTCTTTTGTTCTTAGTTTTAACTTGAAAGATCTTAGTTTTTCATATTCCGGCGGAAGAAATAAAGGCTTCAATCGATCAACGATACTTCGGGTGTGAATATGATTAGTGGATCATTTCTTCGATAAGTTTCTCTTTTCCCTTTTATTTCTCTATTTATTTCATAGCGTTTATTTATTTGTTTTCTATATTTTGCGTATAATCTATCATATAGTGGTGGTGATACAAAGCGAACACTAGCTAAAAAGTATGAAACCCCGCAAATATGAGTAGTTAGACTTTTCTATCTAGTTCGAGGGGGACGTTGTGTTCAACTAACTTTCTAACTCTTTAGTAACGTTTTATCTATTCCTCTACTTCAATTTGTTAATTTGTTATGCTTGTAAACCCGTTTTTGAGTTTATTTGATTATTGCATTCACTTTGGCAAATTGAATCAATCAATCTTTAAATTTAAGTTACTTGTTAGGATTGAAACTTTTGATCCGTAATTATCACTAGATTCCAATCCAAAGTAACAAATGAATATCGTGCATATTTATTAACAAATCAACTTAGATGTATTAATTCGAGTTTGTAAAATTATTCATCTAATTCAACTCATTCTTCTCGTTCATTTCACACTAGCTTTGCATTAAATCCTAAGAATTTGTTTAGGGTTATCCAATAGTTAGATGTTAAGTTAAAGAACTCACTTTAATTTAATACACTTAAGGAAGAATTCGTTAATCAGAGTTTCTTGGTTAATTGTGAGTTGATAAATTGAAGAAGGAATAGTAACACGTTGCATGGGAAAGATAAATATAAGTTGTTGACACAACCGAACCCGAGAACTAGATATTTTGTACAATTGTTTTATTTCAATCTTTTATTCTGACGTTCGATTTTCTAGTTTTATTCAAATATCACAAAACCCCCCATTTTTCTATATTAATTGATAAAATCAACTAGATTAAGCACCGTTCCTCTTGGGTTCGACCCTTACTTACCACTTCTACATTAATTTGTAGTTTTGAAATCGAATAAGGAAATAAAATAAATTTTGGCGTACTGCGACAACACGCCCAGATTAATACGTAAAGTATACAATCTAATTGATGACACTTAAAAATTAAATAAAATCTCAACTGGCAAAATGCGGTATAAAATAAATACTTCAAAGTAGGTAGAATTCTTAATATTTATTTATAAAATAGAAACTTAAATAAATATATAACATAGTCGAGAGCTAGTTAAAATATTCTAATTAAGTCGTATAATTACAATAATTGATTAAGTCAATAACCAATTCTTTACTAATAATTTTTGAACTTATTCCTTACCGAAAGCGATAGATTGAACCATGGCACGGTCATATTATGATGCAATTTAATTGGAACAATTAGTGGTTGTTCAAATGGGTTGGGCCGCGTAGGTTGAGCCCATGGGTTGGTATGTGTTGGAAAAAAAATTAAATTTTATTTTATTTTTCAAAATTTTTAATTTTTTTTCAAATATTGCATTGTCCGTCAGTAATTACCGACGGATTAACTGCTGTTGAAAATTTCCGAGAGATCGTTGAGTTTGTCGGAAATTACAGACGAATTTATATATTCGTCGGAAATAACCAACGGAAAAATCCGTCAGAAAGTACCGGCGACATCATAAGTCCGTCGGTAATTACCGACATAGCAATCACCGATGAGTTTTCCGACGACTTATCATTCGTCGGTAGTTGCTTTTTCCGACGGATTTCGGGCTATTACCGACGAATTTGGTCGTCAGTAATAGGAAGGTTTTTAGTAATGATTGCCTGTAAAAGAATGGCTCTACCACTAAACCAAATCCCTTGGACTTGATAATTATACAATTGTCCACCGTTTACATTTGGTTAGGCAAACGTGTTTAATGCAAGCGTCATTATATTTTTCCATACAAATCAAAGTTTTGTGTTAACTGATCACACAAAGTGTTGTGCATGTCAGTGTCACAGTTGTGCATGTCAGTGTCACAATTCCTATTTTGTTGGTGACTTTTTCAATTTTATTTGTTACAACTGATGCTTTGTTCTTTGATCAAACTCTTTTTATTTCAATTCTGTAATTTTTTTTATAAAACTATTTAATTCTACTTTTAGCAGAGATTTTTCTTTTAAAGTAATCAATTAAAATTATAAAAAGTTACAAAAAACTATTAAATCAATAAAATAAATCATCGAAATTGATGTTATAAAAAAAATTATTATTGAATATCAAAGAAGCTCTAATTTTTCAATTTAAAGAGTATCTTTTAAGAAATAAAGAGTATTTAATAATTTAGAGAGTGGGTTTTTTTATATGTTCCAACACACTCTTTATATTTGTATAGGTAAAAGTATTGAATTTTACAATTGATCTCGAAAATTGTAAAAAGTCAATAAATAAATATATCTAGAAGTGTGAATGCATTAAATGGGTAAATATAAAACCAAATAAAGAATATATCTAGAGGTGTGAATCCTTAAATGGGTAAATTAAAAACCCAAATAAAGAGTGAGTTTGGCTCTCCAAATTTGAAGAGCCAAACCCACTCTCTAAACTAAAAAGCTAATTTAAAGAGGCTGTTGGAGTATGATTTTAAGACCATAATCTTTAAATTAAAGAGTATTTTAAGTTTAAAGAGTGTGTTGGAGATGCTCTAACTTGCTTAAAATAGAAGTTATTCATTTCGCTATCAAACCGGCCTTTCAAATCCAATTCAAACTCAATGACGGCTTGGTTTGGTTAGCTAAGATGCCATTGCCATATAGGTTTATATATCTCTTTATTACAAATTTGACTAGATAATCATACGTGCCACTATAATTAAGAGTTAACAATCTATTAGACGCGAAACTTGGTCCTAATTTTATAATATTCTTTTATTTTATATTGACAAACACTAATTTACGCCTAATAAAAAACTTGAATTTTAACGTTCACTCAATTGATTATACTTCACGTTTTTTAAAAGGTTAATTTTACGCAGACATTTGAAATTTTAACATTTTTTTAAGAAAGAAAATAGCCGTGTCACATTTTATCAAATGATGAATGTTTATATTATAAAAACTAGAGTGCCACGTTGGCGAAGTGCCAACATGGCACTCATTAATATTAGAAAAACATAAAAATCAATATTGTAGTTAAAAAAAAAGAAAATTCTATTTTTGAAATAAACCAATATTAATTGGTAGATTTAAATAGGGAAAATTCTTTAAATATAATTATTTTTTAATGAAACATAAATTTATCATTAAATGTGATACATAAAATTTAATAAGAAAAAAATAGTTTTCGAAAAACTTTAAATGTAATTTCATTTTTCAAATTTCTAATTAAAAACATTAAATAATAAGTATTTTATTTTCGCCGCATTAAAAAATATTATAATTTTAGATAGTTTTGATTTGTAATGTGCAGTGGATTATTCTTAAATAAAATAGGGCGTGTTAAAATTATAATTGAATTTGCATTGAATAATTTATTATTTTTAAATAAAGAGTAATTTATTAATCTTTATCTTTATATTTTGAATTGTTATATAATCATACCATTAATCTTTATATTATAATTTGTGAAGTGTCCCGTAAGCAAAGATGCAAATGTGGTATACATTAAATATTTTAAGAAAATTATAAAATTAGTTTTGGGAATAAACAAACATTAATTAGTAATAATTAAAAATATAACTACAAATAACCAATATCTAAAACAAACATCTAATGAGAAAAAATTTATTTTGGAAAGACTTTATATATAATTTCATGTTTTAAAGTTATAATTCAAAATATTAAATAATAATTTTTTTATTTAATTTTATTGTGATAAAATTGTAGGTTTTGATAGTTTTGCTTGGTTACGTGAACTGGTCTATCAAAAAATAGTGAGAATTTTTTACTTTTTTCTTTTTGAAAATCAAATAATGAGTAGTTAAAATTATAACTAGATTTATGTAGAATAATTTATTTATTTTTAAGTAAAATAGTAATTTATTAATCCTTATATTATTATAATTGAAGTGTCACGTTTGGTGAACACCCTATTGGCAGTGCCAACATAACATATTATTTCTAATTAAAAAATTAAATGATATTTTTTGTTTTTAATGCTTCTGATGTGATATGCTCACTAACTGAATTTTGCATTGCATATTTTTTTTACCTTTTCTAAGTATATAAAATTACAAATAAAAAGGTTTTCATTCTACAATTAACATACAATTTATGTAAATGAAAAGAAATCAAATGAATTATATAGATGAGGAAAATTGTCGGTGTTATTACAAATTTAAGTTACATAAAATTAAGCATAATACTTCTTATACAATAGAGCTAAAATTAAGTAGCAATTACAGCTAATCACTAAAAGAATGCATAAAGCCATAAAATTTAGAGTGTGTAATGTGCATTTCAGAAGGAAAAAAGTATTCAATATAAATTTGATATATACCAATGAGAAAGACATGTTTTGATAATTAAAGAATTTTTATATATTCATTCCCAATGGTTCATTCACAATTAATTAATCTTCACGAACATTGCTGTGCAATGCTAGGCATGGTAATTAGAAATAAAGTTACACATTTTGATAAACTTCTTAATTATGCGATACACGTGAATTTTTATAATTTACAATTGTGAATTTACTCCGCAATTTTTGCATTGACTATAATATACAATATTGTAGATTTTAATAATTTTTTTACAATTATGTAATCTCCTATGCACAAATTACATAAATTATATAATTCAACTTTTATATTTATAATTTTATATCAATTATTTATCGTACATAAATTTAATTGTTCCCGTACATCGCACGGGCGTGATACTAGTATATATATTAAATGACAAACACGTTAATACATCTTCACCTTTTAATAAAAAAGTGATACGCAATATCGTAAAAATAGGATTGCAAAATAAATTTTTTACTAAAATAATATTTAATGGAATTGTCCGGCTGCGGACCGGAGATAATTTTGTACTACTCTAAACTCTTGCAACCCAATTGAGACGGAGAATGTTTTTTTTTTTTTTGAAATATAGAGTATGGTTATTATATTAAATGATGATTGAATAAATAGTTCCCATTTTTAAGGATCAACGAATCTAGGTCATTTTCTGGGTTTATTTCATCGACTAAAACGGGGAGCAAAGAAATTAGTAATTTTTTTTTTTAATTAGTAATTCATTCGAGGATAAGCAATCATCTCAGGCTGCGTCAACTCTAAATCCAGTCAATGCTTTGACTCCGAGGAACATAAAACCATATTACACGTGCACATGTAATTTTTCAAAGAAACAGTACTAGATATTTGACACGATGCGTGGGGGAATCGTGCATTGCACATGGGGAATCGTGCATTCTACATGGGGGTTTCATTGACGTTAAACTGAATAGGTTTTGAGATATTTTTTTCTTTAAATTTAGGCCTTGTTCTATTTGGTGTTAACCAAATCCACACGCAATTTCGTATACCCCATACTCATTTTCAACCACACACACATTTCCTAAAATAATATTAACCACACATTTTTACACGGAATACCGCGCGGAACAACTAAACCCCCAATCAAACAAGGCCTTACTCTCTTCGTTCTAATACTCCATTCATCCGGTAAAAGTAATCCCCTTTTTTTTTTATTTATTCCAAATTATAATCCTTTTTTTAAAGTCAATTCATTAGTTATCATATATATCCATATTTAATGTACATCGTTATCAACATATAAGAATAATTAAAATTAAAATGGAATAATAAATATTTGAAAGGATGTATTAGGTAAAATGTTCATGAATATTATATTTCGAGAATATTAATTAATCTTTTTTAATCTGTATGAAAGTCAACATGGGATTATCTTTATGGGACAAAGGAAGTAATATTTATGCTTATTTTCTTTTTTTTTAATATCCTAAATATATACAATTATTTCTTTTTTAAAAATTTTAATTTACATTAATTTACTAGTATATCCATATTTAATATTAGTTATAACTATCAATTTTAAATTGTATTAATTAAATAAGGATAAATTAGTAACACAGTTTACAAAATGTATTTTTCCAATATATTTCTTAATTTTTATGAAAAATCAAACAAACTTATATATGGGATGGACCGAATATTATTTCATAAACTGATGACCTCTATGTTGCAATATAGGTGTAGGAAAATTTTCAAAATCCATCACAAGTTCCATATATAGTTATGGAACCATCGGCCTATATTGAGGGCTCGTTCAAGCTCCGTTTTGAAATCCGGAACCATATCTGGAATCAGTACAGCGAGGGAGAGCTCAACAATTTGAAAAAATTTTGGTTGATACCGTAGCGGCTCGTTAAAGTTTTGTAATAATTTTGGCCTTCGATGATTAGCAAAACTTTGACTAGTCTCCCGGCCCCTAACAGTGTCGTTGAAAAATTTTTGAAGCTGCTAGAACTTCCCCTTACAGTACTGATTCCAAATCTGATCCCAAATTTCAAAACAGAGGTCAAACAGGCCCTCAAAATCAGTGGCGTAGCCAGGAATTCCACTCAGTGAGGGCAGATACAATTAGAAATAGAAAATTAAACACACTTTGATAACAGAAACAAATACAAATATCGTATATTACAATTGTTCTCTACGGGTTTTCATATTTTGAAACCGTTTCACAATGATTTCGTTATCAATTCTTGAAAAAAATCTCTTTCTCTACATAAACAATTAAAGAGTCATTTAACCATTCATCACCCATTCGATTGCGCAAATCATCCTTGACGAAATTCATTGCAGAAAACACTCTTTCCAACAATAAAAAAAAAAAAACAAAATTCCATCGATTTTGTTAGGAGTTTAGGTAATTTTTTTTAACAAAAAGTGTAATGCTAGTATGCTAGGTTTTGGTCATTTTCTTCCACATCTACTATGCTAGGTAATTTTCTTCCACATTATTCAACATTTTTACACATTTTTACAGTTCCAAACTAAATACAACCTTAAAACAATAAAACTTTAAAGGCTAACATGCCAATCTATAAAGTTGAAACTTGAAAGTTCCAACTTCCAAACAAATGAAACAATGACACAAATCACACAATTATCAATTGATTTAATTCAATTAATCGATAGACAATAATCATTAACCCTAAATCTAATTACTTAATCATTACCCATTTACCCCTAAATCTAATTACTAAACTAGATATAAAAAATTATGGGTTTTTCTCAAAAAATACAAATATTAAACATTTTACATTATTAAATAAAAAGGGAAGAGTGAATCGAATAAACTCACTTCGAGAATCCGAGCTCACAAGCAATTGAAGCAAACGCAGTGGAGAATCTGAGGTCAACTGTGGTCCGTGGTCCGAGTCTCAATGGTGCAGTGGAGTCGCCGTCTCGTAAGTCGATTTGGAGTTCCAACTTTCATACAAATGAAACAATGACAGTATGACACAATTATCAATTGATTTAATTCAATTAATCAATAGACACTAATCATTAACCATAAATCTAATTACTAAATTAGATAATCATTACCCATTTACCCCTACATCTAATTACTAAATTAGATGTAAAAAAATCAGGGCTTTTCTCAAAAAATGCAAATATTAAACATTTTACATAATTAAATAAAAAGGGAAGAGTGAATCGAATTATAAACTCACTTCGAGTTCGAGAATCCGAGGTCACACGACAACCGTGGTTCGAAGCGATCTATGGAGTCACCGAAGTCATTGGACCTGGGCCGTGGACGATTCTTGAAAGAGCTCGCGACTGCTCTGAGCAGCTGCCGCCGTCGCCGATTCCCTCGCCGAACCGTTGACTGAGCTAGAGAGTAGAGACCGAGAAGGGAGTTGGGGAGAGAGACAGAGAGTAGAGACGAGACGAGAGAGGCAGAGAGAGCAGTGAGACCAAAGAAGCGAGTCGGGTTTTACCTTTTGCTTTTGGGCTACAAAAAAATTTTTTGGGCCAAATTTTGATGGGCTTCAGAATTTCAGTGAGAGCAATGGGTAGTTTTTAACTGGACCAGTCCAAAATCCAGTGAGGGCAATGGACCTCATTGGGCTTACTGTAGCTCCGCCACTGCTCAAAATAGTCCGTTGGTTCCATAACTATGGAATTTGTGATGGTTTTTGATCAAACCTATATAATAAATGTAAGAGTACTTTTTCTCTTTTCATAGCATATATGATTACATAACGAAAAGAAAATTTTCAAATTTACCTATGAGGAGTAATACGCGTTTCTAATCCATTTTAATTTTTAATTATCAAATAAACCAATTTAGGGAATTCGCACATCAATTTATTAACAAGTTCAACATGTCAATAAATCAACCAATTATTTATGGACAAATTTAACTAATAGCCTAACACTCAGGCGAATAATCTAATCGATTTAAGTACCAATTCAATGAATGATCCAATTTAACTTATCAATCAACTTTTCAATCAAACAAAAATATAGGCAAATATTTAAAGTACAAGCAAGCATAAGAAGATCAATGATTTCGATATATGACAGAGGAAAATCGTTGACGAATTCTTTAACTGCCAAAGATCTCGGACTAAATCTTGATAGGCCAATCCACTATTATAAGATAAACGTACAAACTATCAGACACTGCTAACCCTTGCAGCTTCGACCCGCAGCTTGTAATCCTAAGGAACCTCTTTAAACTGTACGACCCATACTCCTCCAACAACCCTAGCAATTTTCCTTCAACGTGGATTTTTGCCAAAAACGAATAGGGTCTCACTACCAGAAATAAGACCTTTAGAGGCCACATAACAAACCTTTAGAGATATATTGTTATGTCGTTTCTAAAGGTCTATAAGTGCGAGGTTATAGAGACAACAAGTTACTTCTAACGGTTTAGTTTCTTATAGTGTCTTCACAAATAATCTTTCCCAAGGAAAAGATATGAGCTAAAATTTAAATGTTAACAAAGGGTAAAAATGACAATATACAATCAAAAAGTGTTATTTGTACAAATATACTTATCCGCAGATATATTTCCACTACAATTTTTACCACTTTGTAAGTACACTCTAATCACAGTGCATGTTTAATAAATACTCCACAACGTATATTTATAAAATTATCCCCAAAAATTAAGAAAGAAAAGAACGTCCGAAAAGGAAAGAAACAGTGATATTTACACCATTGCTCCCTCTCTCGTCTATGTTCCAACCCTCTCGTTTCTGCGAATTCAATCCAGGGATCTTTATGCTTCATTAATATATTTTCTAGCCATTTTCAATTACGAGTCAACCTAATTTACAGATTCAAAGTAATGGACTTTCTTAATAATTGAGAAAAAAAAATACGGTTTTGTTTAACAGATTCAAAGAGATGGAAGCCACGGCACACGGGAATTGCCTTGAAAAAAGTAATACATCTTTCCAAATCTTTTATTTACCACAAGGGTAGAGGTTTTGAATCATTAACCTTTTGGCAAAATTAATCAAGTTTAATATATGTTAACTTTTATGTTTTAATAAAAGTTTATTTTGTTGGCATTTTTTTTCCACATTTATAATTAAATTAATTGAATATTTTATTTGGTTGATTTAATTATAATTGTACTTCTTATGGAGTTATTATCATATGGAACTTTAGTGTTATCACGATTTTAATTAGCACATGTGATAATTCTTTATTTTAATTAAATAAGTGAGAGTCCAAGATGGACACAAACCCTAGCACACGCCTAGGGTGGCCTCCGTCCACATTTGACGTATCATATGATTTGATAAGATCATTTATATTGTATTGATACAAGATAAGGTAAGATTATTATTCCATATTTTGTATTTACCTTATTTGCTTATCCTACAACTAATGAATTATCTTATTCCTTGTAGGAGTTTGTGTTGCAAAGAAACTAGGTTGCTTACATGACAAGACAACCAAGTAGTATTAAAACACCACACTAGGGAGGATTACATGTAGACACGTTTTTGAGCCAAAAAAATTGTCCCCTAACATTATTGGAAAACGTGTCCCTCCTCCATGTTTTTGACTTCTTCAAGTTATTTTTTGATTAAGTTTATGAACTGATCAACATAGATTGGGAGTCAAATCTCCGGGAGAAGTTCAACCACTAATAGAAGAGCCCACAATGCCAGGAGATCAACACAGGAGGTGCAGATCTGTTGTGGGATCGCGGTTACAACAAGCTACTGAAGAGCAACCGGAGGTTGACTCGCATTACATGTTTGGAGAGAGTAACAGGGAGTGTTTCTCGCTATTATCCTTGATGTTGGTTAATTTATGTGTAAATTACCATTTAGCTTTGTTGTAAAGATTTAAACGCTTCGGAAGTTAGTGGATTGGTTTTGCTCGTAGGCTACGAGCACGTGGTTTTTCCTGGTTGGATTCCAACGTTAAAAATTCTGTGTTCTTACTGTTTATTTTTCTGCATTCTATTAATTTTCGCAATCGCGATTCAAACGCATCTAGGATACGTAGACGCATCTAGGATATGACGATTCACAGACGCATCTTACATTAAACAGTAAACTATCGCTTGTTAAATCTGAGTAACAGGACATAACACACACGTATCTAATCACTTAAATTAGATAGTTTAGACAACTTTTAACTTTCAATTGGTATCGAGCCGGGTTCGCTTCTAGAAAATGAGATCCGGTTACCTAAAATGGATGCACATGCACTTCTTAGATCTCCTTTTTCGTTTGGCATTGATTCTACAAATTCATCTTCTGCAGGTACCGATGCAGATGCATCTACCTTGAGATATGAGGTACTGAAAAGACAGTTTCAAAAGGCAGAGGAACAGATAGATCTGCTGCAAACCATGCTGGAATTTAATAAACAGGCCTTTGCTCAATCTCAAAAGGAAAAAGATGATGAGATTTTCAAATTTGGAGATGAACTAATCAAAGCTCAAGAGAAGATCAAGCAACTTGCTCTTGGCACGACCAAACTAGATGAAATTCTTAGTTATGGAAGACCATCCGATGATAAATCAAGTCTTGGTTACGAAGGAAAAGGAAAAGGCACAGCAAGTGACCATATTGTCTTTATGAAATAAAGTGGTAAAGGAAATGATAACCAAACGGCAACAAGAGGTAGCTGTGAAGCTATTCTACCTTCAGTTGCATCTGCAGCATTCAGTAGCAGACAGGATTCATCTAACCCCTCATGTAGTAAACTTACTACATCTGCACCGCTTGGGATCAGATATCTCCAGACCGGAATAAATAAAACGATGCTTAGGCCCAAACAAACTCAAACTGAAGGAAGGATCAAACTGACTCGTACTACTGTAGATAACACTGGAGTTGTCCATCACACTCAGGTGCTACCTAACAGAATTGTATCCAGGACATGTCTATAGGAACCTACTCCAGATATATCTGGCACATCAAGAGTCAAAGCAGATACATCTACACAGATCAAGATCCAGAATTAGAAGCAAGGACCATCTATCAATTCTCAGAAACTGAGAGGTCCTATTGGAAAGAAGAAGAAGTTTACTCAAACTCGAATGAGAGCCGAAGCTACAGGTAAGTACTCTTCCTCTCATGCATGCCTCCACTATGGTAAATTTAATCATGATAAATTTGTTACTTCACATTCCTTGAGCATGACTAAGTCTTATCATGATAGGTATAATCCCCATGAACCTACACCTAATTCCAGGTCCTTTACATCTAGTAATAATGCAAGATCATACAAAGTGAAGGGTAAAGGTAAGAATGAAAATAGTGGTCAATACATGTTTGTACATACATGCTACCATTGTGGGGTTAGAGGACATAAGAAACCTTGTTATCCTAAATTTTCCAAAAACATGCTAAACAAGTGTTCTAATAGGAAAAATCCCATCTCTACAATCAACTTGAAAGGGAAACAAGTATGGATTAGGAAAGTTGATTTGAAAGCTTATGAAAATAAATTTGTTCCTTTTGAGCTTGTTTATCCTGTTGATCCCACTTCTTTCACAAAATGAGATCCTCTTTATTATTTACTTTTTCTGTGCTTTCATTGCATTTCAAAAAAAATAAAAAGATCTGCTTTTGTTTTGCAATTTTATTTCTGCAATTATTTTTCATTTAATGCATGCTACGTAGATTTTTTTAATTTTTGTGGGTATTACGGGTTGTAGATCGTTTGGTTACTACAGGATGAATTTGAGTGCTGGAAGCTGACATTGAGGCAGATGTATCTGGCATACGACAATTAACATGTCTCCAGATTAATCCGACAGCACTTCAGTCGGACAATCCAATAGAATAAGTCACTATTGTCAATGCTGTAAGGTTTTGTTTCTGATTGAAGCTTTATATCTGAGTGTAGACCTACGTTCAAAATCTTACTTTTGGCATTCCACGTGGTTTGATTGTCCAAGGGCAGGGTCTGTGGAAACGAAGGCTGCCAGTCCAAACCAAGTCCATACCCCTCTTTCAAAAATTTGTGAAAAAAAATGAGCTAAAATTGAAAGAAAAAGGGGGAGAAGTGAGAAAGATGACTTCTGGGGATTGAGCGTAGCTATTTGCACCTCCAAAAGAAAATGCCATTTTATTGAAAAAGTCGGCAAGCCGGAATTGAGAATTCGCACTTTTACAGATTTTGAATGGTCTGCTCGTGTGCTACAGTGAAAAGTCAATAAGTCAGGGCCACCATAAGGTATTTGATGCCAACGGTTGTTTGATTCTCACACACAAATACACACACACCACCCTCCCCTCCCGGTAATTGCTTTATATATGTGTGGTGAACTGTACATTGCCTAGATGCATCCGTCGCATTGGAAGCCGATAGTACCCAGATGAGTCTACAGGTACTAGATGCATCTCGCTCTTCAATTTTGGAAAATTCTTTCAATTTTTTATGACTTGTTGTTTACGGCAGTATACACCAGTTTTGACTTCCCTATTTTAACAAAAAGGGGGAGTAATAGGGATAGTAGGGGTATGTCATCTCTTTTTGCTTTTGGGAGAGTGGTAAGCAAATCGTTTTTACATATGAGATTTGGTGTTAATTCATTGATTTGCTTATGTGTTATTTCTCTTAATTCATTATCTAGTTTCGTGATTAAATTGAGGGGGAGGATAACACACTTAGGGAGAAAACCTTGTGTCTATGAACTTTAATGCTATATTTTTTGATGATTGTATTTTGGAAAAATAGAAAAAGTCAAAGGGGGAGATTGTTAACTTTTATGTTTTAATAAAATTTTATTTTGTTGGCATTTTTATTTTCCTACATTTATAATTAAATTAATTGAATATTTTATTTGGTTGATTTAATTATAATTGCACTTCTTATGGACTTATTATCACATGGAACTTAGTGTTATCATGATTTTAATTAGCACATGTGATAATTTTTTATTTTAATTAAATAAGTGAGAGTCCAAGTAGGACACAAACCCTAGCACACCCCTAGGGTGGCCTCCGTGTCCATATTCGACGTATCATATGATTTGATAAGATCATTTCCATATTGTATTGATACAAGATAAGGTAAGATTATTATTCCATATTTTGTATTTACCTTATTTGTTTATCCTATAATTAATGAGTTATCTTATTCCTTGTAGGAGTTGGTATTTTAAGGAAACTAGTTTGCTTGCATGACAAGACAACCAAGTAGCATTAAAACACCACACTAGAAAGTTAGTGGATTGGTTTTGCTCGTAGGCTACGAGCACGTCGTTTTTCCCGGTTGGGTTTCCACGTTAAAAATTCTGTGTTTATACTGTTTATTTTTCTGTATTCTGTTAATTTCCGCAATCGTGATCCAGATGCATCTGGCATACGTGGACGCATCTAGGATACGCCGATTCACAGATGCATCTTACATTAAACAGTAAGCTATCGCCTGTTAAATCTGAGTAACAGGACATAACACAGACGTATCTGATCACTTAAATTAGATAGTTTAGACAACTTTTAACTTTCAATATTGATAAGTGCTAGAAAAGCACTTAAATAACTCTTCTATTTTACGTATTTATGTGTTTTATTTGTATTATATGTTTATTTTTATGTGTTTTCCTTTTATTGTGTGTTTAGAGTCACAAGAAATCAAAAGGAGCCAAAATGGATAAAAACGGAGCGAAAACGGAACTTGGGATCGAAATGCAAGCAAATTCAAAGATGGAGGGCCTCCGATGCAATTTTATGAAAAGCTGTTTTTACAATTTTTCTTGTGCCAATATCAAAGAATATCAAAAGAGGATTTCCACATTTTTGTCGGATCCCAAATCGGAGTTTCCTAGTGAAAGTTTTGGCCATTTGAAGAGAAAGGACAAAGCGTAAAAAATCAGCAGCTTGAATTTACTGGCGCAGTTCAGTAATTTGACCATAACTTTCGATACAAAATTTGGATTGACCTACACTTTATATTGTTGGAAAGGACACTCAGAGGGCTACAACTTTGATGTTGACCTCTTCAAATCATTCTGATCATATCATGGTCAAAAATGGGCAAAACCGAGAGTGATGTGAATGGAGGATTTCTTGGGCCATGTTTTGGTAGAAAATTCATAACTTTCTATTAAAATATCCAAAAGAGGAAATTCCAATTGCACAATTCAGCCAAGATGCTTACCTATACCATGATACAATATTTGAACTAATGGAGCAATTTAAGATCATGATTTGGTAGTTACCAATTAGTGGAATCATAATGGAGTAGTTGTACAATTTTTTATCATGTTTTCTTGTGAAATTTTGCCTATAAATAGAGGCATTTGTAAGGAAGGAAAGACACAACTTAGTAGAAGAGAATTAGCTAGTAGTTCTCTCCAATAAAATTTTCTTCTTCATTTGTTCTTAGTTTTAGCTTGAAGATTTTGGCTTTTCATATTCCGGTGGATCAATTCTTCGCTAAGTTCTTTTTTCCCTTTTATTTCTCTATTTATTTCTTAGTATTTATTTACTTTTTTTACTATATTTTGCATAATCTATCATATAGTGGTGGTGATACAAAGCGAACACTTGCTAAAAAGTATGAAACCCGCAATTATGAGTAGTTAAGACTTTTCTATCTAGTTCAGAGGGGCGTTGTGTTCAACTAACATGTTGTTATCTTTTCTAACTCTTTAGTAACGATTTATCTATTCCTCTACTTCAATTTGTTGATTTGTTATGCTTGTAAACCCGTTTTTGAGTTTATTTGATTATTGCATTCACCTTGGCCAATTGAATCAATTAATCTTTAAATTCAAGTTACTTGCTAGGATTGGAACTTTTGATCCGTAATTGTCATTAGATTCCAATCCAAAGTAGCAAATGAATATCGTGCATATTTATTAACAAATCATCTTAGATGCATTAATTCGAGCTTGTGAAATTATTCATCTAATTCAACTCATTCTTCTCGTTCATTTCATACTAGCTTTGCATTAAATCCTAAGAGCTTGTTTAGGGTTATCCAATAGCTAGATGTTAAGTTAAAGAGTTTACTTTTTACTTAATACACTTAAGGAAGAATTCGTTAATCAGAGCTTCTTGGTTAATTGAGAGTTGATAAATTGAAGAAGGAATAGTAACACGTTGCATGGGAAAGATAAACACAAGTGGTTGACACAACCGAACCCGAGAACTAGATATTTATTTCAATTGTTTTATTTGATCTTATCTTTTGTCATTTGATTTTCATTCAAAAATTCTTAAAACCCCCACTTTCCTATATTAATTGATAAAAACAACTAGATTAAGCACCGTTCCTCTTGGGTTCGACCCTTACTTACCACTTCTATATTAATTTGTAATTTTGAAACCGAGTAAGAAATAAAATTAAGCTTTGGCGCGCCGCGACAAACGTGCCCAAATATATAATCTCAAATCAATAGATCAGACGTGGTTAGAATGTGGTGTAGTGCTTAACATCTCCAAATTTCCCGAGGTGTGATGTGTTAGAATATTCTTTAATATTTAATTACACACATAATTAAATCACCCAAGATCAATCATTGTGTCAAATTATCGAGATTATTAAACATAAAGACATACCTGGATCTAGTGAAATAATTGTTGAACTTGATGCGGAAATCTTATTAAAACGACTGGAAAGCAAAATTAATGATGGTGCTATGGTTATGGTCTTCTTCAACCAAATCTCTTTGACTTGATGTTTCCTTCACATGGGGAAAAGAGAAATTGTATGCGATTTGGTATCTTGGGGACCATAACCAATAGTTCTATATATAGAGACTAGTTAGAGACTCTCATAAAACTTCAACCAAGCCCTTACAGTCTCTACTTGTTCAGCCCACATCAATTCTTAGAGTGTATAGGTTTGTCAAATTAGACCATTTTAATTTAACCTATTTAATTTGAATAGGCGATGTAATTAAGTTTAATAATATATTGTCCACTAATTATTATTGGAAATAAATTTCCAACATAATGAAGTCAAAAAACTGGATTGTAAAATGAGAATGTTACAATAGCTGAGATTTTAAAGAAGTTTAATTAGAATTCTTTCTCTCCCTATGAAGAAGCATGCTAGCTCTGTCGAAGGAAAAACAAACTAAACATTATTTTATGTGTAAGAAAATAGTTTTGTGGTACCCAATGTCCTTTTTGTTATTCCGAGCTAAACGATAAGATGGAATCACCCTTGAGTAGCACTTTTTACACCTCTCTTTATATATATATTTCAATTATAAATTTGAAGTTTTGATTAATTTTCTATTTTAATACAATTTTTCGAAAGACAATCTTGTGTCTGTTTTTATTATTTTATGAAAATTTTGAAATGTTTTAACTTAAAATACTTAACAAAAGATTCTTATTTTGAGTTTTCTTACAAAATTGTTTTTCATTTTTGAACACCCGCTTTGAGAATATGAAAATAAATGAGTTTTCAATATTTTGAGAAATTTAAAACTAATTTTTTTAAATCAATAAAATTATAAAGCAATATGCCTGAATTGATTTACCATGGGAAATTACTTTCCTTACGCACCAATGCATCATGCATACTTGGCTAAGCTTTGAAATTTAACTAATTAAGTAATATATTAATATTAATTAAATAAAAATTCAAATTAAAATATTGCTTATTTTAAAATGCTAATGTGGCAGAGATAATAATAAAAATATTATGCACACACTTTCTTGCATGTGATGTTAAGTGACCCTTTGCATATATATATCCTAATTACAAAAAAATACCAAGTCCGTTATAAAAATAATAATAGATGTAAGAGAACAATATAATTATGAGAAGATAAAGGAAATAATATAAAAAATTTAAAGGGAGAATGAGAGATTTTGTTGGTGATGAGTGGGGGAATGAACCCCCTATTCATAAAGTTACAAAGTGGTGGTAAATATGTAAATTATAATACATTTGGGGGCAAAATAGTTATTCACATATTAGATATGATAGACAGGTATCCAAAATGGGTATCCAAAGTAGGTATTGATATTTTACAACACTCCCCTTGAATGACTATTTTGTTTTAGTAAGGAAAAATAGTAATACTTAAAATCTTAGGGTACTGCCTTATTAAAACCTTACCAGTAAAAACCCAGTGGGATAAAACTTGGACGAAGGAAAAAGAGAATAGCGTCTATTGCTCGTCCTCAATGTAATATCAATTGATATCTCTAAACCTGTGCATACCAATGTTGTACACTAATTCTTCAAATGTTGTAGTTGGTAGTGCCTTTTATCAATTGGTTTCCAAGATTATTATTAGAACAAATCTGTTGTGCATCAATTTTACTACTCATGTCAAGTTCATCGGTGAAAAAGAATTTTGTTGAAATGTGTTTCGTCCTATCGCCTTTAATGAATCCGTCCTTCAGTTGAGTTATGAAAGCAATATTATCTTCGTATATAGTGATTGGATTGGCTGTGATAGAAGATAAACCACACTTTTCTTGAATATGTTGCATCATCGATTTCAACCATATGCACTATTGACATGCTTCATATATTACTATTAGTTCTACATGGTTTGAAGACATAGCTGTGAGTGTCTGTTTGATCAACCACTATGATATTGCAGTTCCTCCGCATGTAAATAGATAACTTGTCTGAGATTTTACTGCATATGGATAAGATAAATATCCTATATCAATATAGCCAACTAATTCAGACTTAGTTTCATTTGAGTAAAATAGGCCCATATCTACTGTTCTTCGAAGGTGGCGGAATACATGTTTGATTCCATTCCAGTGCCTTCTTGTAGGAGCAGAGTTATATCTTACCAATAGGTTTACTGCAAAGGCTATATATGGTCTTGTATTATTAGCAAGATATAATAGTGCACATATTACACTAACATATGGTACTTCAGTACCAAGAACTTCTTCATTATCCTGTCGAGGTCTAAAAAGGTCATTTT
This sequence comes from Jasminum sambac, assembly GCA_018223645.1. Lineage (NCBI taxonomy): Eukaryota > Viridiplantae > Streptophyta > Magnoliopsida > Lamiales > Oleaceae > Jasminum > Jasminum sambac. Next base: position 38,492,762 of record CP073640.1, read on the forward strand.
TCACATCAAGAGATCAAACACTCATTGGGGTACTTAGTAAGTGTGCCTTATCCGTATAAACTCACTTAAGGACCTATGTAGACTGGTGTAAGAATATCCCATCTTCTAAATGTTCAATTTGCAAGCCAAGGCAAAATTTAGTTTTTTCAAGATCTTTCCTCTCAAATTCTACTTTTAAATAACTAGCTATTTTTGGAATCTCTTCAACTGTTCCGATAATGTTTAGATCATCTACATATATAGCGGTAATTACAAATCCTTAAGCTGACTTCTTTATAAAGACGCATGGGTATATAGGATTTTTTGTACCCTTCTTTCAGAAGATATTCACTTAGGTGATTATACCACATACGTTCGAATTGTTGCAGTCCATATAATGATCTCTGAAGTTTTATCGAATAAATTTGATGATCATTCGAATTATACGCTTCAGATAACCTCAGTCTTTCAAGGATTTTCATATAGATATCATTGTCAATTATACCGTATAAGTAGGCAGTAACCATATCCATTATTCTTATATTGAGCTTCTCCTGTGCAGTTAAGCTGACAAGATATGAAAAAGTGATTGCATCCGTTATAGTGGAGTATGTTTCTTCATAATCAATGCCAGGCCTTTGCGAAAATCTCTGCACCACCAATCATGCTTTATATCTCACCACTTCATTTTTCTAATTTATTTTTCGTATGAATACCTATTTGTACCATACTGGGTTGGCCCCTTTTGGTGTTCGTAGTATAGGTTCGAAAACATTAGTTTTTCTAATGAGCCTAGCTATGCTTAAATGGCATCTTTCCGTTTCAACCAATCATCTCTTTGCAAGCATTCATCAACAGATTTTGGTCCAACATCTTTAACTTCATTGATTATATCAAGTGCTATATTATATGCAAATGCATTATTGACAATTGTTCCTTTTTTATTCCATCTCTTCTTTTGTGAAAGCATAATTTTTAGAGATCTCTCAATTTCACCATTTTTAGATACCTGGACCTTTTCAAGGGGTTCTTGCGTGATTGTGTCTAATGATACATTAATATCTTCTGCCTCTTTAATGCGATCATTTTGAGTATTTGCTCTCCTCATTTTTAGAAGATTTGTCGTTTGATTTAGTAGGCCTATCACGCTTTAGTCATATTCTTGATCCATTTGCAATATTATTTTTAGCTTGTTTTGAAGTATCAATTTGCATGGGAGCATTCTCAGCTGGAATACATGACGTAGTTATTGTTTTGGCATCTAGAAATTGATAAGTGCATTTTACGCACTTATTTAGGGTTGTTAAACTCCAATTAATTGTGTTTCCTATTTATTTCGTGCCTAAGTTTTGCAACTTACTATTATTTTAGGAGAAAAATCAGATTTGGGACAAAGTTGAGCAAAATTAGAGTAAAAAGAGCTGAGACGAGAATAGAAGTATGCTAAAGATTGAGGATGAATTTTAACCTAGAAAAAGGTAGAATTCGAGAAAGGCTATTTCTAGATGAATTGTATATAATTTTGTCTAGTTTTCAGAGGTCGAATCACCTTAATCGGACATTGGAAGAGAAAGTTATGACCCAAACAGTCGACACTGCCAGGTTATCCAGTTTGTCTCAAAAATCTAATACAATTGGGACTTGGAGACCCATTACGTTTGGGCCTAATTCACGATTTTGAGGGCAAGAATACCCTATATTAGGGACTCTCGGGAGAAAAAATGGTGAGCGAAAAATTGGAGAATCAAGAGCTCTTTAAAGATTTTCGTGAGTGATTCACTTGATGCCTAGTTCTATCTCTTCTATTAATTTTTATTTGACTATATTCTTCTAATTTTCTTCAACCAAGGGATAGGGTGAAACCCTATTTGACCATGTGATTCTCTATTTATTATTTGATTCTTCATATGCACGTTTGAAGTTTAGGGTTCGTTTTTCATAGATTAATTAAAGTTAATTTCTTTCATCACTTCTATCATGTATTGGTGATGGTTGGATAATAGTTAAAATTAATCCATGCTTGGTGCTTGAAGTATATAATGATTATCTTTGAGTTATCGTGAGATTACAATGGTGATTGGATACTTGGAATGCTTGGAACACATGATATTTAGATTCTTTATTTTCTTTAATCCTATTACTACGATAATTGTTTGGTGAGTCTGTTAGAAGAAATGGAGGGGGACCAATATTAGATTTTATTAACTGGGCTTTGTTGATAAATTTATGCGTAGACAATAGATTGATTTCGATTTGTTACTTGACAGTGAATTAAATTGTGATTAGAGAATTGCTCGGTTAACGAGTGGTGGATTCAAAAATCTTGATTATTTTAATCATCTTGATATTTACTATAATCATTTATCTTAGTTTCTCTACCATTCTTTTTAGTTAATTAAAAATATAAAAATCAAACATTTTCAATTAGTTTAGTTACGTGTTCATTTGGATTAAATTATACTTTTTAAATTCGCAATCCTTGTGGGTTCGACCTCGTTGCTCATTAAATCTATATTTCAATAGATTCATGCGCTTGCGAGTTATTTAACATTTGACAACATAAATGCTTGTTGTAATCGATTTGGTATTCCTTGTAAGTAAATTATTTTTTGAACTTCTTGCTTGCATTGCCCAATACGAGGATCTAGGTTGGATAATATTGTAGTATTCCATGTCACTTCATTTTCCACCTTTTTATGTCCTCTCCTTAAAGGTGAGAATACTATTTCATCAAATTAACACTCGGCAAAACATGCTTTAAAGATATCGCTTATTTGGGATTCAAGATATCTAATTATAGATAGCGATTCAAAACCAATATATATTGGCAACCTTCTTTGGGGTCCCATCTTCGTCCGTTGTGGAGGAGTAATGGGTACATATACTTTACAACCAAACATCCTCAGATAGGAAATATTAGGCTCTTTATTAAAGACAAATTGTAGTGGGCACAATTTGTTTTTGGATATCGACCTTAATCGTACAAGTTCCATTGTATGTAAAATGGCATGTCCCCATGCAGAAAGTGGGAGTTTTGTTCTCATAAGTAATGGCCCAGCAATTTGTTGGATGTATTTAATGAATGATTCAACTAGACCATTTTGACTATGAACATGGTCAACTGGATTTTCAACTTTTATTCCAACTAACATATAATAAGCATTAAAAGCTTGTGATGTAAATTTACTAGCATTATCCAATCGGATTGTTTTAATTGGATAATTTGGGAAATGTGCTCATAACCTTATAATTTGTGTAAGCAATCTCGCAAATGCCATGTTTTGACTGGATAACAAGTATATATGGGACCATCTTGTGGATGCATCTATTAAAACCATGAAATATCTGAATGGTCCATATAAAGGATTAATGGGCCCACATTTATCACCATGTATCCATTCTAGAAATGTTGGAGATTCATTTCCGACCTTAGCTAGTGATGGTCTCTTGATCAATTTTCCTCGAGAACATGCATCACGTGAAAATCGCCAGATTGAAGAATCTTTTGATTTTTCAATTTATTCTTCACATCATTATCGAGCCTGGATGGCCTAAACGGTCATGCCAAATATTGAAGCCTTTTGGATTTTCAATCTTCTAGCTAGATGTAACATGTACTTCAGCTGTACTAATATTGGTATAGTACAAATGGGAAGAGTATAAGGGCATCTTTTCCAACGCATGTTTCCTTTTGGAAATCATGGTAGTTATATATAGAAATTCCGTATTATTTTCTTTTGTTGTCTCAATATGGTACCCATTACTCCATATGTCTTGAAAGCCAATAGATTTCTTGTTGATTTAGGGGCAAACATGGAGTTAATGATAACAATTCGTGTTCCCCCCCTTTAATAGGATGCTTTCTATTTTAGAGCCTTCAATAATTGCTACCAAACCAGATACTGTTATTACATCATTCTTAATCATGGTCAAGCTTGAAAAGTGATTTTTGTTTCTTAATATAGAATGCATAGAAGCATTATCTGCTAAACAAATTTCTTCATTCATGACCTTGGAGTCAATCAAAAGGCAACCAATATTCTTTCTCCTTCAAAAGAAATAATAAATTTTAGCATAGAATATTATATATATATATATATATATATATATAGAACATAACATTTTACACACATACACGCCCACACATACACACATGTTATATATTATTATTTCTAAGGCATATATTGTTATTTTTTTCAGACAGACACATATAGAGACCACAGTTATTATCTAATATTTCGAAGGATCATCAATTCTCATTATGTTGTTCATAAAAATCTGCAATTCAAGATGTGTGGCTCCTGATGGCTCCAAGAGCGAAGTGTTTGCTTTATATGAGAAGTTCGTCTCAGTTTTATTTCCTTTCTCCCTTTTAGATGCTTGATATAAATCCACAAAGTGTTTAGCAGCTCGACATACTTTTGTCCAATGCTCTTTCATGTAGCATTTATGGCACGAGTTATCTGGCTCTGTTGTTGATCATTCGCATTTCTTTTATAGAGATTTCCCTTTCTTTCACCATGATTATTTACTTTCTTAAATTTTGGGAAATTTTCATGACTACTTTTATGCCATGAAAAATTTCATCCTTGGCCACAGCCACAACCTCTTAATGCCAAAACTGTATCCTCCCCCATTGTATACTTGTCCACGGTTTGTAGATGCTATGTTCTTCACTTCATGCAGCGATAAAGATCCCGTTGGACGAGATTCATGATTTTTCATTAACTCGTTATTTTGTTCTACTACAAGTAAACAAGATATCAACTTTGAATATTTTTTAAAGCCTCATTCCCTATATTGTTGTTGTAGGACAATATTTGAAGCATGAAAAGTGGAGAATGTTTTCTTTAACATATCATTCACTGTAATGTTTTTCTGCAGAATTTTAATGTGGAAGTGATTTTGAACATTGAGGAGTTATAGTCAAACACTAATTGAATATCTTGTAGCATTAAATGTAACCCAGTGGAAAAGAGCTTTTGGAGGATTACTATTTTATGGTGATCATATCTTTCTTTCAAATTTTTCCAGAGTTCGGAATGATCCTCAACTGTAAGATATTCATTTTTGAGTACTTTGTCGAGATGATGGACGCGAAAAAATCCATAGAATTGGCCTTATTCATTTTCTTCTTTAGTTGCATCCCCAAGGCGTTTTGCATTTAAATACCTTTTGGCATCTAGAATCCATGATAGATAATTCTCTCTAGTAATGTCGAGTGTCGTGAACTCTAATTTTGTGATATTTGATGCCATACTATGAAATAACAATAAAAATAAAGTTAGAACATCAATTAACTAGATAAAATCATTTATTTTATATGTTTGATTATTATTAGATTTATAAGAAAAATAGGTTGCTAGCATGTTGCTTGGTAATCATTAAAACATGTGTGAAATTAGGCGAAAAAATAAAAGTTAGGTTTATTAATAGTGATGTTGAAGGAAAAAAACTCTCTTATCTATCATTTTTAAGTATGATTGATTACTTATCAATCATGTGGTAGAGCACTATATTAGATATATTTTCATTAATAAAATGTAAATATAAATAGTACAATTTAAATTTTCTTTCAATTAATTTAGTCAATAGAAACTACATAAATAGTTAAACCTCCATTGGGCTCGCGAAAAAGGGGATATTTCAATATTGGAATTGTAAAATAATTAAACTATTTGGTGGCTTAACCCACCACTTAGGATAAATAATTCATAAATAAATTCTTCACTAATAAAAGAATCTCCTAAACTATCACATATGGTGGTAAAACTATTCATGTAATAAAGAGAGAGAGAGTGTGTGTGTGTGTATATCAGTTACAATCTTATAAGGCCTTGCTTGATTTACAATAATTTTCAAAATAATTTTCTCTCTCCTCATTTTCAACTACACAAACAATTACTTTACATTTTTTAATACATTATCTCTAATTTTCAACCACACAATCCGTACACAATTCGAGTAAACAAAATTTTATGCTACAAAGAACAAGGCCTAAGTTTAAGTTTCATTTGTTCACCCCGTCTAGCCCAACGAGTCCTGAGTCGACCCATTATTTTGACCAACTGCGCGTTTTACTTACATTCCACCTACTTTCTCTTATCTTTTGTGTTCTCTTTCTATTTCCTCTCTGTCTTCTATTCTCTCTCTGCCTTTTCCGGTGTATCTTCCCTTTTTCGGTGGCTTTCTCCTTTAAGATTCAACCACTCTGTTCAACAGCTGTGCTCTGATTTTTCTCCCTATTTTTGTAAATAAGATTTTGTTGTTTCTTTCATATTATTATTGTTGGTCTTTACTCCTTTGCACTATGGAATTAATAATTTTTTTCAATTATTGAGATAGATCTTCGCCTCCCCTCTTTGTGGCAACTGAAAATGGTGAACATCTTCATTAGCCCTCTCTGTGTGAGCTCCTAATTAAGGTTTTCGATAATGTTAAATTTTTTAAATCAGTTTTTCACTTATATAATGATTGTGGTTTTTCTAATTCCGATTATTCCTGTGTTATAACGATGTATATCTACTTTTTTAGGCTCTTTGAGCAGTTCCCTCCATTAGCGACTGTAAATGTGGTATGAATAGTTTAACTGATTTCCAAATTTGTACTATCATAGAAATTAATTGTTTCTATCTATTGAAATAAATCTTTTACTCTGCATTCTTCTGTTAAGTCGAGATGATTATAGATTCGAATGTTGTCTTGAGTCATGAATTTATTTCCATGAGTGCTGTGTGTGTCGGTGTTTCCTTTTATTTGATGGGTAGTTTTGGTTCTTTACTTCTTGTTCCCCATTTTTTGTTGACACGACTTGTGTTGTGACATTTTCTTTGATCTTTTGAATTATTCTTCTTCTTACAGTCTATGTTATTGTCGCTCCTCTTTTATATCACGTAATAATGCAATAATTTCATCACAATCTACCATATGTTGCCTTTTGTACCTCATTAGCTAGCATCACACACACACACACACACACACACACACACACACACACACACACACATATATATATATATATATATATATATAAGTTGTAAAGTGGGTGAGTTGAATTGGATTTCATTTAATGGTTAAATGTATTTGTTGGGTAATGTTTGATTTAAGATTTAGTTAATTAACTTAGTATTATTATTTAAACTAAATCAGAATTGGTGAAAATTTTGATATAAAATTTTAGGGGATGAAGAAGAAGGTAGATAGATTGATGATCAAGTAAGTCCATGGATGTATCTACTTCAATTATATTTTCCTTAAGTTGGTTTTAGTTATCTAGCTTTTCATTTTCAGCATATTATCATTGTCATCTCTCCTATCTTATACATATTGATTATTTTGCTATCACCGTAGATTGCTCACCAATAATTTTAATTTGTGAAAGAGACTCCAATGCTTCTGCTTCATCCTCTTTTGATCCCTAGGCATTCGCCTCAGGATCTATGTCAACTTTTAGTCTACAAAATTCGCTGTCATCTACCAGGTTGAGATAGGGATCAACCTGTTGGCGTATTCTCTAGATTAGTGAGGTTTTTTCTCTCAATAATCCAATCAAATGTTGCATACAATATTATTAATGCTTAAATTTATGAACCATTGTGCATCTTAATTCACTTACTACTTCCATATTTGAAAGATTTCGGCTTGGGTTGTTGTTTTCCTCTCTGTACGAAACTTCCACAAGCTGCATTATTGCACTCGTTTGCCTATAACAGTGACTCTCTCTATTTCGATCCGATAACCATCTTCGAGACCTGTGCTTTTCTCTTTGTTATGTGCTTTTCCCTTCGTTTGGATCCTGCCAGCACATTCTCCTTCTCCTCTCTGAGTAAATGCCTAATTATGGTTTTAATATCATTAAATGCTAATTTTTTTTATTTAATCTGTTTAATTTAATTTTTGTATGTGTTGGGTATCTTTGATTCCAATTGGAGACTGATTTTACAATGTAAGAAAGAGGCTTTTCTATGCATGAATGGTGATTCAGGCTTAATAGGTGGTCTCACCATCTTGTAACCCTGATAAAAGAAAAGAAAGTGGATAAATAGAGAACAGTCAAATTTACTTAGAAATTTTGAACTTTGCTTGTATAAATTGGGGTTGTCACCAGTGGCATTCAAATGGGCTTGCCTTTTTCTTCGAAAAACCATTTTGCAGCACTTTCAGTGGATGGCCCTTTTACATAGACCAACACAAAGCGGGTGGAGTTATATAAGAGCTCAATTCACTGTCAATTAAGGGCAATGAACAATCGAACATCAAAGATAGCTTCCTCTCTTTTATTTGTTCCTACAACTATACAATCGTAGAAGTTATGAATTAATTATATGTTCTGCATTATTTGATATATGGTTTTCCGGTACCCGTTCGCTTTTTGAAAAATCTTGATTGGACACCTATGAATACATAGATTTGTTTCTTTATTTAGATGTGTACCATGAGATTTCATCTTCTTGCTTGTTTTCCAAAAAATCTGTGAGATTTGATTTGATTGGATTGCAGATTGATGTTTGTATTACAAGCGGCTTGCATCTTGGTGGTTAAATATGCTACTAAATTGCTCATTTAGTTGCTTTTTATGATTTCTCTTAATTGCCGTGAGGGCCTCATGGATTCAGAGTCACAGCAGGCAATAAAAGATGCTTGAAATAAAAGACGAAGATAGCTATATGTAGTAAGAAAAGATAGTGGAAATGATTCTGCTGCCCAACAAGCAGCAAGAGATGCTCAAAATAAGAGATGTAGGGAGCTCTATGCAGGTGCAAAAGATAGTCACAGGAGAAAATTCCCAGATGCACATACTGAAAAGAAAAGAAAGATGCAAGGTTATCTTGCATTCCTAATTTGTGCGAACAAGTACATGCATCTTAATTGTAGTATATAATGTTTGTACAAATTAGTTTCAACCATCGTTCTACACTTCCTAAATTGTTTATTTTCCCGACTATTTTTATTATTGTTATTTATCGAATGATTGGCTTCAGTCGTCTAATTATCGAATGATTGGCTTCATTTACCAGAGATTAACAAAGTATATGATATTTATTCACTTCTCAATCTTTCTTTTTGGCTTTCATTTTTTTGTAAACATACTTATCCAATTAACCTTTTCTTTTCCAATCCATAATAATCAGGTTACAATGGCAATGCAACTGAAGCTCATAACTGAATCTCTAAGGATTCACGTGATTGGACTTGTAAAGTGATTGTGGCGGACAAGTTTTCTCCCAAGGTTGGCTAATTGAATCCAGTCAAATATCAAGCAACGACACTAATGGACTTGGAGGTAATTTTTTTTTGTATTCAAACCTGCACCTTATGACACAAACAAGGAAAAGGTTGTAATTTTATTCTATGCATTCAGTACCATAAAGATTACTCTTTGAGACAATACTATTTGGGCAACTATCTACGCACAACGGATCACATGTTTTAGTGATACACTAATATTGGGTAAAACTTACCAAATTTCAAATGCTAATGTCAAGGATGCATCTCAAAAATATCGCAGATTCAAGGGTGAATTGCAGTGGTCTATTTCTGGTGACTGCAATGTTTTAGAAGTTGATGAGGTTCACTATGATCTTGTGTAACACCACATGTCAACTTACGTATATTTGTTTCATTTTTGATAAAGTTATTTATTTACTTATTTTCGCCATATTAGGTGAATTTCATATTGTACATTATAACCGATAATTACTATTGACAATTATCTAGGTTTTTTTTGGGGGGGGGGGGGACTCGAATGCCGGCACACTCAATGTGCCAATCCGAATGTTTAATTCCATCAAAATGAGTTTTACGTGCTTTGTTCTTACTTCGTGTTTAGTTAAACTGAAATTGAAATTCCATTACTTTCGTATAATTTAGTTTATAAAGGTTTTTAAATGAAAATATAAGTAAATATTTAGTTAGAATTGATCATTTTTAGTTTGGCCTAGTGCAAAGTAATGACTTGAGCTCACAAATGCAAGGCCGCTATCCTTTCCTTAACTGGTTAAGCGAAGCCCAAGACAATGAAAATTGAACCTAAATATACCCAAAAGCCCTCTCCATCTCTCACGTGTTTCACTCCCTTACCATGTTCCTCTCCCTCAATTCCCGTCTTGGTTTGGTACTTGCTCTCAAGGTAGAAGGTAGGAGTTTCATTACATCAACATTACATCAACCAATTTTCCCATAGCTTAGGATGTAACTCTCGAATTATTATGATTTAATTGAGGTTTTTGATGATCTAGTTAAAGTAAGTAAATCCTTTGATTGGTAATTAGTAGTTGTATAGGTTGAATACAAGTTCTAATTTTTGTGCAAGGAAGGCCTGTGATAAATTTATTGAATGAAATCGATGAATTTGAACCAAACTATCGGCTACCCAATTTTAGCAGATTATTTCACTCGAGTTCAAGCATCCATAACTAGTTATCTATGCTGAATTTCTTAATGATTCAAGTTGGGAAGCAATCTTTTATGATTCCTCCATTGTCTAGAATTGATTTGGCATTATTCAGAGTCCCGTAGGAATTTTTATGAATTTTTTGTAAACTGCTACAGAGCAACCCGAGAATAGACATTAGATCCGAAGAAAAATATTTTAACAATCCAAACATGCTTATAATGAGCTAATTTTCAGTTATGTTAAAACTACACAAGTTTGCTGCTTCTTGCATGAATTTCATGATTTTACGACTTCGTTTGCTATTTTAAAATGATTTTTATAAAGTGCACTGCATAAACAGGAATTTTCCTGCTTCTATTCTTGACTTTCCAAAGCAATAGCTTAGTATAAATTGAATTTCTCGGTGATTCTAATTGGAAAGTGACCTTTTGTGAGGCATCATTTAAAATTTGTTTCATACCATTTGGAGACTCAAGGAGGTTTTTGTCACACTTTCCGTGAGTTTGGTCTTGTGATACCCGAGAACAGTTTTCTTCATCGCAGAAAAATGTTTTGGTGGAAGAAGTGTGGTTATTATGAGCTAATTTATAAATATGATGAACCTATGTGTGTCTCTTATCTTCTATATAAATTTCATGATTTTATTGCATTGTTTCCCGTGTCAAATTAATTTTTGAAAGTCCACTGCCCAAACTGAAAGTAAATTCAGCTTATGTGTTTGAAGTTGAAAATGCACCATGATCCCTATAACTTACATTTGGGGAGTGATTCTGATTTGTAGCATAGCTATAAGAGTTATTTGGACGTTCAAGATGAATATATATGGTTTTCCGCGCTATGCTTGAGGTTATGCTCTTTGCTGGAAAGGTAGACGGTTGAAACATGAATTATTAGTATAGTGTGTGTAGGATTCTAATTTTAAGTGTTTTCTCTACATTCATGTAGCAAACTAGGATCTTTAGCACGTTGACGCCGTGACAACCAACGCTCCTCTATTTGGAAACTCATAAAAGAAAGAAAGCTAAGGATCCCAGGCAAGTAAACTTTATTTAATTATGTATAAGATGAATTGGTTAAGGTAAGTAAGTACGTTTTATGGCCTTTTTCAATGATGTATGATCTTAACACCGTTTTTCTTACGTCGTATAAGCACTGTACATTCTAACCAATGATCAACCATGCATAAAAATTGTGCCAATGCATCCATAGGCACGTTTGGTCAATGATTCGAAAGAATAATGATGTGGTTGGAAAGTGAAGGTTTTTGAAAGAAAGTTATCTCAAGTTTTGGAATGAATGGATATATCTCTAAGCCATAAAAGGGGTGAGTGAAAAATGGGGCGCGGGGAACCGACGTACCCGACCGAAAGGAAAGTGAACGTAATGTGAAAGTGAAAGTGAAAGTAAATGAAAGTTTTACCGCTTTGTCATACTTATCAGTAGAATATTTCCAGTTCAACTAGGAATGGCCCACCTGCGTCTGATTGGCTAGATGATACACCAAGTGAGCTCGCGATTGAAAGAAATCATTTTGAAAAAGGAAGTGGAAATGGTTAATGTAAATGGGAGCGCATAATTCTAACTTTTAAGTAATGTATTTCAATTGCATGCATCACTTGCATAGAAGTTTACTTGCTAAACTTTAGCTCATTCCGTGAATTTTCCCATGTTTTCAGATGATGAGAATTGATGCATTGAGGAGATCACTTGGAGGCAAGATCCCCCAGTACCCGTGTCATTATTTTTCCGTCCTTCAAGTATGGAGATTTGTTTAAAATTATTTGGGTTCTAGATAACGTAACGTGGATGGTGTATGTTTGACTGTTATGTTATTGGGGAATTCCCCAACATGTTGGTTAAGTCCAAATTTGTAGGGGAAACCCAGGCCAAAATTTATGTAGCATTTTATTTAAAATAAAAAGTTTTTCCGAAAATTTATTTACCATTCCGCATTTTAATTTAAAATAAAGGTTAATACTTCGTCTAGATTTCTGGACTTGGGGCATTATATCTCATTTTTTCGAGAATCAAGTTGAGCAGCTTTGAAGAATTAAGGCCAGTAATCAATGATGAAATTCCAATGAGTGAGTTCCGTCAAAGTTCATGTATACATAGATATACAATCACTTAAATTGAAGTTTTCTATTTGGTTCTCCACATTAAAACTTTCTTTATTATTTGTAGCCACTATGGGAATGGTGATTGATGATACACCACTAGATCAGTGCACATCAAAGACTAGGTGGTCTTTGATGTCCACTGAGTAGCCTGCGACTGTGGCCTTCTTATGCCGAGTATGAAGTGGAGGAAATTGGAAATTTGCTGCCAAACAACCTAATCATCATCGTGAAAAAGTCCATGTCATCATGCTTCAAGGTTATAATATTTAACTTGAAACGACTTACAAATTTAACTTTCTTTCTTAGAAATCATCTCGACTGCATATAAATATCAAGTTAGCTATCTGTAGAATGATTTTTTATTACCATTTACAATATACTATAACTAAATTTCAGGGGTAGCATTTTCAATAAATCATGATGCTTGTATGCCTTCCGAAGAGTTTATTGCTTATAAAGAAAAATGATGAGTATATTTATAATCAGATTCTTCTTCAATTTATGCTTCTTCGCATTCACCTTATTTTTCCAATAATGATATACGAGGTTCTTTAAACACATTTCGTAGGATTGCAGAAAACAAAGATGAAGTTGCTGAGATTAAGTCACTCAGGGAATACATGGAACCGAAAAAACTGGAAGCTTTAGAGGATACAATCACAAGTCCAATAAAGGATACTCAAAATTTGGTAAAATATACATCTCCTTGAATATTGAAAATGTAGCTTTAATTCTATTTTCCCTAAACCCTAAAACCCTGACAACATACTAACAGCTTAGTATTGACACAATACTAAAAAGTTAGTATCAATACTCAAAACTTGGTGAAATATGCACCCCATAAATGTTGAAAATGTAAACTTTAATTCTATTTTCCCTAACCCTTAAAACCCTGACCACATACCAAGGGCTTAGTACTAACACAAATGCATCGTGCTAAGAAAGACTATTGGATCAAAGGGAAGGCAAAAGTTCAATGCACAAGTGCACCGTACTGGTACATGGCTTGTCGCAACTGCTTCACAGTAGCTAGCACCACTATTACAGGCCAAAATTACTCCAGCCACTGCTACACTAAAGCCAACTCCACAGCTATTCCAAATTACTTCTCGGGTAATTTCATTACCTACTCTTCAGTCAACGTTGAAATATCAGATAAAACATACACAATCTTGGCATCGGTTATTGACGAAATAGTAGAAGATTTTTCTAGGTGATGGCTTCAAAACAAGGACTATAAGCATTCACATTTATTTCTCTCTTTGCTTTCTCAATTTATCAAATCATTGTTACTACTTGGTAAAACCAAACACTAACTTTTAACTTTTATGCACTTTAATATCTTTAACTTTTATGCACTTTAATATCAACTTTAGCATTGACATCAATATAACTTAAAAGATGCAGCCCTTTGCAAATTACTATAACCATTTCTAACTACTACATTACAGGTACTAAACTTTGCAGATAACATCCATCTCGACATTGTTGAGGACCATCTATTTTACATAAAAATTGTGGCAGGTTGACAGTGGTCGGGAGATCGTGGAAAGGCCGCTTATACACGCCCTCCCTCAAATAAAGTTTGAAGTTGTTGCATTCGATCAATATGACCTGTTGAAGCACATAAAAATTCCTACAGAGATTATTGCTAATCAAATGGATATACCAACTGCCTCTAGCGAGACCTATAGCACCATAGACATTGCAGCTTTAGCTCAACCGCTAAAGAGGGCCCGCTTTCAAGATAATGCTCCACTAACAAGCAAGCATAGGCTTCTTTCCAAGATGGACTAACAACTCAACCCAAAGTATTTTGTCAGAAAATTATACTTTTGCAACAGATGAAATGGACACCGTTTCCTAAACAACTTTAGTTTAAAGAAACATTCCAAAATATCTATGTTCCATTCCATCAGCTAAGTATTCAAGGGTATAACACCCCACCTGCCAACTGCATATGTAAAATATAACTAGATTGTATAGAAAACACTTGATTTTTCTTTTTGTTTCCTAAACTGTGGCTTTAAACTGAACCAAGCCAAAAAGGTGGTTTGGTTTGGTTTACTTCGAAAAGTGAAGTGGTTTGGTTGGAATATTTGCAAACCGCTTTAAGTTGTTCGGTTTGAAAATTTGTCGGAAACCACCCAAACCGAAGGTGTTAAACCTTACTTAAAACTAAGTAGTTTTCCCCAACCCTTATTTTAAAATCCAACTGGCCTAACCACCTAGTTTGGGATGTTAAGATTACTAACTCTATGTTGGGGGAGTTACTGCTTAATGTCTTAATATTTCTACTTTAAAATGAAGGATTTTTGGCTAGCGAGTCGATACTGGCACTGATCAATGCTATTATTCTCCCATTGAAAAATAGAAAGAAAAAATAGCGAAGAGAGATAGATAAATCATACATCGATTCATTTTATTTTGCCCCATTTTTTACCTTCTTAGCTCGAGTGATTAAGTTCAGAGTGGTATTTCAAAACTTGGTGCCCTAAATGACAAACTTGGAAATCATTGACCTAAAGCTCGCAACAAGGGTCATTGAGAAAGTATGATTGTTTGGGGCATTGCATTTCATATAACTTTAAAAAAAATTGGAAAATCGAGATCGATAAAGGTTTGAAATGTCGGGAAAAGACTTTAAGCTTAGAGATTTGGAGGCTTGGGACCGAAGTTGAGGGATTGGATGATGGTAATTCCTTTAATAACTAGTCACCGTTATTTGATATCTTGTGTGAAAAAGTGCATTGAATATCTCTAGAAACCACAAGTTAAAAACACCTTGGGATTTGAGAGAAAATCATTAGGAGTGATTTCATGAGCGATGTGAGATATCTTGCCAATTTCGAATGCGGGCGTGCTATTGGTTTGAGCACTCATTGGTGATTCATTGACAAACACATGAATTAGGTGATGACTAGCACACACATACTAGATAGTCAAGCACTTGGATAAGTGAATTCTTTTTCATGATTGTTTTGTTTGTTCAACTCAAATTTTCACTACTATTTCATTTTCCTAAGGCATATGGTACTCAATTTGACTATTGAGTCTTGTTTGTGAATAGTGTTTGGTGTGCTTATTTTAGGCCTTGTTCTACCCAGGATAATTTTTATCCCACACTCTTCTCTCTCCTCTTTTCAACCACATACACACTTTTCAATACAATATTAACCATATATTTTACACAGAATACCGCGCGGATAACTTTTATAACCAATCAAACAACCCCTCAGTTTCCTTCTCTAGTTTGGTTTTATTATTGGAGGACGATCAATGGTTTTAGTTTAGGGATGTTTGATAATTACAATTTATACACTTATTTAGGTTTCTTAAACTGCATTTTATCTTATTTATTATTAATTTCAGGTTTAGTTTGGTTCATTTTACATTTATTTTAGTTCAAAATCGAAATCTGAAGCAAAATGAGAAAAAATAGACTAAAATGAGCTACAATTGAAGTTAGTGACTCAGATGGAAGATGTAAAAGTTGATCGAACTAAAGAAAAGTCAAAGTGGAGCACATTTGAAAAAAAAAAGTTTAAGGACTAAATTTATTGAAATAAGAAGTTGAGGATCTGCCTCGCCAATAAACTTCGAAGACCAGGATGGATGTAGATAAAAGTTGAGACATATATGTATGCGGTAGCCCACGCAACTACATGCCATACCAACTCGCATAACCATGCGGTAGCCCACGCAACTACATGTCAAATTCGACTTGGACTCCAATTCTTGGGCTTTCTTGCACATTTTAAGGACAAAACTCGACCTACTAATAAGATTCACGTTTGAGAACGCATCAAGCAAGAAAATTGGAGCTTTGCACTTGGGTTTTTATGGAGAATTGAAGCACAAAGTTTGGTTTTGAAGATTCAAGTCATCTTCTTTGATTTGGTTATGGCTTTCTTTCTCATTTTTAGTATTTTCTCTACAGCATTTTAGGCTAATTCTCTAGTAACATTAAGGCTAGATGAAGCTTGGATATTAATTTTTCTTTTTGGATTGTTAATTTGATGCTTTAGCGATTATTCAGTTTTTGAGTTTTTAATACCATTTTGATTATTTCTACAACTTTTGGCCAGAGTTTGTATGAATTTTTATGACCTGTTTTATACCTTGAGAAATCTAAAATAGGTTAGACTTCTGTTAAAAATCGTAAAGTTCGACAGGGGATGAGAATACCCTTATACTTTACGCCATCTTTCGTAAACTATTGATTTTTAATGCGTTCCAGCGTTGTTGATATCACAGAGATATAGTTATCTTGTTCGTAGGAATATATTAAATTTTACTCGAGAGTGATTATTTAATAATATTAGAAATTCGATTGTCTAAACCAAATGTCATTATCAAGCTAATGATCCGGATAAAAACTAGTTGAAACGAGGATTGGAAACCTTAATTCCCGTTTTTCCCCTAATAATTTTAAAACAAAAATCATCCTTCCAATAGTTCTAGCTTACTGTGTAATTTGCAGTTTAAAATCTTGCAATTTAATTTTAGTATTTTAATTGTCATAATTTTAGAAAACCATTGATCTCAACTTTATTTGTTTCAGTTAAGGCCAGTTTAATTGAACATGGGAATAATACAATTATCGTGAGTATATATCCAGACTCTTCATTGTTACTCATTCAATTAGTATACTTGCGGAAGGAAACAGTCACAACAAGTTTTTGGTGCCATTGCAAGGGATTATATTTATTTTACTGCTTAATTTTACTATAATTAATTTGAATTTTACTTTCTTTATTTATTTTTCTTTTTGGAATTACAATTTTGTTCACAGTTTCTTTTGTTTTTCTTAGGTTTATGTGAAGTGCAAGGCTCGATCAATGCCTTGAATTCGACTTGGAGATCGAGTGATCATTTCCTAGAGACTAAGAGAAACTAGAGAAAAGGATAAAAAGAAAATCTAGAAAAAGAAAGAAATGCCAGATGAAAGAGAAACCCTACGTATTAATCAGATGAAGTAGTTGATGAAAATAACATGTTAGTTGGTGATTTCATGACACCATAGAATATTCAGAACCAATCTAGCATTGTGTATCTTTTGCCTGGGCAACCATTCCAATTAAAGACTAATATGATCCACCTTTTTCGGAATGGGCACCAATTTTAGGGAATGGCATATGAAAGTCCTCATATGAATGTCTCACGGTTTTTAGAGATCTGCCAGCACTTTAAATATCAGGGTATCTCAGACGACGTCATCAAACTAAGGTTGTTTCCTCATGTTCTCAGTGATAAGGCTTTTGAGTGGGTTGATTCTCAGCATACCGCGAGCATCACTACTTGGACTGACCTAGCTAAAAAATTAAGCACCAAGTTCTTTCCTTCGATCAAAATTGCTAAGTTGAAGCATGTATATCTGTTGTTCAGCAACACGACTCGGAGTTGTTTGATGAGGCATGGCAAAGGTTTAAGGGCTTGGTAAGGAAGTGCTCGCACTATGGGATTAGCGATGGATAACAGGTAGAGTACTTTTATTTGGGGTTGCTTCCTTCAAGCAAAAGTTTGGTTGATTCTTCGTCAAATTGATCACTTCACACTCAAACTATTGCTGAAGCAATAGAGTTATTAAAACAGATATCAAATAACACTACTATGTGGGCATCTGATTAAAGGAATCATGGTAGACTAATTGGAGTCTATGAAATGGATAATTTCACTGCTCTGACTACAAAAATAGATGTTTTAGCACATGAGGTGAAAAGTATTGTGCAACTAAGGAATCCGAAGTTACCCAAGCCACCTATTTGTGCGGAGCTCATCATATCATTATTGAGTGCCCTATCATCGCTCAGCACACTGCTCATGTTGATTTTGATCAGGTGGGTCAGCGTCCAGTAACCCGTTTTCCAACACTTATAACTAAGGTGGCGGCCCAAAGTTACAGAGACATTGGTTTCCCTTGACTTGACAGTTACAAAGACATTGGTTCCCCCTGACTTGATAATCCATGCCGCTGTCCCAACCTTTAAGTCTAAAGCTTCAATTAGTAATGACATTCCAGAGACATCTACAGAGCCAGCTAAAGCACTTACACCTCCACCATCAAAGGACTTAGCAAAAACTTGCATGTCTAGTGGAAGATTTAGTATCTTAGAAGATCATGATTAAAAAGTTCCAGAAATGATTCTTCCTGCCATTACTAGTGTAACACCGCATGTCAACTTATGTGTATTTATGAATTATTTTATAAAATTATTTATTTTACTCTACAATAAGTGAATTGAATATTTTAAATTGTAATCAATACTTATTATTGACAATTATTGAGTTTTGTTTTGCAGTGGAGGGACTCGAACGCCACCATGCTCAATGTGCCAATTAGAACGTTTAATGTCACGAAAATGAGTTTATTTGTTATGTTCTTACGTTTGTATTTAATTTATTTGGAATTTAAATCCTTTCCTATTTGCTCTTGATTTGACAAAAAGAAGGCAATAATAATAAATTAGAATCGGGTATTTTAATTTTGGGTCTAATTTATTCAAGCTGATTCTTGAACCCAAATCCAACAACCCAAGATTGCATCTGTTATTATTATTATACCAAAATAAATTCCCTTATTCCTAGCCCAATAAGGAGAACAAGCTCAACTAGGATTCACCAAATAAAAATCCAATTAAAACAACCCAAAAATTCCTACACACATTCACGTGTTCCCTCAAGCTCTCTCTCTCTCGCCTCACGTCTCAAGCTCTCTCTCGTTGTTGCTTCAATTCTCTTAACTACCTCGGCTCTTCCATCTTTTTGTGACATCTAATGGCTTCTAGTAAGGTAATTTCTCCCCTATTATCTAGTTCTAATCTAGAATATCTTTGAACTCAATTTTGATCATCACAAAGAATTGCTATGTGATGTCTTGGTTGTGTGGATGGTGAATAATGGCTCCAAGTTTGTGGGATTAAGGTGTTTGATAAAATTCCTGAGTGAAATTGGTGAATTTGAAGCAAACTATATGCTGTCCAGTTTAGGCAGATTGTTTTACTCGAGTTCTAGCGCCCCTAACTGGTCATGCTGGATGAACTTCTCTATGATTCAAGTTGGAAAATGATCCCTTATGAGTCATCTATCATCTAGAGTTCATTTGGCATTATTCGGAGCCCCGTAACAATTTTTATGAATTTTTTTGTAAACTGCGACAGTTTTACCCGAGAACAGTTTTTAGGTCGGAAGAAAAATCTTTAGGCAGCCCAAACGTGCTTGTCCTGAGCTAATTTTAAAGTATGTTGAACTTATATGGGTTTTCCAGCTCTGATATGAATTTCATGATTTTACGACATCGTTTCCTATTTAAAATGATTTTTCAAAGTTTGCTGCCTCGAGCAGAAACCTTTCCAGCTTCTCCGGTTAGAGTGGATCTTGAATAGAGTGAAAGATTTAGTGTGATATTATGTCTTGTGCTTGAGTCCTTATTGTTGGAAATATATGGGCATGATGTGATGATGCATGTAGGATTAAAACTAGCCAATGTTTCACTAAGCCATTAAAGTGTTTGATGAGTTGCTTGAAACAAAAACAAAAAAAAAAAAAAAACCAATGTATTGTGTAAAGTGTGATTTTTCTCGCCAGATTTACTTAACTTTGAAATGCCATAACTTTTAGCATAAACGGGCATTTCTTGGTGATTCAAAGTCGGAAAGTGATCCTCTATGAGTTATCTATCATTTGAAATTGATTTGACATCATTTGGTGACCTGTAGAGGTCTTTATCACACTTTTAGTAAGCATGGACAGGTTGTACCCGAGAACAGGATTTTTCCCAGATCAAAAATTGTTTGATGCTATAAACGTAATTCCCATGAGCTAATTTTTAAGTATGATGAATATACATGAGTTTTCTAACGTCTGCATAAATTTTAGAATTTTATGATATCGTTTGCTATTTTAAATAATTCTATAAACCATAATATCTTTCATAGTTTCTATGGTTACAGTTGAAAACTTACTGTGGCTTCTAGAATCAGAATTTAGAGGTGATTTTAATCAATGAGGTATCTCTACGAGTTAGTTATTGAACCTAATTGGAATTATGTGACTTCATGCTTTAATTTGTGGGTTATGCCAATTCTTGTTGGGATTGACGGATTAACTTGAATTCAATGTGGTAATTCTTTAGAAAGCATATCGTTAATGTTCTTATTATTCTTCTAGGACTTATTACGTGTGTAAATACATGTATGTGGAGTTGTGAGGAATAACCCAAGATGGTATAGTCATGTATCGCAGTTATAAGATAAAGTCCTAGGAATCAATGACGTTAAACTAAATGATGACGAATTAGGATCGTTGGTACGTTGATTCGAGAGCGGCTAAGGACACCTCCACTTGCTTCTCAAAGTAAATTGCTATGGATTTCGGGTAAGTAAACTTTACGTAGTTGCATGTAAGATGAATGGGTTAAGGTAAGTTGATCTGCTTATGTGGCCTCTTTGCAATGATGTATGATTTTAGCACTATTTGTTTTATGTTGTATAAGCACTATACATGCTAAGCAATGATCAAACATGCATAAACATTAAACCATTGCATCGATGAGCACGTTTGGTCAATGGTTTGAAAGAATAACGTTTCGGTTGAAAAGTGCAAGTTTTCAAAGAAAGTTATCTCAAGTTTTAAGAAAGAATGGGTGTACCTCTACGTCATGAAAGGGGTGAGTGGGATATGGGGCGCGGGGGACCGGCGTACCCGACCGAAAGTAATGTGAAAGCGAAAGAAATGTGAAAGTGAAAGTAATGAAAGTTTACCGCTTTGTGGTACCTACCGGTAGAATGTTTTATGGTTCCAACTAAGAATGACCCACTGCGTCTGATTGGTTAGAGGATACACCAAGTGAGCTCACGATTGAAAGGAAGTATCTTTGAAAGAAGTGAAATATTTTGAAAGGAAATGGAAGGATTTGAATGATTTTCGAAGTGTTAAAGAAAGTGGGATACATAAATTGAAAATGCATTCAATGCATTGCACATCATAAGCATACATCATGTGCATGGGGTTTACTTACTGAGCTTTAGCTCACACGTATACTTTTTCCTACTTTATAGGTGATGAAAGCTAAATGGTCGAGGAGATTGCTTGGAGGCAGACACAGACAGTACTCAGTTTTTTTTAAAAAAAAAAATCTGAAAGTTAGCAAACATGTTTATTGGTTGAGATGAGTTGCTCATCATTTTAAACTAATCGACCAGATGGAAGTATTTTCATTTTTGGACAAAAGATTTGTACTTATGATTCTTTTAATTTCTCAATTTGAGGATTTTGGAAAACTATTTTATTCCTTTCTTGAAAACTTCTATGAGGACGGTGATTCTACTAGCAGGTCGGTTATGTTAAATTTGTAGAAAAAAAAGGCTATCAAAATTTCTGTAGGTTTTATTAAACAAGAAAATAAATATATCGTAAGTTAATTTATCTATTCCGCATTTTAAAGTGCAGTAACCAATAATGCTTTCAGGTCTAGGTTTCTAGACTTGGGGTGTTACTCTTAGGATATTGGGTCTAACTCCTCCTAACAAAACCGGCTTGTTAGGGGAGGTTTACCCCCACCTTGTATATTGGATTTTATATATTTGATTACCCGATGTGGGACTCTAACACGCCCCCTCACGCACAGCGTGGAATATGACACACAACTGTGGAAATACATATTGGCGGTACCCAACATCATAACTGGGCCTGGCTCTGATACCATATGAGATTACTAGGAAATTGAGAAAAGGTTGTGTTTATTCATTGTACAAAGGCACATATATATAATATTACAATTATTGTATTGGGTTAGGCCCACACTAAACCCTAATTCTTACAATATAATCTAACACTAGGAAATTGAGAAAAGGTTGTGTTTATTCATTGTACAAAGGCACATATATATAATATTACAATTATCTTATTGGGTTAGGTCCACACTAAACCCTAATTCTTACAATATAATCTAACACTCCCCCTCAAGTTGGAGCGTACAAATTGTATGTTCCAAGCTTGTTACAAATGTAATTGATACGAGGACCCCCGAGAGACTTAGTAAATATATCGGCTAGTTGGTCATTTGAGCTGACATGACTACTGACGATATCCCCTGAAAGAATCTTTTCTCGAATAAAATGACAATCAATCTCAATATGCTTGGTCCTCTCATGAAACACAGGATTGGAAGCAATGTGAAGAGCGGCTTGATTATCACATATCAACTTCATCTATTGACACTTCATAAACCCCAACTCTTGAAGTAATTGTTTCAACCATACAAGTTCACAGGTAGCCTTAGCCATAGCTTGGTATTCTGCCTCAGCTGTGGACAAAGCAACCACTGATTGCTTCTTACTCCTCCAGGACACTAAATTCCCCCCAACAAAGACACAATATCCAGTGGTCGAGTGTATATCGTGTGGACTACCTGCCCAATCAGCATCTAAATATCCAGTCACTTCAGTATGTCCTTTATCTTCATAAAGTAAACCTTTACCTGGCGCTTTCTTAATGTAGCGCAGAACACGAATGGC
This sequence comes from Jasminum sambac, assembly GCA_018223645.1. Lineage (NCBI taxonomy): Eukaryota > Viridiplantae > Streptophyta > Magnoliopsida > Lamiales > Oleaceae > Jasminum > Jasminum sambac. The sequence continues at coordinate 38,515,774 of CP073640.1, forward strand.
AGCATTCCAATGACTATCATACGGAGCACTTAGGAACTGACTTAAAACACTCATGGCGAATGAGATATCCGGACGAGTCACCGTGAGGTAGCTGAGTTTCCCAATAAGCCTCCGATATCTACTAGGGTCAGACAAGGGCTCCCCCTCATAAGGAAGAAGCTTGACATTTGGATCCATTGGGGTTTCTGCAGGTTTACAATTTAACATACTTGTCTCCTCCAAAATATCGAGTGCGTATTTCCTTTGAGAAACAAGAACACCTCGTTCGGACTGAGCAACTTCTATTCCCAAAAAGTATTTGAGTTTTCCCATGTCTTTGGTCTCAAAGTGATGAAGCAGATGCTGCTTTAGCCGCTGTATGCCGTCTTGATCATTCCCGGTTATAACAATGATATCCACATAAACAACCAAGTAAATGCAACAATCAGAAGAAGAGTGAAAGTAAAATACCGAATGATCAACTTCACTACGAACCATGCCAAATTGTTGAACAACAGAGCTAAAGCGCCCAAACCAAGCTCGTGGCGACTGTTTCAGTCCATAGAGGGAGCGACAAAGGCAACATACCAATCGAGACTCCCCCTGAGCAACAAACCCAGGTGGTTGCTCCATATAAACCTCCTCACGCAGATCACCATGGAGGAATGCATTCTTCACATCCAACTAATAGAGAGGCCAATGACGCATGGCGGCAATAGATAAAAGAAGACGAACGGATGACATCTTAGCAACCGGGGAGAAAGTATCACCGTAATCAAGCCCATAAATCTGGGTGTATCCTTTGGCAACAAGTCGGGCTTTCAACTGGTCGATATTGCCATCGGGACTTACCTTTACAGTGTAAACCCAACGACAACCCACTGTAGATTTACCGGGAGGAAGAGGAACCAGATCCCATGTGCTGGTACTATGGAGTCCAGACATCTCATCAACCATGGCCTGACGCCAACCTGGGTGCGAGAGAGCCTCTGCAATAGATCGAGGAATAGAAATAGAAGACAATGAGGACACAAAGGCACCATATGACGGAGATAGGCGTTGGTAACTGACAAAATTATATATAGGATAAGGATTACGAGTACTTTTACGCTCAGCAATGGGACGATCCAAGTCAGGATCAGGACCTGGAAGGACAACTGGAGTAGACGAGGAAGCCAGCGGGCCAGAGGAAGCAATGGGCTCGGGTGACGGAGATGGAGTAGGCACAGGTGCCGGAGCAGATGACACGCGGAGTGGATCCCGTGGTGGCTTCAGTGGAAGGAAGGGTAGCCGGTCGAGGTCGGCGACGATAAGTGAGGAGAGGAGGCGGTGTCCAGTTGGAGAAGAATCAGGCATCGGTTCAGGGTCGGCAGGGGGTGTTGGTAAGCGAGAAGAACGTCTTTGATACACGATTCCCTTCCAACGATCCACGGTAGATGTGTCATGATCAAACGTAGGAAGGGAAGTAGTCTTGGACGATGGAGGAACATGGGACTGAAAAAAATATTGCTGCTCAAAGAAAACAACATTTCGAGAGACGCGAAGTTTATTGGAAACAGAATCATAACACACATAACCCTTGTGAAAGGCACTGTACCCCAGAAACGCACACTGGGTCGCTTGAGCACTGAGTTTGGTCCGTTCGATCGGAGGTAAATGAACAAAACACACGCAGCCAAACGTACGAAGAGAATTATAGTCGGGAACAACACCAAAGAGACGATAATATGGGGAGTCAAACTGAAGTGTTTGAGAAGGCAACCGATTAATCAGATAGACCGATGTAGACAATGCTTCTACCCAGAAACGAGGAGGGACAGATGATTCAAGCAATAAAGTACAAACTACATCTAAAAGATGACGATTCTTACGTTCTGCTATTCCATTTTGTTGTGGAGAATATGGGCAAGATCGTTGGGACAAAATACCCATAGATTTGAGGAAAGTCTGAAACTCACTAGACATGTATTCACGCCCGGAATCAGAGCATAATATCTTAACTTGAGCAGAAAATTGAGTCCGAACAAGGGCAAGAAAGTCTTGGAATTTGGAGAATACTTCAGATTTGGAGCGAAGAAAATATATCCAAGTGAAACGACTGTAATCATCAATAAAGGTGACAAAGTACTTATATTGAGCATGTGAAATAACAGGGCTAATACCCCAGACATCGGTATGCACAATCTCAAAACACACAGAAGCATGACTCCCATGAGAAGGAAATGGTAAACATTTACTCTTACCCAATTTACAAGTGGCGCAATCAAAAGATATATCAGAAAATGAAATTTTATTGCCCAAACAACCAGTTTTGACAAGATGAGATAAAACAACTTTATTTGGATGGCCTAATTTCTTATGCCAAACATCACTATCACTAACAATAGCTGAACAACCTACTGACTGGAAACTAGAATTAGAAATGGAGAACTGAAGCGGAAATAGACGCCCAACTTTAGGCCCCTTCGCGATCACCTTTCCCGATGCTTGATCCTGCACACAACAACCATTATGATCAAAGTGAATCTCACAATTATTGTCCACCAATTGTCCAACAGAAATTAAATTCGAAGATAACTTTGGAGAAACAAGAACATGATCAAAAGAGGCCCCAAGAGATCCAATAGCAGTAATAGGAAAAGTATTACCATTAGCTATCTGAATAAGTTGATTACCCGAATACTTACGAACATCATGTAAAACTGTGGGATTCCCTGTCATATGATTTGAGGTCCCGAATCAACCAACCAAGGAGAAGTAAGGGAATGATTCGTACCTTGTATATTCAAGGCGGATAGGGCTGAGACAATCATCTGTTGGACCATTTCTTGCGTCAAAGTGGATGATGAGCTGGGTGGACCAGACTGGTGTGGTGAATGCTCAGAAGTAATATCTGCGAGATTAGACTGGATGACAGAATTAGAACTTTGCCCCTGTCTATTTTGAGGTCGTATGCGACAATCTTTGATAAGATGCCCCTCTTTCTTACAGTAGTTACAGAACCTTTTAGTGCATTGCTTTGCAATGTGTCCAAACTCCTTACAACGACAGCATTGGATCTGTGCGTGGGTTCTTCCTTTTGTTTGAGCCGCATAAGCAACATGCATCAGCTCAGCAGAAGCAGTATCTTGATTAAGACTTATCTGAGTCGCTAGACGTTGTTCTTCACGTAATAACTCACTCAAGCATGTGTCTAAGGACGGAATAGGATGTCGGTTGATTAATCCACCACGTGCAGTCTCAAATTCTGGCCGAAGCTTATCAAAAATTGATCACGCTGGCTGTCAGCATGGATTTTCTGTAAAGATGCTAAAGCTCCTTGTGGAACTGTAGAAAACACAATTCCAGAATATTCACTCCAAAGATTTCGAAATCCAGAATAAAACTGTTGAATAGTGAGATTTCCCTGTTTGTAATTAGAAATATCCAACTCCAATTGATATTTCCGAGCAGTGTTATCCTGATAATAGACTCTACGAATGTAGTCCCACATATCTTTGGCAGTTCCAAATGGTCGAAGATCATTTATCATATATGGTTCAATTGAACCAAGTAACCAGGTTATTATCTGTGCGTCTTTGGTCGCCCGCTGACGACGCTCCTTTGGATCAGTAGGAGCCTTAGTAGAACCATCTAAATGACCCCATAAATCATTTCCCTTAACATACATTGAGAATTGAAATTCCCAAACTCCATAATTCTTCCCATCAAAACGAACAATAGAAATCTTGTCGTCACCCATCATATAATCACCAAGAAAAAGCACAATAACAAATCTGAATTTCAACATTTCACACCAAAATAAACCAAAAACAACTCCTTGAACTGAAGCACAAAGATAAATCGAGACTAGAACAGCCTTTACGTCACAAACAGATCACAAATGGGCTAACCTAGTACCAGCCGAAGGTCAAGCAGGTCTGGACGATCAGCTTGATGTTCGCCGATATGTCGCCAGAGGTTACACGCGCTCTCACGTGCCGACGGAATGGAAACTGGGCCGAGAGATGGACACGTGGCGTGTGGGCGCGTAGGTCGACGGCTGCCGGTGAAATTCCGGCGACGGGGAGGCGCTGAGGTTGCGAGTCTTCCAGTGGTACCAGATCCTTGATCGGAGACCTGGATGTGGCTCAGTGTGATTTTCAGCCTGCGGCTAGGGTTCCTATGAAGGGTCACTGTGACTTTTCAGCACTTTGCGGCTAGGGTTCTTGTGAAGACAAGAGTCGATCGTCAAACTCGATCAAACAAGAAGGATAGGGAGAGTGTATAAGGAGGGTGCGTGTAGTCTCAATCAGATGTCTATTTTTCCGCTCAGCCACGCCATTTTGTTGTGGAGTGTGGGGACACGACGGTTGATGAAGTATACCTTGGGAAGCCATAAATGATTGGAATTGCATTGAGAAATACTCACGTGCATTATCACTTTGGCGAATACGAATAGTAGTGCCAAATTGAGCTTTAATTTCAGAACAAAATGTTTGAAAGATAGAAAACAACTCAGAACGAGTTTTCATTAAAAATAACCAAGTACAACGAGAAAAGTCATCAACAAATGTGACGAAATAACTAAAACTCAAAGTGGACTGAACACGACTAGGACCCCAAACATCCGAATGAACTAAAGCAAAAGGTGATTCTGCTTGTTTATTGACACGACTCGGAAAAGAACTACGAACATGTTTTCCTAATTGACATGACTCACACTCTAAAGTAGATAGCCATGGAAGACCGGGCACCATTTGTTGTAGTTTGGATAGGCTAGGATGTCCCAAATGGTGATGATGAAGGATGGTAGACGGATCGGCAGTAGCATATGTGATAGGTGATGGTAGGTTAAGGTAGTACAACGCGTGGCGTTCATGCCCTACTCCAATCGTCCTCCCAGTGTTCCGATCCTGCACAAAAACCGAATGAGCCGTAAAAGTAATAGAATAAGGTAGATTCTGGGATAACTTGCTAACTGAGATAAGATTAAAAGGACAATCTGGTACAAAGAGAACAGAATCTAAAAATAAAGACTCTGAGAGTTTGACCCGACCAATACCTTTAGCCTTAGTTTGGGAACCATCGGCTAAGGTAACAAGAGATAGGACGCTTGAATAAGTAATAGTGGAAAATAAAGATTTGTTACCAGACATGTGATAGGAGGCACCAGAATCAAGCACCTCAAGGGCCAAGAGGCGATGACTGTGAGATGCAGGCAACAGAGTTCTCGGTGGGATTATCATAGGTGATAGAAGAGGACTGCTTACTCTCCCGGAGTTTCAAACGCTCAACATATTCAGTGGCAGAGACTGATACACTATCAGGTAAAGTCTCAGATGAGGACCCATATTGCGTGACATTGGCAACTTTAGGAGGACGACCATGGAGCTGGTAGCACCGATCAACTGTATGGCCAAGCCTATTACAATGTGAACACCGGGGGCGATTGCGACCTCCACGACCCCCCTTACTATCATTCCGACTAGAAGCGTGGGAAGCTAAAATGGCCGAATCAACGGGAGGAGCAACGGGAGTACTGGAAATGGTGGATGCGATAGAGAGACGGAGTAATTGTTCAGACACTGCATCCATAGTGGGAATTCCCGAGCTCACAAGGATTTGATTACGAACATATTCCAATTCAGGGCGGAGACCAGCTAAGGCAAGAACCATAAAGAAAGTCCCACGGTGCTCTTCTTGTTTTGCAACATCCGCAGATATGGGCATCATCTCATTAAATTCCTGTCGAAGAGTCTCGATTTGCCCCAGATAAGTCTGCATATCTTGGTCTTGCTGCATAACTTTCTTCATATCCGAAACCACTGTATAGAGACGATTGATATCATTGGAATAAAGCTTCTTTGCCTTCTGCCAGACATCAAAACAAGAACGATATGCCCGACCAACAAGAGTATGATCAATGGACTGCCATAGAAGATTACAGAGAAAAGCGTCAATCTGTTTCCACTTCGGCTGAGCTTTAGTAGCAATATCCTTAAGTTGCTTAACCAGATGATCATCAACGCCTTGACCAATGAACCATAATTCTACAGTCGAAGACCAAGTCATATAATTGGCTGATCCAGTCAGTTTCATCGCACAAATTGTGGGAGTTGATGAAAAGGTGAGCATAGACATATCGTTTGAGGTGTTTGAGGTGTCAGGAGTTGCCATTTTAATATAACACCAAAGAAGATGGAAAACACCAAAAGAAGACCAATATAACACCAAATGGACAGAAATTTACGAGCAATTTGATGCAGAGGCTATAAACTCAGTCAACCTAGGGCAAACCGAGGCCAATTTGAGATAGGACCACAAATGGGCTGAGCTACAACAAAACCAACACCAGACGAAGGTCCAGCAGGTGAAGGCGAGTCGACCGGTGGAAGTCGGAGGGTCGCCGGAGCTGAGACGCACCGCCATGCGCCGGTGATGCAAATTGTGCGCAGACTGCTTAGGCCGCGCGTGTGGGGCGTGGATGGTCGGACGGCGATGGGCTTTCAGGCGAAGGTGGACGACGGTGAGACGAGTCAGCCGGTGTGGTTGGTTTGTTGATCGGAAAATCTGTTGACAACGGATTGAGGAACAGACGCAGCGGCTAGGGTTTATTGATGGTTGGAAAGATGCACAACCAATAAGAACAAACCCTAGGTATTATTGTCTCACTAGAGCTCTGATACCATCTTAGGATATTGGGTCTAACTCCTCCTAACAAAACTGGCTTGTTAAGGAGGTTTACCCCCACCTTGTATATTGGATTTTACATATTTGATTACCCGATGTGGGATTCTGACAGTTATGTTATATGGTATCAGAGCTAAGAGTTCTAAAAGCGATTCTGTAGACTTTAAAGAAAAAAATTATTTTGAAAAGTATACGGGTACTGAGTCATGCCGCTGGTGGTTCTTCCTCGATCATCCGGTAAGTTTATAAGTTGCTCTCTTTATTGAATTATTGTCACTTGGTTGGTCCGTGATCGAATTTCTAATTAAGATTAACGAGATTTTGAGTGATTTAGTAAGTTTTGAAAATATTTTAAGGAGCTTTTTTTAAATAGAAAGCAAAGAAGTTTTTGAGAAGATTTTGTATCCATACACAAAAAAGGGGAGTATTTAAGAATGCCGTGATTATTATCATTTTTTTAAAGTTTATTGCAAGTGCGATATTCAAAACATTTTTAGATGATTGTGTCTGTTTAAAGTTTGAAAGACTTTCGCAAAGAATTTTGGAAAGAATTATGGTTTTGGATATAGCATTAGAATGTTTTTTTTTTTACAATTGCTTGTATCTGAATAAGTTTCAGTGAGATTTATACCCAAATATGTTGAAGAAATTTTGACTGTTGGGATTTGAGAATTTAATGGTTTCAAAGAGAATGAGATGGGGTACATTTATGAGCTTGTGTTGTGACTTGCACTTGTCTTCTTTTGAAATTTTATTTTCTATCCTCGAAATTAACTGAAAGATATTAAAAATCCCTAAACTGGACTTTGTATCAATGGTTGATGGTTATGAACAAGATGGAATTAAGGGTGTATCATATTAGATATCTTGGGAATGATTCTAGTGTACAATTAGGACAAACCATTGGTATTGTGGGTCAATTGAATATTGTGCACTTATGCCGAGATTGATGATTCGTAAGATTATGCAGTTGTATCGCCATAGGAAATCGATATCTTATCGACTATATTCTTCTGATTCACGAATGCTGTTTGATTCTTAAGGAGAAATGTGTGAATTAGCATTATTGACTACATTTTGGGAATCGTGAATATGTTGTTTTATTCTCACAGCGAAATTTGTCAATTTTATATTGGTGGGATATAGTATCTTCAAGGGAACCTAATTGAAGACTAAAGGTCATAGATTAAAGATAATCAATGAAGGCTGCATAATGAGATTATTTGGTTACGGATGGTCAGCAAATGATAAGGTCCTTGATTTCAATATCTTATATTGTTAACGAAGTTGAAAAATTCGTGAGTAGTGAATAAGTTCAAATCATATGAATTGAAGTTAGAAGTTTATCTCGAAATCCGGTTGGCATTTCATATATGTATGTGTGATAATGTCCGAATGACAAAGTTTAGAGAAAGATGTGCAATAGTGATTTGAAGGAAAAAAATATGATTTTATGAAAATGGACTTTTAGGCTCTATGGTTATGATTTTGAGGATTAACTACATGAAATGTGACTTTGGGGTGGATGACTTTAGGTTATGAGAATGTAATGCAAATTTTAGGAGTTATGATTTGGACGTTGAGGAAGTAATGATATTTTAAGGTATACTGAGGATTTGGAGCTTTGACATTTAGGCTGAATAGTGGGAAAGTAAGGAAAGTAAGGAAAAGATTTGAATCTATGTATAAGTTTATCTTTATGAATGAGTAAGACCTGATTTTGAGAGAACTCGAACCTTACACGATTCAAATGAGAATATTTTAACACGAGGTACATGATTATTTACAATGCTTCTAATGTGACTTTTACTTCATGTTCCACGTTTGATTGGTGATCGATTTTCAAAATTTCTTAAACCACGTGATATAATTATGACATCCTCATTATGAAAGGAATGGAAATTGAATTTTGAAAATTCTTTGAACATTCGATTTGGTATGTGAACGTGGAAATGACCATGTATTCAGGAGATAAAATTTAAATACGAATTTACTTATTTGAAAGAAAAAGAAAATAAATTTTGGGATTCTTGACACAAATTTCTTCTCCATTTGCATTTTTCTCTTTCAAAAAAATTTTTATTATTTTTTATTATTTCATTGGGTGATATTTGGAATCTCAAAGGGTCGATGAGAATGAAAAACGGTAAATTATGCGAAGGTTGTACGGCTCGAGAAGTAGGATGAAATCCCATAAATTTTAAATGAGGTATCATTGGTTTTGATTCAACGGTCAGAGAGTGTGGGAAAAGAGAGAGACTTTATGTATATGATGACATTTTCAAGCAACCATGGATTAGAGTAGTGTTCTACCAACTATCAAGGATAAAGCAAGAGATAAGCTAATGGGCATTGTTATATATGTTGCGACATGGACATTGTCTTTGAGGTTTCTTTATTAAGCGCATAAAAGGATAAGGTGTAAGAGATGATTTATAATAATTATCTTCGAGTAGCAAAGCTCCTCTTGAGGAAGGTGAGAAATTCAAATGGTCAAAGTCCAGTCGAGGTGCAATTACCAAAGCGGAAGTTATTATGAAAAGGAGAGTAAGATATTTTATCTAAAGTATCAAGGACTTTCGAGTAAGTTCAATTTCGAGGACAAAATTTTTTTTAGGTGGTAAGGAATTGTAACACCGCATGTCAACTTACGTGTATTTATGAATTATTTTATAAAATTATTTATTTTACTCTACAATAAGTGAATTGAATATTTTAAATTGTAATCAATACTTATTATTGACAATTATTGAGTTTTGTTTTGCAGTGGAGGGACTCGAACGCCACCATGCTCAATGTGCCAATTAGAACGTTTAATGTCACGAAAATGAGTTTATTTGTTATGTTCTTACGTTTGTATTTAATTTATTTGGAATTTAAATCCTTTCCTATTTGCTCTTGATTAAAAAAAAAAGGTAATAATAATAAATTAGAATCGGGTATTTTAATTTTGGGTCTAATTTATTCGAGCTGATTCTTGAACCCAAATCCAACAACCCAAGATTGCATCTGTTATTATTATTACACCAAAATAAATTCCCTTATTCCTAGCCCAATAAGGAGAACAAGCACAACTAGGATTCACCAAATAAAAATCCAATTAAAACAACCCAAAAATTCCTACACACATTCACGTGTTCCCTCAAGCTCTCTCTCTCTCGCCTCACGTCTCAAGCCCTCCCTCGTTGTTGCTTCAATTCTCTTAACTACCTCGGCTCTTCCATCTTTTTGTGACATCTAATGGCTTCTAGTAAGGTAATTTATCCCCTATTATCTAGTTCTAATCTAGAATATCTTTGAACTCAATTTTGATCATCACAAAGAATTGCTATGTGATGTCTTGGTTGTGTGGATGGTGAATAATGGCTCCAAGTTTGTGGGGTTAAGGTGTTTGATAAAATTCCTGAGTGAAATTGGTGAATCTGAAGCAAACTATATGCTGCCCAGTTTAGGCAGATTGTTTTACTCGAGTTCTAGCGCCCCTAACTGGTCATGCTCGATGAACTTCTCTATGATTCAAGTTGGAAAATGATCCCTTATGAGTCATCTATCATCTAGAGTTCATTTGGCATTATTCGGAGCCCCGTAACAATTTTTATGAATTTTTTTGTAAACTGCGACAGTTTTACCCGAGAACAGTTTTTAGGTCGGAAGAAAAATCTTTAGGCAGCCCAAACGTGCTTGTCCTGAGCTAATTTTAAAGTATGTTGAACTTATATGGGTTTTCCAGCTCTGATATGAATTTCATGATTTTACGACATCGTTTCCTATTTAAAATGATTTTTCAAAGTTTGCTGCCTCGAGCAGAAACCTTTCCAGCTTCTCCGGTTAGAGTGGATATTGAATAGAGTGAAAGATTTAGTGTGATATTATGTCTTGTGCTTGAGTCCTTATTGTTGGAAATATATGGGCATGATGTGATGATGCATGTAGGATTAAGACTAGCCAATGTTTCACTAAGCCATTAAAGTGTTTGATGAGTTGCTTGAAACAAAAACAAAAAAAAAAACCAATGTATTGTGTAAAGTGTGATTTTTCTCAGTTTCTGCACTTAACTTTGAAATGCCATAACTTTTAGCATGAAGGGCATTTCTTGCTGATTCAAAGTCGGAAAGTGATCCTCTATGAGTTATCTATCATTTGAAATTGATTTGACATCATTTGGTGACCTGTAGAGGTCTTTATCACACTTTTAGTAAGCATGGGCAGGTTGTACCCGAGAACAGGATTTTTCCCGGATCAAAAATTGTTTGATGCTGTAAACATAATTCCCATGAGCTAATTTTTAAGTATGATGAATATACATGAGTTTTCTAACGTCTGCATAAATTTTAGAATTTTATGATATCGTTTGCTATTTTAAATAATTCTATAAACCATAATATCTTTCATAGTTTCTGTGGTTACAGTTGAAAACTTACTGTGGCTTCTACAATCAGAATTTAGAGGTGATTTTAATCAATGAGGTATCTCTATGAGTTAGTTATTGAACCAAATTGGAATTATGTGACTTCATGCTTTAATTTGTGGGTTATGCCAATTCTTGTTGGGATTGACGGATTAACTTGAATTCAATATGGTAATTCTTTAGAAAGCATATCGTTAATGTTCTTATTATTCTTCTAGGACTTATTACGTGTGTAAATACATGTATGTGGAGTTGTGTGGAATAACCCAAGATGGTATAGTCATGTATCGCAGTTATAAGATAAAGTCCTAGGAATCAATGACGTTAAACTAAATGATGACGAATTAGGATCGTTGGTACGTTGATTCGTGAGCGGCTAAGGACACCTCCACTTGCTTCTCAAAGTAAATTGCTATGGATTTCAGGTAAGTAAACTTTACGTAGTTGCATGTAAGATGAATGGGTTAAGGTAAGTTGATCTGCTTATGTGGCCTCTTTGCAATGATGTATGATTTTAGCACTATTTGTTTTATGTTGTATAAGCACTATACATGCTAAGCAATGATCAAACATGCATAAACATTAAACCATTGCATCGATGAGCACGTTTGGTCAATGGTTTGAAAGAATAACGTTTCGGTTGAAAAGTGCAAGTTCTCAAAGAAAGTTATCTCAAGTTTTAAGAAAGAATGGGTGTACCTCTACGTCGTGAAAGGGGTGAGTGGGAAATGGGGCGCGGGGGACCGGCGTGCTAACCGAAAGTAATGTGAAAGCAAAAGAAATGTGAAAGTGAAAGTAATGAAAGTTTTACCGCTTTGCGGTACCTACCGGTAGAATGTTTTCTGGTTCCAACTAAGAATGGCCCACTTCGTTTGATTGGCTATAGGATACACCAAGTGAGCTCACGATTGAAAGGAAGTATTTTTGAAAGAAGTGAAATATTTTGAAAGGAAATGGAAGGATTTGAATGATTTTCGAAGTGTTAAAGAAAGTGTGATACATAAATTGAAAATGCATTCAATGCATTGCACATCATAAGCATACATCATGTGCATGGGGTTTACTTACTAAGCTTTAGCTCACACGTATACTTTTTCTTACTTTATAGGTGATGAAAGCTAAATGGTCGAGGAGATCGCTTGGAGGCAGACACAGACAGTACTCGGTTTTTTTTTTTTTTTTAAATCTGAAAGTTAGCCAACATGTTTATTGGTTGAGATGAGTTGCTCATCATTTTAAACTAATCGACCAGATGGAAGTATTTTCATTTTTGGACAAAAGATTTGTATTTATGATTCTTTTAATTTCTCAATTTGAGGATTTTGGAAAACTATTTTATTCCTTTCTTGAAAACTTCTATGAGGACAGTGATTCTTCTAGCAGGCCGGTTATGTTAAATTTGTAGAAAAAAAAGGCTATCAAAATTTCTGTAGGTTTTATTAAACAAGAAAATAAATATGTCGTAAGTTAATTTATCTATTCAGCATTTTAAAGTGCAGTAACCGATAATGCTTTCAGGTCTAGGTTTCTAGACTTGGGGTGTTACAACTAGTGTCGAAGAACAATACATACCTCAGCACTCTCTTTTGAATTCTGGTAGCTGGTTAATGTAGACCTGGGTTTTGGAATTGCTAATGAAGCTCCTCTACAGCACGAAAATGCAGTGACTGTTCTTGAAGATGTTTGTACTGAGATTCAAAATTCTGCGGAGATGACTCATCAATGTTCATCTAATTCTAATCTCCAACAGAAAGAAGCCAATACCTCTATTACTAGAAATGAAGTTCAATGCCAGAAAGTCAAAAGATCAGCGAAGTTCAGAAAGAAGACTCACAAGAATCCAAAATACCTCTAATGATTCCACAAATTATGATTTGGAATGTAAGGCATATTAACACATCAGTATTAAGATTGAAAGCTTTGAAGAGTCTCCACAATGTTGCTATTCATATTTTGAGCGAGCCTGACTTACCCGCAACTCGTATTTCTGATTGTAAAACTAAGTTGGGTTTTGAATCGCATTTTGCTAATAGGAATAATAAGTTATGGGTATTGTGGTTTTCTTACATAGAGGTTACTATTATTGAAAATAATGAGTAGCTTGTCACTTTGCAGGCCAACCATAGGGTGTATGTAAAGTATAGTTTATTACAACATAGACAGTTGTGGGATGATTTAATTTCATTTTCCAGTAATAATCAGCTCCCTTAGGTTGGAGGATGGGATTTCAATGCAATATTATTTGTGGATGAGAGAGTGGGAGGTAATGCACCCAATGGTCATGTAATGGATGATTTTAATGAAATATTATTAGCCAGCCATTTTGGACATTTGTGGCCTGGACTAATAATAGAGTATGGGAGAAATTGGCTAGGCTCTTAATTAATGAGTTGTGGCTCACTAAACATCCTGATTTTTCCCCAACTTTATTTTCCAGAGATACCTTTGATCATAACCCTCTCATCATTGGAGTCAAGAAGAGCCCTAGACCTATTTCATTCCCGTTTAGATTTCAAATGATGTAGATTCAACACTCAGATTTTCTGCAAATAGTTAGGGTGAACCAGAATATTCCACTAGTGCTTTTCTCCAAATGTCTATATGGTCTGGTTTTAAAATTAAAAAGGCTGAAAACATACTTGAAGCTGTGGAATAAAAGTACTTTTGCGGATATCTTTGCTAACATTAGGCAAGTTGAACAACAAGCTACTATTACTGAAAAGGTTTATGACATGAGACAGGATGAGATCTCTAAGGAGGCTATGAATGAGGCTTATTCTTAGCGTAACCTTTTATTGAAATAAGAACAAGCTTTTTGGAAACAAAAATAAGGAATTAAATGGCTTAAAGAAGGAGACATGAATATTGGTTTTTTTCATTCTATTTTCCAGAAGAAACGTAATTTTAATAGAATTACTCACATTCAATTAGAGCATGGTGCTACTTTGGAGGATCCACATGACATTCAGTTTTCAGCTATGGGATTCCTTAGATCTCTTCTAAGTGCTGAGCCCATTGTTGATGATTTGTTTGTGTTAAAGTGCATCCCAACTCTTATAACCTCTGATGATAACTTGTTTTTCTCTTTTTCACTTACTCTTGAAGAGGTTAAAACAGTTGTGTTTAATCTATCTGGGGACTCTGCTACTGGACCTGATGGTCTTCCAACAGCCATTTACCAAGTGTGTTGGAATAGTATATGCCAGGATGTTCATGATGTTGTTAAAGAATTTTTCTTGGATAGAGCTATTCCTGAAGCAATCACTACTACCAGCATTGCTTTGATACCTAAAGTTCCTAATGCTACAAGTTGGAGAAATTTTAGGCCTATCAATCTATGTAATGTATCAAATAAGATCATTACTAAAATCCTTTAATCCAAACTAAACTCTTTATTGCCAAAGCTCATATCTCCTTCTCAAAGTGGATTTACTCCTGGTACGTCAATCATTGACAATATTCTCTCAGCACAAAGTTGGGGAAAAAAGCTAGAGGGGGAAATGTCATTTGCAAACTAGATATGGAGAAGGCCTATGACCGTGTAAATAGGAAATTTCTTATTGCAATTATAAAGCAATTTGGATTTGATGAATCATGGATAGAAAGATCTCACAAGTTATCTCAAATTGCCACTTTTCCATTTTAATTAATGGAGAGTTGAGTGGGTTCTTTAAATCTACAAGGGGCATACGACATGGAAATCCTATATCCCCTTCCTTATTCATAATTATGGATGAAGGTTTAAACAGAGGACTATGCTCTCTATTTCATTCTCATCCTTCAATTGCCTATCATTATGGAGGCCCTCTTCTTGTACCCTGCCTTTCTTTTGCTGATGATATATTAATCCTTGCCAATGGTCAACGTACATCAATTGAAAGGCTCCGATTCTTCCTATAGAAGTACACATCATCCTCTGGCCAGAAGATTAATGAATCCAAGAGCAGCTTCATTACATTAAAGGAAATGCACCAGCATACTGTTTAAGCTAGCACTGGCTTTGCTGCTCAATCATTACCTATTACATGCTTGGGCATTCCTCTACATAAAGGCTATAAAAAGATTGTTCTTTATGATGAATTAGTCAATAAAATTCAAAAGAGAATTTTTGGTTGGGAAATGAAAAAGCTATCCTTAGGAGGAAGAATGGCACTAATTACATTAGTTCTGAATTCCATTCTTCTACATCTACTTAAAGCCATGAAACCTTCTAAACAAGTATTCTTGAAGATATCTCGGTCATTTAATGTTTTTCTCTGGGGGACTACACGGTCTAAGAGCATCCATTGGTCGTCTTGGGAAAATCTTGCTTTCGCAAAACTAAAAATGGGCTTGGTTGGAATGACTTAAAGATTCTAAGTGAAGCTTTTGATATTAAGTTATGTTGGAAATTTCGTCAACAGCAATCTCTATGGAGTTAGGTACTTCGCTCTGAATATTGTAGATAGCTTCATCCCATTGTTGTTCAGTTCAAGACAGGGGACTATCCTATTATGGAGAGATTGCTCAAAATTAGAAATCTTGTTGAAAAACACATTAAGTGGAAATTGGGCTTTGGGACAATGCATATTCCACATGATAATTGGCTCCCAATGGGAAAGTAATTAGACCTATACCCATCACTACAACCTGCTAATACTCAAGTGTGCTCATTTTTCTCCTCTAATTCTTGGAATATAGCAAAATTAAAGCTTATCTTTCCTCCACAAGTGGTGAATACAGTTAGTTTGATTCTTATTGGTTGTCACCCTGATTTATCAATGTGGGATGCCTCTTCTACCGCTGAATTTTCTTTAAAATCTTGCATTGTAGAGTTAAGAACTCCTAAACCTAGACGGCTGCTATTGAAGTTTATGTGGACAAAAATTTTGTCTGTGAAAATCTCTTTTTTGTTTGGAGGCAGATGTAGAATTGGGTCACAGTTGAGGAAATTATGAAGTCCAAATTTCACATTTCTATGCCCACTAAGTGCTTATGCTATTCTGATGTTGAAACAATTTCACATGTTTTCCTTCATGGTTCAGTGGCTTCTGCAGATTGGAAATACTTTCATGAATTATTTGGGCTTAAGCACAGATCATATGACTATCCTCAACAACTTATTATGCATTGGATATTTCAATTTAGTAAAGCTAGTCTGCATGTTGTTATACTTCCTCCTATTGTTCTATCGTTTTTATGGTTAGAAAGGAATGTTGCTAAACATCAAAATATAGCTACGTTCCCTCAACGTATCATAAAGAGATCTATGTTCCTTAAAGACCAAATTATGCTCATTCACTCATGAAGTTCTAGTAAACAACCCAGCTATATGTGTTTATTAGCAGAAATCCCCATATCAATGGTATAAGCTGAATACTGATCGTGAACTCAAATCGGATGGGCAGGCTTCAAGTTGTGGGGTGATTATAAATGATCTCAGAGAAATTTGTTGGGCATATTTCGATCACTATGCTGAATGCTCTATTCTTTCTACAAAACTCCAATCTATTGCATTAGGGCTGCGGCATTGCAAAGAAAAACATATCTCTAAAGTTTGGATTGAGTCTGATTCGCTACTAGCTGTTCAACTTTTAACAGATAAAAGGATTGGAGACTGGTTTATTACATATATTTTGGAAGAAATACATCTTCTTCTCCGCTTCTTGACCTACAAGATTTCCCATATACGGCGTGAAGGTAACAAGTTAGCTTATTGGTTAGCAGACCATGGTTACAAGGAGAAAAGGCATGCAGTTACTGATGCACAACACTTAGAGAGAGAAGCTAGAGCCATTGCCAACTTAGGTAGAATAGGAATTCCTTACATTCGTGCTTGACTATAAGTTATTTGATGGTAACTTATTGCTTGTAATTGATCTATCTTATGTTTTGTTCACTTGTTGCATACCATTTTAGATGTCTTAAGATGCATTTATGCCTAGGCATTTTGGGGGGTCCGGTGTAGCCTCCATCTGAATAAGGGTAACAATTTTCTTTTATAATAAAATCTCGATCTCGGGCGTGGATTTTCGAGTCGAATGAGTTCCTTAAAAAAAACACTTATAACCAGGGTTGGTATAGTCACCCAAATTTTGGTTGGAGGGATAATTAGAAACATGGAGGATCCCAAGGACCAAAATATCAGCAACAAAAGAAGAAGAGTTGACTGAGCATGCATTAGGCCAGTTTATGGAAAGGACAGAGAAGTACATGGAATGCACTTACCAGTTTATGAAGAAAATTGCAACTAGTCTCCAAAATTAGCAGCTTCAATTCAGAATTTGAAAACCCATATGGGGGCAAATGGAAATTGCAATCTCTAATAGGCCACCTGGGAGTTTACGGTTCAACATTGAAGTTTATCCAAATGAATAGGTAATGGCTATTGCTACACATAATGGGAAAGAGCAGCTGAAAATCAATATAAAAAAGAGATTTGAAGAAGAAAAAGAAGCAAGTGAAGAAAGTGGGGTGATTGAGGAAGAAGCAAAACCAAAAGCAAATGAGAAATCACCCGATCATGCTAAAAAGGAATGTGAGATCCTGAAAACCTACAAACCTCACATTTCATTCTCACTAAGGTGAAGAAAGCAGAATGAGGTCAAAGTTTCTTGATATATTCAAGAAACTTCATGAAACATATGCTATTAAAAAAGAACAAGCTTGTAGAGTTCGAAAAAGTTGCACTTACTAAAGAGTGCAGCGCAATCTTGCTCAACAAATTGCCACCTAAGCTTAAGGATTCAAGGAGTTTCTCTATTCGTTGTACTAGTGTCAATTTGTGTTTTAATAAATCTTTATGTGATCTTGGAGCAAGTGACAATTTAATGCATGTATCCATTTACCGGAAACTTAGATTCGGATAGCTAAAACCCACCAATGTCACTCTTCAGCTAGCAGATCGATCTATTCAACAGCCATATAGAGTGGTTGAAGATGTTTTGGTGAAGGTAGACAAGCTTATCTTTCCCACTTACTTCATCATAATTTATATGGAAGAAGATAGCATAACCCAAATTATACTTGGAAAAACCCTTCCTAGCTACGAGCCGAGCTTTGATTGATGTAGAGGCCCTGATGGTGATCTTACGGGTGGATCATGATCAAGTGAGTTTGAATGTTCTCAAATCATCATCTCCATCCCAAAATCCACAAGTTTTCTTCAAACTCAAAGAATCACCGTACATGACAGGAACAAGCTGCAAATGAAAGGCAAAGTTGGCAGAAGGTCATAGAATAGCTCCTAAAGTGGGAAACAACCTCGTGAAATTGATGGGAAATGTGGAAGAGTGCAAAAGCTGAAAAGAGCCAACTTGAACTATTAAAAAATGAGGCTTTAGACTATAAATGAAGTGCTTGGTAAGATGCAACCCACCCATGTATCCTTATTCGCTTTTATTATCATTTTTAAGTTTAAAACATAGTTTAGAGTCAAGTTTTGCACATCACATTGCATTTTCATATTTTTAGTTTCTTTTCTTTTAGTTTCATTTTTTCAAGAGTCAAAAATCCAAAAAAATTGTTAAACCCCATGTTCTAATTGATCTCACAATTCAAAACAATCCCAACGTATCATATGAAGTCATTTGTAGGAGTCCCAAGGAAAACGAACACAATTGAATCTGTTATGTTGTGAAAAAATCATTTTTTGGTAAACCATGCAATCGCACACGTGGGCATATGGCTTATATGCTTCAATAACGGGAGGTAGAGAAGCATATGACTGCATATACGGTCGCATGCATTACCAGCATAGGGGCAGGGATGTTTTGACCATGCAACATGGCTATTGTGAGACTCCTAGAACCCGATTTTTAAAATAAAACCCCAGCTTATTCTTTTTGTTCCCCTGTTCAAACTCAAACCCTAAACCCATTCTTCCCTACAATTTCATTCTCAAAATCTCACCATTAAAGACCAATTTCTTGAACATTTCAAGCCCATTCCATATTCTAATCAAGGAATACTCTAAGTTCCTGATTAATTCGGAAAAGTTTAGAACTACATTGGCGTATTGAGGATCGGGTTGCACTATACCTATACCGCATTCATCATTCTCACCGTAAACTCGTGTTTTTATTGACATTTGAGTTCCAAGTGAGATAATTTCGCCGATTTCAATTGGGTCATCATGATTCACTACTATTCGCATTTTAGGGCAATTCTGAATTTTTTATTATTAAAATTCTTACTTCATTTAATAAATTTGAGCACTAAGGCTGTTAACTGGCGGGTGTATGCTAAATTTGTGTTGAATTGTAGAATTAGGATGAGTGAATTGCCAAAAAGTTGCAACACTATGTGAAGCTCTCTTTCATGAACTACACTGCAAGTTTTGTGTGTTTTAACATCCAAATTTTCTTGATGGAAAATAGGAGTATTGGTTCTAAGTACTTGCGTTGATTTAAGGTGATGTGTAAAGGCGCGCCCCCTTAAAATAATATTTTTACTTTGCACAGCAGAATCTTAAATATTTCAGTGAGACCGCCTCAAGCCTTTAGTGGTCCACGCTAACATCTACAGTTCAAAGCACAAAAACATGAGCACATAAATCTCAGTAAATATGATGGTGCAATAATAAATCTCAGTAAATATAAAAGTGCAATGATGCATGTCCAATCACACATGGGCCCCCATCCCACTGTAAAGTACCATCCGATCTCATAATATTATCATGGCCTTAATAAACTTACACATCTATGAACCCCTCATCGTGCTCAATACTCGGACCTTCACACATCTGTGAACTTATCATCGTGTTCCAACACCTGGGGCTTTATAGTATATTTAATATCGGTGAACCCGTCACTACTTACACTCGGACCTTCACCAATATGGCCTCACTACAAAATATCATGGTACACCTATAGCATGATCTCATGCTCACAATTATAATGATGGTATCCATAATGTTCGTCACAGTTGACTAATGTCAATTAGTCAAACAATTGGCTCTCACATTAATAATCACATTGGCATCTCATAATTAAATCCGCATAATTCACATCATCGTATCATGTAAGCCACATAATATTATAAAACCACATAATTGAACAATATAACCGCATGATTTAACTGAGGTGAATAACATCGTATTTACCTTTATATAGAAAATAATATTTGGCTATCTCCTGCATTAACAATAATTTAATATATTAATATTTACCAAAATCGAGACAAAATGGAATTAAACAGAGTGTACAATTTGACCAAAGTGGCCAAAAATATTGGGGGTTGTTGACCACCCCTAGTATGGGAAGTCAATCCCCAAATCTAAACGTGGGAGGTGGTCCGACCTTCCATGCATGGGAGGTTCACACCTCCTATGCAAATTTAGTAGGAAAGTTCGACCTTCCCTCTAAGGGGTCAACTCACCCTTATATTTTTCAGGGGCTCGACCGTTCCCAAAATGTCGACCGCCCAGTATAGAGAGAGAAAATGACATACTGTGCTTCCTTTGTAATATTTCAAATGATTTTTCATCAATATGTTGTCCCTATTTATAGTTTTTCTTAAGGACTAAGTTACAATTAATATTTTAACTTATTTGCATCTTTTACCGTAGTGGATAAATATCCTTATTATTTATTTACATAATATAATAGGGTAAATTTAATGAATGGTCATTGAATTTTTAAGATGTTACTAATTACTCACTAAACTTTGAAATGTAACTAAATACTCAATGAACTTTACGGGTAAATTTAATGAATAGTCATTGAACTTTCAAGATATAACCAATTATTCACTGAATTTTGAAATGTAACTAAACACTCACTGAACTTTACTTAACGTCATTTATCAATCACTCGTTAACTTAATATTTATTATATTAGCGTATTGTACCAATTTGAATGACGAAATCATACATATGGCCAATTAGATCAACTTTTAGTATAAAAAAATCAAATAAGACGAAAAGCTAGATAAATAATAAGAAATGTGACACAAGTATTGTTTCAGACAATGACATTTCTAATAGTTTACTTAGTTTTTCTCTAATTTAAGTTCCAGTAGATGAATTTATTTTACTAACAATTAGTTTAACTGTCTCTACGAAGAATATTATTAGTCATATACACATAATTCTTAAATATATTAAAATATTAAGTTAAAGAGTGATTATTAATTGACATTAAGTAAAGTTCTGTTGGTATTCAGTTACATTTCAAAGTTCAGTGAGTAATTAGCGACATCTTGAAAATTTGGTGACAATTTATTAAATTTACCCTGAACTTTACTTCACACCATTTATTGATCACTCGTTAACTTAATATTTATTCTATTAGCGTATTGCACCAATTTGAATGACGATATCATCTATGTGACCAACTAGATCAACTGCTAGTAGGAAAAACTCACTGAGGATGAAAAGCTATATAAATAATAAAAAATATGACACAAGTATTGTTTCAGATAGTGGCATTTCTGATAGTTTATTTAGTTTTTCTCTTATTTAAGTTCTAGTAGATGAATTTATTTTACCAACAATTAATCTAACTGTCTCTATGAAGAATATTATTAGTCATATATACATAATTCTTAAATATATTTAAACATTAAGTTAAAGAGTAATTACTAGTTGAAATTAAGTAAAGTTCAGTGAATATTCTCAAAGTTCAGTGAGTAATTAGTGACATTTCAAAAGTTTGGTGACCATTCATTAAAGTTACCCTAATATAATATAAATCAAATACTATAAAAATTCCTAAAAATACCTAGAAAATTAATATAATCAATATTGAAATTTTGCTGCATTACATGGTGTTTGTGATTTTGGATGCTTAATTGTGAATTCCACCCAACAGTTTGATCCAAGATGAGCGGTGCATACATAGGATTTTCTGTGATCTTATTTCAAATTTCTCTTCTTTAATGGAGGATTACGGGTTCTAGGTTAGCTTAGTGGATGAATATAGGCATTAGTATGTCATTTTGGTAGCTACATTACATGAAATTTGTTGAACTCTTCAAGAAACATGCCACGCACACCATATGTTTGGTCATTGGGGAAAAGTCAATATACTTCTAATGCCGACATAAAAGTAGGTTGACATAAAACTTCTCATGCACATAAAAATAGGTTGACATATGTAGTTCAATTACTGCGGAAAAATCAATATACTTCTAATGTCGAATCAAGAACAACCTAGAAGAATCCCCACAAAAAATCCAATCGAAGATCACAGTTATGCTCAGTCCCCACAGTGGGTACCATATGGTACCCACTGTCTGACGTGGCAGCCACCTGGCGGGTGCCACGTAGGCTACTGCATGCAGTTGGACAGGAGGGTTAATTTGAACAATGGCCCATAGTTGATGGGCCTTTACGCAAAAAAAAAATTAAACATGCTGCAATTCACAGATCTGGTTCCCACCCCCGCATTTCACTCGACGTCATCCAAACCTCTTCCAACCAAAAACCCTACCTCCAAACCAAAATCACAAATTAAGCTCTCAAATTCAAAAATCTTCACCAAAATTTGAATACCCTCTATTCAACACCCCAAAAAATGACTTGAGAACTCTATTGTCGGACCAATTTCAAAGAAGGAAAACTATAAATCAATTTTCGGACCAAATTCGAAGAAGGAGAACTATAAATCAAGCGACGATAATTGTCGGACCAAATTCGAATAAGGAGAACTATAAATCAAGTGACGATGTCGATAAAATCTGGAGCATATCCACCCACCGGAACTTCAATTCACGGCATCAATACTGTTGCCGCCGACCAAGGTGCACAGTTGATTAAGATTTAGTGCGGCCACCGGAGCTAAACTGTAATTTGTTTTTCCTCTTATCACATCGAAGCTAACTTAATACAAAATGGGGAGTTTATTATTAAGAACTTCAAATGTTTAATTAATTCTTCATGTTGGCCTTTAGGTTGCTACTGCAGATAAATAACAAATTTTTTATCTCAACTAGGCAATGTGCTAGTATGAAAAATAGAACTTGCAAAGAGCTTATTAGACAAACTTGATTAGTTTTAAGTACTACGAGTGCGTATATTATTGCATATTTTATTAATTTATAAACAAATGTACCTAAGTATGTTGAATTACTATCTAATTACATAAGATATGCCTTGCATTCAGATGAGAACATCGCATTGGACAATCCATCTATCTTACTTCTTGTGTGTTGTAAGTTGTGATTGGTTTACTCCCATTTCTTTTATTGTGTTGCTTATTATGTGCTACTGCGTTTTTGTTCTTTTTTTGTAATTAATTATTATTATTATTATTTTAATTTCATTGTAGATGATCTTATGGGTGTGAATTGTTTACTCCTAGGTATGCAAGTTACTATGAACCCCAATGTCGTCGTGCCCCACGTCTCAGGTGTAGAAGTTCCAAGAGTTGGCATGATATTCGAGACAGAGGACGAAGCATACTTATTCTACAATAAATATGCAAAGGCGGCTTGCTTTAGCATACGTAAGGACAATTGTCTAAGAAACAAAGCCGGCGAGTATCGGCTTAGAATATTCACATGCTCGAGGGAGGGGGTGACTAATGAGTCATACCAAGAAAAGAGAAAATATAGTCAACCACGAACCGGTTAAAGAAATCGAGGGCATACACGTTGTAAATGTGAAGCTAGTATGAATGTGAAAAAGAATGGGGAAGGGGTGGGTGGATTGTTAGCAAGTTTGAGGAAAAGCATTCGCATCCTCTAGAAAGCCCTGGAAAAGTGCAATTCATGGCTTCACATAGGGTGATGCCAAAATCCAAGAAGAAACTTGTTGATCAATTATCAAAAGCAAATGTTCCTATTGTTCAACAGTTTCATTATTTTGAGTCAAAGTCGGGTGGTCCATCATCTGTGGGTTTTCGTGAGAGGGACTTAAGAAACTACAAACGTGACCTATGTCAAGCGATTTTGGGGTGCGATGCGGAGTCTCTTATCTACTTCTTCGAGAGGGAGAAGAGTCGTAATCCCCGATTCTTACTATGTTTATGATACAGAGACCATTGAATTTGAAGGTGGAAAGCAAGAACAAGTGTTTACAAGATGTTTTTGGGCAGATTGTGTTTCACGCAATGCGTATGGCCATTTCAGAGATGCAATTGTGTTTGACACTACGTACAACACAAATGCATACTGTATGGTTCTTACTACTTTTGTGGGTGTGAATAGTCATCGACAGACAGTTCTGTTTGGATCCGGTTTGCTAAGCGATGAGACTGCAGGATTATTTAGGTGGTTGTTCTCAGTTCCTTCGTTGCATGCCAGACCGAGGTGTTCCACCAAGAATTATTATAACATATCAGGATCGGGCAATTGGAATTGCAGTGCGTGAGCTATTACCTAATACTATGCATCGTCTTTGTGTCTGTGGCATATCCAGAATAAGTTTTCTGAAAAATTGGGTATAGCTCTGTACAGCGAGCATAAGACTAATCTTTACAGCACCATCCATGACTCAGAGACAACAGAGGAGTTTGAACGCCGTTGGGGTCAAATGATGAGTACAACACAGTTGGGACCAAATGAATGGATGCGAAACATGTATGAGATACGGGACAAGTGGGTTCTAGCCTACGTGAGGCATATTTTCTCTGAGGGAATTTCGAGTAGCTAGAGAATTGAAGCAAATCATGCGTTCTTCAAAAGGTTCATACTCAACAAAAACTCACTTGGAGACTTCATTATAAGTTATTGGCAAAGCAATCGACCATTAAAGGAACGAGGAAAAGCAAGCTAATTACATTGATCGTTCTCAAGTCCCACGTTCTGCAACATCATCCCCCATGGAGAATCAAATGGCTCTGATATACACGAAGACGATGTTCTTGCTTTTCCAAAAAGAATTACACCAAAGTTTATGGTACAAGTCGAAGATGATATCGGTCATAGATGATGGCAATGTGTATGAGGTTCGTAGGACTTATGAGGACGGTATATCTGAGCGTGTATCTGATGAGGCTCGTATTCTTACTTGGAGGGCTGGTATGTATTTTTTCAAGTAATGATTGTCTATTTGTTTTATTATTGTTGGCGTTACAATTTTTTAATGACTTGTTAATTTTATTGGAATTGTTGGAAACCTTAATTTTTCTATTTCTTTGTTTATGTTGTGTATAGGTTCGGATTTCGAGACATGTAGCTGCAAGCTTTTTGAATTCTATAGATATCCATGCCGACATATTTTTAGACTGCTGCTTACGAATGAAACCATTTACTTACCTGATCAATACATTTTGCTGCGGTGGACTAAGAAAGCGAGAGAAAATTCTATTTTTCAGCAATCTAGGGAGATTAGTTCGGAGCAAATAGTAGCTATGAGGCGTAGCACCTTAGCTGGTGTTGCCATAGATTTGGTTGATCATGCCTCTTTCAGAGAGGACGTTAGTAATTTTGCCTTGTCGGAGATGCTCATTTTAGGGAGAAAAATTAGAGATCTTATCGATACAGGGCCGGTTGTCACCCCCACCCCGACGATTAGGAGCAGTGCAGAGCCATTGAATGTGGCAGATCCACCTATTGTCCGAACCAAAGGCAGTTCCAAACAATTAAAGTCATTGAAGCAAAAGGGAATGGAGAAGAGACAAAGGTCTTGGTTTCATTGCCATGCACCGGGCCAGAGGCGGACCCAAGGGGGGTCCTGAGGGGTCACGTGACCCCTCAACTTTCAATCCAATTTTTTTTTTTTTTTTTTTGAGTACAAAACAAAAAAAAAAAAAATCTGATTAAAAAAAAAATCACAAGGCACCAAATATATTAATTCGAGTCCATGTAATTATTTACAAAGAATCATTATCATTTCCTCTTGTTTAGCAATGACAAATGTGACTTAAAAGAGTTTGTGTAGTCCATTTAATTTAGGGTATGTTCTTTCTAACTTAAATTTGGTGTAGATTAAAGTTTGACTAAATGTGTAGTTGAGAATTAGAGATGAAGTATTAAAAAAAATAAAGTAATTATTAAATCAATGAATGAATGGTTGAAAATGATGAGAGAGAAAAAATAAGTTTGAGTTGGCGAAATTTAAGGTGGAAAGAACATACCCTTAGTCTATTTGCTTATTTTTACTCTAAAAATCTCTAAAAATCTATAACTTCACTTTGAATTTTTAAAATTATTTGTGCCAATTTTCTATTAATCTATAATTAGAATATGTTTGGTAAAGATTTTTAAGAAAATGAATGTCAAATGAGCTCTTCAAGTATATAATATTCAATCAAAGTTATTAATAGTAATCTTGTATCATACATCACTTATCATTATTATTAAAAAAGTCTTATAGTTCACTATTTAAATTAAAGATTAACTCAAATACATGTTAAATTTCTTACTTTTAGTAATATTTTTATCGGCCCGGCCCTCTAAAAAAATTTTCCATGCGGGAGCTAATATTTGTGCCCCCTCAACTTGTAATCTCTGGATCCGCCACTGCACCGGGCCACACTATAAGGAAATGTCCGCAATTGCTGTCTAGGTAATTGTTATTTTTTCCTATCAAAATGAATTTTGTTATGACAATATATATATATATATATATATATATATGAAATCTTATTACTGGTGGTAGGAAATTGAGTTAAATAATCTAAAACATAAAGCTTGTGTGGTCATGTTATGAAATTATATGTTCCATTTGAAGTGATTTCTTATACTTCTTATGGAAGCTAGAATTAGGAAATTATATGTACAGTTATATTTTCTTTCATATGCAGTTCCCAGTTAATGAACGAAGATGACAATGACGAGGATGACAACGACGACGATGTTTATCGCCCCGACTTGTCAAACCTGGATGGCGGGGTCGGCAGTCTTCATGATAATTTCTACTCTGATTGCGGAATAGATGACAATACAGTGCTTCTAGAAGAATTTAATAGTTTCAATGACACATAGAGACCTAGTTTATCATGTATTTTACCTGTGGTAGGATTGTGATGTGGGCATGTAGTAGGAGTAGTGCTTCATTTTGATGCGTGTGGATTGTGGATTTATTTTGATGCTTGTTTATAGTAGGTGGTGTCATTTATTTTGAGGATTGTCGATTTAACTCTCAAATGTTGATCATGGAGGACGATGTCATGTCTTTGGATCTTTTTTTTTTATGGCTTCAAAGTCATGAGTATTGTCATATGTTGAAGAGATAGAATGAAGACTTCTTTTGGCTATTGTTTCCTGCCATTTTTGTTGAAGACAATGAATTACTGTATATAGCAATCTAGTAGGATGGTTTCTTTGAGGAGGACTAGGAATTATTATACAAGTAATTTGTTACTTTTGTTTGGTTTCTCAATCACTGTGAAGTTGAGGTATTTACATTTTGGTTTCTCAATTGTTCTCACGTCACAGAGCACTAACAACTAAAAATATTGGTTGTGACATTTGAATTGACAATTTATGGATTATTGATGATGAACAATGAAACTTCAAAATGCATGCCGTCTTCAGAGTACAAGATCGTTGAACTAAAGCAATGGTCATTCACAAAAAATTCTCCACAAATTATTATTCACTAATTCAAAAGTTTTGGACCGTCTTCGGTCCCTAAACCAACTAATACAACAACAGTTGCTTGCCATTGTTAATAAGCACTTGAAACATTTCATGCATGTGGAAGATGGTAGATAGCACTATAGTTCAATACAACAACCTACAAATTACAAAGATAACTTATAGCATCCCTCCAACACGACATTCAAAAAAATTCAACCCCACAAATATGAAAGAAAGAAACGACATAAACTAGACCAATCATATGGGTACATGCCAAATAGTTCTACATAAGTCATCCTTCATAAACATGACATTGAATTCTAGATAAACTACTAACTAATACAACATATCACTCATGGCCCATTACTTTCCCTTTTCCTTTGTGGAATGACATATTCATCCCCAAATCAATCTCAACATCTTCCTCGCCTGTAATAATAGCAAGGCTTTTGAACAAGGTCGATAATTTTCCATTAACCTGTCGACGATTAGGTATATTTGGCATAGCACGCTCAAATGTATTCTCCACACCATGCTAGGTGTATTCGACATAGCTCGACTAGTTTGACCGACATGAGACACGCGTGAACACCATGCGTGATCCCACTTGAAATACTTGCAACAGCTCTCCAACGTGCACTTGAAAAACAGTCTGTCGTAGCTCTCTAGCTGGCCATTCACGACTTGGAGATGTTTAACAAATCCCCTCTTACATAGCGGGCATCTCTTCTTGAATGGACAGCAATACAAAGTGTGGACAGGCTTCCTACAACTAAGACATATATCCTTGTTTGATGCCGACATTGTGTCTTTCTCTTCCTGCAATTCTATTTTCAAAAAACAAAGCACAATCTATTCATTGAAGCAAACTTAATGCACGACAGCATAGTCTAATATCTACTCTAACTTACAACTCATTCATAATGTGGTAATGTATCCTGTCAAACAATGGAAATCGATTCTGCGCATAGTGGATATGATATGTTTTGAAAGCAAAAAAAGTTTGCGGCACAAAGGTTGTTTGAATGGTAATATATCCTTTCAAACAAAAAAAAAAAATCTATTCTGGTAAATTTAAATTTTAATGAAAAATTTGAAGGTTGTTTTAGCACTTACTGATATTAAAAGTTAACTTAATGGAAAAAAATGAATTTCCTCAATTTCTCAATTCTTTGAAAACGATGTCTTCTCATGTCTTTTAAATCAATTTTCGACTAACCAATTTAATTGTAAACAATACATTTATGAACGCTACCAAACCCCCAAATCAAACTTTCAGTATTAAGAATACTAAAGGGTTTAGTGGAGCAATCTAAAAATCACAAAAAAAAAGAAAAATTCAATGCACAAACGCAATGCGCAGATGCTCAAAAGAAAATTCGAGGAAAATATAGAGCAAACAAGACACAGCGAAAACTCATACGAAATCCAGGCAACAGAGCAACATTGCTTCAATGAATAACAGACTATACAAGAAAAAGCATTTACGAACAATAGCGAGAGGAAATTCGTACTCAAACACAAACAAGACACTCCTGCATTTGTACCTTCTTCGAACGACAATATCCGTCTCCTTCTCCGGACTCAAGCTGCGACAGGAGCAACGACGCCTCCACTTTTCATTTGAATTAAAATTTAGGGTTCTTAAGGTGACTTCGAATTTGGTCCGACAATAGAGTTCTCAAGGCATTTTTTTGGGGTGTTGAATGGAGGGTATTCGAATTTTGGGGGAAGATTTTTGAATTTGAGAGCTTCAATTTGTGATTTTTTGATTTGGGAGTAGGGTTTTTGGTTGGAGGAGGTTTGGACGACGTCGAGTGAAATGAGGGGGTCGGAACCAGATCTGTGAATTGCAGTGTGTTTAAATTTTTAAATTTTTTTTTTTTTTTTTGCGTAAAGGCCCATCAACTATGGGCCATTGTTCAAATTAACCCTCCTGTCCAGCTGCATGCAGTAGCCTACATGGCACCCATGAGGTGGCTGCCACGTCAGACAGTGGGTACCATATGGTACCCACTGTGGGGATTTGAGCATGACTGTCGAAAATCAATCCAATTTCCCACAAAAAAATACCAAAAAGCACTCAAAAACTGAAATTACGAATATAACAATGCCAGAATCCTTCTTCTTCCCAATCACTCTCGAAATCCAAGTCATTCTCTTCCATTTCCATATTTTCATCATTTGAATCATCTTCACTGTAAACACCATAATGATCAGGATCTTTCCAATACCTTCAATAACTGGACGTTGAGTTAACCCTTCCTCTCAATAATGCATTAACAAAATGAACTCCAACATGATTTCTCCTTTCTGGGCATTTGATTACGATGGTGAAACTAGAATAGGTGTGAACAATGGGACAAGCTTTGGTGATGAAAAGTGGTCAAGAATTAATAAGTTAATTTGCAAAAAAGGTTAGGTTCGTCAATGAAACATTCATTTTCTATCTCTGAAGTCTTCCTTTGAAAATCGAAAATAGTGTTCGTAGACATTTTATCAAATTAATCGGACTAGATGAGAAGAGAGCTAGGAAGAGAGAAAAAGTAGATCTTGGGGTAAATTTGTAATAAAAGCTTTTAAATTCATGAGATGTGATTTAATGGCAAAAAGAGGGTAAGTCTTGTGATTTAGTGGGGAAAAAATTAGTGGAGTGAGTTAGTGGGCAAAAAGTGGTTGAGGTGTATCTAATACAAAAAAAAATGTTTTTTTCTAAAGATATAGACCATTATACTAAAAATCAATTAAGTAATTAAAGCAATTTGATGTCATCAATCTTGGTTCCCAATAATATATATCCTCAACTTACGTCATGATAATAACTTAAATGTTTTTACGTCATGATAATAACTTAAATGTTTTTGTTAAGATGGATACTATAAGCAGCAAAAATTGATTAATTAATTAATTACACCAAAAAAGTGAGTCGAATAATTAATTAATTAGATGAAAAATTTCGTGGCAAAATGAAATGGCTAATTATATATACATCACAATATTTCCTTAACACACTACATTATATTTACACCCATTCAAAATTTTACTTTTTATAAATGCACCCTTTCCACTGGACAAATATAACCTAGTGTATACCCCAATTCATTTTCCTTAAAAAATTAAATTTGCATACCCAAACACCAGAAAGGTTCAAGCACCATCGATGGTGCCGTAATTACGGCACCATCGATGTCATTTTGGGGGTCGATTAGACCTCCGTTTTGAAATTCGAGACCAGATCTAGAATCGACGACGAAGTCTGGGAATTTTCAATTTTTAAAGTGGCTCGTAGTCGCGTAGTGACCGCCGGTCAAAGTTTTGATTATATTTTTGGGCCCAAAATGTAATCAAAACTTTGACCGATAATCCAGCGACTCTGAGCCGCGAAAATTCAAGTTCTGGCACTCCCTCGTCATAATTCTAGATTCTGTCTCGGATGTCATTTTGGGGGTCGAATCGACCCCCAAAATGACATCGATGGTGCCGTAATTACGGCACCATCGATGGTGCTTGAACCTTTCTGACCCAAACACTCCAACTGAACTACTAAATACCCTTTTTAGGTTAAAAAAACCATAAATTGATTATCGATTTCATCTAAGAGAAAAAGAAAAGGTCGATAGAAGGAGTGTCTGAACATCTGTAGTATCCAACCATTACGAGTAATAATTCTTATATTAAAATTAAAATAAATTAGAGAAAAAATGTACAAATAATTTGCTTAAAAAAGAATATAAAATTACATGCTTCTTTTGAATTTTCAAACAATCCACTATGCATTGACATAATGAAAGGTGAACTTCGAATTTCATGTACCACTTCAAATCTCAATCTGTCTGCTACGTCAAAGTTCAACCCATCCATCGGCGAAACAATGCAACCTTCACTTGATTTCATGATGCAATACATTTGTAATTTCTCGAACAAATTAAAAGGGTTGTAGGATTGAATTTTTTATGGATTTTTATGTAAAAGAGGAAAGAGAATGAATGGAGTTGCATGATGGAGATTTGTATGGTATATGTAAGTCCGACGAGACATGTGAATGTAATTGATTTAAGGTAAAGAAAGAATGGATAAAAATTAATAAAAAGGTTGTAAAAATGCCACGCTGTCACATGCTAAGTCGATGTCGATTACCAATTTTGAATAAGGGTTTAAGGTTTATTGTTTTGTATATATAAAATATTAATTTTTGGGTATGATTTATTGTAATATATATAAAAAAATTATTAATAAATGCTTTGTTTATTGTGGTGTATGCAAATAAAAAGATACTAAGAAAAGGTTGTTAGCCAATTTTAAATATGTATATGTTAGTATATAATTAAAGAACTAAAAATTGTGGTGTATCAAAAATCTTTTGTGCTGTATATATAATTACCCAAATTAAATTATATAAATCCTATCTTAAATCTTAAACTGAATCTAATTACAAAATGAATCAATTCGAATCAGGATTATTTTAGATTTTAGATAATCATTCTAGAGAGATCAAAATCTAATAATTATAATGAATAATTATGTGTATCAAATATTGAAAAAATGTGTTTTTGTCAAAGACATAGACTATTATACTAAGGGTGTGTTTGATTGCAAACCCGGAAAATTGTTTGAAGGAAAACGTTTTCCGGGTAAATGAATTCCGGGAAAAAGTTTTCCAAGGAAAATAGTAGTTGTAAGTGTTTGATTGGATTAATTTGAAAGTTGGAAAATGATATTATTTTCTTTATTTTTGTGCTTTTTTAATTAAAATTTGATCATTTTCCTTATTTTTATGGTTAAAGTAAATTGTCCATTAAAAAGATAAAAGAAAAATATGGCCAAACTTTTCCTAGAAAACAAAAACCACCTCCCCCCAAGGAAAACGTTTTCCTTCAAAACAAGGAAAAGAACGGAAATCAAGAAAAAGTTGGAAAACCTTTTCCATGAAAAAAAAAGTGCAATCAAACAGCCACGGATGGAAAAAAAAGTTGGAAAATGAGTTTTCCTGGAAAAAAAATATGAATCAAACACACCCTAATAATTAATTAATTATACAAAAAAGTGTATTTTTGGATAAAGATATAGACTATTATATGAAAAATAATTAATTAATCAATTATATAAAAAAAAGTGGGCAGAATAATAATCTATTGAATAATATTAAAAATTAAATTTAATTATATAATGACTCAAGTTGAGTCAGGATTCTTTTAGATTTTCGATAATCATTTTAGGGAGATCAAAATCTAATAATTACAATGAATATTTACATCTATGTAATAAAAAAAAGTGTGTCTAATAAAAGCAGTTAAAAAAATGGCAAAAGACGGAGATCTTAGGCTGGAAAATTGGGGAAATGACTTTTGTTTTAATACATATATATATATATATATATATATATATATATATATGTGTGTGTGTGGGGGTGGGGGCGCCGACTTAGCGTGGTGCCACGCTGGCAGCAGTTTCTGTGGTGGGTGGTTATTATTATTTAATTAGGATAATTTTTTTTTTTCAAATTTCAATTGGTGGTTATCATTATTATTTCAAATAAGATAATTAATATCTTGTATACTATATTAATAAAATTAAGTGTGGACCTGCCAAAATTTTTATTTTTGAATTTACACATATTAAACAAGATATTAGTACGTGATTGGGTATAAGTGAAATTATTTTTTATTGATTTGTATGCACACTAAATATAATTTTATTAATTAATTGAACTTTCCATTAGTTGAAAGAAACTATTCTTTGATGGGTTCCCATTCGAATAATTATTTTGTTATTTTGTTAATTATTATGTCCAGAGGAGCAAGTAGGGGTGGCAAACGAGCCGAGCCGAGCGGCTCGGCTCGTCCAAGGTGATGTTCGAGTTCGGCTCAGATATCGAGCTCTGGGCTCGTTTATGAACGAGCCGAGCCTGATCGGCTCAAGCTTCCTTTTCAAGTGGCTGGGTTTGGCTCGAGCTCGTAGCTCACGAGCCGAACGAGCCGAAAGCGGCTTTGCTCATGACTCCTCTTTTTTTTTTTTTTTTTTTTTTTTTTTGAATTCCAGATCATACTTTCCTTTGAATAAAGTAGACTTTAATTAATTAAAAGTTAAAATTGAAAAGAGTCGAAGAAATGAAGATCGTTTTCAATAAAAATAAAATTTAAAATTGCAATACATTAAAATTTAAACCTCCTCCTTTTATCCGGCTTGGGACACTACGAATATTATGTAGGCGAGTTAAAATTATACACAACAAATAAATCGCGTGTATAATTTTTAAACAAATGAAAAATCGAAAATATAGAAAAAAAATACTTAAAGATTAAATAATAAAGACAATAAAATAATAAATAAACTTACTTACCTAATAATATGTTAATTCTCAAAATGCCTCTGGCCATAAGTCGATCTATTCCGCTTTGTAGTCGTGGTGTCTTGCATCTTCCCAATCTTTTAAACACATTAAACTCTCCAATATGTCTTCTTTAAGTCTTGATCTCAAATCATTTAAAACTCTACCACCAGCACTAAAAAGCCGCTTCTCGATGCTACAATGATCTAGGAGCGATAGTAGATCTCGTGCTATCATAGAAACAACCTGGTATTGACGCTGCTGTTTCTCCAATACTTAAGAACATCAAAATTAGTTCTTTCTTCCTCATCTATGATACTAAGATAATCTTGTGTGAAATAAATTCCTTTCAGATGGTATTTCACTTGAACCATGGCGATAGATTGAAGAAGAGCTAGAACTACTACTAAAGTCGGCGATATCCTTAACATTCATAAGGACTGACATAAAATTTTTGGGTCTTGTGTTTGGACGAGATACTGCAAGGCTGGGTGTTCAGTATTTTACCTCGATTTTAAAGCATTGAGCTCATACATCTTACAAAGACAATCTTCTAACGACGCATATGAAAGAGGCCGCCTAAAAGTTAATCTTTCTCGATATCTCCTATCACAAATTTTGTTCAGCTATATTCACTCTAGGATCCATTATCATTAAGTAAAGGAAACAACATAGGTAAATTTTCCCAATATTTTCTAAACTTTTCTTCCATTACTATAATCATATCGGAGAAAATAATGGATACTTAATTGTATGTACTGAAAATTTTCGGCAATGAAATAAAAATGCTCCAACACTTTTGGACTAGTTGGATAATAAACACTGACAACTCATTTGTAGCATCATAAAATACTTTTAAAAATTTTTAATTTCAAAAACAATATTCCAATCTTCGACTTTCACATCAAATTGTGCGCCATGTGTGTGTCGACCATTGTAGAATCCGGATATTAAAGTTGAATAACCTTCACAAGCTTCAAGCATTAAATAAGTTGAGTTCCATCTATGTCCTACGTCTGTTACAAATGATCTTGGAGGCATTCCAAGTTCACCACATTGTGCATCAAAGCTTGTTTTCTCGCAGTGATATCATAATGAAATTGCAAGCATACCTAATTTTCAATTCATTTTCTATAAACTTCATTCCATCTTGAACTATCAAATTAAATATGTGGCACACACTTTGCGAATATGAAACAAAATTCCATCAAATTCAAAGGCTTTAATTTAGTCACACTTCAATTGATCAATTACTACTCCATTAATCAAGCATTATCAAGTGTAAAACTACTTAACTCGACTTTCTACAACTAAATTCCTTATAATTTCAAGTAACACATTGGCAATATTTGTTTGCATTATGAGGGTAATCAATAACTTTAAAAGCCATAATTCTTTTGTGCATTAGCCATTGATTGTCTATGTAAGTGTATGGGTGATATATAACCTTTATGATTAATGCCACCCATAAATCAAGTAAATGATAAACTACCATTAAATTTAACTATAGCTTCTATAAATATTTGTTTTCTATAATTATAATGAACAATACAATCAGCACGTAAAGTATTTCTAGAAATAGGTTTGTACCTTGGTTGGAGATATTTCAATAAATTTAAGTGAAATATGGGCTTTCTACGATTGAAAGTGGAAACTCACTACTTGCCCACTTAACATAACCATCCCTTCTCGTGCATTAGGTCTTGTGAGTAGACCCAATTATTTAGATTGGAAGAGCCACTAGAAGAACCGACGGCTTTCCAGGTGAGCCGAATTGTAGTTGCGCTGATTTGTAGCTAGGGCGCCTTCCGGTTTACAATTCTTAAAGTGTCTATTGAGATGTGTAGTACCAATACCCGTGTGCCAGCGAAAAAAGGCAACAATTTTGCATTGAGCTTTTTTTATCGGCTTTCCTTGGTCGCCTTTTCTTTTGTTTCACCAAATCAAAATAGTTCAACACTGCTCCTTTTCTTCCTACTCGAGCGTTTTTCGAGCCGACCGTTGTGCTAGCGGTTGTAGCATCACCATCTTGATCAATATCATCAAGATTAACTTCGCTTTCAAGCTCCTCCAAATTATTGGAAATTGGAATATCATCAAAATTTCTATTACCAACAAAGTGGCTAGAAGTTGAAGATTGTGAATATGCCATTATAGGATTTCTGTAAGAAAATGAATATATAAAAATTTAAATAGGATATAAATGGATAATTGTAGGAGGGAGAGTCGGAGAGATGTATATATATTGATAATTGATATTTAAAATAAGAAATAGCATTTGAGACTTGAGAGTAGAGAATTTAGAGTAATTGAATGAGAAAATAATGAATGAAGAAGATATATTTATAGGTTAAGAAAAAAATAAAAAATAAAAAAATAAAATTGGTGACAACGGTCACAATTGTGACCCATAGTCACCATGTGACCGTTGTCAAAGCGGTCAAAATGTGACCGCTTGATTAACGGTCAAGATTTGAACCTCAGCGGTTCAATTCCAGCGAGTTCAAATTGTAGCTAATGGGCGGCTGTGGTGGCCCATTAGGAAGCTTCGTGGACATTTGTCCACGGTCGGTGTCATGGGCACTCAGCGAATGCCCATTATCGGCTTCGTGGGCTCGTCTCACGAGCGGCTACCAATTTGGGACGAGCCCACGAGCCGTCATGATCTGGGCCGCTCGTTGGACTTGTTCACGAGCGGCCTGACTTCGGCGAACCGGACACGAACTGTCCATTTTCAGATTTTTCGGTTCGGTCCAAGTCCAAGCTCGAATTTTTACGAGCCGAACCCGAGTTTCGACGAGCCGAACCCGAGCCGAACACACGAGCTCACGAACTATCCAACTCGTTTGCCACCCCTAGGAGCAAGCGAATGCCATGGAATATTTGACCAATTTTGGTTTCAAATGTGAATTTACAAATCTAATCCCTCAACTTCTTTTTTAGTTTAAGTTAGTCCATGTACTTTATTTAAATCACAAGTCGGCAAATTTTTAATTTCTATGATTTAACCCATAAACTATATTTTCAAATTAGGACACCCAATTTATTTATTTTATTTAAATAAGCTCCTTAAGTTTATTTAATTCTAAGTTCTTAACTTTCAATTTTTACAATTTGACATCTAAACTTTTATTTCAATTTAAATCCTTCAATTCTCCATCTTTATTTAAGTTAATCCCAAACTTTAACTGCATCTAAGCCCTACATATTTTAAAAATCTTATAATTTAGTCCGAAATACTTTTAATTTAATTTTATTGCATATTCGGTCCTCAAATTATTCAATTCTTTTAAATCAACCCAAAACTTTTATAATATTTCAATTTTGGTCCATAAGTTCAATATCACCTATAAATACTTAATATTTAAGAGTATTAATATAAATTAAATTCTTTATTGACTAGACAAGGCGTACGGGTAGGTGGAGGATTGATTCTCACCGCTTAGTAAGCTCAATACTCAGGTAAAGGTTACATGTAGACTCATTTTCTAAAAATTGCTTTTCAAATGTGCACACTTACAATTAATATGGTTATAAATACTTGCATATAAATGTTATATGATGATAGGCTTTAAGCCTACTTATAGCGTGCTTCCTCGGTACTATGATGATAGGCTTCAAGCCTACTTACGACGTGTTTATTAGTACTATGATGATATGCTTTTAGCCTAATAAATAATAATGACGTGCTTTTAAATACTATGATGATGTGCACGATTAAGGGGAATGATGAACGAACCTGTATTATATACTTGTTCGTATTTTTATGATGAATGATAATTATGTGCATTTAAGTTGTAACATATATTGATTGTTGTGGGAGGTCTACTGAATATTTAAAATACTCACGTTTTCTCTATCCAATGAACAAATTGCATATTAAAGAGTTGGAGGCATGGCGAGACATGGAAGCTCCTTAAGGTTCTTTAAATAAAGTAGTTTTATTTTCGTTGTTGTTCTGAATACTTTTAAACTGTTGAAGTATTATTTCTAATATTTGGAACTGCTTAGCACTTATTTATGAATGTTTTGAGTTACTAGAGATTGATCGTATGTAAGATACTCTAAATGTGTTTGTTATTTTAAATGAATTTTGGTATCTTAATTATTTGTTATTTTTCTGTATTTATTAATATTATTATTATTATTATAAAAAAATTTTACGAAATATCTTAAAGAAAGAACTAACATTTCGGGTTCTTCGGATTCGGGGCGTCACAATCAATAGCAAGAACTAGGGTTTTATTTGCGTGAAAGTTAACAAAAAAAAGATTTAGCAAGAAGAAAAAAAATTTGTGGACATGAATAAAGTACCCTTGAACCTATGCATTTTCTCTCTCCACTCCATTTTGTTCTTTCTTTTTTCGGTCATCTTCTCTAGTGAAATGGCGAATCCCAATCATCTTTTCCGGTGAACTCCAGTCATCTTCTCCCAAACTCCGATCATCTTATCCGGTCAAACTTTCAATTTCCAATCATCCATGCCATTTCTAGTAGGCCAAAATCTCCATTTCCTGCCAAAACTCCACTCATTTTCTCCATGGATTTAATTTTTTGGGTAAAAATTTATCCTTCCGGCGAACCATGGTTCTCCATCTTTGTCGAAGATCTAGATTGAGCCAAATCTTCCGCGAAGATAGAGAACCATAACTAGTTCTCTCCATGGAGAGAACCAGACTTCCTTCTCCAGTTCGAAATGGCTCTCCATCGAACTGGTTCTCCATGGATAGAGAACCAGATCTCATTTGGTTTTCCATGGTACTAAAACCATAGTAGCGTGGAGGGGTGTCAAGGGATAGGGTTGGTGGATTGGGGTTTGGGGTAATTTTGAGATGTGATTTAAAAAGTTACAATTCTTGCAAATACAAGTTTAGGTTAACTTTTTTTGTATTTTACAAATTATTGGTTGACGTTTTTACTATTTTTTATTATTATTTTATAGTTTCATGTCATTATTTCAATTTTCTTTTGTAAGTATTGAATTATAAAATTTAGAGTCAAAGA
Organism: Jasminum sambac; assembly: GCA_018223645.1. Classification (NCBI taxonomy): domain Eukaryota; kingdom Viridiplantae; phylum Streptophyta; class Magnoliopsida; order Lamiales; family Oleaceae; genus Jasminum; species Jasminum sambac. The sequence goes on from CP073640.1 coordinate 38,554,611, forward strand.
CAAATTTAGCAAAAAAGAAAATCAAAAACCCGTTAATATCAAGTTAATTTTTCTGAAGACAAATTTAGCATTTGTGTCATGTATTGTGCCAAAAATGCCCTTCATATTGGCGGATGAAGCTTAACCAAGCTACTTTTCATTTCATACAATTATGTAGGCATCCATCGCTGTCAACCTTGTCAACTCTCATGTTATGGCAAAGGTATCGATTACATTATATTATTTGTGCCCTATGTATTTTGTCAATGGAGTAGATCTTGAGTTGGAGCAACCATTGGAGAAGACACATCAATCACCGGAAAATATAAACAGTCACCAATTCTATATTCTATAATATAGAATCAGACATGTTCTACAATTTCAATCAAACATTTCGATGACCACCACACTATCAAGCTCTCCAATGACTGTAATAAATATACCAACAAAAGATGAGGAATCAAATTCATAAAAACAATCAAGATGCATCCCCAAATTGAATTTTGAATTTTCAAAATCAAATATGAGCTTCAAATTCCTTGAACAAAAGAAAAAAAATACATAAATTATTTGTTCATGTTGAAAGTTGGAGCCGATCATGCTTGTGTTCGTCTTTAAATGTTCACATTTCGATTGGAGTCAGAAAAGCTTGTTTTGACTGGAGAAGATTGTTGCACGAGATGACCCAAATAGTGCCCCAAAGGAGATGACCCAAACAGTGCCCTAAAGCTTTTGAAAATGATGGCTAGTATTGTTTGACAAGGAAGTCAGTCAACTAGCATTAGGGGTGTTTCTATCCAATCAAATTGAAAATGTTGCTTGCATTGTCTTTTAGAAAAGTATATGTTGAATTTAGCTTTATATTTAAAATGGTTGACATATTTGGTATTTTTTTCTAAAATTTATTATTAATGTATTTATTGTTCTTTAAAGAAAGTTTCCACTCATAATATAGTATTGACATATGTTACAACAATACAACTAACTCTACGACAAATATTATTTTTAAAAAAGTATTTTAAAATTTGCAATATCATATTGAGTATAATATTTATATTATATTATATTATATTATATATTGCTAATAATTCATCCTCTAATTGTTCCAACTATATATTTGATTGTCCCTGTCGATCGTGCGGAGTAATACTAGTGAATCTATCAGAAATGATCTCCTTATGTGGGCAGGAGATCATGCCTACACATGCAAATTTGGGGAGAAAAAAATGTTCGAGGCTACATGAGCCTCCCGCCATCAGGGGGGCTGTTATATACTATTCATCTTACTTAACGTAGATTTAAAAAAAAAAATAATTTTTTTTAAAAAAAATTCTTTTTGCACGATGTGGCGTCCCCACGGCCGCCACGTCGCGCAATTGGCAGATCACCTACCCACGCAGTGGGCTGGTGATCATTTACCATGAATCTATATAAGATTGAGATAGCAAAAAATATTATTTTAGAAAGATTATATTAATTTATCGAGTATTAATTAGTTTAGATAGATTTTTCTCTAATCCATCGTTTTCAATATATCAGTCAGAACAAGACGGCATACCAATGCAAATTACTACAACGTCCTCATGACATCTCTCGTTGAATTTCTTCAATTACCCACGTGACTGAAATACTCGATTCCATTATTTATCCCATTTCAGATTCTTCGCAGAAACTCGTATCTTCCGCCAAATGCGAATGCTTTGAACCATACGGAGAATTTCAACTATGTATAATTCTATATATATAAAACTTTTCACCAGTGTCTAATGTTTCAATCTCATAATTCATAATTGTGTACTTACCTCTGTCGATCTTGACCAAAAAACAGTGTTAAAAAGTTTCGTTTTAAGGATATAATGGCGTGGGAAAGTGGCGATTATAAAGCTGACCTTGAGTTTCTTGAATCAATACAGAGCCACTTGCTTGAAGACTCTCAAACTCCGATAAGATCCTCCGTCGAAAATCACACAGATGACATGTTTCTTAACGAAATTGCCAAGGATGCTGCTGCAAATGTAGGGCATCTGTCGTTTACTTCCGCCACTTCTCCGGCACCGATGCCGCCAGTAGGAAGGAGGGGAGAGATGGTGGAGCAGCCAATGGAGGCACCTAAGGTGAAGAACTACAGAGGTGTTAGGCGGCGGCCGTGGGGAAAATTTGCTGCAGAGATAAGAGACCCGTCGAGAAATGGGTCCCGATTGTGGCTAGGGACATACGAGACAGCAGAGGATGCTGCGTTGGCCTATGACAGGGCAGCATATCGTATTCGTGGCTCACGCGCATTGCTGAATTTCCCTCATAGGATAAATTCCGGCGACCCAGAACCCATCCGGGTAATGTTGAAGAGGAGCGCTTGGAGGTCGCCTGACCGGAATTCATTACCTGGACCATCGGAAGATGGGCCACCTAAGAAGCAGAAGAATATGTAGCTGTTATTTAAGGCCTTGTTTGATTCACATTAAAAATTGAACTTTCGAATTGTGTGTAAATATTGTGGTCGAAAATGAAAAATGATGTATTAAAAAAATGTAAAATAATTGTGTGTGTAATTGAAAAGAAAAAAAGAAAAAGCGTTTTTGAAATTTTATATGAATCAAACAAGGCCTAAGTCTTGTTTGGCTCATTGCTTTCATTCTTGTTTGGCTCATTGCTTTCATTCAATCATTATCTTGTTCTTTAGGAGATAGATTTTATCCGTGTTTGGCGTGCTGATTGTTGGATATTATATCAATAGGAAAAAAGATACTTATGCAAAAAAATTGTATCAAAAAGAATCGGAATGTTTGATAGTGATTAACCACGATGTCTAAAAGAATATAGTCTTCGGTCACAAATGGTGTTACTGACTTGGACGAATCCATTTCTCTAGTCTAAGCTGCTTCAATGGAGGTCCAAGATCCGGTTTGCGCTTCTGAGGGCAACGCCATTTACCTCTGCTTTCAATATCATTAGGATAATGTTGAAAATTCGTCGTCTCACACAAAACCTTTCTTCTTACCTTAGAATCCACATTCGCATCCAATGAAAATGCTTCTCCACTTCTCAATGTCTCAGAATTAGTTCTCTTTGCTCTTTCAGTACTCATCACTCTATTCACTTCTCTTCGGTTCTTTCTTGTTGAAATGAAACCATTTTCGTCAAACTCGGTTCTCTCAATATTTTCTTGTTCATTCCGGTTCTCAGCCAGCTTGTTTGCGGATTTTTTTTCACCTGGGGTGCATTGAGGTTGCACACTTTCTTGTGTGCTAATATTGCTGCAATTCTTCCTCCCAATAAATTTGTGAGTGGATTTTTCATCTTGATTTTCTGCATTTATTTTCGCATTCGAACTTTGACAATCTGGCTTCCCACAATAATCTCCGTGGTCCTGCTGTCTCTGAGGTTGAGAGATTTCTTGATGTATTCTTTCAGAACTCGAGTCATTCAGTACAGATAAGGTTTGCTTCTCAGCAGCTTCATGGCCATCCTGCAAGTCTTATTGATCCCCATCACTAAATAACAATTGACAGCTTAAGAGAAACTGAAGCAACATAATATGTAATTGCACAAAGAGGAGAAATGGCAAAGAGTACCTTGCTGATAGGCTGATGATCAAGCTCTTCATCTTTAACTAAGCTGTTGCATTTAACTATACTTCTCTGGTTTAACAAGTCACTTAATTTTCTGGCTTCAACAGAATCCCTAGTTTTATCTATTTTGCTTTCGCGTATTTGAGCCACATATGCCTTTCCATCAGCTTCAGTTCCTCCGCAATCAGTAACCGTAAAATGAGTATCATTTGTAAGTGGGGTTTCGTACACATAGCTCAAGAACCAATTCTCAATGCCGGGTGGCTCTGTACAAACAAACAGACGAGCATATAAGCATTCTCAATGCACTGATGCCAATCTAATATGTTATTTTCGGTTTGTCAAGATAGTGGAGAGAATTAACTAGGAAATTCGGAGAGCGATTTTAAATAAAATCCTTAATCCACATTCAAGGTTCCAAATTCTTGTTTTTCATATTCCTTGCCTCTTTTTGGCTTATTTTGGGCACTTGAACAGATTGGAAATGTCGAGAAAAGGTTAGCATACCGGAAGAAAATGAGAGTTCTTCCTGAAGATCCCGAAACCTACAAACAGTCAAATATGAGATTGGGCAACTAAATAAAATTTCATTTCATTCAACCACAGCACACTAATGAAGTAAAAGTGATAAAAAGTTATTTTCACCTTTGCTGCAGACTTAAAATCACCATATCCACAGTAGTCATTTCCCTCAGTAAATCTGTATGAAGACCCCTTCTCACCAGCAATAAAATCAAGATTTCGCTTAACATTCAAACTATTATCACTCAAATTACTGTCGTTTGCATTTGCATTGCAATTTCCTCTGGATCCATCACAATCTTTGAAACCATCCAAAGTATTCAATTCCGGAGATTCATATGTGTAGCTTGAGAACCAATTTCGAATACCAGGTAGATCTAATCAGACACAAAAAAGGACAAAATGGGAGAAACATCTAAATTAATTCTGACTTTTTTTTTCTGAGATAACCAACATATTGGAATAAATTGAATACAAAAGATTCAGATCAAAACCGGGAGGAAGTGAAGCCGATTCTAGAGATTCCAAAACCTATAAATAAATAAAGGAAAAAGTTATAAAGATATGAATCTAACAGTGCTAGATGAATAATCTCGAATTTAAACTGAAAATTGGATAAAAATCACTTTTCAAAAAATTAGCTAAGAATGTCAATATACGTTTACCTCTGCTTCAGAATCTTCAGATCCATTAGATGCAGTGAGGAGAAGCAAAGATCCCTTATCTGCAACTTTAGCACATTTCCCATTTTCCCTCAATTTGTCTTCCTCCACTTTTGCAATACAATTTCTTCTGCAATCAGGACCACCGGTATCTTCAAACCCATCTTGGTTATTCAATTCGGGAGACTCGTAAACATAGCTTGAGAACCAGTTTCCAATATCTGGTGGCTCTATTAACCGGAAAATAACAAAAATAGAGGTGAATGAAACGGCTAAATCTATTCGAAACTTTATGCAAATCGCTGAATTACAAAGAGTTGATAATAAGAAATTAAGCACGAACCAGACGGCAGAGAAGAACCCAAAACCTGCGAACAAAAAGAAGATTTAGCTTGTTTAAGCAATTGGCAAAGAAGAAGCACTGTAACAGATACAATATGAAGGCGGATCAGAATTTGGACCTGAGAATTGTTGGGATTAAGTTCTCTTGGTGAATGTTTTGACATCTCTGTGTCTTGCCGTGCTACTGCTCCCTCTCCCACGCACGCTGTGTTGATATTTGTTGAGGTTGAGAGTTGACTATGCAAAGGCGCCATTAATTGTAATTGTAAATTGTAAACATTTCAAATTTCCCTGGTTCGTTTAGAGCCAAACCAAATTCCGGAATTTTCCTAGTAAATAATCATGCCCGCGCGTTGTAGAGACATGCCCCATTGAAAAACACAATTTTTTATTTTTTATAATAATAAAAAAGTTCACGTAAAATTAATAGCATTAAAGGATCCAATCAAGTGGCGAGGCAATAAAGCTGCTCACGTTCCGAGCCTCCGTCCCGGGTTCGAATCCTACCCCCTCCCCCGGTCAAAACAAAAAAAAAAAGGCAGTAAATAAAATAATATAATAATATAATTATTTTTTATTATAAAAAAGTCACAAATTTGAAAACACCTTTTTATGTACAATCGTAATTGTATTTATTATTAGGATCTTATTCTTGTCACATGCTCCTCCGTCTCAATTTGATAAGGCTTTTCCTTTTTAATTTATCCCAAATTATAATCTCTATTGAGAATCTACTTTATATTTGATTTGACCTAAATACTCCTAGTTATTAAGTAGGTGGATAGTGTGTTTATTTTTTAAAAAAATTAATTTATAGGAGGGCATTTTAAGAAAGTTTTAGAAAAATTTTACATTCTCAACAATAATAATTGCGTTTTCTTAATTTGTGTGAAACAAACAAGTCCATTAATTTTGGATGGAGGGAGTGTCATATTTTCAACCTACTAGTATTATGCGATGCGATGCATTGTGAAGATTATATTTGTTTAAGAAACGTTAAAACTACAAATTAAACAATGAAAATATATGAAAATATTTTGATACCCATGCATATTTTTGTAAAAGAAATCACATGTTGTTTATCATAAATATGAGTGATTTTTGTTGTAAACCATATGTGGTTTACTGTGCGGGTATAACCGGTAGATGTTCTAGAAAATGACTGTGAAAATGTATTAAAATGTGAATTAAATAAAAAATTTATTTTTTGATCATTGAACCCCAATACACATTACCTGTAAAAGCTATTTAAAACTATCATTTTAACATGGTAAAAATAAATAAAAAATATTTTTTATTTAATATTTTTAAATCAATAAAATAAATTTATTTAAACAAAAAATCTACCAAGGTAATGCTGTACCAAGTTGACATTAGAAACTTCTATTAATTATATATATATATATCAAAATTAAAATGTATATAAAAAGTTAATTTTATTTTTAAAATAATTCAAGTATCATTGTAATTTACAACTTTGAATTTATAATATCATATCATATTTTCATTAATACTTGTACATAGTTCATTTTAAATTATATTTATAATTATAAATTAAAATTTATATAAAAATAAGCGTATAAAAAATAAAATAAGGAAAAAACACTAAATAAAGAAAGTAAAATAAATTAAATAAGAAAAACAAAATAATAAATGTACATTTAATTTTTTCAAAATAACACTTTCTTTTTTAGTTTTAAATACATACGCAGTAACTTATCGCCAACATGAGTGCAGATCTTTTAGTTGACACTCTAATTTTTAATATAAAGATTATTATCATAAATTAATTAATATGATTAATAAATAATTAATTAATAACTAAAATTGTGATATAAGTGACCAAACATCGCAATTGATGTTTAGCCACGTTTGGTTTGAGCAAGCCGTGTGATGGTCGGCCACTTTTGGCCGACCATCATGGCGTGTGTTTGGCTAAGCGTGATTGAACATTTGCGATTGTGGTCACAACTTGAAATTGCGGTGTACTTAATTAGTGGGGATAATTTTGACATTTATTACGGTGATATTTTGACATGTGGATGTATTGAGTAAGTTATAGGGTGTGTTTGCATTTGCCTTTATGTATTTCTTTCTACAAAAGTACGTTTGTTCATCAATTTTTTTTCCTTTTTCTTTATTAATAGTATGATATGAAGTATGATTTCAACCATTGCAATTAGTATAGATAAACTAAATTTCAATCATTTTAACTTGTATATATAGATAAATTAAATAATTGTATATGAAATCTTATTAGTTAAGTGTTAAATCTCTAGAAGATTATAAATTATATATTCAAAACATACTTAAAACATTAAATCCGCATTAATTAAATTAATTATTTTTTAAATTACAAATCCATATTAAATTAATTATTCAAAGGCTAAGTCTGTTTTCCTTACATTCAAAGAAATACCAATGTTTAGGAAACCGGACCGGACCGGCCGGTTCGACCGGTTCAACCGCGAACCGGTCCGATTATTGTAAAAACCCGCTTTTAGAAAAATCGGTCAAAAGCGGTCAAAACCGGTTGAGCCAGAATGAAGGTGTTGAGCAGGCGGTTCAGCCGATTGAACAGGTTAAAGCGGTTTTCTAATTTTTTAAAATTATTTTTATAAATTTATTAGTTTTAATTTATTTTTTTATATTTTTTAATTAAAAACGGTTCGACCCCGGTTCGACCCGATTCGACCGTTTGACCCTTGAATCGTTGGCTTTTCAGGTTCACTGACCGGTTCGGTTTTCTGAACATTGAGAAATACGTATATATTTTTCTTGTTAATCAATAATCCGAGCTTTTAAAAAAATTAATTTTTTTAAGTAAAAAAAAAATTTAATATTGATGATAAGATTCTAATGTATTTCTTCAAACCCTTATATGTTATTATCCCTTGCCTTATATAATAAAAATCAGAGCTTTTAAAAAAATAACAAAACATTATTGCATTGCCTTTTTTTATAAATGTTTATTAAGGAAACACGTGTTTCCTTAATTATAAACGTGTTTCCTTTTTTTTTTTTTATAAATGTCTGTTTCCTTAATTGATTAATTATTAAATCTTATTATTAACAAAAAAAAAATTTCCTAGCGGGAAACTATGTGTAAAAATACACATTGGTGGATTAGCTTTTATATATTAGTATAGATGACGACTTGTATTTATAGTCTGTTAGTTAAATTAGAATATTCCTTATATAAATAAATACATAGTTTACGATTATATGATTTAAAAAATTAATTTTAATCTTAATGTATTATATATGAAAACTAATAAAAATATTTGAGTTGCTAATACATATGCGAAGAATTTACGGTTTTCAAAAAATTAGTATTCATTAGAATTCAAGTGCAAAATTTAAATTTAAATTTAAATTATAGTTTTAATAATAAAAAATTAGTAAATGATGTAAATTTATTAAAGGTGATATGAAAAATAAATTGAACTTAAATTATTATATAAGAATCATTTTGAAACCTACAATTATTTTGTCGACAAATATTGGCCTACAGATGTTACTTTATCCGTCCTAATTATTTGGTTCAGTTTATTTTTTGACACAGATTACAAATAGTATTGAGAAAGATATTATGCAAACAGACTTTCTAGAATACCCTTGTTTAATGTATTAGAAAATATAATATTTTATATTTTTAAGATTATATAGGGTTATAATTGTCAAGGAATATGAAAGTTGACCAAATAGATGGGACAACCCAAAAAAGAATAGTGGACCAAATATATGTCACGGAGTGTATAATAAAATTGAAAAATACATATATATTTTATCATTTTTATGACATAATAATTTTAATATTAAGTTTTAACAAAAAGCTACTAGTAATCAATTGTGAAATGATTTTCTCAAATAATCAATCTTTGAATTCAGTGTTTAAGTAAATATACTGTAAATCAATCCAATCAACTAATTCAATAAACCAACTTCAAATTTTCTCACTATATGCTTCTTGGATGGACTGTTCATTTTTTTTTTCTACTATTGTTGAATAAATCATCATTTTAACAATAACAAGGTCGCAAACGTGCAATGCACGTTGGTTCAAATTGGGTATATGTTAGCGTAGAGATATGTTTAAGCACACTTATTGACACGCTCAGTCCAAAATTATCTCTAATAATTTGACACGTGGCGTGCGCCGATAATGGAGGCCAGCCTAATACTGGACCCACTGCCAAGGCAAGCTAAACTTGATATGAAACTATAATTTTTCTGTACTAAGATGGGTTTATAATAATTATGAAAGTGCTTCCTGAATAAATTCGAATAACCAATCCGAAAATATTTAACATCATATGCAGAAATTATTGGAAAAAAAATTATAATTGAGAAAATGATGAGTAGTTCTAAAACCATTGATAAAAAAAATATAATAAATGAATGAAAACCTCAACCATATTTGGCATGTATATCAAAATATGACGATTGCTAAGTTAAAATATGAATCATCTGAATACTATGGTGGTCGGCTCAGAACTCCACAGGCGATCCAATAATGCTCAAACTCGATCCTTCCTATAAGAAAATGTTAGGGGAAATACGTGAGGTTTGTAACCCAGTGAGTGGATGAGTTTGAAAACACACACACACACACACACACACACATATATATATATATTTATATTTATAAAGTATTTCATATCATATAGTTTTGGAGAAAGTTTCTGAACTTGTTAAAGTGTAAGCATAATTGAAAAATACTACAAGAATTGCTAAGTAAGTTTCTAAGTGAAATATTGAAATAAAGCTGAATTACATCACTGAAACTAATGCTACAAGCTGGTACTTGAGACTTGAACAAAGTTCCGAAATTCTGAAAGTATTGGAAGTTAAGTTTAAAGTTAACACTGGGTAATTACAATTAATCTGAAAATACCATCAAAATTTCCAATGAGTAACGACACACATGTGCAGAGAAACTCGATGCACAAGACGAACTACTCAAGCTGAGCTAATAACTGAATAATTGGTCATACGTACGCAGAGCAAGCCCCAAAGGCTAAACACCACCATACACGACCCCAAGCCTATGTGTGTACGGTGATGGGTCCCCAAGACCTATATAAGCTGGTCATACACTGTGGAACGAATCACAACAGTGCAGAGTGGGTAAATCTAATAAGGCACTTTATGGTGGTTTTGAATGACTATTCACGTGATCTTAAAAAAAAACAAAACGCTACTTAATGAAATCCACGATCTTCAAAAATATTTATTTATAATAACATATCATAATAATTTGCAGAAAGGACATTGGAATTTAAAATATGATATCTTTGTAAAATATAGTTTTTCCACTCACAGAACTATAAACTGCTTCTAATTTGGTTGGTAAGCTTCCCCAATCGTCTCGTCACCACCTGAAATAACAATAGTATTCTAACCAAAACCTATACACATGAATTTTCAACCAATTGCCTACTCACATTCAATACCGAGCTTTAATTTTTCTAACATTCTCTAATTTCCCCATTCCATTACTCTATTCCTCTTCTTTAATTGATTTAACAATATTCTATACTATGGGAACCACCCAATTGAATCCCAAAATAAATCCCTAAATTTTCAGCATCTAGGTAATGTGAGTTTCAATCCACTTCATCACCCACTACTCAATTACCATCAATTCCACTTTAAAATAATTAATTAGGGCCAAATAACATTTTAATAACACCTAATTGACCCAAACCAATGATAAATTTCGAATCCCCAATGTCTATTGATAAAACCCTAAAATTACTTTCACTATTTACCTCGAATTCCATAAGATAAAATTGAAGAAATACACTTACCACGCAAAACCACGATGAATCCACGCTATCTCCTTCCTTTTTTACCTTTCTTTTTCCTTTTCTTTTTCTTTCTCCTCACGCGTGATCGACCCTGGTTTTTCGTTGTTGTTGAATCCCTCGCAATGCCTTTCGTTTCATATATATATATATATATATATATATATATATATATATATAATTGCAACCTAGATCCCTTTCCTTCAATTAAGAGATTTAAATTGGTCCTTTAACCGTTAATTGGGTCCATAGCCCACAAACTTCCCATTAAATTAATTAAATCCATAAACTTTTAATAGATCAAATTGAATCCCTTTAAGAATTTTATTTTGACCCAAAATTTACGGCTTTGACCAAGTAGTAGTTGAAATTTAAAAAAGCAAAAATTCGGGTCGTAAAACTTATAGTACTGATAGCAACAGGTTTAGATTTATACTTTTGCTTATATTATTGTGGGAAATTGGGTCTTTATGATATTGTATATTTGCATTTTTTTTGTCCCACCGATGCAAAGAATAATTATAGTGAAAATGAAAATTATAGTTCCAACAATCTCAGAAGACACAAAATTAAAAATTAAAAACCTAAAATAGGAATTAATTAATGAAGGCAACAAAAACGCAAAAGATCCACTGCATTGCATACGAGAATAGAAAAGGGAATAGATTACATTTGGTCAAGTCATTGAATATTTATTTTCTCAAATTAGCTATAGCGTAGTAGAGTTCTTGTAAATATCATTTTTGTAAGATATTCCAAACACTCGGAACTTATTAGCATAAAAAAATATAAGGAAGTTTGTATCATTGCTAATGTTCGGAGGTACATATCTTTCTCAAATCACAAAGGAGCTAATTAACCAAGATTCAAAAACAGAATAAACCTTTATTAGATAGATTAAGAATATGTACCTCATCATTTTCCTTATTAATTTGTATTAAAAAGATACACTCAATGATGAAGAACAAGACCATGTGGAAAGAAAATTTTATAGAGTGAAAACATACAGAGCAATAAAGCAAAATGACATTAAGAACTTATAAGCAATTCTAGACCAAGAACCCTACGAAAGATTTGGAGAAACATATGAAAATTAGATATATCCCTTCAATTAACTTGTTACAAATGGATGCACTGGCTCTTCTTTCTTGTTGTGCGATGCCTTGATTGGAAAAGCAACCTATGTATTTTAACCTACACAAACATGAAGAATCTATATATTAATAAAATGAGATCAGTTTCCCCCTCAATCTTATAATTTTTAAAATTAAAAAATACTATTTTATTTATATTTCCTACTCAAGCACAAATACTTAATTTTTAACCCATGCATAATCTCCCGTTATTATCACTCATGATCTTTTGATAAAATCACTCCTTATCCCTCCAATCCGGGTTATTATCATGTGTGATCTTTTTAAATCTCCCATCCATATCTCTCTCATTAAATCACGCAAAATCAAGGAAAAATTTATAACCAAACGGTTGGAAGTGGAGTGCTAATCTATATATCTATATCTATATATATTAATAAAATGAGATCATTTTCCCGCCAAAAGTTTTATTTTTATGAATTAAAAAAATAAAATTTAATTGTAAAAGGATAATCACAAATTTGCAACTCAATCTTTCCTTCCTCTTCTAGAATTCGAACTCTTATATATCTCCCATATAATATGAGGTCATTTTTCCGCGAAAGGTTTCATTTTCTGAATTCGAACTCTTATATATTTCCCCGTGCAACGCACGGGAGAAAATACTAGTTTATATTAAGACATAGAGCTTTCATAATAGTTTATTATGACTCTTCATCATGCTCTTGTTCTCTTCCCAAGGGAGAGGTTGGAGGAACAAAGCTTTCCTTCAATTTTATGGAGCCTAGGAAAAATTGAATTAAAAACTCAATCAAGCCCCTACAATCATGGACGTATACACTCACCAATTTCAATAAGATTTCATTCTCTTTTTCACTTTTCTTCCAATTTTGAGATGGATTAATTTTGAGATGGATTAATTATATCAGCAATAACTTTTATAATAATTTATAAAAAAAAAATTGATTTGAGTCCTTTTCTTCACCTTGTAAATGGATAGCATGCTTTTGGTCCCTTGCATTCCATGCACTACCTGTCTCAAAGGGTTTCCCTAATCAAGACGACTTATAAAATAATCATTAAAATGCATAATCACATATATACTTCACATAATTACAACAAAAGTTATGTCAATTCATTAAAAGTCCTTGTTTCTGGTTCTTTTGACAACATATAAATACACAAAAAAAAAACAACTTATATATATAGACACACATATATAACCAAGTAAAAAAAACCAACTCATTGTATTAGCCGCCTGAATAATTAAAATCTCTATCTCAAGTTTGGATTTTCGAGTCGAGATAGTTCTTTAAAAAAAAGTATTAGCCGCCTGAATAATTATAAAAACTTAATAGGAATATGACATGAACAAATCTAGTAACCAATTATTATTTATAATCTCTTCTTAGCAACACATAAAAATAAAAATAAAAAATAAAAATTCAATCCAACTAGCATCCGAGGACCACAGCCATATTTCACTACATAAAATATTTGATTAATTCATAGAGTAGTATTAATTAATTCTTTTTGCATAGGTTTGACTTCAATCTAATTAAATTATTTATAGTTTAGCATCTATGGAGGTTGTATTCTTTGTGTCATGAAAAGATTAATGCAACAATTAGTAAATAATCACCTTATTGTTTAGAGTAAAACAAGAATAAATTAAACTCAGTCCGCAAAGGAGCATAATTGGGTATAATAGGTAAACCATGTGCAGTAAAGGAGCTCCGAGCTCTCGGCCTACAAAATGAACGAAGATTTTGAGCACACTAATCATCCAAAATATCTAGATTAAAAATCACCATTGTATTCACAAAATCAGTGATTACTAATAACTTTGTCCCCCAAAATGACTCTGGCTTTGTTCCCTAACTCATTATATTTGCTAAGGTTCAAAATCTCCACCCAGTGTACGGATCGCACCGCAACCCCAATTGGAACCGTGTAGACATGGTGAATTCATATAAAAGAACTAACAAATCCACATAAACCACAAAAACAACTCAGCATTTAAATACCATCAGCAAAAGGAAACTGGAATAATTTTACAGAAAAAAGATTGCAATTAGATGCCGAGACAGAGACACCAGGGTATTGTAACTGAATTGGCCTTCTAAAGGTGAATATATTCTGCTACTACAGAATTCCATTTGTAGAATTTTTGGAATCTAATAGGGATGCCTCATCATGGAGGATATGTAAAAATTCAAGAAGAGTGAGAGAGGGTCTACATATCAAAGAAGAACCATCATCACAAACATAGTTAAGAGCTTAAATCGAGTGACGTTTAAATATTTCACCAATTTTTTCAAACCAAGTCATCACAAACGACATTAAAAGATTAATTTACAACCTAAAAACAAGGATCGAGATCAAATTCAATGAAAACAATAGAATACTTTAAGTGTATACACAAATACAAGGAGAAAATTGAAGGGAAAAGAAACCACAACACAAGAAAAGAAAAATGGATAGTTATGCAATCATAAACACAAACATCGATGAAGGCTCTGGCATCTTCGGAGAAGCTCCTAAGAGCAAATCCGTTATTGCATTACTTTCTTGTTATGGTTCAAATAAAGTGAACTCTACGAAAGCAAGTTTGCAAAAGAAAAAAGAAGAAATCAGTTTTCTCTATTAATAAGCAAAAGCCATTAACCTAATAAACATCTCTCTCAAACTTGTTAGTGGCATAGGGAGTGGAACAAAGATGCAACATATAATTCTCACCAATAAACATGAATAAGCCGTGCCAAACTGGTAAACATCGTAGTTCCGAGTTGTGGTAGATAGTTGAGTTCATGGTGAATTCTTTATGTTCTGCTAAACACTTTCATGAAACATATAGAAAGCTAATGATTTCTTCTTCTCAAGATCACCTAACAGGAAGAGTTACTAAATTTCTATTGTGATTTCCATTAACAAGTATGCTAAATTAACTGCTTTATTTGGGAACTATTGTGCCAATTTTAAATACTTAAGAGTGCACGAATCGATTGAAATGTAGAAACGTGAGAAACTATGTCAATCCCACAAGGAATGCAAAAATGGTTATAAAAGTATAAACTAATCTAGCTTAGTTCGCTTCTAGCTAGTGGAGAAATTATCAATTGTTTTTGGTAAAATGATAATTTAGATGAAAGTAATAAAACATCTAAAAGTTTCAACAAGATTTAATGAAATGAAATTTACTAAGGTTTGCAAATTCACCATGATTTGACAATGAAATAAATAGATATCTATCAATTATTAAATTCAAGCAATAAGTCAAAATCAATCTATTATTGCCTATAGATTTATCAACCAAGCCCAACTCAGTTAATTCTAAAGTAGGTTCTTCTTTGCTTCTTTTGGAAAATTATCTAAGCATTCCTCATATCAATTTAAGAAAACGATGAATTAAAGATAATTACTTTAACAATTAAATCAAAGCCAAAAATAATCAACTAATTTCTAACTATTAATAATACAAGATATTAAAGATGAAAGACTATTTTTAATTGACCACTAAGTAAACAAGAACCATAAACGTTTCACACAAATAGAACTAATATGATAACAAAACTTATTACATTGTCAAAAAGGGTTTCATCTTCAAGTCTAGTACAAAATACTTAGAACATAATTAAAGTAACAAAACAAAGAAAGATAGAACCGAGCATAGATTCAAGTACAAATCTATGAATTCTTCAACGTAAGTGCCTCCATCTTCATCCAAGCTTGTTTCCCCTTTCTCTTTTGCTTTTATCTCCAAAAGTTCATGTCCTCAATGGCTAAAGGAATGCTCCTTAAATAGAGGAAATCACGTCACTTGAGTCGTGCAACTTGATCAATGTTCATGCATAAACTTGGTTGGCTACTCACTTTTTACAGCAGAAATATACAACTTGCAGCAGTCTTTTGCTCATTGTATTCATTGAGTCTGAAGTTGTCATAAACATAAGAGGTTTTCCCACTTGAGTTATCTATGTTCTGGAAAGATTTTAAGTCCATTGGAAATTTGTAGGCCGAGATATGTCCAAAACACCAGCTGCTGCTCAATTGTCTAGCTTCCAGCTTGCATCTTGTTGGAGATTTTCTAGGCTGTTGCGTCCAGATTCAGAATTTGGGGATAAGATATAACTTGTACCCCTTCTCCTTATCTTTCTAATGGTTGAAAAATCACTTAATTTGGACAATTAGGACCCGAAATATGCCAAAAAACCAACAGCTGTACAGTTGGAAAATTTGACTGTCAAACCGCTTAATCTAGTTATATCTTGCAACCTATTTTGCCCGGCTTAATCCATGAATTCTTGAAAATGACAAAAATAAAGTTGGTAGATTTATCTCTTGTCTTTATTCTCCAACTAGAACCATCCCAATCCAATGTATGAAACTTCTGGTATGATCAAAATAATTCGAGGTTGCGAGCTAATCAACATCTTGTCTTGATAAGAACATTAATTACACATTCATGATAATTTTTGCCAATGTTTTGGATCGAATTGGAACATGGTCATCTTAGATGAACCTGCAGACCTCTGAATGTACTTTCCAACCCAACTTGAATCACCCAATTACGAGTTTTATAAATCAAGTTATCACAGTTTCTCTAAAAAAAAGATGGAATACTAGTTATCGATACATATAAATTAAAAATTGTTATATATAGTAGCATGTGTGTATCGTATGTGTCTCATACTATGCATACAAAGTTTGTCCAAAAAGCCTATAGGCAGAGGGAGTTTTAGGGAAAGCTTTATTAAATGGCTGTATTTTGACTAATTTACCCTCAATTCCTATTTTTAGTGGGAGACGTACACAAATACTTTCAACCTAGCCTTCGAATCCCTAAATTGAATCTCGGAAACTACCATGCCGATCTCCGACTTGCCCATGTCAACGTCCCTCCACCGCCGACGACCTTAGACAAACACTCCGACATCATTTTCCAAATTGAGCTAGTAAGCTATCGCGATACCAGCCCTTTCACATCGCACGAACACTGACGACCTCGACGAAGACAGACGATGCAACTCCTACCTCCAATGAGCTATTATTTGTCCATTTTCTTTTTTTTGGGCTTGGTACGTGTCTGATTGTTTCTACATTGATATTCAAAACTTTGTTTTCTTCTTTTTTTTTTTAAACAAAATTTTGTAAAATCTTTGAAAACTACGTTTGATTAAGAAAATAATGGCTGCCTTTCCTAATTGATCTTTCTGGGCTCTAAACTTGATAGAATCAGTTCGAGTGGTGGCCGCTATTATGACGTAAATTAATGGAATTTAGATGGATCCTAGTCAAAGGTAGTAAAATAATGGCCACTTTTCTTAGTTGATCCTAGATTATGCTTGCTTTGCGTATGTTGGAATGAATGATATTTTGATCCTGAACTAACTATAGTATTAGTACCTGTTGGTAGAAACCTTAGTTTCAATGAGTTTTTCCTTGAATTCGTTTTCAATTGAAGTATTTAATTTCATTGAATTGCAAATATAAACGTGATAGAAAAACTCTAAATTCCTGAACTCATCATCATTCTATGTAAACGCGCTAAAATCTTTTAGCAAAATCCTTGTTGAATATCTTTATTCCAAAGTCTCCTACAAGGACTAAGGAATCTACTATTGACGTGACTTGATGTAAGAACTTTGTCAACGTATAATAAATTCTTCCCGTTTAGTATATGAGATATTCATAGTTTTGCATACGATCTTTATAATATATGTTGATTTCTTGATTGAGTACTAATATCTAACTCAATCTTTTTTTGCATTGTTAGTTTCCAACAATTTTTTAAAAAAGATTTTCTTCAATTTGAAGTTTCTAAAACATTTTCTTGATACTTTTGAGTCAACTTTTGGTGTGTATATTCATGCAAGTGAATTTTCTTCACAAGTTTTTCTACCTTTCAAATTAGACATAAAGGAGCACACTTTTTCTTTTCTTAGTGATGCCTGCACTATTTCTGCCTATATTGTTAATGCTATGAGTCTATGACAACTTAAAACTCTCTAAAACTTTCGATGCATGACATTAAAAATTCATTATTTTTTATTTTTTTTAATTGTAGTGATAAGCCTATGTGATAACCTAAATTTTTGAAGATAGTACACTATTTTCTGAGAATGAAGTAGAATACTTTTGGCATAATAGAGAGGCTATTGGTAGCCAAGTTCTACAAATAGAATATGAAACATAGCTGTTTTCAAATATAATAAAGAAAACTTATTTGAATCATTAATTTATATTCACAAATGAGGTCACTCGACTTGAATGCGCTTAGAAGAACTTGTTGTAGAAAATATTATTATCGGCAATAGTAGGCTGGTTATTAATGTTTAGTGGATTAAAAATTTTTGTAGAGAATGACTCATGCAGTTTCATTCTAATTAGTAGAGATACTCCTAGGAGACAATCATTTGTCAATAGTTTTAATGTAACACCATTTTATGTAGGTTTTCAACTGATGGTTTTTTCTAGTTCTAATAATGTGCGTCCACTTCTAAAATGTGAATGAGGTGCAACAATGGTTTTGAGGATTTCACACACCAAGCGTAATCCTAACCGTGAATTCTGGAAATGTGTCAACATGAAAGTAATCATTCTTTTGATGACGTTGTGTTTAAATATTGAGTTTGATCATGTTATATGCCTATTTTTGAATAGTGTGTTTCGTTAAAATACTTCTAATAATGTCATTCCATTTTAACAACATGTTGATGTACTTGTTTTCTCTAGGATGGGATGGCTTGTTCGGGATTCGCTTGCGTTGATGAGGTAAGGGGTAACGCTTGAGTTGTTGAACATAAGTTTGCCTCAAATACTCGTTATTTGAACAAGGTAATGGGCACTGCTTGCGTTGAAGACCATCACCTACTTGCACGTAATGCTGAGAAGTTGGACAAACTGGATAAGTTGGACAACGTAGACAAGCTACCATTGTGTTGTTCAATATTGTAGTTTACCAATTGCATTTGATAATATCTTTTATTGTTGTATCCCCGATGTTGGCGTTTAGGTGTGTGTACTATGATCGCACTGTTGTAGTCTGTTGGATATTGCACTAGTGTATTGTTATATTGGGGCTGAAATTGGTGATGTAATGAATAATGAAGGTGAAGAGTATTTGATGAATGTTCAATCAAGGCCAATGGTCTCAATGGTTTTCTGTTGCATTTGTTTGATTTCTAGTTGCAACAAGCATTTGTTATTGTTCAATGTTTTTAATTTGAATAACTCGTGGTGTGATTGACAATTTATTTGATGAATGCTCTATCTATTTTCTGGTTTCAATCAAAAAAAAAAAAGAAAAAGAAATGAGATTGTTTTTATTATACATCCATGGCTTCACAATATTAATAATGGAGCTACTGTAATTTAAATCTACATCTCCAAGTTTCTTTTATCTTCCAACAACATTACAACATTAGTAGATTCCTACAACACCAATTAGCTCCAGCTATGGTTTTACCTTCTCGAGAGTATCATCACATGCCTTATAATATCCCACTCTTTAATGACACGCCAAGAGAAAAATTATGCTTAATCGTGGAAGCATCGGTGGAAGTCTCTTACACATACTAAAGCATAGCCTACAATTACAAAACTCAAATACCATTAATTCCCGAATTTGCTTGAAGATACTAACATTGGAGAAGGGCATGCATTAAATAAAATACATTTAACACAATCAAAATAAAATACATGTTTTATGCCTTCAAACATGTCGATAGTCTTCATTCTTGTAACCAACTTAGTTGTCATCAACTCCATTCGATTTTACTTCATTCTGCATTACCAACACCATCCCAATGGAGTCCCCACTGAAAATTTACAAAAAAAAGAACCATTTTAGTACAAAAAAAGAGGAATTCACTTCATTCTTCATTACCATCACCATACCAATGTAAACAAAAAAACAAAAAACCATGTGAATACATATCAAATAGAATATGAGACCATGAACTTTTAATAAAGAATAGATGTCATAAGCTATCCATATTTTTACCTTTAACTTTACTTAAATGTATCTTCAAATTAACATGAACTTTTAATAAAGAATAGATGTTATAATATGTTTACCTTAAACATCACAGGATATGGCATATTCCCTTCATTTTTACTATTGAAATTTAGAAATTTAAAAATTTCAAATTGCAAATGAGTCCCCGCAACCTAAAAAATGAAACACTTACTACACAATCCGTTCCAAATTTAATACAGGCTATGAGGATAGCCTAAATTACCTGCATTTGATCTTGATGATCCAGTGTAACTCGATGAAGGGAATGAGAAGGTTGATAGCTCATCGGAGGTAGGAGTTGCATCGCCAGTCTTCGTCGAGGTCGTCGGTGTTTGTGCGATGTGAAAGGGCTGGTGTTGCGATAGCTTACGAGCTCGATTTGGAAAATGACGCCACAGTATTCGTTTGAGGTCACTAGCGATGGAGGGACGTCGACGTGGGTCGTCGGTGGACGGGCAAGGTAGAAATCGGAGTGGTGGTTTCCGATATTAAATTTAGGGATTCGAAGGCTGGGTTGAAAGTGACTGAGGCACTGAGCACGTCTCCCACTAAAAATTGAAATTGAGAGTAAATTAGTCAAGGTAGAGTCGTTGCCTAAAACTTTCTCCAAAACTCTCTACCATAGACTTTTTGAATTTTGTCAATCAGCCAAAATGTTCTTTGGGCCATGTGCATCTATTAGGAGTCGCCCAAATAAATAATGGTCTCCGCAAGCCCATGTTATCCTAGGGCTTTTAAGCGTTAGTCGTGTCTGGAACCTTCATTTTCGCTGCCGCATTTTGCTAGGGTTTTCATAGGTCCCCATCGTTCTTTCACACGGTCACTGGCGCATATCTCTTCTTGTAATGGATTCTGTCTACTGATTCTCTGAATTACTCCAAAATAAGCTAAACTTTTAGCTTAGATACATATTTTGTATCTATTTATATCGTACTTATCGCGAGAAGTGAACAAATGGCTACTGTTAATCCATTCGATCTTTTGGGCGATGATGACACCGGGGACGTGAGTCAATTGATTGCTGTTCAGCAGCAGAAGGCTCCGGTCTCGGCTCCAGCTTCAGTCGCATCCAAGAAGGCTCCGGCTCAGGCGGCTAAGCCGGCCGCTAAGCTTCCCTCCAAGCCTCCTCCTCCAGCTCAGGCCGGTAAGTAAATAGAAGCATATAAATATTTTGTTCTCGCGTTTTTGGTTGTTATTTGATATGAATTTGATACGATTTAATTTCTCGACTCTTCTCTGTTTCAGCGGAGATGGTTATTTGTTAATTTAATGATTGAGTTGACTGCTGAGTATCTGGAGGCTACGCATCACTGTACTTTCTTTTAGTCAGTCTTCCTTGTGTCATCTATCTGATTGAACTTGTTTCCCCCCAGTGAAGGAATTGAGGAAATGAAAAGAAGATAAAATTGATAGCCTCTTGATGCCTATTAATATGTGAGACTTCGTGACCTATCTGGGCTGAACTACACTGATGAACCGGGAATCATATGCTGGCTTGTCTTGCCCTTTTTTTAGTGTTCCTGTGATTCCCTTTTTTCAGTGTTCCTGTGATTCCATACTTTGTTGGGAATCGTATTCTGAATTGAGGAAATGAAAAGAAGATAAAATTGATAGCCTCTTGATGCCTATTAATATGTGAAACTTCGTGACCTATTTGGACTGAACTACACTGATGAACCGGGAATCATATGCTGGCTTGTCTTGCCCTTTTTTCAGTGTTCCTGTGATTCCATACTTTGTTGGGAAAGGGTCAACCCCTTCTCACTGCACTTCATGTGATTAATGATATGTTGCTATCAGTTGCATAGCTGTTACACTAGTCCACATTTATGTTTGAGTTTGACAGCATAAGATTTGCTGATAATTTTCATCTTTCAGGGCGATCTTTGTTTTGTAATTTATTCCATTAGTACCTTGGCACCTTGTTTCTTCTCAAATCTTGTACATGAGGAACCTTTTTATCTTTTTTTTTTTTTATTGTAATATTCATGTTTACCATTTCTATCTATAGCCTGACACTTGTGTATAATTTATGGTGAGCAGTTAGGGAGGCGAGCAGTGGAGGTCCACGTGGAGGAAGTCGTGGAGGTGGTCGCGGTGGAGGCCGTGGACGTGGATTCAATCGTGAAAGTCCTGATGAAAATACATTTGGAAACAATGAGGTGTATTCGGGCAGGTACAGAGTCTCTGAAAACGGTGATGATGGCAAGCCTTCAGAAAGGCGTCCATATGGTGGACCACGTGGTGGCGGGGGTTCCCGTGGGGGTCGTCGAGGAGGTTTCAGCAATGGGGACCCTGTAGAAGGTGAACGTAATCGCAGGGTGTTTGAGCGTCGCAGTGGAACTGGGCGTGGGTAAGAGATTTTCATACCAGCTTCTAGTATCTACTTGATTACGTGACATAATTTTTCTATCTATTCTTGTTGTGAAGTTAACTGCAGCAACATTTGCAGTGTACTCCAAAGTATTTATTTTCTTCATTTTGTATGTTTATTGTTTATTATTTCTGTTACAGGAATGAAATTAAACGTGAGGGTTCTGGTCGAGGAAACTGGGGAACACCTGCAGATGAGATTGCTCCGTAAGTCTCTTGATGGGAGTTTCATACAGGTCTCTCATTGTTTGACATTTTACAGTGTATTAAATTTACGTGGTCTCATTGGTTATTGTAGAGAACTTGAGGAACCTGTTAATGAAGGAGAGAAGATTGTTGATGCTGAGAAGCAATTGGGGCAAGAAGATGTTGAAGTTGCGAACAAGGATTCTTCGGCACCTGAACAAGAAGAAAAGGAGGAGCCTGAGGAAAAGGTGAGTGGCAGCTGCCTTTTATCAACCGAAGTAATGGATTTTATGCTTCCGTTCACATGATTGGCTTACAATTGTTTGCTGAATGTAGAAGAAATGTTTTTGTCTTACAATGGATTTTTGTTCGCTGAACTGTAAGGGCTTGTTGTTTCCACTATAAATTTAACCGCACGCAATTTCGTATAACCTCATACTCATTTTCAACCACACACACATCTCCCAAAATAATATTAACCACACATTTTTACACGGAATACCGCGCACATCAAACTTAACACCCAATCAAACATACCCTAAAACTAGAGATTGACTTTCATCAATTTGCGAATCTGACATAGAAAATAGTTGAAAGCAAATCATTTCATTTTGTGATTAACCAATGCATGTTTGATTGGTTTTCTTACTTCCGAACTTCTCATTGAATTCCATGGAATAAATTTTTTGATATTGGATTTTGGTTAAATCTGCTACTGTTTGAAGGCCTTACATTATGATTGTAATGTGGGCTACTATCTGTACGTGCTAAAATTAGGTAATAGGATCTGATATTCGAAAATAACAGTTTCCATGTGATTCTTTCACCAATTGCATTGATGTTGATCCATTTTTATTCTTATGGGTGTCTTTTATCTCTGAACAATGATGGAAGTCCATGATTTCCGATGTCTAAGTGGAGTGTCATTTAAACCTACTGGAAGATGAAGAAAATAACTTCACTGCAGATGTAATTCAGTTTGCTGATGCATAATAGCAAGTCTGTTTTTTAGAACGCATAACTGAATCTGTTAGAATATTCAGGAAGCACGTTTTCATATACAATAGTATAACATGTAGTATTTTGGAACCTTAAGATTCTCATGTGTTATTAAGTATTAATTATGAGTACTGTTTGAGAAAAGTGACATGTTTGTTTGTACACATTTCCTTTGCATTGGACAGCTGTGTTGTGCTTTGTTATTTTAATCTTTCTGTAAATGATTTACATGATTATTGTCTGCCAATAGGAGATGACATTGGAGGAGTATGAAAAATTACGAGAAGAGAAGAGAAAGGCTCTATTGGCACAGAAAGCCGAGGAAAGGAAAGTTGACTTGGACAAAGAGTTTGAATCCATGCAACTCCTTTCAAACAAAAAGAATGATGATGAGGTCTTCATAAAATTGGTCAGTCAATCACTGTGGTTAAAAGTATTCCTAATTTCGTTAGCTATGTTAGGCCAGTACATATGAATGAGCTATGAATTACTGCTTATTGGATAGGGTTCTGAGAAGGATAAACGTAAAGAGGCAGCTGAGAAGGCGAAAAAGGTATGTTTAAATACCATAATAAAATGATAGGACTTACTTCTTCTACTTGAGACAAATTTTGCTGCATAGTCTCTGCAGTTGGGCTACAAATTTTTACTTTTGTTGGATAGTTTACTATTTACATCTTGTTGGAGGTAATTTCTTTTCCATGTAGTTCTGGTTGAGAAACATTCTCTGACATCATATTTGCTATATCATGCTGTCTCCTTGTTGAAGATTGTTTCACCTTATAATGACCAGTCGTTGCATGTGTTGTACTCCTTAAAGCACCTTACAAATGATTCTGTTGCTTGTTGCATTATGTGACACTTAGAAAATTTAACCGAGAATGAAAACATACACTGAAAAATAATAACTTTCTTTATCCATTAACTCAGGGAGTTCAACATAGTAAAAAGAAATGTTTGCATAGGTAGGAAAAACCTGTAATTTCTTGTAAAAAAGACAAATGACAATTTAAAATTTTAAAGAAAGCTTTATTTTCTTCACATCACCAAAGCCTTCACTGATACCTGGGGGGAGAAACATGAAATGGGTTGAGGTAAATCTCAGTGAATACAGCCCCTAATTGAATTAATGTCATAACATAAACATAACGAGACGCAAGAAACTCCACCAAATTTAAAGGGGCAAAATTTTTGTGTAGCACTACTAAACTTGTAGCAATGGGCGAGCTGATCATCTAAAATCAAAGTTTTCATCTGGAGACTTGATTCCAAAACATTTTGTTGATTTGCATCTCTTCTTCTCGCTTCTTGATGTCACAAGTCAACACTGGACCCTGTTTTGCAATTCAAACCAAAAAGAAACAAGAAATGAACCTAACCAAAATCCCATCCGATGGATGATGATTTAGACCATGTTAGGGTTGAAATTTTCATGGTGGAGATTTGTGTAGTACATGTAGGTCTGACGATATATGTGGATGTGATTTGCTTGACCAAATTTAAATTTAAAAAGAATTGATAAAAATGTACAAGAACTTATAAAAATTTGATGCCTATCATGCCTTTAGTGTGTGTGGTAAAACTGATGTAATTCAGTGGTTGATCAGTCACTGCTTTATCACTGTGTCCAATATATGGATACTATGTCATTCCCTTTTTTCACATAATATTTGACATTTTTCCATTTAGTTGGCTAGATTGAAAAAGCTATATTAGGTGCAGGTACAATATACTCATTAACTGAAATTAAAATGCAAAAAAAAAAAAGAGTCAGATATTTAACACCATCTTCATCTTAAATAATATAAGTGAGGCAATAGCTTTCTCTTTGGAAAGTGCACTGTATCAGTAGCAGTTTTGATTGTATTGCACATTTAATCACTTTGGATGACAAAATATCAGGTCATTCATAATGACATTGACACACCACCTTTGGGATTAGTGCTTTTGAATTCCAACTTTGTGGCTTTGACATCAGATATACCTCTTACTGGGACGGTGGGACCTATTATTTTGGTTATTAAAATTTGAAATGATTTGTTGATCTGCAGGCTGTGAGCATAAACGAGTTTTTGAAGCCAGCTGAAGGGGAGAACTACCGAGCGGGCGGCCGTGGCAGGGGACGTGGCCGTGGCAGGGGTGGATATGGTGGTGGAAACAATACGAACAGTGTGCAAGCCCCATCCATCGAAGATGCTGCCCATTTCCCTTCCTTAGGGGGGAAATAAGCGACGTGTACCTCCCCTACCCCCAAGCTCTGTTGTGCATTTTGCGAACTTTTAGTTGCTGGGGGTGGCAGGATACGTTGACTGGAACCTGTATCCAGTTTTAAAAAAAAAAAAAAAATCACCATGGAACAAACGCATAGTCATTTCAGAGTGTATATTTAGATGTATACCTGGGGCTTCTTACACCCTCGGTTCTTCATGACTTGTTGAATTACTTCTGTCATATCTAGATTCAAGGTCCTTTTTCCTTTAATTTTTCTTGAATAACTTAACTTCATGGGATCTGTTTCATTTTGGAGTCGAAAGTTTTGTTTCGTTTCTATGTCATGGTTTTCCTGCTTTTAATTGATTGCTTTCTTTAATGCCTTCTCTGTAAAGGTTTTGCTATTTTCATCAAAACAGCCACGTGGCATTGAATATGGATTGCTGTAGTTTGTGAAGCAGTGGTGCACGAGTGCATAGACGAATGTCAATGTAGACTCATTGTTGTTTAATTAATGCTATGTTGAAAGTTGCAGATTCAAATGGCTGAATTGAAAATGGGTCATATGTTGGAAAATATGTCCAGCCTAAGTAATCCAAGTTTGTTCAAGTGATGCCACCTCAAGCCTGAATGTGATAACATTTTAACGACTTCATTTATATGTAATTACGTAAATATTCTACGAGTTCAAATTGTGCAGTTCGGTAAAAGGGCATATTATGAGTCATCCAATGTTGGTCAAAGGCAACGAGTTCAATTTGTGTAGTTCGGTGAAAGGGCATTTTATGAGTCATCCAATGTTTCTCAAAGGCAACGGTGTAATCATATGCAAAAGGAGACCTATATAAGCAGAAATAAATAGTATAGATAAAGAGGAGTGGATTTACAATAATGTGGAGTAAAATCGATAGTAACCATCTCTTTTTAAGGAATGATATGAATGAAGAGCATGTTGTTGCCTGTTGGTATCAAGTCTGGAGGTAATGATACACTGTTTTTCACCATAGAATTATTAAGTTAGATGAGCTGGTCTAGCAGGTGTCACCGGAAATTTTTCTAAATTGTTGGAGCTCTCTCGCCGTGTTGATTCTAGATGTGATCTTAAATTTTAAAATGGAGGTCGTATGGGTCCGTAAAACACTCTGAGAGTTTCGTAACCACGGTGAACATTTTTGGCTGGTCCTAATTGGACATTCACTTTTATTAATTGTTAATACATTTTTTTTTGAATGTGTTAATACATTTTTTTTAGTGCTCAACACCCATACAATAATCCAAAACCATCCAGGAGACACAAATCTAACACCAACCAATTTATGATCCAAAAAGCCTTCTAATCTGGACTATAATATATGATCAAATTTCAAATAATTTGAAAGCGTGTTCCATACACAATAATTTTTTATTAACTTTCACTAACTTTTTCTTTTTTATAATGTTCTACCATTCATACAATTGTTTTATATTTTAAAATATAATATATATATATATATATATATTTAATTTTCAATCATATATCTAACACGTCGTCCGAATAAATCGTATATAGGACAAACCGTGTATCCCATACAAAAGTAAAACAAAAATTATTCCATTTCATTAATTTGACACCAGAGAATACTAATTACCGAACTTGGTTGCACAATCTCCATCACGTAACTCAAGTGGGGCCCCGGCAGTACGACGTTTAGACACTTTAAGGGCTGATGAGTACTCACAAAGCTCCCGACACCGTATCGATTATCGGCTCGGGAGCTCAGCAAGTTGCCCTGTTATTTAAATTGTTTATTACAATTACATATCGAAAACAGCAGATTGAAGACGAAGATTTTGATGAAATGACGTCCATGGCCGAGTCGATTTTCTGAAATCAAAGCTCTCATTCTAACCATGACAAATGTATACTCTTTTCGTTAGATTGAAAAGGAATCAAATTTTCTTGAGAACTTCCCAACATTTCAAGCACCAAAACTTTCACTTCTCCATTTCCACATCCCAAACCGCTAATGCTGATTCAAATTCAAACCCACGAAAACTCGTAACCAATTCTTCACCACATTCATCAGCACAGAAATTTGGAACCCGACCTTACAATCTGAATGGGGTAGATTGCACAGTGTTGTCCAACAAGAAAATAACTTCCTACATTCGATGTGGAGACTTGGATTCAGCCATAAGAGTGTTTGAGAACATGAAAAACAGGACTATAGTTACATGGAATTCAATTCTTGCGGGATTCTCAAAGAAGCCTGGATACGTTAAACAAGCAGAGGAGCTGTTTGATAAAATTCCTGAACCAGACACTGTGTCGTACAATACTATGTTGGCTTGTTATTTGAATAATTCTGATGTTGAGGCCGCTAAGGATTTCTTTGATAAAATCCCGTTTAAAGATACTGCATCTTGGAATACGATGATCTCAGGATTTTCACAGCAAGGGATGATGAACGAGGCTAATGAATTGTTCTATGTTGTCCCAGAGAGAAATGTAGTGACGTGGAATGCTATGATATCGGGTTATGTTGAAGCTGGGGATATGGAATCAGCTTTGAGGCTATTTAGAGAGGCCCCAATGAAGACTGTGATAGCGTGGACAGCAATTATAACTGGATATATGAGGTCCACAAAGGTTGAGTTGGCAGAGAAGGCTTTTCAAGAAACGCCGGAAAAGAACCTGGTTACGTGGAATGCAATGATCGCTGGTTATGTGGAAAATGGTAGAGGCGAAGACGCATTGAAGCTTTTTAGAAAGATGGTTGAGTTGAGAGTTAAGGTTAATCCATCTAGCTTGAGTAGTGTTCTATTGGGTTGTAGCAATCTTTCTTCTTTGACATTTGGGGAACAAGTTCATCAGTTTGTCTGCAAATCTCCACTTTATTTGGATGCAAAAGTTGGGACGTCATTGATTAGCATGTATTGTAAGTGTGGTGAATTGGAGGATGCTTTGAAATTGTTTCCTGAGATGCCACATAAAGATGTGGTCACTTGGAATGCAATGATTTCGGGGTGTGCGCAACACGGGAATGGGGATAAGGCTCTTAGTTTGTTCGACGAGATGAGAAATACGAGGATGAGGCCAGATTGGATTACCTTTGTCGGAGTTTTATCTGCTTGCAACCACGCGGGATTAGTAGATCTTGGGATCAAATATTTTGAGAAAATGCGGGAAGATTATGGAATTAAGCCAAGAGCAGATCATTACACATGTATGGTTGATCTTCTCAGTCGAGCTGGTAAGTTAGCTGAGGCTATGGACTTGATTAAAACAATGCCCACAAAACCTCATGCCTCTCTGTATGGAACACTTTTAGGTGCTTGTAGAATCCATAAAAACTTGGACGTAGCTGAATTTGCAGCCAAAAACTTGCTTAATCTTGATCCACTAAACGCAGCTGCTTATGTTCAACTTGCTAATGTTTATGCTGGCAAGAGACATTGGGAGAGCGTTTCTAAAATTCGAAAATCTATGAAGGAGAATAAAGTTATTAAAACACCGGGATATAGTTGGATTGAAGTGAAGAACGTCGTTCATGAGTTTAGATCAGGAGATAGGCTTCATCCAGAGCTGGAATTTATACACGAAAAGTTAAATGAGTTGGAGAAGAAAATGAAATTGGTGGGTTATGCGCCTGATCTTGATTCTTCATTGCATGATGTTGGCGAGGAACAGAAAGTGCAACTGCTACTTTATCACAGCGAGAAACTGGCAATTGCCTTTGGATTATTAAGATTGCCAGCATTGATACCAATCAAGATATTCAAGAACCTCAGAGTGTGTAGGGATTGCCACCAAGCTACAAAATTCATATCAGCAATCGAAGGTAGAGAGATCATTGTAAGAGATACAACGAGATTTCACCATTTTAGAGACGGGAAATGCTCTTGTGGCGATTACTGGTGATTCTGGTTATGACTGCACGAAATGAGATGTGATGTATGTTCACATTGAAGGCTGCTGAGATTTGTTTCCCTTGTATGTAATATTACCTTTTGGGTGGTATATGTTTTCTGAATGAATTCCACATTTTAATTGGAATTATGCATATTGTACAATTTAGTTTATAATGAGGTGTTGTGTAACAATTCTATGAAGTGACATATAACTATCATTGTCACAATTTTTGTGAAGTTAAAGAGCAATGTTTGCCCAATGTCTTAGTCGAGTTGGATGCACAGTTGGTCTATGATGCCAGTAGAAGCTCTTCTCTTGATTACTCCCCTTTCGGAATGATTAGTGATGACTGCTGGTCAGAGTTAGTTGATTCGCTTTCTCTTGTGCTCGGAGGTCTGCGAATCAGGTTGCACATTGTTGACATGGGCATTTGGTTCCATGTCAAACTCCATTCAATGGGTCGGGACTCCCCCTCCCATAATTTCTAGTGTATTGTAATGCGCTTCCTCCAACAAGTTGGTAGGACAATTGGTGGGTTATTCCACCCACCGTGGTTGTGAGAAAGATTAAGAAAATAATGAAAAATAATTTCATTGATGTCACATAGATTGGTGGGATCAACTTGTTGGTTGCAATTATTTTTATTTTTATTTTTATTTTATTTTATTTTTATAATTTGTGTCGACATATTCGGTCAAAGGTACATAGAGTGTTGGCAATGGATCGGGTTCGCATCGGATCGGCCTAATCCAAATTGAAATCCAAATCAATTACCCTGATCCAAATCCAAATTCTCGGATTGCATCGAATCAAGAAAAATAATCCAAATACAATCCATATTGGTATAACTTTAAAAAAACATTGATTGCATAATTAAACATTTGAGAATCCAAAACGCATAATTTAAGTGTTAAAAACAATCCAAAATAATAAATAAATAAATAAATAACAAACACATTGTTTTTTCTCTCCATAAGTTCGTCTTCATGAGTTAAAAAAAACCTTCGTCTTCATGGAATCAGAAGTCAAAACCAAAAGTGCTCATGGTCGAGCCAGAGATGCCTTTATGCAATAAGAAATTAAGAAATAAATATTGTATTAAATTTTTTGAAACTATTGTAATTGATATAGTAATATAATAAAAATTAAACTTATCACTTCCTCATAAAGTTTCTCCTCACTAAACCTAGTGCAAGTATATTTTATTAAAAAAAAAAAATCAATTCGAATTGGATTGGATCAGGCCTGATCCGATCCAAATCGAAATTTGTTTCAGATCGACCGATCTAAGGATCAATGATCTACGGATCGTTGGATCGGAAAAAAATCGCTCCATTCAGATGGGGTATTTATCAGATTTGGATCGCATTTTTCGGCCATCACTACGTACAAACCTCTGCACATGTGATATATATTGAAGGAATGCTGGGTTGGACCACATAAGGATCACTTAAATAATAGAAGAGTTATTAAAAAAATTAATTGAACATTGACATGTAGGGTGTGTTTGATTGCAAAGCCGGAAAATGGTTAGAAGGAAAATGTATTCCGGGTAAATGAATTCCGAGAAAAGGTTTTCTAGGGAAATGGTAGTTGTAGGTGTTTGATTGGGTTAATTTGAAAGTTGGAAAATAATGTTATTTTCCTTATTTTTAATTTTTTTAATGAAATTTGATTATTTTCCTTATCTTTATGGTTAAAGTAAATTGTCCATTAAGAAAAAGAAAAAAAGTGTCAAACTTTTCCGGAAAATAAAAACCACCTCCCCCCAAGGAAAACGTTTTCCTCCAAAATAAGGAAAAGTACGGAATTCGAGAAAAGTTGGAAAACGTTTTCCGGGAGAAGAAATGACAATCAAACAACCAAGAAAGGAAAAAAAGCTGGAAAACAGATTTTTCCAGAAAAAAAATGTGAATCAAACACACCCTACAGTGTACTTCCGGAATCCGATACAGTATAGTTGTTTCTATTTCTGAATTCTATTATCGTTTATATGTCTATGAATGAGACCTATATGGAATGACAAATAACATTTAGGGTGTGTTTGATTGAAAAGCCGGAAAATGGTTAGAAGGAAAAAGTTTTCCGGGTAAATGAATTCCGGGAAAAGGTTTTTCAGGGAAATGGTAATTGTAGGTGTTTGATTGGGTTAATTTGAAAGTTGGAAAATGATGTTATTTTCCTTATTTTTGAGGTTTTTTTAATAAAATTTGATCATTTTCCTTATCTTTATGGTTAAAATAAATTGTCTATTAAAAAAAAAAAGAAAAAAAAGTGCCAAACTTTTCCTGAAAAACAAAACCACCTCCACCAGGAAGCGTTTTCCTCCAAAACAAGGAAAAGAACGGAAATCGAGAAAAAGCTGGAAAACGCGTTTCAGGAAAAAAAGTGCAATCAAACGGCCAAGGACGGAAAAAAAGCCGGAAAATGAGTTTTCCTGGAAAAAAATTGGTTGAATCAAACACACCCTTAGAGAATGATATAAGGTGCAGCAATGGCGTTTGGGGAACGTTTATCAAACTATAATGTTATTTCAAATATTTAACTCACTAAAATGGTGCCACTTTTACACCATTTCACTAAATCTAACACGAAATAAACACTATTCATTCATTCTCTTGTTTCTGACGGAAAAAATTCTAGTACTCTTGGAGCACCCAACTCGGTACTCCAGGCCAATGAGAACTGTTCATATACACATAGGGGGCCACAATTTAATAAATAAAGTGATCCCCATGTGTGGCGAGCCTAATTAGATCTGGCGTGTTTAAATCCAAGAAAGTCTTAAAATTTCCGCTTCGACATTGACAAAAACAAATTATTTGAAGGAACATTAAATTAATTGATTCTTTTTTTTTAATCTTTTTGATAATTGAGTATTTAATTAAACTATTTTTCTAATTGATTGAGATTTTGAATTTAATATTTAAATTCAAAATAGACAACATAAAACATGCAGTGATCACACAAGTTACCATGTTCCTCTCACAAGTGAATTTTTAAGTGTAACGTGAGTCTCTTTAGCCTTAATTTGTGGATCTCGAGCAAGAAACTCTTGAAATCGTTCATTCGCATTTCTAGCTACCTCAAATCTTGTGTTGGCCTTTCCCCCCAGAGTTTGTCTTAAATTTATGGTATGTCTGCTTTGAGAATTTTGTCGAGTTTAAAATCTGTGTCATTCACCTTCTTGATCCAAAAAACAACCACCCCAAATTTGAAGAATCAAAAAACCATATATGTTTTACAGAGATGGAACTTTAGCACAATCAATCGCTACGAACATTCTAGCAATCCCAGAGAAGCAAGATTTGGCGACAGAGCAAAACGATCTTAAAAGTTGATACGTAGATGCATAACTGTTTCTTTAAAGTAAACTGATATCAAGAAGTATAGTTTTGGATGTTATGGTTGAATAAAAATGTAACTTTTAATTTAATAATAAAAGTAAAATTTTCTTCCGTCTCTTATTCATGACTACTAGTATTACTCCCGTGCGTTGCACGGGATAACTAAGATAGTATATTTATATAAAATAATATTATAAAATAGGGCATAAAGTATTATAAATATATATAAAAAAATAACGAAACATATATAATATTATAGATATGGACAGTAGTTTATAAATTTTGGTGCAAAATATTGTCTTATAAGAAAAAATCATATCAATTATCGTAATTATTAATTTTAGGTAAAATCATAATATTTGCGAAGAAAATTTATGTTATATACTTTTTTGAATAAAAAATATAAATAACATATTTTATGAGTCATATACATGATTTGTAAAAAGGTATTTCAAATATGATTAATAATCATCTTATAATTAGAATATATATATATATATATATATATATATATAAATTCTATGAATATTGAATTGATTTTTATACTACATTTAGCTCAATTGAATTCTAAATATTGAATTGATTTTGTGCCTTAAGTAAATAAAAAAATATTTTCTTATTTAATTTTTTTAGATAAGTAAAAATTTTAAATAGAAAAGAGTCGCCAATCAACCACTGTACTACGTTGACATCTGTAATTAAAAAACTAAAATGTATATAAAAATTAAAATTTAATATTGAAAGATTAAAAATATAAAAAAATGTAATTCTCATTTTTAAAAATAATCCAATTGTCATTGTAGTTTATAACTTTGACATCATATCACATTTTCATTAATATTTGCATTTGGTTCATTTTCAATTATATATATAATTCAAAAATTAAAATTTATATAAAAAATTATAATGAGGAAAAAAATACTAAATAAACAAAAAATAAATTAAATAAGGAAAATAAAATAATAAAGTGTGTATTTAATATTTATTTACAAAATGAGATTTCCCTTTTTTTAATTTTAAGTAAATGAGTTCCAACTTAGTGCTTTGCCAACATAACGTATGATCTAGTTCACGATTCTCTTGTTAGAATATTAAGATGAAGATTAAGATATAATTAATTTAAAGATTAAAATGTATACAGAAAATGTTAATCTTCATTTTCAAAATTAATTTAATAGGTGTAAGTTTTAATCTTGATCTCTTATCAGTTATCATATTTTCATTAATGCATGCAATACTAAATTATATAAAAGAATTGAAAAATTATATAAATTAATTATAAAATTAGAAAATATATATAAAAAATAAAATATATATAAAAAATAAAATATTTATAAAAAAGTAAAATAAGAAAAATAAAATCAAATAAGGAAAGCGAAATAAATTAAATAAGGAAAGTAATTAATCTTAAAAAGCTAATGCCAAACGTGGCCTTGCCACCTAGGCACTTTGCCTAGGTGGCACTTGTCTTATTATTATATTAAGATATATGCAAAAAATCAGACGGCATATGAATCTCGAGGCTAAACAAGTTATATTACCACTAAAGGTTGCCAATTTATTTATTAATTTAATTACTTTTTTTTTTTTCTTTCCATTGCTACAAAATGGACTCCCTTCATTCAAAAAAAAAAAAAAAAAAAAAATGGACTCCCTAATCATCAGGCTCAGAGAAAGAAATAAGTCCCGAATATCACAATTTGCCTAAAATTTCCAACATTGCAAGACTGACTCCATATGGCATCACAGACATCATACCAACCTCGACAACAAAGGCGTAAACAGTCGCCACTTGTCAACATTGTACCACGTGAGATAAGATACGGACCAAAAAGGGGATGTTAAAAATTGAAATGAAAAGCAAATAACCGGATTTTGATTGAATTCAAATGTACGGACAGCAAATGAACTGGATGCAGATAAATGATAATATTCCTACTTTGTACAAATGTTCTTCAAATCAAATACGTTGAATGTAAAGGGAAAAGCAACAATTAAACTGTCTTAAAGCACCAAGGCAAGAAGCTAGCTTTACATGCCAAGAACAGCTTTGCAACATCACGGCAGTTGAATTTCTTTCAGGAAGAGCAGCAACCAGAACTCTGGTTAACAGGTTGTCCTTTGATCTGCACGGTTGGAGGTCGGGCATTGTTCATGCCTGGTTGACTTGCCATCCTGTAACCGCACAAAACCGACGAGTAACAAAGGGCTTATTTATTCCAAAACTCATTAAAGGCCCCTTTGGAGGAACTTTTGAAAAGCCAAAAAGTTGCTTTTGAGTCCAGAAAGAAGCAGTAGGAAAAGCTGAAGTCGTAGCTATATCAGCAAGCCTTGATTAACCATTATGCTTACTTAAAAGTCTTTATGTTAAGCATAGCAAAATAGGAAATTTACACATAAAACAGGCAATTTCAATGCCATAATCCACACATTCTTAAAAATGAAAAGAAACAGCCATACCTGTTCTTGATTGCAGCAGACATAGCCATGAAAGCCTCCTCCACATTTGTGGCATTTTTCGCACTAGCTTCCAGGAAAGGAATCCCAAGTTCATCTGCAAATGCCTGGGGAAAAATGGGATTTTACTAATTTTACAGAACTGATTATGTCATTAGTCAGTCATACAAGATAAAGTAAAAATGGATTCATGCAAGGACAAGAATTTGAAATACAAAGTGCATTAGGAGTTACTTTAGCTGTCTCAGTTGACACAACTTTCTGCTCTGTGAGATCGCACTTGTTTCCAACAAGAAGTTTGTTTACATTGTCACTAGCATATCGGTCTATTTCGTTCAACCATTGCTTCACATTGTTAAAGCTCTCTTGATCAGTCACATCGTAAACCACCTGATACGTGTACCACCGAAATGAGAAAATTGCCACAAGGAAAGTACCCTAACAAGTATAGCCATTACTTACAATGATGCCATGTGCCCCACGGTAGTAGCTGCTTGTAATTGTTCTAAAACGTTCTTGTCCAGCAGTGTCCCACTACATATCAGAAAATGCAAATTGAACCCAAAATAAAGAATTGATTTAGGGCCTAATGATACGGGGTAGAAGGGGCATGTACTAGAGCCGTCTTCAGGAAATGCTATATTTTCAAATTCAATTATTTGTAAGAGGCGCAGAATTTGGCACTTCAATACACAACTTGTACAAAGTAGTTTAACATGTATGTAAATTTCATCAAATCAAAGAGCCATAATGTATATTGCCAAAAAACCTTACAATTTGGAGTTTAATAGTCTTTCCATCCTGTTCTACTGTGCGAATTTTCTGCACCAAAGAGCCCATGAAATAGTCACGGAAGAGTCATCATTTTGTACACAATGGACAGTACACAAGGCATCTGAGGCTGATTACTTACAAAGTCCACACCAATGGTACTAATATAACTTTCAAGATATGAATCATCCTGAAAACAGAGATAAGAGATTGGAGAAGTGTCAGTTTATTTGGAATTTTGCTCATCTAAAAATGTATAAACATATGTCACACCTATTGACATTGGTCAATGCTAATTAAAACGGAAATGGAAAAATGCAAAAATATAAAGAGCAAAGCGTTAAATCAGAGCTCGAAGGGTATAACTTAAATTTTGCTGAAAGGCTGGTAAGCTGCTCAAACTTATTACAAAAAATAATGATAAAAAACAATAAAAAGTGATAAGAGAGCAAAGGGATGATGTCATAAGCTCACATGAAAATGATGATATATCTTTTAAGGCATCAAAGCAGATTAACGAGAGACTAAGTGAAAAAAGAACCAGAAGAAAGATTTTGAAGGATGGTAATTGTATTCAACAATGATTAAGAACTTACAGCAAACCTTAAAAGAAGACATGATTTTCCAACACCAGAATCTCCAATTAGCAAAAGCTTAAAAAGGTAATCACTGCACAAAAAACAATATCAGGCTAGTGAAATTCGCAGATATGATAAAGAAATCAAACTGAATAAGATACAGAACTCTCTTACGATACTCAATTGTAAGAAATGTTGAGATCCTTAATCTCTTATAAATTTGAGACAGAACCAGTAATGCAACACGTCATCCAATTATAAAAACACAAAAGAGCCTAAACTACTGTTTGGAAACCAAAATGTTCTTAACTAAGCACCAAAACTATTGTTTTTAGAGAATGAACTCAACGAACTTATTCACAAATTCAATTTCATATAAGCATATGTTCATAAAATTAAAAACTTCAATTGCTTTTTACAAGTAACGTTTACTCAAACATTAACAAGGATCACTGCATTTAGCATTACCTAATGTGACTACCAAATTCACACAAGATGGATTTGTTCGAAATCCAAGGGAAAACAAATAAATTTTAATATTTTTTTTTTGGTTACTTAAACCGTCGGAAGTTCAGTGCTTTGTGAACAATGATTCTGGCCAACAGAAACATCAATTTTATGCATGAAAGGCATCACTCCCCAACATTGACATTGTGTTGTAGCTGCTAGGGGTTGGATTTTCCATTTTTCATGTCATACAGATTTATATTTAGTGGTTAAAATAAACATATATTAGCTGCTTCAAAGCTCAGAGCGACAACCTTACAAAACATTTCAACAGCTATAGGGAAAAAGGTAATAAAGAAAAATATAACCCAGTTGAAACTAACAAAGGCATATTATGCAGACCAAACACAGAATTGAGATTTCGGGTTATTGAGAAAAGCACATTAGGCCTTTGTTCGTTTTAACTTCTTCCTACCTAAAAATTAACTTCATACGAGTTGAAATGAAACATCAATATCAACCCCACATTTAACATCATTACTCATTATCCCTTCACTCTTCAACCTAAAAAGTTAAATTTTTACCTAAATTGAAGGCTGCCAGAACTGGCTTTGATCCAGTGCTCCCAGACATGGCAGCTCCATGTCCAGCCACGTGTCCCGGTAGTGCCATATCATGGCACTAGCGGGAGCACTAGATCAATATTGCTACCCGAACACACCATAACAATTACGTGAAAAAATGAAAAATCGCCACTATCAATATTTTCACATCATTTCCCACATTGCATTAGTTCTTGGCAACTACAATAAAATAGAAAACTTGGAAAGATGACTTCCTGAAACCCAAACATATTATTGATCTCGGATAACCTAGAAAACTAGTGTTGATTGCTCCAATTAGCTACTTGCTCGAATCATCTGATATCTCCAAATA
This sequence comes from Jasminum sambac, assembly GCA_018223645.1. NCBI lineage: Eukaryota > Viridiplantae > Streptophyta > Magnoliopsida > Lamiales > Oleaceae > Jasminum > Jasminum sambac. Next base: position 38,592,806 of record CP073640.1, read on the forward strand.
ATGTCATTCAAATTTTTAACATTCTCCTTCAATTAATCGGCCGTTCGAAAATTAAAATTCAAATTAAACAAAAGGAAGACAATTTTAACACGGGAGAAAATTTTGAATTATGATCCGTAAATGGATCTCCGCTCCTATCAGAACATCGGTGTCAGCAATCAAATAAGCCCATAGAAAATTGAAAGAGAACAGCGAAAACAATATGCAGATATACATAAATCGAAAACAGACAACAGCTCTAAAGAGTTGCATCATGGAAACACAGAATTCGAAGAACGCAACATAAAAATAAGAAAATATCAAGTAATTCAGTGATGCAAATAACATACTATTCTGGATTCATGGCCAAATTCAAAATTAGAAGCCGATCGAAATAATAAAGAGAGAAGGCGATAATTTTTGTTCTGCGTTCAATGCTCGACCAGATATCAAAATCGCAGGCGATGTGACAAAAAGGTTGAGAAAAAATAGGAATTGGAGGAGAGAACTTCTCAAGATCACAGAGGTCCGATGCGTGAGAAGAACAATGGTTGGGGTGTGACGTGGCAATTCCTACACGAAATCTTTTTCTTTAGGGAAAATATGGGCAAAATTTGATGCATAGTACATATTTAAAGATTTAAGTTTTAGTTTTTTACCGTTAACAAAAACTTTTACGTGTCAATAGCCCAATATATATCAATCACTATTTTTACGTGTTAATAACCGAATATAATCAATCACTATTTCTATTACACCTTTTAATAATTTATTTTGTTTGATCGCACGACTTAAATCAATTTACAAATCTTTCAATCAACACATCACACGCGTCCATGGACATTACACCACCAAATGACAATTTCTAACACATCACATCATTGCATCACAAAGCCACAAATTTTCACTACATAACACCTCTACCCAAGAAGTCCATAGGCAGAGAGAGCTTCACGGATAGTTTTGGGAAATGACTTTATTTTGACTAATTTACCCTCAATTCCTATTTTTAGTGCGAGACCTCCACAAACACTTTCAACCCAGCTTTCGAATACCTAAATTGAATCTCGAAAGCCACCTCGACGATCTTCGCCTTGCCCATCCACCGGCGACCCACGTCAACATCCCTCCACCGCCAACGACCTCAGATGAACACTCCAGCGTCGTTTTCCAAATGGAGCTCGTAAGCTAACGCGACACCAACATTTTCAGATCGCACGAACACCGACGACCACGACGAAGACTGGTGACGCAACTCCTACCTTCAATGAGCTATCATTTGTCCAATTTCTTCTTTTTGGGCTTGGTACTTGTCTGATTGTTTCTACATCGGTATTCAAAGATTTGTTTTCTTTCTTTTTTTTTAAACAAGATTTGTAAAATCTTCGAAAACTACGTTTGATTAAAGGAATAATGGATGCTTTTCCTAATTGATCTTTCTGGGCTCTAAACTTGACAGAATCAGTTCGAGTGGTGACTTATATTATGAAGTAAAATAAGGGAATTCAGAGTGGATCCCTCGTCAAAGGTAGTAAAATAATGGTTTCTTTTCTTAACTGATCCTAGATTATGCTTGCTTTGCGTATGTTGGAATGAATGATATTTTGATCTTAAACCGACTATAGTATTAATACATGTTGGTGGAAACCTTAGTTTTGGTGAGTTTTTCCTTGTATTCATTTTCAATTGAAGTATTTGATTTCATTGAATCGCAAATATAAAGGTGATAGGAAAACTCTAAATTCTTGAACTCATTATCATTCTATGTAAACACTAAGATCTTTTAGTGAAATCCTTGTTGAATATCCTTATTCCAAAGCCTCCTACAAGGACTGAGGAATCTAATATTGACGTGACTGGATGTAAGAACTTTATTAACGTATAATAAATTCTTCTCTTTCAGTGTATGAGATACTCATATTTTTCATATGATCTTTATAATATATGTTGATTTCTTGATTGGGCAGTAATATCTAACTCAATCTTTTTTCATTGCTAGTTTTTCCAACAATTTTTCTAAAAAGATTTTCTTCAATTTGAAGTCTAAAACATTTTCTTGATACTTTTGAGTCAACTTTGGTGTGTATATTCATGCAAGTGAATTTTTTTCACAAGTTTTTGTACGTTTCAAATTAGACATGTAGGGGCACACTTTTTACTTTCGTAGTGATGCCTGCACTATTTCTGCCTATCTTGTTAATGCAATGAGTCTATGACGAATTCAAACTCGCTAAAATTTTCTATGCACGACATTAAAAATTTGTTATTTGTTATTTTCTATTTTTTTAATTGCGGTGAAATGCCAATGTGACAACCTAAATTTTTGAAGATAGTACACTATTTTTTGAGAATGGAGTAGAATACGTTTGACATAACAGAGAGGCTATTGAAAGCCAAGTTCTACAAATAGAATATGAAACATAGTTGTTTTCAAATATAATAAATATAATAAAGACAACTTATTTAAATCATTCCTTTAAATTCACAAATGAGGTCATTCAACTTGAATGCGCTTAGTAGAGGTTGTTGTAGAGAATATTATTATTGTTAATAGTAGGCTGATTATTAATATTTAGTGGATCAAAAAATTGTTGTAGCGAATGACTTATGTAATTTCATTCTAATTAGTAGAGATACTCCTAGGAGACAATCCTTTGTCAATAGTTTTAATTTAACACCATTTCATGTAGGTTCTCAACTGATGGCTTCTTCTAGTTCTAATAACATGTGTCCACCTCTAAAATGTGATGCGGTGCAATGATGGTTTTGAAGATTTCACACACCGAGGGTAATTCCAACCGTGAATTCTGGAGATGTGTCAACATGAAGGTAATCATTCTTTTGATGACATTGTGTTTAAATATTGAGTTTAATCATGTTATATGCATACTCTGAATAGTGTGTTTCGTTAAAATACTTCTAATAATGTCTTGCCATTTTAACAATATGTTGATGTACTTGTTTATCTCTAAGATGGGATGGCTTGTTTGGGATTTGCTTAGGTTGACGAGGTAAGGGGTAACGCTCGAGTTGTTGAGTATAAGTTTAAGTCAAATACTCGTAATCCGAACACAGTAATGGGCACTGCTTGTGTTGAAGACCACCACTTGCACACATCACTGAGAAGTTGGACAAACTGGATAAGTTAGATAAGCTCGACAAACTTGAGAGGTTGGACAACTTAGACAAGCTACCACCGTGTTGTTCAATATTGTAGTTACCATTTGCATTTGATAATATCTTTTGTTATCATATCGTTGATGTTGGTGTTTAGGTGTGTGTACTATGATCTAACTTTCATAGTCTATTGCATATTGCACTAGTGTATCATTATGTTGGGGCCGAATTTGGTGATGTAGAGAATAATGAAGGTGACGAGTATTTGATGAATGTTCAATCAAGGCCGATGGTCTCATTGGTTATTTGTTGCATCTGTTTGATTTCTAGTTGCAGCAAGCTTTTGTTATTGTTTAGTGTTTTTAATTTGAATAACTTGTGGTATGATCAACAATTTGTTTGATGAATGTTCTATCTGCTTTCTGGTTTCAATCAAAAAAAGAAAAAAAGAAATGAGATTGTTTTATTATACATCCATAGCATTACAATATTAATAATGGAGCTATTGTACTCCAGCTATAGTTTTACCTTCTCATGAGTATCATCACAATCCTTATAATATCCCACTCTTTAATGACACACCAAGAGAAAAATTATGCTTAATCGTGTAAGCATCTATGAAGTCTCTTACACATACTAAAGCATAACCTACAATTACAAAACTCAAGTACCATTCCTGAATTTGCTTGAAGATGCTAACATTTGGGAAGGACATGCATTAAATAAAATACATATAATGCAATCAAAATAAAATACATGTTTTGTGCCTTTAAACATGTTGATAGTCTTCATTCTTGTACCCAACTTGGTCATTATCAACTCCATTCGCTTTCACGTCATTCTTCATTCCCAACACCATCCCAATGGAGTCCCTACTGAAAATTTGCAAAAAAGGAACCATTTTAATACAAAAAATGAACCATTTCACTTCATTCTTCATTACTAACATCACACCAATGTATACAAAAAAAAAAAAGAACCATGTGAATATATGTCAAATAGAATATGAGATTGAACACGAACTTTTAATAAAGAATAGATATTATAAGCTATCCATATTTTTACCTTTAACCTTACTTCAATGTATCTTCAAATTAGCATGAACTTTCAATAAAGAATAGATGTAATAATATGTTTACCTTGAACATCACAGAAATTGCATATTCCTTTCATTTTTAGTATTGAAATTTAAAAATTTCAAGTTGCAAACGAGTCCTCGCAACCAAAAAAATGAAACACTTACTCCACAATCCGTTCCAAATTTAATACAAGCTATGGGGATAGCCTAAATTACTTGCATTTGACCTTGATGATCCCGCGTAGCTCGATGAAGAGAAGGAGAAAGTTGATCATAAGAATGCATTTGAAAGATGGACGGAGGAAAAACTGATCCTTGAACCTGTTCAAACAAGATAAATAAGCAAGTTTTATGCCTTAAAATTTTTATTTTTCACTAAAGAAAGTACAAAAAATTAGTAATGGAATCTATCTAGCATTGCTAAAATACAATCACCTTGGCGGATGGCATCGGTGGACGTGGCTGGTTAGTCACAAGAAGTATGTGGAAAGGTTGTTGCTCCACTAGAGTTGTCTCCGGAGTACTGGTGACATTGTTCTTGGATGACACCTATATGAAGAAATATTTATTTAAGTATATTAAGAGTTATAATAAATTAAGTAACTATTAGAATATTTGGCTTAACTCCTCCTAACAAAACCGCCTTGTCAGGGGAGATTTACTCCCACCTTATTAATTGGATCTTATACATCCTCATAGCTCGATGTGGGATTCTAACACCCTCCCCACGCACAGCGTGGACCATGCTAAATAATTGTGGATAAACCGATATTGGGGGTACCCAACATCATAACTAGGCCTACCTCTGATACCATATTAGAACATTTGGCCTAACTCTTCCTAACAAAACCTGCTTGTTAAGGGAGGTTTACCCTCACCTTATTAATTAGATCTTATACATCTTCATAATCCGATGTCGAATTCTAACAGTAACGCGTGTTAGTATCATACCCTTCTCTTCTTTGGCATATTCTCAAGTGCTCCTTTTAGCTGATTCTTCTTTAGGGTCCCTTACGGCTTACCAATGGTAGATCAAGAATGCTAGAACTAGTAGCTCCACACCAAGTAACTGAGGCAGAGTGTCCTATCATATTGATGCTATGTCATCCACCAACAATAGATGGGTGACAAATTAAGAAGTCCCGCATTTTCTATACCATTAACTCCATCACACTTTCACTATATTCTTTATCAACAAAAATTAACTTAGACATTCTTGCCGCGATACTCAAAAACTTGTCTTGCCTTTCTTTTTCTATAGTACTCGCCCAACCACTATCCCCAGCTATAATATTGGAATATATGCATATCCTTCCTCCAATGCCTCAGAACATATCGCTTATGAACCGGATGAACATCTAAGTCAATTAAAACCTTTAGGGCGTGTCTACAAATGGCGTCCCTGAATTCAAACAGGTTACAACTATATGGCACAAGGAGATCTTTCTTAACAAAGGATACCAAAAATTCCTTACACTTCTAGCTATTATCCCCCAATGCAACCTACTCATATATGTGATATATAGAGCCTGGATGATCATGCTTAGTCTTGTCAATCGTACAACAAGAAATAGGAGTGAGCTCCTTTAGAACTTTTGGTTAGTATATGCATGCTGAAACTATTTTTCTATCTCGAATTGAGTAGCACAACGGACTACTGTACTAGATGACTTATGATCTGCCTGAACCTCCTTCTCTATTTTACTCTTTACAGCTCGGTCATATTGCTTAACAAATTGCATTAGAGACATTTTCGAATCTACATAACCATCAAAAAAAGCATTTATACTTTCACTTAGCTGTATAGTGGACATTCCAGGCCCAGAAACTAGTTTTAAAATAACATAGAACCCAACGAGCTCTCTCCAGATACATATCTATACACTACCTGTTATCTCCAAGCTGATACTTCTCACGTAACTTTTCCCACTCTTCCTCAAACTAATCTTCGAATTGGCTGTTATAAATTACTACCTTAATAGCCCCAATAACATCATCTTTGCCTGCACAACCTCCAAATTTCTTAGGCAACTTTTTCATTACATGCCACGCTCGCTATCTCTGTTTAGTATTTGGGAACACTTTGGGTATCACAACCTTCATTGCCAAATCTTGGCCGGTGATTATGCCACTAGGTGTTTTCCCTCCCACGCATTCCAACCACTCAAAAAATAACCAAGCAAATGACGTAGCATCCTCAGGTACTAAGACACCACATCCCAACAATGTGGAACGCCTGTGGTAGTTCCAGCGAATGGGGCAAAAGGCATCTGGTACTTATTTACCAAATGCCAAATGAAACTACATCTCCAAATTCCTTGTACGCTTCTCGAGAATTATTATCAGCCCAGAAGACATTTTTATGGCCGCCTATCCTTATCTAATTCAATGTCATAATAGAACCCAAGACATTGTTTATGCATTTGCCTGAAGTAGGCTAACGAGTAACAGCATTGTCTTCCCCAAGTCTGAGTTGCTGAGCCTTTGCAACATAACTGATGCAATTTTTTGTGAGATATGTAACATTTTCATAATCTCCAGCATCAATAGCAGTTGCCTTAGATGTCTTGCTCTCTTGAATCCCAACCCTATCATTCATATCAAGCTGCTTCTTGGTGAGTGGATCTAATCGACGATTATATGCATATAACCTAGACTTCGTAGGTGATGTACTATGATTGTGCTCGAACTTCACCTTGCTTATACAACATACCCATCGTACATCCGAGATTGCACAAATCTTTGCTTTACAATTTGTCTACCTAGTCGGACCATGGCTAAGAGGGTCTGTCGATAGTAATGATGAAGTTTCCCATCAGCACCCTTCTTTGTGCTCCCAACTCTTGTCAGGAAACCTTGACTCTGTGAATATAGCCTATAAAACTCATAAAGTGCTTTTGTTGTCGCGAACTTCATTCCAACTTCAGGAACAACTGTATCATCTTCCCCATCTACATTAGGAGCAGCTGTATCACCTAAGGCTTCAAAAGATTCTAAGGTGCCACTGTGAATGACTAATTATAAGTGCAAGAAGTAATTATTCAAAAAAACCTATATCAAGCAACAATTAAGTAGGTAGAAGTTGAAATTCCACTATTGTGACATCAGGATTCTTTTACACATACAAAACTAACCATATTCATTTGACTGTTTAACATTGGAGATGATAATCAAATATGCTACCAAGTGTGGTAATCTTTTTAATGCAATTTTCATTAGCATTGGAAATGCTCGATCAAATATGTAGTTAATATTCCATAAAAGTGTTTGACATTCCAAATATGGAGTGTTTGTCTAACATTTTTAGTTCAAACAAAAAAAAAAACTAAGAAGAATAGATGGAGAATAAAATAAAAAAATAAGCAAACTGCCCAAGAGTGTGAATATTAATTATTCAACTAATTAAGAAAAATAAATAATGTATCCAACATATTGAAATTGATACCAATTTTGTGCAATACCATCGTCTCTTAGTAAAATAAATCCCCATTTAGTTTAATAGTGATAGGTTCCTAATACAAATTTGAAATTTCGTCTCACTAAACTTCAATCGAGAATGGCAAGTTCTTACTTTGTGGTAGTAGAATAACCATTTCTATCAACAATGTTGACGTAATCAATATTAATACAGTAGTTTGATGCTCACAACATCAACCAACATGAAAATGTCATACAAAAGTTGATTATCAACATTGTTGATGAATAATCACTTTGAAATTTCAGAAACATTCTTGCCTTGTATTACAACTCAAGCTAAATAGTTACAATAGAGAACCCATAGACTAACACTCAACTACATCTCAGGCTAAATATTACCGCCTAGATTTATATATAATTACAGATGTTTATTAGTAAGAATATTCTCTACATCTTCAATCTAACAGAACATTACAATGGGAGCCCATCCACTTGCATTTGATACCAAACTTATACAAATGATTAATTATATCAGTCATGCTCGATCGATTTTGATGAACACCTCATTTTATATGGAGAATTAGAAATATTTCATGCTAATCTATTGATGGGTGATACTAAATTAAGTATAACACCTGGTCGAACTGACATCCAGCTTCTTCAACCTGCTCTTCGACTTTGACCACTTCAAAATACTCCTTCTTCGGTTGTTCATCCGATCTGAATCTCTACCCAACTGGATTACTCATCAATTTTTTCTGCACGAAACGAGTGGTGTCACGAATCCTATCACATTTATATTTGCAATTCGATGAAATTAAATGCCTCAATTGAAAACGAATACAAAGAAAAACTAACCAAAACTAAGGTTTCCACCAACATGCATGTACTAATACTATAGTCGGGTCAAGATCAAAATATCATTCATTCCAACATATGCAAAGCATGCATAATCTAGGATCAATTAAGAAAAGAAACCATTATTTTACTACCTTTGACGAGGGATCCACTCTCAATTCCCTTATTTTACTTCATAATATCAGCCACCACTCGAACTAATTCTGTCAAGTTTAGAGCCCAAAAAGATCAATTAGGAAAAGCAGTCATTATTTCCTTAATCAAACATAGTTTTTGGAGATTTTACAAAATCTTGTTTTAAAAAAAGAAAAGAAAACAAATCTTTGAATACCGATGTAGAAACAATCAAACAAGTACCAAGCCCAAAAAGAAGAAATTGGACAAATAATAGCTCACCGGAGGTAGGAGTTGCGTCATCGGTCTTCGTTGAGGTCGCTATGTTTGTGCCATGTGAAAGGGTAGGTGTTGTGATAGTTTACGAGCTCAATTTGGAAAATGACACCGGAGTGTTTGTTCGAGGTCGCCGGTGATGGAGGCACGTCGATGTGGTTTGCCGGTGGATATGAAATTTTTAAATGGTATTTTTTTTGTGAGTGAATGATCATTAAAAATTTGAAAATAATATAAATTGCTAGACAATGATTCATTGCAAAATTGTCTAACTTTAATTTTAGTTGGAAGAAGTGTGGTAATAGGTTTAATGTTGAACTTAGCTTTGAGCTATTCTTGTTGTTACAAATTAGTGTCTTAGTTGTATGACAATGGAAGAGTGGGTACACATTATAGTTTGGACTATTAGTATATGTGTTAGATTAATTACAATATCAGCTTTACACATAATTTCAAACTATTTGGTAATGCCTTGGTCGTGCAAAATTTAGTTTCAATTTGAAGTTAAAAAAAAAAATTAAATATGACGAAGTGTGTGCTTGTTTGCTTCTTTAACTTTAATGTAGCGTGTTTATTGAATTTTTTTATTTATTGTAGCCATGTGGCTTAGGTATGTTGTGCCAGATAAGGAACATACTGCTGCAAAGGTTTTCAAAATTTCAAATACCGAGCTCATAAACGAATATGATGAAAAATAAAAAATTAACTTTAAGGCTAGTTGCTTGGGTCCCCTAAGCAAAGTACGTGAATTGAAGTACTCAACTTAACTTTTTCAACTCATGGTAGGTAGAATTATAATTTGTCGTAAGATGAATGAGGTGTGGTTTATGGTGAACGAGATGTCTCTTTGATTTGGGATGCAAGAGTTTGCATTGTTTATGAGGTTAAATTGTAATGATATTCCGACTAGACCAGAGGTGGAGAAAGTCATTAACAAATGGCGCATCTACAATAAATACTTTCATGGGCTGAGAAAATTTCGGTGGCTAATTTAAAGAGGAACTTGCTTAGTTGCAAGATTAAGAATAATAAGTACAAGTTAGGTTTGATACTAATTGTTAAGGGTGTTCTTAATGAGAAACATAAAAGGGTTAGGTATAAATATGGAAACATTGTCAATTGTGAACGACTTACCCTTGTTTTTCCTGTACACATAGGAAATGATAGGATACAACCTTCTAATCAGATCATTGAAGTGTCCTTGTGTAACGCCCCGAGTTCGAAGAACTTGGGACGCTAGATCTTTCTTTAAAACTAACCATTTTTTTTTATAATATTAAATGCGGAAATATAATAAATAATTAAAAGCGAAAATTCATTTAATATAACAACCATGTAAAGTGTTTTAAAAGTAATTGGTCACCAAATATTCAAAACAGCTAACACACGTTACTAATTAGTTCGAACATTTGAAAACGACAAAATCCCATACATTGGTTTATCAAAATAGCATCGGAAATAAAATCACTTATTTATAAGCCTAAATAGAAACCCCATGTCTCGTCTCGCCTTCGGACTCCTCAATCTGTAAAAGAATGTAAGGCGTGAGTATGTAAATAATACTCAGTAGGCTCTGCGCAAGTTAATCATCTATACAAGTATATAAGGCAAATAGTCATGTAAACTCTGTAATATAATACCCGAAGGTAACTCTGGGCCCGAAGGCAGCTCTAGGCCCGAAGGCAAGTAATTTGCCCGAAGGCAACTCTGGGCCCGAAGGCAATTCTCTTACCCGAAGGTAACTCTGGGCCCGAAGGCAAGTCTAGGCCCGAAGGCAAGCCATCACATCAATTACATACATTTGCACACTCATATAGTACAGACAATTAACAATAATTGCGCGATAAGTAAAAATGTGTCTTTTGAGCCTACCTGAAGTATCTCTCGAGTTTTGAGCCTACTAAGCGGTGAAAATCAGTCCTCTAGCTGTTGGTACGCCTCGTCTAGTCAATAACGAGTTTAATTTATGTTAATATTCTTAAATATAAGTATCTATAAGTAATATAGAAGTTTGTGGACCAAAATGGAAAGAATATAAAACTTTGGGGGTCAATTTGAAAGAATTTGATAGTTTGAGGACCTATTATGCAATAAAAGTGAACTAAAATTATTTTTGGGCTCAATTATAAGATTTTTAAAACATGAGGGACCAATATGCAATTAAAGTTTGGGGGTTAAATTAAATATGAAAAAGAAATTGAAGGTTTAAAAGTGAAATAAAAGTTTAGGGGTCAAATTACAACAATTGAAAGTTGGGGACTTGAATTTAAATAAAAGTTGAGGGCTCATTTAAATATAATAAATAAGATAGGGGATTATTTTTTAAATAATATTGAGGGGCTAAATCGTAACAATTAAAAGGTGGGGATTTGTAAATTAAATAAACTACAGCGACCAACTTAAACTATTTAAGAAACTTGAGGGACTAAACTGCAAAACCCGAATTCTTAAATGGATTTGGGCCGGATCCGGGTTATAGCCTTCTTCCTTACCCGACTCTTGTTTTTCTCTCTCGGCTCGCACACACGCACACGGGTCACACACACGCACGACTTCCGGTGGGTTTATCGGCTGGTTCTTGGTCGGAGAAGGTGGAGTGAAGTGTGGTGAACGTAGTGATGGTCTTTGATTGGAAAATGGCTGAGTATTGAGGGAGAAACAAGGATTGAACACTAAAGGCAAAATTTGGGTATTTTCAAAATTGGTTCGATTCACTAACAATCTTTGAAATTAAACTATACAACAATGTTCTAGGAACAGAGAGGAAGGTGTAGGTGTGATTTTTGTGAATTAAAGTCGAGTTTTGGACGAGGTTGTGTTTTTGGCCGAGGTGTTGTGCGTGTTTGATGGTGTGTATGTATATATGCGTGTATATATGCGATTGTGTGTGTGTGTTTGAGTTGAGGAGATGATGATGATGGTGTTCTAGGTGGTGGAAATGGTGGTGGTGCTTGGCGGTGGTGGCGGTGAAGGTGGTGGCCTGGCGGTGATGCGTGTATATATCTATATATGTACCTTTATCTTTCTTTGTGTAGAAAATCAAGTAAAAATACAACTAGATGATTACAAACTTAAAATAACAAAAATAAAAATAGTAATATGAATTAAAACATCAAGAAATCTTACCTCTAGATGATAGTTGGTTTCTTGAATGTGATTGAACAAGATGATTTAGAAGGTACTATTTGGGAGAAGATGGGAGAATAGAGAGGCTAGGTTTTTGAAAAACATCCTTAACTTATGTATGTAGGGTAAGAAACTAGGTTACCCTCTTAAATGGGCTTCCTTAGAGTGTAAGAAATAGAATTGGGTTACAAATGGGCCTCTAATAGGGTTTAAAATGTAAATTAAATTATAATTGAATCAGAAGTTAAAGTTTAGGGATTAAAATTAATAATTTCTAAAGTTTCGTCTCGCTTATAAATTTAAAATAAATAAATAAATATTTTATAAATTATTATTTTTTAAATAATTCAATATAATAGTTAGTATTATAAAATTTTAACTAGACGAGCGTACACTGTTTAATTCTATAGGTGAAGTTGTAGCGACACGCTTGAGATTTTTATTAAATTAAATATATTTTACTTAATTAAATATATTTTACTTAAAAAGAATTGCGGTCACTACAACCTTACCCTCTTAAAATAATTTCGTCCTCGAAATTTAAATTTACTTAAAACATAAACTTACTTGATCTATGAGGTTTGGGTATTGGGATAGGATCTCTTCTTCTTTCTCCCATGTTGCCTCATCCTTGCCATGACTACCCCATAGAATCTTAACTAGGGGAACTCTTCTATTCCTCAAGACATGGACCTTTCGATCTATAATCGTCACGGGTGTCTCTTGATATGACAAATCCTTCTGAATATCCAAAGATTGAAAGTTCACCACATGACTCGGATCGTGGACATATTTCCTCAACTGTGAGACATGAAATACATTATGCGCCGATGAAAGCTCGGGCGGCAAAGCCAAGCGATAAGCTACTGTCCCGACTTCTTCTAGTATCTCAAACGGTCCAACGAACCGTGGTCTCAATTTCCCTTTTTTCCCAAAACGTATGGTGCCTTTCATTGGAGACACTTTGAGAAATACTTTCTCTCCAATCTCAAACCTCAATTCCTTTCTCCTCTTATCGGCGTAGCTCTTCTGTCTATCTTGAGCGGCTTTGATCCTTACTCTGATCTTCTCTATAGCCTCAACATTCTTCTCTACCATTTCTGGTCCCAACATCTTCCTCTCTCCAACTTCATCCCAATAGATTGGCGATCGACACCGTCGCCCATACAATGCCTCATAAGGCGCCATCCCAATCGTGGCCTGGAAGTCGCTGTTGTAGGCAAACTCTACAAGTGGCAAATGAGTTTCCCAACTCCCGCCAGGTCTAGAACACATGCTCTCAACATATCCTCCAATATCCGAATGGTACGCTCAGATTAACCATCCGCTTGGGGATGATAAGCTGATCAATCTAAGCTTTGTGCCCATAGCCGTCAGTAAACTCTCCCAAAATCTCGAGGTGAATCTCGAATCTCGATCTGAAACAATGGACACAGGTACCCCATGAAATCGAACAATCTCTCTAACATATAACTGTGCCAACTGGTCGATGCTGAGAGTCATCCTAACTGGTAGAAAGTGTTCAGATTTCGTGAGTCGATCCACAATCACCCATACGGCATCATGTCCTCTCGAGGATCTCGGTAGAGCCGTCACGAAATCCATAGTAATCTTCTCCCACTTCCACTCTGGTATCTCCAAGGGATTCAACAATCCCGAAGGTCTCTGGTGTTCAGCTTTAACTTGCTGACAGACTAAGCATCTCGCCACAAATCTCGCAATGCAACCTTTCATATTCCTCCACCAAAAGGTATCCCGTAGGTCACGATACATCTTCGTTCCACCAGGATGCGCTACATAAGGAGTCGAGTGAGCCTCTGTCATAATCTCATCTCTTATCTCGCTCATCTTTCGCACACACAAGCGCCTTCTAAATACAAGTGCTTCATCCAAGCAATCTCAAAGCCTATCCTCTTACCAGCCCCAACCTCCAATTTGATCTTTTTCAAGGAACTTATCCTTCCTTGGGCCATCACAATTCGACTTCTCAAGTCCGTTGGACAACTAAGGTTGCTAGCTTGCTCGATTGCCAACTCGGCGGGGCTCAGATTGATCTTTCAAATTCGCAAATCCCGAATGATTTGATCTTGCATAGTACCCAATGCAGATAACTGTCCAACCCTCTTCCTACTCAATGCATCTGCCACTTTATTAGCCTTACCCGGATGGTAGAGAATGGTACAATCATAGTCTTTCACAAGTTTCAGCCAACGGCGTCGCTCATGTTCAACTCTTTCTGAGTGAAGAAGTACTTGAGGCTCTTGTGATCTGTGTAAATCTCACACTTACTCCCATACAAGTAATGACGCCAAATCTTCAAGGCATGTACTACGGCTGCAAGTTCCAAATCATGCGTCGGATAATTCTGTTCATGTGGCTTCAACTGTCTCGACGCGTAGGCAATCACTCTCCCTTTTTGCATCAATACACATCCCAATCCTTGCTTAGAAGCATCACTATAAATGACAAAACCTTCAAAGACCATCGTATAGTCAACACCGTGCCGTAACCAATCGACTCTTCAACTCCTCAAAACTCTTCTCACACTGATCGGTCCAATGGAACTTAACACCCTTCTTAGTCAACTGAGTCATGGGACCCGCAATCTTGGAGAAACCCTCAATGAATCGCCGATAGTATCCGGCTAACCCGAGAAAACTCCTCACTTCTCCAACATTTGTAGGAGTAGACCAATTCATCACAGCTTCAACTTTGGAAGGATCAACTTCAATGCCCTTGGCTGTCACAATATGACCCAAAAATCCAACTTTTTCAAGCCAGAACTCACACTTCTTGAACTTTGCATATAGCCTCTCTCTCCTCAATACGTCAAGGACGACCTTCAAATGTTCTCCATGCTGATCAGAATCGCTGGAATAGATCAAAATGTCATCGATAAACACAATGACAAATTTGTCCAAATACTGATGAAAGACCCGATTCATCAAATCCATGAACACTGCCGGTGCATTCGTGAGACCGAAAGGCATCACGGTAAACTCGTAATGCCCATATCGTGTCCTAAATGCTGTCTTCGGTATATCTGTCGACTTGATCTTCAACTGGTGGTATCCCGACTTCAAATCAATCTTCGAGAAACAAGCACCCTTCAATTGATCAAACAAGTCTTCAATTCTTGGGAGAGGGTACTTATTCTTTATCGTCAACTTGTTGAGCTCTCTATAATCAATGCACATCCTCATACTCCCATCCTTCTTCTTAACGAACAAAATAGGTGCTCCCCATGGAGACACACTCGGTCGGATAAATCCCTTCTCAAGCAATTCCTCCAACTGAACTTTCAACTCTTGCAACTCCTTTGGCGCCATCCGATAAGGTGCTTTAGACACGGGGGCAGCTCCTGGTACTAGATCGATAGCAAATTCCACTTGCCTATCGGGTGGAACACTTGGTAAATCATTGGGAAAAACATCTTTGTACTCACACACAATAGGCACCGAATCCAATGTAACTCCATCTATAGATTCGCCTCGAGGCTAACAAGATATCCCATGCTTTTCCCCTTCGCCAATAGCTTCTCCGCCTGTAGAGCCGAGACAAGGCGAGGAAGCGCCTTAATCTTCGACCCATAAAATCTAAACACTTCTTTCCCATCCTTTCGAAAAACAACTTCTTTCTCATGGCATAAGATGGCGGCATGGTTGGCACTCAACCAATCCATACCCAAGATAATATCAAAATCTCTCATCGAAATCACATTTAGATCCGCCTCTAGCACCATCCCATCAAAGTCTATCGGTATAGTCTTGGCTACTCTATCAGTCTTTATAGTCTTTCCTGATGGTAGGCTAACCTCAAGTATGCTATCAATTTTCTCCACTAACAAAACCACTCTCTCCAAGCATGCATCAGAAATAAACGAGTGTGTAGCACCCGAATCTATCAACACATAAACAGGAATACCAAAGATAGACAACACACCTGTGATCGTATTAAGAACACACATTTAGGGAGGAGTGATAGGTAATTAACGATGACAAGTCAGAGAGCACTAGAGTAAGTGATATACCTGCAATCACATCCGCATCTCCCGCGGCATCCATAGCAAAAACTCTAGCCTTCCCCTTCCTTGCTTGCTCAATCTGCTTCGACGGTCCATCACTCTTGGTTGACTTGGAGCGACAATCTGGTGCCATATGGCCCGGCTGACCACATCTATAGCAAACTCCCGTGCCCCAAAGACATTCTCCCCTATGATTCTTCTTGCACTTAGGGCACTGATGAACATCTCCCGAAGTCTGACCCTTAGTCGGTCCGTAGCTAGGCTTCTTGTTGGACATCTGATTCTTGTTCCTGTTCTGATTCTGATTTGGGCCTTGCCACTTCCTCTTTCCTTGAAACCTTTGGCCATTCTGATTCCCCTTGTCATTTGCTTCCTCCATAACATAGGCCACAGTCTGAGCTTTGCTAACAACTTCCCCATAAGTGGGGAGCTCAAGGACACTAACAACTGGGCGAATCTCGTATGAGGCCCATCTCAAAGCGGCGTGCCTTCTTCTCCCTCCGAATCAACAAACCGAGCCGCAAATCGAGACAACTCCTCAAACTTTCTCTCATAGTCAATAATATCCATGTCGCCTTGCTTCGCATCCAAGAACTCCTCTCCTTCTTGTCACGAAGGGCCCGTGGAAAGTACCTCTTCCTCATTCCCTCCTTAAATCGCTCCCAAGTGAAGGCCCTTTGTTGCTCGACACTCCTAGTCCGAAAGTGTCCGATGCCCACCAATGGCCAAAGATTGCCCTTCAACATAAACTCAGACATAACACCTTCGATCATCGTGGCATGAGATGTGTCCGAAAATCCTCTCAATCTCCTCAATCCACTCCTCAACAGCCTAGAGGACCGCTCTCACCGTCAGATATGGGTGGATCAGATTTCCTAAATCGCATAATCGGTGATACAAAGAGGGCAACCGGGCAAGCGCTACCGAGCTTGAGCCAAATTCGACGCACCGCATGAAATTCCTCATAAAAGTAGCCGGGTCAACTCGATTAGGATCACCCCACGTGTGGCAGTACTTACGGGTCGAACCATCTCCTAAATAATCAAACCACACAATACAACACCACATCACATTCCCATTACAGTCAGTCACAAATCGATCATTCCATCACAATCTCACCTCAACGCATAACACCAACTAAAATCCCAATCCACCAGCAATTACAAATCACCATTCAATATAGGCAAGAGAGAGCAACAATACCCATACTCAATAGTCGATACTTTAAAAATCGCGAAATAAATTTTTAAGGACTAAAAGTATCATGCAACACATTCAAAATTATACTCTATTAATCACTTGGAGATTTCACGCTTAGGCTCAAACTCGATTTATTTCTCTCTCTATCCGGATACAAATACTTCATTTCTAAAACATTTCATCTCATGTATCCGAAGTAAACATAAAATCTTTATAAATAAACACTTTACCTCGGAGTCGGTGGAGTGACGACGATCATAGCAGTTCTTAGGGCTTAAAACTCTTAAAATTTTCAAAATTCATTTTGAAAACACTTTAAAAATGTGCAAGTCTACGTAAACGACCCGCCTCGATACCAAAGTCAGAACGCCGAAGTTCAAGAACTCGACGCTAGATCTTTCTTTAAAACTAACCATTTTTTTTTATAATATTAAATGCGGAAATATAATAAATAATTAAAAGCGAAAATTCATTTAATATAACAACCATGTAAAGTGTTTTAAAAGTAATTGGTCACCAAATATTCAAAACAGCTAACACACGTTACTAATTAGTTCGAACATTTGAAAACGACAAAATCCCATACATCGGTTTATCAAAATAGCATCGGAAATAAAATCACTTATTTATAAGCCTAAATAGAACCCCCATGTCTCGTCTCGCCTCCGGACTCCTCAATCTGTAAAAGAATGTAAGGCGTGAGTATTTAAATAATACTCAGTAGGCTCTGCGCAAGTTAATCATCTATACAAGTATATAAGGCAAATAGTCATGTAAACTCTGTAATATAATACCCGAAGGTAACTCTGGGCCCGAAGGCAGCTCTAGGCCCGAAGGCAAGTAATTTGCCCAAGGCAACTTCGGGGTCAAGGCAATTCTCTTACCCGAAGGTAACTCCGGCCCGAAGGCAAGTCTAGGCCCAAGGCAAGCCATCACATCAATTACATACATTTGCACACTCATATAGTATGCATAATTAACAATAATTGCGCTGATAAGTAAAAATGTGTCTTTGAGCTCACTCAAGTATCTCTCGAGTTTTGAGCCTACTAAGCGGTGAAAATCACCCTCTAGTCTGTTGGTACGCCTCGTCTAGTCAATAACGAAGTTTAATTTATGTTAATATTCTTAAATATAAGTATCTATAAGTAATATAGAAGTTTGTGGACCAAAATGGAAAGAATATAAAACTTTGGGGGTCAATTTGAAAGAATTTGATAGTTTGAGGACCTATTATGCAATAAAAGTGAACTAAAATTATTTTTGGGCTCAATTATAAGATTTTTAAAACATGAGGGACCAATATGCAATTAAAGTTTGGGGGTTAAATTAAATATGAAAAAGAAATTGAAGGTTTAAAAGTGAAATAAAAGTTTAGGGGTCAAATTACAACAATTGAAAGTTGGGGACTTGAATTTAAATAAAAGTTGAGGGCTCATTTAAATATAATAAATAAGATAGGGGGATTATTTTTTAAATAATATTGAGGGGCTAAATCGTAACAATTAAAAGGTGGGGATTTGTAAATTAAATAAACTACAGCGACCAACTTAAACTATTTAAGAAACTTGAGGGACTAAACTGCAAAAC
This sequence comes from Jasminum sambac, assembly GCA_018223645.1. Classification (NCBI taxonomy): domain Eukaryota; kingdom Viridiplantae; phylum Streptophyta; class Magnoliopsida; order Lamiales; family Oleaceae; genus Jasminum; species Jasminum sambac. The sequence goes on from CP073640.1 coordinate 38,611,585, forward strand.
CCGAATTCTTAAATGGATTTGGGCCGGATCCGGGTTATAGCCTTCTTCCTTACCCGACTCTTGTTTTTCTCTCTCGGCTCGCACACACGCACACGGGTCACACACACGCACGACTTCCGGTGGGTTTATCGGCTGGTTCTTGGTCGGAGAAGGTGGAGTGAAGTGTGGTGAACGTAGTGATGGTCTTTGATTGGAAAATGGCTGAGTATTGAGGGAGAAACAAGGATTGAACACTAAAGGCAAAATTTGGGTATTTTCAAAATTGGTTCGATTCACTAACAATCTTTGAAATTAAACTATACAACAATGTTCTAGGAACAGAGAGGAAGGTGTAGGTGTGATTTTTGTGAATTAAAGTCGAGTTTTGGACGAGGTTGTGTTTTTGGCCGAGGTGTTGTGCGTGTTTGATGGTGTGTATGTATATATGCGTGTATATATGCGATTGTGTGTGTGTGTTTGAGTTGAGGAGATGATGATGATGGTGTTCTAGGTGGTGGAAATGGTGGTGGTGCGGCGGTGGTGGCGCGGTGAAGGTGGTGGCCGGCGGCGGTGATGCGTGTATATATCTATATATGTACCTTTATCTTTCTTTGTGTAGAAAATCAAGTAAAAATACAACTAGATGATTACAAACTTAAAATAACAAAAATAAAAATAGTAATATGAATTAAAACATCAAGAAATCTTACCTCTAGATGATAGTTGGTTTCTTGAATGTGATTGAACAAGATGATTTAGAAGGTACTATTTGGGAGAAGATGGGAGAATAGAGATGCTAGGTTTTTGAAAAACATCCTTAACTTATGTATGTAGGGTAAGAAACTAGGTTACCCTCTTAAATGGGCTTCCTTAGAGTGTAAGAAATAGAATTGGGTTACAAATGGGCCTCTAATAGGGTTTAAAATGTAAATTAAATTATAATTGAATCAGAAGTTAAAGTTTAGGGATTAAAATTAATAATTTCTAAAGTTTCGTCCTCGTTTATAAATTTAAAATAAATAAATAAATATTTTATAAATTATTATTTTTTAAATAATTCAATATAATAGTTAGTATTATAAAATTTTAACTAGACGAGCGTACGCTGTTTAATTCTATAGGTGAAGTTGTAGCGACACGCTTGAGATTTTTATTAAATTAAATATATTTTACTTAATTAAATATATTTTACTTAAAAAGAATTGCGGTCACTACACCTTGGACTAAAAAGGCCGATATGGTGAAGATCAACACGAAAGATTGGATGTCCTACACCATAAGGATTTCCTACACTACTGCAGGTACCGCAATTTGGTCACTGAATATAGGTAGTATTATTATGTTCTTGTCAAGTCATATTTTTTTCCTATAAGTTAAAAACGAAGAATTCCTGTTTATTAATCTTGTTTAGACAACTCAGTAGAACACCATAATAATATGCTTCAGTAAATTAGTTGTTGTATTAATCTACTTTGTTGATTACGTAATTGTTTAAAATTTTTTGCGAGTGACAGAAATAGTAAAAGGTTTTTTAGGTGTTTATTTTAAAATCTTTTTTGTTTTTCAGTTTTGATCTTATTTTCTGTGGAGTGTCATCACTATTATATGTTATTAATTGATTTGGATTGTCGTAATTCGCCTAGCCAAAAAATATGAATGATGGGAAGCTAAGTAATCATGAGATTAGATTCAGCTAAACGTTAACGTATTAGGTAATTCTTGATCTTGAAAATCACCTAAGAATTGAAATGGAAAAGCATCTCCATGTGTTTCTTGAACGTGTGTTTGGTCGTTAAAAGAAAAGTAATAAAAGTCTACTTTTTGTCTCATGATTCTTTGCAAAGAGAACGATAAGTTGTGTTCATTATTGTGAAAAATGATGTGAAGTCATTTTCTAGTATGCTTAAATTGCTTATTTTTGTAAATGTAAAAGTCTAGGTATATGAGACAATTCCAAAGTTTGGATAAGCTTTTTCTAAGAACATTGGAGATAACTTGCCTCAGATTATGCGGTAGCAAGGGATAGGACAACCACACTGGACCATGCATGAGGAGTACATTGAAAAGAACACTATAAGCATCCTCCTAACACATAAGAAATTCTCTAGCAGCTTCATGTGTTGGCGACACTTCGTCCAATTGAAATTGAATAGCAGAAGCTGTATTCGCTAAGTATAAGGCCTCCAACTGACTCGTGGACCAGTTGTTTGACAAAATTTCATAAAAAAATAATTGAAATTTGATAAGTGCTAGAAAAGCACTTAAATAACTCTTCTGTTTTATGTATTTGTGTGTTTTATTAGTGTTATATGTTCCGTTTTATGTGTTTTTCCTTTATTGTGGTGTTTAGGGTCACAAAGAATCAAAAGGAGTCAAAATGGATGAAAATCGGATGAAAACGGAAACTCGGGACCAAAAAGGCAAGCGAATTAAAGATGGAGGACCTCCGATGTAATTTTATGAAAAGTTGTTTTTACAATTTTTCTTGTGCCAATGTCGAAGAACATCAAAAGAGGATTCCCAAACTTTTTCCGGATCGCAAATCGGAGTTTCCTAGTGAAAGTTATGGCCGTTTGAAGAAAAAGGACTAAAAGCATCACTTCCAAAACTGTTGGGGACCAAAGTGCAACTTTTCAAAAGTCAGGGGACCAAAGTGAAACTTTTCAAAAATTTGGAGGACCACAATGCAATTTGTCAAGGACCAACATGAATAAGATTCAAAAGTTGAGGGACTTGTGTGTAATTTCTGGGTGACTCGGGTGACTCGAGTCACCGCCAAGACGTGATCGAAGTCGCCGCAAGTGACTCGAGTCACGCCCGAGCATCCTCGATCAGCCCGCAACCATCCGAGTCATCCCCGAAACCGCCCCCTGGCCTCCGTTCGCTTCAAGGTGACTAGGCAGAATCACACACGACTGAGTCACGCCGACACCACGCCAGATTTTGACCAATGGACTCCACCTACCATAAAACGTGTTTTTGGTATTTTCTTGACTTCTTAGAGATAAAACAACCTGAGCACACCACAATAGACTCATGAAGGAAGACTTTATGATTTTTAATATTTTTGGTGTAATATTTTGCCTATAAATAGATGCATTTCCAAGCTTGAATCACACAACTTGTAGAGAGAATTAGCTTGTGATTCTCTCCAACTTTCTCCTCAATAAATTTCTCTTCATCATTTGTTCTTAGTTGTAGCTTGAAAGCTCTCGCTTTTTCATATTCCAGCGAAGTAAGAACCTAAATATAGGTTCGAAAAATCAATCGACGATACTGCCGTGAATATGATTAACGGAGTATTTCTTCTCTAGTTTCTTTCCTTATTTTATTTTTCATATTTGAGAAAGATAATCTATCATATATTACAGAGGTGATACACGCTGTTACGCCGCTATAAGTATTTAACCCGCATATATGAGTAGTTAGATTTCTCTATCTAGTTCGAGGGGACGTTGTGTTCAATTATCATGTTGTTATCTTTTCTAACTCTTTGCTAACGCTTTATCTATTCCTCTACTTCAATTTGTTGATTTGTTATGCTTTTAAACCCGCTTTGAATTTATGTGATTATTGCATTCACTTTGGCCAATTGAATCAATTAATCTTTAAGTTCAAGTTAAGTGCTAGGATTGGAACTTTTGATCCGTGAATTATCACTAGATTCCAATCCACGTAGCAAACAAATGTCGTGCATATTTGTTAATAAATCAACTTAGATGTATTAATTCAAATTTGTGAAATTGATCATCTAATTCAACTCATTCTTCTTGTTCATTTCACACTAGCATTGCATTAAATCCTAAGAACTTGTTTAGGATTATCCAATAGCTAGATGTTAAGTTAAAGAACTCACTTTAATTTAATACACTTAAGAAAGAATTCGTTAATCAGAGCTTCTTGGTTAATTGAGAGTTGATAAATTGAAGAAGGGATAGTACACGTTGCATGGGAAAGATAAACACAAGATGTTGACACAACCGAACCCGAGAACTAGATATATCTTCAATTGTTTCATTTTCATCTCTTTTATTTTGTAATTTTATTTTCGAATTGCATTCAACTTCACAAAATCCCCTTTTCTATATTAATTGATAAAAACAACTAGATCAAACACCGTTCCTCTTGGGTTCGACCCTTACTTACCACTTCTACATTAATTTGTAGTTTTGAAACCGAGTAAGGAAATAAAATAAATTTTGGCGTACTGCGACAACACGCCCAAGTTTTTGGCGCCGTTGCCGGGGAACGATTAACCAATTTAGTTGTTTTTATTAGTTAACTTTAAAAAAAAAAAAAAATTAGTCGAGCTAACGACTTTAAACAAAAGCGCTTCTTGGGAGGCAACCCAAGCATTTTCTCTTATTTTTTATTTTTCTTTTGAATTTTTGTTGTTTTTGTTTTTATTTCCCAACTTTTTATCTATCGTACTGAGAAAGATATTACTTTGAAACTGTAGGAAGAAGATATCTCGGGATTCAATTAATTGGGACGAAACATGATGGCGCACAAATCTACAATTAGCAATAGTTACTGATAACGTGTGAGGATTAATTATTGATAATGAACAATTTGTCAACGCGTTTTCTTGGATACTCCTCCCAACGTACTCTTTCCAGCACGCTCTACATGCATGGTTGTCGGTTGAAACAGTGCCCAGTTTGACTATAAATCAGAGATCGTTCTCCACTCGAAATCACAACCACAATCTTAAGTCTCAGTGAGTACTTCTTTCTTGCAGTGATTAGGTAATTTTTTTCTTCGTCACCGTCTTCTTCGTCTTTCTATTTATTTTGTTTTTCTTTTAGTATGGACGTGTGTGATATTTTTGTATATATATGTCTTTTCTTAATATTAATTGATTATGTAATTCAAATTTTCTTATTTTTTTCCTTCTTCAGTATCTTTGAAAATATGGAAGAGTGTGATAAACTACTATGCTTGTTGATTTTGATGGTTTTAATCTTATTACTCCAGTGTTTCTTTTTCTTTCGTGTGTTACGTAACTAAAAAAAAAAAAAAAAAAAAAAAAAATTTATAGTCGAGCCAACGACTATAAACAAAGGCGCTACTTAGGAGGCAACCTAATCACTCTCTTTTCTTCTACTTCTCTCAAACTCTTGCATTTTCAATGGATACCAAACTTTCCAAAATCCACAAGTATTATCCGTCACTGCCTTTGAATGTTTTGAAAGAGATTTATTATTCTAGAGTAGGACGGTTAAAAATTTTGATGGAAAAGGAAATGCCTGAGGACATTCGTTGGTTGATTGAAGCAAAGGTCCGATTAGAAGGTGAAATGCCAGCTTTAAGTACTAAATATGCACCAGGGTTAGGCAAAAGTAATTTTGCCAAGAAACGAAGGGCAAAAAGAATGAATGTGTGCTATAAAGGTGCTAGATGGCCTTATAAATGCACTCGATGGACCTCGCAACTCGTGTAAACTGCTCCATTGGATTTGTGTCCACGAATCGAGAAGATAAAATACATTTCATTAAGGATGGCATGAGTAAGGAGTCTTTGGATGATATCCATCAAACTCTTGAGACGCATCCTAGTGGAATGGTGCAAATCGAACTTCTCAATTTGTGGAGTGAATTCAAAAAGGAACGAGAACGATATAGTCTTGGGAATCGACTTTAAAGACCCTGCTTGCCGCCTATAAGAAAATCGGATGGGAAGCTTATCCCCACTCATAGAAGGCGTTTAAGCCGTTTCGACGTAAAACCAGAGGAAGATGTGAGCCACAATCACAACTACGTGTACATATTGTTATTTTTAATTGTTTTTTGTGTTCTTGTGTCAGTTTTTAGTGTGCAAAGTCGACAATCTATGGCGGCTACTACTTCTACCGGAACTGGGAGTTCAAAGAGGAAATTGACAACCATAAGTCTCTTTGGTGGAATCAATATGGGAAAACCGACACTTCTCTCACCAAAGAGTCACAATTTGGAACATTCCTTGGAAATCAAAAGTATAAGCTAGTCTACGGAGGAGGTTGTCGTGGGCTGATAGGATGTGCAATTCGGTCAGCATATGTACGAGGGTCTACAGTGGTTGGCGTTATTGTACCACCTTTAAAACAGGCATATGGTAAGACCATTGGTTTTGAGGTACATGCTAGATCATTGTTTGAACGCTTAACACTAATGATAATGTATTCGGATGCTTTCATTGCAATACCAGGGGGTTTCGAAACTCTGGAACAAATCTTTTGCATAATTTCTTGGGCCGAGATGAGACTACACTCTAAACCAATTGGTCTTTTAAACATTGACAACCATTTTGACGGTTTATTGGCATTTCTCGGATTTTTAGCTCATCAAAAGCTGATTTCTCCTAATACTTTGAAAATGATTTTTATTACACCATCAATTGAGGAATTATTGGAGAAATTAGAAGCTTATGTACCACAAATGAATGTAGATTTGCCTGTCATCAATTGGTTAGAGGAATTACGCAAAAGGAACAGAGATCCGAATGGATTGGATTTAGAGTTAAGGTTATGAATGTGGAATAGCTAACTTTAGATGGTAGAATACGGAGTTTAACTCTGGAAACACAGATCTGTGTTACGCTCTGGAATAAACAAAAAAAAAAATAAAAAAAAATAAAAAAAAACACCTTGGATACTTGTTTATGTATCCCGCCCAAAGGCGTTAAACTGGTCTTTTTCAGTAGACCTTAAAGAACTGTATTCTCTTCTATTAACCTTCTTCTTTCAAGTCTTTGCATACCTCAAAGTGCAATGAATTTTCATTTCTTTCTATGGCATCCCCTCTACGTATTGTTGCTCTTCTACAAGTACTCAACTCTTTCTCTATGCCTCTTGATATCAAGATTCACATTGTTCGACTTGTTGACAAGTATGAGCGTTCCCTTTGGAACGTTATCGCTTTTTGGGCAGGGTCATCCCGATCTGCTCAAGAAACGACGTGCTAAGCGCCCTTAAAAGTTGCTTTAAATGTGGAAAGCTATTAGAGGGACCTCATTGTACTCGAAATCAAACTTATTCACAATATAGACATGTTGTTTTCTTCAAGGATGGACCGATTAGGTGCAAAATAAAAGTCTATCAGAGAAACAACACCGCAATCGGTGTGAGAGAGCTTGATAATTTGTTGGAACAACGACAACGCCTGGTTGGAAACCAAACTCGATGGCCTAACCATTGAACAAAGAACTTTTGAGCGTGATCATTAGCACCCATCCGAAGATGTAAAACTATGTCTCATTCATTTGAGAAGTGTCCGAGTTGGACGCTCGCTCTAAATGTTCTCCCATTTGTTGGTTCTTGTGGGGTCGTTTCTTTATTGAATGGTAAACATACCGTGTCATGTGGCGATATGGAGGACCTTTTCATTAAGGTTGGTTGTCAAACTGTTTTGTAGAGAGTATGCTGATTCAGATAGTTTCCATGCGGATCAGACTTGATGGAATCATATCATTAATTTGATGTGAATACTACTGCAAGATGTTCAGAGTGTTGTCAACTCCCAAAGTCGCTTTGTATATATTTCTCTTCTTCATTGAAAAAAAAAAAAAGAAAAATTCAGTTGTTGTTTTTCTTGTTCTGTAAATATATTGATTGCAGGTCTCTTACTCTTGGATTGTTGACCTATTCCTACGAAGTGCTACATTGTGCAACCACCATCCCCACTCGGCACGACTCATGGCTTACCATAGGGGAGTTTCCATTTCTTCTCTTTTACATGGTATTTATATTTCTACATTGGGGACAATGTAGAATTTAAGTGTGGGAGAGTGGCATGTTGTGATCTGCTTGTGATTTTTTTTTGTGTCTACAATTTTGCATGAGATAGCAACTTTTGAATATGATTGAGCTTAATTTGCGTGATTTAGCTAAAACTACAGGATCCCGAAAAAAAAAAAAATCAATTTGTTGTGTTCTGTTCTTCTCTATGCATAGCTGGCTAAATTACCTGAGCACGTTTATAAGGTAATTTACTATCATTCTCTGGAACACAAATTGAAGTTTGAAAATGTTGATTTTGTTTTTCTAACTTTCTAGACCATAGTAAACTAACTTTTTTTCTTTTCTTTTTTCTATCCATTCGTCCTGCTCAAAGTAACCTGGAAACATCAATTGTTAGCAAGGGGGAGTTATAATCGCATGGTATCTGTTTTTTGTGAATGTGTCTTTTATTGACAGAGTTTAAAAAGTTTGGAAAAAGCATTGACTTATGCTGAGAATGAATTTTACTTTTATGTTCGAAATAAGGAGAGGGACCACAGGAAAGAGCTACCTGCCTCAGAGTGTGAAGCCGTCACCTCGAATGGGTGAAGAAGGCTGCCTCCAATGAAAGGGGTAGTGTGAAAGCTACCTGTGGGGTAAAAGTTGAAAAGAAAATTGCAAAACTCTTCTTCTTCAAAAAAAAAAAAAAAAAAAAAAAAATCGCAAGAAATGTGACAGCTACCCAAATGTGAAGTTAGATAAATAAATTCCCTCAGTGGTTTGAAGTGCCCAATCTAAACACTCTTTAAATTGAAAACATATTTGCGATAAAACACCTGCCATGCCATTTTTTTTTTTCTTTGCAAGCAATAGCTGATGATTTTTGGTGAATCGAGTAATTTTTAGAATCCATGGGAATCATTGTAGAATAAGAGTGGGATCACGAGAGATGAAAGGAAATATTTGACCACTTGGGTCGATTTGGATAGAACATCGTAGCTTTCATTTGGTTCCAGATTAGTGATGGGATGATAACCTTAAATGCACACACTCACAAGCCATTGTGTATTTGAGAAGAAGTGAAATTTTCATGGTTCGGGAGAATGTTGATTAAGCAAGTCACTATCTGTAGTTGGATTTCAATGTTTAAAGTTGTTTATCTCATGTAAAATCATTGTGTTGTTTTGTGTCATATGAGTTTTTGTTCGAGGGCGAACAACAGTCTAAGTGTGGGGGAGTTTGATAAGTGCTAGAAAAGCACTTAAATAACTCTTCTGTTTTATGTATTTGTGTGTTTTATTAGTGTTATATGTTCCGTTTTATGTGTTTTTCCTTTATTGTGGTGTTTAGGGTCACAAAGAATCCAAAGGAGTCAAAATGGATGAAAATCTGATGAAAACGGAAACTCGGACCAAACGCAAGCTTAATCAAAGATGGAGGACCTCCGATGCAATTTTATCAAAAGTTGTTTTTACAATTTTTCTTGTGCCAATGTCGAAGAACATCAAAAGAGGATTCCCAAACTTTTTCCGGATCGCAAATCGGAGTTTCCTAGTGAAAGTTATGGCCGTTTGAAGAAAAAGGACTAAAAGCATCACTTTCAAATCATTGGGACCAAAGTGCAACTTTTCAAAGTCAGGACCAAAGTGAAACTTTTCAAAAAGTTGGAGGACCACAATGCAATTTGTCAAGGACCAACATGAACAAGATTCAAAAGTTGAGGGACTTGTGTGCAATTTCTGGGTGACTCGGGTGACTCGTTTCAGCGCCGCAAGTGACTCGAGTCACGCCCGAGCATCCTCGATCAGCGCCGCAACCGTCCGAGTCATCCCTGAAACCGTCCCTGGTCTCTTAGTTCCGCGCGCGCGGTGACTCGAGTCACGCCGACACCACAGCAGATTTTGACCAGCGGACTCCACCTTCCATAAAACGTATTTTTTGGTATTTTCTTGACTTCTTAGAGATAAAACAACCTGAGCACACCACAATAGACTCATGAAGGAAGACTTTTATGATTTTTTAATATTTTTTGGTGTAATATTTTGCCTATAAATAGAGGCATTTCCAAGCTTGAATCACACAACTTGTAGAGAGAATTAGCTTGTGATTCTCTCCAACTTTCTCCTCAATAAATTTCTCTTCATCATTTGTTCTTAGTTGTAGCTTGAAAGCTCTTAGTTTTTCATATTCCGGCGGAAGTAAGAACCTAAATATAGGTTCGAAAAATCAATCGACGATACTTCGGCCGTGAATATGATTAACGGAGTATTTCTTCTCTAGTTTCTTTCCTTATTTTATTTTTCATATTTGAGAAAGATAATCTATCATATATTGCAGAGGTGATACACTACGGTTACGCCGTTATAAGTATTTAACCCGCATATATGAGTAGTTAGATTTCTCTATCTAGTTCGAGGGGGACGTTGTGTTCAATTATCATGTTGTTATCTTTTCTAACTCTTTGCTAACGTTTTATCTATTCCTCTACTTCAATTTGTTGATTTGTTATGCTTTTAAACCCGTTTTGAATTTATGTGATTATTGCATTCACTTTGACCAATTGAATCAATTAATCTTTAAGTTCAAGTTAAGTGCTAGGATTGGAACTTTTGATCCGTAATTATCACTAGATTCCAAGCCACAGTAGCAAACAAATGTCGTGCATATTTGTTAATAAATCAACTTAGATGTATTAATTCAAGTTTGTGAAATTGATCATCTAATTCAACTCATTCTTCTTGTTCATTTCACACTAGCATTGCATTAAATCCTAAGAACTTGTTTAGGATTATCCAATAGCTAGATGTTAAGTTAAAGCACTCACTTTAATTTAATACACTTAAGGAAGAATTCGTTAATCAGAGCTTCTTGGTTAATTGAGAGTTGATAAATTGAAGAAGGGATAGTACACGTTGCATGGGAAAGATAAACACAAGATGTTGACACAACCGAACCCGAGAACTAGATATATCTTCAATTGTTTCATTTTCATCTCTTTTATTTTGTAATTTTATTTTCGAATTGCATTCAACTTCACAAAATCCCCATTTTCTATATTAATTGATAAAAACAACTAGATCAAACACCGTTCCTCTTGGGTTCGACCCTTACTTACCACTTCTACATTAATTTGTAGTTTTGAAACCGAGTAAGGAAATAAAATAAATTTTGGCGTACTGCGACAACACGCCCAAAATTCTAGAGGCCGTACCCCCAACACCAGCACCATCCGGTGAAGAGAACCGAGACCGAAAGGGCAGAAGAAAAATGGAAAGCTCCATTGCAACGAAGTGGACTGAGCAACAAAGAGATAGGAAAATAGGTACGTCAATGCTTCATGTATGTAATTTTTATCTAACCGCGATTCAAGAATTTTTCGATTTACACACAAGAAACATTGAGAAGAAAATTGATGATGCTAATAAGGAATTTAACTAGCAGTTAGATAGTATTGAAAACAAACTCAAACATCATGTTACTTCGTCAATAGTGGATTATCGTTTTGACATCAATGCTATGCGCAAATGAGTGAACCAGTTCCCATCACTACGAATAGAAATAGGTGACAAAGGTACTTCCGTTTCTCCATTAAAAGTAGGTTGTATGACTATATTGAGAAGCTGAATGAACTTTTGTAAGCTTAACAAAGACTTGAATGGGAGCACTTCATCGCCGAAGATCAAATTGGTAATGGTTGATAATGTTGGAGCTTCTGGACACAATGAAGCAGTGTCGACCGAGAATGAAACAATGAATGAGGAACAAGAGAAAAAGCCACTAGCACTCCGTAGAAGGTCTCCATCCAAGAGATGGAAAAACCAGAGGCCTACGATTTGCACACCATTTACAACCACTCATCCTAAAAAAAAATTGGTATTTGGTGATGATAACTTATGAGTTTTTTGTGTTTGTAATATTGAAGTTCTCCTCTCAACTTCTCTTTTCTTCATTTTTATAGATTCACAAAGACATGTATTTTTTGAATATAATGTGATGGTATTTATCTATGTTCAATCAGTATAAGTAATGCACATGGAACATGAATATTTTAGACAATGATTTCAATGGCAGTAGTTATTGTCCTTGGGATGTGTAGGTTGCTCATCCAGCTCGTCCAACTTTCTACTTGAACTTAAACTTAATATTGAACCTATGTAATGCCATTTTTTACAATTACTTACTAAAACGTTGTTAGTCATGGTGTGCCCAATAATTGGACTGGGTTAAGTTATCTTGGGACTTAAGAAATCCCAAGCCCTATAGGTTTACTAGAAACCTATAAATAACCTATTATTGTCTCATAGCTCATTATGTAATTGTCTCTTAATTCTCTCTACAAACTTAGCTAGCGCTAGGATCTAGAGAGGTAGCCCATTACGAGGTGTTTATGATTCAAGAAGGGTCTTGGGGTCTGGATCAGTGTTGGAGGCCAGATGATTGGACGGCTGTGGAGACGAAAGAACGAATAAGAAATCCATTTCGATATCGGTAATCTTAATCTTTAATCACACATCTCATCTAAGAAATGAGTAGATCTGGTGTTTATGAATTATTTATTTGAATTTCACTGTGCATGTTTATTGAGCAATCCCTAACAGTGGTATCAGAGCCAACTCATTTTCTTGTTGAGATTTGTCAAGATTTTGTTCAATTAACAACCATTGTTATTATATCAATTTGATTTGTATATAAATTTTATTCGGGTAATTGAAGATAATTATTTGTGAAATAATACTTTCTAAAAATTAGATTTGAATTAAATAGAACCATAATTTTACGTCAAGTGTTTGAGATATGAACTTAAAATTTTGAATTCAAAAGCACAGCTGGAAAAGTCTTGGGCACATTCACCAGAAGAAGAAAGCATCGGTAGTAGTCGGCGCCTCTAGTTTACACTACACAGTGCTGGTTGGCGCTGGTTGTAAGAACGATTGGCTGCTGGGGACAACAGGACCATGTTGCTATTCGCAGCAGCACATACGATGCTGCTCTAAGCGGCACCGTCGCTCGGAGGCGCTGCCCTTAGCGGCGCTATGACTAACAAAGGGAAGTGACAATAGTTGTCGCTGCCGCCGTTGCATGTGGCTATGGTTTAGGAACCCTGGCCCAAGCTCTAAATTTTTAGACGAGGAAGGGGATTTTGGGAATGGAGGGTCTTGTGCAATTTCTAAAATTGCACAGCCATCCCCCAGAAATTTATTACTGATAAGTTGATCCCAATTTGTAAAAATTGCTAGAGAATTCCCAATTTATGAGGAGTTTTACGAATTAGTATAGGGTCTAAAATGCAACTTTTAAAAGATTTGAAAATCTGAAAATTTTTAAATTGAGTCAAAATTTCAACTTAACAAAATTGTTTTGGCCAAAATTTTATTTGGATTGTGTTGAAGTTTTGGCTTAAGCATGGTTCTACTTTTAATTGCAAATACGACCCTCTGTAAATTTAAAAGCATATATTAAAGTTTGACTTTAATTTATTTGATAGAACAAAGAGTTGTTTTGTAAATCTCCACTTCCTGATAAAATTAAATAATTAATGAGATTAATTATATACTGCCATGGAATTGATTGGTTAATATGATTAACTAATTAATTTTATTGTAGTCAACAAAATAAGAAGTTATTTTGTTTGTCCACTCTTGTTAATAAAATTAATTGATTAATTAGATTAATCATAAAATTTTGTTAATCTGCAACTAATTAGTTAATATGATTAACCAATTAACTTTTAAAATGATTGAAAAAATAAAAAGTTATTTTGTAAATCCCCTATTTTTGATAAAATTGAATAATTAATTAGATTAATTATATAATTTAATTGATAGTTATTAATTAGTTAATACGATTAGTTAATTAATATTTGTTTTGGTTCATTTCTTAATTTGGTTAAAGTATTTAGACAAAGAATATCATTACCCAAATCTAGAAATTGATATGTTAGTTAATATTCAGTATTAATGGATGATTATGGACCAGACCATTGTGACTGGATGGATGTAGGGATATTTCTTTGTTAGTTGAGTTGGGGGCCTACATGCCTATAATTAATTTGGGCTTGTGCCAATTAATTTTTAATTTAATTCCGGACTTGTGAGTCTATGTTTTTGGCACATGTGCGAACTAGTAAAGGATATGAGTTGGAGTTGAAGTTGGAGATCACTGGAGTTAACCTACGAAGGACAAAGACATTGTCCCTTAGGAATTGACCAGCTAGTTTTCCTCTTAGCTCAGGAAAACTAGATATAAATACGTCCATAATCATCAATTAGATTTTATTATGCTTTATAATTGCATGGTTGATGTTGATTATTATGCATTATATTATTGATGAGATTGATTCCCTTAAAAATGATATTAATTCATGATTAAACGTTAATCTATGTCTTCCAATGTCATGGTGAAAAATTGGATTTCCACAATCTTAGTCAGCATGTTGAGTAACTCAAGGCTGCTCGATCATAGGAAATATTCTTCACTGTGAGACATGTGATGCCTCTGAACGTTGGGTCGAATTTAACTAAAATTTATTTTTTGTTGAGTAACTCAATGATGCACATCAAGTTAATGCATAAGATGTACAAGATAAATAGTTATCTGCTTGATGATCTAGGAGTCACATGGAGATGTGATTGATAGGTGTGTCTACCTGAATGTCAATTAGGGCTTATTGAGTAACTCAAGGTTCTAATTGGACAAACGGGATGTAGTGACCGGAAAATTCTTCTTAAATAAATATATTTAATTAAATAAAATTTCGAACGTGTCGCTACGACCTTACTTATAAAATTTATGTCGTGTGCACTCGTCTAGTCGAAATTTACATTATTTATTGTATATTTAATTATTTATAAAAAAAAATTTATTTATTTTCAAAAATTTACAATTGAGGACCAAACTTTAGAAATTATTCGTTTTAGTTCATAAAGTTTAGTTTTATTCAATAACGATCCAATACTTACCCTAAGCCCAATTATAGGCCCATCTAAAGTCTACTTTTAATGCTTGTCCAATATGAAAGCCCATTTGGAATGGTAACCCCAATTTTGTCCTCTTTATATAAGCTTAGGGTTGATTTTAGAACCCAAGCCTCATTACTTCCTCACATCAAATACCTTATGGTGGCCCTGACTTTTTGACTTTTCACTGTAGCGTACAAGCAGACCGTTCAAAATCTGTAAAAGTGCAAATTCTCAAATCCGGCTTGCCGACTTTTTCAATAAAATGTCCTTGTCTTTTGGAGGTGGAAATAGCTACGCTCAATCCCTAGAAATCATCTTTTGCACTTCTCCCCCTTTTTCTTTCAATTTAAGCTCTTTTTTTATTTTTTATCTTTCGAAAGAGGGGTATCGATTTGGCTTGGATTGGCTGCCTTCTTTTCCACTGACCCTACCCTTGGACAATCGAATCGCGTGCAATGCCAAAAGCAAGATTTTGAACGTAGGTCTACACTCAGATATAGAGCCTCAATCAGAAACAAAACCTTATAGCATTGACGGTGGTGACTTATTCCATTGGATTGTCCGACTGAAGTGCTGTCAGATTAACCTGGAGCAATGTTAACTGTCGTATGCCAGATACATCTGCCTCAATGTCAGCTTCCAGCACTCAAATTCATCATGCAGTAACCAAACGATCTACAACCCACAAGAATGAGAATCTTCCTATATGCATGAAACAATTGCAGAAAGGAAATTGCAAAACAAAAACAAATCTTTTTTTTTTGAAAAATGCAATTAAAGCACACAAAAAGTAAATGATAAAGAGGATCTCATTTTGTGAAAGAAGTGGGATCAATGGGATAAACAAGCTCAAAAGGAACAAACTTATTTTCATAAGCTTTCAAATCAACTTTCCTAATCCATACTTGTTTCCCTTTCAAGTTGGTTGTAGAGGTGGAATTTTTCCTATTAGAACACTTGTTTGGTATGCTTTTGGAAAATTTAGGGCAACAGGGCTTCTTATGTCTTCTAACCCCACAATATTGACCACTATTTCCATTTTTACCTTTACCCTTCACTTTGTATGATCTTGCATTATTACTAGATGTAAAGGACCTAGAACTAGGTGTAGGTGCATGGGGATTATACCTATCATGATAAGACTTAGTCATGCTCAAGGAATGTAAAGTAACAATTTTATCATGATAAAATTTACCATAGTGAAGGCATGCATGAGAGGAAGAGTACTTACCTGGAGTTTCGGCTCTCATTCGAGTTTGAGTAAACTTCTTCTTATTTCCAATAGGACCTCTCGGTTTCTGAGAATTGATAGATGGTCCTTGCTTCTGATGTTGGATCCTGATCTGCTCTGACTCTTGATGTGCCAGATGTATCGGGAGTAGGTTCCTGTAGACATGTCCTGGATACAGTTTTGTTAGATAGCACCTGGGTGTAATGGACAACTCCAGTGTCATCTACAGTAGTAGCATGAGTCAGTTTGATCCTTCCTTCAGTTTGAGTTTGTTTTGGCCTAAGCACCGTTTTATTTGTTTCGGTCTGGATGTATCTGATCCCAAGCAGTGCAGATGTAGTAAGTTTGCTACATGAGGGATTAGATGCATCTTGTCTGTTACTAGAGGCTTCAGATGCAACTGGAGGCAGAACCGCTGCACCGCTATCTCTTATTGCCGTTTGGTGATCATCTCCTTTACCACTTTGTTTCACAAAGACAACATGATCACTTACAGTGCCTTTTCTTTTTCCTTCATAGCCAAGACCTGATTTATCATCGGATGGTCTTCCATAGCTGAGAATTTCATCTAATCTGGCTGTGCCAAGAACAAGTTGTTTGATCTTTTCATGAGCTTTAGCAAGCTCATCTCTGAGTTTGGCAATATCGCAATTCTTCTCAATTTGAGATTCCTTGTTCTTCTCTTGAGTTTTGGTTAACTCGTCTCTCAGTTTGGCGATCTCATCATCTTTTTCTTTTTGAGATTGGGCAAATGATTGTCTATTAAACTCAAGCACGGTCTCCAATAGATCTATCTGTTCCTCTGCCTTTTGAAATTTTACATTCAGCTCCTCAGATCTCGGGCTAGATGCATCTGCGTTAACACCTGCAAAAGGCAAATTTAAAGAATCAGCACCAGATGATTCTCAAGCAGTGAGAGTAATTACCTGATTTTCAGATCTACCTTTTCTGAGTCCGAGTCAGATGCATCTGTCTCTTCATCGCGCCAGGTAATAATTTTTGGGCTTTTTCAACGTGTTTGTGCATTCAAATGCATTGTGTCCATATCCTTCACATTCCTCGCACTTTATATGTTTTTTGTTCTTTCTTTTGGAAGAGTTTGAGTTGTTTTTGAGGTACTTTTTGAACTTCTTTATAAGGTCAATCATTGTCTCATCATCTACAGTATTTTCAGATTCGTCTGGATCCTCATTGTAACTGTCAGATTCATCTGGATCCACACAATTTGCCTTAAACGCAATTCCAGATTTTTTATTATTCTTGCGTCGGCCCAGATACATCTCAAAGGTCATGAGATTACCTACAAGTTCATCAACTCTCATAGATGAGAGATCCTTACTTTCTTCAATTGCGGTTACCTTTGCTTCGAAGCGGTCCGGTAGAGATCGGAGTATTTTCTTAACGATCTGTTCCTCAGTGAATCCTTGACCGAGGGATTCTGCCGAATTCGTGAGGTCACTTAACCTAGCATAAAAGCTTCTAAAGTCCTCTTTCTCATCCATGATGAGAACTTCAAATTCATGTGTAATCATCTGCAATCTAGATGATTTGACAGCAGTGGTACCTTCATTCACAATCTTTAGGGCATCCCAAGCTTCCTTAGCCGTTCTTAACGAGGAAATCAACTTGAATTGATCTGCATCCACATGATAAACAATAGCATTTAGGGCTTCAGAATTAAAAGAAGCAGCAGAACGTTGTAGATTAGTAAAAGTACTTCTGGGTTTAGCAGATACAACTCCATTAACAGTGACAGTGGGTGCAGTGTATCCATCAAGGGTGGTAGTCCAACAGCGCTCATCAATGGATTGAATAAAAATTTCCATCCTTATTTTCCAATAATGATAGTTAGATCCATTGAGTATAGGGGGTCTAAGAGTAGTAGACGACTCCATTTAGACAACTAGATCTCACTTTGTAAAAGTGAACCCGCTCTGATACCAATTGAAAGTTTATAGTTGTCTAAATGATCTGATTTTCGTGATCAGATGAGTCTGTGCTGTGTTCTGTTACTCAGATTCAACTAGTAACAGTTTACTGTTTAATATGAAATGCGTCTGCAGATTACTGTGACCTAGATGCGTCTACGTATGCCAGATGCGTCTGGGTCGCGAATGCGGAAATTAACAATAAACAGAAAATAGTAAAAACAGTAAGAACACAGAATTTTTAACGTGGAAACCCAACTGGGAAAAAATCACGTGCTTGTCGCCTACGAGCAAAACCAATCCACTAACTTCCGAAGCGTTTAAATCTTTACAGCAAAGCTAAAGGGTAATTTATGCATAAATTAACCAACATCAAGGATAATAGCGAGAAACACTCCCTATTACTCTCTCCAAGCATGTAATGCGAGCCAACCTCCCGTTGTTCTTCAGTAGCTTATTGTAACCGCGATCCCGCAACAGATCTACACCTCCCGTGTTGATCTCCTCGCGTTGTGGGCTCTTCTATTAGTGGTTGGACTCCTCCCGGAGATTTGAACCAAGATCTATGTTTGATCAAGGCTTGTTCATCAACTAGTTCAAGAAATAACTTGAAGAAGTCATGAACCGAGTGGGAGAGGAGGACACGTTTATAGCTAGTATGGGGGCCGATTTTTTGTGCTCTCCACGTCGCCCTGGCTCCTCTCTTGTGTGTAGTATTTATAACATCTAGTTATCTTGTAGAGCAAGTAAACCAAGTTTCCATAAAATACACACTCCTACAAGGAAACAAAGACTTGTTAGTTATAGGAAATAAATTAAAATAAGGTAAAAGATAGATATGTAATAAACTCATTACCTTATCTTGTATCAATATGATAAGGAAAGGATCTTACCAAATCATATGATACATCGAATGTGGACACAAAGTTATCCTAGACGTGTGCTAGGTTTTCTTGTGCCCCATGGACTCCCACTTGTTAATAAACACAATATATAATAAGGAATTATCACATAGTTAATTATAATCATGATAAAACTACAATCTTATGTGATAATAAGTCCATAAAAAGTACAATTATAATTAAATCAACCAAATAAAATATTCAATTAATTTAATTATAAATATGGAGAAATAAAAATGCCAACACAATAAACTTTTATTAAAACATAAAAGTTAACACAATACAAAAAAAAATTGTTTTTTTAAAAGATGATCTGTTCGATATTTGGAAGAGGAGACCAAAGTTGAATTAGGATTTACTTTTCTAAAGAGACCACATATTTGTTTATTAGAACAAAATTCTTTAATAAATACTTATTAGAATAAAACTATTTGAAAATAAACGCTTAAAAAAAACTATAGTTTGTTACAATGTCACAATAAATACTTATCAAGGATTTCACGGGAATTGCCACAATTTCAGCAAGTTGTGGTATTCTATTGACTCCCATATTTTGGCATTACACGACAATAGAAAAGAAATCATGATTTTATTGTTTTGTTTATGTTGGAAAACTTCGTAGTAGTCGGAATCTGAAATATAACCCAAATAATTATTATAAATTAATCATAAACAATGAATCGATGCAAAAAAATATAATCACAAAAATAGAATGAAAACACCTGATTTTGGAAGGATTGAGTACGATTCGAGATCGCTGTCTGAAAACGATTATTGTCTCCTTCTTGTCTTTGAGATTGCTTACGGGACTCCATGGTAACAAGCTCTGAGGAGTTATCAAGTCTTTTCAAGATCAAACACCAAGCGAAAGTGTTGATCTTGTAGAACTTGATGAACACGTTTTTGTTCGAGTATTTTGGAATGTTCAGACTATAATCTCGATGTTTGATTGATGAATCCACTTTGATGATGACTAACAACTCAAATTCAATCTCTATATATAGATGTTGAACCATTCTATCGAAGAGATACATCACTTGGATGAAGAGACGCATTCCGAATGAAGAGTTGAGCCCCAAAATTAGAAAGGTCGCATCTGCTTTCCAACATAACTTGGGACCCCAAAATGATATGTGTAGGGATTGGGTTAGAAAATGAGTTAGGGAATGTGGGCATTTCTACTAAAATTCCCTTAAATGCTAGATTTTAAAATTTCATTTAAGACAATTTGGTCAAAAAATTCACATTCCCTAAACCCTTCCCTGAACCCATTCCTGCCCATACAATGCTCCTTACGATCACAAGGTACACATTCCTTGCGGCCGCAATGAAGTTTAAAATCCATACAAACCCTTTTTTCACAAAGCCTTGTGACCACAAGACTTTGTACCTTTTGTCAGCAAAGGCTATCTTACAAGGACTTTTGTTGATTTCACTCCTCTTCACCTTGATTTCCACCTTTCATCAAATACTTCAAGCATGATTATATCAATCATATTTCACAAATTATATTCCAAACACTAGTCAATTTAATTGAAACAACTTTTCAACAATTTGTTTGTTTGCCTTTTTTTTGGGGTCTAATTTTTCGGTGCATGGATTTTGCTGTGTTTTCGTTGGTTTTTCTTTTGATCTTTTGCATCGCGTGGGTTTTTCTTTTTTTTTTTTGTGTAATTATGATGTGTTTTTATGTTTTGGTTAAGTATTATTTGGACTCTAACACTTCGTGGAGTATTTTCGAAATAAGCCCAAAGCATATTGACTTCTCTATTTAAGCCAAGTAAGTAATATTCTGGGCTACTATATTAATATGGCCTAATAAGTGATCAATTAATAATGGTCTAAAAATAGCTATTATCTATTAGATATAAACTTTGTACTGTATAGATACCCAACAATATTACCATTAGAGTTAACGGAAACCTAATTAAGCTAGTTTATAAAGAATGAAGAAATTAGGCTAAATATATTATTTTTAAGTTTGGCATCATCAAGTCAAATGATGATATTAACTAAAATTAGACATCACTTGGTCGCCTAATTTTTTGCTAGGCAATCACCCAGTAAGAAGTTGGGCAATCGTCTAGCTTTAAAAATGTTTTGTTTTTATTTTTTAGTTTTATTCACATATTCCATAGAGTGCATAATGGTTTTATAGTCCATTGCACGTTTGTAATACATTATATAAAGTGTGTAATTGAATACACAGTGTTTAATGGTTGTGTAATGCACTGCACAAAGTGTGTGATGCGATCCAGGGAAGATTGAATGCTAAGGACCTCAATCTTAAATGTCTTCATCGAAGATGGAGGCCTAACTTGGATCCTTGTGGAGAGAACTGGGGCCAAAGTGTTTAATTGAAGAACTTTCATAGTGAGAACAAGAAGAGGCAAGGTGAATGAGAGCGAAAACAAAGCAAAATGACATTGGCAAATATTGTGAAAGCAAAGTTTCAAAGTTTTAACATAAATAATGATATTACTATTTGTTGAAGAACTGTAGCCTTTTTGTCTAGTTTCCAAACTCACTTTGAATTACCTCAATCGAACATCCAGGTAAACAATTATGACAAAAAAATGCTGAAATTGCATGTGTACAAATTTTTCGCAACACACTCGAGTGGGTCCTAAGCTCATGTCAAGTGTTCGACTCTCTATCAAATGCACTTGAGCAGTCCTTGAATGGTCCTTTAGTCGTCCAGTCATAGAACGATGCATTTTTTCCTTTTTTAACTTCGTTTAGGAGTTCTAGTTTATGTTTGCATCTTATTTTTATTAGTTAAGGAGTTCATAACTCTTGTAACCTCTTAAAAGGGTCTTTTCGTCCAATCAAATTTTGTTTGTTTAGAATTATTTATTTTCATTCCATGTAGCCTATAATTAGTCATATTTGTTTTAATATTGAACAATGAAGTTTATTATTGAGGTATTTTATATGGAAAATTGAGAAGTGGTTTATCTTTAAAAAATTATGTTCTTTGTGAGATTCGTCGAACAAACACTTTTCAAAGAATTTTTAGAACAAATTTTTTGTGGCATGCGTATGATTCGAGGTTCATTAATATTTATATTGACGGGTCCAAATATTTCCTCCAATCTTGCCTTTCTTGGGTATAATCAACTTGTTTGTGGTTCTGAGGAACAATTTCTTATTAGGTTCACATTAGTGTGTAATTGACGGGGATTGAGTTTCTAGTGCTTTGGCCATATAATTTGCATCTTGTGTCCGTTTAAGGCATATATACCTTTTGTGTTCCTCGAGGTGGTGAATACCTTTTGGCTGAGTTAAGGAGCTACCTATTAGAGAATTGGATTGTATCCCAACAAATCGTGCCATGCATTCTCAAATAGGGGAAAGAAAAAAAATATGAATTTGTCAAACATAGTAAGATCCATGATGGGTTTTTCAACACTCCCAACCTCGGGTTTGGGTTATGCCCTCAAAACTGTTGCACACATTCTCAACTTAGTTCCCTATAATTCTATTTTAAACACTCCATTTGAAATGTCAAATGGACGTAAACCAAGAGTTATACGTCTCTGTATTTGAGATTGTGCAGTATACGTGTTAAAAGGAAAAACTGAGACGCTAGAGGCCAGGCTAGAGGTGTGTTGGTTCCTTGGTTACCCTAGACGCACTAGAGAGTATTGCTTCCAGAAATGATAATTATTTTAAAAAAAGATAAATAAACATAATTAAAGCTAGCCTAATGGCATAAATCGACCAAAAAATCAACAAATGTCTAATTTTAGCAAATAATATCAATTTTTAAATTGAAATGGCATTCTCATTAGAACTCTAAGATAAAGATTTGGACTCCAAATGATTTTAGCCAAATTCTCATAAAATATGAGGCAATTTTCGAAAATTTTAAAATACCAAACAATCGCCTGGTTTTATTCTACGCGATCTTCTAGTTGAAAAATTGGGCGATCAGGCCGTCTTTTGTACTAGGCAATTGTGCAGTATAAAAGAGATACGTGAATTTTGTCATTAAAACAATTTAGATACCTAATTTTTGTAATTAAGTCAATTTTGTATCTTTTTGACTTATGATGTCGTAATGTTGGAACACGTGTAGTTTTCCATAAAAATTTGAGAGAAAAAATAGGTAAAATAAGATGTTTTGTTTTGAAATTTAGAAATAGGGTGAGAATAAGTTAATTGCTCATATCACAAGACCAAAATTGTTCCTCTCTCTCACTCAGGCCTCTCCTCGAATTTCTTGGATGGAACATAGAGGAGGGCAGTGTTACAAACATCCATTCTAGATCCAAGGCTTTCAATATACCTATGCAACCATCTAGTGTGTTAAAAAGAAGTGTAGCAAGCAATAGAAATAGAAAGTAGTACATTGGTGTAACCATAGCTGTGAAGATCAAGGTGTTAGAATAAGCTTTAATATTTAATTACACACGTAATTAAATCACCCAAGATCATCGTCGTGTCAAATTATTGAGATTAATAATTGTAAAACATACCTGGATCTGTAGTGGCAACCGTCAAACTTGATGCGGAAATCTTGGTTAGAATGACTGCAAAACAAAATTAGATAGTGGTGCAATGAGTTTCCTCAACCAAATCTCCTCATTCCAAATATGGGATCTGACGTTTCTTTCTACATGGAGAGAATAGAAACTGTGTTCAATTTGGTATATTGGGGGCCATGACCTGTGGTGTCTTTATATAGGGACTAATTAGAGTCTCCCAAAAAGGCTCAACCAGACCTTATTGGTCTCTACTTATTCGGCCCCCATCAAATTCTATAGTCTATAGGCTGCTCTTAATTAGACTACTTAATTTAGCATACTAAATTGAATAGCTGATATAATTTAATTAATAATATGTAGCCTACTAATTATGATTGAAAATAAATTTCCAACAATCTCTCACTTGGCCTACATATTATTGTTGAACAATTATATTACAAAATTCCGTAGGCGCGCAACTATATGCTATTTACCTTAGACTACTCTTTAAACAACCTGGTCCATCTTATACACTAGTGATGGAACTATCGCAACTTTCATCACAATATCAATGTAACTAAACCACGACAATCACCATACTAATATACTCGATGACATAAATCTAATGTGGATAAGCAGCATGGAAATTACATGCAATGTGATCTCATACATGCCTATTTCCAATTGGTCCAACTTTAATCTTTATAGGATCAAAATAAACCTTTCCAACCTTAATGCTAAACTGCAACTGAAAAGATTTGATTTTAGAGATTAACAACAAAATCATGAATTTTACTTTGCAAAAGATGTAACGATAGAATTGTGTCTATTACTCAAGAGCACCAAATGCAAACTCCCACTAAATCAGCACAACGCCAAGTACAACACCCTTATAAGTAGTGTGTTTGCTAAATACTTTAGGTAAGTAAACCTTTGGTGAGTGGATCCACAATATGGAGTTTGCCCCTTATGCTCAATAGACACCTAATTACCCTGAATATGAAATGATCTCTAAATAAGTGAGTACATAAACATATGTTGTCCACAAATACTATATAACTCTATTGGATAAATCCATGCTAGAGTCATTCAAATATTTGTTATCCTCACTATGAAAGCCGAATCCAAATGCTTACATACGTGAGTATACATAAGACTCTCCAAACCAATACCTGAAGAATCATTTGTAATCGTTATGGTTCAAATTCAATCTTGGGGCAATTATTGAGGCTGAACTTATTTCCCTTAATATTGGAAATATCTTTCAGTATAATCTTTCATGTCGAATCTCTTTATAACAATGAAATTTTAATTCAAACTTTCTTATTTTCTTGTAACAATATTGCTATTATAAAATTTTATCGACATATAATACTAGAGAGATATATATATTCCCACTGAACTTGAGATTCACAAAATCGTCAACTGAATTTATCTCATATCCAAACGAGATAATAATTTGATAAAATTCGTGATACTAATGACGGGAAGCTTGTTTGGGGCTGTAGATGGAATTTCTTCATTTGCAAATTGTTGTCTTTGACTCACCAAATGTCAAAGCTCAATGGTTTCAAAGTCTTTCCATCCATTTGATGTTAACTCGAAATGAGCTACAACCCATAAGTGTCATCATAATCCTAAAAGAACCTTTCAGTAAGTCAAAGAGAAAGACTCCTTATGGTATGTGCCTCAGTGAAATCCTTGACAATAAGATGAGCTTTATATCTCTTAATATTGGCCATTTAATGGGTATTGGTATTAAATATTCATTTGCAACCAATCAGCTCTACACCTTTAGGCAATTCGATGAGATCCTTATGCTATTGTCTTTTATGGATTTTGTCTCGTCATTAATGGCATCTGTTCTTGAGGTCGTTGAATTTTCCCTTTAAGACCAATGTCTTTATTCATGTAGGAGGCTTCAACATTGTCTTATTAGACCGAATGTGTATCTCGAACAATGTACATAATCATTTTCAAGAGTAGCAACATGGAGATGAACAAATTCCCCTTCGAAGACGATATATCCAGCCTTATCTCCCCTCTAAGCTCAACATCCTCAAGGAATTCTACATTTCCCATTCAAAAGAGGACAGACTTACAAAACTTGTAAACTCTTAACCTTTGAGAGTGCTCCACAAACTAGTTGCCAATGGTTCCTTAATCCAATTTCCTTTTATGTACTTGACGGAAACCTTATGTCAAACCAAATGAGATTGAAGTCAGGCACAAATTCCCCCAAAACTATAGAGAGTATTGCGCTAGAACACATCAGAACTTTTATCAGTCAACTTATATTTGTACCATTTAGACTATTTGCAAAGTTTCACTACACAAGGCAATTATGAGGAATCGGTAATAAAAAAATTTGAATTTTAAAAGACTAACTTTACAGTTTCTAATTGAACAATAATAACCCCAATACATAAACAAATCTTAATTCCATCAAAGAGATGGTGCTATGCAAGTCTCGTCTCAAGTCAAACAATGGCCAGTCCAAAATATCTTTATAGCCTCAACCATAACTGTTTGTCTTTGCCAGAATAAATGAATCTTTCAACATCAAGTGGAAATTGACTTACAGGTAACCTTGCATAGATAAACATGTGTGAGTAGTAATGCTAAATCTATTCACCAAGTGCATTCGGGTACAAAAGTTAAGTTAACCCAAGACAAATCAAATGAGAAGCATATATTTCTTTACACACTAGAAAACGTTCTCGGGGCATATTCCTTATTTACAAATCCACAATTCGTACAAAAATAATAGGTAAACACCTTATCCCGTTTCTTCTATACAATCGTGGTGCCCCAGCTGTAGTTTTCTTATCCTAATTTCCTTCAATATATTAAGGAGTATTTCTTTAATTATTACTTTCAATCCATTCCCACTGCAAGATCTTTATATTCTTATGCATACTAAAATAAACTCATTAAAAGTTTATTAATCCCTTAAGGTGTTGTAACTCACTTTAATTAACTTTATTGTGCATAAAGAATACAAACCGGATTCACGAGCAAGTCTAAGGACAATTCTAACTTTAGTGCCTTTAGTTTAGAAGCGAGTTTAAATAATTTCATAAGTACTCTCTTATGTTTCACTTCATACCTTATTGAAACAATATTAACTAAATAAGTACTTGTAGCCATTTCGTATTTAAGCAAAACGCTATTCAATATTTTAAAGGAAACCTTTGATTAACTCCTCAAAAATAGTGCCCCAGGATTCTTTAGTTCTTTAGATTTGTACTGTTAACTACACAAATTAGGTATTGTTTTTTAATTGGCAGATCAGGATGAATATTGAATGAGAACACAACAAATTATTAGCTCACAGGGGAATAATCATGTTACAACTTAAACATAATAGATGATAATTGTGACCCCATTACAAGATGCCTAGCACAACATTAATTCCTCGTCTTTGGACGGAGGAATCATTTGTAAGTGGCACTCTCCGTGCAGGAATCAAGTATTGACAATAAAGCCAGTCAAACAATAAGCATTCCTTTGGGCCAACTTATTGTCCACATGATAATTGAAGAATTAACCCAACCGTAGTGTATCTGTTATTTGGCCAAATAATAAGCTTCCTTTGGGCCGATCATTGCTCGCATAAACAACATTCACTTGCATCGTAATATTCCAAAATAAACAAGTCTATACGATATATGTCACTTTAGTAACATGTCGTTTTGGCCCATTTATTTTGAAATTTCATCAATCAATTCAATGAATTGACAAAAATTGGGGTTGATAATTATCACATACTTATTACCGCAAGTGTATCTGTCATTTGGCCAAATAAAAATCTTCCTTTGGGCCGACCACTATTCGCATAAATAATAGACACACACATCTTAATATTTCAAAACAAATAAATTCACAACAGAGGTTACTTTGGCAACGTGTCACTTCAATTAATTTATTTCGAGATATAAGACAAATTTAATTGAAGAATTATAAAATATTATGGGACTGAATTTCAAGATCCAAGATTTTGGGGCAATTTATAGGTTGAGATTTGTATCCAAAACCTTATGTGTCAAATCTCAAAACCAAAACTTCTGCAATGTCAAACTCGAGAATTTAAACTTCAGAGGTCGTTTTAAGCTTTATTGCTCCATTTTCAAACTTCAAGAACTTTACGAGACCCAAATTTAAGAGCTTAACCTTTAAGAATCAAATCTTAGATCCAAAACTTTAGATAAAAATAGAGAATTTTAAAACCTTTGAAGGACTTTCGATTTAAAATCACAAAATTTGTGATTAAAATCTCGTACAAAATTTTAAGAACTAAGATTCAATTCACCAAAAAACTTTAATGGGTAAAGGATTTAAACTTTATGTTAAAAACTTTTAAAGGCCAATTTCTCAAAATTCAACTGCTTGAAAGGGATATTAATTAAAATCGATGATTTTACAAGGTCAAGAATTAATTTTGAAAAATTTAATGCTGTAAGGCCTCAATTTTAAAGGAAAAAACAAAAAATCCAAAAGTGCATGGACTGATTTTGCAAAACTGAAAAATTCATGCCCTCAATTATTTTATAAAAAAACTGTAGGAGGACCTACCATGCAAATAAGGCAAAGATTTGAAAATTGCAATAGAAGTCCCTACACTCATCTAATTCTCCAGCCAAGCGCCATCTCCTACAAGAACTACAGAAGCTAAGGTTTAAAGCCATTGCACCCCGTCACTTCCTAACCACCGCAAAGATGACCAGCGCGGTAGACTAAGATATCCACGATGTCCAAAATGCATCTATTCGTGCATAAGCAATATCCAAAAAACAAATTCTCAACAAACTAAATTTGGTTCATGGAGGAGTTGAATGGCGATGAACATACATACACCACCGTATGTAACAAAAGGAACCCTTAATACCATGGTTTGACAATCAAATTCGGTATTTTCCTCCGAAAAGAATTCAATATCTCAATCTATGCATACACTGATACACATGTATGAGATCTGATCCAAAGGGGATTTCATATACAATTACACAAATTTTCCCTTTACGTATTTGCCCAATATGTATGGAGGGTTTTATTTAAAAGGGCAAGTCAAACATAATTTTTACTTAAAAGGGCCACACTATATAAAATTTTATCTATCTAACCAAATCATTCCAAACCTACAAATAAATAAAGAAAAAAATGAAAAAGGGGTTTTTAACCCTAACGTCTCTTGCATCCGTTATCTCTCTCTGTTACTTGCATCCGCTCTCTCTCTCTCTGTTATTGTAAACTTCAGTTGGGCAACTCGGGGAAATAGAAGAAAGGCGGGAAATCATGGATCTGTTTTTATCATTCTCCATCTGAGATCAACTGATTTCTCCATATAGTTTTGAAGAAAAATTAATCATCTCCATATTAATGTGTTCTTGAGGATCGTTCTTTCATGAGGTATGCTTTATATCTGTATAAGCTTACTTTAAAGAGCCATAAAGATCAGAAAATAAATTTTTATACAGATTTTGTATGGACCAAAGCTGCATATTCGATTTCTTACTGGTTTAAAGCTTCACGGCATCTGTGCCGTTATCCTAACAATGGCACAACATTCATGTCGTGAAGTCAGTTGCAATAATTACCTTATTTTCTAGTAGTAATGTGTTATTAATAAAGCTTGTGTATGTGGTTTGGATTTGGTAATAAGGTGAATTGGAGGTAGAGACATAAATGCCGTGATCTTTGCTGTATCACGACATTCATGGCATTTCAATAGTTTGATATTCTTTTTTTCTCACAGGTTTTTTTGAGTCTGAGTGTATATAATTTTATCCTAAAATATTTATTTTATATATTTTTTTATATTTAGGTAGATTCATATACGTTGGTCTATGCTAAAATTTAGTTCATATATTATTGTAATGCAACCATGGAAAATGCGGATACATTGTGGTTATCAGTTTGTCATGGGGGTGATTTTGTGGAAAAAAATGATGGAGGGTGGACATGGAGGCCCTCGGAGAATGGTCCAGCAACGACTAATCATATTATCGTCTCAAAGAGCATTTCATACGTCGAATTGTACAACAAAATTCGAGAGACAATTGGGGTAGATGTTAGCCTATATGAAATCGAAATGAGATCACTTGTACCTGGAATGTCTATGTTTCCACTTGCACCGATTAAGATTGATTGCGATAACAATGTGCAGTGGTATCTCTCTGTAAGCAAAGAAGTTCCACTTTGTGTATCTCTAAAATCTAAAACTTTTCATGAGCATTCGGGGAGCAGTAGCTTAGGGGAATATGGAGTGGATGTGAATATGCCATCTTTGTTAGTGCACAGTGAAGAAGATGTAGAGTTAACAAAAGCGACCATGGAGTTTGAGCAAGTATGCAGAGGAAAATGTTGAAGATGGAAATCTTGAAAGAATTCATTTTGATTGGAATTCGGTGGATGTAATTCCAACTGGTCAAGAAACGCAAGATTTGGTAGAGTCAACTAGTACACAAGGGACTAGAGAGGATCCTAAAGAACATGAAACTCTTGCTGTAACAAATATTTACAGTCCGACACTTGATGCAGCTCCACACTTGTCTGGACCACCAGTAAGAATATTAGAATCTGATGATTTTCAAATATCAATGATTTATCATGTTATAGGTGCATGTTATCACATAGGAAATATGGTGTAAAAGACAAAGGCGATATTTTGAGGGCATTTTTATGGATAATGGCATACATGCTGTAATTGTTAAACCGTAACAGCAATTATGCCGTTAGAGCCTGATTTTGTAAATTATTTTGTGCAAATGATAATATTTGTAGTAGTGTGTTCCCTAAGTTTTTATATTTGTTTGTTCTTAGTCCTAATGATCCAATTACATACAGGAACATTTACTTGTTAAGGAAAGTGAATAAGACAGATTTTCATTAACAAAGACACAATCGCTGCTTTGCTGCATTAACACGGCTTATCTGCTGTTATTGCATTATGTACTAGATTTCAGCGATTCCAGTTGCATGCAGACATCCCATTACATGATAAATGACTTAGATGGTTGATTTCATAGTACTACGCTCCCACACATTCGTCTACCATGGCTTATATGAAAAATTCGATTTAAAAAATCGATAAAACAACAACAAAGAGTTCGAACCGAAATAAGGGCATTAATAGCGATTTTATTCACCCAATAATGATCCTCTAACACCTATAAAGATTCGAATGTTCAAAAAATGACATTAATAGCGATTTTCCCAGTGTAAGACAAGATGGCCGTTCTGTAAGATGTAGAACGGTAAACATGTCATATGGTCGAATCTTGCTTATCCTGCTATTCCGTTTTCACCAATCATCACCATTTGTATTGGAATGACAATTTTAGTGGTGTAGGGAGGGTTTGCATAGCAAGCAAACATCCGTTTATGGTTTCCCAACCGAACTCCGTAGTCCTATGGCACCTTAGAGGGTTCTCTCACATGGGGAATGCGATTTTATTCACCCAATAATGATCCTCCAACGCCTACAAAGATTCTAATGTTCAGAAAATGGCATTAGTAGCGATTTTCCCAGTGTAAGACAATATTGCCGTTCTTGAAGCTGTAGAACGGCAAACATGTCATATGGTCGAATCTTGCTTATCCTGCTATTCCGTTTTCACCAATCATGACCATTTGTATTGGAATGGCAATTTTAGTGGTGTAAGGAGGGTTTGCATCGCAAGCAAACATCCATTTATTATTTGCCAACCGAACTCCGTAGTCCTATTGCACCTTAGAGGATTCCCTCACATGGAAAATGCATTTTATTCACTCAATAATGATCGTCTAACGCCTACAAAGATTCTAATGTTCAGAAAATGGCATTAGTAGTGATTTTCCCAATGTAAGACAATATTTCCGTTCTTGAAGCTGTAGAACAGCAAACATGTCATATGGTCGAATCTTACTTATCCTGCTATTCTGTTTTCACCAATCATGACCATTTGTATTGGAATGGCAATTTTAGTGGTGTAGGGAGGGTTTGCATCGCAAGCAAACATCCATTTATTGTCTGCCAACCGAACTCCGTAGTCCTATTGCACCTTAGAGGGTTCCCTCACATGGGAAATGCATTTTATTCACTCAATAATGATCCTCTAACGCCTACAAAGATTTGAATGTTCAGAAAATGGCATTAATAACGATTTTCCCAGTGTAAGACAAGCTTGTCGTTCTTGTAGTTTTAGAACGGCAAACGTGTCATATCGTCGAATCTTACTTATCCTGCGATTCCGTTTTCACCAATCATTACCATTTTTATGGGAATAATTATTTCAGTGGTGTAGGGAGGGTTTCCATCGCAATAAAATATCCATTTATGGTTTCCCAACCGAACTCAAGCATTCATTTTCCAACAACAATCCATGTTCCTATGAATGAAGAGTGATCCCCACTCTCATTTCCCACAAATGAGCATTCGAACATGGAATAACATGCGAATCATATTTTATTCACCTGATAATGATCCTCTAACGCCTACAAAGGTTAGAATATTCAAAAAATGCCATTAATAGCGATTTTCCCAGTGTAAGACAAGATTGCCGTTCTAGAAGTGGTAGAACGGCAAACATGTCATATCGTCGAATCTTGCTTATCCTGCGATTCCGTTTTCACCAATCATCACCATTTGTGTAGGAATGGCAATTTCAGTGGTGTATGGAGGGTTTACATCGCAAGCAAATATCAATTTATTATTTCCCAACCGAACTCTACATCCCTATTGCACCTAAGAGGGTTCCCTCACATGGGAAATACATTTTATTCACCCAAAAATAAACCCTTAACGCATATGAAGGTTCGAATGTTCATAAAATGGCATTAATGGCGATTTTCCTAGTTTAAGACAAGATTGCCGTTCTGGTAGCTGTAGAACGGCAAACGTGTCATATCATCGAATCTTGCTTATCCTGTGATTCGGTTTTCACCAATCATCACCATTTGTATAGGAATGACAATTTCACTAGTGTACAGAGGGTTTGCATCGCAAGCAAATATCCATTTACTGTTTCCCAACCGAACTCTACATCCCTATTGCACCTAAGAGGGTTCCCTCACATGGGAAATACGTTTTATTCACCCAACAATAAACCCTTAATGCCTATGAAGGTTCGAATGTTCATAAAATGGCATTAATGGCGATTTTCCTAATGTAAGACAAGGATGCCGTTCTGGAAGCTTTAGAACGGCAAACATGCCGTATTCGTTGAATCGTACTTATCTTGTTACTTCTTTTGCACCAATCATTACTATTTGAATAGAAATAGCCATTTCAATGGTGTAGAGAGGGTTGCATCACAACCGAATATCCATTTATGCTTTCCCAACAGAACCCCACATCCCTATTACACCCAATAGGGATGCCTCACTTGCGAAATGTATTTTATTCACCAGCAATGATCCTGTAACAAATATAAGCATTTTAATGTCAAGGAAATGGCATAAACCGGGGTTTTCGCAATGAAAGACACGATTGCCGTTCTAACAGTTGCAGAACGGCAAACATGCCGTACTCATTGAATCTATGCCAAAAATTCCCTCACAATATTTCCTCTAAATTTTGGAACAAATAAAAAAACCTGTACACATCAACAAACATACAAAGGTATAGAAATACCAAAATAATCATTCCATTCATCCCAAAAACCAAAATCCACAACCTTTTTGCGGTTTGACGAGAGAGAGATATACATTAGAAAGTCCAACATTTACCATAGTTGCTAACTCTACACTACATATACATACTTGACAAAACACATGAAGACTGTGAACGTCCAGATTGTCTATGGGTCGAAATCTTGCCAATAAATTTCTGCTGCCAATTTTTTTCTCCATGTTGACATATGGGAATGACTAATAAGATTGATATCAAGCCCTGCCTGCATGAATTCAATGAACTTTATCGTGAAAACCCCACAATCTTGCTCGTTGTTTCCCAAAATTGAACCATACTTCATTCTTTCCCTCCGAGCTTTCTGACCGACGAATTAGCTCATGTATTATTTGCAATCCCATTTTCATATTCCGAATCTCCAACAAAGTCCGGAAAGCAGAATTTTCAAACAGTTGCCTATGGTCGTCATCTAGTCGTCCATAGATTTCGGTAATCTTCCCAATTCGACATCGGTTTGTAATTTTACCTTGCACCATGCCTTTAATCTCCATTTCCTGTATAACACGAAGTTATGCTCCCACAGTTAGTTTTTTCAAGATTTAAAAATCTGCTGGATTGAATTTCTATTCCATTTATATTAACATCTTAACAAAAATTTTCCTATGGGGAAAATTAGAGGGCAGCAGAATGGTCCTAGAAGCACAAGATTCTAAATCAAATACTAGCCTACCCCTTTTGGTCAAAAGCTCCCAATAACATTTTGAAAAAAGGTGAAAAAGGGCATCTTCTTTATTGATTCAGGTTCTTATTCTTCAATACCCTATTGTCAACACCACAGCTGTGACAAACAAGATTGCTTTCAAATTCAAATAATTAAAAAATAAAATAAAATATAATACTGGGCTTCATCAAGTTACACAAGATGTGCGTAAGTATCAGACAAAATAGCTACAAGTACACCAGATTTCACTTATAATCAAGATAAACATGATGAATATTACTTTTATTCTTTGTTCCCATTTCTAGATATATCTCAACTTTCTCCATTAGATAGTTTGATCTGATTTAGGTATATTATTCTCCTCAAGCTGAATATCCCCAATTCCCTTAATTGATTGGCTTGGTAGTGTGTGTTACTGGAGATTAACCACAAGAATTTAACCAAGGATCCATGGTGTTGACTGAGAATATGCTTACTAATACTATATTAGTTTTTCCAACTTAATTTATCGCACCCTCTTTGAATAACATGCAGGAAAAGCGGAAAAAGTTTCAAAGTTTTCTTATATCTATATCCGTATCGCTCAATTTTCTACAAATAGAAGTGAATGACTGGTGTACAACCTTAACTCTAATACCTACGAACAACTGATAATAATGGACCGAGTGTACAAATCTACACAATTTAATTGCTTATGGATATGGAAATCACCCAATAAATGATTGAAAACCTGTTTTCTTCATGACTGAATACAATAAAAAAAATTTGAAGAGGAGGTTTCTTTCTTTAATCTTTATCAGCATTTGGCAGCTAAAAAGTAAGAGATGCTATCGTCAGGACATAGTCAGCGCTTGAGTGAATATCATATTTTATCCTTAACAATCGCACTTGAACAAATTCACGAAACTAAAATCAATCGGGTTAAGAAGCTGTACCACAAAATTTGAATAAAATAAAAACATTAGTCGCTAATGAGTGAACTGTATCTCTCATTCCATTTTTCTATTCCTCATGGTTTCAAGAATAAGAATCCAACAATAGTGCATTTGGAACTGGATTGTTGTACCCAACCGCAATACCTAATGAACTAAATGCCAATTACAAAAAAATCTATTGGGAGTACAGGATATGAAATACGTAACCACTAACCTTTTGTATAAATCTACACAATTTAATTACTAATAGATATGAAAATCACCCAATAAACAATTTGATTACCTTGATGTTAGGTGGAGGAAGCTATAAACCCTTGGAAGCCATAAATTGAAGATGAAGCTGAACAAATGAACGAATTGCAGTGTAAGAATTTTTCCCATCACAAGTGGAAACCGAAAATACTTATACATATATTTGTTGAAGAAATTAGACGTTCACACAAAAACCCATTAGGCAAACAAGAGAAAAACGAAATCTTTACTCAAATCTAAGAAAAATTGTGATTTAGGGTTACCTTTTGTACAAAAATTGAGCTAAGCTATTGATGGAGAAGTGACAGCCTTTTTTGAAGTTCTTCTATGACGGAATCCTTGGGTTGATTGTAGCCGTTGAGAGTTAAATTTTCGAAAATTTTTGGAGTCGGTTGTTGAAGTAACCGAGGGTAAACGGAGAAGATAACGCGAAGGGAATAGAAGAGAAAAGATGGAGACGACGTCGTGTAAGTATGGGAACCGAATTTTCCTTTTTTTTTGGGCTTCTTATTGGGTCAGTGGGTATTTGGGGAGATACGGGTTTTGAGTGGCCCGTTCACGTAATTTATCCATATGTATGTACATATATGTATGAATAATGAATACCAAAACAAGAGTATGTACAAATCCGTGTGTATATGAATTGCATGTGCACCAAAAATCACAAAATTCAAACCAAAGGAGAAATTTTCAAACTGATTTCTACATCAAAAATTCCTAAACGTAGTAGAAATCCCAAACATGGCACAACGATCGATATACATAAGCAGACCTTTGAAGTTAGTACCTCTCTGAAATTTTATACAGAATTACATAGATTTTTCCTTTTGTTAAATATGCTTATGTATATATCCTGATATCCATATATGTATGTATATACGACAATTTTCGAGGAAGGCAGGTTCATATATATACAAACGGGGATGGTTGATTTTACTTGAGTAGCCACTGCTTAAAGAAACTGTACAAGCTTCCACGGTATAGTGAATTTGATTTCAAAGGGATTGTCTCTTGTTGATGTTGGAAAAACTTTCCACCAGATTAATTTGGTGCTCAAGGAACCACCGGAATCCTCCTTTGAGTAGATCTTTGATTGGCAATTGATTTTTGCTTCTCAAAAGAAAACATAAAGAAACTATATATTTTGGTGAAGACTAAACTTATCGCAAGCCGTTGAAATGCTTTTACATTTTGGGTACCTATGGTAGAGTGAGAACTAAACGATGATAATTTTTTAAAGAGAATTTGAATATGATAGTGGAGTGCACCTTAAATTCTCGAAAAAGTGGTGGTGGTGGTAGTGATGACAGAGAATAATTTATTAATAGATCTAGAGAGAAAAAAGTGATACTAGATTGCAAAGATAGCTTAAAAAACTAAGTTAAAAAATGTAATTCCAAGATTCACACCTACTTTATCAAATTTCAAATTTCACATTAAATGGACGAGATTATCCAAAATTTCATCTTCTCTCTCATTTTTTGAGCCAACAATCGATGCAATAGGCCTAAGCTTGTTTGTAGACCTGGTTTCATTTTCTCTGATTTATGCACAATACCCATTGCTCATATTCTTAGTTTTGTCAAATGCCGGGATATTAAAACTTCAATCTCTTTGGCAA
The DNA here is from genome assembly GCA_018223645.1 of Jasminum sambac. Lineage (NCBI taxonomy): Eukaryota > Viridiplantae > Streptophyta > Magnoliopsida > Lamiales > Oleaceae > Jasminum > Jasminum sambac. The sequence continues at coordinate 38,647,888 of CP073640.1, forward strand.
GCTTTTCTCTTCGGAATGAACAAATAGGAAAAAAAAAGAAAATAGGAAACTCCCAGTTTTTGCAAACAAGAAACCTCTGATTTAGTGAACAAGAAAGCTCAATTTTTTTTCTTTTGAATATGGATTCTCATCTTGTTCATCAATGCTCCATTCTTTGGAATCGCAAATTCAATTTTTTTTTTCATTTCGCATTCTTCTTCTTGCAGATTTAATTACTCTCTCTCTCTCTTTTTGTGCAAATTCAAACTTGTAAACTTTGAGGACAATTATCAAAATTTTCATGCTGAAATTATAAAAGATTGAGTTATTATTATGTGTGGATTTCCGTCCTCCACGTGGTATCTTAATTGGTGATGTGGTTCCTAGGGTAGGCCCACAAAATTAGTAACGCATTATGCCAGCCAGCGTGATGACTCAGCACACTGTGTGGAACGATTCACTATGACACACGAATTGTCTTCCAAGGTTGTACTTCATTTTTCTTAATTAAGCTGTACACAATCTCCTATTATGGAAAGAATCATAGCTGGGAAAGGAATGTTGCCGCCGCCAAAGCATAGGGGATCAAGTCACAATCTTTGTGAAAATCTAGGAGGATCTAAAGTCTCAACATAGAAAGGATTCTTATACGAGACGTTTCCTTCTATCGCTCAAAGCCTAAATCATAGCACTCTCTATATAAAGGAATATAAGTTACGGGTGAACGGTACACAAATTTTATCTCTCTAACTTTTGCACTTATTACCATGCTCCACCACTCTAATATTCTTAACGCTTTCTCCATCACCTCACAAAGCATCGACCACACGAATTTTATAACCCTAACAAGTTGCTCTTCCTTTTCACCGATAGTGACTTTACCATCAAACTGCCAATGGTCGTCACTTTTCTCTAGCGACCTTCGTGCTTAACATTTCTGGTTGAGTCTCTATGCAAGGCAACGTGCGGCAGGCGTTGACTAGGAGGTCTATTGCTTTAGGTAATGTGATCTAAATATAGCCGTCAATAGTTGTTTTCATTTCACTTTAATCTTTCTCCACAAAAATGCCTATATTCTAGTTTATAGACTCTAGTTGCAGTGGCCGGAGATGGTCCTCAGAATTGCAAGCAGTGATCGGGGAAGGTAGAAAGGAATTGGATTTGCCATGGTCAAAGTAAGGAGAGAAAAAGTTAGCTTGGGGTATAGTGGGCAAAGGACCAATTGCAAGAATGGCCAAAAAATGTCTTGTCAAGATAAAGAGGTGTAATTTTAAAACTCAATGCAAGAGTGGCCAAATATAGTGACAAAATATCTAATTTGCCCTTGCAATATATTAATAGAAATAGATTATTTAGTAGCTCAAGAAAATGACATTGACCAATGTTTAATTGTAACTATATTTTGCATTGGACAATAACCCATTTAAATGGGCATTTACTTGGAGAAAAAAAGTTGGCATATCGGCCTCTTGGAACCTATTTGGACAAAAAAAAGAGGAAAATATGGGTTTGTCCATTGATGTATAGAAATCATTTGTTAGAAGCTTAAAAAATTAAAGGGGTTATTTTCTCAGTAGGACCCTAAAGCATTCATTTTGTAATAATTTCAATCCCATTCATTTTTTCGTCTTGCTAGGGCCCGAATCTTTTCGTTTTATTTCACTGGACCCCCTGTTAACGAATTCCATTCATTTTGGTCTTTAAGTTCACTATTTTTGTCCTTTTGTGCAGTTAAAGTTTGGGATCCTTTTCTAAAAATAATTCAATTGATTTAATTTTAACTTTAAATGTGTGCAACATAGTCCTATATCTTTCTAAAATTTACAATTTAACTTTAATTTTTGGAAAAATTGGTGCAAATGGTCTAAAAAAATATGGCTACTCTGAATTTGGTCCGAAACAAAAAAAAAAGTGGTATAATTGGTCCAAAAATAAATGTAACAAATGTAATTGTCACACTTTGATTTCAACTAAAAATTAATAATAAATATAATTATTGTACATAAATAAAATTTTAGTAGGAATATACCGACTTTAAAGAAATAATAAACTAAAATACAATTCTGTCAAAAATAAAATACAAAAAATAAAAAATTCAAAAACCCAATCCCCAATCAACTCCCATAAGAACCTCACCCTACCCCCAATTTTCTCACTAGAAACGAGGTCCCTGATGGTCCTTGACTTCGCTAACGGCGAGAAAACCGCGGGAGGATGCTCCTTGGTAGACTTTTTTTAGTGGTGGATCATGTAGTGACCGCGAATTTCCTTAAATTAAAATATTTAATTAAAGTAAAATCTCAAATGTATCGCTACAACTTCACCTATAGAGTTAAACAGCGTACGCTCGTCTAGTTAAATTTTATATTATTTACTACTATATTAAATTATTTAAAATAATAATAATAGTTATAATTTATAAAATATTTATTTATTTTCAATTTACATTTGAGGACCAAACTTTAGAAACTATTCATTTTAATCCCTAAAAATTTAGTTTCTTATTCAATCATAACTTTATATATATTTTAAATCCAATTATAGGCCCGTTTAAGGTCCAATTTTATCTCTTATGCTATAAAAAGTCCATTTGGAAAGAGTAACCTAGTTTTTCCCTATTTATACAAGTTAAGGTTAATTTTAAAACCCTAACCTCACTACTTTCCCCTCTTTCCTCAATTGGTGTCTTCAAGTTCATCCGACTCAATCTCATCCAACAAATCAACTAGTTTCAAGTGGTAAGATTTCTTGATATTTTCAATTATATCTCCATTTTTATTTTTATTTCGTTGTTCCAAGTTTTTAATCACACACAAGTTATTAATCATCTTCTTGTATTGTTCACTTGATTTTTACACATACTAATACACGTCTACACGCTTACATCGCCGCACCACCACCTCATCGCCGCGCCACCACCACAACACCACCACAACTCCACCACAACACCACCACAGTCCTCTTTTCGGCCAAGAACTCACGCACACACACACGCATAGATACACGCATGTATATATATAAACCTCGGCCCAAAAAATTTCAACCACGCTAAAAAACTCAACTTCAAAACACAAAAATCATACCTATACCTTCCTCTACCTCTATGGAACACCATAGAATCGTTTAATTTCGAAAATTTTTGAAGATTTGATCGAATTTTGAAAATACCCAAATTTTTCCTTTTAGTGTTCTAGCTTCAATTTCTGCCCAAATACTCAATATCTCTCCAATCAAAAACCACAACTAGCTTCACAACCTTCAACTCCACCTTCGCCGCCATTTTCGCCGGTTGAAAACCGCCGGAAGTCGAGCGAGAAGGAGAGAAAGCCGAGAGAGAGAGAGCGTGAGAGAACCGAGAGAGAGAGAGGGAATCGGGTAAGGAAGAAAGAGAACCGGCCCAAATCCATTTTAAATCGGAAAATTGCAAGTTAGTGCCCGAGCTATTGGATCCTATTTAAGTTGGTCCTTAAGATTTATTTAATTTACAAGTCCTCAACTTTTAATTGTTATAATTTAACTCCTAAATATTATTTGCAAATCTAATCCCCTATTTTATTTATTTTATTTCAATGAGCCCTCAAATTTTATTTAATTCAAGTCCATAACTTTCAATTGTTGCAATTTGACCCATAAACTTTTATTTCACTTTTAATCCTTCAATTTCTTTTTTCTATTTAATTTAACCCCCAAACTTTAATTGCATATTAGTCCCTCATTTTTTAAAAATCTTATAATTGAGCCCAAAATATTTTTAGTTCACTTTTATTGCATAATAGGCCTCAAACTATTAAATTCTTTCAAATTGACCCCCAAAGTTTTATATTCTTTCTATTTTGGTCAACAAACTTCTATATTACTTATAGATACTTAATATTTAAGAGTATTAACATAAATTAAACTCGTTATTGACTAGACGAGGCGTACGAACAGTTAGAGGACTGATTTTCACCGCTTAGTAGACTCAAAACTGGAGAGATACTTCAGGTAGGCTCAAAAGACTCATTTTTACTTATCGCGCAATTATTGTTAATTATCTGTACTATATAAGTGCTTGCAGTGTGTAATAGACTTGCCTTCGGGCCCAGACTTGCCTTCTGGCAAATTACTTGCCTTCGGGCCTAGAGCTGCCTTCGGGTATTATATTACAGAGTTTACATGACTATTTACCTTATATATATTTGTATAGATGATTAATTTGTGCAGAGCCTACTGAGTATTGTTTAAATACTCACGTCTTTCATTCTTTTACAGATTGAGGAGTTCGGAGGTGTGACGAGACATGGGAGTTCTATTTAGGCTTATTAAATAAGAGACTTCACTTCCGTTGTTATTTTGGTAATCCGATGTATGGGATTATGTCGTTTTCAAACTTTTGAACTATTTAGTAACTTGTGTTAGATGTTTTGAACGTTTGGTGATCAAATAATTTTAAAACACTTTGAATGGTTGTTATATCAAATGAATTTCCGCTTTTAATTATTTGTTATACTTTCGCATTTAATATTAGAAAAAAAATGGTTAGTTTTAACACTACACCAAAATGTGTAATTTGTCACTCAATAGAATTTCAATTTGTCACGGTTTTAAACTGTGACTAAAATTCTCGCTGATTGTCACGGTTTTAAACCGTGACAATAATTTTTTTTAAGGATTGTCACTGTTTATAACCGTGACAATCAACGAGAAATTGGTCACGGTTTATAACCGTGACCATCTCGGGAGTTGTCACTATGACAACTAGCTCGCGAGTTGTCATGGTTTTAAACCGTGACAACTCGCGAGTTTTATTAAAAAAAATAAAAAAAATAAAATCTGAAGCAAAGTGTTAAAACCAGTAGTGACGCAGAAAGCAGTTGAAAAACGAGATCCCCAAATTTAAACCCTAATTCTACTCAAAATTCACCATGAAAATTGCAAAAATCAGTCCCAAAACTTGAATTCAAGCTAAAATCAAGGTTTTTGCTCAAGTGCCGGCTTAATCACCGTCTAAATTTCAAGGTAATCTCTTGTAGTGAACTTCATGGAGGTAGCTAAAATTGGTCTCATTGATTATTAATTTTTTTTATTGACAAATCTAGGCATATAGCTTCGTTGGTTTAGAAATTATGCTATAATTTGTTGATTATGTAGTATTCTTTATATATATTTTGTGTATATTGAGTGTGAAACATACCCTTTAATTCATGGAACTTAGAGCATCTGCAACAGTAATTTTTTGACAATGTGAGGTAATGATGATTCTCTTATGCTTTAGCTTTTGAATGGAATGCAAATTTGGCATTAGAAATGGTTTTGTATGAATTCTTTGTAGCTATACATATATTTATAGCTACATTCCTTGATGATTAATGAATTTTTGGCAATAATGTTTATAGAGTAGGTTTGGTTGAAAAAGAAATTTGCTATGAGATGTTTGGTTGTGAAAAGTTGTTTTTGAAGGGAACAAATATATCTTGATACTATACATTGTTAAAATGTAGAGAATAAACCTAGGGAAAATACAAAAATCTATCTGTAATATGGTGTAGTGTTTGTTACCTATAAATATCAATTACATTATCCAACTTTTGGGAAAGTGTGATTAAAATACGGTTTGTAAGAAGTAGTACATACTCAATGCTCAAAGTACTAATTAAAATTTTTGTGAAGACACTCGGAGTAAAGTACATTACACTAAACCATATTTGGGGGTAAATTAAGTACTAATACAAAACTAATTAGATGATGTACGATTATTTTAGAGTGAAAAAAATTAAAGAAGAATTATTTGGGAGACATTGTTAAAACTTGTTACGGCATAATACAAGAGAACAATACAAGAGTTGGAAGAATCACCTCCGAGCCCGTACTTTTGAGGAGAATGCAACAACTCCCGAAGAAATCTTGAAATTCAAAGATAATCCTCCGGAAAATGAGTTGGTTCCGATCGCTGAATGGAATCAATTTATTGATATTGAGTCTACTGAGAAGAAGCTGAAACAAAGGGCTCAAGGCAAAGCAAATAGGGCTAAGAAGACTGATGTGCATTTCTTTGGTTCTAAGTCATACGCCAAGGTATCTGCAAAGTGGACGGTATGCCTATGACTTGACCAATTTGAACTTTATACCAATCTCGATTTGATTCACTCTTAAAGAATATTATGCATGAAATCATTGTAGACATTAAGCAAGTTATGTTATATTTTCGATTTTACAGTTAAATCTTTTACTGATGATTTGTAGGAGCGATTACAAGGTACTGATGATGAGGGTCAACCTCCTACTCGCAGCAATCTCTACTTACATGCTCGCAAAACAAAGGATGGATATCACCAAGAGTTCGCTGAAACTGCTGTGAGTAAATTTCTAAACTTATAATCTAATAGTAACCCGTTTATTGAAAGTGGAACTTGTATATATGTTGGTTTAGCTATATATGCTCGAAAATTACTTATAATCTGATGGATATCTCGACTTGTTAATCTATAGCTTATGGTTTAGCTAGCTAGGTTAACCAAATATGTGTTTCAATTCGTAAATTATAAACGTGTGGCCGGCATTAAAAATTAGGGAGAACACTAGTGGCTAAATCATGATAATCAATTAATTAAATTATTCCCCAACAAAGTTCAAAAACGTATATTGGAAATGACATATGGGCATGTTTGGTAGATATGATAGAGAAATGGTATTTAAATATGTAGTTAAAAAATAAAATATGTAGAGTAGCATGTTTGGTGGTTAAAAATAATGAACTAAAATTTTTTTTGTTTCAATTAGCGGTAAACAAGCCTACAATTATGTGATATTTGGCGATTGATTTTTTTGTAGAGTAGCATTTTTTTTATTGAGGTATTCTATTTGTCATAATTACAACATACTAGGATTATTTGCATGGGATGTTTGGCGTAACGTAAAGCTGTGAAAGGAATGTTATATTGGTTTAATGTGTTTAATGCGTGACTGCCTTCTACATGAATATATGGGAAAAAAAGAATAGAAATCATGTATTTTTTTACGTTAGGTTGTAGCTAAATATGTGGTAACAAAAAGTCCTACATATGGTCGCTAGAGTTTGCTAAATGTTCCAAGTTGACACTAAAATTGTGATTGAAATTTCAAGGATTCCTAAATCATGAATTGATCCTTAATTGCAGTTTGAAAGGATTAGATTCATTAATGTAAATGGTGGAATTTTGAGTTGTGTTATCTGAGACTCTTAGTTACTATGTCACTTCATAATTATTTCTAGTGTCATTGAAGTTTTTGACGTCATTAGAGTATAGTGTAGTAGATTTTGAAAAGTTTCATTTGATGTTTGCGGGCAATTCAAAGTTTAGCGATAATTCTATAAAGGATTTGGCAATTTAGTATCTAATTAGACAAAGTATAGTGGCAATCGTGTTCTCAACGTTGGCCAACTTATAAAATACAAACTCCTCGACGACTTAAGGATGAAAATCTAATTTAAAAAATAAGGAGCCGTTCTCTTTTCAAATTTGTAATTTGAGTATGTGTATATAAATGTTATATTGGAATATTATGATAACATGATCCATTATGTTATTTACTCTTTCGTAGGCCAAAATTGCTGAGTTACAGGATAGTCAAGGAGGAGATTCAAGCTCAATAGATATCGAAAATGATCCCTTGAGTCAAGTTTTCGGGAGGGACAAAAGTGGGCGTACTCGTGGAGTGGGGTCCAAGGTGCCAATGACTAAGTTTAAAGCCACGCAGTCGGTGGTGTCTGAGATTGTTAGACTCAGGCGTGAAGTCAATGACCATGGTTCACTGTTACAGACCATCGTCTCTCAAATGAAGGACCAGAGCACCATGTTACAAACCTTAGTTAAGGGCCGACCCAGTTCAAATCCGAAGGTTCATTCACCTGGTAGTGGTCACAGCGCTTCCAAGAAAGGTACTACAGTTGGATAAGGTTCATCCAGCCAGTCCATGAATGCGAACTACTCTCCATTGCCGGCACACAAAGGGTATTATTTTCTTAGAGACTTACGCAATGAAAATAATATTGCAATGGTAAGACTTGAGTCCGTCACGCCTGGTACTGTTGTTCACGGTCGTAAACTTAAATGCCCCGAAGCAAAGGTAAATATCGAGTGTATCTATCCGGGCTTTGAGAATGAACCTGTGTATCTTGGTAAACAAGGAGGTGCGGAGTGTTTGGCAGATATTGGTAATGGTTCGTTTATTGCGTGGCCGACATACTTGTTGAAGGAGATGATGTAGCTCTCTCCTTCTGATCATCAACTATGTTTGTTAACTATGTTTAGTACTTTGTTTGATACTTAGTGATGTTTCTTATGGTTTCTAGTTTGGTCATGGTATTTAAGTAGTGAATGTTGTTTTAAATGGTGGTTTGAATGGTGAGGCTTGTAACATGATACTTGCTTATGTTTCTTATGTGGTTTGAATGGTTATGTTTCTTATGGTTTGTAATAGACGGATATGGAACACATTCGAATGAATTTCATTCGAATTTGTGAAATAGTGTTTTCATTTTGTTTGATGGTGGTGTGAATAGATATCTCGATTTGGTGATGCGTTGTATGTGATGAATTTGTGATATGGTGTGTATATATATATGGATATGGTAGTGATTGATGAAGATGGTAGTGAATTGGTGTGTATATGTATGAATTTGTGATTGATGAAGATTGTGGTGATTGGTGTGTATATAGATGAATTTGTGATTGATGATTTTGTGATATGGTAGTGATTTTCATGATGGTTTTAGGAGAGTGATTGATGAAGATTGGCTTGGTTGTACCAAGCTAGGAGCTAATTTACCAATTGAAATTTGCTGGTCCAACAAATTTGTCACGGTTTTAAACCGTAACAAATTTTTTTATTTTACTATTCGCGGCCAAAAATTGTCATGGTTTAAAACCGTGACAACCCACTTGCGATGCTGTTTTTTGTCACGGTTTTAAATCGTGACAAATTCAAATTGTCACGGTTTAAAACCGTGACAAATTGCAAGATATGGTATAGTGTAAAGAAAGAAATAACATTTCGAGTTCTTCGAACTCGGGGCGTTACAGATCATGAATCATGGCCAAGTAATCGGTGGGTCATGATTCAGACTCACCTAACAAATAAGTGACCATAGTGGCTTTCCTCCGATTTTCTCGCTGCCAGCAATAAGAAAACTACGGGAAAGCATCGGTTTGTTACAGGGAAGGATGGGATTCCTGTGGGACGAGGTTGCGGGTGAGTGATAGAGGTGGGGTTTTTTAATTTTTATTTTATTTTGTTGATGGAATTTTATTTTATTTTATACATTCGATGTATTTTAATTGTGATATGTTCCTACTAATTTTTATATATGTATAATAATTATATTTATTATTAACTGTTAGTTAAAATAAAAATGTACGCATCTTTAACGTTAAATAAAATTTTGAAAAGTTATGACATTAATGCAAATAAATACTATCCTGTTAAATTTTTTTATATAAACTATTAAATTAGTATCAAATTAATTCGGTAAAATTAATTATGGACCAAATAGATAAAATAGTACAAATTAAAGGAATTAAATGCAAGACTTGAAGGACTCCATCCATTTGAATTAAATGTGCACCAAAAATTTTTTGGACCAATCACACCACATTTTTTGTTTCGAACCAAATTGGCAACAACTATTATTTTTTGACCATTTGCACCAATTTCACTAAAATAAAGTTAAAATTGTAAACTTTAGAAAGATTTAGGACTAATTTGTACATATTTAAAATTAAAATTGACCCAATTGAGTCATTTTTAGGAAAAATCATAAACTTTTAGTGTACAAAAGGAGAAAATAGTGAGTTTAACAGCCAAAATGGATGGAATCCGTTAATAGGGGGTATAGTGAAATAAAATTGAAAGATTGGGGTTCCAGTAGGACAAATAAGAATAGAGTCGAAACTATTATAAAATGGATGCTTTATGGTCCTATTGCGATAATAACCAAAATTAAAGAACTTGAAGTTTGCAGATAAGGATCTTATATCTTCTTCATTTACACATGATGCATTTAAAAATTTATTGTATATTTCTAAAAAAAAATTAGGTGAGAGAGAAGTTAATGTAATTGTGAAATCAAAATAATTGAATATAATTTCAACAAATTAATTGTTACCAATTTAAATTTTATTTACGAACTATGTTATAGTAGAAAATGAAATAGATGACATTATTGAAATCTTTTGGAAGCGAAAGATCCTGTGGATATTTTGGTTTATTAATGTGATTAATGGTAAAATTTTTAGGTTGAAAAAATGGTGGTTGTAGACGACGACAAATGCATGACAACTAGTTGTAATGACGAAATATTTCTTACCATTTTAAATAGTCGTGTATTACATAAGAAAACTTTTTTTTTTTTACATTTGTAAATTTTCTTTCTCAACATTTTAAATAGTCATACATTACATAAGAAAACGTATTTATTGACATTTGTCAATTGTTGACATGGAAAATGGATATGTTATTCTTCATGTTTTAAATGGCATAATGAAAACGTATTTTTTGACATTACTTAACTTTCAAGATGGAACAGAGAACTATCGTTCTTACCAGTTAATTATTTGGAGTTTATCTTTAAACCAAATTGCTAGCATACGCAATTGTCGAAAATGTTAAGGATTGTTCTCCACAATTTTTAGAACTTGACAACGTTGTCCCCCAATGACATTGTCGACATATGATGCCAAACATTAGAGAGTTTGGTGTTGAAGTTAGATTTCAAGTGCAATTGAATATCGAATATAGTTGTTTGAAGTTTAATTGCGAATGAAACGATAAGTGCGGTACCTAAATGTGAAGTTATTGATTTACTAATGTATAATTGTTAACTCACTTTCAAGAATTAGAGAAATAATGAGGTTTATAGTGTCATATGTTGTTTATTTTATCATGCAAGTGAACGGATTATTAACAAGTGATATAGTGAAAAGTAGAGTATCGATGATGACTAATAGTATTTTCATTTAATTTTTACTAGCCTTAACCGAAACTAATAAAAGATGGAATTTTTATACTAAAACTAAATTAACAATTAAAATAAACTAAAATTATAAAGAGAAAAATTGGAAAACTAGAGTGAACTAAACATGATAGTAAAATTTGATTTTATAAATATAATGAGAAAGCAAGCATCAAGGCTTCGCATCCATTTTTTTTTCTAATTATTGTCTGGATTATCAAATTGACAACGCAACTTACTTTTGAAGACCGTTTTCCAATTTTATCAAGCAATCTCTTCCTGTTAGAGCTCAAACTATTCATGCTTGTAAATCACCTATATCTTTATCGTAATTATCAACACACACAAACGCATTAAAAAGGATTTGTGAAAACGTTTGAAAGTCACATAAAGCAATGGGGTATATCTATATCCCCAATCGGACCTTACGATTTTTAATATACGTCTGGCTTGTTTCGGATTTTTCAATACAGAAAACAAGCCACAAATGTCTCAAGATTAGTGATCAAGCAATATTACGAACAAAGCAATTCAATATTAAAAACTCAACAGAGAATATATATTTTAATGTCAATCTAATAATTCAAAACAACAATCAACCAAAAAGCTTGATCTAGCCTTAATGCTACTAACAATCGGCTAATTTGCTGTAAAAGAAAGAATAAAAACAATAAAAGACAGTCGTAACCTGAGTAAACTTGGGGAGTTAATTTGAATCTTCAAAGGTTAACTTCCTCGTCAATTCTACAAGAATTCCCCAAGTTTATGCTCTGAATTTCGTGAAAATGTCCCCTAAACATCTGTAAGTTGTGTCTTTTATAAGCCCTAGACTAGCCCCAATGAAAGAAGAAAACAAAAACTTTCGAAAAATTTAGAATTTCTGCAGGAGAAAGCCATGCGATCATATGGGCCCATTTGTGCAAATGCATTGTTCAAGACTACTCGACGTGCACGCTGCTCTATGCGATCATTTGCTTGACTCTATCTGATCGCATGGAGCAAGTTTTGACTAATTCCTATTTGGTCCCTGACTTTTAATTGCAGAGTTTGTGATGAAAACCATGTTGGAGTGATGCCAACGAAACCGCAACGAGATTGGAACAAACCCTATAAAGGCTAAAATCGAATAAAAAGTTGTAATCTCCAACACGCGCTTCATGATTCAAGAACTTGGGGTATATTAAACCAAACCCAATAAGATGTAAAAACGAGACATTCACATTTTCTCTCTCCTCTCTCTAGCTTTTGGGAGATTTTCACCCAATTGATGAATTCGGCCACCTCCAGCCATGACCCACCCAACCCTTCGGTACCCGCGACCTTCCCCACCACCGTGGCACCTACCCTCACCGACAGCGGACCCCACCAAACCTCCCAAAACCCGTCTAGTTTTGGCCCCTTTGACCTACACAAGCTCCCCAATGATTCAAGCCACATCCACTCAATTTCCCCCTTGGAAATGAGTGCTTATGACCCTAATACTTGTCCCAAAACTCAATTTTGCACTAGCATTGAAGGATTGAGCACAATCATAGAAAACTCTATAAACCTTAACTTTCAGCATTTCAACGAATTGCTCCATAATTCTTCCAAATCAATGGCAAAAATAGGAGTTGTAACTTCTTCTCATGAGTCTTACAACCCCATGAAAACTAATTTTCAAAAAAATTTTCAGATCAAAAAGCCCTAAATTCGGGCAAAAATCATACTTTGAACGTTGATTTGAATACTTTCTAGGCAAAATTGGCAGTTGGGCCAATTCAGAAAGTTGGTTCCCTCACCGAGGTGCACCACGAGGTGGTGCCGCGCCACCACCATACGCTGGTGAGTGTCTCGGCTGGCTCATGAGCCACACATACCGATTTCCGACAAGTTTTCAGTGCTCCCGACGATCTCCCTTGTTTTTCTATAACGCTAGGAGACGTAGACAGGCATTTCCACAGATCTTACATATGCTTCTGCTATTGCTAATAGGCCCATCTTTTCGGTTGAGGATCGAGCAAAGCGGAAGTCATTTGATTCGTTTTTTGGCTCTTCCCCGCCGTCCACTATTGCTTCTAAGCAGCCTCACATGCATCGTGGTGAGCTGGCCATTTCCATTTTGGAGATGAGGAGTCTTGATTTTCTGCCTTGTTTCGTTATACTTTGGTAGGCAAGTTCTTCCGGTGAAAGCCCCCCATGTTTGCTATTCGTATGGCTTTCGATCAGTTTGGTTTTGTTAGCTCGATACTATTGGATTGATTGAAAGCATGCATATATTGATTCATCTCACCCATGAGGTGGATTATACTTGCCTATTCTTTCGGCCGCGTTGGTTTATTAGTGGTTGTGAGATGAAGGTGTTGAAGTGGAGCGCTGATTTTCATCCTGAGAAAGAAAAACCTATAGTGCCCTTATGGATTTTATTTTCCCTATTGCCTATTCATTTTCATGCTAAGGACGTGTGCTATTCCTTGGCAAGGGTTTTGGGCTAGCCGCTGCATATTGATGAGGCCACAACAGATTTGTTACACTCGATTGAGGCTAGGCTTTGTGTGGAAATACATCTAGAGCATAAACTCCCCGAGCATATTTGGATTGAGCATAGGACAGGGTGTAGTTTCTGGCAGTGTATTGTGTACGAGCAGTTGCCCTCACTTTGTTCGACTTGTCGGCATCTGGGACACTTCTCCTTGCAGTGCAAGGTTGGTTCTCCATGGACCCCCCATGTCCTCTAATCCTCCGGCTGCCATTTCTCCGTTTGTTACTTCTGGCCCAGTTATTGGTCCCCGTTCTCAGCCAGAGAAGGGGACTGCAGTGTCTCTGAGCTTGCCCATCAATGGCGACTTGTTCCCCGTGTCCGTTTTCAGACTCAACCAGTTATTGCCCCAATGGGGGCTTCTCCGCTTGTTATTTCAGATGTTCTACCATTACAGCACCGATTACAGCCACCCCAATGCCTCTATTGGTCAGTTCTTCGATTCAGGTCCATTCTGTCAGTTCTGATTCTGATGTTGGCTCTAATGTCGAGACGAGTTTTGTTCCTCATGCTCCACTTATCCCTGGTTAGATTGTTCTCTAGGTGGATACTCACTTGGATGGTGTCTCGACATCTTCCTACTCTGTCGAGGACCTTGTTCCATATGTCGGACCGCGGTTGCCCTCCCCTCTTCCAGTTTGCCAATATAACACTACGGCATCCATCCCCTCGCAGTCTTCTGTCCCTTCACAGTCCTCCTGCCGGAGCCCCATCAGCCTGGTCTTCTCAGGCGCGACTTTGCTAGTAATCTTGTTGAGTTGACCGAGCAAATGGATAATTTTGAGCCGGTCACTATTTGGTGTGTGAGGAAGCAATGGGCCCATTCAGCCAAGCTCCAGATTGTTGATACCACTCCCACATACAGACCCATAGTCGGTCCAGGTTAGTTACTTCCTGTCCTTCTTATTCCTTATTTGATGAGCATCTTAATGGGGAATGTTAGGGGTATTTGGAGTTCAGTTACTTGGAGGTGCTTGAAAAAGCTCCTCCAAATGGATGGTGTCTCTCTTCTTGTGATTATTGAGCCTATGGTTTTGCGCCGTGACTTTGCATTTATTCATCAGTTCTTGGCCTTTGATCTGGGGGTCCAGAATCATACTGACTGTATTTGGTGTATTTGGAGGGGGTATTACTGTTGATGATCTAATTATCACCCCCAATTTTTGCACCTCTACGTTCGGGACCCTGGGTCTGCTAGGCCTGTTTGTATGACACCTGTCTATGCCTCCTGTGATTATGTCGAGATGAGGGTTTTGTGGGTTAGTTTGCATGATATCTCTATTGGTATAGATCGGCCATGATTGGTAGGTGGTGATTTTAATGTCATCGCTACTGAGAATGAGCGTACTAGCTTTAGTACGAGGGATCGGGACTTTGGATTTCCATAATATGATGTTAGATTGTGGTCTCTCGGATGTTGGTGTTGTTGGTGAGCCTTACACATTGACTAATCATCGGGTGTAGAAGCGTTTGGATACGATCCTGATGAATCCCAATGCAGCCAGCTTCTTTCATCAATTATCTGTTCACCATTTGAACATGCATTGTTCGGACCATTCACCATTATTTGTATAGTGGGAGTTGTTTCCTTAATTGGGGCCCCGACTATTTATTTTCCTTAATTTTTGGGCACATCAGCATGATTTCCAGTCGTTTGTCTCTCAGAAGTGGTCATATCCCTTCCGTCACACGGGAATGGTTGCTTTGTGGGATAAATTCTTTCGATTGCAGCATGGACTTGGTTGGTAGAATCGACATGTGTTTGGGAACATCTTTAATCGGGTTCGGGATGTTGAGTTGTCTATCGATGAGGGCGAGTGAGTTTTTTATAGTGACCCTTCACTCAGGCATCGTGATCAACTACAACGGGTTCAGGCTGACCTGAATTGCATTTTGTCTATTGAGGAAGGATTCTGGCTTCAGAAGTCAGGTGTGAGTTGGTTGGCTGAGGGGGACCGTAATACCAGATATTTTCAATCTTTGGTTTAAGGGCACCGTATTCAATCTGGTATTCATTATATCCGAACGTTTGAGGGTGTCTGGTCAGCAATCCATCTAGAGTTCATCTGTGGAATTTTTTCAGGGGTTGTTGTCCTCTCCAGGGATCCCATGGCAACCACTTCAGCCTAGTATTATTCTTTCACTTGTCACCACGGAGGATAATGCTCAGTTGAACCGGTTTCCCATTATTTATGACGTTCGTGAGGCTGTGTTCAATATTGATGGAGATAGTGTGGCTGGGTCCGGTGGCTTTACTTCTTTGTTCTATCAGCAGTGTTGGGATATTATTTCAGCAGACGTATATTAGGGAGTGATTGACTTTTTCTGGAAGGGTCGGCTCCTTCAGGGCTTCTTGGCTACTTCTATTGTCCTTTTGCATAAGAAGGATGAGACTTGTGCTTGGATGAATTTTGGTCCTATCAGCCTTTGCACGGTGTTCAACAAGATCATCACGAAGTTCTTGAACACTCTCCTTAGTGAGATCCTACCACGCATTATTTTGCCCCGGCAGAGTAGTTTTGTGTCTGGATGTTTGCTTGCGGATAACCTTTTGCTGGCACAGGAGACGGTGCATAGCCTTGACAAACAGGTTCGGGGGTACAACGGTATTCTGAAGTTTGATATGGCTAAGGCCAATGATCAAATAGAGTCGGATTTCCTGATCTTTGTGATGGAGCAGTTTGGGTTCGACTAGTTGTGGATTGACAGGCTAGGCAGTGTATTTCCGAGTGCCCTTTTTGGGTACTGGCCAACGGTCAGTCAGCTAGTTTCTTTTCTTCTTTTCGGGGTCTCCAATAGGGCGATCTGCTTTCTCCTGCCTTATTTGTTACTGTTGCTGATTATTTTTCTCGACTACTCATTCATTGGTTTTAGCGGCACAGTTATATATACAATTCCTTAATGGGGGTCCCATGATTGTCTCTAATCTTTCATTCGCCGATGATATCATTATGTTCGCCAATGGTCAAAAGCAGAGCATTCACCAGCCGATGGGTGTGCATTGAGCACTATGAGGGGACTTCTAGCCAATTGGTGAATCGAGGCAAGAGTTCGTTGATCGCACCTCATCGGGCTACTCCTGCTCAGCTTCATAGATTGGAGCTCTTTATGGGGTTTGTGCATAGCCAGCTTCCTATCACTTATCTTGGTGTCCCCTTGTATAATAAGGGCGCCTGTCGGATCTTTTTGTTTGATGCTTTGGTGCAGAAGATCTGTGGTTGTATCTCAGGTTGGGCCAGTCGACTATTATCTGCTGGGGCACGTATTACTCTGATCTAATATGTTCTCTGCTCTAGGCCGCTTCACCTATTTCAGATTTTTCAGCCTCCTAATGCTATGCTAAAGCGGTTACCTAACTTATTTGCTAACTCATCGTATCCATTGGAGACACTGGGGGGAATTGTGCTGTCCGCGGAGAAGGGTGGCCTTGGCTTTAGGCGAATCGGTGATATGGTTGATACTTTCTCCCTAAAGCTCTAGTCGCAATTCCGTTCTCAGGAATCTCTTTGGGCTCTCTACTTGAGAGACAGATATTATTGGGGGCAACCTCTTACACAGGTTCAACCATCCTATCTTGACTTTAGGGGTTGGGGCAGTTATTGGATATCAGGGCGACTGCGGAGCCCAGCATTTTTTGGCGGCTTGATCATGGTCATGTATTCTTTTGGCATGATTGTTGGGTGGGTGATGCTCCTCTCAGTGATGTATTGCCTGATTACAGGTCTTCCTCGGCTAGGGTCCAAGACTTCCTTGATGATACGGGTTGGGACTTTGGGGTTTATTGCAAGCAGTTCCTGTTGACTTGACCATTCGGATTTCTTCCATCTCGTTGGACACTGTGCTCCCCGATAGGATGTTGTGGTGAGATATTTTTGATGGTCAATTTACCGCGGATTCTGCCTGGGAGTTAGTACGGTAGGATGTGGATGCACGACTAGTATTCCGGGACTATGGCGCCCTACTTTGCCTATGACAGTATCTTTTTCTATTGGAGGTTGTTGCAAGGATTAGGCAGCTGATTCATGTGCAGATGCCTTCACGTTGTCAGTGTTGTTTTGATGAGGAGACGCTTCAACATGTTTTCATTAGTGGTGATGCTACGTCTCGGGTCTGGCAGCATTTCTCAGCCCTTTTTCATATTTCAACACCGACTTTGACGGTATCTGGCATAGGGTTTAGCGCTGGCACAATTCAGCTCAGTTTGTCAGGCGGGGCCACATTAACATCATTGTGCCCATTTTCATCTTCTGGCACCTGTGGATGACACGTAATGATGCGAAGTATTTGGGCGTTCTTGTTGATTCTCAGTAGATCATTTGGCGTGTCTATCGGGCGATCTCCTTCATACACATCGCTGGGGTGTTTAGTGCCCCTCATTGATAGGTGATCATGACTTTCCTGCCTTATTTGGTGTCAATATTGTTGCTCCACCTCCCCTTTTCCATTTTTGGTGTTCTGGCTTAAACCGTCTATGGAATCCTTTAAGGTCAATACTGATGGTTATGTGGTTGATTGTAGAGCTGGAGGGGATAGGGTGATCTGGGACCATCTTGGGGACTATGTTCAGGCCTTTTCCTCATTCTATGGTGACTGTTCTATTTTGGAGGCCGAGCTTCATGTCATTGTAGATGGACTATTGCTTGCACGTTCTCTAGGTGTTGGTACATTTTAGGTGGAGGCCGACTCGTCTGTTGTTGTTCATTGTATTGTTCAGGGAGGCAGCCCGTGGTACCTACAGGCTATTATCTGACATATTCGTTAGCTTCTTAGCACAGATAGGGATTTGGTCTCACATATCTTTCGTGAGGGCAACCAGGTTGCCAACGCACTCACTTCAAAGGGTTTATTTTAGCAGCAGTACGCTGAGTATGAGTTGCATCAGTTGCCTGCTTCAGCCAGAGCTCTCCTACAAATGGATCATTATGGATTCCATTCGGTCCGTGGGCTTTAGTGAGGGTATGGTTCATAGCTTCAAGCGTCGCCCTAGTTTTCTTTTTCCATTTCTTCATTATTTTGTATAGGAAGGTAATATCTCCTTATTTATTATTTTGTTATTCTTTTTTTTTCATTATTGTTAGGGAGATAGTATTTCATCATTTTCTACTTCTCGCATACTCTTTGTCGCTCATTGTTTGGAGGCTAGGTTTATGCCCCCCCCTCTTTGTATTTATTTATTTTTTCTATTAATAAAAGACGTAGGAGGATTCTAGGGATTGCAAATGAGCTGCACAGTTCGTGAGCTCGTGTATTCACCTCTGTTCGGCTCGTCAAAAGTTCGGGTTTGGCTCGTAATATACAGACTTGGACTTGGACCACGCCGACAAATTTGGAAATGGACAGTTCGGGTTCCGCTTGTAAAGTTCGTGGGCCGGCTCGTGAGCTCATCAAATTTGAATTGGAAAACTATTTTCATTTCAAGTTTTTCTAGTTTTGTCATGTTCACTTCTAATTAATCAATGTCTACTTTTAACCAATATGGACAAATCACGGTAACTAATTTAAGTTATTGAAGTAATTATTCGAAAAAGTAAGTTACTTTAGTAATTGAACATTTGAAATTGAAAAAACAAATCGAGCCGATCCAAGCCGTTCATGGACTACTCAAGTTTGGCTTGTGAGCAGGACGAGCTGAGCCGAACCCGAGCTCAAGAATTGGGTCATGAACTGATCCAGCTCGGCTCGTTTGTGAAACGAGCTGATTCGGCTCGGCTCGTTTGTGAAACGAGCTTATCCCCAAAGCTCATTGGTGATGATCCGAGCCGGCTTGGCTCGGTTCATTTGCCATCCCTAGGAGATTCCAAACCCCCACAAACTAGGCTCGGCGGACGCTTCAAATCGATGTACGGGTCTAGATGGTGCTTTGCTTAAAAAAAAGATACGGAAACGAGCAGCTTTGATTGATTGGAGCTGAACTCGTGCAAGAATGGTGATCTCCTATAGAGTTATAAAAGTTCGAGGAAGAAAAATGGCAGAAAAGATAATTTTCCTCACAAGAAAGAGTTTTACTCCAATTAAGATTCAAAGTTATGTTTACAACGAAAACAAACCTTTAAATAGATAATAGAAAAACCCTAAACTATTGCTTGTAAGGAAAGAAATCTAAATTGCCTAAAATTCTAGAGATCATAGAGAATAAAAAAATACCATAAAAAGACTCCTGAAAAAACTACTAACAGTAGTATATGGAAAAATAAGGAAAATTACTTAGAAATGCCCATGTGATCAGTCGCGCCGACACCTTAGTTAATGACTTCTTCTTTAAATAAACTGGTTCAAATTGGTAAAAACAGAGCGTGCCCACGCCTTAAACCAAGACCTCTTCTACATCGTTTGTCGCTTGAGTCTCAATCTCTTGATCAAACAGTATGCTTATGAGTTCACTTTGGGATAGCTCTTTAACCTCAAACAATGTGATTGTCCATGGCTCTTAATCGTCTATAGCTTTGGCTTTCGTGATCCTCATCAGTTTGTCCTCATTTTTAAAGCTCAATCAATTGAGGCCCTAAATTTTCAATTTTTTCATTTTAGCTCTAATTTGATGTCTCTTTGCTTTTCCCAACTTTTATCTCTTGCAATTAAGTCCTTCAAACTTTTTAGTCCAAAGTTGTAGGTTTTAAACTGAAATAAAAGCAAATTAAACACGAAATTAACTAGAAATGAGATAAGCACTTAGCTTGAGAGACCTAAATACGTGCATAAATTTCACTTATCATCATACAGTGGTGTCATTATTGAAGAGCAAAACAACTAAAAATGGTGTGGCAATCGAACAACATCAATTACTTTGTAAGATGACATCACATTTGTAGACATTTCAAAATTACTAGAAAATCTCAATCTCGATAGGACTAGATTTGGTGTGCATTCGAAATTTAAAGTTCCAAGCATGAATATACCTCCAGTTGACATAGGTTGCAATGATGATTTGAAGTGGAATATTTCTCTCCAAGCTCAGTAGCATTGTCTGTAGTTGTGAATGAATTAGCTGCCCAACATGATGTATAGAACAATGGAAGCAACCCTTTATTACTCCATATTGATGTAGGCCATGAGGATGGCATGGTCAGAGATGATGACCAAACTTTTGGAACCAACACCTAATCACTTTTGTTAGATATTGGGCTTGAGGATGATATTACTGGAGACAACAACCAAAGTTATAAAGTACATTCTCCAGCCATTGAACTCAGTCTTCATGGTGATGCATCGTTTCCCAGTATAAATCTATCATCTTCTCATACAACTAGAGGACACAACGCAGCTAACACTACTACAAAAAGAAAGGATGAAGATATAGTTATTGTATAGGGTAAAATATTCTTTAGCAAGAAACAATTGAACATAAGGGTTGAATTGAAAGCATTGACTCAAAATTTTTACATCAAGGTCCACAAATCAAACGCTCGACGCTTACGTTGTGTTGTGCTGACAACAATTGGTTAACGCTCAGAATTCTAAGAACTCGGAATGTTAGTTCTTCATTTAAAACTATTTAATAAATTTTTTTATAATAATAATAAATGCGGAAAAATAACAAACATTTAAAATGCGGAAATTTATTTAAAATAGTAACCAAGTTAAAGTATCTTACAATAGTTGACATCTAACTACTCAAAACATCTAAAATAAAGTACTTAATAGTTCAAAGCATTCGAAATAACATACTTTAATACTTCAAAGGTACTTAAAACAACAATGGAAAATAAAACTTATTTATTAAATAACCCTAAGTAGCCACTACACCTCGTTGCACCTCCAACTCCTCAATCTGCAATTTATTCATTAAAGGCTTGTTCGGTTCATGAGTATCCCAAAAAAACAATTTCTCTCTCCTTTTTTCAACCACACACACATTCTCCAATAAAATATTAACCACACATTTTGTACAGAATATCATGTACATCAAATTACTAACCAACCAAACAAGCTCTAAATAGAGAAAATATGAGTATTTCAAATACTCAGTAGACTCTGCGCATAACAATCGGTATATATTACAATTTAAATGCACATACCCATCAACATCATAACAAATGCGAACAAGTATATAATACAAGTTCATTCATCATTTCCTCTTTATCGTGCATGTCATCATAGTGTTTAAAAGTACGTCATCATTATTATTAGCCTAAAAGTCTATCATCATATTGCTAATAAACATGTTGTAAGTGGGTTTGAAGCCTATCGTTATAGTGTCGAGGAAGCACGTTATCATACTACATTTACATGCAAGTAATTATAATAAATACTAATTGTATATGCGCACATTTAAAATAGTTTTTTTAATAATGGAGTATACCTCAAACTAAAGAGTAGTGAAAAAGTCAGCCATCTAGTTCATTCGTATGCTCCGTCTAGTTAATGAAAAGTTTAATTTACATTAATAAACTTAAATATTAAGCATTTATAAATAATATTGAAACAAGAGGGCTAAAATTGAAAGAATAAAAGTTTGGGGGTTGATTTGAAAAAATCAAATAGTTTGAGGGCTTAGAGTGCAATGAAATAGAATTAAAAATATTTTAGACTAATTATAAAGTTTTTATAACATTAGAACTTAGGTGCAAATACACTTTGGGTGTTAACTTAAATAAGAACAAAAAATTGAAGTATTTAAGTTGAAATAATGGTTTAGGGGTTAAATCGCAAAAATTAAAAGTTTGGGATCTAGGATTAAATAAACTTGAAGGGGAACTTAAATGATATAAATAAATTGGGGGTTTTAAATGGGAATTATAACTTAAGGGTTTAATTATAATAATTAAAAGTAAGGGATCTAATGATTAAATATAATTAAGCGACCTACCAAAATGAAATAAAGAAACTAAGGCACTTTATTACAATAACCCTAATTAAAATATGAATTTGGGGATAAAATCCTTAAATTCAATTTGCCCCCACCACCGCCGACTGGTGGAGAAGCTGGCGGCTAGGGTGGCGACTCTATTGGTGGCTGTAATTGAAGGATTTGGTGGTGATTTTGAAAGATACCGACAGTAATAGTTCCAGAAAAATTTTGCGATTTACTTCAAATTCTAACTTTCTTCTTTTACTTTAACCTTTCTTTTGGTTCTAAAAGGTTTCTTGAGGGTGTTATGACGTGACGAAAGTGCTAATATGTTTTATTTGAAGAAAATTGTCATGGGTATTTTTGTGTGTGCATTTGTGACTACAAATGAAATTTCAGACCCATGTTTGTGTGTACAAGACTTTGCGTGATCGTGTAACAACTTAATAGAGGAAAAAGGAGAACATTTATACCTAAATAAACAATCTTAGCTGCTAGAAGTACATATTGTGCGTACGATTGTTGATGCGATCCACGTTAGATTAGATCCGACGCAACCCACAGGAAATTAGAACAATGCCTAGAAAAGCCAAAAACCCGATAGTTGGTCCATGTGATCGCACCTTCTAGGACTCACGGTGTGGTAATAACACCAACGGGATGTGAATCTTCAACAGACAGGTTTGTGACGCTAACAATCTCTCAATAAGTCGATACATCCAATAAAGAATGGCTAGGAGACAAACTCGACTCAACAAGAAAGCATAAGCCTCTTTCAGTATTCTTCAAAGGTCCATGTTACAAAATGAGCCAAGTTTCCTATATATACAAGCTAAGGAGAAGGAAATAATATAAAATATAAAAAAAAATCCGCAAAATATCATAACAGTGACCTTAAGTCGGTCTAATTTACAGCCGTAAAAATACGGCTTACGGCCGTAAAAACAAAAAGTACGGCCGTAATTAAAAAGGTTTCTGCTTGTTTTGGCCAAAACTGGATTTTCTTCTGTTACGATCGTAAGAAAATATTTTGCGGCCATAAAACTATATTGTATGGTGGTATGATCGAGATTACGACTGTATAATGTTATCTGTAAATTTTCTCCCGTTTTCACCGCTTGCGCACCTTCGGTGTTTTTGGCATAACTTTCCATTCTAGAGTCCGATTGTGGTGAATCAAAGCTCGTTGTAAAGTAGACTCGAAGAGTTACAATTATTTAGAGACATCAACTTCAAAATCCAAATCTTATCAAGGATGTGTAGTTTTGAACCTTAATGAACCTTCAAATATGCATGAAATTGCTTCAATTTGCTCCAATCTAATTGTTCTTGATTCCCCTTTGCCTAAACAAGGCTCCAAGATTCTCAATGATGTTGTAGGGTGGCTTGGATCATATCATCCCCTCCCTCTTCAAGCAGATTCGACCTCGAATCGAGCTACATTAACAAAACTCCACCTAGATCAAATGGAAATGCAATTTCTTCATAAAAAATGAAGCCCCAGGAATTCTTTAAATTGGTTGAGTCACAATAGACTCGGAGTGTGAATTTCATACTCCACCGATTATTCAAAGAGAGTAAAATTTTTTGAGCAAAATTTGTTGAACAAAACTTGTTGGCATGATTTGTACCTGAAAAAGAGAGAAATAAAATGGGGGAGGGCTTGTTAGTTTCATACGATACAAGGAATGGATCCTTGTACTCATGTAGTATCTCAATTCCTTCCAACCCCATCAATTCCTTTCATTCTTGTTCAACTGGTTCTTTTACCTTAACTTCACCCACATTCTCCATTTTAACTTCTTCAATTTGTTGTATTTCTAGTTGAAGTTCTTTTTTCCCAACTTCCTTCCTTCTCTTCTTTCTCTCTTCAACTTCATCTCTACACTTCATTTGATCTTCATATACTTACTTTGGTGATAACGGAGCAAGTATTATCTGCTTCCATTCCATTTGAAGCTATATCGGTTCTTAAACCCATCATGCATTGCCTTTTTATCGTATTGCCACGTCCTTCCTAATAATATGTGTGTGGCATGTATATGTACTACATCTAGACCCGGCTATGGTTCCTGTTCTAAACCGAAATCAGTAGTTTGGAACCGATCAAACCCAAACAGGAACTGGTCGGAGGCCGGTTCCGGTTCGGTTCCACTTTTTTTGGAACTAGAACCGAACAATTCCGGTTTGAATCATCTGGTTTTGGTTCCAAACCCGAACCGATTCTGTATTTTAAAAAAATTAAAATACTCAAACGATCACAAATGTGACCATTTGAAACAAACGGTCACATTTGTGACCGTTTGACCAACGGTCACAAATGTGGCCGTTGGGAAGCGTGGGGGCGATCCACTCACCCCAAAATTTTTAATTTTTTCGTTTATTTCTTTTACCTATTTTATTAATTTACTATAAATATCCCATATTCTTTCTATTTTTTTCACACCACGATTCTCAATCTCTCATTCTCAAATCTCAATCTCTCAAATCTTAGTTCTCATTCTTTCAAGTTTCAAGTCTCAATTCATACATACAAACTTGATATTTTTAATTCTTATTATTACACACTTTCTAAGTTTTTATACTATATTTTTATTTTATTGTACTAAAATGTATGGCTTTAGTGAAGATGCATCAAACCACATCTTTGGTTTCGGTGATTTTTCAATAGAAGAAACCGGACATGATAAAAATCCACAAATTGATAGTTCGGACCCGAAACCCGAACATGAAGAAGGAGATAAGAAAAATAAGAGAATTTCCAATTCTGATATTTTCAATACCCATTTCAAAAAAGTACCAATAGGCAGTGAGGAATTTCAAGTATTATGCAATTATTGCGACAAGAAGTTCAAAATCGTATCCTGATGGGGCTACGACACTTTCAACGAACATTTGGAAAAAGATCGTAGTAACATGCTCGTTGGACTCCAGTCGACAGAAACTCAAATTACCAGGTATAGAAATTCTTCTAGTACTTCTCAATTATTTAAATACTCAGACGAAAGAAATAAAATGGAATTAGCGAAAATAATTAGTATGGAACACTTATCTTTTAGTTTTGGTGAAAGAGTTGGTTTTAATAATTATTGCCAAAGAGCTTTAAATCCTAATGCAAAACGTGTACCTAAAAATACTCTAAAATGTATACTTTTGAAAATGTTTAAAGATCGAAAAAAAGATTTGATAATGCAGTGCAAATACTGCTTTAATTAGTGACTTACAAAGTATTTTCCAACCTAATATTGGCGGTAAATTTTTTCATATTCGATGTGCCTATCATATTTTAAACTTATACGTACAAGATGGGTTGAAAATGTTTAAATGTTGCACTTACCCCAATTAAACAAGCAATTTCTTATTTATGGCCACATAGCACAGTGTAACGACCGCAATGGAAAAAAAAACTCAACCCGTTCAAAGCTTTGCGACGTCATTACGACTTCCCTTAAATTGAGAACTTCAATTAATAATTAGCTTAGTAGAGCAAAAATAAAATAGAATTTAATAATTTAATTGGGTCAAATTTTACTATGGGCCAAGATAACTAATTGGACCTCGGGCCTCACTGTTAAGTCAGAAGCCCATCCTACTTCGAGTTGGGCCGATCCATCCTGAACAATCAAATTCTTTATCATTTTAAAACTCATTATTATTCTAATTATTATTACTATTATTATCATTAAACTAAAATTATTAATTCAAAAGAAAAGAGTTAATTAGACTTCTATCATTATCAAGCAATCGTGGAGCTACCGATTGGTCGTCAACATACCCACATCCCCACAAACTCCTTCCTACTCACAGCTCTCTACTCCTTCAATAATACAAATACTCCACTCGATAAATCCCTATAAGTCACGTTCTCTCCCTCGAGCAACCACCAACTCTCGTTCTGAACCTACAGCTTTAAAAACCAGAGGAGTCATTCACAACTCTCAGCAAACACAGATCATACCAGGTAATATGCCATATCTTCTATACAATAGAATTGGGTCTATGTAAGCTACTGCTTGAATCGTAACCAAAATTCTGCCACTACTCTCTGATTAATTTACATCTAGTGCCATAAAATCATTATGCTAAAACAACATACACGTACACAACCCATACATACAGGCATATATGCACAATATATATATACACGGCCAATGTATAACTTCGTTCATATGCCCACTCACAAAAAACATCCAATCCGACAGCCACACATCACTCAAAGCCGAGTACCTGTTCATCATCCTCATCGTGTTTAACAAAAAAACAAAAAAGAGGGACGAAATTTCAGCAATGCCGAGAGGAGGAATTGGCTGTGGCTACTCATATACAACTCCAAATTCCTTCCATATCTCTATCCTAAATCGATAGTCGAACGTAGGGGAACCTTATACTTGAGATTCATTGATGAATTTTGGCCGGGAAACTTCGATTTTTGCTAGATTTTGGCACCTAACACTCGGGTTGGGGTGCGTTTTCCTCCTCCTTTCTGCCGGACACGGCCACCAGGCTCGACCACCATCACCGGCGACGGTCTCCCTGGCAGCGGACGATGGCAGTAGTCGGCTCGGCTTCCCAGTCGACCTCTGCTCAAGCAGCGGCCATCTCCTAGGAATGCCATCCGGCTAATATGAGTTTGGTGAGGATAAAGTCAAGTTTTGACCTTTATAATGGGGATTTTGCACGTTGGTCCCTCAAATTTCAATCCCTATTGAAGTTGGTCCTTTAGTTTTATTCTCTCATTTCAAATAGTTTAAAATAGTCCTCAAAATCATGGTTTTACTTCAATCGACTTCAATTGAATTTATGTAATTTACAGTTGCAGTCCCCAAGTTCTGAGTTAACTTTAAATCAGTCCCCGAAATCGACAATTCCTATCTATCAAGTCCCAATTAAAGTTCCAAAAATTTAATTTTAACCCCTAAAGTTTTGATTGAGCCTCTAATTAGTCCTAATTGACTAATTACCTCAATTTCCAACCTCAAATCAATACTTCTCCTTCAATTAAGCTCAAAGTAACTTTTAAAGTTTGCTTTTCGGCCCTAAAACTTTTAATTAAATTCTATGAGACCCGAATAAATTATTGAACTTCAATTTTAAGATTTAATTACTAAAGTTATGTTTAATTTCTTCTATTAGACGATGTGAAAAGTTCGCAGAGGTGCTAGCATCACACCAGCCCTAATTTTGAGGGTTAAGAGGACTACGAATCTGAGGTGGGATTTATTCTATGCAAGATATTTTATTTCTTGTAAATATTTTTATTTTCAGAGCAATTGTTACTTTAAAATACATATCATGTCCTTTATGTGTTATTATAATTTGTGGTATATTTTCTATTTGACATGCATGTGATGGTGTTAAGTACTATCTTCTACGGAATGGTGTTAAGGGCCATTCGGATAGTCATAGCGACCTTCCCCCACGTTGGACTGGAGTTTCAAACATTCGACTTTTCTATAGTTTAATTGCCTCTAACCATAATTCTGTATATAGGTACGTGATATGGTGAAATATTTCTCTACTGTGCCCCATTGAGTATAACAACATTATACTCACCCCAAATGTTTTAAAACTCTTTTTCAGATTAAGGAGTCCGACGAAGCGGTGTGAGGCGGGGCGATATCATTCACATAAACCCATGTTAAATTAGTTTTCCTTTATTAGGTGATTTAATTCGTTTATTTAGAAAGTGAATATTCGTTATCAAATCGATGGATATTATTCTATTTAAGTACGTGGATCTTGAACCTGATTATTATTATTATTATTATTATTATTATTATTATTATTATTATTATTATTATTATTATTATTACTATTGTTATTATTATTATTATTATTATTATTATTATTATTATTATTATTATTATTGAAAATGTAATTTTTTAAAAAAAATCGTCAAATTTCCACGTCTCAATTAACTGAAAGCTACTTTAGTAACACCTCGATATCCAAAAATCGGGGCGTTACACACAATAATGAAAAGTTGGCGTAAGTATTGTAAAGGAAATGGTAAGAGACCAAAAAGATTTCCTAAAGATATTCCGATTCGTCGGAATTCAACTTATAAGTTACTAAACGGTCCTTTGCATACAAAGACTTGTTATGCACTTTTATTTCACAAAATGTACCTCAAGTTACTTTGTATCCACAAGGTTGGGATGTTTGCACTAATCTTTTTCATTTTTTTGAAAGTTTTTTATGATACAACACATGTTTTGAGTGGTGTTTATTATCCTACATCACATTTTCTTTTAGTTGAATGTAGTAGTGTGGCTGGTGCATTTGATGAATATCATGATGATATGGTTTTAGGATAACCAATAACATTAATGAAAAGTAAATGGTTAAAGCACTTTACGGAAATTCCTTAA
Source organism: Jasminum sambac (assembly GCA_018223645.1). NCBI lineage: Eukaryota > Viridiplantae > Streptophyta > Magnoliopsida > Lamiales > Oleaceae > Jasminum > Jasminum sambac. The sequence continues at coordinate 38,676,513 of CP073640.1, forward strand.
TTAATCTTGTTCCATGTGTTTTTTATCCTAGGACTAAAATTGAAGGTTTAACTGTTTATTTAACTTTGTATTACAATAGTTTGGATGTTAGTTTTGATGTTGATATGCAATTGTATCCAGTTAAAAAAGTAGTTAGAAAATTATTTGATGAATATTTAAATCGTTATGGATCACCTTCTCCATCTTCTACCGCTTCTAGTTCAAGTCAAGTTTGGGAAAATTTAACTAAACTTGGGGCTTGTGATCGATTATTGAGGCAACGACATAAAAGATGACCTCCCGAACTTGACATTTATCTAACAACTACTTTTGAGTTTGGTGATAGCAAAGCAGGTAAAGATTTTCCGGTCCTTGAATGGTGGAAACGTATCAAAATACTTATCCTATACTATTACGAATTGCAAAACATATACTTGCAAGCCTAGTGACAACCGCTTCGGTAGAACAAGCTTTTAGTATAGGAGGACTTATTTTGGATCCGAAACGATCTGCCTTGCAGCCCGATTCATTAGAAGAGAAAACATGTGTCGACGATTGGTGCAAAGCATATGAAAGAGCCTAACAATGTGAGAATGATTCCGATGACGACTATGATCTAACTACCGAATGAAGTGAAACCACAACTTCCATCCCAGGAACTGACTAAATTAAAGAGATAAGAGAACTACGTCGTCTTTGACTCTTCGCGAGAGGATACATAGGCAGCTTAATTTTTGGTAAAAAATAAAGTTCAAGCCTTATATTATTTTAAATTTATTTTTCTTAATTTTGGCTGGGGTTGACTGGTCAAGGCTTAAAGGTTGTTAAAAAAAAAAAATCATGAACCAACAGTTCTGGAACAGGAACCGCCGGTTCAAGAACCAAACTGGAACCATACTATGCACGGTTCTAGTTTGGTTCTATTTTTCAGGAACTGGGAACGGCCGATTCCTAAATTGTGGCCAAGTCTAACTACATCACACACAACTTCATCATCATACATCTCAATCAACAATGGAATCACAACTTGGTTATCAACCTCAACCTCACTTGAGTCATCAAACCAATTCAAATGATAGGGGGTTAGGGTGTTCAAGCAAAGGCAATCCACCTTTTCAACAAACACCATACTAGCAATATTGGCACAACTACTCCATCAATAATAACACTACATGGCTTACCTCGCACCAAGTATTGGGTATGAAAAATGTTCTTCCGTTGGAGAGCTATCTCGTCCACATTGGCTTGGGTGCTAAGAGCTCCCCACGTAATCAAAGATTTAGGAATAATTGATATACTCTTATCATTCTCTTTCATCTCATCTTTTTCCTCAATGAACAGAACTTCGTCTTCCTCATCTTCGGTGACCACCTCTCCACTCTCATGCCCAACATAGCCCATTTATTAGGGCAATCAGACGCATAATGGACAAACCCTTGGCATTTGAAGCACTTGGTGTCTCGAGTTTGCCCTAGTATTTCGACTTTCTTCCCTTTGCCTTTATCTTCCATAATGGAAGTGGATTTGGGTGGTTCACTCCTCGATTTCCAAGCTCTTTGATCCCCACGATTGTCAACCCAATTTAAGTTGAAAGACATTGTTAGGGACTCAACAAGGCTATCGTTCATTTCAGATATAAAGAACAATATAAGGAGGCCAATCAATATATTATTTCCTCAAGCGCATCATAGATCATGTATATGGTATATAGAGAATAATCTAATACTATCGCCTCATGATAACAAGGCTATAGTAATATTGTTCAAAAAGTTAATGAATTCATGCTGCGTCAGTGAATTTGAAAGGTTGATGGTGCAAATAAGGTATAGTAGACCTGCGGCTGAGGTATACGTAGAAGGAACTGGAGTGTCCAGTTTGTCTAGAGTGCATTTTTCGAGATATCGATATAACATCATGACCAACAATGGTGCAGAGTCTTTGAATTCAATCCTTCGATGATAATGTCGTTTACCAGTCCCGACATTGGTGGCAGGTATTGCCATGCTATTGTAGCATTCAATTGTTCTACTACTCTAATCCTGAGGCAAAGCGAAAGCTGCTTAAAGTCATTGAATAGAAGAACTAGGCTATAAGTATGTGAAGTCAGTCAGACGGCCGTTGAGGTTGGGACAGGGGATAACATTTGCACTGTCGACCTTGTCAGACACACTCACCATTGTTGCCAATTTTAACTATTCCAATTTCCATGCCCAATACGTGCCGTGCTAGATACGCTGAACTTATGTTCTTGTATGCCCATGAGGACGACATTATGAACTAGAGTTTTGCAGAGCAACATATAATGATGTCGTGCATTCTATCATACAGGAGGTTGAGTGGATAATTCCTCCCAAAGTATATTAGATATAAGTTTTACCTCCTAATACGATACAATCCAAATGATCTAGAATAGATGTGTCAACATCATCTTGAAAAATGTGGGCATTCTGAACTGGCCCATAACAGAAAGACATGTTAGAATCCCTTAACCTCATGATGTTAACTATTTTGGAAGACCATGTGTATTGCAATGATGGTTTTTATTTCTCCTAATGGTTATACATGTCACATATTAATATTTTGTGCTTTTTGAACAATTGGAGAATGGTTGTTCGAAGACCAATGTCATGGTTATATTGGTTACGTTGAAAATTTCATGCACATTTTGTCAAAAAGATGTTATTGATTGCAAGAATATCAATGTAAAGAATGGTGCATAGATATTTATCTGTGACAATGGTGTTGTGATGCTAGTGGAACAAAAATGTGACATTTATTTGTACATTTTTAATTCATATATCAATGGTTTGTAGGTGTTGATACTTGAAATTTGGTAGGCTATCTTGACATCTTATTTGTTTGGAATGACACTGACTATCTGCAGTTCTCAACATTTTGATAAATGTCACGATTGACACATGACATATTGCAAGTTTAAACATATACATATCTTCTCCTTTCAAATTTTAGGATTGACATTTCACACATATTTCACATGGGTCTGACACATGAAGGTTCCAAATTTTGAGTTACACAAAACGAGAAAACATATTACCAAATACAATAAAATACAAGATGCCAAGTACAAACTAACATACTGATACATTCACTAAGCTATGCCAAACCACACGTTTTTCCCTATAATATGGGGTTTTCTTGTAATAAAAATCATAAACTATGCATTTATAGGGTGGTTATAATAAAATTTCCTATCCCATTCACACAGTAGTGTGGAATGGCAAAACGAAGACAGACAAGTGCATAAAATACGGTATGTGGACATGCAAACACGATGTTAGAAAACTAGTAGATTTAAAAATCGAGGTCTTCAGTGATGACAGATGCGTCATCTCGTTCATCATCATCATCAGAACTCACTAGCACAAGCTCAACCACAATATTGTCCTCATCGTCAAAGTTGTTCCCATCTTCACCAAAATTGTCATCATTTTCACCAACATAGTTGTTATTTTCTCCAATGTTACCATTATTTTCACTAAAGTAGCCATTTTCTTCAACTTTTATGTCCTTCTCGTCGAGTGGAATTAGATCTTATACGTCCTATAGGATAGTTTAGCCCCATATCTCCAACATTCTCATTTTGGTGATATGCGGAGAGCTAAGGATGGAGGCAAACTATTCACTCCAATTGGAACTAAGGAGCTATTTTCCTCAACTTGTATCTCATTCTCATCCAGTGGAATTGGATTGTCATACGTACCAGCATGATGGTTTGGAACAATGTCTCCAACATTGTGTTCAAAAGGCATTTTCCTCACCTAAAACAAGTTGTATGATTAACAAAGTTTAATGTTGTATATGGAAATGAGTATGAGTTAACAATGGGTAAGATCATGTGTCTATGTGTGTGTGTGTTTGTGTGCTCGTGCTTACGCAAATAGGTGATGGAGTTAAAATTATACTCAACTAAAACCCCTTAAAACACAATGTCAAAATGACATTTGAGTGACATTCTTCACATCAACTTATGGGGGTTAATGATTGTTATCAACTAAAGTTTCCATCTTATGCCAAGATCAACTCATTGGTTTGCTAAATCAGATACCTATTCAACTCATTGGTTTGCTAAATCAGATACCTACTAAGTGTCATGAAGTACATATGACATCTTGAATGTTAAATCACAATTCTCAATGCTAATTATCTGAAGAATGACGACATCTGTTTTTAATTCTAGACATTTTGTTCAGAAATTTCAAGAAAGACATTGTCACAAGACACATCAAACAAATAATCTTGACACAATTCTGCCACTTTATTCACAAAAAGTCATAATTGACATATGCTCATATGACACTTTGGACACTTTAAATGTCAAGAATGTCATTATGTAGTTAAAATTCTAGATGTTTTAGTAAGTAATTGTGAAGAATGAAATTCGACACATTTGTTAGGAATTGCTCAATAAACATGCATAGTGAAAGTAAAATAAGCAATTCCTAAACACTGGATCTACGCCTTTCTTATATGAGATTTGTGATTAGAGATTACCGATATAGAAACAGATTTCACTGTGAATCTCTCATTCGTTCTTTCGTCTCCGCAGGCGTCCAATCGTCCGGCCGTCAAGACCGTTCTTGAATCACTTAATACTTCGTAGTGGGATACCTCTCTAGATCCTAGTGCTAGCTAAGTTTGTAGAGAGAATTAAGAGACAATTACATAACGAGTTATGAGACAATAGTAGGTTATTTATAGGTTTCTAATAAACCTATAGGGCTTGGGACTTCTTAAGCCCCAAGATAACTTAACCTGGTCTAACTCTGGGGCCTTGTTCACTGTAACCAACATTCTTCCACTTGGACAAAGTCCAATTTAAGATACGAGTACTTGATTTTGTGTGCGACCCATCAGGCTCCCACTCACGATGGCAAATGTCATGATGTCATTATTCTGATCTTATCAGGATAGGATAAAGTGGAATCCCTATTTCAATTAATCATCGATTTACCCAGGTCGATTGACCCATGTCGCCGTCTATGATTGAAATATGGCAATGTGTCATGGCAATCCATGTGACGGAATAAGTCGTGTGGAAATGATGAAACTTTTACATGTGCGATTATAGTGGAAATATAAACCCTTGATCAATATAACACAATCGGTTTAGAGATATGGATTTGTGTCAATCGCGTTTTACCAATCATGTTGTTCGCTCTCAACTCAACATTGGTCAAACCAGCGATTGTAGTTGAAAACTCTTTTCAATCTCACAATCCCACCTTGACCAAGGATTTTATCTCAACTTGATTGGGCGAAATGCAGGTTATAATCTCCTATTATCTAAGAGTGTTGAATCCTTTATTGAATACTCATAACCTGCATGCATCTTTGAATATACCTGTAAGGCATTTCCAGTCAACCCATGGTTAGAGGATCCTTCAATGTTCACTAAAGCAAATCCATCCTTACATAAGGTTCTATGGTATTCTCAAGTCAAAGGACCAATTCCACATTACGCATTAGAGATCAACCACTGATGCAAGGATAACTATCCATGCAGTATCTCTAGGCGAGTCATCCAGTTGCTTGTTCCACTAATGAAGTATCCATATGTCCATCCGAATGTCTTCACATTCTAACTTGTGAGATTAGTCATTTTCTTCTTAAGAAAGAGATGTGGCATATGCTAGTCTATCCGCGATAACAATATCCATGTTTTGTTATTGCTATGACCAGGGACAATTTAAAAATAAGTGATAAAAACTTCTATCTCACTATCACAACATCTTGGAACTAACAAGTTTTTCAACATTTATTCTACAAACTCTATTATTTTAGTTATTGTGACAAAACAACGTAAATATGTAAAATAATTGATCAGCCATTCAAGTGCATCTATCAATTAGGTGTTTACACACATGAATGTCCAACATAGATTGCAACACCAGAATCTTACACAAACAGATCCAAATGCTATTGTATCTAATACATATAGCTTCATCATAATATGTTGTGACATCCATTATTTCAAAGGATCTTTTGGATTCGTTTTACCCTTTTATCATTTCCACGTATCATCTCTTATAAAAAGATATACCACATCAATACACAATTAGATCGTTGGTGAGACTTGGGTTTCCTTCGTTTGTGCAATGGCTCCATTGTTATCACAATCCCTATTGAATCAACAATGCTAGGAAAACATTCAAGTTCAATTAAGAACTTAATGATCTATACCGCTTCTAGTGCTACTTCCAAAGTAACTATGTATTGAGTTTGAGTAGTTGTATTCATTTGGAACATTTTCAGTTGATCATACTACTTTTATGAGTAACTATCTATTTGGATTTGGATTAGTCTTTCAAGATTAGGAACTAATGCTTGTAAATCTCTAAACTCTTAGTTCAATTCTCCACAAGAACATGTATTCAATACGTCTCAAGCATCTAATAATGTTCCCTTATTTAATGTTTCCTACTTTGTTTTCTTGGAAACTTTATTTCCCCTCCAACACATGTGAAATATTTGGTCTAGTACATAGCATCGCATGAATCTTATCTATGCGATCTCTCTCAACCCGTGTTCTCCAACACCTTTTGAGAGTGTAGTCCCATCATTATAGGATGGGGTTCTCTCTTGGACTCTTTCATGAAAGATCTTCTAAAGATTTAATCTAGGTGCTTAGATTCAGATAGGCTAAGCATTTTTTTAGATCTATCTATATAGATCTTTATCCCAAAATTACATGCAACCTTTTACTAAATTTGCAATGGAGAAAACCTTAGACTTTCTCTGGAGATATCATTTTCTAATAACACATATCCCCATACCGTATTAGAAACATGATTATACTCCCACTAACTTGTTGTACACACTATTCATATTCATTTACGATAAAATCAAACTATTTGATTGTCTCATTAAAATAAAGTTTTCAACTCCTCTTCGGTTTGCTCACACGCTTAATTTGATCTTATAGATTCAAAACATTTAGGTTGCATCAGATACTTCGTGATCAAGATCAAGTTTGAAATCCATTTGTCAAACATGAGCATCTACAGTATTCAAATCAACAAAGACACGATTGTAGATAGGAATTTTACTCTCAAAGCCAACATTTATCTTAGATTGCAACATTCTCTATTAATCTTGTCTTGTGACCGTTATGATCCATGCCAATTTATTGTTTGTAAGCTAATTTACAAACTTTGAGTCTCACCCATTTTAGTAATCAACTAAAATCCCCACTTTGATTTTAGTACATGGAACTCGCTTTGAATTCTAGTGTATGAATCTATACCTTCTCAGTTAAGACCTTGATTTTTACTTTTTATAAACTGCAGGCTTGTCATCTTTGACTAGCAATACCATATTAATAGTCATGTGATCAAATCTTACTTTAGATGAACCCTAACGCGGTTCACATGGAGCCAATGTGTTCTTGAGAACTTTTCTTCTTTAGTAGTTTGCACCTCATCAAATGAAGTTTATTAACTAGTTCATCTAGCCAGTTAATCTCTTTTGTGGTTTTTTAAACTCTTTCAGGATCTATTCTACTCCCACTATCCTTTTAGGAAAAAGAATTTCTCCAAGATTAGATCATACTTTGATAAGATAACTCTAATCTTAAAAGTTAGAATAGTGATACCCAACAATTTTTCCTTTTGAATATCTAGCAAGAGATTCCTCTCACGCTTTATCTAGGCATTATTAATCAAATCTATTTTGAGTTTTATTTGCCGATGTAGTGACCGCAAAATTCTTCTTAAATAAAATATATTTAATTAAATAAAATTTCGAACGTGTCGCTACAACCTTACTTATAAAATTTAAATAGCGGTACGCTCGTCTAGTCGAAATTCATATTATTTATTGTTATATTTAATTATTTATAAAAATTTACTTATTTTCAAAATTTACAATTGAGGACCAAACTTTAGAAATTATTTGTTTTATTCCCTAAAGTTTAGTTTTTATTTAATAATAAACCAATACTTACCTTAAGCCAATTATAGACCCATCTAAGGTCCAATTTTAATGCTTGCCCAACAAGAAAGCCCATTTGCAATTGTTACCCTAATTTCCACCTTTAAATACTCATTTTTAAGATCCTCTCAAACCCTAGCCCCATTACATCCTCATTATTCCTCCATTTACACATTGTAAGAGCAACTAGGAGTTCATCTCCATTCTCATTCCACTCACATTCAAATCTAGCAACTGTTTTGAGAGGTAAAATTCTTAACTATTGTCCTTTTTTTCTTTTTTCTTGTCACAATCTACTTCTTGTATGTTCTACTTGATTTCTAATTTTCCTTTGTATTTTTCACTTGATTTCTGTTGTAGTTAGAATGTATACATACATACATATATAGACGCACACACATATACTATATACTCCTTCACTGCCATCTGTGCCTCCACCAGCATCACCACCTTCCACAGCCGAGCACCACCATGACCTCCACCATCTCCATCGTCATCTCCACCCACGGCCTTCACCGTTGTCATCATCAGCCAGAACACACACGCACGCACGCATATACATACAAATACATACACACCATAGCCAAAAACGCCATTAATCTCGGCCAAACAACACCAACACCCAAACTTCAGCTTCACAACACAAAAATTACACCTATACCTTCCCCAATCTCCCTAGAACACCATAAGATCATTTAATTTCGAAAATTATTAGAGATTCGATCAAATTTTGAAAATGCCCAAAATTTTCCTTAAGTGTTCTAGCTTCGATTTCTCCCTACATACTCGATATTTCTCTCAATTTCGGTGACCACTAGGGTCACTACCGCCGCCACCACCTTCGACGCCGGTGAACGGCGGCGTCGCCGTCGGAAAATACTACCCGATTTTTCACCGATTCGACCGAGTGTGAGAGAGGGACGAGGGAGTTGGGTGAGGGAGAGAAGACCTGGATATGTATGTGTTTCTTTTTAGAATTTGCAAACTAAGTCCCTCTACTTCTTTAATTAGTTTAAGTTGGTCCTTGAGTTTTATTTAATTTCAAAACATAAGCTTTTAATTATTGTAATTTGACCCTTATATAATATTTTCAAATCTAGCCCCTAAAGTTAATTATTATATTTAAGGGAGCCTTCAAATTTTATTTAAATTCTAGTCCTTAACTTTCAATTGTTGCAATTTGGCCCCTAAACTTTTATTTCACTTTTAATCCTTTAATTTCTTATTCCTATTTAAGTTAGCCCGTAAACTTTAATTGCATATTAGTCCCTCATGTTTTAAAAATCTTATAATTGAGTCCAAAACATTTTTAGTTCACTTTTATTGCATAATAGACCCTCAAACTATCCAATTCTTTCACATTGACCCCAAACTTTTATATTCATTTAATTTTGGTCAGAAAACTTCTCTATTATCTATGGATACGTAATATTTAAGGATATTGACATAAATTTAACTCCTTATTGGCTAGATGAGGCGTACAGACAGCTAGAAGACTGACTTCTCACCGTTAGTAAGCTCAATATTCGGCTAAGGGTTAAGGTAGATCCCCTTTCTAAAAAGTTTCTTTCAAATGTGCGCATTTTCAATTAATATTGTTATAAATACTGCATGTAAATGTTATGTGATGATAGGCTTTTATAGCCTACTTATGACGTGCTTTCTCGATACTATGACGATAGGCTCTTAGCCTACTTACGACGTGTTTCAATAGCAGTATGATGATAGGCCTTTAGCCTAATATATTATAACGACGTGCTATTAAACACTATGATGACTTGCACGATTAAGAGGGATGATGAACGAACGTGTATTTCATATACCTTTGTATTTTATGTTAAATGATGATTATGTGCCTTTAATTTGTAACATATATTAATTGTTGTGCGGGACCTATTGAGTATTTGAAATACTCATGCTTTTCTCTATCCAATGAACAAATTGCAGATTGAGGAGACGGAGGCTTGGCGAGGCGTGGGAATCTCTTAGGCTTTTTCAAATAAATTAGTTTTAATTCCATTGACAATTGAGTACTTTTAACTGTTGAAGTAATGACTTTTGAATGTTTTGAACTTACTAGTACTTTAACTGGATGTTTTGAGGACTCTGTTGAAACTATTGTGAAACAGTCTATCGACTTTATTAATTTAAATAAATTTCCGCATCTTGGTTATTTGTTATTGTTCCGCATTCATTAATATTATTATATTTCAATAATAATAATAATAATAATAACTATTTTCAAGAAAGAACTAACGTTCCGGGTTCTTACAACTCGGGGCTCTACATCCGAACTAGATGGAACACGATTTAGTGTGTTTCTTGCAATCTCTATTGCACATCCCCAACACGATTTTGGAACGAACGGTTAGGCATAATGATTAAATTGCATCATATCAATCTGAACAATTTCTTTTATTATATACCACCGGATTGATGGTGTATATCCTTAGATTCACTGAACGAGAATCTCATTCTTCTAATTTTATCCTTAAATATTCCCCACTTCCATCATATCCTAGTATGAGAATATTTGTTAATTAACTTTCCTCTCTCGCTTGAACCCTTTTGACGCTACAAAACTTTCAGCTTGAAGTCCATCAACTATAAGATACTACATCTAGTATGTAGTTGTTCGTGTGAATCCGCAAGTGTACGGGTCGTGTACAAGTAATAAAGTGGACTCGTGAGAGTCGGGGTTGTCATACCAAGAGGAATTAGTATTTGTATCGAGCTTACCTATTCTAGCATTGAAGAAAATGATAAGAAAGAAAAAAATGGAAAACACACAATTAAAAGGCAGAGGTTGTCAACTAGTTAAACTAACAATGAAATACAACTAAAAACATGAAATGGGATTGAATGGAGATATACTCGGATAAATAGATAGTTGGGATTCCTGAATCACTTAACCATAGCCTAGTCAAATAATCATCTATCACAATACAATGCTCAAACTTCTAGTTAGACTCGACTTTCCAAACTTAGCCCGTTACCTCTCTCGAGCATCAGACCGGCCCTAATCAATTGATCCAACCTACTATATTTCGATGTCGATTGTCAATCAATCAATTGCATTACACATTGTGAAAGTAGGTCAAAGGGTCACCAAGGGTTAAGGGTATATCTCTATCCTCTACAAGAACCTAGAGAGATTACTTCGAGGTCTAATCTCTGCACTTTCTCTCAAATAGATACACAAATCACAAATACACATAATTGGTGATCAAGCAATTACATGTAGCAACTCAAAAGCAATCACACATGAGATAGAGCAAACATTCCAAAACCATAAACATATTTCATTAATCAAACTAGACTAAGATCACCACGCATCCCAACATATACAACTTTAGTTCAACATGAACATAATGCAAGACATTAATACATTAAAAGCATAAATAGAAAAAAAAATGGAAAATGCAAGAACAAGGTAAGATTTCTCCCTTTATGAAGTGCCCATTCTTGATTCTTCCATTTCCACCATTTACTTCTCTTGCTTCTCCATCTTCTACTCCAAGGCAAGATCCCCAAAGCAAACCCAAAAGCTAAGCTAAACTACAAGAGAAAGAAGAAAGAAAAGAAAAAGAAAGAAAAGAGAAGAAAAGAAAATAGGGAAAGAAAAACCTATGCTAAAGACTAAACTAATCAAAGCAAGAAATTGGGGCTTTATAGTGCAAACATTGTGCCCTAATTCATTTGGAAAAAAGACACAAACCCCCAAAAAAGATTATGAAAAAGATGGGCAACTTTGAAAATTTCATGCAGAATTTTAGTGTGTGCGGCCGGACAAAATGGGGGCACGGCCACACTTTGTTCACTGAAAAAATCAGCACCACTCTTCAAACTTCAAAGAAAAAAATCAACACTGCTCTTCGAACAAAACAAATCAGCACTGCTCTTCGAACTTCAAAGAAATTGGGGCTTTATAGTGCAAACATTGTGCCCTAATTTATGTGGAAAAAAGTCACAAACCTTCCCCCCCCCAAAGATTATGAAAAAGAGGGACAATTTTGAAAATTTCGTGCAAAATTTTAGTGTGCACGGCCGCGCAAAATGGAGGCGCGGCCGCACTCCATTCGCTGAAAAAATTAGCACTGCTCTTCGAACTTCAAACGGCCATAACTTTGTTCGATTGAGCCGATTCAAGTTGCATTGGAAAATGGACTTGATGCTCTACAACTCTATAGTTGATTGTGTCCTCCAGCTCAACTTGTATCTTTATAAAAAAAAAATGCTTCTCAACTTTGAATTTCATTGCACTTTTCATCCATTTGGCTCCTTTTTACATGTTCTCATCCAAATTGAGGAATAATACCTACAAACACGATAAAAACATAAAAATAAGTAGATATCCGCTCGATCTAATGATAAGCTAATCATTTAGAGATATAAATAAGTGTGTAAAATGCACACTTATTAGTAGTCATCCTTGAGCTTGACAACGTAGGGGAGGGTAATATCCAACTTTTGTACATATTTTCCCAAATACATCAATATGCATTAGGATTAATATGTTTTGATGTCATAATAGGATGCAATTATCTTTATTCTTCTTTTGTTTTCCATTCTAACAATAGACCTTTTGGATTTAGAAAGCCAATATTTCTGACCTTATTTCTGTAGTTGATTCCATTATATGATTGTAAATAGCTATTATTCTTAATCTTAATAGATCACTATTCATGTCCGTACATGAACCAGGAATAATGTTCTTCATAAAAAAACATGATCATAATATTGATTCCAAAACAAAACAAAAAGGGCATTGAGTGAAGCAACATTTAGTTCATTTCCTACCATAGGTCCTATTATATTATTTTGCAGTGAACTATTTCATTTAAATCTCAATGATATTCAAATATGGAATCTCCATCCAGTATCTAATACCTAAAAGACTTAAATACGACTTTAACAACCTTGATTTCCATTAGAATCTTCTCAAAGACTCTTTCTCTTCAAAATGGTTATCGTTGCCTTATAGTTCTATGCCAATGTTCTTTGTCTCTACAAAGTGTTATTGGCTTTCAACATGTCTTTATATACTCAACCGTTAATTTGATCTCCCAAAATCTTTCGCAAGGTCCCTTTGGGACTTCTTCTAAGTCACATTAGGAGTGTCAAGATCCAAACTTATCACATTGGTGATAGGTTTAACAGTTTTAGTACACCAAACAGATTAGTGGGTATTGTGAATCTTATTCACATCTTAATTTACAACAAATTGTGATAAGCTATGAAGCACTAAATATGGAACTAAGTCAATATTTGACTTCTTGTCCATCAAGCCTCCAAATAGCATTTCGGATTTTATATTGTTCAGTATATGAATCAACTCCTTGAGATGATCAATAACAATATAAATGTCCATACCCACATGCGACATTTACAATTCATAACTACAATTATCATACATACGACATTATGATTATCATATGATCTTTATAAATTCACATTGTCCTAGCAAGACTATCTTGGTAGGATTTTTTGGATAATCTGTTTATGACGTATTTTTGTTTATATGTGAGAACAATTCTCACATTTATTACATTGGTCTAAAATCAGTCTAGTGACTTTGTTGGCATTAAGTTCATTTTTGTGTTTGAGTACAGTACTCAAGTAGTTCCGATGAGTTTGTCGGCATCGACTATGCTTCTCAAACTCAAAATATGACTCATAATACAATTAACAGAAATGATAATAGAATAGCAATTAATAAATGCAAGAAAGTCAATGAAATATGGACTTTTGTTAAATTAACTATACTCTCACTAAATCAATGATCCCCAACATTGATGGAAAAATGAATTTTCAACATTTATCGGTGGGCTAGGATCCCGTGTAACGCCTCGAATTCGAAGAACTCGGAACGCTAGTTCTTTCTTTAAAACTAACCATTTTTTTATAATACCAATAAATGCGGAAAGATAACAAATAGCTAAAATGTGAAAATTTATTTAAATTAATAAAATCGAAAGAGTGTCTCACGATAGTTTTAACACTGTCCTCAAAAACATCTAATTAAAGTACTAGTAAGTTCAAAACATTCAAAAGTCATTACTTCAACAGTTAAAAGTACTCAATTGTCAATGTAATTAAAATTAATTTATTTGAAGGTCCCTAAGAGATTCCCATGCCTCGCCAAGCCTCCGACTCCTTAATCTGCAATTTGTTCATTTGATAGAGAAAATCGTGAGTATTTTAAATACTCAGTAGATCCCGCGCACCGCAATTAATATATATTACAAATTAAATGCACATAATCATCATCTTCATAAAATACGAACAGGTATAAAATACAAGTTCGTTCATCATCCCTCTTAATCGTGCACGTCATCATAGTGATTAATAGCACGTCATTATAATATATTAGGCCAAAGACCTATCGTCATACTGCTATTAAATCACGTCGTAATTAGGCAAAGACCCTATCGTCATAGTGCCGAGGAAGCACGTCAAAAGTAGGCTAAAAAGCCTATCATCACATAACATTTACATGCAGCAATTATAATAATATTAATTGCAATTGCGCACATTTAAAAGAAATTTTTTAGAAAGGGGGTCTACCTTAACCTTTAGCCGAGTATTGAGCTTACTAATGGTGAAAAATCAGTCATCTAGCTGTCCGTACACCTCGTCTAGTCAATAATGAGTTTAATTTGTGTTAATACTCTTAAATATTAATTATCTATAAGTAATATAGAAGTTTGTGGACCAAAATAGAAAGAATATAAAACCTTGGGGGTCAATTTGAAAGAATTTAATAGTTTGAGGACCTATTATGCAATAAAAGTGAACTAAAAATATTTTGGGCTCAATTAGAAGATTTTTAAAACATGAGGGACTAATATGAAATTAAAGTTTGGGGGTTAAATTAAATAGAAAAAAGAAATTGAAGGATGGAATTGCAACTGGTTTCTCGGCCCTCTCCCGACTCTCTTCTCGGCAAGAATGGGAATAACTCCCAAATCAAAGCGTAGGATCAGAAAATTCTAATTCCTAGGATAACTAACTCATTAGATAATGTCTTACATTACAATCACATCTAAACTCCAATTATATGAGCCAAAACAAGTTTTCAACTCTAAGTACAGAAACTGTGGAAAATACCCTGCTATGGCGGTATGCGTTTGTCAAATTATTCAAAATAGTAAAAGACATCATAAAATTCTAAAATTTTTACAGAAGATAGAAAACCTGTACATATTCATCATATAAAAAAATTGTTTCATATAAATCGCGTTAAGGCATCAAAACTATTTTTAAACGGACAATACCTTGTTCTCGGGTGGAATCTGCCCAGTTTCACAAAAAGTATCATAAAATATCCTACGAGGCTCCAAATGATGTCAAACCAATTCTAAATGATAGGTGACTCATGGGGGATCATTTTCCAATTTGAATCACCTAGAAAGTCCATCTATACTAAAAGTTATGGCCTTTCAAAGTTGAGTGCAGAAGCTGGAAAAAGTCACAGGTGCAAAATACATTGGTTTTTCTTTCAAGCAATTCATCAAACACTATGGGGGTTTGGTAGATACCAAGTCATCCTAATCTCATCCCATAACAAGACCTCATGCCCAACTCAAAGTATCAAGTAAATTACTTTTCCCCAACCACCAAAGTCTCAATAAATCCATAAAACTTCAATTACTTATCCTCAAACAACCTATATTAGGATAGAAAAGGATAAGAGTGGAGAAAGATTGCCTTATTAGAACCAAATAGAGGTCATCACAAGAGAGGAAAAAGGGAGAGAGAGAAAACCTTGTGTCTATGAACTTTAATTCTATATTTATCGATGACAAGTGTTTTGGAAAAATAGAAAACGCCAAAGGGGGAGATTGTTAACTTTTATATTTTAATAAAAGCTTATTGTGTTGGCATTTTTATTTCTCCATATTTATAATTAAATTAATTGAATATTTTATTTGGTTGATTTAATTATAATTGTACTTTTTATGGACTTATTATCACATAAGATTGTAGTTTTATCATGATTATAATTAACTATGTGATAATTCCTTGTTATATATTGTGTTTATTAACAAGTGGGAGTCCATGGGGCACAAGAAAACCTAGCACATGTCTAGGATAACTTTGTGTCCACATTCGATGTATCATATGATTTGGTAAGATCCTTTCCTTATCATATTGATACAAGATAAGGTAATGAGTTTATTACATATCTATCTTTTACCTTATTTTAATTTATTTCCTACAACTAACAAGTCTTTGTTTCCTTGTAGGAGTGTGTATTTTATGGCAACTTGGTTTACTTGCTCTACAAGATAACTAGATGTTATAAATACTACACACAAGAGAGGAGCTAGGGCGACGTGGAGAGCACAAAAAATCGGCCCCCATACTAGCTATAAACGTGTCCTCCTCTCCCACTCGGTTCATGACTTCTTCAAGTTATTTCTTGAACTAGTTGATGAGCAAGCCTTGATCAAACATAGATCTTGGTTCAAATCTCCGGGAGGAGTCCAACCACTAATAGAAGAGCCCACAACGCGAGAAGATCAACACGGGAGGTGCAGATCTGTTGCGGGATCGCGGTTACAACAAGCTACTGAAGAGCAACGGGAGGTTGGCTCGCATTACATGCTTGGAGAGAGTAACAGGGAGTGTTTCTCGCTATTATCCTTGATGTTGGTTAATTTATGCGTAAATTACCCTTTAGCTTTGTTGTAAAGATTTAAACGCTTCGGAAGTTAGTGGATTGGTTTTGCTCGTAGGCGACGAGCACGTGGTTTTTTCCCAGTTGGGTTTCCACGTTAAAAATTCTGTGTTCTTACTGTTTTTACTATTTTCTGCTTACTGTTAATTTCCGCATTCACGACCCAGACGCATCTGGCATACATAGACACATCTAGGTCACAGTAATCTGCAGACGCATTTCACATTAAACAGTAAACTGTTACTAGTTGAATCTGAGTAACAGAACACAGCACAGACTCATCTGATCACGAAAATCAGATCATTTAGACAACTATAAACTTTCATATTAAAAAAAAGAGCTCTTAATTTTATTACATGGTTTGTTTTTTGTCATAAGTTGGTAAAACCATACAATTCTGTGGTCGAGTTAAAGAATTGATTACCACAATATTCTAATATGAATCACAAGTGAAATTAAACGAAGCTAAAAATATGTAATCGAGGTGAATGTAACAACTTTTTTTTTGCTTATGAATTCATTGTAAAATAACTTTTAAAATGGACTTATTTATGTAATTTCATGCAGGGGTAATTAAGTAAATTTCTAAAAAATAATAAATATTAAAATGGATAATTATATTAACACTGCACTTACGTATGTTTGGTAAGCATAATAAGTTAGTTTATAACTTATTTGGAGAGCTTATAAGCTCCAACTATTCACATAAGCTCATGAGCTTTTCATTTTTTCATTCAATTTTTACCATTTTCTTTTTATAAAAAAATATTGTTATATTAAATATATCCTTTTCGGTCATTTTGCATTTATGACCTAACTTTTCAACTAATTTTGTCAAATACGAATATTTAAATTAGCTAGTTTTTCACCTATCAGCTATAAACTATAAACTATAAGCTCTCAATTAACTTATCAGCTATAAATCAACTTATCAACTATCAACTATCAACTAGTTTATCAGTTTATTCTACCAAACATATCCTTATTATTTGTAACACCACTGCATAAATACACTACATTTTAAAATTAGTTTCTATAAATGGACCACTACTATATTTACACATAACCCATTAATTACAAAAGGCACCAACAAGTCGGATTGGTGTTACAGCGCACCACATCCCTGTGTTTCTCTTTCATCGTCTTCCCTCGCAGCCAGCGATTTCTTTCCGACGTCAGGTTTCCGAAAAAATTTCATTAATTGTGTTGATTTTCTAGTTGTTCGATACTCATTCAATGCCCTTTTGTCAAAAAATTGACGAGTCTCCGACAAAGCAATCATTGAGGAAGACGATTGCAGCCTGCAGTCATCGCTTACCACTGAATGTAGAAGCTATTGCCCATGAAATGAAATAGATAATTTAGGAATTGGGATAAGTTTTTATTGGAATTATGCATGTGGATTTCAAATTTGGAATTGGTATGTGATTTAATTAATTGTCTTATCCACCATAAAGTGGAAATTTTAAGTGAAGAATCGTCTGTTCATTATCGAAATTCTGGAAAAAGTTTTGTAGTATTAATATAACTAGCTGTTTGAACGCACAGGAGAAGTTTTTCAACTAATAACGGTATTGATAGATATTAATAATATTAAAATAAAATCTAAAAAAATAATTAAAATAAAGAATGGCTTACAACAATAAATTTAAATAATTTAACTCGAAATAATTCTATATAAATTTCGAAAGAGTTTCCTCTATATTTCGTATTAATCCATCCGGCAAATATGTAAGGAACAACTCACGAAAATCCACACAACTTAATTTACTATTCTCCATAGAATAGCAACTTAATTAGCATTTACACTGGTGCTTTGCACGGGATAATAATTCGTGTCAGTGATTGTGATAATATATCATATTTTTTTCATTGCAAGATTAATATATTACTAGTAATATAAACCCAAAATAAAATAACATTAAATCTTAGTTATCAAAATAATCATAATAAAATAATTCTACTAACATTAGTGGAACTCATTGTTTTTCTTTAAAATTATTTTACATTTTATTATATGCAATTATAAATTTTGGGAGATATTAATCATACATCAGTATGACGTACGTTATTAATAATGAATATGTAAATAATAATTTTTAAATTTTAACTATGACATATAGTCAGTATAGAGATATATTATAAAAATAACAATGTAGTGAGTACAGTCCGATAGACCCTAACACCCCGTTCCTACCATGTCAGGAAACACTTATCCTCGTTCCAACTCTTCCTCATTTACTCTAAGCTGAGTGGGGATGATATAAGAATTACAAAATTCCATTCGCCGTTCTCATTCCGCTAGAAAATTCTCATCCCCGTCCATGCCCCATTGTGATGGTTTAATTGAAAACTTTTATTTCAATATTTTATTTCTTCAATAAATATCTTCTAAATACTAAACACATATATTAACATATTAGGTATAAGCTTACTAATTTAACATATTCGACGTATTAAATATTGGATGATTTGGTACAAGATTTAAATTAATTTGGATAAGACAAATAAATTGAAATATATATGATTAATAGTTAAAATATACAATCTAATTGATGATACTTAAAAATTAAATAAAATCTCCATCAGAAAAATTTGGTATAAAATAAATAATTTAAAGTATGTATGATTCTTAATATTTATTTAGGAGATAGAAACTTATATAAATATTTAACATAGTCGAAAGCCAGTTAAAATATTCTAATTGAATAATATAATTCCAATAATTGATTGAGTCGATAACCAATTGTTTAGCAAGAATTCTTAAACTTATTTCCTAATGAAAGAGATAGATTGAACCAAAGAATTATTATATAATTGTTGGTTCAAGTATTGTCAAAAGAAAAAATCAATACTATTTGAAGATCTATTTTTGGAGCTTGTTGCTTAAAAAAAAGGGAGCAGATCCTTTGAAGCACATGTAATTTTAAAAAAAGAAATATTAATATTTTGCCACAAATTGTAACTCAAAAGAAATATCATAAAAAATATCAAAACATATGAGAATAAAAAGAAAAGCACATTTTGAAAAAGTATGATACCTGAAAAAGTAAATAAAGTTAATCAGGGACTAATGATTAGTCGACTTACCTTACAATAACATGTAACACCACAATACTAAGGTGTAAACTTAACTTTATTTTAAAATACGTAAAAAGATAAATTAATTTCGTAATAAATTAATTTCGTACGCACTTTTTTCTTCCCCATAGTAATCTAATTAATTTTAATTACATTTTTTGAAATCATTATGTTTCCCCCCTTTTCATAATTTAATTAATTTTGATTAATTTTCGTCTAATAATACTATCTCAATTTTCGTCCAATGAAAATAAATCCAATTAAATCTAAGAAATATAATTAATTCTTGTTTTTAGCTAATTATTTATAAAAATAATTTATTATTTGTAAATAATTTATTTTTTAACTGCAGTTTTAAGAATTGTAAGAATCTAATTTTAAAGATACTTTATAATTAAAAAGATATCTTGTTTGTCAAAAGATGTCTTTCATTTTTTAGGAAAAATCTAGTCAAGTATGGAAATTTAATTAATTTTAATTATTATTTATTTTTTAATTAATTTTATTTTTCTATTTTAGAAATACAATTAATTTGATTAATTTTTTTCCAAAGAAACCATGTAAATTTTCACCCATTGAAACAAGGTCCAATTAAATCGTAACAACATTATTAATTTTAATTAATTGTAATAGAATTAGTTTTAATTAATTTTCATTTTTAGATAATGATTTACGAAAAGAATTAATTATTTCGGAAATAATCATTTTAATATCTACACTTTTAAGAATTGTATGAATCTAATTTTACAGAAATCTTGTAATTTAAAAAATATATTACAATTTCAAAATTTTTTTCATTTTTTGGGAAAATCTACAGCAAGTTAATGATTTTTTTTTTTTAAAATTAATTATATTTTCCTTTTAACAATGTGATTAATTTTAACCAATTTTTGTCCACCGAACACATGTCTAGCTAAATATTGGCAATAGAATTGTTTATTTTAATTACTAATAGTTTTAATAATTATAGTTCATTTTTTATTTAAGTTAATTGTTTCCAAAAAATTTAATTATTTCCAAAATAATTTTCTTCATAGCCATAATTTTAAGAATTATATAAATCTAATTTTTAAAATATCTTATAATTGAAAAGATATCTTGAAATTTAAAAGATAGATATAGATTCGATTAATTGAAAAATTTATTAATGTTACAATTGAATGACTAATTAAACAAAATTGATGTTGCAAGTTTCTTTTGATTTTTATGTAAAAATTAAACGAATTGGAATTTTTTATCCCACCAAAATTAAATCTTAGCGAAATCGCTAATTTTAATTAATTTCCAATTATTATCTAATTATTATTTTTTAAAATAATAAATTATTGATAAGTACTAGAAAAGTACTTAAATAACTATTCTATTTTATGTATTCGCGCATTTTATTAGTATTATATGTTTGTTTTTATGTGTTTTTCCTTTATTGTGTGTTTAGAGTCACAAAGAATTACGAAGAGCCAAAATGGATGAAAAGAGACCAAATAGAAACTCGGGACCAAAATGCAAGCGAGCCAAAAATGGAGGGCCTCCGATGTAATTTTATGAAAAGTTTTTTTCGCAATTTTTCTTGTGCTAATATGAAAGAACATCAAAAGAGGATTCTCACACTTTTTTTGGATTCCAAATCGGAGTTTCCTAGTGAAAGTTATGGCCATTTGAAGAAAAGGATTAAGAGAGTCAATTTTCAAAACTGTTGGGGACCAAACTGTATGTGGATGAAACTTTGGCAGCTTGCACCCATTTGCGTCTACACACATATAACTTGGAGTTTGGTGAGATTTTTGGCCAATTTTGACTCTTTTAAGATAATACAATTGTTGTACACCATAATAGATCCATTGGAGGTCACTTTTATAATTTTTTAATATTTTTTGTTGTAATATTTTGCCTATAAATAGAGGTATTTCCAAGCTTAAAATACACAACTTTCTAAAGAGAATTAGCTAGTGATTCTCTCCAACTTTCTCCTCAATAAAATTCTCTTCTCATTTGTTCTCTTAGTTCTAACTTGAAAGCTCTTAGTTTCTCATATTCCGGCGGAAGTAAAAACCTAAATTAGGCAACTAATAATCAATCAACGATATTTCGGCCGTGAATATGATTAGTGGAGCATTTCTTCGCTAGTTTCTCGCTTTCTTGCATTTTTTATGCTTGAGAAAGATAATTTCTCATATATTGTAGAGGTGATACAAGGCGATTACGTCGCTAAAAAGTATTTAACCCACTTATATGAATGATTAAATTTCTCTATTTATTTATTAACATTAATTTACTTGTTTTCTATTTTTTGTGTATTACTTATCATACGTATTACTTATGATAGTGAAGTATAATCTATCATATCGCAGTGATGATACAAGGCGAACACTCGCTAAAAAGTATGAAATCCGCTAATATGAATAGTTAGACTTCTCTATCTAATTTGAGGGGGACGTTATGTTTAATTAATATGTTATTATCTTTACTAACTCGTTAGTAACATTTTATCTATTCACCTACTTTAATTTGTTGATTTGTTATACTTTTAAACCCGTTTTTTTGTTTATATGATTATTGCATTCACTTTGACCAATTGAATCAATTAATCTTTAAATTCAAGTTACATGCTAGGATTAGAACTTTTGATCTGTAATTATCATTAACTTCTAATCCAAAGTAGCAAATGAATATCGTGCATATTTGTTAACAAATCAGCTTAGATGTATTAATTCAAGTTTCTGAAATTATTCATCTAATTCAATTTATTCTTCTCGTTCATTTCACACTAGCATTGCATTAAATTCTAAGAACGTGTTTAGGGTTATCCAATAGTTAGATGTTAAGTTAAAGAACTCACTTTAATTTAATACACTTAAGGAAGAATTAGTTAATCAGACCGTCTATATTAATTGAAGTTGATAAATTGGAGAAGGAATAGTAACACGTTGCATGGGAAAGATTAACACAAGTTATTGATACAACCGAACCCGAAAACGAGATATATCTTCAATTATTTTATTTTATATATTTTATTTTGTCATTTTGTTTTCGAATTTCATTCAAACTTCACAAAACCCCCTTTCTATATTAATTGATAAAAATAATTAGATTAAATACTGTTCCTTTTGGGTTCGACCCTTACTTACCACTTCTACATTATTCTGTAGTTTTGAAATCGAGTAAGGAAATAAAATAAATTTTGGTGTACTGCGACAATCACACCAATTATTTTAAAAATTATTTTAAGGGTCCAAGCTAAAATTTTAATTTTTAATTTTTATGTAAAAATTTAATGAATTATAATTTTTCAGCACAAAAAAATTAAATCTTACAGATATAGGTAATTTTAAATAATGTTTGTTCCTCAGCTAATTATTTATAAAAATGATTGATTGTTTCTAAAATTAATTATTGGGTCCAACGTAATTTTCAAATTTTTTAGTACAAATTAGGAATCGTACTGGTGGAATTTTGTCTCAAATGCGGGCCAACTGCCGGTAAGCTTCTTTTTATTTTTGTGTAAAACTTTAATAAATAGTAATTTTGTATCGCAAAAAAATTGAATCTTACTAGATTGTGAATTTTAATTAATTTTTATTTTTTAGCAAGTTATTTGTAAATTAATTACTTATTTCTAAAATTAAGCACCGGGTCTAATCTTATTTTTTGATTTTAATGTTAAACCTTTATTTGAATTTTTGTGTAAAAATTTAATCAATGGCAATTTTGCATGCCATAAAAATAAAATATTAGTGAAAATTTTTATCTTTAAATAAGTTTTTTTAAATACGGAAATTTTGAAAAAACGATTAGTCAAAAATTCATTCTAATTCTTGGGATACCCTTATATTGTTCAACACATAAACTTATAAATTGAAGTTTTGAAAGTAAAAATAAAACAAATTGAAATTTACTGATTCAAAATAAAATTGAAATTTATCGTAAATATATAATATTTGTACAGGTTAACTAAATTACAACTGATAATAACAGAAGCAAATGACGTCAAAAATTAAATTTATAATTTGTTATTAATATTATTGATGTTTGTATGTAAAAGTACAAATATAATGAGATTTATTTTATGTACAAGTTATTAAAATACAATGAGATTTATTTCATGTTTAAGTTGTTTTAGCTTTACTGGTTTTATTCCGTGTTTGATTTACCTTAAGAATAAATGAAACGAAAATTTCCGCTTTAAAAAATTGTTTCTATATTAATTGAGCCTACTTTTTGCAATTACATGAGAGTTTTGATTTAAGTACCATATTAATATACCTTATCTTCTTTTTTATTTTTTATATTATTCGTATTAATTTTAAAAGAATTTGAGTCCATTCTGTGTAATTACTACTTAAGTACCATATCAATATATAAATTATTATTTTTGTAAATTAAATATTTATTAGGAAAAAAATTATTCAGTTTTAAACATAAAATAAGGTTAGCTTTACTATATATTCGTGAGACAAACAAATTGAAACATTATTTTTCATTTAATTTATTCTCAAGATAAATCAAATATGGAATAGAATTAAAAGCTAAAATAATTTATTCATCTCATTATATTTGAGTTTTATGCACAAACATCAATTAAGTGTTGTAACAAATTATCAAAAAAGTTTTAATCTCATTACATCAATAGTCATTAATCTATATTAATATTAATTTATATTTAAGTGGGACGCTAATTTATATATTTGTGGTAAATTTTAATTTTTTTAAAAATAAAAATTTATATATTGACAGTATATTTGTTTTAAAGCTTTCATCTAATTGAGTAATATAGAATAAATTTTTTTTATCCATAGAAAATGAAAAAAAAAGGAGAGAAAATGATAGAGAGTGTATTTAGATATTATGAGATTGGGTAAAGTAGGGTAGAAATAATCAAATAAAATTTATATACATTAATATTAATATATTAGGGAAAAAAAATAAAGAGAGTTGGACATGGATTAGGAAAGAAAAAATAAAAAATAAAAAGCGAGTTTATTTTAAATAGAAAGACGGATTTAAGACAATAAAAAAATATAATAAGAAAAAAAATCATTTTCTATATACTAGCTGTTTTACTCATGCATTGCAAGGGGGTATAATTTTTTAGGTAATAACAATATTAATAGATGTTAGTTGTATTAATAAAAGACCTTGAAAAAAATAAAATAAATAGTGAGCCGCAAAAATAAACTTAATTAATATAATTAATGAAATAATTCTTGGAAAATTTCGATAGAGTTGTCGTCTATTTTGTGTCAATTCATCCTGCAAATAACTGGAGGAAAACTCACCAAAAAATACAGATTTAATTTACAATACTCTTAAAGACATCAACAATTAAAGAAATCCAAACATAACACCATCAATAATAGTCGTCAACAACAACACACAAAATAAAAGATAGAAATATCTTCGTCTTTTGACAAAAAATGATGAATGCACTCAAATATAAGGCACATCCATAATTATTACATAGAATATAAAAATTTGTGTTATTGTACAATTGAATTATACTAAGACAATAAATAAATTTTTGGATGAGCGGAACATCTCTAACATCACTTTTACACAAACACTAGTGCTTTAGCATAAGAAACCTACAAAAATATTAGAAATAATATCATATTTCAGATATGATTAATGAAACTCATTAAAGTGTAATTTTCAACCACTAAGTATATTGAGTTACCTTTTCAAGTACCAAGGCCACTAATGCATAAATGATACATATAATCAATTTGTATAATTTTGCCAAATTTGTAACGAGGACATTATACCTGGATAAATATAAGAGCACAAACGCAATAATATATAAATACAATCATTCACTTCACATATCAAACCACGAATAAAATAAAGGGTTTGTGTAAAACATCAAATAAAGTGAACAACGTACCTGATTCTATTAATAAGTATGAAATTATAAGTTTAAACACTTCTTTATAGATGACATTTGTGGTGGTTCTAGTTGGACAACCATCGTCATCATATATCACAAACTTTAAACGCTTCCTATGCGTCACCCTCAAGACTGTAATATACCATTTCTATTCAAACCCTTTGCTTTCACCTGTGTATTGTACGGGGGACAAATTGTTCAATATTTATTTTTTCTATATATATTGATTTAATATTGTATTATTATAAAAATTAGAATATTAGAACAACTAATAATCACCTAAAAGCCTTATTTCTCTACCTTATGGTTTCATTCATACTTTAAAATTGTAATAACTCTATGAATTAGAAAAATAAAAATAATAAAACATAATGTAATTTATCTCATTCCAAATCGGTCTATTACAAAGATGATGGTGTAAGTACTCACACGATAATTGCAATTTTAAATCTAATCTTTGATAATTTAACTCAATAAATATGTACTTTTAGTTTTAAATCTCTTTTCTTTTCTTTTTTCTATATATATTTGTTCAATAATTCATTATGATATAATCAGAGTAAAAACACATTCATACTCTTAACTTTTCTACTTCAATGTCGCGTAACTAATAACATTGATTCATGATTGAGGTGTCAATTAGATCAATGAGGCACTAATTTACTAATGAGGCACTAAGTTAAATGTGAATATTTTGGCATAAAAAATAAACGTTCCACGGAAAAAAAAAATTAAAAGCGCGAAGAAAGTACAATCAACCAACAAATTCACCTTTACAATTTACAAAATTATGTCGACTCAACCAAAAGGTATAAAAAATTAACGATACAAAAAAAATTATCAGTGCGAAGAAATAATAATTTGTTTAACAATTTACTGCAAATAATCTATCAAAGTGTGTCAATTCATATTTTAATTTATTTTATGCTTGTAAATAGTAATAACTACATTACAAATTAATCTACTACAAAAAAATTTAGATTAAAAATTTTAATCAACCATACAAAAGAAATATAATTAATTTTCATAATAAATGTATTAGCATAAAAACTAAATGATCAAAGATAAAAAAAAAAAAAAAAAAAAAAACCAAGTGTTAAGAAAGTACAATCAACCCATGAATTCATTTTTAGCAGTTTAAAATATTGTGTCGAGTCGTACTAATGGTTTTAAAAATTGATAATACAAAAAAAAAGAAAAAATTATTATTGCAAAAAACTATAATTGTTTCTTCACACGAAGTGAGTTCGGCACTCTTTTGATTAGAACTTTCTTCCACTGCTTAAAAGCATTTTTCATGTAGGCACAAACATAAATTATCCAACAAAAATAGTTAATAGTACGACGAGAGTACAATCGATCCACAGATTTACCTTTAGTATTTAAAAAATTATGTTATCTCAACCTAATGGTATAAAAATTAATTAAAAAATAGAAAACAATTTACCAGTGTGAACAAAGAAATAATTGTTTCAACAAATATTTCAACAATTTGCCGAAACTAATCGGTCAAATTGGGTCGATTAATATTTTAATTTATTTTATACTTGTAAATAGTAATAGTTGAATTGCAAATTAATCCAGTGGGAAAAGTTATAAAATATATTGGACTTCTACAATTGCAACGAATTATACGAACTAAAAATACTAATCAACCATGTAAAATAAGTATAATTCACAAAGAACATATTGGCATTAAAATCAAATGATCCAAGAAAACAATCTAAGAGTGTGAGAAAAGTACGATTAATCCACGGACTTGCCTTAACAATTCAAAATATTGTATCGACGCCTACTAATGGTTTTAAAAATTGATCATATAAAAAATAAAAAAAGAAAAAACTTTTAAAGTGCAAAGAAATTATATATAGTTATTTCTTCACAATAAGTGAGTCCAACACGTTTTTCATTGGAACTCTCTTTCACTATTGATAAGCATTTTTCATGTGGATCGAATCAAATATTTAAATTTCAATGTTATATTTTTCTTTTAGTTTTGTGTAAAAATTTAATGACTGCTACTTTTGTACCACACAATAATCAAATATTAATGAAATCATTAATTTTAATTAATTTTATTTTCTTAAGAATTAATTTTCGTCTTGTAGTTAATTATTTATAAACAGTCTCTTATTCTATATATAAATCTAAATCTTTAGATTAAAATTAAAAAATATAATAAAATAATAATTATCAATACTTATGCAAGGAAACAAAATTTAGATTTAATATTTAGCATTTAATATAAATAATAATTTATTAATTTTTTTGTTAGGATTGATTATGAATTAATAAAAAAGGAAAAAATCAAAACACAAAAAATATTTTAGCTAATTATTGTTAAAAATAATTATTTTTGTTAAAAAGTATAGATTATTTCAAAAATAATTAGTTTAATCTTTGTCGAGTGAATTTGCAGTTCTTTTTCTTAGAATTAAAATAGACGTGCAACATTAAAGTTAAAAATTAGACTGGAATAACTTATTAAAAGATATAAATTAATTATTTCAACTAAAAGGTATCTCCAACTTAAAAGATATTGATATAAAAATAGATAAAGATTCAATTAATTAAAAATATTGGATTAATGTTACAATTCAACGATTAATTAAAAAAATTAATATTACATGGTTTTTTAAATTTTTATGTAAAAATTTGATTAATTGTAATTTTTTATCACACCAAAATAAAATCCTAAAAAATGTCTAATTTTAATTAATTTTCATTTTTAGCTAATTTTATTTTTGAAAATAATTTATTATTTCTAAAATTAACTAAAGGGACCAATCTAATCATGTTACAAGTTTAATTAATTTTTATGTAAAATTTTAACGATTTCTAATTTTGCATCACAAAAAAAATTAAATTTTAGTGAAATTACTAATTTGGATGAGCTTCTGTTCCTTAGCTAATTATTTATAAAAATAATTAATTATTTCAATAATTAAATTATTGGGTGAAATCTAATTTTTAAATTTTAATGTTATACTTTTCTTTTTGTTTTGTGTAAAAATTCAATGAATGCTAATCTTGTACTGCACAATAATCAAATCTTAATGAAATTGTTAATCTTAATTAATTTTCGTTTCATAGTTAATTATTTATAAAAAAAGGCTCATATTCTACATAATATAGATATAAATCTTTAGATTTAGTACTTAATATTTAATATAAATAATAATTGATTAATTTGTTTGTTAGGATTCGATAACAATTTATAAAAAAAATTAAAAGATAAAAAACTTGTAGAAGATAAGTTCGAATAAGTGGAGATTTGGAAAAATCTAATTTTTGCTATACAAATTTCCTTATTTTTTTGAGGATAAGATTTAATATATATAATAATGATTAGTTAATTTATTTGTTATGGATTGATTATTAATTAATAAAAAAGGAAACAATCAAAATGACAGTAAAGGGCTTGATTTGAAGAGGGAAAACTAATTATTTTAATTAAAAAATAGACTGAAATTCCCTACTTTTCTTTATATAAATATAATAATAATATATAGATATAGATATAAATATAAATTATTCTATATATAAATAGAAGATTATATTAAGAAAATTTAATAGGAGGAAAAAATTGAGGATGTGTTTAGGCGAGAAAAAATGATCATTATATATATATATATATATATATATATATATATATATTAGTGTTCACACCCGTGCATTGCACGGGAGTAAACTGTGTAAGTTGAAGAGGAAGATGAAGAATTACTGTGTGTCAATACATCCAACCTAATTGGGCATGTTATGCTAATTATCCAATAAAATAATAAAAAGTTTAGGAAAACCCCAATTGAAATATATTTTAATCAATTTTTTTTCCAATCAAATCATTTTGTTTTTAGGACTTTGTCTTCTTTTTTATTTTTATAAATTATTTTTCTTATGACTCTTATCAATAGTTAAAATATTTGTTATCTCATTAATTAATATAGCAAATAAACAATTCAATACAAATATTTAAAATTTTCATCACATTTCTAAAAACTTCTTGAAACATAACATTCATAGTCTGATTAGTCGGTTTGCCTTCTTTATCACAAATAAGTACCTTCAACCCCGAACGATTGGTAACTCGAGAAATAGCTGCATATAATTGACCATGACTGAACACTGGTTTTCTCAACAAAAGGCCCACATGTGATAGTGACTGTCCTTGACTCTTGTTAATAGTCATCGCATATGATACAGTCAGCGGAAATTGCCTTCTCTAGAATCGACAAGGCAACCTCAGATCCAATGGAGTCAATGACATCCTCGGGATGAAACCTTTTCACCTGCATTACCTCCAGTTAGTATTGAAGCTTCCAAAACATGTCGGCCTAGTCTTGTAATGATCATTCTCGTCCCGTTGCACAACCCCATCGTATGATCTATATTCCACAACAACATTACTGGAATTCCAACTTTCAATTTCAGCTCATGGTTTGGCACACCAGATGCTCTTATCCCATTTAAAAATTCTGGCGAGTGGAGTTCTGCAAATAGGCTACCAAGTCCATCAGAATCACAGACTGAATATGCACTTAAATATACATTCTCTTCAGACTGATTCCTAGAAACCATATATTCATTCACAACACGTACTTCGTTAAGCGTCGGGGCAAGGATAGCTCTTCCTTGTAACTGCACAGCATTGTTATAGTTTTCACCAAACGATGGATACGTGCTTTCAATGATTGATTCTACCAAATCATTAGACACGTCTATCAATGTGTCATCCAGCATGTCTATAATAGCCTCACCATCATTGTCATCCCCAATCACGTCGTCTCCAATACTATACATCCATTCTGAGAAGGCTTCCAACTCTAAAGCATTGGTATCGTTCGCAGCATTCTGAAGCCTCATATTCTTCGTCAATTTCATGATCTTACAATAATGCCACAAAGGCGATGAATTCAAAGTGGCAAAGACAATGTCCTGGCGAGTACCACCAGGAATAACTGGTAAAATCTGTCGAAAATCGCCCCTCAATACAACTGTTTTACCTCCGAAAGGCTGCTCCCCACTACACGGATTGTCAAAGCGCAATAGATCTTTCATCGTCCTATCCAATGCCTCGAAACAATAACGATGCATGATGGGTGCCTCGTCCCATATAATGAGTTTTGCGCGACATATCAACTTGGCGAAGGGACTACCCTAACTTATATGACATGTCGAGTCTTCTCTAGGATTGAGAGGAATCAAAAATCTGGAATGTACCGTTCGACCCCCCGACAAAAGAAGAGATGCTATACCGCTTGATGCAACATTTAACACGATATCTCCTCTTGACCGGATAGAATAACCTTGCTTTCTTGGATACCATTCTCTTTTTCCATCGTCCGATAGAATAACCCACTGTACTCGGCCGATAGAATAACCTTGCTTTCTTGGATACCATTCTCTTTTTCCATCGTCCCCGCACGAAATGATAAGGGAATTCTGAGTAGAGAAGTAACCATGCAGTTTCGTACTTTTTGTTTGTATCCATCCAAGCAATAAACATACTCTGTTTAGCTATGCGTTGATTGACAAGTTCTCTAATCTATCATTTTCTTTATACATTACTTGTTGCTTGTCTGGAAGGTGAATGTATATCCGTTCAATAGATGGACTGCTATAATGAATATCATAACAGAACATTCTCCAAGCAACCTTCACAGGAGAGAGATAACGACATTCGTAATACATCTTGATTTCATCAACATTATCCTTATCTACTGTGGCACCTGCAGATTTGTAAAAGCTAGTAGTGATCCGGTCATGTCCCTTGTGCACATATTTAAATAGATACTTGATTGCTCTTCCCTGATTGCACCACTCGACATTAATGTGAGCACCATACTTTAAAAGAAGTTTGTGATTGTGAGGAACAACAAATCTGTTATCGAAATTAATTCCATTTTTGGTCACGGTCCTCCCATCATCCCAACTCCTATAAACAGCATAACCATCATCATCAACATTTGTGACCTATACAAATCTCTTAGGATACTTTTTAGTGCACCGACCATCAGACATGCATGGTGAATCATTTCTCAACTGCCCACATGGTCCATGGATCATAAATTCACGAACAGCAAGAAAAATATCTAGATCGGTAATTTCGTGAGGTATCTCTACAGAAATTTCGTCCAGAATAAAAAGAACTAACTTGCTCGAACTTTTCCAAAAAAGCAGTAATCTTTTATCTCTTTTATCATATGATTTAATTTCATTTTGAATACTCTACACACAATATCAGGTTGATCTTCCTGGACGCAAACCCTGGATTCGATAAAGCGGGTGATTTTCGGCTACTTGGGGTTGCACGTAAAAGTGATGAAAAGATCTGGATAGCCAGCCCATCGACATATAGCCATCGCATCCTGGTAGTTCTGAATCATATATCGTGCACCACCAAGGAAGTTAGATGGTAGAACAATTCTTTTGCCCAAAGAAAAAGGGTTGTCGTCTCCTCTACACAATGCATCTGTCAAGCCTTTATACATCTCACATTTCAAATCCTCTTGATGAAAACATATATACGCTAATTGTTGAGACTCGATCATACTATATGCATCCACAAAAAATTGTTGGAATAACTTTCTAGAACATAAAATATGAGGTGATTCACACTCTCTGTCCTATAGCCGATAAGCAAACCACTCTCTCAAAGTAACCCATTTTCGACCATGACCTTCATTCAATATTTGGTTAGAATATAAAATATCATCTCTATATCCATCCTCACCATATACAAAGAGTAATGGATATTGCAATGGTAAGCATAACACATGTAGTTCATTGATTCGCTACAAATGTCCATATCGAGTTTCAACAATAATATCCCTACCCTCTGTGTCAATATAAAAATCATCGACAATCAACCTTGCTACCTCATTTGTCTCGGGAATATTATATCGTCTACCATCACGGTCGTTCTTACCAATCAAACGGAGTCTAAGAATATCGGTCAAGTGGGCACAGTGCGTCTCTCTCACCATGCAAAATGATCGAACCAACACATTATATTCATCCAACATACCTTTGATGGTAGACACAATGTCTTCGTCCAAATTGCATTGGTTGGAGGGTCCCCTACATATTAAAATAAAAAGTATGGTCAATACAATTAAAAAGATCAGCAATGGAAATACAACACATTCATTTGTCCTTCATGAACATACCAAATAGCTTTCATCCCCTTTGATATTTCATTGTCGGTGTCATAGATATACGACTGAGCAAACTTCGGGTCATCTCCTACTACAGGCAGTAAACTTCCTAGCAAATGATAATTTTGACCATGTAATGTCAAAATAGGAGGACATTTTCCATCATTCGGATGCTTATCTATATCGCCTCCCATCAATGTAAACAAAAGCATCATATTATGTGGTCGAACGTTGTTAACAAAGTGTTTGCTCTTTTCACTATTGCCGTATAACAACTCCTTCAGAAGGACTGGAGGCTCCTCAATCAATGGAAGCTCAACTTTCCTTGTACGACAACATTTAGTGTATGTTGGGTATGAAGTGTTCTGGATGCTCTTCTGTTTTCTTTCATCGTACCAGAATAGTACATTAGAAAAAGAGCATTCATATGAAGGATCTCCGAAGTCCATATACTCTACATTTTCAAACATACAATGAAATCAATAATATGACACATTTTTCGATAAAATGAAGGCAATTGATATTGTTAAAATTTTGAAAGATAAGTATACTACACTTGCTATCAAATGTATATTTTTGCAAATTATATGATTATATCATAGTTTGACTATGATCCCCTCTACTCGTGATAGTAGGTATTTTTCTTTCGTTATAATTATGTATATTCCAAGTAATAGCTTATTAGATATAGAAAATGATCAGTTGACTTAATAACCAAAGTGATTGTGGTTGCCATCTACCTTATTTGGGTGGTATTGACGATTACATTTTTTTTATGTTTCATTTTCGTTTATTTTGTCGGTGGTCATTAAGAGTTTTTACTTCTTTTTTAACAATATCAATCAACGACTATTCAATGTGTTCATTGGTTGAATTAATGTATTTTAATTTACCAGTGTTGATACATGAACAACTTCATATAACCCAACTTAACTATATGACTATAATTTATTTTAAATAGCATCATCTTGTGTTTAGTAGTTATTCATTCAATAATACTTTACATTATACGATAAAGATAGCAACGATATTTATATTTAGTTTTATTAAAGAAAAAAATGAGCGTTGATTCATTTATAGTTATTATTAGAAGTTTGAATGTAATATATGGAGTGGTGATCTCCTACCCATGTGAGTAGGTACTCACACCCGAAAAAAATGGTGGGTCCCCCACGGGACCCCTACTATCAAGAGAGGATGTATCATTCATCGAACCTAACGTGGATACTATAAAAAAATTTAAAGAAAAAAATTTGGGAATGACGTGGTGCCACCACATGGCTCCACGTCGGCATGGGTATATACCCACGTGGGGAGGAGAACAAATTCGGTAATATATGATAATGTAACTCTTTCAAAAAAATATATACATTTAACTACATATTATTGTGTGTATATATTATTTATATAAACGGTATATTTTTTCAAAAATTATTAATGGCCTTTCATAATTAATTTTTTTTTTCAAAAAAATGAAGGCAATTGATACAGTCAAAATTTTTTTAATGAAAAGTATTATATTACCGTTTATTAATTATACTAATTATACATGCACAAATTATATTCAAACAATTATAAAGTCACAAACAAATATTATGACTGTTCTCTCATAAGCACAAACAAATATCAAATTTGGGCACTAATGGGGAAATTATACAACGGGGTCATTTAGTGGTCAATATTATCTATACTTGTTTTTACAAATATAATAATTGGTCTAATTTGGATATTTGTCTAAAGCATGAAAAGTACTAAATTATATAGTACAAATATTGAATTTAGAGCAATTTCTCACTCTATTTTCATGCTTTAGACAAATATCCAAATTATACGTGCCATATATGTTTGCCAAATTATACGTGCCATATAATAGACCAATTACTTATATACAACCAATGAAAAGTACCAAACAAGCCAATGACAAATATCCAAATTACACATGCCACATAATAGACCAATTACATACATATAACCATTCCCAATTTCTCCATATAGTTTCCTTCAGACAATTGCAGTTGGATATCACTCCTCTCTCACTCTTGCTCTCTTTTTCTCATACGAATAGCATTCCTCTCTCTCTCTCTCTTGCTCTCTTCTTCTCATCCGAGTCAATATATGTTTGCCAAACTTCAGTGTCTTATTCATTTTATTGCTATATATTTTTTTTTAATTATAAGATAACAATGACATGAACAACAGAAGCTCTAACCAGATCTGAATTTTTTTTCCATCTATTAGTTTTGGAGAAGCAGATCTAGGAAAAAGGAGCATGAGTTGGTAATTAGTTTTTGTTTCTTATGTTTTTAGTTTGCATTGTCGTAAGTTACTTTGTAAGATTTATTCATCAACGAAAGGTATAAAGTTCTATATTTTCGTATTATTTATATATTTCTTTAATATTTTTAAATTACAGTAAGCAACAACGACGTTTAAGAAAAGCAGCTCTAACCAGATCTTGATCATTTTCAGATGTTATTTTTTGTTCGATCAGATCTTAAAAAAAGAGCTTGAGTTGGTCAATAATTTTTAGTTTCTTAGGATTTTAGATAGAAATTTTGTATTTTCGTAATTTTATTTGTTGTATTTATTCATTAATGGATAATATAGAGTTCTGTGTTTTTTGCATTATACATTTATATATATTTTTTGATTTTTGATGTCATATTAAACCAACAATGACACTTAAAATCAAAACCTCTAACCAGGTCTGAATCTATTGGATATGATAATTTTCGGTGGAGCAGATCTGAAAAAAGAGAATGAGTTGGTAAATAAACTTTTTCCTACGTTTTTATTTTGAAATTAAGTGTTCCTCTGTGTTTGTTTACTCGATCGTCAATGAAAGATGAGTTGTTAAAATAGAACTTGAAGTGAATTATGTGTTACTTCTTCCTTCAATCACAGAGGCTATATTCCAACATAAATTTTTGGAGTTTTTTTTGTATTATTGGTATATTTTTTAATAGTTCTATGAAATTATGCTATTAAAATACTCCAACAATGAAGCTGAAACTACAGCAACTCCAATAATTAGATCTGGTTATTTTGTGTGTGTACACATATATATATATATATATATATATATATAATACATGCAAGCGTTTTACTGGAGAAGATCTGGGCAAAAGGAGCATGAATTGGTGAGTATTATTTATATAAAAGATGAGGAAGTATTTAGTTCGTTTGCATAAGTTTTTTTTTCAACTTTGATCCTAAATGTGATCTACTCGAAAATACAAAAGATCATGAAAATATGTGTGAACATGAGCAGATCTAAAAATATTCAGTGTAAGTTTGAATTTATCAATATAGGTTTTTGCTCAAATTTTGTGTTTCTTTTTGGTTTGTATTTCTTGTTGCATATAAAATACTATCTGTCAACAGAAAACTCTTCGAATAGAAGTAACAGCCAATGAAAAAAATAAGAGTAAGTTGGTACTTAATTTTGGTTTCTCACATTTTTAGTTTGAAATTTAATATTTTTGTACTTTTTTAAGGATTTTAAGTTGCAATCATGATTTTTTAATATTATTTTTTTCTATTAATACAGATATTTTTGGTGCTGTTGAATTGGTGAGAAAAAAAAGTATCGGAGACCAATGTATGCAAATTTCCATCGAAAAAAGGTAAAATACTACCTCTATCTTTATACTTTTACCTGTTCTCAATTCCAAATATTAATAACTTCGTTACTTATTAACAAGTTGAAGCTATAGCAAAATGCTCTAACGGAATTCACGCGACAATTTTTTTTGTACATGGAGGGTCTTAATTTTGGTTTCTCACATTCTTTAGTTTAAAATTTCACATTTTCGTATTTTTTTAAGGATTTAAAGTTGTAAACATGATTTTTTAATATTATTTTTTTCTGTCAATACAAAGATTTTTGGTGCTATTGAATTGTTAAGAAAAAAAATTTCTGAAGACCAACGTATGCAAGTTTCCATCGAAAAAAGGTGAAATACTACCTCTATCTTTATACTTTTACATGTTCTCAAATCCAAATGTTACTAACTTCTGTTACTTATTAACACTTGAAGCTATAGCAAAATGCTCAGGTAACTCCCTATACATAACTCATGTATTTGTCTAGCAAGTATTAGCGTATATCATAGATTTCGTTACTTACAACTGATGCAAAAAATTTAACCATATCGTTTACGTAGTAAAATTGTACATGTGAAACTGAAGTTGACTGCCATTACAACAAAGCAGACATAGGTTTAGATATTAAAAATCAGTGAAAAATACAGGATTTAAATTAAATGTAAATAGACACAATATCAATATAGTGTTTAGGTAGCAACCTGTAGTTTTTTCTTTTGGTTAATCAATTGAACAGTCTAAAACTTGAACTTGTATAGGTAAAGCTTCATTAGAGGAGGGTCCAGTAATCGTTGTCTCGTGAAGTGTTTCGGTGGTGTTGAAATTAGAGAAATGTGTGCTCGTAGAACATTTTGCATCATGCAATACGATAGATTTGAATATTGCGTAACATGAAACCCATAAAAGTTGCAGGATCTCAAGCAATTTTAAATTACCATTTGTGATATCTCTTAATGGAGATCTAGTAGTTGATCTAATTCTTCGAGTCTCATTTTGTGTTGTTACTGATGTAAGACTAATTGGCGATTGCAGAACAAGTTACATGACATTCAACTCTGATTAACAATATAATGAACATGCAACATGGAGAAACAATAATCTTAAAACCGAGTAATAGAAAAACCGATAGGTCGAGAAAGCCGAGGCTTGCGTTGTGTATGCAATGTCCTTAAAGTGATTTCGCCCTCACCACTTCCTCAGAGCCATCACCTCCCAGGATACAACGGCTGAAACTGCAGCGTTGCAGGCGAACCGAATG
This sequence comes from Jasminum sambac, assembly GCA_018223645.1. Lineage (NCBI taxonomy): Eukaryota > Viridiplantae > Streptophyta > Magnoliopsida > Lamiales > Oleaceae > Jasminum > Jasminum sambac. Next base: position 38,714,108 of record CP073640.1, read on the forward strand.
CAATGCCCGAAACCAAATCACCATGCTGGAACTGGGGACGAGAAGGAAACTGGAACTGGAGGAAGTAGAGAAGGAAGAGAGATTTCGTGACTGCTATGTCTAGAGACTATGGAGATTGCTGAATAAATAGGTGTAATGTAGCCTGACTGCAATCAATTTCGTACCGTTACAGTAGCCGTGTAACGCAAATCCGTTGTATTACAGCCGTTACAAAAGCAGCGTAATGGCCAGTCATTTCGATTCTACCATTACAGCAGCCATGTAATGCCAGTCAGTTTCAATTATGGCCATTACAGCAACTGTGTAATGCAGATGTTTCCACCCGTTACACTGCATTACATCCTCATTAATTTCTGGGTAGGAAATCGAGACTTAAAACAATCGCACAAAACTCGAGTTGCACCGGTGGTCAATTTCGGTGCGACATTCGTGTCCACAGGTCGCGCTCGCACACGAGTCCCAAAGCTTGTGTGGAAATTGGCTCGTGATTTCCACCCCCTGCGGGCGCGTAGGCCATGGAGGATACCTTATGTAGCCATTGTTACACCTCATCCACACTCAACAATAAATAAGTTGGTTCAAACTTTTATAAAGTTCCTATGTGGGATAGCTTGCAATGCAAATATACTTCAATTTCTATTCACACCTTATTTCCAACAATCCCCCACATGAATGGGAATTGACGGACACGAAATACTTGGTGACAAGGTTCAACGTCCAAACCCTGCATAGGATAGGTAGGTGTTACCCTTTGAACCTTCCCTTGTGAAAATACATTTACTTTACTGGCTGATCAGTAGATGCGATATCCTTGAACTGTTCTGCCATTTGTGTAAAGGATGATGTATTTCACACAGGATTCTTACTAGCATCATTCAGTTCTCACGGGTGTGCCCATTTGTAATACTGGACACGTGCCTGGTTACATGAGAGTTACTAAGAATTGTGTCTCAACAATTCCTTCAAAGCCCACTTCTCTCTCACATAGGTGATTCCTTTCATAAGAGTAACCCGCATTACTCGATTTTATCGCTTAGATCTCCATAGGCATCATCAAGAAAGTCGTTGCTCACCTTTCTTTTATGCGGGCATCAAGTTCAAAGGAATGGGTGAGGATAACCCCACGATCACAATTCAGCCTTTGTAATTAGGTTGTCCCATTGAACCTAGATCTTGGGATCTCGCAATGTACTGGTTAGGTTTTCCTTTGCAATGAATTGCTCTTCATGAGGCTTAAGTCTCATTCCTCTTATTGACTTAGCAACTAACTCTCGATTTAACCCTTTGGTTAGCGGATCCGCTAGGTTATCCATTGACTTCACATAGTCAACAGACATAACTCTTGTTGAGAGTAGTTGCCTAATTGTATTATGTCTGCGACGTATATATCGAGACTTACCATTGTACATGTTGCTCTGTGCCTTTCCAATAGCCGATTGACTGTCACAATGGATGCAAATTGCTGGCACAGGCTTTGGCCACCTGGGAATATCTTCTAAAAACTGGCGTAGCCACTCAACCTCTTCACCACACTTATCAAGGGCAATAAACTCAGATTCCATAGTGGATCTGGCTATAACTGTCTGCTTAGAGGATTTCCACGATATCGCTGCACCTCCCAATGTGAAGACGAATCCACTTGTGGATTTTGAGTCTTTTATATTATATATCCAGTTAGCGTCGCTATATCCTTCAATCACGGTAGGATATCTGGTATAGTGCAGCCCATAGTTATGAGTATATCTCAAGTATCTCAGCAACCTCACAATCGCTTTCAAACGATTTCACGATCCAGGGATTGCTCATTATACTTACTCGATCACGCTAATCTGCATAGGCTATATCGGGTCTGGTACAACTCATTAAGTATATCAAACTCCCGATAACTCTAGAGTACTCAACTTAAGAAACACTAGCACCTCTATTCTTCGATAGATGTTGGCTTGTATCTATCGGGGTTCTAGCCACAAAAGAGTCGTCCTTGTTAAATTTCTCCAGAATCTTATCTACATAATGTGATTGGCTCAAGACGAGACCATTTGGCATTCTAGAGATTTTAACTCCAAGGATAACATCGGCCAGACCCATATCTTTCATGTCAAATCTCGATTTCAACATGGTTTTTGTGGATTTAACCATCTTATCGTTACTCCCAACGATAAGCATGTCATCAACGTAAAGACATAAAATGACGTAGCTATTGTTAGTGTCTTTCACGTACACACATTTATCACATTTATTTATTTTAAATCCACATTCCAACATGGCATTGTCAAACTTCTGATGCCATTGTTTTGGTGCTTGTTTCAAGCCATATAATGACTTCACCAATTTATACACCTTGTGTTCCTGTCCTGGTGCGGAAAACCCCTCAGGTTGTTCCATGTAAATTTCCTCTTCCAAATCTCCATTTAGAAAGGCTGTCTTGACATCCATTTGATGTACTTCGAGATTGTGCAAAGCTGCAATCACGAGTATCATCCTAATGGAAGTTATTCTCGTAACTGGAGAATAAATGTCAAAGTAGTCAAGACCTTCTCGTTGCTTGTAACCTTTAATTACAAGTCTGACCTTGTACTTATCGATAGTTCCATCTGCTTTCATTTTCCTTTTAAAAATCCACTTGTATCTTAGTGGTTTGTTTCCGGGATGCAGGTCCACTAGTTCCCAATTATGGTTCTGCAGGATGGATTCTATCTCACTGTTGATCGCCTCTTTCCATTGTGGTCCTTCAAAGGAGTTTATAGCTTCTTGGAAGCTTTGAGGTTCACTTTCTACCATATAAGTTACAAAATCTGGACTAAAGGATTTCTCCGTTCTAACTCTTTTGCTATGTCTTGGTTCAACCTCAACTTCCTCTTCCATTTTGTGGTCCACTTCTTCGTGTGTTCGTTTAGAGGAACTTACTTCTTCTCTTGATCCTCAGATGGGAACTTGTTCAAAGAAAGAAGCATTTCTTGATTCAATTATCGTGTTCTTGTGTATATCTTCGATTTCAGACTCGTACACAAGAAACCGATAAGCGCTACTATTGTGAGCATATCCAATGAATATGCCATCAACAGTCTTTGGACCAATCTTCACCATTTTAGGCGTAGGTATGACCACTTTGGCAAAACACCCCCACACTCGCAAGTGTTTCTACGATGGCTTTTGACCTTTCCACAATTCATAGGGGCTCTTTTCCATTTTCTTTCGGGGCACCTTATTTAAAAGGTAGTTAGCTGACAGCACAGCCTCCTCCCATATGTTCTGGGGTAACCCAGAACTGATTAGCATCGCATTCATCATTTCTTTCAATGTGCGATTCTTCCGTTTTGCTATGCCATTTTGCTGAGGCGAATATGGCGCAGTCGTCTCATGGATAATTCTGTGTTGGGCACAGAATTCGCCAAAACGTGATTCATATTCACCGCCACGATCACTGCTCAACACTTTGATTCTCCAGTTGAGTTTATTCTCAACTTCATTCTTATAGAGAACGAACTTCTCTATCGCTTCATCTTTACTTTTCAGAAGGCACGCATAGCAATACTTTGTGCTATCATCTATAAAAGTGATGAAGTATTTATTGCCACCCCGTGTTTGTACGAACTTCAAATCACACACATCAGTGTGGATTAAATCAAGTGGTTCGCTATTTCTTTCAATACTCTGAAATGACGTCCTTATTAATTTTGCTTCAACACAAGTTTCACACTTGTGTTCCGGGTTAATGTGGAATGAAGGTATGTGGTTCAAGTTAATCAATCTACGTAAAATATCATAATTAACGTGACCTAGTCTACCATGCCATAAACTGGAAGACTCAAGCAAGTAAGCGAAAGAGTTATTCATTTTATTCATTTTGGGCTTAACTGCCATTACATTAAGCTTAAACAGCCCATCAGTTACATAACCCTTGCCTACAAACACTCCACTTTTGGACAAAAATAACCTTATCGCTCACTAAACACCATACGAAAACCATGTTTATTCAACAATGATCCAAATACAAGGTTCTTCCGGATCTCGGGCACATACAGCACATTGGTGAGAGTTAGTTCTTTCCCAGACGTCATTCTCAAAATCACTTTTCCCTGGCCTTTGACTTCGGAGGTGGCCGAGTTCCCCATGAACAGCTTCTCTCCATTCTCAATAGTTACAAAGTCAAGAAACATCTCCCTTCTCGAACAAGCGTGAGTGGCACGGTTTCGATCCACCACTCTCTCGGATTTGACCCGACCAAGTTCACTTCAGAGACGACCGCAACAAGGTACATGTCAGGAGCTTCATTGTCTTCAACCATATTGGCCTCTCTTCTATAGTTGTTCCTCTTTGGAAGTTTGCACTCCCAAGCCTTGTGACCAACTTTGTCACAATTGTGGCACTTCCCCGAAAATTTCGGCTTTGTGACCCCTCTTTTTGGTCCCAAGTTGGGCCCGTTGTTCGACCACCCATGTCTGTTGGGTGGCCCATTCCTGTTCGGTGGAACGTATTTCCCCTTGTTGTTTTTCGAGTTTTGACCATATTCCACAACATTAGCTTTAGCAGCTAGCGAAAGATTCGACTGTTTCTTATCAAAATTTCTCTGTTTCTATTCTTCCTCTATTCGAAGTCTCACAATGAGCTCTTCAACAGTCATTTCTTTTCGCTTATGTAACAGGTAATTCTTGAAATCTTTCCAGCTAGGTGGCAGCTTATGAATGATAGCTGCAACTTGGAATGGTTCACTGATAACCATTCCCTCAGCGTGAACTTCGTGCAAGATCACTTGAAGTTCGTGAATCTGACTCATAACAGTTCTGGAGTCCACCATCATAAAGTCCAGGAACCGCCTAACAAAAAATTTCTTTGTACCGGCATCCTCGGTCTTATGTTTGCATTCCAGTGACTCCCATAACTCCTTTCCTGTTTTCACTGAGCTATACACATTGTACAACGAATCACTCAAGCTGTTCAGAATATAATTCCAACAAAGGAAATCCGAGTACTTCCAAGCGTCAACAGCACTGACCGCTTGAATGTCTCCCTCTCCCTCTTTCAAGATTGGAGCCGTCTCAGACAAGAATCTCGCGAGATTCAACATGGTCAGATAGAAGAACATCTTCTGTTGCCACCCCTTGAAGTTCGACCCACTGAACTTCTCTGGCTTCTCATTGTGGTTCACGGGAACTGTCACACTCGGACCAGCCCCAAAGCTCGGCACATGAGATGTTCCACTCGAACTAGCTCCAAGACTTGGCGTGGATGCCACAGTCATCGTCACAGCCACTGTTGGGTTAACAGCTTGTGACACGGGAGCCTCCACGGGGGTTATTGGAGCCACATTTTGTCCTACTAGAGGCACAACATTATTTCTAGGAGCCACAACATTGTTACTTTGATTGGTCTCCATTTCAGCAGTTAATTAAAATCTGAAATATACCAAGTTCCCACAATCAGTATATGAATTGATATCGAGTCACAAGACCGTTCAAAGCTTTGTGAGAATGTCTCACAATAGAATTAACGTGAGCTACGAACCAATCACGAGTCAATGATGAAACTGGTGTCTAATTTTATATATCCATATGATATTGTACCTCTAAACTAAATGTAAAGTCAAATGGTGGCATGTGTAGCATACATATGCAGATTATGAATAAAACAACAAAGTGATTATCCTTACACTATACTCATATGTACATGCATACATATGCAGAGTCAGTGGACAAAGTCAACACCAACATAATATAATATCATATATATAACCACCAACATATTCAGAAACTGGGCAAACAGAAACTTGGAAAGCAGAATTCCCCTAACATATTAATGTCATATATACAGAAACTTGGAAAGCAAAATTCCACTAAGACACTTAAATAAAATACATCATATATACATATATGACTGCCAACGTATGCAGAAACCTGAATAGCAGAATTCCACTAAGACACATAACGCATATCAATTTTACTATATGTATAAACCCCAAATTAAGTAATGGCAGAACACATAGAATAAGTTGGCAGAACACATAATCCGTTCAGCAGTCACTTTAAGTTTGTAAGACTAATTGGCAATTGCAGAACAAGTTACATGACATTCAACTCCGATTAACAATATAATGAACATGCAACATAGAGAAACAATAATCTTAAAACCGAGTAATAGAAAAACCGATAGGTCGAGAAAGCCGAGGGTTGCGTTGTGTACGCAATGTCCTTAAAGTGATTTCGCCCTCCACACTTCCTCAGAGCAATCACCTCCCAGGATACAACGGCTGAAGCTGCAGTGTTGCAGGCGAACCGAATGTAATGCCCGAAACCAAATCACCAAGCTGGAACTGGGGACGAGAAGGAAACTGGAATTAGAGGAAGTATAGAAGGAAGAGAGATTTCGTGACTGCTATGTCTAGAGACTATGGAGATTGCTGAATAAATAGGTGTAATGGAGCTTGACTGCAGTCAATTTCGTACCGTTACAACAGCCGTGTAACGCAGATCCATTGTATTACAGCCATTACAGAAGTGGCGTAATGGCCATTCGTTTCAATTCTGCCATTACAGCAGTCGCATAATGCCAATCAGTTTCAATTCTAGCCATTACAGCAACTGTGTATTGTAGATGTTTCCACCCGTTACATTGCATTACATCCTCATTAATTTATGGGTAGGAAATTGAGACTTAAAACAATTGCGGAAAACTCGAGTTGCACCCGGTGGTCAATTTCGGTGCGACATTCGTGTCCGCAAGTCGCGCTCGCACACGAGTCCCAAAGCTCGTGTGGAAATTGGCTCGTGATTTCCACCCCCTTGCGGGCGCGTAGGCCATGGAGGATACCCTATGTAACCATTGTTACACTGCATCCACACCCAACCATAAATAAGTTGGTTCAAACTTTTATAAAGTTCCTATGTGGGATAGCTTGCAATGCAAATATATTTTAATTGCCATTCACACCTATTTCCTCACACCTTATTTCCAACAACTGATTGGGGAGAATTTTCATTCTCATAATTTGTGTGGGCACAACAATTCCGATCTGTATTGAAACCCAAAAAGACTTTGTTATTAAAATAAAATTCTAAAATTTAGCATGGCAAAAACATAAATAGAGCAATTCACCTTATTCTACTTCAATATTCATACGTGGACGTTTGTTCCTCAACTAATTGCTTGTTTGCATGATTGTGAATGAAGATGTTAGTATGGTTAAAATATTGGATTGAGTAATCTGCTATTGTTTTGGTATTTGTTTGAGTTCATGTTCTGTTGATAAATAGTACTGTGGGACGTCTTTGTGGTAGTCAACGGAATGAATTGCAGTACAGAGACAGTATATTGATATCAGTGGGATAAGGAGCAGTTAATTGAACAATATATTTGACTATTCAGTTTTTAATTATATTGAGGAAGTGGGGAGGTTTTAAACCCTGAAATGTTGATAATTACCAACTATCCAGATAGAAACTGTAAATATTTAATGATGCTGCCAAAAATAATTAAATAGTGTCTGAAAAAGTTTAAGCTAAAGTTGTATTTGAAATGAGCCAATTAATCTGGACGTGAAATCCATGTTTCAGCCATAAAATTATATGCCTTTCAATAAATACATTTTTGTTTCATATATGGAAGTCGAGAATCCGGACTCTCATATATGCATTTTTTCCAATGTTTGAAAAGAGCATTGGAGGGAATGCACAGTGTTAGCTTTTTTTTTTTTTTACGTGATTAGTAAATTTGTAGTACAAGGATTATCTTAGGAACATAAGTAAGATATAGTTGGGAAAATGTAGCCAACTTATTAAGTAAGATAACCAATTAAGTTATTTGAGTTTCACCACTCTTGGAAATGATAATAATTATAACATTTTTAATTGTTAGAAGTATATTAATTGACTATCTCCCCCTAATAATTTTAGCTTATAGAAGTTATTTACTTATTTTTATCGTAAATATGAGAAATGCTTTAGGGTTTTGTACTTCAAACAGAAAAAAAATAATTTTATTTTGAGAAGTCTCACAGAGTTGAATTTAATGTAGCATAGATAGCATAAGCAAAAACCATCATAGAAATTGAAATAAAATTTAGTAGTCATAACAAATGACTAAAAGGCAGAATAATTTTCTGTCCTTGCGAACTGAATCTAAAAATCCTAAGTTAGATATCAAAACTGAAACTAAAATGAAAATAGATATGCCTAGATAATATATTAAAGAGATAGAATAATTTTATATCTTCAAACAACCCGGGAGCTTCTTTGTTCGTTCGTTTCTTTGTTTGGTATGATACTTCATTCTTTTTCAACTTTGATTTTCTTCTTTAAGTTGTTTGCTGAAAGTTGTCCCAATGATCCATCTTTAGTAATTGTTGCTTCCTGTGAGTTAGAACTTGTTTGTTGGCTATTTCCACCTTCATCAATAGATTCCTGACCTTGGTTTGCTATGGAATCCAAATCTATGACTTCCTAAATGTCAAAAGTTAAGTTTAATGAGGAGTAGTGAACATAGAGACTATGAGTATATTGTTCACAATTAATCAACTTTAGTGTTATTGGATACATAGCATGGTTGGCAACCATGTACTTACTTATTACCTTTTTGTCTTCAGACATTCTCCAAACAGAATATACATCATCAGTTTTGGAAATATTTTGGTCTGAAATCCTTAGTTTGAATATCCCAACTCGTCCAGCAAGGTTTAGTAACTCTTGAGGCCAATTTGATATTTCATCTGTGTAACTTCTCTTTTTTGACTCGGTAATTTCCTCATTCTCTCCCTATAATAAAAGTTGTTTTAACAAACACTTTATTGTTGTGAGTGAATGTTGAAAACTCAAACGAAATAAAGGTATTGGTGGCAAAGTAAGATCTTACTATCCCAAATTTTTCTCTTAGCTTTGTAGCAGTAGTTCTGGTCATATTACGGATTTCTTTGTCCCATAATAATAAGATTGTGTCCCTCGACCCATTGGCGACTGTGACCTTTACCCTGAAGCGTGGTAGTGGCGACTTTTCGAACTTTCTGTCTTTCTCACACCAGAATTTGTTGCCCTCTTTCTTCAGCTTCTTTAAACATGTTTTGCATGTTAGATAGGGCCATTCCCGCTCTATTAGGATGACCCCAATAACTCCGCTTATCCAAACATCTTTTTTTCTGTCACCAAAAAGGCATAAAAAATATTTAGAATCGGGTATATGATGTATAGGTTTTGATGCAATTATCCGGAAATATGGAAGATAGTTTAAATAGTTTAAACCTCCTGCAATATCACTAAATCCCCAATCTTTAGAACCTTAGAATCTTCATGTGCTAAGTCTGCTTCTATTGGCAGGTCATTGTTATCAGTAAGCATAGTGATTTCATAGGAAGACTCGTCCTTAATATTCAAGCTGTAAAAGGAATAGACAACTTAAAATTTGTTTGTCTGTATATTATTCATTGTTAGATGAATATATCTATGGGATCTCGAAATATTACCTGATCTTGAATTGAATAATCTCCGGGATATCCTCGTTTAAAATGATTCTTGTTGCATAGTAAGTATTCGATATGCTGTAAACTTCTGCAACATAAGAATGTAAATGTGTGAATTATTAAGAAATTTCTGATTAAGAAGTCTTACCCAATAAATGAAATTCAGTTTTAGTAGTCTCTACCATTGAAATCCTTAGCTTTTACCATTTGTAGCAGTAATATGATGTGTTTTTGCGTGTTATTATTTTCTTGGAGGAAATTTTTAACGACTTCTGCATAATCATCCGATAGGGTGCAATCAATCTGATTCTCCTTCGGTAATGAAAAAGTGTATAGGCAGATTAATCTTGTATATCAATATAGAAAAAGTTGAATTATTTAGAATGAGGGCACCGTACAAAGCATCTTGCAAAATGATCTCAAAGCGCCGTTTTGCTGTTTTCACTTTCGATTGATCTTTCACGTGCATAATTAATCCTATAAAGTCAATGTAAGATTGGCACATATTTAGATTTTAGTTAGTTAATATGTATCCAATGAGATGTATCGCTTAGATGATTCTTACTGAATAAAGCAGTGCCATCTCCAACTACCCCAGATTGTCTATCTTTGACAGTTTTGAAATTGCATATTGATGTAGGGAAGTCGACATAACTTATGTTGGTTAGTTGGGTTGTTGCGTTAAAGTTTAGCTTGTAGGTGTGTGCAGTAGGTCTATAAGGACCACCATTTGGAATGACTCCAAAGTTTACCATCATGTAAACTCCCTTTTCTTTTATTTTTTTGGTCAAAGGTTTCTATTTCCTTTCCTTTTGCGGTAGCTTGAATACGACATCCCTATATTTACAAAATTTTAGAACGTAAGCTATATGATAAAATAAAAATAATAAAATGGTTTTGTACCTCCTCATCTGCGAATACAAATTCGAAGCTACGTCCGGGGTTGTGCCATTTTCGAACACAAATAACTTTGATTTTCCAGTCTGTACGGTAGGAGTTGATTACGCTCACCAAATTTGAAAACTCAGGCATTGGTTAATATCTTTGTTTTTTCTACTTCGCTTTAACGTTTGATTTTACTTGTTCAGAATATGTGCAAGTGGGTCTATTTATAGGGAAGATAAGGATGTGGATATAGTGGTTGGAATAAGCTATCTCCCCATTCTCCCATTATAGGTAGTGGATGGGTAAATTTAGGCTCCGCATTAAAACTGTCTAGGTCGTGTGCATAGCTTGCTTTCCTTTTTAATTAAGTAATTTTGTTAATTCTTTTTTGTTTGGAACGTGGGATGTGACCTTAGTGTATCATGCAAATATTTATGTCTTCAGTAATTGTCTTTGTTACTAATAAATATTTCCATTGTCGATTTTGTATTGGGTTTGTATAATTGAGTTTATTGCACTATATGTCGTCTACAATTTCGACATGGTCAAGATGTATGTAGTTATCCAGAAACAAAAAACAGCGTATTTTGTATTAATATATTTTGACTTGGGGAAGATTGGGAATTTTTGTATACAGGCAACGAATATTGTGGTATGTGATTAATTAATAATCCACTACATTTGTAATTGGGAATTGATTGTAGTAAACTACAAATTTATACAATTTTAATTATGTACTTTTCCATAATTCGTTTTTATTGATAATAGTCTTATTTACACATTTTATTTTTATTATTCGCTATTGGTATCAAATGTTTACTTGTACCAAGCGGAAAAAAGAAACCATTGTTTTAGTATTCAAATTGACATGGGCAGATAATAAGTAGTCCAGAAAAATAATGAAATATTATTAGTTAGGTTAACAGGTGGCAGATAGTACTTAGTCCAGCAAAGAGTTAACAGATTTTCTGTCCAAATAACTATTTTTCAATTATAACTGTTTTATTGAAACCTAAAATTATATAATAAATAAATATATATAGATTATCCTCTATATATTTAGTGATATAAGTTTTAGGCTTCTATTATGTTAGGACATATATATTTTTTCGACACAAAGTGCCACTTCTACAAAAGGAGTCATTGACACTCATTTAACTTAACTTTCCCACTAGTAAGTTAAAATTTCACTAGAAACCTTTTTTTTGTAAAACTCAAAAGTTATTGAACCTGTCGCCAATGGTCTGTTGCCAACTTATGGGCAGCATACGTTATCAACAGGATGACATGGTGTCCTATGAGGGCACCACGTTAACGGCCAAATTTAAAAAAAAAAAAATTGAAATCTATGTTAAATGAGATAAATAATACATAACTGCCCCCGGTGGTGGAGGCTCGTGTGGGCCCCACATTTTTTCTCCAAAAATAGGGGTGTTAGCATGATAACAGATCATTTCTGTTGAACCTGCATTAACCAAAAAAATAAAAAAGTTATGGAACCTAAAAGTTTTATTGGTTATTGATTATACACACATAAAGGAAACTTGTATCATGGCATGTAAAGGAAATTTAAATTGCTCACACGTACCTCGTATGTGTCATGCATGGACCGTCCTAATGGTGGGCGGTAAGTATCGCCTATCGTAGTGGACAGCGGATCGTGGTTGATATAAATAAACTGGACCTGTGGTGGGACCATTCAGAACTCGTGTTTCATCGTCTAACTGATGGTGACGAGTTATTATTAATTAGTGGCCAAACTTTAAACAACCAGGAGAAATGTAGAGTGCCCCGAACAAGGACCCAGTCAACCCTCACATAGAATAACATATAACATCAAGTTAAGAAAGGAAACATATTTGGGATAAGTCAGTTTGGAATATAGGCTGACGCTACCCGATGTATTCTAATTGGATTGTGACTGCGGTGGATGCTTTTTTTTTTTTTTTTTTTTTTGGGCGAGGGTGGGTGTGGTTTCGCGCTGTCGGGGCTAGCTAGCCAAATGATATCCTGTCACCATTGTCCTTTTCCTTTTAAAAAATTATGTCAGTTAAGTTATGCATGTGTGTTTGATAGAAATTGCCGCTTTGATATAAATTAAATTAATAACTGTTTCTGTTAAATAAAATTTACTTTTTTTTCTAATGTAGAATTGAATAGTAAAGAAGAAGTATAAGAGAAGGTAAAAAACTATGAAATCAACATATGAGTTTGATGAAAATAATGAAAGGGCAAAATAAATTTAATTTAATTTGAAATGGACAAGCCCAATTAGTTTCACATTAGGTGTTGAAAATTGAAAGAAGTAGCATAAAAAATAAAATAATTATCAAATCAATAAAATGTGTGATTGAAAATAAAAAATAATATTAATTTCAAGTTATGGCAAACATGCACTTATTAATGTACAATCAAAAAATAAATAAACAAATAAATTCAATAAAAGTTACAAATTCGTCATTTCTTCTACTTGAAAATTCATAAAATACTCCCTATGTAGCGACCGAGAAACTTTACTATTAATTGACGTAAAATTCTATAAAAATTTGCATTGCTACGACTTGGCTTCAACATCATTACACACTCGTCTAGTCGTTTTGACTTTAAATACATGATATAACTTAATAAATATTAATATAGAGTTCAAGTTCATTTATGAAAATTTAGCCTAATCTTATTGTTAAATTATCTTATCCCAAAATCCACCTAAACTCTGCAAGAAATTTTATAGATTCTACACGCTTTAAAATTCCATGATGTACAACATTTATAACCCAGACAAAATATTTCACTCTCTCAATTAATCTTGGCCCGTGTCTTTTCTCGTCACCCTCACACTCACACGCACAAAATTTCCAGCACAAATAATTCACACCAACCCCATATGCAAACTGCACAGAACACCCTCAACAGATGAAGAGAAAAGCATTATAGAGCTTGAGTTCCATAGCCATGGAAAAACGATGCTCTACTCAAAAATTGTCGGACTTCGAATCTCAAACCCAGGCCACAAAAATTACACCTTTAGCGTCACCTCGTCACATAGAACACAAATGTGTAATTAGTTTGGCCAGAAACTCCCTCTATTCGTCGGAAAACACCAAGTTACGTACATATTCCACCTTCGACACAAACAGCCACCACACACCTTCACGTAGAGTGGGTCGAGGGCAGTTTACTCCTGGTATTTTGGCATCGATTTGGTGTGGGATTGTCGCCTGATTTGGCCTTTTTTTTTTTTTTTACACGAACACATCTATGAGTTTCTTTTCGTCTCTCCTCTCTTGTGTGCATCGTGTTAAGGATGGAGAAGGAGGATTGTATTTTTTTAATCGATCCAATTTGTTCGTATTGCCCTCAAGTCCCTTTTATTCTAAAGGAGTTTTTCAATGACCCTTTTCAATTTTAATAACATTAAATCAGCCCACATTTTGAGTTTTATTTTATTTCTTCCAATCAGTCCTCAATTTCTATTTTATTTATTTATTTGTTTGTTCTTTTTTATTTATTGATTTGTTTATTTCTTTATTATTCAGTTGCTATCACATTCATTAAATATTATTTATAGAAAATAACTTTTAAATCATGCATTTAGTTCTTTAAAATCTAATCTTATTAACTTTGATTAATTTTCTTTTGACTAGACAAGGTATACGGACAATTAGGAGACTGATTTTACTTACAACATTAAAGCCCAAACTCGGATTTAGACGTAGGCTCTAAACTCTCCTACTAAATGTCGCATTATTAGTTAATCTGTACCGTATTAGTGCATGCGATATATGATTGATGATATTACTTGCTTAATTGCAATAATGCTTACGTGCTAGTATGGTTGAGTCACTTGACTCTACGCGCACGAGGATGGCGTGTTTTACATGATAACAAGGATGGTACATTCTAATTTGTATAATGCGTGTTGTACACAAAGACGAGACTTGCGTCGAGGACAACTTATAATCACTATGCATATCTACTTGCCTTGTATGTTGTATAGATTGATTAATATTCGCCGAGCCCTACTGAGTATTTCTATAATATACTCATGTCTATTATTTTATGTCATTTTCAGATGATGGAGTCGAATGGCGAAACTATTGGTGGTGGCTACTAGACATATTAATTTTATCTACTAAAGCTTTATTTTTCATACTTCAGGCGTTGGATGGTTAATTGAGCATTTTAATTTGATTAATTTCAATATTGGATATTTCATTGCCGCTGCAATTTAAATAAAGTGTATTTCCACATTTGATTATTTTTTTGGTGCTTGTGACGTTTCTTTTAAAAAGTTAGTTTTAAAAGGGTCACGCGCGTTTTGGGTCTTTAAGATTCGGGGCGTTACAGCCTATATTGTAGTGGTTAATATTTTACACAGTACCATCGAACAATTATTAATTTCTATAATAAAATTTACCAGTGCTTCAAAGAATGACTTACACACTAATGTGACCCACTTTCATGCTTCCACATTAATGTGTCGGCATTTTAATATACCCACGTATGGGTAGGTGATCACTAGTACACAGTTGACATTAGGAGACGCCCATTTGGTGGCTATTTTAATGAAAACGCCACTTGAAATTGGGTACCGAAGATAGGGTGGCGGTTGTGGATGAAAATCCGCCACCCTAAGTTGAATTTAAAAAAAAAAAGATAAAAGCATTTAGGGTGGCGGTTGTGAATCAACAACCGCCACCCTAAATAAAAAACGGGTGGCGGTAGAAATAACCGCCACCCAAAACCAAACATTAAAAAAAAATTTTGAGCATTTAGGGTGGCGGTTGTGGATCAACAACCGCCACCCAATGTCAAAAAAGGGGGTGCGGTTTTACTGTACAACCGCCACCCAAAATGTGAAAGATTTTGAAATTTCAAATTTCGAATTTTAAAATTCACTTTGGGTGGCGGTTGTACTATACAACCGCCACCCGTTATTCGAGCAGTAATTAAATACCAGATCTACATCATTATTTCTACTTTCTTCCTCATTCTTCTTTCTCTAAAGTGAGAACTTTACAAATTATGGTACACAAATCAGATTTTATGCTAATGTAAGGTAAGCTTCCTCTATCTATTACTTTCAAATTCGTGTATTTTTAATGCTAATCGTGTATTTCGTGTAATTAAAAAATTAATCTTTTTTTTCGAGTTTTTAAGGATGCAAACTTTAAATGGTCATAACTTTTGCATACGATATCCGTTTTCAACCCACAAGTACATTTCGGAATCGTCGCGACGAGATCTACGACACTCATGGCTATTGCGATGACCCCATGTTTCAGGCCAATCTGAGGTCATTTCAGCCCTCAAAATGCCGTTTTTCGTTTTAGTGTTTCATTTTCGTATTTTCGTTGTTAGTGTTCAATTGTTTATTTCGTCATTTCATTTCATAGTATGTTAGGATCTTATTTCTGTTGTTATTTAAGAACATTGTTGGTTGTAATTGGAGGTGATTGACTTTGAATAAAAATTATTTCGTTCTTAATTTGTTAATTAGTTGCAATCCTAATGTCCTAATGCTATGCAGACCTCTAAAAAAAAAAGGACATCGGGTGGCAGTTCTTTGTAAAGAACCGCCACCCTAAGTGTATAAAAAAACAAAAAAATAGTTAGGGTGGCGGTTGTTGCTAACAACCGCCACCCTAAATTGATTTCGAGTGGCGGTTGTTGTTAACAACCGCCACCCGAAATCCACGAGTTTAAAAATAAAAAAGAGAAAGGGTGGAGTTTTTTGAACCGCCACCCTAAATCAAGACATTGGGTGTCGCCATTTTTGGTGGCATTCGTTAAACCGCCACCCTTAGCCCAAAACAACCGCCACCCTAAACCATTTTTGTACTAGTGGATCAAAACTAATAAATATTAGATTTGATCAACTCGCCACAGACGGGTATGTTAAAGTGCCCATAAGTTAATTGGTAGTTTCAAGTGGTCCAAAGAGTAACCCACACATTCATGTGAACCATTTTCAAACTTCCACATCAATGTGTGATCATTTTAGCGTCTCAACCTATGGGTAGGTAGTATTGGGCGTAATATCCACGAAACAGAAATCGACCCAACCTAACAGAGTCGAGCCGACTTTTTGACAGTCGGTTCAGGTTCCGATTTCAATATTAAATAACCTTTGTGGGTCAGGTCGGTGGCGGATTGGAATTAATTAAGGGTCGACTAAACATTCTGCCTCGATTCGACCCGCATAGTTCAAATTTAAAAGAAAAATCAAAATCAGACAAATCAAACTTAACTCACCTGGTTTCACTTTCAGAGTTCGACTCTTAATTCCAAAACCCTAATTGTTTCAAACTTTCATTCAACCACCACTCCGACTTTTGCTCTTGTTGATTCACTCAACCCTCGCCTCTAATCCCTCACATCCACCCTGATGCCATCCACCGGCAGACACGTTTCACTTCCGCGCCATTGTCCATCAATCCTATTGCTAAATTTGCATAGCAACCAGCATCTCGAGTTTGATGCCACGCATCGCAGCCAGCCAACCACGATCTTTATCTTTCTCTTCTTCTTCAAAGCTGGCAAAATTTGAAATTTATTTAGGTCAATGTTTCATTTTTTAGTTTGAAATTATTTTAATGTATTTTTTAATGATATTTGCGAAAAGAAGTAATTTATGAACTATGTGTGAAGTTTTGCATATTCTATTTATTAGTTTTGCTGAAGAAATCACATTACCCAAAGTGATTTTTTATTCTTTGTGAATTGTGATGAGTACTCTATTTTCTTTGTGAATCACGTGGGAGTTGGGACTCTTAGTCTTGCAGCAGCTCCAAATACTTTATTCTTCCTTTTTAATCTTAACCCTAATTTTACTACTAATTAAATGAATTTTGGACATGAAAGTTGAGAGTATGATTAAATATTGATCTGCAAATTTTCAGGCTGCTCTGTAAGATTTAATCTTGTTAATTTTTAGTTTGTTGTGTGAATTTTTAGCTTGTTAATTTTCTCTTGTTCATTTTCAACTTCAAGTAAGATTTAACTATCAAGATTAAATATTTTGCATCTCTTGTTAATCTTGTTAGTTTTCTCTTGTTAATCAAGATTTTTTTTGTTACTTATATATTATAATATAATCTGATCATATAATCAGTAATATCATAAAATAAAGAACAATCCACAAGGTAAAACTTTTTTTATCTGGTATTGAAGAGTTAAATCATAAGAAATGAGCCTTTGTCGATTGTGAAGCCGTAAGATAGAAATCTGTTTTTCTATTTCAAACATTTAAGTTTGATTTGTTGGTTAATGTTAAATAAAAATATGTTTTCGTCTATTCGATTTGTGTTTTCCATGTTTCATAGAAATGGGTGTTGAACTTGAATTTCAAGAGGAATGAAGAATTGTGACAGTTTGTCCACGTCTGGATAAAGGTATAGTAGGTGAACTTCAAATGTGTGAGATCATTTCAAAATTGTAGGAAATCCACAAGCCGATGATGTGAGGTCTGAATGTATTTAGAGTAGGAAAAATTACGCTTGTCATTCTAAAAGTGTGGGATGATTACATATTTTTTTCAACCTTACTTCCTGGAATGATTAATTACAAATACAATTATTAGAGCTATCAAAAGACTGCATGCTATACAGCAGAGTTATTACCTCTCATTACAAAGAAAAGAAAAGTTTAGAGAAAGATTAAAACAAACTTCAAGTAACCTATTATATGGAATTTGATCCCTATCTAACTTCAGTATACCTCTGATGTCCCTTGGTAGATCATGAGATGAAAATACCTAAAGGGTTGAAGAAGTATCACCCATATTTTTTTTAATGGAAGCTTTAAGATCATGGAAATATTGGTGAATTTTTGCAAACATATAGCAAAGCATTCAAGGGGCAAGCATATAGCAAAGCATTCAAGGAGCTATCTTGAAGTTGGTGATCAGATCAAGAGCCGAAAAGAATTTGTTTCATTCCAGATGTCAAAAAAATGCCTTTGTTTATAGATTTTAATGGTTGTATAGATGGCCTTATTCTCAGCAAATTGTACATTATCTATATTATATGACTCACAGAAGGCAAGAATAGCCATTCCAGTAATTATTTCTAAAAACGCCACCCTAGGCAAGTGACTCTCCTTCAATCTACCATCGCAATTGATTTTAATAATAGAGACAGGGGGTTTAATCGAATAGACAATGCAAGGTAATCCAATAGACAATGCAGGATGGGGTAGGGAAGGTATTGTTACCTGTAGGACGTGACTGGAAGAGTAAAGTTGCGAGACCTTCAATATTTTTTATAACTCTGGCAGTTGACATCTATTGTCTTTCATTTTAGACTTATTCCTTTCTCGCCATATACTCCACAAGACAACAAAAAAAGTGTAATAGACCATCACTGCTTAGTAAAGTTACAATAAAGCGACCGGTGAAAGCATAAATTCCTAGGATGGGGATGAGGTTAATGAAACCCCATATTTGTCAGGAAAGTATCTCTAAATAGTCATAGCAAATGAACTTGAAATGAATATATGATGGATAGTTTATTCTAAAGCACAACATTGACACTTGGATGGTAAACATGTTCCAAATATTTTTTTTAATACAGACATTAGATGGAAACTAAAAGTGCCAAACCCTCCAAATAAAGAGTGATATCTTGGGTGGAATAGAATGATGCCATATGTATTTATAAGCTCGTTGGAGATTGGCTTTCTGGCTGAGAGTATTGTAACATGAAGAGGTAGAGAAAGATCCCGATGAATCAGGTAGCCAAATAAGCTTATCTTTCACAGTAGTGATAGGTAGCCTATCCAGATTCTAGGTGCCTTGTATAATAAATTTAGAAACCAAAAAGTCATTAAATCCACCAGGAACAATAAGTTGTGATGGTACACAAAGGTTAGACCATTTAACTTGCCAATTCCATTACGCCATACTGATGTGTATTAACCTTTTCCATTAAGCAAAATTACTGCTTTTATGAGCAATAGCAAAAGGTAGGCACCTTTGCATGATTTGGGTTCCAGAACTCTACTATACAAGGACTTCTGCTACTTGAATTTCCACCATAGTTTAAAGGGTGATTGAGAGTGTTTTTTAATGGTTTTTAATATAAAGGAGGAGGGAGAATGAGTGGAGTTGAGTGGTTGAGATTTGTGGATGTTATGAGATGTGTGAATGTGATTGATTTAGGAGAGAGAAAAAGTTGAAAAAAGTGGAAAATTTTGGAAAAAGTAATGGCCAATCAGGCTTTTACAATCAAATGTAAGGGAAGAGTGGCAAGGCTTTTACAGTTCAAGCCTCCTTCTTTATAAGGAAGACAAGTGAGATTCTAGCTAGACCAATGTATCTTGTTACCACTATCAAGTCACCCCACAAAAAACTATTGAAAATTTTATCCATCTAATCAAGAACACCTTTAAGGGAATGAGAAACTTGTAGCAAAAATAGTGGGATGGACAACAAAACACTTTTTAATGAAATAAGCTTACCACCAACAGAGAGCATTTTCATATGCTAGCCCTAGATTTTATTTCTGATTTTGCTGAGTAAGTCATCAAAAAGGAACACCTTCTTCTTCCCAACATAAAGAAAAGCTCCCAGATATTTTATGGGCATTTGATCATAAGAAAATCCCATAAGAGAAGAGACTATCGATGGCTAGTTTGCTGCTCAGCAGAAATGAACTTTTTTGAGAGTTTAAGGGCAACCCTGAGGCTGCAACATAATTATTCAAAAACATCATAATACGTGTCAAAGTCTGCTTCTGCGCATTGGTGAAAATGACCACATCATCAATGAACCCTAAGTGAGATATTGGGATTCTACCTCCATAATTGTAAAGATGAGAGGGGAACTCAACATACAACACATTAAGGCCTTGAGAAAGGCTTTCAAGCATCAAAATAAATAGAGGATGCGAGAGGGTATCACCTTATTTGAAACCCCCAAAGGCAGAGAAAAATCCATAGAGCTGGCCATTGATAAATATAGAGAAGTGAGAATTAGCCACACACTATTCTATTAGTTGAATCCATTTTTGAGAGAAACTAAATCGCTAGAGAACCTAATAGAGAAAGGCCCATGAAACTTTGTCATAGGCTTTTGCCATGCCGACTATCAATATAACATTTCCATCTCTAGTCTTTCTATTAATCTAAGAAAATAGCTCTTGAGAAGTAAATATTGCCACCGATACTTCGACCTGGCATATTAACTATTAGAAATCAATCGAGGAAGCAGTAATGCAAGTCTAGTATTAAGGATTTTAGAGAAAATCTTACTGAAGAGTGTGGGGACAAGTACATTGAAAAATTATTTACTCCAAACTTGCAAAAGTATCATGCAAGTTTGGCACAGAAAACATGAAAAAATGAAAATACCTTGAGTTTCCCGAAAACTAGTGGTGGGGGTAGCAATCGTGGAAATGATAGAGCACCATCGATGGTGTCATAATTACGGCACCATCGATGGTGATTTCAGAGTCGATTCAACCTCTATTTTGAAATTTAGGACCAGATTTGGAATCAACACGACGATAAGGAATTCTAGGAATTTTCCGATTTTTTTCCCTCGACCCCATGGCCACTGGTCAAAGTTTTGGCACTATTTTTGGGCCAAAAATAGTCCCAAAACTTTGATCGGCGGCCACGGCGGCTACAGGATCACCGGAAAAAATTCAGGAAATTCCTGGAACTCCCCATCGCCGTGCTGATTTCAAATCTGGTCCCGAATTTCAAAACGGGGGTCTATTTGACCCCGGAAATGCCATTGATGGAGCCATAACTATGGGACCATCGATGGTGTGTGATCATCCCTGGTAGCAATCGAGTTGCCATTAGGTTTAACAAAGAAGTTGGTAGGGCTGCTTGTGCAAAAATGATAGTTATTGACGAACTACCTTTTAGTCATGTGGAAGGAGAGGGGTTTAGACTATTTTGTAATGTAGCATGCCCTCAGTTTGATCCACCATCTCGAAGGACAATTCTTTGAGATATTAATCAATTTTTTACGGATGAAAAGTTGGCACTTCAAAAGTACTTTACTACCCACCTTCTGATAGTTTAACTAACTACTTACACATGGATGTCTATTCAGAATGAAAAATATGTCTCTTATGGTCTACTACATTGATTATGATTGGAAGCTCCAAAACAGAATTTTGAACTTTCATGTGATTAAACATCATGACATGATCCAAGGAAGGTCAATGCTAAAAGACCCATTCAACATGTCCATTGGATCAACCACAAGAGAAAGAGTGAACAAAATCAAGTTGTCAACGGCGGGACTAATTCTAGAAATATTGAACAATTCACCAAAAGAGTCATCTTGGAGTTTGGAGAAAGGATTGGAAGAAACGAGCCAAAAGATATTACTTTGCAAAGCATTTGGGCCAAATCTGCCCAACTATAGAGTTTGAAGGACAAAATGACACAAAGAAAAAGTTTAGGGACCAAGTTGCAATTTCTGATGTAGGCAAACTAAGATTTCCTTATTAGAATTTTAATTTCTTTATTTTTTTCTTATTTTGGTAGGATTTATTTACTTGGACTCCAAGTATACTTGAATGACACTCTAAAATTATTTTTGGAGTCGACTCCAAGTCTTTCTTGGTACCTACTCTAAGCATTTCTTGGAATTTACCCCGAACTTATTGTACAAATAAATCTCTTCGATTATCAGGGGAGAACTTTTGCTTTATTCAATATATTGAATGTTTGTGAGATTATTTTCTCTCAATTTCTTTATTGTTTACAAACAACCCAAATTTATCAAGAGCGTGATCTACTCTTGTGGTGTTCACCACTATTGGTTATCAATTTCATGTTTCAAGGTAATTGGTTTCATATACCAATTATTGCCAAGTTGTGAATTGAAGGTCAATAGTTCAACCAATCAATTCGTCAAACTATTAGCTTCTCTAGGTCAGATCTAATCTCGTGTGAGTGGCATTTGCACCATTCCAACGTGGTTTGTATCAGATCACAAGGGTAAAAATAATGGGAAGTTAATAGAAGATTGTCTACTTGAATGGAGGATTAGTAAGTTTTTTGCGGTGACTATGGATAATGCTTCTACCAATAAGAAACAATTGGATATCTCATGTAGAATATGAGTAGTCGGGGTGATGGGCAATCGATTTTTGGTGCTAAGTATTTCTATATAAGTCCATGTTAAGTATCCACAATGCAGTGCGATATGTAAAAGCTTCACCGGCTTATTACAAAAAATTTATGGAGTGTGTAGCTAAGGAGTTGATAGAAGCAAAATCAATTGTGTCTTTAGATGTGTCCAATAGTGGAATTCTACTTATTTGATGTTGATGGCTGCATTAACATATGAGAGAACTTTTGAGCCGATTAAAAAGGAAGATGGACATTTTCTAAACTACTTTCAAGAAGACGGGGGTAAAAAGAAGGTTGGATCCTCTATTAAGATTGATTGGGAAAATGCTTCTATGTTTGTAAAGTTTTTTAAGAACTTTTGTAATATGACTTTGAAGTTTAGTTGTTTGTTACAAGTGAATTCCACTTATTGTCTTCACGAAATTTGTTTACTGTTTTCTATACTAGAAGAATGGAATGCAGATGGAGATTATACACTATCTGAGATAGCTATTAAGTTAAAGTCAAAATATAATGAATATGGGGGAAAGATGGGAAAAATGAACCAATTCTTGGCAGTTACTATAGTGCTCGACCCAAAAGACATTGGATTATGTTGAGTACTATTTTGGTATTATGTATAGTGACCATTTGCATGTTTGGTCCTTAATTCGTGGTGTGAAGGACTTCAATATGGAAATGTGTGATTGGTATATGATGTGGGAAGATCAAAAGGAAAGAAGTAAATCATCGAATGATATTGATTCATCTACAAGTGAGCTAATAAGTAGGTCATCTCAATCAAGATGCGTCTTGCTATTGTTATATGATCTTTTAAAACCATGTTGATTCTTTGGATTTTTCTTTACTGTTGTTAGATGATCTTTTTGGAAATTGTTGCTAAAACTTGTTTGCCAAAACTTATTTTGTTTATAAACTTCTTTTGGGTTTTGTAGACAATAAAAGTCATTACTTCATTGTGTATATTTTTATTTACCTAGATGCCAATGTGGTAAACTATTCAAATATGATATTACATTTTTTTTTCTAAATCTTTGATTGTTGTTCACTTATTGTCCATCAATTATAGAAGGACTATAGATTAAGATATTTTGTTGTAACTTGATATGATGATGCAGGTTGAAGTTTTGTTTCCTTAATGGTATGTGTACCGTGTAGGTGTTTTTTTATTATTTTGATTTAACTCTCTTCTAATTATTATTTGTATGTAAATATTGTGATAAACAGTGTTTTTTTAAGTATAAGTGATTTTGATTCTCGAAGTTTTTTTTGTCTCAATCAATTCAAGATTCCAATTTTTTGGCAAATGGAAGTTGGACATGGCTATAGCTATTTCAAATTTTATTTAGCTTTACGGGATTGTAACATGATTTATATATTTACATTTGACAACTTGTGTTATTGGACAACATTGGTTTATGCTCAGGACTTTGAAATATGTTGCAATTGCATTATATTTTGTGGGTCAAATTGTTGCAAATCTACTTTCATATGAGAGTTGGGTCATTAATTGTTTGTATTATTAGGTGAAAATATTACTCAAAGAGTATATTGAAATTGAATTGATAACATCACTTCAAATATTTAAAGAGTTAATGTACAATGCATTATTACATAATTACGTTAGATTTGGGATTTTAGGCGGGAAAAAAGACCCCAAACGAGGCGGTGTGGGCTAGTTCGGTTTGACCAAATCGGTGGTCAATTTCAATCTGCAAACCATCCAAACCGCCTATTGTTGGTCGATTTCGGATTGGGTCCAAAACGGACCCAAACCGATCGATTTCCACTCCTATAGGTAGATGATTAAAACTAATATAAATATACTATACCTAGAGAGTATCATTTGTTAAGTTTCTTAGCAACTCTTGATGACTATTAAGTAAGAGTCACTCATTTATGGATTTTTTTTAAGGTACAAAATATATAAAGCTATTACACCAGTGGAAAAATACAAGCTCTATTGAAGTACAGTGCAACCAAAGTCTATTCGGAAACTATAATCGCCTTGCAGGCAAGAGAACTATAGCTACACAACATGTGTGTAGGAACTGGCCATCCTACTACAACTACCACTACTAAAGCAGCCTTATTAGCGGTGACTAAAGCCACTCAACAAGCAATTGATACGGTATTGGTGGGAAGCCTCAACCTTTGTCTTCCTATCCAATGGAGCAAGGTCTTATTAGCCACTTAATTTATGGATTTAAGAGTGATTTCTATTGCTCGCATAACCTTCCTTATCGGAAAATGATAATTATGTTTAAAAACTAAGAGCATCTCCAAGAGACTTTATACTCGAAATATTTTTTTAATTTAAAGAGTTATTACTTAAAAATTAACTCGACCAAGCTCTTTAGTATTAACTTTTAAATTTAGAGAATGAGTTTTTACTTTCCAAATTTGGAAAGAAAAACTCACTCTTTATTTTATCATTTAACACATTCACACAATTAACAATATTAATTTATTTACTTTTTACAAATTTCTAGATCAATTGTGAAATTCATCACCTATCTATGTACGACTATAAAGAGCATGTTGGAGGTAATAAAATCTTTAAATTTAAAAATAATCTTTATTTTTCAAAAGACACTATTGAGATATTGAATTAACTTAATTGTTCAAATTAGTTTGTTACGATTTTATGGTCATCCATTAGTTTGCTAGTTTTAAGTTTTGTTTCAAATTGTTAGAATGAAGGTTCTAGAATTGTAATCTTGCTCTATATATAGAACACTTTGCCAAAGTAAATAGATTATACAAAATCATACTGTATGAAAAATATTATATGATATTTTGTTATATATTATTAATGATTAATTTATTAATCATATTATCATTGAAGGATATTAAATTTGAAGGAGAGAGATAAGGCTATGTAAATTATTTTTGAAGATAAATTTGTTTATCTTTTCTACTGTTGCTTGAGAATTATTAGACTCAAATAAACATGTCACGCAATAATGTCGAGAACATCTTCCATTCAGAATATCTAGTAAAGAAAGGATCAGCTGCATGAATATATTGTTTTTCCTCAAGAGTATAATTTCAAATGAAAAATGATGAAAACTGATCATTCAAATTTCTTTAAGTCTCATTGGGTTTCTAATTCTCAAATATATAAAGATTTAAGCCATTAAAGTTAGGTAAAATTCATTTAATACAACAATAGGACCTTGTTCAACTTTCTAGAGGTGTTGAACTTATTGATTGCAAATGAATATTTAAAAGCAAGAAGTATGAAAGATATAACATTGAGAGACATAAGATTTTATGTTGTTGTAAGAGGAATTTAGGTTATAAAAAGATTTTTTACTCCAATTTTTGAGACCATAATGACACTTCTAGCCCGTGTTCTAAAATGCGCAAGGTGTGGAAAAAATGTTGAGACCGTACATGGAGTCAAGTGCTCTTTAAGCGCAACAATGTATCGTAAAATCATGGTCAATGAGCAAATAAGTGCAAGGCTTGATCAAGTGTGAAATATAAGTATCAAGTTTAGCGTACGTCTAAGTGTGCTTTAGAACAGAACTTGTAGCTCATTTTAAATTAAAGTTACATCAAATTAATGGATGTGAGGACTATTTGAATGTGCAGCCATTAAACTTTTCATTTGATAAATTGAGAAAATAGTTTGTAAATTGAGCAATGTCATTTAGAACCTCAAAAAGGTTGCTTCCCTTGAATTATATCACAAATTTAACCAGGTTGTTATCTGTATTTGGATATGAGGTAAATATAATTGATGAACTATATGAACCTCAAATTCAATATGAGTGAATATCTTTATTGTGTAATAGACATATTGTTCACTCTTATTGATATAGAATTATTGCAAACCTGTAAAATTTCTCATCAATAATTTTTGAATGAAAGATTTAGGTGATAGTGCTTTTGTATTAGACATTCATATATATTGGGATTGCACTCAAGGTACGTTTTGGTAATCACAAAATAGTTATATCGAAGTGTTCATAAGAGATATGATATTAGAGGTTGTAGACTAGGAGTTATTTCCACTACTATGCATTACAAGTTCAGCCTCAATTAATGCACAAGATTGAGTTTGAAAGTGATATAAATATAAAAGGTTCCTTATACAAAGACCACAAGAAGTCTTACGTATATTGTTAAATTTGAATGCCAGTATAGATTGAACACAACCAATAGAAAAATTGAGCAAAAACACAAGAACATAAGTAATCATAATCCAAATCAAGTTCCAATGGTTCGGGGACCGAATCTAACCCCTACATCCACTGTTAAGCCTCTACAATTCATGGATTCAAGGCTCGATTCCACTAATCAAGAGGAAATTATAGAGTTTTTAGGACTTGCTCAAGATTACAACCATGAATCTCTCAAATCTCCCTCACAAACAACGATCCTCAATACTACACTCAGTTCTCTCTCAAAGGATTACAAATTGTAAACCCAACCACTAATTTAAAAGATTAAAGATAAAGTAGTACAAGATCTAAGAAGGAGAACAATAACCCTAAGAAAACTCTCGAAGAAGAAGAAACAAGTACACATTAGGACAAATAATGACTTGAGAAATAGGCTACCATATTTTATAAAGCTAGCAAGATCAATGGCCCAAGTGACATGTGTTGGATGCTTGAAATTAAAGCCCACTAAGTAAAAGAGTCACACTTCAGGGTGGTCACGTGGTCAAACTTGAGGCACATAAAATCACAATTTCCACCTTGCTGAAAGTTTGATTAGTAGAACCGAAAAACCTCTTCGCCACATTGTATCATTGGCTCAAAAAGGTACCTGCAAAAGAACACTTAACAAGCACGAGTTATCATGATCTTAAGAATAACAGGCTTTAAAGAATATAAAACGGAGAAGTAAATAGAATTTTTTTTTTAATTTTTTTGTTTTATAGCTACACTACTAAGAAGTTAGTAAAGTATTCATAGATAGACAAGCGTGTCTTGAACTTACTCAAAGTGAGGACTTTAGTTCCTAAATCTGAAGGATTATGGTCAGTTGAGATTTTAATCAGTTTAACCAGCCCATTTTTAACATAATCTCACACAAAATGAAAGTTTGTATCTACATGCTTAGTGTAGTCATGATAAATAGGATTTTACTTAGATAAATAGCACTTTGATTATTAGTAGTGTAGAGAGAAAAATCATTACCCAAGTAATCCTATTTAGAAAGTAATCCTTTTTAGCTAGATTCCGTCTTTAACATCTTCACATGCTGATATATATTTAGCCTCTAAGGAAGAAAGTGCAACTAACTTATGTAATTGGGACTTCCAGCTCACACATGCATTACACAAACTATACACATAGGAGTTTGTCTAAGTCTCAAACAAAATTTGAATCACAATACCTTTTCAACACAATATTAGATGTTTTAGAAAATTTTAAACCAAGACTAGTGATGCCCTTAAGGTATCTAAATAGCCATTTCATGGCTGTCTAGTGATATTCCCCTGGATTTGCCATGAAACAACTAAGTAAACTGATACCATGGGCCAAATCTGGCCTAGTACATATCATCAGATACATAATAAAGCCTACTGCATTGACATAACGGACTGAGATCATGCATTCAGATTCTTCTTCGTCATTAGGTGATTGGTCATGTGAAAGCTTAAAATGGTTTGTAATCGGTAATGAGACTGGTTTGGTGTTTGCCATTAAATTTTTTTTTATAAAACTTTCAAAACATAGGTACTTTGGTGCAGAAATAAAGTATAAGAGTCCCTGTCTCTCTTTATTTCCATCCCAAGTATCCTAGAAGCAATCCCTAAATCCTTCATTTCAAATTCCGCTTTTCAGTTTTTTTTAATCTTTTCAAAATCCTTTCTATTTTTACATGCAATGGGCATATCATCTATGTAAAGTAACAAATAGACAGAATCTGGAGGATTAAACTTACTCTTATTAAAGCAAAGGCTTTGAATAGACTATTCAAACCTTTTACACCATTGGCGGGGAGCCCATTTAAGGCTATAAAGTGATCTTTTCTGGAAGTAAACTTTTGGTTTGAGAGACTCCACCTCAAAGCCTCATGGTTGATTGATATAAATCACTTCATCTAGCTCTCTATGTAAAAATGCTTTTTTCGCATCCTTTTGGTCTAATTCCCAGTCATGTTGAGTAACTAGAGCCAACGACACTCTAATAGATGTATAGTTTGCAATGGGGGAGAAAATCTCATTATAATCCACCCTTTTAAGTAAAGCTTTTGGCTACAAGCCTTGCTTTATATCTCTTCCTTGCTCCACATAGATCTCCCTTTTTGATCTTAAAGATCCATTTACAATAAGTTATTCTCTTATCCTTATGCTTATCAGAAAGTATCCATGTATTATTTTTCTTAAGGGAGAGCATTGCATTATTGATGGCCTTTATCCTATGAGCATATTCACAATATGTAACAACATCGCCATACAAGGCAGGTTTAGCAGTAATATAATTATGTGCAGTATATAGAGTCACAAAATCATCAGAATTTTATCTAGTGGAAAGTATTCTAGTCGTTCTACCTCTGTCCCTCACCATACAAATCACACAGTTTCATGCATAACAGTTCTAGGAAGTGAAGAACATGTGCCTATATTCTTATTAAATATTAAGACACGGCATGTCAGACTCGTCAAATGTCACATTTCTACTATTAATCACTTTGTAACCGCTTTAACTATACACCCATAATCTATAACCTTTGACACTATCACCATAACTAAGTAATACACATTTACAGGGTGATAGGGATTAGTTTTTAATGGTTTTTAAAAGTTTTTAATGTAAAAGAGGGAAGATAATGAATGGAGTTAAATGGTGGAGATTTGTGGATGTGATGTGATATGTGGATATAATTGATTTAGGGTAAAGAAAGAATGGATAAAAAAGTGGTAAAAAGTGGTAAAAAACTTAAAAAGAGTTCTCTATCATAGTTTTAATAGATCTAGGTTCAAGTTTACGTTCATTTTGGTATGCAAAAGCTACACACCCAAACACCATAAGATGAGAATAGTTTGTAGGTATACTTGACCAAATGGCTTATGGTATTTCAAAATTTAGAGAGCTTGATGGACTTCTATTGATAAGATAAACTAATGCTCTTATAGCTTCTGCCCAAAACATTTTACGGAGTCCAGAAGTGATTAACATGCACCTGACTTTATTCAAAATGGTCCTGTTCAACCTCTCAACCACTCCATTCTGTTGGGAAGTACAGGTGACAGTCCCATGCTCAGTAATTCCATAATTAGCACCAAAAGCATCAAATTTAAGATTGAAAAATACTAAACCATTATCAGTTCTTAAGAACTTCACCCTTTTATCAATTTGATTTTCAAACTATTTTTTCTACATTTTGAAATTCTGCAAAGTTTCATATTTTTGTTTTAAGAAATAGACACAACTTTTTTAGAGAGATCATCAACAATTAATAAGTAATACTGGTAACCAATTAAAGTACTTAGAGAGGCAGGGCTGTACAAATCAGCATGTATGTATTCCAACAAAATTGTGGACTTATGTATGCCCTTTGAAAAAGGTTGTTTCATTTGCATTCCTAAAAGAGATTCTTCACAAAAACCAAGGTTCCAAAATTATCTTTACTGAAAGAACCTTTTTCCTTTAAAACTTTCAAACCCTTTTCTCCTATATGGACTAATCTCTTTTGCCACAAAAGAGATTTGTTTTCAAAAATGGAATTTCCAACAAAACAAATTATAGGTTGAGCTTGCATAACATACACTAACTTTAGGAATCTCAAGGAACTTCTGTGAATTTGAGTGAAGTGTACAAGTACTCTTACGAAAAATAGCTTCATACTCACCATCAAGTTCACCGACAGAAATTTAATTTTTTTCAGATCAGATATATATCTAACATGCAGCAAATTCAAGGTCATAGAATTTTTAAAGATAATAGAGATATTACTACCTTTCCACCATCAGTTGGCACAAACTCAGTGAACCAATCCCCATTGGGACACATGTGAAATGTGCAGCCTGAGTCAAATATCCATTCATTTGACCTCTTTTCAGTAGATGCCATCAAGACAATCCCATTAACTTTTCCATTCTTCTCCTTATTGGCAGCAAACAATGGTGCAAGATCTAGATTGGGGTTATCCTTCATATCTGCTATCCTCTTATAGTAGTTCTTCATCATGTGGCTTGGTTTACCATAATAGTAACATCCATTCTTCCTGTCTTTAGGCTTTTCCTTATTTTTTATTCTTCCATTTACCTTTCTCTTGATTCCCTTCCACTTACCCTTGGAATAATTTGCATTACCAGAACGTCCAGCTTTCTTTATGTCTTTACCTTTGGCATTTAACACATCTCCTAATCTACTAATGCTAGTCTCAACATGGACTTCTAACTCTTTATTTCTTAGGGCAGAGACAATGTTAGCAACAATCACCCGATCTCTACCATATTCCAAGGTTGTTCTCCAATCCTTGTACTTATTACTCAGAGAATTAAGGGGATCAATGGCTTGTTGATCATAAAAAATAGACTCACCAGATGTAGCCAAATCAAGCATTAACTTAGTAAACTTATCAAAATTATCAGGTACAGACAAAGGTGCATCAAATTGAAAATTATAGAACATCTTCAACAAGTAACACTTATTTGGCATAGAGACAATACAATAAAGTTCATTAAGCTTTTCCCATAAATGCTATGTAGTCGTAGTCTCTTTACCTTTATAATCATAGAACCTGAAAAGCGCAAGAAAATAGAACTCGATGCAGTTTCATCCACTTTTGTTCTCCTAGCAACACTAAATTTAGTAGGCCAGGTGTGCATTAAGGCCCCTGCATATCTCTGTTGCTGCCCCCATCTTTTGTTTCCACAAAGAAAAATCTCCATTCCATGCCAAACTTTAATTTCAAACTTTTGAGAGGCCATAATTTCAAAATTTTGAAAAGGATTTAAATGCAAATCACTTGTCCAGAACAGAACAAGAGTAAATGGACAGTAGGCAAGAAACACATGTCAAGTAATGCAAGTAAAGAATTGAAACAAACAATCTAAGAACAGCAATAGCCAAGCAAGAAGCCGAAGGATTCAAACACCCTTGAGCCCCCTTATCCTCATAGCTTCCAAGAACCTTCAAGATGCTTGGACAGACAAAGATAAGAGAAGTGTTCTGACCTTAATGACTTCAAGAAACAAAACAAGAGTTAATAGAGAAAGGGTAGAATATACTGTTTGCCTTTCGAAACGCTAGGTTTCCAATGTGTAAAGAGAAAATACCAGAAAACCTTCAGTCAAGAAGCAAAAATGCAATGAATCACCACTGATAAAGCCAATCAGCATGACCCGATACTCAAATTTAAACACAAAATCGCTTGCTATAGTAATTCGAAAAATGCCTAAATTCTTGAAGGAAATCGGCTCTGATACCACTGTTAAACTTGAATGCCAGTATAGATCGAATACAACAAATAGAAAAATTGGGCAAAAACACAAGAACACATGCAATTATAACCCAATCGGGTTCTAGTGGTTTGGGGATCGAATTTAATCCCTACATCCACTGTTGAGCCTCCACAATTTGTGGATTCAAGGCTCGATTCCACTAATCAATAACAATTACAGAGTTTTTAGGGTTTGCGCAAGATTACAATTTTAAATCTCTCAAACCTCCCTCACAAACAACGATCCTCAATACTAAACTCAATTCTCTCTCAAAAGGATTACAAATTGTAAATCCAACCACTAATCTAAAAGATTACAAAGAAAGTAGTACAAGATCTAAGAGGGAGAATAATAACCCTCAGAAAACTCTCTCTCGAAGAAAGTAGTACGCATTAGGCAAAATGAAGACTTGAGAAATACGATTCTTTATTTTATGTATACTCTAGGAAGATCAATGGCCCAGGTGAGATGTGTTGGATGCTTGCGATTAAAGCGCACTAAGTCAAAGAGTCACACTTAAGGGTGGTCACGTGGTCAAACTTGAGGCACACAAACTCATATATACTGAAATATATATGTATGCATCCGAATATAGTGTTTATAGTTAGATTGATGGATATTTGAGTAACGGTAGCCTAAACTTATCCAATAAGGTTATGAAATACTTGTAGAGAACAAATTATTATATACTCACTCATGACAAGTTGGAGATCATTTCATGTTGCCAAAGAATTCAGAGTGACCACTTGTTTATAAGAGCGCAAACTCCGTATTACAAATTTGATCACTAAGACCTTATCCTTCATTTAATTAGGATATTGCTCATACAGATGTCGTATTATTTAACACTATGGTAGTTTAGTAAGTTATTTTGGTACTCTTTGGCAGTAGTGAAATTTGTCAATCACCAACGCTGGTTTTGTGATAACGCTGGTTTTGTATCACAAAACCAACATGCTTTTTCTTTGTAAAACAAAAATGCATGTTAGTTTGTAGAATTCAACATTAGATTCCAAAAACTGACATTGGTTTCTTTGTCAAAAAAATATGCCGGTTTTGTATCCCAAAGGTAGCGTTAGTTTTGGAACAAGCCTATTGGTGGTAAACACATTTTTATAATCATTTTATGTGCATAGAATAAAGTTGATAGTCTAGTTTCAATCTTTGAAATTTACTCTTCCTAGTTGTGATCGATGACACTAAAGTTGGAAGATTCACTATTACCTCACAAAAGAATAAATTTAGACCAATTGAAAATGTGCATGTTAAGAACATATTGCATTTGATTTCCATGTTACACGTACACATCTATATTTGATCTATGTCATTGAATATATAGGTGGGGACTAGGGGGCAAGCCTATTAATGGATGAGAGGGGGGAACCACCCCAACTAACATTTCATTTTGCTTAAAGTTTGTTGGCCCAAATTTGAGGATTTGTAGTTCTATTCATTTTTTTTGGAGCTTGTTGTCTAGTATTTGTTAATACTAAGCGTCTGTTCTCATACCCATTTTTACACATTTTTACACATTTTTATACTATCCATTTCGTGGGACCTACTGTAACCAACAAATCTCCACCATTCAATTTCACTTTTTCTCTCTCCCATATCACATCAAAACACATAAAAATACACACCTTAACACGTGCTAATTTATTGATCATAATTTGTTTAGGAAAATACTTGTTGAGATAATTTAGTCGTGATGTATTAGAAAGAATTGATAATAAAATTAACTATTATATTGCATTTCAAAATATGATAGGCTTGTAAACAAATATATTGTATTATATGATTTCGCTCATCATTTAACATATTATAAATTTAAAAGTTTATAATATACTTCATCCATCCTACTAACATAGACCACATATCTTAGCTGAACCGATGGAGTATAATACATCAGACTATTATATTTGTCAATAATAAAATCTTCGCAGTATGACATTGTGCTCTTAAAAAAAATTCTGCGACAAACCTAGGGAAGGGGCTACGCTCCCTTTAACCTCATGCCTATGCATCGAGCACCGATCTCGGCCCCACTTAATTATTATTCTGGGTCTTCCCTAGGTGGCCAAATCATGATGAGTCCAGCAATTACGAATAAATTTAACGAAGCTTCCTTCGGTCTCATACTAATATATATGGTAGATGAACTAGAATGTGACTAAGAAGATGTTTTAGGGCAGTACAACTTTTTTTATACATGTAAGTCATATAACTATTTTGATTTGCATATGTAATCATTGTGAAAGATTATTGGTTTTTATTTTATTTCTCATGCTGGCTACATATTTAAAATACATTTATATTTTGACCTATCTAATATAGCAAGGTTGAATAGGTGATCAATTTATTGGGATCGAAAAAATCTATTGAGTATGAATTTTGCAATGAGTAGATACCAAATACTAGTTTAGTTAGGATTAGTAGGAATTTGATTAGGTTGTATTAGAAAGAAGGATCAATTGTGCTACATACTGACTTGAGCTGTTAAAATTGAGATTTTCTTCATGGTAAGATACAATGAAAATTACTTAAATTTTCATGAAAAATATTATAAAGTATCATACATATTTTAATATGTATCATGAAAATCTTAGTTTCAAATTAGATATGAAGCATTTCAAAAGTATGTTCGATTATGATACTTAAGTAAATTTCAGTTTTTAAAAAATAAAGAAAATTGAAAAATATCAAGTTATGGTACTTATGAAAAAAAACAATTAAATTCCGATTGTAATTCAGAGACACCCCTATTGAGTTCACATTACTTGTCAAAATCGATTCTCAATAATTTTAGACGATGATCTTGGATGCCTTAATCATGTGTTGTAATTCAAGATTAAATACTTCTTTGTCTTATAAAAATAGAATTAGTTTGATTTTCACATAAACTAAGATATTGGAATTAGTGTTGTTAAAAATTTACCATTTAGTTGCATATTTCAAATATGTTCATGCATATACATTAAATAATGACAATACATCTTTAATATTAACAATGCATATTAATAAAGGTATAGTGGAAAAACTAAAGAAATTAAATGACAAAAATATGAAAAGTGACTTATCTTTCGGAATGAAAAAAAGAAAAGGAAAAAGAGTTTACTTTTATCGGACGTCAGAAATATTATTTTTTATTTATAATAAGTAAATCAAGTAATTGCTTCCTCGTCCAACGGTGTTTGACCTAGTGGTAGAGGAATTTCCTTACTGGCGGTTGGTCTGGATTCGAAACATCACTCAACCTCTATAATCCTCAATTTATACTAAAAAAAGTAACTACCTCCCAAAAGCCATACGGTACTTTGGTGATGATGAAAGTGTACTCATTGTCTAGAAAATGTAAAGAAAATGGAAGAAATAATAAAATTAATGAAACAAAAATTAAGTTACCAAGGCGCATAGGCACCAAACATCTTTACTTCTCAACAATTTTGTACAAATTATTCACACTTCTATATCTTTTGGTGAAAAGCTTCCCGTTTTCTTCATTTCCTTGTCCAATATATTTTTACTATCATTATCTTTTACACATCCATATTAAATGCATTTGTGGTGCTTATGCGTAAATTACCAACAA
Organism: Jasminum sambac; assembly: GCA_018223645.1. Taxonomy (NCBI): domain Eukaryota; kingdom Viridiplantae; phylum Streptophyta; class Magnoliopsida; order Lamiales; family Oleaceae; genus Jasminum; species Jasminum sambac. The sequence continues at coordinate 38,749,538 of CP073640.1, forward strand.
AGATTAAAATTGGTAAGCCAGATGAGCTGTACTTTGCATGTAAGTTTATCTAGTTTTTTTCATTAGTAGTACCTATGTAGGTTATTTAAGAGAGATGCTTAATAGAAACCAATAAAAATCGATTCAAAGAACAAAATCTCAACCAAAAGTGATATATTCAAAATTTTCTTTTTTCCCCTATTTTATTAGTCCTTCATTTGAGTTTCAATACAAAAATGTGTCTTTATATCCAACTCTTTTTTTATATAAAAAGTTTTATTCACAAATTTTTTTGACTATCTTTTGTACTATTTTTATTCTTCCAATGTACTACGGGTATGGCTAAATGCACCCCCAATTTTGCTAATGCACCCCCAAACAAAATCCATTCCAATTTTACCATTATATATATGTATTATGGTTGGCGTGTGTTGGCCGAACACCTAGGCAGGTGGTCGAAGGTGGTTTCGACCATCTGCTGAACCACCACTGATGGTGGTTTCGACCACCATTGTTGGGGGGTATATTGAATATTTTTTTGGGGGGGGGGGGGGGGGGGCATTTAGCCCCACCCATTTACTACAAGTGCATATAAAAAGTAAGATAAGAAGTAATGGAGAAGTAGGTTGAGAAAAGACTTGCAAATAAAAAAAAATATAGTACAAAAAATGGTACATTTTAGTATAAAACAAAGGGTAATTATATCTATACTACTCTTTTTATTTCTACACCACATTATAATTACACTACTACTAAAATCCTATTTCAATAAATACACCACCGGCCAATTATCTTAAAAGCCACCAGTTGAAGGAAAGCACATAATATTTTTCTACAATGCACCACACAAGGGAAGGTGAAACAAAACATAAAAAACATACACCCACTATTAGTCTCACCTTGTCTACTAAATAGGGGACCTCATTGAACCATGAACATGGATTTATATTTTAGATTAAGGAAAAAGGGAATAAGAAAGCGGAGAACCATGTTGTATTAGGGTTTGTTCTTACCTTAAATCTTTGTATTATGTTTGCAATTCCTAAATCGTTTTAGTAATTTTATGGTTTGTTCCTCCATATTTTCAGTTCGTCTCAAGAAATACCAGATTTTTAAGCTTTTCAGAATTTTCAAAATTGTTGGCTCACACGTAAATTTTGAAGAGTAAGGTTGAAATTTTGAACAATCACCATGGCTACCCAATCTTCTAGAGTCTTGGTTAATAAAATGGTGAAATTTTTCGTAATTGAAATTTTGATTATGAGGAGCATGTAAGGGGGAGAGAGTGCAAGGGGGAGAGAAAACAATCTAATCAGTGGTGGACCTAGTAATAATATATTAGAAAAGAAAAAAAATAGAAACTAAAATGATGGTTATTTAGGCGATTTTATGTAAGGTTGATTTAGTAAATATGAAAGTTGTGGTGTGGTTAACATTTCTTGTAGTGTGAATATAATTTTCCTAAAATAACAGGGTGGGACTATTCAAACCCATCATTTTCTAAACAGACTCCAAAGATACCCATATCCCCAAAATACTCTAACAATTAAAAAAAAAGAAGGAAGAATGAAGAAGAAACTGGTGGCCAAATGCTATTGCAATTTCCGGCCCAATGCTACCTAAAAATGCAGTGGGTTTTTTTTTTGGGGTGGACCCCCCTCTTTTTTTGCTGCAATTTTACAGCAAAATTGAGGAGGCTGCCATTTCCGACAATAATTATGATAGCAAAAGCTCACTGGAATTTTTTTTCTTTTATCGTTTTGTTCGTCCATGGTTGGCCAAACGAACTGCTTCAAAGCTATTCTATTATGGTTGGCCGAACCTCTTTAAAGCTATTTGGCCGACAAATAGCTTTGAAACTGTTTTGGCCATCTCAGTCGAAAAGCTATATATATTTTTAATTATTTTTAGATAATTTGGGAGGGTATTTTGGAAAAGATGAATATTTTTGGAGTGTGTTGAGTAACGGTGGGGTGTGAATAATCCCACCCAAAACAAAATTGGGAAAAACAATAAGGGGCCGTTTTGTTTGTTTTGTATTTTCTGTTTTCATTTTCGAAAATGTTTTGGTGTTTTCTATTTTCAATTTTTGTTTTGAAAAAATTGAAAATGCATTTTGTTTGTTGTTTTGAAAAATTATTTTTGAGAAGAGAAAATAGAAAACGTGTTTGGTTTATACTTTTAAAAATATAAATTGGTATAATAAAAATTACAAAAAGGTCCACAAACTATTCAAAATATTCAAACAAGCCCTCAGCTTCACCCCACCCTATTCCCACCCCACCCACGCCACCCCCTCTCTCTCTCTTCAACCAGTCGCCGACGACTGTGGTGGTGCGAACCACCAATTCTTGGTGGTTCGCACCACCAGCAGGTGGTTCGCGATCACCTGCACAGGTGGTTTCGACCACCTGTTGGTGGTCGAAACCACTTGTTTATGGTGGTCCAACCACCAATAATGGTGGTCGAAACCACTTGTTTATGGTGGTTGGACCACTAGATCTAGTGGTTAGCCACCGGATTTGGTGGCCGGACGTTGGCGGCGGCGATTGGCGGTGGTCGATGGTGGCCGGCGGTGGTCGATGGTGGCCGGCGGTGGTCGGAGGTGGTTGGCGGTGATCGGGGATTGAAATGTATGAAAAATAAAATTTGGGACTAAAATATAATAAATGTAAAGTTTAAAATCCGAAAACACGTTTTCCTTGTTTTCGACATTTAACACTGAAAACGCCGAAAACGTTAAAAAGACGTTTTCGTGTTTCCTATACAAATCTTGAAAACATTTTCGAAAATGGATTTTCAAAAATAATGAACACAACGAGTTTTCAATATTTTCGAAAACTGAAAACAAAAAACGGGTTGAAAACAGTAAAGAGAACGCACCCTAAGGGTGCGGCTAAATACACCCCCCAAATTTACTGAGTTCATTCCTCTATTAATTTATTCCAAATTTGCCCATCTTTTTTATTTTTATTTTTTGTTCGACTTGTTCAGGCCGAACACTTACAAACTTATAAAAAAAGAGTGCGAGGAAGAAGCTGCCATTAATAGGCTTGAAGAAGGTACCGCAGCTTCTTCAAGAAGCTGCTTTTTTTTTTTTTTTTTTCCGCGAGTTTCTTCAAGGCTAAAGAAGGCGCTTTTTCTTCTTCTTCTTTTTTTTCATGGCTGTTCAGCTTGAATTGGTTAAACAGCTTGTTCAGGCTGAACAAGGCCTTGAGGCTGAACTTAAAAAAAAAAAAATAAGGAAAAGAAAAGAAAGGAAAGAGGGTGTGGGGGTAGAATGGAAAAAATAAGACGAGGAGAATTTATTGCGTAAAAAGCGGGGCTGCATTTAGCCATACCCAAAAAAGCGGACAGACATGCATTTAAAAATGCACAGTATGAAATGAAAGAAACTGCGTGGACTGCGAGCCTTTCGACATGAAGGCTTGAATCCGGAAGGGGCGAATTTTCCTCATCTTTCCACCGCTTTATTACTCGGTAATTTGTAACATTTCTCCATTTCGAATTTTGAACTTGAGAAGATGTTGATCCCACTTCATTAATTAGCATTCTCTGTCCATTTTCTCCTCACATCATTGGTCACATCCACATCATTTGTCCCTAATCTCCCGCATTTGCGGACAGTAACAGCAACAACAAAGTAAAATAGGTCAATTAGTTTCTTCCTTTTTCCTTCCTTTTCATGAAACAGTAAAAAACAACCCTTAGTCAATCAGTTTACCTCGAGGTTGTACTTGGTTGCTATCAATTTTAGATACAGTAATGCACTATGAGAGATGAGAGTGGGTAGCAAGGCATGGAGGTTTTGTGGGGGACTGGTGTTGAACAATCTGGATTCTGCAATACTAGTTAACCAGAAGCCGCATCAGCAGCAGCAGCTGCATTTTAGTAGTTATTTTCTGGGCTGGAAAAGGCGGTGGCCCACGGTTTCGCTGCCGTGGACGGTGTTGTGTGGGCTGCTGCTTTTTACCGTTGGATTGATATCTCTGTTCACCGGCCACGTGGCGACTGATCTCGAATGGTACTCTCAGCGTCTCGTCAAGCGGACTTGGTACCACAAACTGGTATTATATTCAATCTACCGTTCTTTGCTTGTCCCAGTGTGTTTCTACTTCACCAACGTCTTTTGCAACTGGAAATTGTGCAAATTCTTTCTGTTTCGGGCTGTATTTATTGTTTTTACGGTGTCTTCTGGGATTTGCGTTGTCATGTGATCTGAATTGCCATCTTTCTAATAATAATAATCTTACTCTCATGTTTGCCGTGGGTAACTATTTTGTTTTTTTAAGCAGTCCTTCATTCTTCCAATTTTCACAAGTCATTGTTGGTCCTTTTACTTTGAACCAAATGATTGGTTTCTGGAGATGGATATATTTCTGAATCAGTAATGTCAATATGGAGTTCGTACTTTCTGTTACTAGGCAAATAAAACAATTTCTTTTTCAGAGAATATGTCGTGTGCATAGAGACGTAAATCTTCTTTTACAGAACTCTTGCAGTACCGGTACTCTTCGACCAACGAGGCTAATCCACTTGCATAGACCAATTAATATGTAAAATGGACAGGTAGTGCCATAAGTATCCGGGATCGCTAGAAATGCTTAAAGCATCTCTAATGGTCAGTCGATTGTGAAAATGTTCTTTCATTAACTCTGTTAATCAAATAATTGATATACATGTATACTATTACTTCTTCAATTCACACCCACCATTCAAAATGTTTTTTCTTCATTTTTCATTCTATTTGCCACACGATCCAAAGAGATTGTATTAGTGAAGAGTTATCTGAGATATAAGAATTAGAAGTAGAGTAAAAAACTGTTTGTGTAGGGCATCTACATTCAGAGCTTGAACCCTGCGGAAAGATGTTGATCTTATTTATATTTTCATCTCACTCTGATTTCTTTTTCCTGTGCAATTTTTCCTTATACCCTCATTCTGTTGAAGGTTTCAGGAAAGACTTATATATTCATCATTCCATTTTATGCTACAACCTTATGCTTGTAACTGGATATCGGGTTTCTTGTACCTCGAGTTATAGTAGAGATCCAGAGTTTTTTTGGGAGAGAATTTTGAAAACATGATGTTTGGATATGTGGGTAAGAGTAATTGAAAAGTTTAAAAAGGGAAAATGGTATTACATCAATCAGATGTATTGTTAAACGTTTTTGAAAGAAAAGTGGATTCTGAAAATTCTTGCTTATTGGATACCTTAAACTAATACAACAAGCAAACAACACCCCCCCCACAACTATTATTCTTTTTGTTCTCCGTGCCCGCTGCACACAATATGACCCAAAAAAATACAAGAATGGCCCTTTCGATTCCCCGTGAGAGCAAAAAAACTTCTTGGGGCCACTGGGGCGTCTCCCGGTCGATGCGCCAGGGCCTCGTGGGAATAGTGGGGTGACTGTTAAAGTGGGGTCCCCCGATATCCTCGGTTATCCAAAAAAAAAATAAAAAAATAATAATAGCATAAATTCATTAGGCTGACATAATTTACGACAATGGAGCTTTTATCTAAAAATACCTTAACATGTCTGCGTTATACTGAGATTCATTGAGTGGATGTGCTGATGCCTTTACATTCTATGGCGTAAAGCTTCTCTTTTCACAATTTACGAACATCTGAGATCTCATATTGAAGCTGCTAAAATGTTTGTGATCTAAAATATGTGTTGGAAGGATTGCAGGAACTGTTTGATTTGTTAACTGATTATGGGAATGGCTCTATATCTTTGAACTGAAGAGCAAGAGCCGAAATAACGTTCAGAAATATCCTTGGCCATTGTAAAGAAAGCCGTATGTTCAAATATTTTGTGCCATGTGTGAGCAACTAAGGATGCCTTAATATTCAACAAAGGCTTTTGTCGGCCAAAACAATGTCCCAGAACTATTAATTACATTTGAATTTGAACAGAATACATTTTGATCCAAGATATGGATTCAGGATAATGGCCCCCTTTCTGAATAGCTATTCTCTCCTTTCGTGAACTCTTTTCTTTTCTTCTCTTTCATTTTTCTTAAATAGGAAGAAGTTTCACATCTACCTTCTATAATTCCTGATGGAGTGTCAAACCACCAAATTGAACCCACTTACCTTGGATAAACCTATTTGGATTAATCAACCTTCGGGCCTATTCTCTTGCAAATCTTTCTTGAATGCCATCATTCACCCATTGTTTGCTTCTAGCTTCCCTCAATTTAGTTTCATTTGGAAGGGTGTGGTTCCATCAAAAGTTAAGGTTTTTGATTGGTTGGTTGTTTTGGGGAAGGTAAATACCTGTCATTTGTTGCATTGAAAGGGCCATTCTTGTATTTTTTTGGGTCATATTGTGTCATGTGCAAAAAGGCGGAGGAAAACATTGACTATAGCTTCGTTCATTGTGAGCTAACGGCATCTGGGAAAGAATTCTGTGTTTGTTCTTAAACTTATCAAATGGTTTGTTGGGATCAAGCAAAAAGGGGTATATGGAATCTGATTGTATTGGCAACCAATTGGATATTATGGTTGGAGAGGAATCGGAGAATCTTTGATAACTTGGAGCGATCATTAGATGATATTTGGGATAGCATTATATTTTTCATGGGCCCATGTGCAAGAGCTTCGGGGATTTTCAGCAATATAGAGAATTTCTTGTTCCATTTAGACCCCAATAGCTCCCTTTGTACCATAGTTTTGGGCAGCCCTTAGTTTACAGCTTTGTTTGTGACTCTTTTCATGTTGTTATTGCTTTTGAGGTGGATGCGTCGTCCACTTTTTGCTGTTGCAATGTTTGAAGTTTTTGATAATTAATAAAATGCTCAGTTTCCTATATAAAAAAAAAAAATTCCCGATGGACTGCTGCAATAAATTCTTGAATTCTGTGACAGTCAAAGGAAAGTTCATGGGGGAAAAAGCATGCTTATTGCAGAAGAGAACCGCTAAAGAAGAGGACAAATAGGAGACTGCTAGGCTAGAAGGTTATACATGGATTAGCAAATGTCAATTATTTTTAGAAATTGCTGGGTGGTAAAGCGTTGCTCATCTCACTGCTTCTCTTTTTCTGTCATATGGGGAGATTTCTATTTGTTTAGGAGGTCCAGAAGTGATGCACGATACTTGACATAAACAGTAACTTTTTCATAACTGAATTTCTATGAGAACTTGCCAGATAACTCCGAAAGGTAGAACTGATGAATGTTCATCAATATTTTTTCTGTATTATAGTTGGTTTATCCCTTTATTTTGTGGTGTTAGAGGTTGACTCTTGGGAGTCTCCTACACGATGATACTTCAATGCATGCATCAGGCTCCTAGTTTGCTTGATCATTTTCTGTAGGAGAATCAATCATCGATAAGTCTTGGGAAATAGTACTTTAAGTGGGTAAAAATGCAATTTTTTGAGGCTGGAGACAAAGTTGGATATCATATATTTGCATGTCTTTCTGTCACTGTTTTGTACTATGCATGATAAAAAATTGAGTAATTTCGATTTATCATATGAAAAGCCAAACCGTGAAACTCTTAATCCGTATCTTATTGTAGGGTAGGGGTAGCCGAGCACCAATTGATGTCTGGCAATCGAAGTTTTCAAACTTCTATTATGGTTGCAGTGAGAGAGGTCCCCATTTTGCACGTAAGTTGGCTCATCTGTTTTGGTCCTTTCCAAAGACGGGAGAAAAAAAGGAAGAAAAAATCTCTCTCATCAGATTCAACTACTCATTATACTGATGTGGAAAATTCCTATACTTTTTGATACATTTTCTTTACTTCTCAACCACACATCTAAAAATCATTTTTCTGAAAATCACTATCAAACCTACCCTAAGTCGTATGCTTAAATATCATTTAAATATTAGTAATGCTTGTTGATTTGCAACCATAGAATTATTTCATAGGTTTTGTTTTTCATTATCAAACGTTGAGGAGCACTTGGTTGCGGATGATGATATTCGAAGGGCATGCTATAGTGATAATAAGCCTATGTTCCTTTAAATTTTTTTCTATAACTACTATAACTGATCAAAGTCAAACATCAATATGAACTACACATCTCACATCTCCATTCATTATTATCCATACGTCTTATTGTCTCACCATTGTTGAAATTAAAAATTTAGTTTTTCTGTAAAATAGAAGTTTATCTAAACACACCATAACTGATTAGTATCTCTAATTTCACTTTTGTGGAAAATTATGCATATGATTGATTCACCATATGGGAATGGGAACTGGGTTGTTACATCTTCTCATTGACGTGTTATTCCAACTTATTTCTCTTTCGATATCTAAGGATAGAAGGTCTGACTGCTGGAAAGAAAAACCATTTCAAAATGGGAGTAACTACCAATGAAGAAATAAATTGTGAACCAAACTGATCAAACTTGAGAGCCTACACCTTGGCTATGCTACATTGACACCCCTAAAGTGCTTATTCTATTTTGCAAGTACTAAACAATCACCTCTGACGCTGCTACATATAATCTGTAGCTGCTGTGCGCGAGCGATTGTCAAGTGGCTACTTATTTATTGCAACTAGTGGAGGACTCAACCAACAAAGAATTGGAGTAAGTGTTCTGTTGCTCTGTTCTTTGTCTATAGTTTACAGGTCTTCAGAGTTGAATACCTGGCATGTTAATTTCTTCTCCATTTGTCTGTTTGAATCACTGTATGAAGGAACTAAAACCATAATCTTTTTACGATTATTCAGATAACTGATGCTGTAGTTGTTGCGAGGATACTAAATGCCACTTTAGTTGTGCCAGAGCTGGATCATCATTCGTACTGGAAGGATGAAAGGTTGGTTGAATTATTAATTACTGTAATTTCTTTTTCTGTTTTTGGGAATCATAATTTTATACTGCCTATTGTTACAAAATGATTGATGCTCCCTTTCCTTTGGCTTAGTTTCAAATGCAAACTCGTGCAATATTAATATCGATAGATTCATTTCCCTTGCTACCATGCCGTATGACAATGCCTCTCACCTCCATGGTCCCATTTCATTCATTATTTCTCCATATTCCTAACTCTATTCTGGAACCACTATTCTTTCATGAGCAAAAGAGTTAAATGTCCATAGTCTTTGAAGCTAAGAATAATTGGGAAAATTTTCTTCTGTTTTATTAATCATAAGATGAGAACATATATATACATGAGGATCAGAAATTTAGATCCAAAATCAACTCCTAAAAAATAGGAAAGTCTATGATCCTATGGTACAAAATCAGAACTATATACACAGAATATATGTCTAGGAAATTAGCCAAAATTAAGGATACTAATTCCTAAATTACAAAGCAAAATAATGGGGAATTGACTAGTTTGTTTTCCTACACTCCCCCTCAAACTAGTCGATATATGTTCATTAAACCAAGCATAGAACTAAGTTCATTGAAGTTTGGTCGAAGCAGGGCCTTTGTTAGAATATCTGCAGCCTGTTGCCGAGAGGGTATATAGTTGAGAGAAATCATGTTGCCTTCAATTTTATCACTAATAAAGTGCCTATCAATCTCGACGTGCTTTGTCCTCGTGTTGAACCGGATTTTTGGCAATTGCAATTGCAATTGCAATTGCAGATTGGTTGTCACACATAATCTTAATAGGATCCGAAGTACTAACCTTGAGTTCACCTAGTAGTCGATTCAGCCAAATTCCTTCACATATGCCGTGAACCAATGCTCGAAACTCGGCTTCGGCACTACTCCGAGCTACCATCTGCTGCTTTTTACTCCGCCATGTCTCCAAGTTACCCCAAACAAAAGAGCAATATCCGGATGTAGACTTTCTATCGATAGGGGATCCGGCCCAATCTGCATCTGTGTAGATTTTCAGGGATCGATCAGCGTTTTCCTGAACATTAACCCCTTTCCAGGATCCTTTTTAAGATACCTAAGAATTCGACTCATTGCCTGCATGTGATCCACAGATGGATTGCTCATGAATTGGCTAACAATACTGACTGCAAAGCTTATATCTGGGCGTGTGTGTGTCAAATATATCAGCTTTCCTACCAACCTTTGGTGTTGTCCCTTATCCGTCACCAACTCTTCAGTCCGAGACATCAATTTGGTATTAGGGTCCATAGGAGTCTCAATCGGCTTGCACCCACTCATACCGGTCTCGTGCAAAAGATCCAAAACATATTTACGTTGTGATACTGAAATTCCTTTACTAGTTCTAGCCACCTCCATTCCCAGAAAATATCTTAGATGTCCCAAGTCTTTGATTTCAAATTCCTTGGATAGTAAGATCTTAAGTCTTCTCATCTCGCCTTCGTGATTCCCAGTAAGAACTATATCATCAACATAAACAATCAACACTACAATTCTCCCATGTTCGAAGTGTTTAATGAATAATGTGTGGTCTGCTTGAGATTGTGAATAACCATCCTGTTTGAGCACCTTAGTGAACCTGTCAAACCATGCTCGTAGTGATTGTTTGAGTCCATACAACACCTTTTGCAACTTGCACACCTTTCCTTCTGTTTGCTCAGTTTCAAAACCTGCCGGTATATCCATATAGACTTCCTCGACTAAATCCCCATTTAGAAATGCATTCTTCACATCGAGTTGAAACAGAGGCTAATCTTGATTGACAACAATGGATAATAAGACACGTATCGTGTTGAGTTTGGCTACAGGGGCAAAGGTCTCCTGATAATCCATCCCGTATGACTGTGTGAACCCTCTAGTTACTAACCGAGCCTTTTATCGATCAATACTGCCATCAGCCTTTTGTTTGACTGAGAATATCCATTTACATCCCACAGCCCTCTTCCCAGCTGGTAGTGATGATAGGATCCATGTGCCATTTTTCTGAAGTGCATTATACTCCTCTAGGGTTGCTGTTCGCCATTCGGGGACCTTCAGGGCTTCATGAACTGAACTTGGAATCGTGATTTTATCCAAAGAAGCCACAAATGCTCGGAATTTATGTGATAAGTTTGAATAGGAGATGTAATTGCTGAGTGGGTGTTGGGTACATGATCGAGCTCCTTTTCTTTGAGCAATAGGCAGATCTAACTCCGGAAAGTAAGGCTATGAATTGACCAACATTGCGGACTGACTCGATTTTTATTGGAGCACACTGATGAAGTGTTCACATCAAGAAGATAGAAGCCCGTACGAAGCTCAGCATTGCCAATTGTCTTCCCCGAGCTCAAGTCCTGAAATACACAATATTCAGCAAAGAATTTAGTCTCACAGTGAAGGTCACTGTTCAGTTTGCTAACTGAAATGAGGTTACAATCAAGATCAGGCACAAATAATACAGAGTAGAGGGTAAGAGTGTTTGAGAGATGGATTGTTCCTGTCCCTTCCACTTTGGTGCATGTGCCATTGGTTATACGTACGGTTTGATGGGCATTGCAAGGAGAATAAGTTGTGAAAAGAGATCTGTCACCTGTCATATGATTTGATGCACCAGAGTCCACTATCCACGAAGAGGAGGGTAATTGGGCCATATGAAGTGCAAGGTTACCCGAGTCACGTGTAGAACCATTCCCAACATTGGTAGATGCCAAATTACCAAAGGGATTTGGCTTATAAATAAGCTGCTGGAGTAATTCTTCTATATGTTCCTTGGTGAAAAGCACCTGATTGTTGGACCGAGATGTCTCGGTGATGGCTGCATTACCTCTAGACTCACGGTCTCGGCTTGACTTCCAATCTGGGGGTTTCCCGTGCAATTTCCAGCATGTCTCTTTCAAGTGGCCTAGCTTCTTGCAATGATCACACTAAGGACGTCCTTTTCGTGATCGACTATCATTGGAATTCTGAGATACCCCGCGAGAAGCAAGTGCGGTAGAATTTGGTGAATTCGAATGATCCTTGGCTGCAGCAAGTGCAGAAACATCTGGAGCTGAGGAAAGATCAGAACGTCCCAACATGACTTGCTTGTGGCTCTCCTCTCTGCGTACTTTGGAAAAGACTTCTCGTAGACTCAGCAGTGGTTTGGTCCCTAGGATTCTGCCCCGTACCTCATCGAGAGACTTATCAAGGCCCATCAAGAACTTGAAGATGCGCTTGGTTTCAACAATCTTTCTAAAATAGACACGGTCATCTGGACACTTACATTCGTGTGATTCAAAGAGATCTAGTTGCTGCCAATGGCGGGTAAGAGCAGAGAAGTAGGAAGTGACAGAGTTATCTCCTTGTCTTAGGTCCTAGGATGCTCTCGACATGGAAAAGCTTTGCTGTGTTTTCGCTACTGGAGAAAGTATCACGTGCAGCGTCCCAGATTTCTTTGGCTGTGGTGTTGAGCAAAAAATTTTCTCCTATCTCGGTTGTCATTGAACTGATCAACCAAGACATAACAAGATTGTTTTCAGCTCTCCACATCCTGAATTTAGGATCAGTTAAATCTGGTTGAGTGGCTGCGCCAGTGAGGTAATCATCTCTACTTCGTCCACTTATGAACATCATCATTGACTGGGACCATTGGAGATAGTTATGGCCATTGAGCTTATGAGACGTGATGGAAGCTAGGCTGTTTTCATTGGCAGCCTGATTTAATTGAGGAGTGACAGGAACATTGTGAGATGGATTGGATGTGATTGAGTTCCTGGATGTTTCCTCGGATTCAGCCATGGGAGAAGGTTAGGGATGACGGCTGAAAAAAAATGAAAAAATTAGGGTATTTGGAACCTTAGCTCTGATACCATGAAGCTAAGAATAATTGGGAAAATTTTCTTCTGTTTTATTAATCACAAGATGAGAACATATATATACATGAGGATCAGAAATTTAGATCCAAAATCAACTCCTAAAAAATAGGAAAGTCTATGATCCTATGGTACAAAATCAGAACTATATACACAGAATATATGTCTAGGAAATTAGCCAAAATTAAGGATACTAATTCCTAAATTACAGAGCAAAATAATGGGAAATTGATTAGTTTGTTTTCCTACAGTCTTCTCTCCTAAAATCAGTTTGGAATCATTCGGTTTGCAAGGGACAAAAGAAAACCAGAAACACAATTGTTGTGGAAGCAGGGAGTCAGGTAGGATTTTAAGGGCAAGGGAATCAAGCCGGCCAAGGCATTATGAGGAACATTCCAGAAGTACTCCAGAGAAGTTAAGGCACTCAATTTGACTAAATATGGTATCACAAGATCTGCTCCTAACCAAAAGCTAATTGGTAACTGCCCAAATCAAATTTGTAACTTTCCATGACTCCGAAAGATTTCAATGAACATTATTCTATTGAATGGGAAAATAATAAAAAGCACTTCAAGTGGCCTGCGATCGAACATAAACTGTACAATTTGAAGGATTACAATTTCATTCCTAAAGTTGTTTGGCAATGGAGAGTGAAAAATTACCGTGAAGTTTCGAGGATAACAACTTTTAATGCCTAATATTATTGTTAGCACTTATATTTTGTTGTGAATTGTATATAGAGTTTTATTTATAGTAATAATAGATTAGGAGATATTCTAGTTTTCTGGTATAGAGTCTCATTCTCTTGTATAAATATGTCTATAGCTATTGAATGCAAGACAAGAAATTATTTTCTCAATAAGTTGTACATGGTATCAGAGCCCTAGGGTTCATACCCGGTCTTGGTTACCTCGAATTTCAGCCAACTGAACCAAGGTTTGGGTCGAGTTCTTTAGGGTTTCGAGTCACTTGTTCCAAATTGAGTTAGTGGAGTAAGTTTTTGGTTTGTTCATCGCCGGAATCAGGATCGCCACTCGCCGATTAGGGGACTGGTGAAATTTGGTCGCTAGAAAACCTGCGCGAGCCACACGCACCGCCTGAAGGGTTTGAGCTTTGCAGCTGTTGCCGGCGTGTGGGAGCGCGTGCGACGTCTGTTGGTGTCGCGGCTTTCATGGTTGAGATCGTCGGCCAGTGTGGAAGGTGAATCTATCCTTTGTTTCGTGATTACTCCCTTCGTGTGGGTCCAGATCGAGTTTTCAGCGTGATTGTACTGTTCATTCGCGACTGATTTGTGTTCTGCGACCATCTGTTGGATTTCTTTTGCATATTTCAGTACGTGTGAATTGGTTTGTGAGCATTCGGGCCTTTCCTTTGGTCTTTCGATAGTTGGTTTTGTGCTTCCCATCCTCGGTTGGTCTCAATTTGAATTTAGCTCTCGAATTCCCTTCTTGGGGGTTGTTTGGGGACCATTTGGGCTATTTGAAGCTTGTTTACTCTCAAATTTGAGGTTTGTGGAGCCTATGGCTGATAAGAAATCCCAGATGATATGTCACTATTGTCGTAAACCAGGACATATGAAGTGTGATTGTAGGAAATTGTACAATAAGGGTCTATGCACTCGGAATGTTTTGATCTCTGCGGAAAATTTTGCCAGGTTCTCTCAGTACCAGAAATCATTAGTCTTTATCTACTCCTATCATCACCATTGCTAACTCAGGAAAATTAAACACGTGTCATATTTCCTCATTTTCACAATGGGTCTTTGACTCTGGTGCTACAGATCATATGACAGGTAACTTAAATTTATTCTCCACCTTTCAATCGCATAGATCTACTTCTTCTGTTACTTTAGCTGATGGGTCAACATCTCGTGTTCTTGGGTCGGGCACTATTAATCCATCTCCTTCAATTTCGTTATCTTCTGTCTTACACTTACCTCAGTTGTCGTTTAACCTAATTTCTATAAGTAAATTGACTCGTGACCTCAACTGTTGTGTCTCGTTCTTTCCTGACCATTGCTTAGTTCAGAGGATCTTGCGACGAAGAAGATTATTGGTAAAGGACATAAATCAGGGGAGCTCTACATCCTTAATACACAGACTCCTAAATCTATTGCTTGCTCTAGCATCACATCTCCTTTCGAGGCACATTGTAGATTGGGTCATCCTTCCCTTCCTTTGCTCAAAAAGCTTTGTCCACAGTTTAGTCAAGTTTCCTCCTTAGATTGTGAGTCGTGTCAATTTGCTAAACACCATCGTGTTAGTTTGAGTCCTAGAGTCAATAAACGAGCTAGTGCTCCTTTTGAGTTAGTTCATTCAGATGTTTGGGGTCCTATGACTAAAACTGGATTCAGGTATTTCGTTACCTTTGTTGATGACCACTCTCGTATGACTTGGTTATATTTAATGAAAAATCGATCTGAATTGTTTTCTCAATTTCGTGCGTTTCGCGCTGAGATTAAAACTCAATTTAATGTCTCTGTCTAAGTATTGCGCAGTGATAATGCTAAAGAGTACCTATCTGAGTCCTTCCAGTCTTACATGCTTCAAAGTGGCATCATCCATCAAACTTCATGTGTTGATACACCGCCTCAAAATGGGGTTGCCGAGAGAAAGAATAGGCATCTACTTGAAACCGCTAGAGCTCTATTGTTTCAAATGCATGTTCCTAAACACTTTTGGGCTGATGCGCAGTCCACGACTTGCTTTCTGATTAATCGTATGCCTTCATCTGTCCTCAATGGTGAGACTCCGTATCACATTCTGTTTCCTACTAAGCCTTTGTTTCCTATTGAACCTAGGATATTTGGAAGTACTTGTTTTGTTCGGGATGTTCGTCCTTAGGTCACTAAATTGGATCCCAAATCAGTAAAGTGTATTTTCCTTGGATACTCTCGTGTCCAGAAGGGGTATAGATGTTTTTGTCCGAGTCTTCACAGGTATCTTGTGTTTGCGGATGTCACTTTTCTCGAAAACACGCCATTCTCTCCTCCATCCACTCATGTTGGTCAGGGGGAGGATGATGATTTGTTAATTTATACTGTCACATCCTGTGTCCCTGCTATTGCTCCTATCCCAACCTCTGCTCTAGACCCAGTTCCTACTAGGCCTCCTATCACTCAAGTTTACTCGTCCGCCACCCCTTCTAACCTTGTCCTCGCACCAAAGATCTTCGTCATCCGATCCCGTTTTAAGCGATGATTTGCCCATTGCTCTCCGAAAAGGTAAAAGACAATGTACTTATCCCATCTCTTCTTTTGTGACTTATAATCACTTGTCATCCTCCTCCCAGTCTTTTATTGCATCTATCGATTCTATCACGATTCCTAAAACTGTGAACGAAGCCTTGTCTCATCTTGGTTGGCGTGGTGCTATGATAGACGAGATGAATGCTGTTGATGCTAATGGTACTTGGGAGTTAGTGGATTTGCCCATTGGAAAGAAGGCAGTTGGTTGTAAGTGGGTCTTTGTAATTAAATATAATTCGATGGGGACTGTTGCTCGCCTTAAAGCTCGTCTTGTGGCAAAAGGGTATGCTCAAACTTATGGAGTGGATTACTTTGACACCTTTTCCCCCGTTGCTAAATTAACGTCTGTTCGTCTCTTCATTTCGATGGCGGCCACTCATCATTGGCCTTTGTATCAGTTGGATATAAAAAATGCTTTTTTACACGGTGACTTAGAGGAAGAGGTATATATGGAGCAACCACCTGGATTTGTTGCTCAGGGGGAGCATGGTAAGGTTTGCCGCCTTCGTAAGTCTCTGTATGGCCTTAAACAGAGTCCTCGTGCCTGGTTTGGTAAATTCAGGCAGGCACTCGAAACCTTTGGGATGAATAAAAGCAAGTGTGACCGTTCGGTCTTCTATAAGAGATCTAGATCTGGCATCATTCTCCTTGTTGTATATGTAGATGATATTGTTATCACAGGAAGTGATGCGGTGGGTATTTCTTCCTTAAAGTCTTTTCTTCACAGTCAATTCCACACAAAGGACTTGGGCCTTTTGAAGTACTTCTTGGGAGTCGAAATAACACGAAGCAAGAAAGGTATTTTCTTATCTCAAAGAAAGTATGTTCTTGATTTGTTAACTGAGACCGGAAAATTGGGAGCCCAGCCGTGTAGCTCTCCAATGCTTCTGAACTTGCAACTTACAAAAGATGGAGACCTATTTGAGAATCCTGAGAGGTATAGGAGATTGGTTGGGAAATTGAACTATCTTACAGTAACTCGTCCTGATATTGCATATTCTGTGAGTACTGTGAGTCGGTTTATGTCTTCCCCAACAGTTCACCATTGGGCTGCGCTAGAACAAATCCGTTGTTATTTGAAGGGAGCTCCTGGACGAGGGATATTGTACACAAATCATGGGCACACTCGTATTGAGGGCTTCACCGATGCAAATTGGGCAGGTTCAAAGATTGACCGAAAATCCATTACTGGATATTGCGTCTTCGTTGGAGGAAATTTGCTTTCATGGAAGAGTAAGAAGCAAGATGTAGTGTCTCGATCCAGTGCGGAATCAGAATATCGGGCTATGGCACAGTCTGTGTGTGAAATAATGTGGATTTTCCAACTCTTAACCGAGTTTGGTCTCGAAACCTCAATGCCAGCAAAGTTATGGTGTGATAATCAAGGAGCTCTTCATATTGCAAGTAATCCTGTGTACCATGAACAAACTAAACACGTAGAGGTTGATTGCCATTTTGTTCGTGAGAAGATACAGCAAAATCTTGTTTCTACAGGACATGTAAGGAGTGGAGAACAATTAGCAGATATTTTCACAAAGGCACTCAATGGGGCTCGGGTTGATTATATTTGTAACAAGTTGGGCATGATTGACATTTATGCTCTAACTTGAGGGGGAGTATTGTGACTTGTATATAGAGCTTTATTTATAGTAATAATAGATTAGGAGATATTCTAGTTTCCTAGCATAGAGTCTCATTCTCTTGTATAAATATGTGTATAGCTATTGAATGCAAGACAAGAAATTATTTTCTTAATAAGTTTTACATAGTTTAAGCCTGCTATCTTCTCTCATCCTTGTATTTCTTTGATATGCAGTGATTTTGTTGACATTTTTGATGTTAATTGGTTCATCTCGTACCTCGCAAAAGATGTTGCCGTTGTGAAGAAAGTTCCAGAAAAGGTCATGAAATCAATGGAAAAGCCTCCATATACCATGCGTGTTCCTAGAAAATCAGATGCTGAATATTACATTGGGCAAGTGTTGCCGATTCTTTTGAGGAGACATGTAAGACGACGAACTTCATCAAAATTAGCAGCATCATTTCATAGAGCATTTGCATAGCATGATATTCCTCCTGTAGTAGATCCTTGTCCTGTTTGGTAACAGTAACTGTGAGATCTTTTGTTAAAGATGCTTTTTCCACTGGAGAGTGATTTTCCTGTTATTGTTTTTGTGGCTGTCTATCAAATAGTGTTCGTTTTATCCTTTTGATCTGGACAACCCTTATGAAAGACTGATTTTCCATCTAACATGGAAGGTTAAAATTTACTTTGCTTCTAAATTATATTAATGCTAACTGTCAAGTTATAGATTAGAAGGCCCCATATATCTTGTATGTAGATGTTTGACGTGTAATCTATGCTCTCCTGGTACTAATTTGGTGTATACAGAGTGGAATGCAAGAATTGTTTAGGTAAAGATAGTGATATTTTGGTATAAAACAGAGTTTGTTATAAAAGTATAGAAACAATAGAGAGAATTTAGAGAGAATGAATTCTAAGGAATTCTCAGGAATGAATTTCATTAATAACTGAAGCCCTATTTATAGGAAAACTTCGAATGGCACAATCGTAATTACATAATTTCATCAAGGGTATAATAGTCATTCACATATAATAATTACATCTTTTACCAAATTATTCCTCCACCAAATTATTCCTCCACCAAATTATTCCTCATAATTCATAACCACCAAATTATTCTCAATTATTCATCCCCTTGAATGACTATTAATACAAATGTCTTACGAACTTGTTTGGAGAAAAACAGTGGGAAAAAACTTCAAACCGATTGCGGGATAGCTTGGAGTGGTTATATCTTTGCTTCATCAAAACATTGCTCCCCCTGATGTCTTCCAGTGACATAGAGTATTCGTGTCTTTGCCTCGTTAAAACCTTGTCAAGAAAACCCAGTGGGAAAAAACTTGATCGAAGGAAAAAGAGTGCAATTTGCCGTTTGATTTCATATCTTGAAGCGATATCTTTACTTACGGTAAATGATTTCAATATCATCATCGTTTGGATCTAAAGCATTAGCTCCATTATAACTTGATCAATAGATCTATTGTATCAATTTTCTCCTACCGTTCTCAATATACCATGAATATGCTCTAGTTAAAACCTTATTAGGAAAAACCCGATTGGAAAAACCCAATGAAGGAAAAGAGTCGATTATTCATGTGAATCGCGGCTTTTAAAGTTGCTCATTAAAAACGCTTGCTAGGGAAAACCCGATGGGATAAAACCTCGGTCGAGGGAAAAAGAGTGCGTCGTATTTTATACAAGTATCTTGCAAGCATTTCAAAATCTTTCATACATTTGTATGAGTATCATATACATTGGTTTTATACTACGTTCATTTAGAGTGCATCAATTTTCTTACACATTATAAAACATTCACCATGAACACATGTCTCCAAACACACAATTTAAAGCATATAAATTCATAGTAAAAACATGTAAACATATAAGTAAACCTTCATGACTAACTAACACTTAAAATATATCATTTAACATTTAATACTCACTTAATAGGTTATTTCATTCCCAGGGCTTAAGCTTAACTACCTTTAGGGTACTCATAACTGCGCTTAGCTCACGATCTTTTAATTTCCTTTTCTTTCTTACACACGATCGGTAATTTAACTTTCATGAGCATGCAACATATAATGACCACCATGCTTATCTTTAAACTTGAGCACCAGTCATCATCATCTCATCATCTCATAAATCAAGGATTTCACATTCACGTTATCATCTTCAATATATCTCTAAATATTTTCATTATCATTGATCATATGTAGCGCTACATTTTCATATCGTGTATTAATTTTCAATTTCATTTCTTTCCCATGCTCGGCGTAAGCTTATCGAGATATCTCATTATCAATCCTCTTGTAGGATTACACAATATAGTTATGTCTATATACTCTTCAAGAGTATATGCCTATTATTAAAATATCTTTTATAATTTGCTTTGATATATATGTTTGGGAAATCTCATAATATCAACGCTTACAGCGTGCTAACTTATGAAAGCATCTTAAGCGATATATGTGATTGTTCATAGCATCTTTTATGCATCTTTGAACTTCAAGTTCATATTTTAATTGTGAGGATATAACATGATGCATTTCCATATCATTTTCAACCTTTAATACTCCCTCATCTTTGAGAAAATTTAGAACACCAAAACTCATCTGAGTTGGTATGATTTTTAATCATATATGTTCTCATCATTCAGCCTTATTTTAATATGGAATTTAGACCGTTTGCATTCTATTCTCGATATCGGCAATTTATTTGAGGACTTTAAATAATTTGCCATATAATATCCCATTGTATCGCATACTCGATCCTTGAGGGATTTATTCAAGTATTGGGATATACATTCTTAGGCTTTATCATTAAATCAAAATCATGCTCATCTGCAGTGAGCAAATATTTAGTAAATTTCAAATTCTGAATCATATACACATGTGACTATCTGAGTGGATCCATATCATAATATCTAGTAGTCCGCATGGAGGATAGTGGGCCCATATTTCTCATCCTTTATTCTTAGGATATATTTGGGATTTATTTTCAATATTGGCTAGTAATGATTTCATCATTTATCGAGGAACAATCATTGAAGAATTCCTTTAATTCTTCACTTGAAATATTGATTTCAATAATTATTTAGGGATGGTCAATCGGTTTTGCAAGCAGTATTATTGAACTTCTAGTTGATAAATTCTTATATTGATTTTACTTTAATATCATGTATAGTCTTTCAACATGATTTATCATAGAAACAATTTACCGACATATTCCATCATCTTTTGGTGACATTGTGTCTACTCTTTGTTCAAACACGAATTCTGACTCATACGCATCACATCCGGCTATTATTTAATTCGAAATCGTAGCTCTTCGCTTTATTTAAAATCAGTCTTATTTCATATAAGTCGTATTATTCTATAAATAAATCATCAAAATTATTGCAAAATTCATCCTAACAGGGTCTATACATTATAATGGATCATATGCTCTCAAATCTTGAAAATACTATCCATCGCTCACGATCAAAATCCTAAAAGGATTTATCGATGTAAATTTGGAAAGATTAAGGATGCTAATGAATAAGGGTATCCAGAAGATATCCGATACTTGATTGAAAGCGAGGTTCGATTATCCGGTGAGGTTTCAATTCCTTCTAAATACATGCTGGTATGGGTAAAGTAGTTTTTTCAAAGCGGAGAGCAAAAAGATTGGGAGGATGCTACAAAGTGTGCTCGGTGGACATGTGACACTCGATGTAAATCTGTAGGGTACTTGTCAGAAATCGAAGAAGATAAAATAGCATTCATTAAGGATGGATTGAGTAAGGAGCCTTTGGATGATATTCAACGAGGCTCTTGAGACACATCCTAGTGGACACGTACAAGGTGAGCTAATGGCACTTATGGGCCAAATTCGAGATCAACAAGCAGCGTTCTGATCTTGAAAAACTTACTTTAGAAGATCACATGTTTGTAAATTTAGTAGAAAAATTTAGTATAATGATTTTCCATATTTATGTAAGAAAGCTCGGTGTAATAATGAAGATCAATGTTTTTCTTGTAATTGTAAATATTGTTTTTCAATTTTAAGATATATATATATGTATATATATATTATTTTTCAATCAAGCAGTATATGTCATTTCACTAAAATTTTCTACCATTTTCTCTTTCATATTTGTCAAAAAGTAAATAGTGCACTCAATTATTGGTTTGAAAATTTTTCTTTAAATAGAGGATTCATATATCTCTCATGTTCATACATTAAAAGTATAGTGCAAGAGAGATAGGAGTAGAGATGGATATGGAGATTTTAGAATCATCTCATGCAAGTCGACTTTTACCTCACTAGATTCCAAACCGTATGTATTCTTGGTGGATCTAGCTGGTAGGCCATATCAATATGTGGATATGGCAAACCAACTTGTAAAAGAGTTAGGGGGACAAGAAATCAATATACTATACGGAGGAACCAACAATAAACTTTTAGCTAGACTTATAATGGCCGCCTGATCATGGGAATAAGAGTTTCAAGCGTAATACCTTTCCATACAGTTGGATCTAATACTCAATTGGAGCCAGTTCTACCATAGGTCGGCGGGGTTGAAGCTACAGCGCAATCCATCCACAAGCTGCATGATGTATATGATGAATAATAGTGATGCTTTCATTGTCCTTCAGTGATTTACAACTGGAGGAAATATTCAATATAGCCTCGTTGGCGATTGGAATTTTCATGTCAAACCAATAGGTTTGTTGAATATTAATAATTTCTTTGATGGCTTACTAGCGTTTCTAGATCAGTGTAAATAATAAGTTTATCTCATTATTGAGAAAAATACTTATTTACGCTAGTCTTGTTGATGAACTACTCATCAAATTTCATGCATATGTTCAGAATGCATAGAAGTCAGTCGTCGGTCACGACCCTTGGTGTCAGCGAAAAAGAAATTCGGATCCTTTAAATATTTCATTATGAATCCTAATGTTGATGGTGGCGAGTTACGAGTATTTATACTCTAAAGGGCGCATCCCTCATTTATGGATTGATTATGTATATTCTTTTGCATTTCTATATTTTAGAGTGTTTAATGCCATCTTTTGATATTCTCAATATGTTCCATTTGTTGTACTTCTTACGGAGTAATAATAATATCATATTGGCTTTATTCAA
Source organism: Jasminum sambac (assembly GCA_018223645.1). Taxonomy (NCBI): domain Eukaryota; kingdom Viridiplantae; phylum Streptophyta; class Magnoliopsida; order Lamiales; family Oleaceae; genus Jasminum; species Jasminum sambac. The sequence continues at coordinate 38,772,132 of CP073640.1, forward strand.
ATACGAAATCTAGTGATTATGCTTTCTCTTCAAGAGCATTTTATTCTCATATTAATACAATCTCATATCATCGATGAGATTACTTCATATAATTTCTCCATCGATATATTATCTTTGATTTATCAACATGGGATCTATTGACATTTACTTTCGTCTATTTATCCAATGGTAACTAAAGTACCACTTGCTCAATTTTCTCCATTCATATTCGGTATATATGAAGAAGTAATTTTATTCTCGTCGTCTAACTTCTTCGAGAGTATGATTAGAATATTTGATCAATACTTAACTTACGGAGTAGGATTAGTTATAACCAATCGTGTAGTATAACTCGCCATATTGAAAAATATGCACACCAATCGTGTGGTATTACCCACCACATTTGAAATATACTCGAACTATAAAGTGCATAAATTTAAATTCGAGAAATTAAATTTCATCCGATGGAGGTGGTCAGAACCTACCTTATGGGAATTATTGCAATAAATATAAATCTCTACGAATTTAAATAGCAAGAATTAAATTGCATAATATTTAACTACTTCTTGGGAGTAGGATACCAACAGTAGAAGGTATTACCCGTCACTTAGCGTATAAAGTGCAGAAATATATAAAACCTTTAGTTTTAGTGGCCGGTTGAACCCCATCATCAAGTAGGAGGTATTGCGATGAATTAAATTCACGATAAATAAAGTGCGAAATTAAATATTGAGCTGTTTCTCACGGGAACAAATTTGTTCTTCTAGAACAAATGCTCATTACTTCTACAAGAGCACACTTATCCTTCTAGAATAAGTACATTATGTAATTGAACTCTTGAGAGTTAAAATAATATTAGATCTTTTAACTCAAATGGACTTCAAGCCATTTTATATAATCAATGGATTTAGAATTTCTTCATGAATATTCTATCCATTTTCCTTGTCGTCAAAATTAGGTCGGTTTACCTAAGGGTAAAATTGTCCATTCAATTCATAAAGGTAAAATTGTCAAAAATATTTTATCAATGTTTCTGATTGGAAAAATTATCTCCTTTCTACTTGATTTATCAATATCAAAATATTCAATGACTATTTTGTAACTTTTTCAAAAGTTGGTGTCTTGATTTATAAATTTTGAAAGTTTGATAATAACATATTTCAAAGCGAGTTATTACCTATCAATGTTTGTGTCAAATCGAAGCTCGTTAAATCGAGTATAATGGAGTCGAGAAAATTTGATTTTGATAATGTATACTCCTTATATCTCGATAAAGCGAATGTTATAGTTTAATATATTATTATATTATAAAATCACTTATGATTTACCTTTTTCCCTTTCTCTAATTATTCCATGGATGAGATTTACTTTAATCCATTTCGTGATCGGAAAATTCTTTGGACTCCATTCTTCCAATTTGGAATTTCGACATCTCAAGCCAGAGTTGTGTAGAATGAGGAATTGTGGGAAGAATATGAACAAAGGAATTTTCAATGATATATTTGAGAGAGAGTTATTTAGGATTGATGAGGATGAATTAATTCATTGGTAATAATCCGGTTTACGATCTGAGAAGATAAATCATAAGATCTGTTGTAGAGCATACTTCTTCCTTATTACTCAAAGAAATTTAGAAATGTCTTTGATAACGTGTTATAAAAGTATAGAAACGATAGAGAGAATTTAGAGAGAATGAATTCTAAGGAATTCTCAGGAATGAATTTCATTAATAACTGAAGCCCTATTTATAGGAAAACTTCGAATGACACAATCGTAATTACATAATTTCATCAAGGGTATAATAGTCATTCACATATAATAATTACATCTTTTACCAAATTATTCCTCCACCAAATTATTCCTCATAATTCATAACCACCAAATTATTCTCAATTATTCATAACAGAGTTTTCTTTCTTTCTTCTTTCTAGGCTTCAGCATCCTGTTTGTTTAAGTTATCTCATTTACAAAATCTAGATGGTATAGCCGTATATGTTAGCTCTCCCCTTATAATGGTAATACATTGGTGGGAGGATATCTCATCCTCTCCAAATTTAAGTTTCTCATTCTTTCGGAACTTGCCATTTCAACTTTAATAATATATAGGATATTTGGTTATAATTCTACTTAGTTACCTTTCAAACAGCCATTTAAAGAAATATCTTCCTCATTTGATGCCTACATACCGTTCATGAATAGCTTTCTGTAAATTCTCTGCAGGTTGTTCAGTTGACGAAGTTCGATTACAGGCTCTCCAATGACCTTCATGAAGATCTTCAAAAATTGCGTTGTCGGGTAAATTATCACGCTTTAAGATTTACTAAACCTATAAGGAATCTGGGTCAGAGACTTGTGACACAAATGCAGAAGATGGCAAAACGTTTCATTGCAGTTCATTTGAGGTTTGTAGTCTTGATATGCTTTAAAGTTTCCTAATTTTTCTCAAGTTTTAAGTCTGAAAGTGCCTTCTTCTTTATTTCTTATTTGTAACTGATAAGGGAGAATGGCACTGATAAATTTTTGTCAACTTGAAATTTAATCTTTCAAAGATAATTGGTTTTTATTTTTTATTTTTTATTTTTATTTTTATAAATTTCTTTCCTCCATTTAACATCCCACACCCTTCTCCATTACTCCAAAGATATTCTAATGCTATTGATTGCTGATTCTGCATAGGTTTTATTTATAATTCTGTAAGTGATGATATTTAAGAAAATAATTTAACCTTCAGAGTTCACATTTAGTGATTGAGTTTGGTAAATTTGTAGGTTTGAACCTGACATGCTGGCATTTTCTGGATGTTATTATGGTGGAGGAGATAAAGAAAGATTTGAGCTAGGTGAGATAAGGAAGCGCTGGCAAACACTACCTGTAAGATTCTGATCCTTACAAAATGTTTATTTTCATCTGGTTTTAGGGTTGTAGCTGAAAGAATCTAAATTTTAATGTTGTGTCACTAAACCAAATCTCATTTATTTTGTTGTGTCAGGAAATTAGCCCTGATGAAGAGAGAATGCGAGGGAAGTGTCCACTTACCCCACACGAGGTGGGTTTATTGCTGCGTGCACTTGGTTTTGAAAATAACACTTACCTATATGTTGCATCTGGAGAAATATATGGAGGAGAAGAAACGCTGAGGCCCCTCAGAGAGCTCTTTCCAAACTTCTACACAAAGGAGATGCTGGCTGGAGAAGAGTTGAAGCCATTTCTTCCCTTTTCTTCTCGTCTGGCTGCTCTTGATTACATTGTTTGCGACGAAAGTGATGTGTTCGTCACAAATAATAATGGAAACATGGCGAAGGTCCTAGCTGGTCGAAGGTAAATATTAGTTCATTTGTAATGCTGAATCTGTTGATTATTAGAATTTGTTAAGCTTAACTGATTTCCTTGCAGAAGAAAATAATATAGGCTGTAATAATGGTTAATATTGAAGGACTCTTAGCCAAGCTGTTAACTGACAACTATGTGAAGAACCTCAAGGAAATATATTCGATCTCTACACGCAAATTCTACTGCTCATCACAGTTTTAACTGTTTGCTATCATAAATTTTGACATTTTACTGCACAATATGTCCGTGCTCATCTTTTCCAGTGATATTTAGAGCTTTTTTGGTACTGATTTTTGAAAAATCATTCATCTCCTGCATCATTTTCCAGTACAAATATTTAAAAAAAAAATTTTTTTTGGTACCCACTACCAACTCTATTAACGTGACAACTTTTTTTTTTTCTTTTTTTTGTTTAATCTTTTTACTCAAAAATCTCTCACACAAACACTGAAACACTGAATTCCATTCATACTGCATGGCCGCAATTTCTAACTTTTGGTATCAGCCAAAAGAAATGCTTAAGCGTCCCATGAAGTAGCATTCCGCTTCACATCCTACCACTTAGGTTGTGTATGATACACAATATTTTCGGAAATTATTTTTCCACGTGTTTGATACACAATATTTTCCATAAAAAATGTTTCCCATGCAGAAACTTCTGAAGCACTCCTAAAGCCAAATTATATGGAAAATTGATTCTATGGAGATGGTGGTAAAATTTCCACTAGGATGCACAGGCACTTTGTTGGGGCCAGCATGTCCGTGTCGGACATCAACACTCTCCCGACACGTGTCAGACACACCACCTGCCGTGTCAGAAAAAAACATGCTTGATTTTTACTGTAGGACATCAATTTACTTCAAGTAATAAAAAACATGGATAGAGAAAGAAGGAAAAAGAAATTACCTCATAAGGCAAGGTAGCATAACTAGTAGCAGTTCTGAATTCTCTAAAAGAGAGGCATTTTGTGCAGCTTGAAGAGGAACCGAAAGGCTTTAGAAGAAGACTCTCGTTTCAAAACTATCCTCATATCTCTCATTAAAAAAAAAAAAAAAACTATCCTCATATCAAATGCAAAAGAAAATGTGCACATTTTGATTGATAATTAACTGCAGGACTTAAAAAAAAAATAAAAAATAAAAATATATATTATTTTATTCATAGTGTCGGCGACGTGTCGTGTCAGCACCTTTTAGAAAAATCACGTGTCGGCGTGTCCGTGTCGTGTCGTGTCGTGTTGTGTTGTGTTGTGTCTGACACACATGCCCGTGTTGGTGCTTCCTAGCTATTTCCAAGGAATCGAAAAACATTTTCCATTTCCATATCCATTTTTTAACCTCTATCAAACACACCCTTAGAGTCATTTTTCTAACACTCCATCCACTCTGGTTTCCTAGGTTTATGTTACTTTCCCATCTGTTAAATCATAAGAGGATCTACAGCCTTTGAACTTGTAAGTTTTGTTTAACTTGGTCATTTGTCAGTCGCCTTGGCCAATACATTTAGTATATCAATGCTTGCATCTTCCGCTACATCTCACACAAAATGAATGTACACAAGTAATTTTTCCTCAGCCAGTCTTTTTCAGTGTGGAAGGCCCTCTGATTGTTGTAAAACAAATGAATATTTTCGTCTTTGTGCCCAACATCTAAAATAAGCTTCCTTTGAATGGTTGTATTCTGCTTCTCTGAGGATAAGCTATATTATCCTGTCTTCTCTACCTTGCTAAATTTGTATTCTATGATCTGGGTCACTGATCTCAAATTGCTTGTGCCTTCAACCTCCAACTCAATCTTTATTGAGGCCTGGGACACTGTCATTTACGTTCAGCAGCATGATAAATAATTCATTATCCACTTCAATCCTTTGGTAGTATAGCCAACAGTCTGAAAGTCTGTCGCTTCCAAGGCCAATAATAAAATGGGAAAATCTCTACTACCAACATTTCGGTGTGTGTTTTTGACATAACAAAGATTTGATGACCCTGTTTGGTAAACTTTGTAGTTGGATTACATAAGTTTCTTTTAGATGTAAAACTGCTTTTGTGTCTCTAAGTGGGAGAATCTGAAGTGTAAAGCTTTATGTGGAAATATCGGTGACCTACACAATTGTACTATTATTGTTGTGTATTTATTTAGTCCACAGAATTCTTTTGGAAGTAGAATTCTTTATGGTAGGTAGAATTCTTCCTTATTCAGTATAGGGTTGAGGTTTAGGTTCTTTGTATTATAAATACCCATTGTATACTTGAGAAAAAGTATACGTGAATAATTTTTCCCTCTTCAATTGTTTATATAGCATTAGAGCTAGGGTTAGGAAAATTAACCCAGCCATGATAGAGGGAAAAGGCTCAAACACAAAGGGGAAAGGGACAGTGAATACACCGAGCCTGGATAACTCTTTGTTCCAGTTCACGATTGAAAAATTGAATGTGAAAAATTTCCTCGATTGGGCATAGTCCATCAAACTCGTAATGAATGGCAAAGGAAAATTGGGACATCTCACCAGCGCCACAAAAAGACCTTTAACTGATGGTCCACAACAGCAACAGTGGGAGTCTGAAAATGAGATGGTGATGGCGTGGCTTCTCAACTCTATGATTCGACCCATCTCCAAAACCCACATGCTCCTCCTGTCAACAAAGGAAGTTTGGGATGCAGTTAGAGAAACCTATTCAGACCCGGAAAATTATTCTCACCTCTTCGAGTTGAAGACGAGGTTGTGGAGTTTGTAAGCAAGGAGATAGAAACGTGACGGAGTATTACCTTGAATTGAAGTCACTGCGGCTGGAATTGGATCTTGCATGCGAAGAATTGTGGGAATGCTCCGGTGATAGCGTCAAGTTCAAGAAGAGATTGGAGAACGAGAGGGTGTTCGAATTATTAGTTGGGCTCAATCCTTCTCTCGATGACATGAGGGGAAGAATTCTAGGGAAGACGCCCTTACTGTTGACACCTGAAGCTTTCACGGAGGTGAGGAGGGAAGAAAGCTGGTGGATGGTGATGCTTCGAGACGATGAATGAGGTTGAGGAAGTGAGTGTGCCTTGTTGGGTCAGCGTGATATGGGTCAAGGAGTAATGAATGGGCCGAAAATGAGTGGGCTGCAAAGTAATGGTCCGGGCAGTCCGTAAATGGGCCAGTGGACTCTTATCAAAACAGTGGTTCAGTCCGAAATAGTGGGTTCTACACTAAAGTCAATGGGCACAAGGTCCAAATCAACAAAGAAAGAGGCCGTGATGTGATTATTGTAAAAGACCCAAACATAGGAAGGCCGAGTGCCGGGAATTGTATAGAAAGCCAGCTAACTGGAAGCCACGTTGTAAAAATCAGGGATTCCAAGCCTCCGTGGAAAATCATAATGGTGAGTTGGAGGAAGAGGTTTACATGGAAACTCCTCCAGGATTTGACGGTAGAAATGGCAGGGTTTGCAAGCTGAGAAAGGCCCTTTACGGTCTCAAGCAGTATCCGGGAGCCTAGTTTGATAGGTTTTCAAAAGTGATCAAGGACCAGGGCTATCTACGAGGAAAATTGGATCATACTATGTGTTTTAAACTTACAGATACCGAAAGGAGAGCAATCTTAATTGTGTATGTTGAGGACATTATGTTAATAGGAGATGATATTGTTGAAATTCAGAAGTTGAAAAATGACAGACTTAGAAGAACTTTGGGCAAAAATTGTGTGTTATTCTTGCAGGAGCATTCCCCTTTATATCATAAAATACATGCTGAATTTCAGCCCTAAACAATCATCTACACCTCTGCCTAACAGTAGTATACAACTCATATATCCTAATTAAGGCTGCCTAACAGTAGTATACAACTCATATATCCTAATTAAGGAAAGAATAAAAGATTACAATTACAAAATAAAGCTGTCAAAGCTGTACAAAGCATAAAATCTGCAATGCCATCATCAGAAGCTGAAAACGTGCAATATCCCAAAAAATCTGCAATTTTCCATTTAATTCCTTTGACATCCCCCCTCAAATTGATGTTGGTAGCTCTACAAGCATCAATTTGCCAACGACGAAAGTATGTCGCTGACGTGTCAGGGATTTGGTGAAGATATCCGCGATTTGTAGACTACTGGAGACATGGGGAAGTGTAATAACTTGATGGTCATAGGCTTCTCGAATCGAGTGACAGTCGACCTCTATGTGTTTTGTGCGTTCGTGGTAGACAGGGTTGGCCGCAATTTGGATAGCACTAGTGTTATCAGCATGTAGTGGAGTCGGTTGAACTGGAGCAAAACCAAACTCTGTAAGAAGACCACGCAGCCAAATGATCTCAGAACATGCTGAAGACATGGCGCGGTACTCTGCCTCTGTGGATGATTTGGACACAGAGTCTTGCTTTTTGCATTTCCATGAGATAAGAGCATTACCAAGAAACATGCACCATCCCATAGTAGATTTCCTGGTGTCGGGGCAGCCGGCCCAGTCGGCATCACAATAGGCTTGTAGTTGGAGTGAAGAACCTGTAGGAAAGAATAATCCACGACTAGGTGTACCAAGAATATATCTAATAATGCGACGAATGGCTGATAGGTGGTGATGTCGAGGGGCTAGCATGAACTTGCTAACTATATGAACAGATAAGAGATATCCGGTAGAGTGATGGTTATTATTAGATAGATTAGGCTGACGACAAGCTTTCGATATAAAATAGGATCCTCAAGAAGTTCCCCTTCGTCACGGCGATATTTCACATTAAGTTCCATGGGAGTGTCAACAAAGGAAGCATCCTTTAGTCCAGCTAATTGAATCAAGTCCAGAATATACTTGGTTTGATTCAAGAAGATACCCTGAGGTCGATGATGCACCTCTAATCCCAAAAAATAGGTGAGTTGGCCGAGGTCTTTCATATGGAAAGTCGAACTTAACAAATTCTGAATTTTAGACACAGCCTCCATATCCGATCCAGTGATAACCATGTCATCAACATAAACAAGGAGAACAACTATGCCCTTAGATGTCTGTTGCAAGAATAGGGACGAATCATACTGACTTTGTGTGAAGGAAAAGCCAAGGAGAGTAGAGCGGAACTTTTCAAACCATACTCGTGGTGCCTGCCTCAATCCATACAAAGAGCGTTTTAACTTGCAAACATCATTAGCTGAAGTAGGCATACCAAAGGGAAGTTTCATGTAAACTTCCTCCTTCAAATCACCATGTAAGAATGCATTTTTTACATCCATTTGGTGTAAAGGCCATGATTGAGATGCAGCAAGAGCTAATATTGTTCTTACGGTGGTCATCTTTGCTACTGGCGCGAAAGTCTCATCGTAGTCTAGGCCATATTCTTGCTTGTTTCCAAGAGCTACCAACCGAGCCTTGAAGCGCTCTATGGACCCATCAGAACGAAGCTTCACAGAAAAGACAAATTTGCTACCGAGAGGTTTCACAGATGGGGGACATGGAACAACATCCCAGGTTTGATTTTCTTCAAGTGCAAGCAATTCTGTTTCAATAGCGTTTCTCCAACACTCATGCTCCATTGCCTGCTTATAGGATGAGGGAATAGAAATAGAAGACAAAGTTGTTGACAATGATAAAGGACGGTTGAATCCATACCTGTCCGGAGGTCTACGAACCCGAGTACTATGTCGAAGTGGGGGAGGTGAAGGTGTTGGAACAGGATCATCATTCGGGGAATGATCTTGAGTGGGCCTTGGATGTTCTAAAGTTTTGCGTCTTTGATAGACTATGAGAGGTTTTGAACTATGTAGCACCGACACGGACACGAGTGTCCGACACGTGTCGTGTCGGACACGCCGACACGTGTCGTGTCGGACACGCCGACACGTGATTTTTGAAAAAAGTTGGGACACGACAAGTTAATTTTTTTTTTTTTAATTGAAAAAAAAAGAAGAAATGTATGTTGCTTTTGTTTTTAAAGCTTAAAATTCCAATTAAGGGCAAATTTGTAAATATGATGATTTGTTCTCCCATTCATTATTCAATTTATTAATAATATAATATATTCCCATATCTCACACGTATACCATTCCACTTTCCCACAAACAAAAGTACAGTATAATACTATTATTAATACATTCTTAAGTCTTCTTAAGTCAAATCTGGTCGGCCATTAGAAAAAAGAAAAAGACAGAAGACTTCATTCAGAAACAAAGAGAGAGAAACGCGTCCGATGTTCTTCGTGCTCTTCGTCTTCTTGTTCGGCGACCTCTGCAACTTCCGGCGCTATTTCTTCGCGCTTCCTCATGGTCGTCTCCCCTTTCTCATGTATCGATGGCACCCAACAACAGAAGAATAAGGTTTTTTTTTTTTTTTGAAGAGCTAGGGCTTTTGAAGAATTAGGGCTTTTCAAATAAGGGGTTTCCTTCCACGATACTCGTCGTCACCGGCTGTTACACAGGGAAGATATTCTTTTTCTATGTTTTTCTTCTTTTTATCGCTTTTAACCGTGTCCGACACGCTAAAAAATCACCTCCGACTTCTGGACATGCTAGGGGGCGTGTCCGACGCGTGTCTCCGGCATGTCGGAGAGTGTCCGTGTCCGATACGTGTCGGACACGGACACGCCGACCTCCTGAGCGTGTTGGTGCTACATAGGTTTTGAAGGTACTGGATTTGCAGAAGAGTAAGTAAAATATGGTAGAATAGAAAATGAAGGAGAATCTTCATCATGGTTAGTGGAAAAGAAATATTGATTTTCGAGAAAGATCACATTTCGAGAAATCCGAATGCGACGCAAATTGGGATCATAGCAAAGAAAACCCTTCTGGTGTGTTGAATAGCCTAGAAAAGCACATTGAACCGACTGCGCTGTGAGTTTTGTGCGTTCATGTGTAGGAAGATGAACATAGCATACACAACCAAAGGTACGTAGGTTAGAATAGTTTGGAGTGTAACCAAATAACCGAGTGAAAGGAGAGACATGATTTAAAGAGGGAGATGGCAATCTATTGATGAGGTGGACAGCAGTGGAGAGAGCTTCACACCAAAAACGAGAGGGCACAAATTATTCTAATAGAAGAGTGCGGACAACATCGAGAAGATGACCGTTCTTTCTTTCAGCCACCCCATTTTGTTGTGGGGTTGAAGGACAAGACCGTTGAGAAATTATGCCATTGGTTTGCAAAAATTCTTGAAATAAACTAGACATGTACTCACCCCCATTATCAGAACGAAGAATTTTGATATTTGCAGAAAATTGGGTCTTAATATATGCATGAAATACCTTAAAAACATAAAATACTTCATCTTTGGAATGTAGAAAATATATCCATGTGAAATGACTATAGTCATCAATAAAAGTGACAAAGTACTTGTAATTTGCATGAGAGGTAACTGGTGCCATACCCCACACATCACTATGTATCATAACAAAAGGCCGGATAACCTTTGGAGTGTGAGTGGGAAATGGCAAAGTTTTACTTTTCCCAAGCTTACAAGAATGGCAATCAAATTGAACAGCACCAAGAGAGTATGATCCTTTATTCCCAAGCAAACCAGAATTTAATAAAGCATGAAGTACATTGGAATTTGGATGTCCGAGACGTTTATGCCATGCTCGGTAATCAACAGAAACAGAATTACAAGAAATACTAGGCCAAGAAAAACAAGCAGATGAAGGAAATTGGAGTGGGAAAAGACGTCCTTCTTTAGGCCCCCTTGCGATCGTCTTCCCCGATTGTTGATCTTGCACAACACAACCAGATTTAGAAAATTCAACCTTATAATCATTATCAACTAGCTGACCGACAGAAACAAGATTAGTTGTAAGTTTGGGAGAGACAAAGACATTGGTTATGGAGGAAGAAACATCATCAGTGGAAGTGATAGGTAAAGGGTTCCCATCAGCTGTATAAATCTTAAGATTTCCAGTATTCTTGACATTAGTAAGGAGATTAGAGTTGTTTGTCATATGATGTGAAGCCCCTGAGTCAAAATACCAAGGTGTTGACAGATGGAAGGGTTTACCTGAGAGTCCTAAAGCAAAGAATGCAGACATGATCATTTGCTGAATCATTTCAGGAGTTACAGGTTGAATAGAAGCAGGTGTAGGAGCACTTTGTGTCAAATTTACTATATCCCCAGAACTACTGATACTAGAAGAACCAGTTGAAGTAGCATATGTTGTTTCAGATCTCTTTGGGGGTCGAGTAGGGCATTCCTTGATGATATGACCATCCTTTTTGCAGTAGTTGCAAAACTTTTTTGAGCAATTTGAGGCATAATGACCAAATCCTTTGCAACAGAAGCATTGAATAGTGCTCATGTCCCTACCTTTTGTCTTGCCTTGAGTTGCATAAGCCACAGGAACGGAGGCAGATTTATGTTGTTCCATGGTGGTTTGAGTAAGAAGTCGCTGCGCCTCACGAAACAAATCATTGAGACATGTATCCAGAGAAGGGACAGGGTCTCGATTCATAAGATTCGACCTCGTACCTTCAAATTCTGATCTGAGTTTCATGAGAAATTGATCCCTCTTAGTGATCTCATGAACAGATTGAACAGATCTAAGGCCTTCAGCAGGTAAGCTAGCATAAACTATATCAGTATATTCAGCCCAAAGATTCACGAAGCTAGAATAAAAGTCAGAAATAGAAAGATTCGCCTGTTGGAGAGTTGCTAACTCATGTTCAAGTTGGAACCGACAAGCAGTGTTTTGTTGGCTGTATAGTTTCTTCAAGTAACCCCACATTTCAGCTGCAGTCTTGAAGGGTCGAAGATTCAAGATGATGTTGGATTCAACAGATCCTAGAATCCACGCCATGATTTGAGCATCCTTAACCTCCCACTTGGCGTGCTCATCCTTGTCTTTAACTTTGTCAGGAGCTGGTTTACTACCATCAACATGGCCCCACAAGTCTTTGCCCTTGACAAATATCTTGAAGTGGAATGCCCAAGCTGAGTAGTTTTTTCCATTAAAACGAATCAAGAAGGTATCATACTTATCTGTAGACATGAGGCTCAAGAAACTTGATCAAGAATAACCAAGAAAGAATAACCAAGAGCAAGGGACTGTATTAGGCTGAACAAGATTTAAGAACAAGAGACACGTGAAAATTTAGAATTGTAGCTCTGATACCATGACAGACTTAGAAGAACTTTGAGCAAAAATTGTGTGTTATTCTTGCAGGAGCATTCCCCTTTATATCATAAAATACATGCTGAATTTCAGCCCTAAACAATCATCTACACCTCTGCCTAACAGTAGTATACAGCTCATATATTCTAATTAAGGCTGCCTAACAGTAGTATACAACTCATATATCCTAATTAAGGAAAGAATAAAAGATTACAATTACAAAATAAAGCTGTCAAAGCTGTACAAAGCATAAAATCTGCAATGCCATCATCAGAAGCTGAAAACGTGCAATATCCCAAAAAATCTGCAATTTTCCATTTAATTCCTTTGACAAAAAATACACTAGCCACAAAGTTCGTGGTTAAGGATTTAGGACAGCTAAAGTAATTTTTGGCAATGGAAGTTGCCTGGTTAAAGATGGGAATTAGTGTCTCAAAGAAAATATATCATTGATCTCCTTACAGAAACCGGGATGCTAGGGTGCAAGCAGAGTGATGTACCCGTTGAGGTAAAAGGGCGTTCGCAGGATGATGGACAACTAGTGGATAGAGATAGATACCAATGACTTGTTGCCAAATTAATATACTTGTCTCACACAAGACCTGATATTGTATTCGCAATGAGTGTAGTGAGCCGACACATGCACTCACCAAGGGACCAACACTTAGAAGCAATATATAAGACTCTAAGGTATTTAAAAGGATCCCTGGGGGTAGGATTGTTCTTCAGAAAAGTAGACTGCAGGACCATTGAAGCCTCCACAGATGTAGATTGGGCAGGGTCAATTGAGGACCGAAGGTCTACTACGAGTTATTGCTTGTCTGTTTGAGGAAATATGGTGACGTGGAGAACTAAGAAATAGGAAGTGGTGGCTTGCAGTAGCTCAGAAGTAGAGTTTAGAGCTATAGCATAAGGGATATGTGAGGCCCTGTGGTTGAAGAAGCTTTTAGGGGAACTACGAGTTGAAGTAACACTTCCAATCAAGCTCTATTGTGCCAACAAGGGGCAATAAATATTGCCAACAATCCAGTGCAGCACGATAGGATGAAGCATGTGGAGGTGGATACACTTTATTAAAGAGAAGGTGGAAAACGGGATTATCTGCATGACGTACGTCCCTACCAAGGAACAACTGGCGGACATCTTCGCTAAGGAACTACACAAGCAAGATTTGGGTCACCTTTGAAGCAAGTTGGATATGATTAATATATGCGGTCCAACTTTAGGGGGGTTGTGGAAATATCGGTGACCTACACGATTGTGCTATTATTGTTTCCTGTATTTATTTAGTTTGTAGAATTCTTTTGGAAGTCGAATTCTTTATGGCAGGTAGTAGTTTACGGTATGTAGAATTCTTCCTTATTCAGTTTAGGGTTGAGGTTTAGGTTCTTTGTATTATAAATACCCATTGTATACTTTAGAAAAAATATACGTGAATAATTTTTCCCTCTTCAACTGTTTATACTTTATTTGAAGTTTTCACATCATTGTGCTTTGAGAATTGAAGAAATGTGCATTTTCCTTTAGATTTGGCCCAAGAGTTATTCAGAAAACATGAGGATGCAAATTAGTTGATGTGTAGTTTTTATCAATAAGCTAAAATTCTGAAAGCTTGATACTTTGCAGTTGGTTATATATGAAAATTAGCATTTTGATCGAGTAAATTGCGGCTAAAATTATTTGTTCATTACTCTTTGGACTAACGTATATGCAAGAGACTAGCAAAAAAGATATGTACTCTTAAGTTCATAAGGCTATCATTTTGGTACATTTAAGAGCAAAATTAGTGTGGGGCAAAAATGCTAAGGGGAAAAAACTCGGGAAAAAGAGTCATTCCCAAATAATTTTAAGAGGGAAAAACTAGGGGAAAAATTTGGGTATATAGTTGTCTCTTTCCAAAAAAATATTTGAATTGTGCTATTTTTTTTCTTTATTTTATTTTATTTTAATTTTAGAATAATTGTGTAGTTAACAATTAGTTATAAAAAAAATGGTCGTTAATAATCCATTGGGAGTAATTACTCACAGTAGCTATTGGTCATTAATAGTTTGTTTGATAATTCTCTGACTTTAAAAAAAAAAAAAAATTTAATCATTTAATTTAAAACTAATTAATTCCAAAAAAATTATTTATTGATCCGTTAATCTAGATTGTCTATCAACCAATTACTTCTAATTGCTTGTCAAGCAAATTAATTTCCAAAAAACAACAAATTAAAAATGAATTCATCACCAAGAGTTGAAAGAATAATATTTTTCTTGTTCACATGGCATTGTACCATTGGATAAGAGTAAAATTTGTGGGCTTTGTTGGGAGGGGTTATTCTCTAAATTTGGGTTTTTAGTCCCCCAATTGATACATCATTTGGAGTGAGGTGGGGGAAAACCACATTAATCTTGCTTTAAGATCACTAATATTCGATTGTCTATGAATAGAAGAGTATTTCTTGAGCGAATTGCAACAATTAGAAGAGAAAAAAAAATGCATTAAAGTAAGGAAAATCGAACTTCTGACTTCTCCTACATGGATTCTTATATTACAACAAGAAAGAAAAATTCCAAGTGGACATAATGGACAACATAAAGATTGAAATAGTGGTAAGTGGCCTTTTGATGACAATTGATTCAAGGCGATGTGCATATGTAAAAAACCAATATGTTTGCAGGTGTGCAATGTGTGAAACTTTTTGTCGTCTATTGTGTTTTGTAGCATAATTAAAACGAAAATGCTATAATTTTATTTTATTGTACATTCTTCTATAAGTTGTTGGATCATTTCAACTGCTTGACAAAGCTATCTCGAAAAGAAACTTTTTTTGTTCTCATTTTTTCCGAGTGTGGTTTAAAGGAAAGAAAGATTACAGAGAAAGATGGAAATTTATTTTTATAGAGAATGTGTGGTAAGAAATAAGTGGAAGAAATAGTGATATTCGAAGAAGATTTGTAACACGAGCACTTAGAGCTTGTTTGATAGAACTTGTTCAAAAAATTGCTTCACCATCATCATTTTTAACCATTCATTGCATTGGTTTGACTACTTTTTTATGTAGAAAAGTATAACTGAATGCGTGCTCATGATTTATATGAAGTGGTCTATAAACTAGGAAGGACTAAATTACACGAGATGTATGTTCATAGGAAGTCTAGTTCTGGATGTCAGAGGATCTACATTACTCTTACAACTTCACTAGAAATGTTGATAGAACTATTCTTTGCAGGGATGAAGACCTTCCCACCAAATAATCTCATAATCACCAATTTCTCTAAGTTCTTTTCGTATCAGTATTTGTAATATACACAAGGACGGATATTAATGAACTGCATTTAGAACAATAGTCATGTTCTACTCCAAATATACATAGAGAATCACAAATATTTTCAAGTGAAAATTCACTTCTTTGTAGATTGTGACCTAGTATGTTAATGCTGCACTTTGTGCGGGCTAAAGAAGTAGGTGGCAGAAAATAAACCTATCAATTTTTCGATGAATTATGATGTACTGCTCCAACAATTTGGATAAATGTTCTCATTTATGGGAGAAACTGCTGGGTTTCATTGATGCAGAAGTTCATTTCTTAACTCTGCTTCTCTTCAATGGCGTAATTTTCCATGTTAGTGGCTTGATGAACATAATTAGTAGGTTGAAATCATATATGGCATTAGAATTCAGTGGTAATCTATGTGTTCTGCATGATATATTCTTAATCAATGTGAACTTGAAAGTCTCGTTTTCATATTGAAGGAGGTACATGGGTCTTAAAAGAACCATCAGGCCTAATGCCAAAAGACTCAGTGCTCTGTTTGCAGCACGAGATAAGTTGAGTTGGAGTACGTTTGCTAGGAAGGTCAAATCATGCCAAAGAGGATTCATGGGAGAGCCCAACGAGATAAAACCTGGAAGGGGAGAATTTCACGAGTATCCAGCTTCTTGCATCTGCCAAAAACCTTCCAAATACCATGTTCTAAACAAAAATAATACAGGAGACGAGACATTCAAAACAACCTTCAATGTATCTGAGGCAAAGAACAGAACTATTAGCAAAGAAACATTCTCCTTCACGGAGGACATTGAACATGATGATTTTTTGTCAGATTAGGTAAGATCGTGTGAGAGGTAAGTACTTTGAATTCATTTCAGTTACTGGGACTGGGACTTGAGCTAATGGGTGTATTTGAAACGGTGGATGGAGATCCCTGTATGGCTTGTCTGTAACTTGTGTAGCCTGCAAAATGGTGGATGGAGATCCCTGTATAGCTTGTCTGTTAACTTTTGTAGCCTGCAATTGTTTATATACATATGTTCAGAATGTATTGTAGTAGCCTGTATTTCTTTTTTCTTTTTTAGGGTAGTTATTCTACTGTCGTTGCTGTTGTGCTTAGCAGTTTATTCAGTTTGATTGGATGAATTGCAAAATTCAGCTTGTTTATGTTTCTTGCTTTTGGCATGGGAGCCATTGTGTCCAAAACATCGTCCCAAACTCTAAAGCCTTTGACAACAGAGTTTTTATTTGAAAAGTTCTATAACTCACATGTAAATTTGAAAGGTGTGTTCGACATATGACTTACTTTATCGTTTGTCAATTGTAACTTCCCATAAATGTTATGGGAGACTTCTGAGAAAAACTAATGTGGGGGCAAAAGTCCAAATCTGCTCCCATTATATGCCGAATAAATGTATAAATTTAGGGTTCATAAACCTACATTAGGGGGGCTATTTTCTAACTTTGGGGCCAAATTTGGAGAAATGGCCCGCCCAACATAGCCTTACAAAACTTGAAACTAACTAGTGGTGCAATGACATGTGGATAAGAAAATGTTACTCTTTGAATTTTGGTGATAAATTCATTATTTATTTAATTATTTTCTTTTTGGAATTAGTTTGTCTAATAATTTGGTCCATTTTTCCTCTAGTTTTTCCCCTTCAACATTATTTGAGAATGATTTCCCCCTCTAATTTTTTACTTAGCCATTTTCCCCTTTGTATTTTTATCTCACATTAACCATTTTCTTCCTCTTTTATCAAGGGATATAGGGGTGGTGATGAGGTTCGAATCGTGAAACTTTTTGGCCACATGACAAATTATTTTGACATGACAAATTATTATTAATAAGTTAAAATTACTACTTTTACCATGTCTTGCCATTATATATGAAGGGTAAATCCACACTTTCAAAAATTCCTAACCATTCAAAATTATTTTGTTCGACTTTGGTCAATATATATATATATATATGTTTGAAAATTGTTCTTTTACTTTCTATAGAATAAAATTTGGAAGTTTTTTCACATGACAGCCCTTATTTATTGATCATATTAAAAATAGTTGCTATTTACTGATCATATTAAAAATAGTTTGAGCGACAAAAATTTTTAGGAAAATATCAAATCAAGGAAAAAGCTTTCCTATTTTGTTGTTTGATAAGAAAATTTTTCATGGAAAATATTTTCCATATACAATCCTTTAATGCATAAAATGAGCAATTTTTCATGGAAAATATAATGCAAAGAGAGGTGGGAAAATATTTTTAGAAAATCCAAATAAAGGAAAATATTTTCGAGGAATGCAATCAAACACACCCCAAAAGTTCTTTACGTTGAAAAGCATTTTGCTTACTTAATTTTTGTCTGGACCACTGAGCTCTCTCCGGCTCGCTTATGCCCCCATCCATGCATGTCCCTTCTCAAAAAAAAAAAAAAAAAAAAGAAAAAAAGCAGAAAATCTATCTATCTATGTATAGAAAGTGATAGGATTGATTTTTTCTTAATGGTTTTTTTTTATGAATTTTAATGTAAAAGATGAGAGAGGCTAAGTGGAGTTGAATTGTGGAGATTTGTGTAGTACATATATAGGTCACGAGATATGTGAATGTGATTGGTTTGACCAAAAGAAAAAATGGATAAAAAATAATAAGAGTTGGTAAAATTTGAATCATGTCACATGCATAGATGAAAAATAAATTTAAGTCTTGAAAATCGAAAAGAGTAAATGATAAATTGAAATGAAAATTTAATTCATTATATATATAAATATTCTTATCGATATGCAAGAATGAAGATTGAATTTTGGTGAAGTTTTTGAAATTGAAAAGACTTCCGGATAAGTTGACCGAAGCTAATTTGAAGAGTGTGATAATTGTATCAGAACTATGAAAGAAGAGAAATATAGATAACTACATATATAGGTTAATTGCATTGTGTTTGTAGCAATTTATTTATTTATTATTATTTTTCATTATTTTCCTAGAAAAAAAAAATTACATTTGAAGGCAAGAAAAAATTGGCTTCAAAGCTCGGAAACCAAGACAAATTTGATACAATGCGACACTCCGAATTAGTTTTCATAGATTATTTAGGGATAAATAGAATCCAAAAAGAGAGTAGTAGTACTCATTTTCTTCAAATTATCATCCTTTTTATTTATAGGTCATTTCTCACATTTCGCAAACATGCTAACTCTAAAACTATAGTGACATTTTTGTTAATTTAATGTCACTTCAGTGACTCCTCTAGACATTAACCCTTCTAGAATTATTCTTTGAATTAATTAATAATTATACTCACACTTCCGCAGTTCCACTTAGATTGAATTGATTTGTCTTCACACGAGATTTGGAAGATTCCCTTTTGTTCTCGTTCCCACATCGGGAAAGTTCCCGATAGAGAGGAGGCCCGCCCCCTCCCCCCAATGCGGGGTGGGGGTGGGGCCCGCACACTCCTCTCTCTATCAGATTTGTTCCCATCTCGGGAACGAGAACAAGGCCCTTGGAAGATTTTGAAAAATATCATCCTTTCTATAATGATTAGGGTACGTAAATATATTGCTGCTACATAAATTTTTTGACATCCAATCCTTATCTTTTTATATATAAAAGCAGGAAAAGCTATAAAAAAATAAGACTGTTTTTCCCTTCTAAATGTCTAAATATCTTTTTAATTAATTTATTTTTATTAATTCTGCCTCATCAAACGACGTTTGTTGTTATATGTGAACCATTTAATTAAGGTAAAACAGTTACCATAATGTTTCAATGTATATTTTTTAAGGAATGCGAATTGGCTGCCTGCATTATATTTTCAGCCGTTACTTTCCTTCTTTTTTTTTTCTTTCTTTTTAGTTTTTATTTTCTTTTCTCTTTTTCTTTTTGCTTTTTGTTTTTTGATTTTTTTCCCTTTGTTTTTGTTTTAAATTTGTGCAAAGGAAAATTGGTGCATATTCAAAATACTTGAGACATGTTTTATTATGTCTAAATTATTATTCTTCTTAAACAATAATTTTTGTTTTACAAATGATTATTTTTAGATAGTATTTTTTTTCTTGTAAGTGTTTTTTGTGTGCTAACTAATTTTGTCGATTAAATGTTAAAGATATTTAAAATAAATTGTATTATTTTGTCGAATATGTAGCTTACCACTTTTTTCTTATAAGAATGCTTTTATTCACTTTTAAGGAAAACTTGTTTCGATGTATTATGTGTCTCACTATTGTGCTTAAATTGTAGCCGATTTTATATATTTTTTTAAAGTGCTTTCAAATTTTTCTCTATATGTAGATTGGTGAACAAATAGTCATGGGAGATGCTCAATTTGCAAACCAAAGAAAAATTCGGCATTTCCCAAATCTTTCATTTTAAATTCAGTTTTCAAATATTCAGTTGTTTTATTGAGCTCGTCAAGAGTTCTTATAAGATTCAAGTTATCCACATAATCTGGTACTATTGCAAATCCAATATTGGATTTCTTTATGAAAACATGTAACGCCCCGAATTCTCATACCCGGGACGCCACATTATTTCCCTCAAACCTAACTTTTAAATACAAGGCGCGGAAAACTAGTTGGATGTAAATGTCAAATCTTTATTTGCAAATGAAACCTCCAATAAACAATGTTTTAAAAATAGGAGAACCAACTCGAACAAAATTAAATGATGAAAATAATAAAGAAAATAAAACCTAAAATGCTACTGAAAATTTCTAATTTCGAACAAGTTCTATTCTTTATTACTGCTCGCCACTGCCATTCGCCCCATTGCCGACTCCATAATCTGCAAAGATTAAATAAGGTGGAAAAATATGAGTATTTTAAATACTCAGTAGACTCCGCGCAATAATAATCATTTGATATCACAAGTGGGCCGGGGCACATAATCATGATATTCAAGTAAAACTTCATAACTCATGCTTATACAAGCAAGCAAAACTCATGCTTATAATAAAGCAAGTAAACTCATGCTTATGATTAAGCAAGTAACTCATGCTCACAAGAAGCCAGTAAACTCATGAATACAGTCATACATGCCAGATATATAATACAAACAACTATTAATGCGCAACTTTAAGGAAAAAGTAGTTTTGTAGTTAGGAGTCTACCTTAACCCTCGAATTCGAGCGTAAGTTATAAAAACCTTTAATTCTCTAAATCTTGCGCGCCGTCTACAATTAAAGGAAATTATTATATTAGTACTAGATATTAAATTTATAAAATAAAGAGTGGATTTGAGGCTTGGCTAGTGTTTAAAATATTTTTAGCTTTATTTATTTTGAATTAGAATAGAATAAAATAAGAATTATAATTTAAATAGAGCTAAGTTAAATAAGATTAGATAATTGTTATAATAAAACTAAATAGAGCTCAATAAAAACGAAATTTAGTTTTGTGGTAAAACTAAGTAGAATAAATAAAAATCATCATAATAAGGTTAAATAGAATTAAACTACAAAAAAATAGGCTTACCCTTAAAATAAAATTTAAGTAAAATAATGTGCAATAAAAATTACGACGAAACCAATTAATATTGGATAAAATAAAATAGAGTAGGGGATGCAATTGGCTAATGGAAATCTTGGCTTTTGGGATTGTTTATAAAAGTAAGATATAAAAACAATATAGGGACTAACTTTGATTAAAAGTGAAACTTGAGATCAGGGACTAGCTTAAATAGAAAGTAGGACTTGGGGACCAACTTAAATCTTCCAAGAGGGATGAGGGACTAGGGGTGTAAAATCCAAGTTAAAATTCTCCATTGAACACGATTGCAGTAGCCATTCTTTCTCTCGGCTCTTTCTCTGTACATACGAAAAAAGAAGTTCGAACCCGAAATCCGATTCCTCCCTCAAGTTCTTCTCCTACTCAAAGATTTTTGAGGCCTAGGAGTTGATCTATGGGTGTATATACATATATATATGCATCGATATATCTACATACATACGTGTGCTCGTGAGTATGTATGTACGTATCCTCGTGGATTCGTGGTTGTGAGAAGATGGGGATGGTGGTGCCGTGTGGTGGTAAGGATGGTGGGTTCTCTGATTTGCGTGGTGGTGGCGGACGATGGAGGTGGTGGTGACTACATGGATCCCGAGTCGAGTTCTCGGCTCGGGTTTGGATTTGTTTCAATAGCTTGCTTTACTATCTCTCTGTGTATGCACGGTTTGAGCAATCCAAAAGGTGATTGTGTGTGCATTGTATCTAGCAAGAGATCAATGAAAGAGCTAGGGGAAAAAGGAAGCTCCGGATGATGAACTAAAGCTGAGAATTTACCTATGACGAGATTGTGCCTGAGTTCGTGTATGGCTGCGAATTTGGAAAAGCTGAATATTGTGTGTGTGAGGGGCAGGCTTCGTGAGTTTATAGAGGGCTAGAGGAGGTGGTTCATTGTTAATAGGCTCATTTTCCCTCATGCGCTTGTAGACACGAAGAAGAAGCCGGTTCCTCTTAAAATTCTTGGATGTTGGGTGAGTTGAGTCGGTGGGTTAACTCACGTGGAAGGAAAAGAAAGGAAAAAAAACCAAAAGAACTCTTGCTTGTATGAAGAGGTTGTCTTGACTCACAAGAAAATGTTAGAAAATAAACCACAAAGTAATAGGAATAGTTTATTAGGAGGCTGATAAAAATAAACTAAAATTAGTTAATGGAATAGCATTATCATTATTTTTTCTTTATAAATAATAATAGAAAAGAATATCTAGTTTAATTTATAATCAATATATTTATATAATCTTAACTCAGAGACGGCGTAGCGATTTTTAAATAAATTTTGAGTAACAGCTTAGCGACACATTGGTTAAAATTTTCTTATAAGAAGTTCGGGTCGCTACAACCTTACCCACTTAAATTAATTTCGTCCTCGAAATTTAACTTATTCATTCTCTAAGGGTTGGCATTCAACTAATATGTCTTTCTGCTTCATCTTTCTCACATTGGACACATTTGGCTATAACTAGGGGGATTTTCTTGATTCTTTAAGATATGTACTTCTCTTTCTAGCAGCTGAGAGTACCTCACTATGCCCTAACAATTTTATTAGTAGGGGTTTCACTATAGTATTGAGGTCAATAGTCCCTTCTAATGGCATTCTAACTTCGAATTTATTTCTAATTTCTTCTTCTACGAGTTCTGGTCTAGCTCGACATATAACAACTATAGGAGAGAATATATGGCTACAATTGATCAAGATATACAGAGGGATACTAAATGCGGTTTAGAATACCTGCATCCACATCATAATGTTCCTCAGCGTCTCCGCATGCCATTGCAAATACTCTGGCATTCCCTTTCTTGGCTTGCTCCATTTGTTTACCATTCCCATAATTCCTAGTTGTCGCAGAGCAGCAATCTATTGCCATATGGCCTGGTTGACCGCACCTAAAGCAGACTCCCTTTCCCCAGAGGAATTCTCCACGATGTGGCTTCTGACACTTGGGGCACAGGGGAATGTTAGCGAACGTTTGTCCCCCAACCAACTCAGTGTTAGGTTTCTTGTTGGACGTTCGCTCCTCGCCGTGGCTCTGGTTCGAATCCTGCCATTTTCTTTTCCCTTGGAACTTCTCATTATTCTGACCCTTATGCTTGTCAAATGAGATCCCAGAGTAAGCTACAGCTTGAGCTTTCCTAACAACCTCTCCATAAGTGGGCAACTCAAGGACACTCACGATTTGTCGGATCTCAGGGCGCAAGCCCCTCTCAAAACGTCGTGCTCTCTTCTCCTCTGTATCAACTAGGTGCGGAGCGTAACGAGAGAGTTCATCAAACTTCCTCTCGTAGTTGGTTATGTCCATGCCCTCTTGTTTTAAGTCTATGAACTCAATCTCTTTGTGGTCACGGAGCGCCCGAGGGAAGTACTTGTCTCTTAGTCTCTCTTTGAACTGTTCCCAGGTAAAAGCTGTTCGCTGCTCAGTGGTCCTGGTGCGGTTATCCAACTTCCACCAATGCCTGGCCCCGCCCTTTAGCATGAACTCTGTGCACAAAATCTTCTGGTTCTCAGGGCAGGTTATGTGCGTAAAAATTTGCTCAATCTCATCTAGCCATTCTTCAACGTCTAAAGGGCTTTTCTCGCCATCAAAAGTTGGTGGACGGTACCTTCTGAACTGTTCCACGACGGACATTGCAGGAGCAGCTGGTGCTGCATTTTGTCCGATATTTTGCATAGCCTGGACGAGGTTTTGCATTAAAACCCTAGGGTCAGGCTGGTTCGCAGCTTCTCCTCCCTGGCGTGCGGCATTTCTAGGTCGTCCACGTCCAGACATCCTTGCAAAATGGAGATGCATTATAACATTTGGACTTCACATGTAGTGACATACCATAAAAAGAATAGAGGGTGTGATCCTCATATACTCTAATGATCTCTAGACTTGAGGGCATTCCTTAGTTTGTGTAGCATGTCTAAAGTATCACTTATGCTAGGCTCTAACTAAATGGGGTTAGCAATTCTCTTCTAGTTAAATTACGAGGACGGTTAAAGAAAATTCTTTTCTTCGGTCACGTCTTTAACGAAATACTTTTAAAACATTGTGCTCAAACTCTCTTTAATTTTCTTAAAAGTTCATCATTCGGATACAAATTCTCTTTCTTATAATTTATCGTAATGCTTCTAATAGGTATCCGAAAGTACATTCTTTAAAATAAAATTTCTTTCTTTACCTGAGAGTCGACGAAGTGGCGAAGGCAGGTGGCATCTCAAAATTTTGCAAAAGTAACTGTTACAGCTTTTTTTTTTCAAAAAGGGTCTACAGAATCGCTTGTAGAACTCTTAGCTCTGATACCAAGCTGTGACGCCCCGAATTCTCATACCTGGGACGCCACATTATTTCCCTCAAACCTAACTTTTAAATACAAGGCGCGGAAAACTAGTTGGATGTAAATGTCAAATCTTTATATGCAAATGAAACCTCCAATAAACAATGTTTTAAAAATAGGAGAACCAACTAGAACAAAATTAAATGATGAAAATAATAAAGAAAATAAAACCTAAAATGCTACTGAAAATTTCTTATTTCAAACTAGTTCTATTCTTTATTACTGCTCGCCACTGCCATTCGCCCCATTGCCGACTCCATAATCTGCAAAGATTAAATAAGGTGGAAAAATATGAGTATTTTAAATACTCAGTAGACTCCGCGCAATAATAATCATTTGATATCACAAGTGGGCCGGGGCACATAATCATGATATTCAAGTAAAACTTCATAACTCATGCTTATACAAGCAAGCAAAACTCATGCTTATAATAAAGCAAGTAAACTCATGCTTATGATTAAGCAAGTAACTCATGCTGACAAGAAGCAAGTAAACTCATGAATACAGTCATACATGCCAGATATATAATACAAACAACTATTAATGCGCAACTTTAAGGGAAAAGTAATTTGTAGTTAGGAGTCTACCTTAACCCTCGAATTCGAGCGTAAGTTATAAAAACCTTTAATTCTCTAAATCTTGCGCGCCGTCTACAATTAAAGGAAATTATTATATTAGTACTAGATATTAAGTTTATAAAATAAAGAGTGGATTTGAGGCTTGGCTAGTGTTTAAAATATTTTTAGCTTTATTTATTTTGAATTAGAATAGAATAAAATAAGAATTATAATTTAACTAGAGCTAAGTTAAATAAGATTAGATAACCGTTATAATAAAACTAAATAGAGCTCAATAAAAACGAAATTTAGTTTTGTGGTAAAACTAAGTAGAATAAATAAAAATCATCATAATAAGGTTAAATAGAATTAAACTACAAAAAAAATAGGCTTACCCTTAAAATAAAATTTAAGTAAAATAATGTGCAATAAAAATTACGACGAAACCAATTAATATTGGATAAAATAAAATAGAGTAGGGGATGCAATTGGCTAATGGAAATCTTGGCTTTTGGGATTGTTTATAAAAGTAAGATATAAAAACAATATACGGACTAACTTTGATTAAAAGTGAAACTTGCGATCAGGGACTGGCTTAAATAGAAAGTAGGACTCGGGGACCAACTTAAATCTTCCAACAGGGATGAGGGACTAAGGGTGTAAAATCCAAGTTAAAATTCTCCATTGAACACGCTTGCAGTAGCCATTCTTTCTCTCGGCTCTTTCTCTGTACATACGAAAAAAGAAGTTCGAACCCGAAATCCGATTCCTCCCTCAAGTTCTTCTCCTACTCAAAGATTTTTGAGGCCTAGGAGTTGATCTATGGGTGTATATACATATATATATATATATATGCATCGATATATCTACATACATACGTGTGCTCGTGAGTATGTATGTACGTATCCTCGTGGATTCGTGGTTGTGAGAAGATGGGGATGGTGGTGCCGTGTGGTGGTAAGGATGGTGGGTTCTCTTTTGCGTGGTGGTGGCGGACGATGGAGGTGGTGGTGACTACATGGTTCCCGAGTCGAGTTCTCGGCTCGGGTTTGGATTTGTTTCAATAGCTTGCTTTACTATCTCTCTGTGTATGCACGGTTTGAGCAATCCAAAAGGTGATTGTGTGTGCATTGTATCTAGCAAGAGATCAATGAAAGAGCTAGGGGAAAAAGGAAGCTCCGGATGATGAACTAAAGCTGAGAATTTACCTATGACGAGATTGTGCCTGAGTTCGTGTATGGCTGCGAATTTGGAAAAGCTTAATATTGTGTGTGTGTGAGGGGCAGGCTTCGTGAGTTTATAGAGGGCTAGAGGAGGTGGTTCATTGTTAATAGGCTCCTTTTCCCTCATGCGCTTGTAGACACGAAGAAGAAGCCGATTCTTCTTAAAATTCTTGGATGTTGGGTGAGTTGAGTCGGTGGGTTAACTCACGTGGAAGGAAAAGAAAGGAAAAAAAAACCAAAAGAACTCTATTGGTTGTATGAAGAGGTTGTCTTGACTCACAAGAAAATGTTAGAAAATAAACCACAAAGGGATAGGAATAGTTTATTAGGAGGTTGATAAAAATAAACTAAAATTAGTTAATGGAATAGCATTATCATTATTTTTTTCTTTATAAATAATAATAGAAAAGAATATCTAGTTTAATTTATAATCAATATATTTATATAATCTTAACTGTTGACGGGCGACGCGGTTTTTAAATAAATTTTGAGTAACAGCTTAGCGATACATTGGTTAAAATTTTCTTATAAGAAGTTCGGGTCGCTACAAAACACATGGACAAATATCATTATTTTGATATCCCTATTTCAACAGATATTCACTGTGACGATTATACCACATCTGTCCGAATTGTTTTGATTTATAAAGTGATCGTTGTAATTTGATTGAGAACATATTTCTAGAATTTATCACTTGCTCCTAACATTTTAAACAATTCATGATTTTCATATAGATATCACTATCTAGTGAACTATATAAATAGGCAATCACTACATCCATAAGTCTCATTTCTAGCCTTCGTGAGGCAGCTGAACTGATCAAATTATCTAAATGTAATGGCATCAATTACAGGAGAATACATTTTCTCATAATCAATTTCAGGTCTCTGTGAAAAACCTTGTGCTACGAGTCTAGCCTTGTATCTCGTAATTTCATTATTCTCCTTTTTTCCCTTGCAAACACCCACTTGTATCCAACAGAAATTATATTTTTAGGTGTTCGAACTATAGGTCCTAAAACTTTTTGTTTTTCTAGAGAATTCAATTCTATATGGCTTTATTCCATTTTGGCCAATCACTTCTTTGTTGAAAGTCCCTAACAAAATGTGGTTCGGGATCTTCATTATCACGCATGATATCAAGAGCCACATTGTAGCCAAAACGTTATCTATCTCAATATTGTTTATTTCATATACTTGGTAGGACGACAAATAGTTTGTTGAGATCTCTTTATTTTCGGGGTTTTCAAGAACCAAATTTAGCGGTGTGTTCTCCATATGAAATTTTATGGATTTTATACAATTTATGAATTCTCATGGAATTTGTAAGTTTTAATAGAATTCAATAGAATTCTTCGGATTCTAATGGAATTCTATGTCATAGAATTCTATGGATTTCAATAGATTTTAATGGAATTTGTTGAATTTAAAGTGTTACAATAATTAGTGATAATGGGTATTAAAATTTTGTAACATTCTATATATCTTCAATTGAGTTTGTTATTATAGTCATACAATCCATGAGATAATTTTGGGCATAGATTAAAATAACACAAATATGAACTAATGAGAGAGAATACATAATCTACTTTTACTTTTTGTTTAAGTAAATCATTTACTTATAAAATCATTAAGAATTTACCAATCTTGTATATATTTCTAAATTGAAATCTTGAGCAATATTTTTATTCTATCTTTTATGTTTTATTTTATTTAAAATTTTTATGCGAGTTGAATGTGAATTGAAGCATAAAAGTAATTAAAGAAAACTTACGTTTTTTTTAAAAAAAAATTATCATTACAAATCGATTGTAGGGGAGACCAATCAAACCCTTTTAATTAAGGGTGTGAAAAGTCCATTGGGATGCCACCCGTTCACATAGACATTGGCTGCACAACTTCTTGCTCGATCATTAAAAAAATAGCATCTTACTCGATCAGTAAACAAATAACAAGTAAAAATATTTGAAATGTGTCATTAGAAAATGTATAACCTTGTCATTCTTTAGAAAAATATATTTATTTTTTTTATAACCAATTGGACAAAGATAATAAAATATATACAAATATAAATTTACAAAATTATGTTACAACTTGCTTATATTGTGATAATATTCCATTTCAGACATTTGATCATTTATTTTACTGAGATTGAATATAATGTGATTTTCAAAAAATGTGGTGATGAAGGAAAACCAAAAGTTTGCATCAATTTGAATTTTACGAATAATTATAAAATAATTTGGAACTTACTAATAATATATTATAATAGTATATTATATCGTTTATTAACAATTTACTCTGCATAGATTTAATATAATATGATTTTCGATTTAATATAATATGTTTTTTTCAAAAATTAAAGCAATCAAGAGTAAAAAACTATGTATCATCGTGATAATGTATTATTTTGTGTATTGGCCACTTATTTTGAATGAATGTACGATATAATTATTTAAAAAATTATAGTGATAATGAAAAAATGGTATCCCCAAGTTATGATTATGAAGTTTGATTGATTATTAGGTTTAGAAAAGTTATATGATTTTTTGTTTTAAAAAAAATCATGAAATCCATAAGAATCCGAGGGTAAGGGGTTGGATTTTAGCTAGAAAGTGATAAGTACAGTTTTATGTTTAAAATCCATAAGAATCTATAGAAACCTATCATTTAATAAAATCCACAAGAATCCATAAGAAATTGAGAACACCGAATTTTTATAGAATCTACAGAATTCCAAATTGAGAATACTAGATTTGTATGGAATCAATAGAATTCTAAATTGAGAACACTTAGAATTGTATAGATTTTAAAAATCCATTAAATTCCCTATTGAGAACACCCTCCTTAATTTATCAAGCATGTCACCTTCCTTTTAAATTTGTGATTGATTGTTCTCTTGTACTATTTGCTTTCGAGTTATAAAGTCTTTAGTGGGAAAGCGGTTGACCGCGCTTCTGGCGTACTTTTGATTTACTTGCTATTGCATACTATTCTACTGAGACATCAATTCTTGCTGAAGTATTTTTCGGTGTATGACTTTGTCACCTTTTTTGAATCAACAAACACATTAAGCAATTGGCTTGCAACTGTTTGCAAATGAATTATTTTTTCAACTTGGTCCATCGATTACTTCGGAAATGAAAGTGAGATAAGGTAGATTGCTTCCAAGAAATTTTATTCTGATGTTCAAAATTTAGTTTGGCCACACCTAGAGTAGGAAGAGTCATTCCATCAAAATGACAATCTGTATGCAAAACGGGCTTTAAATGGGTCACTTATTAATGGTTCGAGATACCTAATGATTGTTGGTGAATCAAAACCAATAAAAATCCTAAGTCTTCATTGGGGGCCCATTTTAGCACATTGTAGAGGTGGAATTGGAACTTGAGCAGGGCAGCTAAAAACTTTTAGGAGAGAAACATCAGGTTCTCGACCAAATGCCAATTGTAAAGATAAGTATTCGTGATAGAAATTGGCATTAAATGGAACAATGTTGCAGCATATAATACTCCATGACCGCAATAGCAGTTGCTATAATGGTCTAGTAATTAGTTGCAGATGCTTAATAAATTACTTTGCTAAGGCATTCTGAGTATGCACATGTGGAACTAAGTGTTCCACAATGATAACAATAGAAGTGCAATACTCTTCAATGGGAGTGCTTTAACTTTTCTTTTATCTACTGCTGGCCAGATACAAAAGACGTTATGAGAAGGTATTCATTATTGTTTTCTTGCATTGTTTTAATGTGATATCCGTTGTAGAGGATATCCTTAAAAGTAAGCAAATTTCTACTGGATTTGCTAGAATAAAGTGCATCATTAATACACAGTCTTGTATTCTTTGGTAGGATAATGGTGACTCTTCCGGAGCGCTCAATGATATTCGATGCTCTAGATATTATATTAATATTATTATTCTCTCAAAGAATAGTATGAGTGGTGGCACTATCAACTAAGCAAACATCTTCACAACTCATCTTATATTACTTCTATTTTTCTAAACAAGAAAAATTAATTATCAATAAGAAAATCAAATTGAAAATGCTTTATGAAATCCAAATAAATTAAAAGTCCAAACTAAACATTTAAACTAGAATAGAAACCGACTTCATCGAACATAATAGACTAAAAAAAAGATCAACTACTTGATCTGGTCCATCATATCACATCAACTAACTTTCCACGTGACCCGTTAAAAAATTCAGAGATATCCGAATGAGTCATATCATTTGGACTATCAATGTCTGCAAAATTTGTCTCCGCTTTTCCCCTTGTTTTGATGGACTGTTGGTAGAGATCCAACAAGTGCTTAGCCGTATAGCAAGTATATGACCAATGCCCTATCATTCCATATTTGTAGCAAATGTTTCCATCCGTTTTTGGATGAATTATTTTCATTCATTTTGTGCTTTTTGAAGTTGCTACCATGTCTATTGTTTGATCTGTTATGCTGCCCATATCCATGCCAACGTCTACGTCGCTTCCGCGTCTGCGCCCTCATCCACATGTGCGTTCATAACTTATTGCATTAGCTTCAGGCAAACGAACAACATTGGCTATGGGCAATGCTACTAAACTAGTTGGGCGTAAAGCATGGTTTTCCATCAGCAATTTATTATTTTGTTCAGCAACAAGCAAGCAAAAAATAAGTTTCAAATGTAGCAACCCAAAAATTTGGATTTGAACAGTTCGTTGTCATTACAAGCCGCCAACGAAAACGGCCCTAGACTAGATTTTTTAAAGCCTTCGTCTAGGCCTAATTAATTAAAACCGTTTGATTATTTTAGCCCAATTATGTTTCCATAAATGCTTACTTTTCACCAAAGAATTACCATAATTGGGGAAATCATTCTTCCTTTGTTAGGTTATTCATCATTCCTTAGGCCTTGTTTGATTGGGAGTTTAGTTGTTCCGCGCGGTATTCCGTGTAAAAATGTGTGGTTAATATTATTTTAAGAAATGTGTATGTGGTTGAAAATGAGTATGAGATATACGGAATTGCGTGCGGATTTGGTTAACACCGAATAGAACAAGGCCTTAATTAGGTTGTTCAATCTACAACTATCGCAATGAATAACCCCAAAATCTTTCCTTTATTACTACCTAAAGACTCCTATTTAAGACCCACAAGAACTCATGTTATTCTCCACACAGCAACATACTATACGGTAAGTTTCATCACCACCCTCTCTCTACCTTTGTCATGAAGCACAGATGAAAATACAAACATCCATGAAATTTACCTTAGCCGAAAGGAGAAGAAATGAAGAGAAATTGAATGATAGGTGGAAGTGGGGCTTACCGTGATTGAAACCTTCAGCCACCACGTCCATGACCGCCTCGGTCTCTCTCTTTCACCTCGTTTCGCTCTTTCTCTCTCTCGCTCGAGCTATATTTGTCTAGACCTCTCTTATTCAATATGTATATATCTCTCTCTCCCTTCTCTTTGGCGACATCCCCCAGTGGAAGGACCTCGCGTTGGTTGTGGGGAGTGACACCGGCGACTTTGGTTGAAGTCAAGTAGCGGTAGAAACTCCCCCGCTGTTTTCTCTCGCTGAAGTCACATTTGAATAGGCAAGGGGGTTGAAATTGATTTTAATCCACTTATTTACATGCCAAGTCCCCCAAGTTTCTGGCTTATTTAAGTTAGTCTTTGTAAGTTATTTTATTTGAAAAGTCCACAACTTTATTTTTCCTTTCAATTGAGGCCAATGATTTTAAGAACTAGTCAATTGCCCATTTGACCCTACCATTATCTTTTGATTATTAACATAGTCCCCTAGAATTTTTAGATTTTGCAAAATCAGTCCCTAAACTTTCTATTTACACGATTTAGATCCCCAAAGTTTGAGAATCCTTTTAATTTCACCATATTCTTCTTACTTACTCCTTTTAGACCCTATTAAATTAGAGGATCTTATTAGAACTTTATTTTAATTATTTTAGGGCTAGACAAGGTGCAAGAACTTTAGGCTTTTACACATTTTCAGCTCAATCTACTCAATTAAGGTAGATATCCATCTACAAGTTGATTTTTCTTAAATGTGCATTAACGTTTGATTTACGTCGCATGTTTGCATGTCTTATTTGTATTCCATGAGATTTAATTGTTTTATTAAAGAACAAGATATGAGAAATTTATTGATTGGATTTGCTTGGTCTCTAGAGCATGAGATGTGAGATCTTAATTTACTGAGACACAATAGAATAGACTTGAACTCGTAATTACATTACTTGTTTATGAGACTACTTGGAATTGGATGATTATATCTAATATGTGACTTAAATTTATATTTACTGCATGAGATCTACTGAGTTTCTTTGAAACACTAACATTTTCATCTAACCAAATCTTGCAAATTAAGGGTTGATGACGTGACGATTGGCGGCGGAATATGAGGAAGCCATTTTACTACAGTTAAATTTGAGACTTTAATTATCATTTATATTATTTCGAAATTCCGCAATTATTGTTTTACGCTTTTGTTAACATTTGAAATTTCAAATAAATTCCGCCAATTTTAAATTATGTTATTTGTCGTTCCTTTAAATTCAAAAGTTAGTTTAGAGAGATGACGTGGCATTCCAAGTAATTACAATTGAACCGTCATAGCTTTGTATCAGAGCGGGTCTGTGATTTTGTAGACTTGCAAAATTTTCAAAAAAAATAAAATGAAATGAATGAATATATTACTATTATTTATGAAATCAAGAAGAGCTTCCACCGCCATCGTCGCTCTGCTAACTCCGAGGTAAATTAGAGATGCTTATTTATTTATCTATTTTATTTTCAAATACATGTGAAATTTTAAGAGAAATTAGAGAATATTTTTGTATCCGACCAGAGAACGAGTTTGAGCATAATCTGTAATTATTTAAGTGGACTGATAAAATATTTCTTATATGTCCTCGATATTTAACTAAGATATATAGAATTACCCCAACTAATTGGACTTTACATCATTGGTATAGATTTGACATCGCACCAAAAACTATAACCAAGAGATACTTGGGTGTCTATAAGGGACCCCCATTGGCACTGTGGCTGACTACGTTAATATTTTTTGGTCTCTACAACTTGAAGCCATCCGTGGAGGATATCAACTGACAAATGTTGAATTCATTAGCCACTTGCTATCATATTTCCTTATAGGCCTTATACGGTGAATTCGCCAGTTCTACGAAGGCATACAGTGGCATTGGGGGGAAGAATGTGAAATTTGAGACTGTCTGTGATGAATGTATCATGTATTGGGGTAGATTCCTCGGCCAAGTGCCTACAGAGTGGACGCAAGTATCTTACTCACGGGCCTATTGGCGAGATCTCCCAAAGAGGGCACCAAGGAACTTGTCTAGGATAATAATTAGCTCTGGGTTAGGAACTTGCCACTACTCCACAATTATGCCTCCCCACTCGCCCAAGTACACTTTCGACGAATTAGTAGATACCACCTCCTCACTCGGTACAATCATAGTGAGTCGAGTGAAGAAAAGAGTGTGGTTGCTAGCAATAATATCTAGATTGTTTAGTACTTTGGAGTTTTGACTTTTAGCATATTATTATCATTATTATTCGATGTAACTTCTTTGAGGTATTTATTTGTATTAATAAACTAAAATTTTGTTTGCTTTTATTCCCGGCGAGTACGCTCTGTAAGACTAATAGCGATTTGTATAAATGGTTTAGATATGGCACCGTATAATAGCATCGTATTCGAATTTGACCATTTCACAATATTCCACTACTAGTCGTTCATCGCTAACCCCTACTGGAGCATTGAGGAAATTGTGAGGTGTCTACGAGAGGTTCCTGAGAGTGCGATGAAATACGGATATGAAATAGAAGATGCCAGATCCATGAACCACCTAATAAGTACCCTTCCAGCTTATAAGCAAAAGACTACTAAGGATATACTCCAGGATCTCCATCACATCACAGAAGGGAAATGTTGACTTCGATATGCCCTGCGATGCAATGGTAACCTTCTGACATAGGTACATAGAACACGAGCACTGGGCGCGTTTGTCGCGGCGCGCCAAAGTTTAATTTTATTTCCTTACTCGGTTTGAAAACTACAAATTAATGTAGAAGTGGTAATTAAGGGTCGAACCCAAGAGGAACGGTGCTTAATCTAATTGTCTTTATCAATTAATACAGGAAAGTGGGGGTTTTGAGAATTTTGAATAAAAATAGAAAATCGAACGTCAAAATAAAAGATTGGAATAAAACAATTATACAAAATATCTAGTTCTCGGGTTCGGTTGTGTCAACAACTTGTGTTTATCTTTCCCATGCAACGTGTTACTATTCCTTCTTCAATTTATCAACTCTCAATTAACCAAGAAGCTCTGATTAACGAATTATTCCTTAAGTGTATTAAGTAAAAAGTGAGTTCTTTAACTTAACATCTAGCTATTGGATAACCCTAAACAAGCTCTTAGGATTTAATGCAAAGCTAGTATGAAATGAACGAGAAGAATGAGTTGAATTAGATGAATAATTTCACAAGCTCGAATTAATGCATCTAAGATGATTTGTTAATAAATATGCACGATATTCATTTGCTACTTTGGATTGGAATCTAGTGACAATTACGGATCAAAAGTTTCCAATCCTAGCAAGTAACTTGAACTTAAAGATTAATTGATTCAATTGGCCAAAGTGAATGCAATAATCACATAAATTCAAAACGGGTTTAAAAGCATAACAAATCAACAAATTGAAGTAGATGAATAGATAAAACGTTACTAAAGAGTTAGAAAAGATAACCACATGTTAGTTGAATACAACGTCCCCCTCGAACTAGATAGAAAAGTCTTAACTACTCATAATTGCGGGGTTTCATACTTTTTAGCGAGTGTTCGCCTTGTATCACCACCACTATATGATAGATTATGCAAAATATAGTAAACAAGTAAATAAATACTAAGAAATAAATGGAGAAATAAAAGGGAAAAGAGAACTTAGCGAAGAATTGATCCGCCGGAATATGAAAAGCTAAAATCTTCAAGCTAAAACTAAGAACAAATGAAGAAGAAAATTTTATTGGAGAGAACTACTAACTAATTCTCTTCTACTAAGTTGTGTATTTCCTTCCTTACAAATGCCTCTATTTATAGGTAAAATTTCACAAGAAAATATGATAAAAAATTGTACAACTACTCCATTATGATTCCACTAATTGGTAACCACCAAATCATGATCTTAAATTGCTCCATTAGTTCAAATATTATATCATGATATAGGTAAGCATCTTGGTTGAATTGTGCAATTGGAATTTCCTTTTTTTGATAATTTAATAGAAAGTTATGAATTTTCTACCAAAACATGACCCAAGAAATCCTCCATTCACATCACTCTCGGTTTTGCCCATTTTTGACCATGATATAGTCCGAATCATTTGAAGACGTCAACATCAAAGTTGTAGCCCTCTGAGTGTCCTTTCCAACAATATAAAGTGCAGGTCAATCCGAATTTGTTAGCAAAAGGTATGGTCAAATTACTGAACTGCGGCAGTAAATTCGAGCTGCTGATTTTTTACGCTTTGTCCTTTCTCTTCAAATGGCCATAACTTTCACTAGGAAACTCCGATTTGGGATCCGACAAAAATGTGGAAATCCTCTTTTGATATTCTTTGATATTGGCACAAGAAAAATTGTAAAAAAAACTTTTCATAAAATTGCATCGGAGGCCCTCCATCTTTGAATTTGCTTGCATTTCGGTCCCAAGTTCCGTTTTCGCTCCGTTTTTATCCATTTTGGCTCCTTTTGATTTCTTGTAACTCTAAACACACAATAAAAGGAAAACACATAAAAATAAACAAATAATACTAATAAAACACACAAATACGTAAAATAGAAGAGTTATTTAAGTGCTTTTCTAACACTTATCAAGCACGTTTAGCAATGGCCTGAGCCAGAAGATGATGCCAAAAAGGACCCGAAAGAAGATCCGCAGGAAGTCCTAGAAAGGGAACCTGAGGAAAACCTAGAAGGATCCAGAAAATGACCCGATGAATGAACTTGGGGAAGAACTAGAGCTTGATATGGAAGAAGTAACAGATCAAGAATCTGATGCAGAATCTTGTGTTACTAATGACGAAACTAATTGATTGGATAACAAGAAACGTAGTAGTAGGTTATGAATTTCTTTGAGTTGTTTTGGTATTACAACCTTATCTGTGTTGCCTTATCGAAGGATATAAGCCATTAATAAAATTCTATCTTGCTTTGGTTCATTGGATATTTTTCCTGAACTTTATGTGATACATTAGACGCTCAATAACTCAAATGAACATATTCTTATCTTACAAAAGTTGTGGCACGAAGACAAATTGACGTCATCAGGGAATTGCTTATGGTTGTGCAACACCTAAAGAATGCCCCACCCACATACCACGTTAGCAGTGGAGTAGTTTCGATGGCACCACTATCCTACGTTTGATGGAAAAAAAAACCCCGTTTGCTGTGGATGAGTGGCTGCAACAGATTAAGAACATCTTCAGACACATCAAGTGTCCCAAAGATAAGAAAGTAGATTGCGCAAAGTTCATGCTGGCGGGCATGGCTGCTCAGTGGTAGGCATCAACGTGTTGGTCAAGGACTACAGTCAACATAGCAGCTTTAACCTATGCTATCTTCAAGGAGAAGATCAGAGACAAATTCTTTCATCACGCCCTCCAGGATACTAAGGAGAGAGAGTTTATTAGCTTTGTCCAAGGCGATCTGTAAATCACCCAGTACAAGAGGAAATTTGAAGAGCTGTCCTAGGATACTTCGCACTTGGTTGATACCAAAGAAAAGAAGGCTCATCGCTTTGAGCAAGGCTTACACTCGAACATTCCAAAGATCGTAATGGGTCACGAATGCCAACCTATCGAGAGATGGTGAAGAAAGCCCAGGTGATATGCTATGCTGATGACAAGTACAGAATAAAAGTTTACCAGAACGAGAATGGGGAGAGGAAGTGCCAAGATCATAAACAGAATAGAAACAACGCAATAGACCTAACAAAAAACCCAACAAAAGGTCTAGTAGAGGGCTGAAGAAAGGGTCTCTGGGGCAAGGATGTATGCTACAAATGTGGCCAGTCGGGTCACATGGCAATAGACTATCATTCTACCATGACCAAGAATAATGAACCAGCTAAGTAGACTGAGCAGCCCAAGAAAGGAAGGGCCAAAGTGTTTGCCATCACCTGCGAGGAGGTTGGCAAGGATACCGACGTAATTACAGGTATGCTGCCCATCTCCAGCATTCCTATATATGTTTTGATTGATTTTGGTGCTATGCATTCCTTTACAGTGGTAGAGCCAGGAATTTTCTTTCTGGGGCCAAACTACACTATGAAAAATAACATCAAGCTACATGCGAGAATAACACTTAACTTAGTAATAAATACTATATGCGAGAATAACACTTAACTTAGTAATAAATACTATATGGGAGAATAACACTTAACTTAGTAATAAATACTTTGATAATTGATATATCAAATTATAGTACAAAATAATTACGGTGAGTATATATTCTTGTTACATAGAGCTAAAAAAACAAAACAAATGTAGAGATGGCCTAGGCATCTTTAGTTGGTCTCTTTGTGTCCTCATCTCTTCAAACTCTTCAATGAGAGTATCCATTGAGAAAGTCTCTACCATGTCTTTCTCAATATGGACAATCATATTACTAGACAAAAGGTCATCTCCCATTGTACTCTGCAACTTCGTCTTAATGAGATTCATAGCCAAAAATGCACGCTCAGTCGTAGCTGTGGGAACTGGAAGGTTTAAAACGAGAAGAATCAATCTATCAATAAGATTGTAACTCATTGATTTACCTGTTTGTGGTAATATTTGGCACACCCCGAGGAAGTGTAGACAAAATTTGAAATTGGGAGTTATGGTGGACTTCAATTTTATAGAGCTTCAGTTGATCTTCCAAATGCAATTTCTCCAAATCTTTAAAGTCATTTGGATAGAATTTATGTACTAGCTGACAAATTTTTTGAACATCGAATGCTTTGTAGTCTTCTCTAGGATCCAATAATGAGCCAAGAATAAGCAGTTCCATGATATCTTCCTTAAATCTATTTGCATTTGAAAATCCACTACTACAACAAACATATCAATCCTCTAATGATGTAACAAAGTGATCGGATTCTTTTCTTTTCTATTTCTTCCTTGACATGCTTTATACAAAGAATTCATATCATGAATATCTATGTTTTTTGCAATACAAAATGACTTCACCGTGTTTAGTAGACCATCCCATCCATCTTCTCTACACTGTTGAAGTTGGCCTTTTGTTACTATTACCAAGTCCATTGCATTCAATATATCTTGAGATTTAAGTTGTAAAGCCTGACAAAAGATATCTATATATCCTATGATGTCTCACATCAAATGAAAAATAAACACGAACTCAAAAGATGTTGTAATATCGCTAATAAATGCAATTTATGCACTTATTTAGGTTTCTTAAACTATGCGTTTATCTTTTTTTAGTTAATTTTGTGTTTAATTTAGTGTAATTTGTTTCTATTTCAGGATAAAACGGGAACTTCGAGAAAATATTATAATTGTGGGCTAAAAGGGACACAAATCGAAGTTTGAAAGACTCATTCAGAACAAATAAAAGTGGGAAGGTGAAGAGAAATAAAATGGGAGCCAAGTTGAAGAAATCAAAAGTTTGTGGACTCAATTGATCAAATAAGTTGAGGACTTGCTCTGTAATTAAACTTTGAGAACTAAAATGGAATCGGGCAAAAGTTGAATCACGTATAACCATGCGGTCGTATGCGCAACCGCATGCCTTTGCAAATTTGTAACTATGCGACCACACGCGCGGTAGCATGGTTATATAGGACATATTTTCGAAAAACTTTCCAAACCTAATTGAACTCCAATTCTTAGGTTTTCTTACTTCTTTTAAAGAACGATTTCGACCTAAAAATTGAGAGGACGGTGGAGAACACAGGGACCACGAAACCGAGAGCAAAAACTCGGGGAATTCTTGGAGAATTGAGGAGGAAGCTCATCTTTAAAAATCCAAAACAACTCCTCAAGCTCTACCGGGTTATGGCTTTCTTTTATTATTTTTTTTCTTTCTTTTACAGCATTTCAGGCTAGATTTTCAGTAGCATTAAGGTTAGATGAAACTTTTCGGTTGATTGTTGTTTTTGGATTATTAAATTGATGTTAAGACGTTGATTTACTATTAAGTTTTTAATATTAATTTATTCGTTCACAATTGCTTGATCACCAGTTATTAAATACTTGTGACTTGTTTTGTGAATTGAGAGATCCTTGACAAGTTAGACCATGATATTAGAAACCATAGGGTCCAATCAGGAACGAGAGTACCCCAGTGCTTTATGTTACATTCCCACATTTTCTTAATGCTTTTTAATGCATTTGTGTGTTGATAATCACCATAGAGATATAGGTGGGTTGCACGCATGAATAGGTTGAGCTCTACGTAAGAGAGATTGCTCGATAAAATTGGAAAATGGCATTCAAAAGTAAATTGCATTGTCGATCTAATAATCCGGATAATAATTAGAAGACAAGTGATGCTCATCTTCTCTCATTATATTTATAAAATCAACTTTTTCCATCGCCTTTAGTTCAATTTAGTTCTCTAATTCTCGCTTTTCATAATTTTAGCTTATTTTAATTGTCAGTTTAGTTTTAGTATAAAAATCTCATCTTTGATTAATTTCGGTTAAGGTTAGCAGAAATTAAATGAATGTACTATTAGTCCTCGTGGGTTCGATACTCTATTTTCCATTATATTACTTGTTGATGACCCGTGCACTCTTGAATTTATCGCAACAATCGCAAACACTACCAGCTTCGCCCATGTTAGCTATAGTGCTTCCATCATTGATAATATCGGCTAAAACAAAACAAGTATCATCAAGCATAACAATTAGACTAGAAATCGAACTAAAGTGTGAGCTCCATCGTGTATTTCCAGCACGCATAAGTGTTCTAATTTGATTTTGTCCTCTACCAGTTTCAATCTCACAATTCTCAATCATTTCTGCAATTCTGGTTGCTTTCGAGCTTCGGAGTTTATCAACTCTTTTGCTCGAATAGATAACCAGATTGACTATGGGCTTGTTCTGTACACAATTTTGTTAATATTAGTAGAAGTTACTCAAATTTTGTGTAGAATGGGTGGTTAAAATTTGGAGAAGATGCATTAAAAATGTAAATAAATTGTCAGATCAATATTTGGGTGGTGAATAGTAATGAGAGAGAAAAAGAAGATTTGAGTTTTTGAATTTTATAGCATATAGAATAGGGCCTATAAGAGATAAGTAATAAAAAAATGGTGATACTGGAATGACTTGCCTTGCGGTTGTGACACGTGCCAACTGGAGTCGATGAGCAAAACAATGAACATAATATGAATAAAGACATTCCTCAAGAAAGAGAGCTTGGAATCCATTAAATTCTCCTTGCATATTACTAGCTACATCATATCCTTGACCACCCAAATTTTGTATGTTCAAGTCGTGTTGAGATAAAACTCTATGTATCTCTTTTTTCAAAGTTAACGCTTTAGTGTCAAGAACATGAACAACATAAAAAAACCTCTCTCGAATAAAACCTTGTGAACAAACCTTAATACAATCGTCATTTGCTCTCTTTTTGATGTGTCTTGAGATTCATCCACTAGTATGAAAAATTTTCTACCACCTATCTCATTCACAACAAATTGTTGCACATTAGATGCTATAAGAGATAAAATTTGTTTTTTAATATCGAGAGAAGTATAAGTTGTATTTTTTGGAGCATTTTTCAACACAACCGCATCTACATCCTTGTTGAAAGCAACTGTATATTTAATAATCTCAATGAAATTTCCCTTATTCAATAAATCTAGACTTCCATCATGGCCTCTCAATGCTATGCCTTGCTGTGCACATAATCTTGCAGAAGATATTGACACTGAAACTTTCAAGTGATTACCTTCAACTTTTTTGGAGCTTTGCTTCTCAACAACCTAATCAATATGTTGCAATGAATTCATCAAGTCCAGACAACATTTTACAGCCCTCTTGCGCAATGAGTTTGGATTAGTTCCCATGTGATCTAGAAAGGCACAAATTTTTCCATCATTAACTTTCTTTCAACTTTTAAAACCTTCAACAGTAAATGCACTTTATCCAGTGTTGGCTGATGGTGGAGTAAAAAGATAGCAAGGTAAACAAAAAGCACCATTTTTTGCTAGAGAAAATTCTAACCAATCTGGGAATAATTTGTACCAAGAAGCGAGGAATCGTTGACCATTCTTTTCCATATAAAATGATGATTTAAGATGTGTTTGTTGATTCGCCCCCAATTTCAAATAACTGCGCCTAACTGCATCCCTTTCTTGTAGAGGAAAATCTAAGATTGATGTATGTAATCCTGGATCACATTCCAATGAATCAAAAGTTGAATTCATGTTCTTCAGTTTCGATTCTTAAACTTTTATTTGGACGATGTTCAGGAGAATAAGCAATAACAGATGGATTTTCACTTGTTTTGCGATTATCTTCTAAAGTATGAGACTCGTGAAGAGCCGTAGAACTTTCAACCACTTAAGGCTCATTACTCGGTTCAATGGTTCCTTTCTTAAAAATGA
Source organism: Jasminum sambac (assembly GCA_018223645.1). Taxonomy (NCBI): domain Eukaryota; kingdom Viridiplantae; phylum Streptophyta; class Magnoliopsida; order Lamiales; family Oleaceae; genus Jasminum; species Jasminum sambac. The sequence goes on from CP073640.1 coordinate 38,813,995, forward strand.
ATCAATCTTCTTATTTCTCATACTCTATGAAAGTTTTTACTTATCCATTGGATACCTAAAAGTGAATTATTCAAGAGCTTTTGCCCACTAACTATGCTTTTCCCTAATATGACCATAATAACCCTGAAATGATGCTAATATTGCAAAACACCCAAGCTCTTCTATCTTTCAAATTGCACAAGAGATCATCTATTATTAGATTTGCACAATAGGTCCTCCAACTTTCAATTGTTGCACTTTAGTCCTCTATTTTTGAACTTTCTTTCAAAAATAGCCCAAAATATTTGCACTTAAGGTCCTCTATCTTTTAGATTATATCATTTTGGTCCTCAAACTTTTGGATTTTTGACATTTTTAGTCCTTTTTGCTATTCTTTTTTCTTATTCTTCCGACATTTAAGAAATTTACCTACAAACACAATATTTACATACAATTAAGTAAAAATCCGCTTATTCCATTAAGAAATTACTCATTTAAAGATATGAATCAGTTTGTAAAATGTGTACTTCTTAATTACTACCCTAGGTAATCTGGATCGATATTACCTGGGGTGGTAATATAGATCACCACCCCCGATAATCTCTACCAACATTTAAAATTTCGCTTTCCTCATCTACAACTTTCTCTCTATGCACATTCTCTCTCTAAATTGCCACATTCGATAATCTCAATCAATATTAAACTTCTTGCTTTCATTAGCCCTTCCCCTTTCTTTCTTTGCGCATTTTCTCTCTCTAGATTACCATCCCAATAATTTCAAACAACATTCAACTTCTTGCTTTCCTCGCCCACGACTTTCTCTACGCACTTTCTGTCTCTAGATTACCAACCCCGATAATCTCAATCAATATTCAACTTCTCACATTCATCTTCCCCGACTTTTTCTCTACTCATTTTCTATCTAGATTACCATTCCCAGCAATCTCAATCAACATCCAACTTTTAGCTTTCATCTTTCTCAACCTTTTCTCTCTACGCACTTTCTCTCTCTAGAGTACCACTCTCGGTAATCTCGACCAACATTTAACTTCTCTCTTTCCTCGTACCCTAATTTCTCTCTATATGCATTTCCTTACTCGAAATTACCACCCTCGGTAACTTCGAACAATATTCAACTTTTCACTTTCTTTGTGCCCCGATTTTTCCTTTCTAGACACTTTCTCTCTATAGATTAACACCACCGGTAATCTCAACTAATATTCAACTACTCACTTCTCTCATTTCTCACTTTCTCTCTTTATGCACTTTCTCTCTAACTTGATATACTTTTGCAAAAAATATAAAAAATAAAAAATTATATCATTATTCATGATTGGTTATGATTACCACGTAAGGTAATATTATATCTGAATAGGTAATAAGTTATCGAGGTAGGTAATATTATTGTGATGAGGTTTAGATCTTTCAAACTTTTGAAACTTTAAAATCTTTGCTAATTAAAGTTTTGAGAATTAAATCTTAGTCCCTAAAGTTTTTGTTATAACATTTTAATCTAGAGAGAGAATGTGAGAAAATGGAGAAATTCATAGACAAAGGGAGTGAGAAGATTATTTGGGGTGATAATCTACGGAGAAAATGAATGTTGATAGTGAGAAGATGAATGTTGATCTAGATTACTAGGGATTGTAACTTAGAGAGAAAATGTGTAGAAAGATAAAGTTGGAGACAAGAGAAACAAGAAGTTCAATGTTAATCGAGTTTGATAGGGGTGATAATGTGTGTAGAAGGAAATTGGAAATGATGGAAGCGAGAAATTGAATAGTGATCAAAATTACCTGGGTGGTAATTTAGAGAGAGAAAATGGGTAGAGAGAAAATTGAAGAAGTTGAATATTTGCCAAGATTATTGGGGGTGGTAATCTAGAGAGAGAAAGTGTGTAGAGAGAGAAGCCCAGCACGCGGGAAGAGAGAAGTTGAATGTTAGCGAGATTACCGGGGGTGGTAATCCCGGTAATCTCGAGAGAGAAATTGAGTAGAGAGACTCTAGGAAGATGAAGGTGAAAAGTTGGATGTTGGTTGAGATTATTGGAGTGGTAATCTAGAGAGAGAAATTGCAAATCGAGAAAATCTAGCAAGATGAAAACAAAAAGTTGGATGTTGGTTGAGATTATTGGGGGTGGTAATATAAAGAGAGAAAGTGCGTGGAGAGAGAAAGCCGGAGGTGAGGAAAACGAGAAGCTAACTATTGGCCGAGACTATTGAAGATGGTAATCTAGATAAAGAAAGTGCGTAGAGAGAGAAAGTCAGAGAAGATGAAAGCGAGAAATTGAATATTGATCGAGATCTACTGAGGGTGGTAATTTAGAGAGCGAAAATGCATAGAGAGAGAGAGAATGTGAGAGAAGATGGAAGCGAGAGGTTGAATGGTGGTCGAGATTATAAGTTGTGATCATCTAGAGAGAGAAAGTGTGTAGAGAGAGAAAGCCGAGGGAAGCAAGAAGTTGAATATTTGCTGAGATTACCTAACATGGTAATCTGGAGAGAGAACGTGCGTAGATAGAGAAAGTAAGAGATGAGGGAAACGATAAGTTGAATATTTTTTCAAGATTACCCGGGTGGTAATCTGGAGAGAGAAATTGAGAGACGAGTGAAGTAAGAAGTTGGATATTTGTTGAGATTACCGGGGTAGGTAATGTGTATTACTAGGAGTGGTAATCCATATTACTTGGAAAGGTAATATTTGTACGTTCATTAATATTTATGAATTGCTATCACGAGGATTAAATGAAGTATAAAATTATTATGCTTGCCATGGTTTTTATCATGGTGAAAAATGTATTTATTTATGTTATCTTAAATATTGTGTTTGTATGTGAATTTCTTCAATGTAGAAGAAAACTATGAAAAAGATTAACAAAAAGGACTAAAAGTGTCAAAAATCTAAAAGATTGAGGACCAAAATGAAACAATCCAAAACATGGAGGATCTTGGGCGAAAATATTTTGGGGTATTTTTGAAAGAAAATCAAAAAGTTGAGGGCTAAAATGTAAAATTTGAAAGTCAGAGACCTCCTATGCAATTTGAAAGATAGAAAAAAATGAAAGTATGGAAAAAGAAAGACGAGGGCAAAAATATCCACAAAACACCTAAAAGAAGTAATTGGTAAATTACTTTTTAGAAGTTGTAGTTACTGGTTAAGAAATAAAATATTTTGATTTAGTGGGTAAAGACTGGATTTGATCTATATTTATTGGGCATTTTCCCGTTATTCATACCATCAACATTCAACCATCAATTGTGATAATCAGGATAATTGACTAATTGTAATAATTAGTCAACTAATTATTCAACAAATTTAATTCCAAAACCTCAAATAGTTAAATAATTAAATTGTACTATCAAATTCAAATGGAACATTAGGGCAAGTGCCGAGTGGTAGACATCGAAAAAAATAAACCCTAGGACAAAAATATTAGTAATAAATTGAATATAGGAAAAAATAAAACTTTAAGGCTCAGACTTACTTTAGTTAAACTTAAGAATTGGTTGATCGGTCCCCATTGGCCAATCACTCAGCAACTGCAAGAGTGCAAGTCCCAAATCCAAAAGCGAAATTCCAAGTTGAAATTGAATAAGCAAGAATTCGGCATAGAATGATCCCCACTAATCACTATTGTCTATTCAATAAGGAGTCAAGAAATTAAAGAAAGAGAGAGAGAGAGAGCGTGCTAAAGAGCCTGAGATTTAAGGAGGCAGTCTGGCAAAGTGGCAAGACACACTCACACAAGTCGGCAAAACGAGTGGAAGAAATGCATAGATGATGACTGAGGATCCGAAATAAGCAATCCAATTAGATGTCGTACAATAACACAATTGTTTTGGGCATCAATTAGGTGTTCGTTCATCATCATTTTCAGGCCCATTTTTAATTATTTCTTTATCATCAAATTTAGGCCTATAAATCCATAACATTAATTGATTATTAATTGTTTCTTGACTTTCTTCAGGCCATCAATACAATTGTTTGATTGTTTGTTTCTTCAAGCCCAGACTGCCTAGTATCAAGTCGAAGCTTCAGCAGCCAACTAATTATCATCTTCTTCACCCGACTATTTATTTATCATCACCATCATCTTCATTTAGCCAACTGTGTCTGTGTGCAACTTCATCTAAATTCAAAAAAAAAAAATTACAAAAATTTCGCGGGGCTGACTATTGACGTCATGGTGGGAGGGGAGGGAGACCGCCACCCGCAACCCCCTATAGCTCCGCCCTTTTTCCTTTATATCTTTTGCATGCTTAGCTAGGCTGGAACTAGTAGGAGAGAAAATTGATAGTACACTGAGGTTAGTATGCCTTTAGGAGGAAACATAGACACTAATACGATAGTTAGTAAGGTACATATGACTTTCCTGGTCTGCTCCGAAAACCAAACCACCATATGCCACGTGAAGGAAGTTATCTTCCAAAGAGATGGAAATGAGGAATTTAAGTTCTATGGATCTAAGATTAGAGCGATTCCCTGCGTCATCTTAGCCATCAAGGCAAGGAGGTTCCGATCAAAAGAAGGTTACCAAGGATTCTTGGTTTGCTTGTAAAGGCAGCCGACCGAGGGGATGGCCCTAGATCAAGTACCCGTGGAGCGGGACTATCCCAACATTTTTCCAGAGGACTTCCTAGGTATTCCACCTAAGAGGCAAGTGGAGTTTTCCATCGATTTAGTTCCTCAAGCTGACCCCGTATCCAAAGCTCCATTCCAAACGGTCCCAAAGAATTGCAAGAGCTGAAGATACAATTGGAAGTACTTTTTGACAAGGGTTTTATCCGACCAAGCATTTCCCCATGGGGAGTGCTCGTGCTATTTGTAAGAAAGAAGACGGGAGTATAAGGATTGCATCGATTATCGAGAACTGAAAAAGTTAGCGATAAAGAATAAGTATCCCCTCTCGAGGAATGAGGACTTGTTCGACCAATTGAAGGGAGCAGTTAGACACTCCAAGATATAGTTGAGGTTGGGCTACCACCAGTTGAAGATTAAGCCTGGTTACATATCAAAGAAGACATTTTGGACATGCTATAGGCATTACGAATTCCACATAAATGCCTTTCGCCTAACCAAAGCCCTAGCATTATTCATGGACCTAATGAATAGAGTTTTCTATGAGTTTTTGGACAAAATTTTCACCCTCTTCATTGATGACATATCGATCTATTTGAAGGATGGTCAACAGACAACGGAGCACCTAAGGACAGTATTGGGAACCTTGAGAATGGAAAGATTATATGTCAAATTCAAGAAGTGTGAATTTTAGCTCAAACACATTGGTTTCTTAGGCAATATTATGATGGCTAAAAGAATCGAAGTGGACCCTTCCAAGGTCGAGATGGTTGCTAATTGGTCTAGACCTGCTAATGTTGGTGAAGTTAGGCATTTTCTCAGATTGGCGGGATACTATCGTCAATTCATAGAAGGTTTCTCCAACCTTTGATGCAATTGACTTGAAAAAGTGTCAAATTCCATTGGACTAAGAAATGCGAATGGAGGTTTTAGGAGTTGAAGGACAGATTAGTGTCAGCAGCCATGTTGACTACTCCTAACAACTCAGATAGGTTTTGTAATTTATAGTGATGCATCCAAGAATGGACTAGGCTATGTACTTATGCAGAAAGGAAAAGTGACTACCTAGGATTCCAAGCAGTTGAAGTAGTAGGAGAAGAATTATCCAATCCATGATTTGGAGCTCGCAGCAGTAGTGCATGCTTTAAATATATGGCATCACTACTTGTATGGTAGTAAATGGAGATCTATACTAACCACAAGAGTCTTAAATATTTCTTGACCCAGAAAAAGTTAAATATGAGACAACGACGATGGTTGGAATTAGTGAAAGATTACAATTGCACCATACTTGACAATCATGGTAAAGCCAATCTAGTCGTCGAGGCACTGAATAGAAAGAGTACAAGACAGTTATCAACTTTGGGCCCTATCCCAGAACAGTTAATTTGAGATTTCTAGGCTGTTAGGATTGAAGTTCGCGTTCTGCCGACTCAGGGATTGGCCAAGTTGGTTAACCTAACAATCAAGCAAGATCTAAGGGACCAAATTATCACTGCACGGAAAGATAATCCGTTTCTGGAAAAGATCAAGTCTGAAGTTGGAATAGGAAAGAAAATTGGATTTGAAATTTCAGCCAATGAGGCGTCATGTTTAAAGGTCACCTCCGGACGTCGAAGGATGATCAAATCAGAAATGAAATACTAGTATAAGCTCATTCTGCTCTTTACGCAGGTCATCTGAAAGGAAATAAGCTATAGAGAGACTGCGAAAAGCGTTCTGGTGGAGGACCATCAAAGGATGTGCCACGAAATTTTTCGCTAATTGTATAGTCTACCAGCAGGTGAAGGTAGAACATCAAAGGCCTTCAAGTCTATTAAACCCATTGGACATACCAGAGTGGAAATGAGAAAAGATCTCTATGGATTTCATCGTCAACCTTCCGAAGACAACTCAGAGGCATGATACTATTTGGGTCATCATCAATTGACTTACAAAATTCACACATTTTCTATCCATTCATATAACTTTTCGCATGGATCAGTTGAAACAGCTATATATAGGAGAGGCCGTTCGACTCCACGGACTATCAATGGCCATCGTATCTGACAGAGATCCGACATATACCTTAAAATTTTGGAAGAGCCTTTAGACAGCGATGGGCACGGCTGATGTCTAGTGCGACCTATCACCCTTAGACTCATGGGCAGACTAAGTGAACTATCCAGACTCTAGAGGATATGTTGAGATCTTGTGTGCTGGATTTGGGTGGCAGCTGGGAAACTCATTTCCCACTAATAGAGTTTTCTTATAATAGTAGCTTCCTAACAACCATCGGCATGGCTCTTGTAGAAGCTTTGTTACACCGTCGGTGTTGCTCGCCAGTTTATTGGGATGAAGTCATGGTGAGAGAAAGATGTTCAAACCAGAACTGGCCGAGAAACATAGTAGAAGCTATAGAACATATTAGATCGAAAATCAAGGCTTCCTATGATAGGTGGAAGAGTTACGCAGACACCATAAGAGCGACATAAAATTTAAACTTGGAGAGAAGGTGTTTCTCAAAGTTCCATTAATGAAAGGCGTATTACGTTTTGATAAGAAAGGAAAACTTAGACCACGTTACACTGGACCTTTCGAGATTGTAGAAGAAGTTGGGAAAATCTTTATTGCTTAGCTTTGCCACTTGAACTCTCATCAGTTCATGATGTGTTTCATGTCTCCTTACTGAGAAAGTATATTCATGATCCGAGCCCCACGGTGAACATTAAAATAGTCGACGTTCAACAAGACTTGACGTAAGAAGAAGCACATTTACGTATCTTTGAGAGAAAAGTCTATGTCATAAATCAAGAAGTTCCTTTAGTTAAGGTCCAATAGGATAAACATAGTATAGAGGGGGCCACCTGGGAGAAGGAAGATGACATTTTGCCAGATACCCAAATCTCACAAACCAACTATGTTAAATTTCCAAGACGAAGTTATTTTAAATAGGGGGGTTGTAGTGACCCCGAAAATTCAGACTTTAAAAGTTCATTATAATGAGTAGTCATTACAACCCTCATCTAGACCTAATCAATTAAACCTGTTTTATTATTTTTTTTTTTTGCCAATTAGTTTTCTCTAAACCCTAACTTTACACCAAAGAATTACCATAATTGGGGAAATCATTATTCCTTTATCAAATTATTCATCATTCCTTAATTAGTTTGTGCAATGTACAACTGTGGCAAAGAGTAACCCCAAAATCTTTCCTTTATTATTACCTAAGGACTCCTATTTAAGACTCACTAGAACTCACATTATTCTCCACACAATAACATACAATAGGCTAAGTTTCATCACTGCCCTCTCTCTACTTTCCTCATTAAGCACAGATGAAAACAAAAACGTCCACAAAAGTAAACTTAGCCGAGAGGAGAAGAAAGAAGAGGAGAAGAAGAAGAGAAATTGAAAGAAAGGGAAAAGTGATGCTTACTGTGATTGTCGCCTCCGACCACCACATCCATGTCTGCCTTGATATCTCTCTTGTGCCTTATTTCTCTCCCTCTCTCGGTCGAGATCTCTCTATCAGTATTTATATATATATCCCTCATTGTCGGTGACATCTCCCGGTGGAAGGCCACCTCGTTGTTGGTGGCGCTTGAAGACACCAAACCTTTGTTGAAGTCAAGTAGCGGCAGAAAGTTTCTCGTTGTTCTCTTTCGCTGAACTCATGTCAGAATAGGGACAAAGGGGGATGAAATTGATTTTAATCCATTTATTTACACGTGATGGCATTTTACACACGCAATATTAAACCGTAGACGCACGAACCGTTCAAGTAGTAGAGTTTTGGACTTAAAAGCCCGGATATTGTTCCCTCAAGGACTGGAGTGATTTCACACTCGATAATTGTGTAATAGAATACATATATATAATATAAACGCATTTTGAGACTGGAAATTATTTGATTATGAACTTAAAAGCTTTAAAGCATACGATCAAGTAAAGTAAATGCACGTAACACGGTAATAACTTGAGATAAAAGATAGAATTGAGATCGGCTTTGTTTTATCACTATGTAATTAATGCTCAACTCGTTCTCACATGAGTTACTTGTCGTTTGTGTTAGACCCGATTTTCCTGAAATAGGTGATTCCTCTCTCGAATGTCAAATCACCCATTTTCGATTAACTCAGCCTACTATATCTCTATGTCGATTGAAGGTTGATCCAAAGTATAAAACTTTGTGAAAATACTCAAAGGATTATCCAAGGTGAGAGATATATCTCTATCCTCACAAAGAACTTGGAGTGAAACCATTTGGTCTAAGTTAAACATTCTTTTCTCAAAGCCTATTCAACTCACAAACAACAACATTTACTGGCCAAATAAGTGAAGCACAATAAGAACAATGGAGTACACACACAACACAAGCAACTCAATGATTCAAACTAGCTTAGCATCAATAATATGATCAAACTTCACCAATACTGCCAACTAAGAAGATTTACCCCGTAAAAGTAAACAAGGAAATCATGGAAATAGAAATGCTCATTATAATATGAAATTCACAAGTTAAATACAAAGAAGATGATCAAGAGACTCCCTTTAAGTCATGGACTCGAATCAACCAACCATCATTTTCAACTAGTGCAAAGCAAGTAAATATGACCTAGCTTTTCCTTTTTTCCTCTTTCTTTCTTGAGAGCAAAAGGCTAAGGATCAAAAGATAAGAAAATAAGCCCTAAATATCTAAATTATAAGGAAACTAATACTGCCAAAAAGGGCCCACACCTAGAGGAGAAAATAGGGAGAAACAAAATGAAACAATAAAACAAGCCCAAACTCACAGTTCTGATCCGGATAAAAATACGATCGTAAGTATTAACGATGGGGCCGTATTCACTGATGTACAACCGTATCTATTAATTATACGGCCGTACAATCTATTGCATCATTTCTTCACATTTCTTGAGCTTGGTAAAGCACGACCGTACATCCAAAATTGCTGCGATATGTACCGAAAGTATAGCCGTAAAAAACCAATTATGGCCATGTATAATTCTCTACATGAAAATGGTACTTCAATTGCCTGAGTTACGGCCATATGACTTCATTGTACAGCCGTATGGTTAGTTTACGGCCGTATCTATTCAGTTTACGCCCGTAAATATACCTTGCTTTCGTTTTCTTCAGCTTTTAGCTTCCGGCTTATCTTTTTTCGCTCGTTTTCTTTCCCGTTCCACATTGTTAACCTACATATATCAAATTAGTGAATTAGGAGTAGAGATATGCTCGTTTTATCTATTTCCAGGCAGTTAGGAGCACCCGAAAAATGTGCAATAAGGCACCTATCAACATGCCAAGTCCCCCAAGTTTCTGTCTTATTTAAGTTAGTCCTTAGAAGTTATTTATTTGAAAAGTACACAACTTTATTTTTCCTTTCAATTGAGTCCGATGATTTTTAGAACTGGTTAATTAACAATTTGACCCTACAACTATCGTTTGACCCTCAAAATAGTCCCCAAGAATTTCCAGATTTTGCAAAATCAAACCCTAAACTTTCTATTTACACATTTTAGATCCCAAAAGTTTGAGAATCCTTTTAATTTCATCCTACTATTGTTATTTACTCATTTTTAGACCCTATTGAATCATGGCCGGTTCTCTTTTGAAGCAAGGGAGACCCTTGCCTCAGGCACCATAAAGCCAAGCAGAACAATACACTATCTGAATAAAAAATTGAGAGTAATTTTTAAAGTTGCCTTGACATATCACAAATAAATGCACAGAAGGATAAGAACTAAAAAGTTGACAAACAATATTATTTTTTAATTTTTTTTTCTCCAAGAGCAGATCCGTGGGCATCACCGTTCCATCACCACTTTGATCTGGAACCTCAATTTTTGCTTCGATCTTTGTTTAGTCGCTTTTATGTGCTGTGGAATTCTCTTCTTGTTATAATTTAATCCTTTTTGTACAAGTAATGATTTGCCCTTACTCATTTATTAGAGACGAATGTAACATTTTTAGCTAATATGAATATGGCATTGTCGGTTTATATGACTATGACCTTGTTGATGTTGTGTATATTAATTATTGAAATTGTTTTTGATCAATGTTATGATTATATATAGAAACTAACGCAAATGCTAATAAAACAAGTAATTTTTTTCAATGTTTGCATGTGCTTTAGTAGTTAGAGCTCTATTTAACAACTCATTTGCGTTGATCCACTATTGCCAAGGGTGATTAATTTATATATCGCCTCAGGCTATAAAAACCACAGGTCCTGTATTGAATTAGAGGATCTAATTATAACTTTTTTTAAAATTATTTTAGGGTTAGACCCGCGGGGAAGAACTTTAGGCTTTTATGTATTTTCGTCAATCTACGCAATTAAGGTAGATCTCTATTTTCTTAAATGAGAATTAATATTTAATTTATGTCACATGTTTGCATGTCTTATTTGAAGCCCATGAGATTTAATTGCTTTATTAAAAACACAAAATATGAGAAATTTATTGCTCAAGCATGCGATTAGATTTACATATCCTTTAAGCATGAGAATAGATTTACTCATTCTCTAAGCATGAGCTATGAGGTCTTAATTTGCTGAGACACAAGAGAATAGACCTGAACTTGTAATTAGTTTACTTGTTCATGAGACTACTTGGAATTACATGATTACGTGTAACATGTGACATGAATTTATAGTTAATGCGTTAGATCTACTGGGTATTTTTTTAAAATGCTCAAATTTTCCTATAAACAAGCCTTGCAGATTAAGGAGTTTATGACTTGACAATTGGCAGTGGAATATTAGGAAGTTGTTTACTACAATTAAATTTGAGACTTTAATTGTCATTTATGTTATTTTGAAATTCCGCAATTATTCTTTTACAATATTCGACTTTTGTTAACATTTGAAATTTCAAATAAATTCCACCAAGTTTAAATTCTGTTATTTGTCGTTCTTTGAAATTCAAAAGTTAGCTTGAGAGATGACGTAGCGTTTCGAGTAGTTAGAACTTGGGATGTTACACCAAATCTTTCTTGAAACCACTTTCACGGTATCGTTACTATAATAGCATGGTGGATGCGTGGAAGGTAGAGAAAGTTTTCGCTAGCATATCTTGATATGTGATTTTCTCCCCACACAGATTGAGCTTTGAGCAAATTCTGAAAATCTCTTAATTGTATTCGCCAAATGTTTTGAAATCTTGCAAGCGAAGGTGCATCCACTCATATCGAGCTCCAGGAAGGACAACGGTGTTTTGATGACTAAACCTTTCAGCTACATTTTTCAGAAGAGTTTTTGGATATTTCACAGTAAGGTATCCAGTTTTTAATCCTTCATGGAGATGATGGCAAATGAAGGCCAATGCTGTGGTATGATCTTGTTGGGATCCTGTATTTTTTTTTATTCTCTCACCAAGATCTTTTGAGATAAGGTGAATCTCCGCATCAACAATCATGGACAAATAATTATTTCCTAAGATATCAAGTGCTGTAGACTCTAATTTCGTGATATTGGCCATTTGGATATTTTTCTACAAAATAAAAGAATGCTCTAAGTAATACACATGACTATAAAATTAAACGACTAATATCAATTGCCACATAAAAATTATTCTTTCCTTTTGGGACAAGAATAATGTAATATATTGGAATTTGTAATATTTTTCCTTTAGGGGGAACAATATTATTTCATAATATTTTATGCTTCTTTCGGACCTATGTATTAAAAGAATAATTATATGAACATATGAGAATCGAACTGACATAAATATAATTTGTATCGACATATCACAGAGAACATCTAACCATTAAAGTGCCTAACAAAAGATAATTAATACGTAAATAAATGTAAAGACAATTATAAAGGTAACATAAATAATATGCATGATTGTTATGTATTTAAATAGAATTTATAGTGCTTATTAATAGATAGTGGTTGTTATATTCATATCGATTAGTTAATTGGCCCCCCAAAATGACATCAAGAAGGAGATCAATCAAAAGGTAACTTCACGATCCCCTTTTATATAATAAAACAAAGTGATTGTCAATATCTAATAATAAATTGGAAGCCAAAAACTCATTAAAATCGAATATGGGCTATCTTGGATGTAAAGACAAGGAGAATCAAATTAATATTTTGACACCATGTCATATGCACAAAAGAAGCAAAATCCATAATTAATCATAAAATTGTCTATCCATTAATTGGTAGACAATTTTCGTGATAAACTTAGAAATAATATTATCATTAAATTGAGAAACTATTTTTCTTTCAAATTGTTTTAATATTCATCATATATATTATTTATATATGATACTATTAAAAACCAAATAAGGAAGATATTAAAACAAACAAATAAACAAAAAAAAGTAAAAGAATTAATTAAAGAAGTGAATAGCAAGATCTTGTCTGCCAAAATCAATTACGGTCAGAGCCAAATGATTTGACAAGATTCAGAAAGTGGCTACCAATTCATTTATCCAATTCAAAAGAAAAGCTAATAGGACAGAAATAAACCCATGGGATTGCTATGCTTAGAGAAGAGTAACATTCATGCGATTGTATATCAAGCAAAACAATATTCATTGAATGAGATTGCTTCGCTTCAACAAAAGAAATTGATAGAAAAAAAAAATTGTTGATTGCGATGAAGTGATGGTTGATAGGTTTAAAAGAAATGAAGAAGAGAGAAGATAGTGTGTTATATGAAAACCTGTTGATAACGTGTTATGAAAAAGAGAGAAGATAAGATGAGATAAAAGTATACCTCAATTGGGTGTGTATTACTATGAGGGCCAATAGCCCCTATTTTAAATACACTGGTAGGGTTTCAAGGTTATAGTGATTAGGGTTTCAAGGTTAGGATAGTCATTCGCTTTATAATTAACCCATTTACAACAATTACATTCCATTATTCATTTTCTACACATGATTACTGTATTCACTCTTGTCGTATGGTTACATTTAATGTTGTTGTACAAATTAATTATGACTTATAGGTTCTATAGAAAAATCAAGTTTAATGGCTAATCGATAAATATTTAATTATTTATATCATATGTGAAGCTTTTTACACCAATCTAACTTATAATAAATATGAGTAGCTTCACTTAAATATTTTGTCCAACAAATATGAGTTTTTAATACGTATTTCTATTTTAGATTAGAAATATCGTCTTGCTAAATTACATCTGAAAGCCTCTAAGATATGAAAATATTCAAAATGATGTTAGAAAATCACTCGCAACGCACATGTTAATAGTTAGTTTTAATTATTATAAGAGTGGAAAAAGTAATTATTATTATAATAAATATGATGATGACAATGAGGATGACGACGGTGATGCCAACGACGTCAACTATAATTATAATAGAGGTTGCATCTTTACACATTCATATATAATAATTAAGCTAATTATATTTATGCCACACTTTTCAATCATTACATGGCATTTAAATTGTAATTCACTTCTCTTGTTTTCACTCATTTTTTCATTGGTGTCTCAATTTTTTTTTTTTCATATTATCATTCTTAAACTTCAATTAAATAATTACATCGTATCTCCAATCACAATTCTTGTCTAAATACTATGCATGTGTGTTCAACTTAGGTTCAAAAATTTAGTCAAATTGTACCTTTTTATGTTATTTTCCATTTATCAAAATTGCAATAAACAAAATAAATATATTTAACTCTATCAACTAATTTATAATAAAAAATTTTGCACTCCAAACAACAAGGAAAAATTAGAACAAGGTTGAAGATAAGAATTTGATGTAAAAGTTTGAAGGATGCGAACATAAAAAGAAATGAAAGATGTCAATTGCAATTCAAATATAGTGCCTCTAACAAAAATTGCGGTTTTGTTATGAATAATAATTGAAGAATAATTATTAGGTGTTATGAATAATTGAGAATAATGTGGTGGTTATGAATTATGAGGAATAATTTGGTGGAGGAATAATTTGGTAAAAGATGTAATTATTATATGTGAATGACTATTATACCCTTGATGAAATTATGTAATTACGATTGTGCCATTCGAAGTTTTCCTATAAATAGGGCTTCAGTTATTAATGAAATTCATTCCTGAGAATTCCTTCGAATTCATTCTCTCTAAATTCTCTCTATTGTTTTCATACTTTTATAACACGTTATCAGCACGAGTCTCTAGCCCTTTGAGTAATATGAAAGAAGTATGCTTACAACAGATCTTATAGATGATCTTCTATATCGTAAACCTGATTATTACCAATGAATTAATTCATCCTCATCAATCCTAAATAACTCTCTCTTTGCAAATACATCATTGAAAATTCCTTTTTGTTCATATTCTTCTCCCACAACTCCTCATTCTACACAACCTGCTTGGAGATGTCTGAAATCCCAAAATTGGAAGAATGGAGTCCAAAGAATTTTCCGATCACGTAAATGGATTGCAAGTAAATCTCATCCATTGGAATAATTAGAGAAAGGGAAAAAGGTAAATCATATGATTTTATAATATAATAATATATTAAACTATAACATTCGTTTTATCGAGATATAAGGAGCATACATTATCAAAATCAAATTTTCTAGACTCCATTATACTCGATTTAACAAGAGTTTCGATTTGACACCAACATTGATAGGGTAATAACTCGTTTTGAAATATGTTATTATCAAACTTTCAAAATTTACAAATTAGTACACCAACTTTTGAAATGTTACAAAATAGTCATTAAATATTTTGATATTTATAAATGGAAGTGAAAAAGGAGACGATTTTCCAATCGTATAATATTGATAGAATATGTTTGATAATTTAACCATTATGGATTAGAATAGACAATTTTACCCTTGCGAATCAGAAAAGGAAGGACCGACCTAATTTTGACGACAATAAACAAAAATGGATAGAATATTCTCAAGAAATTCTAAATCCATTAATTATGACCAAGTCCATTTGAGTTAATAGATCGAAATATTAATGTAACTCTCAAGAGTTCAATTACATAATGTACTTATTCTAGAAGGATAAGTGTGCTCTTGTAGAAGTAATGAGTATTTGTTCTAGAAGAACAAATTTGCTCCCAGTAGAAGCAGCTCAATATTTAATTCTCGCACTTTATTTACTGCAATTTAATTAGTGCAATACCTCCTACTTGATGATGGGTTCAACCGTCACTAAACGGAAGGTTTTATATATTTCTCGCAATTTATATGCTAAGTGATGGGTAATACCTTCTACTAAGCATCCTACTCTCAAGAAGTAGTTAAACATTATGCAATTTAATTCTAAATTTAAATTCGTGAAATTTATATTTATTGCAATAATTCCCATAAGGTAGGTTCGACCACCTATTGAAGGAAATTTAATTTCTGCAATTTAAATTTATGCACTTTATAGTTTGAGTATATTTCCAATGTGGTGGGTAATACCACACGATTGGTGTGCATATTTCCAATGTGGTGGGTTATACTACACGATTGGTTATAACGAATCCTACTCCAGAAGAAGTAGTTGATCAAGCATTCTAATCCTACTCTTGAAGAAGTAGATAATAAGAATAAAATTTATTCTTCATATTTACCGAATATTAATGGAGAAAATTGAGCAAGTGGTACTTGAAGTTACCATTGGATAAATAGACGAAAGTAAAATGCTCAATAGATCCCATGTTGATAAATCAAAGAAAATATATCGCATGGAAAGCTTATATGAAGTAATCTCATCGATGATATGAGATTGTATTAATATGAGAATAAAATGCTCTTGAAGAAGCAAAATCACTAGATATCTGTATTTGAATAAAGCCAATATGATATTATTATTATTACTCCAGAAGAAGTACAAAACAGCCGAAGTGGAACATATTGAGAATATCAAAAGATGGCATTAAACACTCGAAAATATAGAAATGCAAAAAGAATATACATACTGAATCCATAAATGAGGGATGCCTCGAGAGTATAAATACCCGTAACTCTGCCACCATCAACATTAGGATTCATAATGAAATATTTAAAGGATCCGAATTTCTTTTCGCTGACACCAAAGGGTCCGGACCGACGGACCTGGCTTCCAGCATTCTTGAACATATGCATGAAATTTGATGAGTAGTTCATCAACAAGATTTAGCGTAAATAAGTATTTTTCTCAATTGAATGAGAGATAAACTTATTATTTACACTCTGATCTAGAAACGCTTAGTAAGCCATCAAAGAAATTATTAATATTCAACAAACCTATTGGTTTGACATGAAAGTTCCACTGTACAACGAGGCTATATTGAATATTTCCTCCAAAGGTGTTGTAGCCACCGAAGGACAATGAAAGCATCACTATTATTCATCATATACATCATGCGCTTGTGGATGGATTGCGCTTGTAGCCCCAACCCTGCTGGACCCATGGTAGAACTAGCTCCAATTCGAGTATTAGATCCAACTAGATGGAAAGGTATTACGCTCAAACTCTTATTCCCCATGATTGTGCGGCCATTATAAGTCTAGCTAAAAGTTTGTTGTTGGTTCCTCCGTATAGTATATTGATTTCTTGTCTCCTAACTCTTTATTTAGTTGGTTTGCCATATCCACATATTGGATATGGCCTACCCTTAGATCCACCAAGAATACATACTGCTTAATATGGCGAGGTAAAAGCTGACTTGTATGAGATGATTCTAAAATCTCCACATCCATCTCTACTCCTATCTCTCTTTTTGCACTATATTTTCAACATGAGAGATATATGAATCCCTCTATTTAAAGAAAAATTTTAAAACCAATAATTGAGTGCACTATTTACTTTTTGACAAATATGAAAGAGAAAAAGGCAGAAATTTTTCTTTAGTGATATGACATATAGCTGTCAGTGATTGAAAAATAATATATATCTTAAAATCGAAAAACAATATTTACAATTACAAGAAAAACATTGATCTTCGTTATTACATCGAGCTTTCTTATATTAATATGAGAAAATTATTATACTAAAATTTTCTACTAAATTTACAAACAGGATCTTCTAAAGTAAGTTTTTCAAGACTGTAACGCGTTTGTTGATCTTTAAATTTGGCCCATAAGGCCATTAGCTCACCTTGTACGTGTCCACTAGGATGTGTCTCAAGAGCCTGTTGAATATCATCCAAAGGCTCCTTACTCAATCCATTCTTAATGAATGCTATTTTATCTTCTCGATTTCTCGGACAAGTACCCCAGCATTTACATCGAGTGTCACATGTCCACCGAGCACACTTGTAGCATCCTCCTAATCTTTTTGCTCTCCGCTTTCTTTGAAAAACTACTTTACCCATACCAGGCATGTATTTAGAAGGAATTGAAACCTCACCGTATAATCGAACCTTTGCTTCAATCAAGTATCGGATATCTTGTGGGATACCCTTATTCATTAGCATCCTTAATCTTTCCAAATTTACATCGATAAATCCTTTTTAGGATTTTGACTCGGTAGTGATGGATAGTATTTTCAAGATTTGAGAGCATATGATCCATTATAATGTATAGACCCTTGTTAGGATGAATTTTGCAATAATTTTGATGATTTATTTATAGAATAATACGACGCGTATGAAATAAGACTCGATTTTAAATAAATAATATGAAGCGTAAGAGCTACGATTTCGAATTAAATAATAGCCGGATGTGATGCGTATGAGTCAGAACTCTGTTTGAATAAAGAGTAGACAATAATGTCACCAAAAGATGATGGAATATGTCGGTGAATTATTTCTATGATAAATCATATTGAGCACTATACGATACTAGTGAAATCGATATAAGAATTTATCAACTAGAAGTTCAATAATACTGCTTGCAAAACCTGATGACCATCCCGCTTAAATAATTATTGAAATCAATATTTCAAGTGAAGAATTAAAGGAATTCTTCAATGATTGTTCTCGATAAATGATGAAATCATTACTAGCCAATATTGGGAATAAATCCCAAATATATTTGGAATAAAGGATGAGAAGTATGGGCCCACTCATCCTACATGTGGACTACTAGATATTATGATATGGATCCACTAGATAGTCACATGTGTATATGATTCGTAATTTGAAATTTATTTAAATATTTGCTCACTGATGAGCATGATTTTCAGATTTAATGATAAAGCTAGTAAATGTATATCCCAATACTTGAATAAATCCTCAAGGATTGAGTATGCAAGATACAAGTGGGATATTATATGGCAAATTATTTAAAGTCCTCAAATAAATTGCCGATATCGAGAATAGAATGCAAACGGTCTAAATTCCCATATTAAGGCTGAATGATGAGAACATATATGATTAAAATCATACCAACTGTATGAGTTTTGGTGTTCTAAATTTTCTCAGCATGAGGGGGAGTATTAAAGGTTGAAAATAATATGTGAAATGCATCATGTTATATCCTCGAAATTGAAATACGAACTTGAAGTTCAAAGATGCATGAAAGACTATGAACAATCACATATATAAGCTACGATGCTTTGATAAGTTAGCGCTGTAAGCGTGCTGATATTTCCTCAAACATATATATCAAAGCAAATTATAAAAGATGGTCTTAATAACGGAGGCATATGCTCTTGAAGAGTATATAGACATAACTATATTGTGTAATCCTACAAGAGGATTGATAATGAGATATCTCGATAAGTTATGTCGATATGGGGAAAGAAATAAAATGGAAAAGTGTCGACACGATATGAAAATGTAGCGCTACATATGATCAATGATAATGAAAATATTGAGATATATTGAAGATGATAAATGCTGAATGTGAAATCTTTAACTTATGAGATGATGAGATGATGATGACTAATGCTCAAGTTTAAAGATAAGCATGGTGGTCATTATATGTTGCATGCTCATGAAAGTTAAATTACCGATCGTATGTGTAGTAAATTTAAAAGGAAATTAAAGGATCTGATGAGCTAACCCCGTGTTTATGAGTACCGTAAAGGGTGAGCTAAGCCCCTGGGAATGAAATAACCTATTAAGTGAGTATTAAATGTTAAATGATATATTTTAAGTGTTAGTTAGTTATGAAGGTTTACTTATATGTTTACATGTTTTTACGATGAATTTATATGCTTTAAATTGTGTATTTGGAGACATGTGTTCATGGTGAATGTTTTGTAGTTGTGTAAGAAAATTGATGCACTCTAAATGAACGAAGAGTATAAAATCAATGTATATGATACTCATACAAATGTATGAAAGATTTTGAAATGCTTGCAAAGATACTTGTATAAAATACGCTGCACTCTTTTTCCTTGACTAAGGTTTTATCCCATTGGGTTTTCCTAGCAAGGTTTTTAATGAGGCAACTTTAAAGGCGTATTCACATGAATAATGTACTCTTTTTCCTTCATTAGGTTTTTCCCACCGGGTTTTTCCTAATAAGGTTTTAACGAGGCATATTCATGGTATATTGAGAACGATAGGAGAAATTGATACAAGGTATCTATTGGATCAAGTTATAATGGAGCTAATGCTTTAGATCCAAACGATGATGATATTGAAATCATTTACCGTAAGTAAAGATATCGCTTCTCAAGATATGAAATCAAACTGAGCAAATTGCACTTTTTCCTTCGATCAAGTTTTTTCCCACCGGGTTTTCTTGACAAGGTTTTAACGAGGCAAAGACGTGAATACTCATATGCCGATAGACATCGTGGGGAGCAATGTTTTAATGAAGCAAAGATATAACCACTCCAAGCTATCCCGCACCTGGTTTGGAAGTTTTTTTCCCACTGGGTTTTTCTCCAAACAGGTCCAGAAGACATTTGTATTAATAGTCATTCAAGGGGGAGTGTTATGAATAATAATTGAAGAATAATTATTAGGTGTTATGAATAATTGAGAATAATGTGGTGGTTATGAATTATGAGGAATAATTTGGTGGAGGAATAATTTGGTAAAAGATGTAATTATTATATGTGAATGACTATTATACCCTTGATGAAATTATGTAATTACGATTGTGCCATTCGAAGTTTTCCTATAAATAGGGCTTCAGTTATTAATGAAATTCATTCCTGAGAATTCCTTCGAATTCATTCTCTCTAAATTCTCTCTATTGTTTTCATACTTTTATAACAGGTTTGTATATAATGACCCTAATAATTATGGTGCAACACGTTTACAGCCCAATTGAATGATAAAACCTACACTCTAATTCCAATAATAGTAATCGATATATATCATAAAGAAGACGTGATTGGAAGTTGGCTAATTGAAAAACAGTTATTAAGACAAAATTTTAGTTAAAATTTGCTGGACCACTTATTTTCAACCAAGTGTCATAAATCATGGAAATCAATTTCATTCACCCTAAAAATAGGGGTGAATATTAACTTTATTTTGGAAAATCGATTTGAGGGATAAATAATTATAATTTTTTAATTTTTTTGTTCTATATTATTCTATTCATCGAGATCTTTAATATGAATATAGTTTTGGTATATAAATTTTACTATTTTAAACGTTACTTATTTTTAGTGATAAATTACATATTTATCTGTAAAATAAGTAAATTTTAAAATAACAAAAATTATAATTCAAACAGAAGAACCCACTATACTACGTCAAATACAGTTAATACAATTTTTGTTGTTGATTTACTGTACTAGATAAACTATCAATTACATGTACTGAGAAGTTATTATATTCAAACAGAAGCATTACAAATGGTTAAATTGTCAGATTTCAACACGCGGATTGCTTAGAACGGATTACTTATTTTTATGATAAATTACTTATTTTTGTGTTTTTTATGAAATTTAATCATTTTTCTTACCTCTATAGTTAAAGCAAATTGTCTATTAAAAAAAATGAAGCAAGTTTTTCGAGGAAACCAAAAACATCCTCCCCCCAAAGAAAATATTTTCCATCAAAATAAGAAAAAGAATGGATTTCGAGAAAAGTTGAAAAACGTTTTTCTGGAAAAAAAATGCAATCAAACATACCAACAGTTGGAAAAAGGCGGAAAAGTTGGTTTTGCAGGAAAACAATACACAATCAAACACATCCTTAAATTTTTTACTTCAAATATTTTTAATTATGTCTTTAATTTGTACTTTAAATATTTTTAATTATATCTTTAATTTTTGCTTAAGAGTAAAAATTTCCTAACACAAAGCAAGATTTCCTTCATTTTCTAATTTTCTATAACCGAAAAGGAACATCAATATTTCCTAATTATTTTCTAAAAGTAGTAGAGAAATTTTATAGCATTCATTATATTCTACATATAAATTAAAAATTACAAAGAATCACAATGTTTGACTAATATGTAAAGAGGATTTATTTATTAAACTGAAACTATTACACAATAATTTTGATTTCTATGTTCTTTTAGGTAAGATTAGAAAATATACTGACTTTTTTTTAAGTGAATCATAGACAAATTTAGGAGATTCCTCCTATATGTGTGAATTTCGTAACACGATATATTGACATGATGAAAGAATACATATGCATTATGAAAGATGTCGAGTTCCAAAATTTCCATTTCGTTGTATGCCTTTCCATTTTGTTATATGTAAGGGCAAGTGATCAAGCTTCCACGAATGAGATATGCCCCCTGTTATAATTAAGGGATTTACTATATAATATGAATGAAAAAAATGGTCTTTTTGTGTGAATCATTCAAGCCTATAACATGAT
Organism: Jasminum sambac; assembly: GCA_018223645.1. Classification (NCBI taxonomy): domain Eukaryota; kingdom Viridiplantae; phylum Streptophyta; class Magnoliopsida; order Lamiales; family Oleaceae; genus Jasminum; species Jasminum sambac. Next base: position 38,836,172 of record CP073640.1, read on the forward strand.
GTATTTATTTATTTATATCAATGGGAGGGCAGATGGATTCTACTATTAATGATGGAAGGTCACAAATAGATCTTCTAAATGAAGCGTATCTCATTAGTCATTCACTAAAATTATCTTATTGTTTAATATAAGTAGAGTATCTAATTAGTTCTTCGCTAATTTTATCTTATTGTATAATATATATTTTGTTTATATTATGTTGTTTTTATTTGTTTCTACGTTGGTTGAGTTGTTCTTTTTTTTATTTTTTTTTCAAATTCTCATTTGCTCAATTACAATTTATTTCAGTAATGAAGAAATGTACTACACTCTTTCACAGTATCGTGCTATTGAGATGAATAATTTTTACGAATAAGTTTGAAATCAGTCTATCGAGGTTATATTATTCCTTTGTCAAATTCTAAGTTTGACTAATATTTAATTAGAATTTTTTATATACATTATTTTTCAATTATTATTTTTCGATTCACGCAAAAAAAAAGTTTCATACATTATATATTATTCATTCACAAGAGAACTACAGCTAATAGACAATGATCACGAGACAGGACTATTGGTTAATGCTGATAGACTTGAAGTGCGTACATTTCAAGCAAAGTAATTAGTATTTCAATCGTATTTAATTGATCATATATTTTGTATTTAATAGATTTTTATTATAAAATCTTTTTATAAATTAATCTAGAATGACAATCAACCACAGATGAATTTTGTGAATTATGAGTACATCATAAAATGAAAAAATATGAATTTTCTTTTCTATAATATCTGTTTATTTGGCCGTTTTGAATTACATTTAACTTTCTGTTAAAAATTGTCATGATTTCTTTTCTAATTAATATGATTTTTCTATAGTGTACCATAAACTAATTTTTAGTTTTGTTTGCACTTATTTTCGTGTTTTAATAAATTGGTTTTGAACTATGATCTTGATTTTAATTAATTTTATATTTTTTAAAGTTTTTATCGTCTGTTGTATTTTTTTCTCCTCCTAAAAAAGCACATTTACATTTCACATAAAAATTTAAAATAATCAAATTATTGTATTGCTAATGCCCATTAGAATATTTATGAGGAATTATCATGACAACGATAAATAATTTATTTAAAGTAAAATCTCAACTAAATCAACTTAATTTAAATAGGTTTATAGCACCATATGCTATCAAATATTTACATTTTATATTACGTTATGATATTATCGATTAAACATAACTATCATTTGTTAAAAAATTATTTTCTATTGCTCTTTACCATAAAAATCAATCTACACAAATTTTTTTAGATTTCACGTAAATCTATACGGCTTTACTCCCGTGCAACGCACGAAGGGTGAAAACTAGTAATATCTACTATTACTGTTTGTTGTGCTGCTACTACTACTACTTTAGTCATTCTTATAACTGTAGTACATATTATAATAATAGTTCTAAAAATAAACAACAACAACAATAACATCAATAATAATAATAATAATAATAATAATAATAATAATAATAATAATAATAATAATAACTGCAATAATTATGTAATGCTAACTATGATAATTATAATTATAGTTATGATTATAAGTACAATAAACCCTGCAGATTTTTACGCATATATAATCATAAAGGCTACATGTTTATACATGTACACATATATGCACAATGGTAATGGCGTAATACGCTTACATATTCACCCACTGTGTAATAAATGAAGGCCGAAAAGGAAAAAAATACATCAAATACAAATGTTTGTGAAAAGATTCGGTGGGCCCATAACCACTCTCTTAAAACAACAATAGGAACAACAAAAATAATAATAACTAGTACCACTCATGTGCTATGCATGGCAAGTTTGAAAATTTACATTGTATGATATGACACCATTGCAAAGCAAAAAATTTTGAATATCGAATTTTCGAAAAACCTTTGTATCGAATATAAGGTGTAATATTTAAAGCATGTAATGTATCTATAGCTTTAGCTTTAGGTGCGATTTTTGTTTTTAATTATTTTCCTAACACGTGGCTAGGTATGTGGATCGATGTAGCTTCTTTATTTTCGAACGTGCTATAATTTTCAGTGAGTGGATAAGTGCATTTTTCGTTTCGTCTGATTTAATTATGCATTTTTATAATTAATTATTTATAGTTGTGTATTTATAGTTGTAGGTTTAGGTGCAATTGTTTATTATTTTTGAATGATTTATCTAAGACGTGGGTAGATAAGTGAAACAATGCAGTTTCTCTATTTCTGAATTCGAGCTTGAAGATTTTGCTTTTCTTGAATTTATTTTATTGTTAACTTTGTCTTTATATAGTTCTAAAATTCCTATTTTTTATGTTAGATTATTTTTATTGATAATATAATATAGTTGCTGAACTTGTAGTTGAAAAAAAAAATCATATATGCATAGTGGTCTCCTTTTGCGTTGCATTTTTAGTTGCTTCGTACTTTTGGGTGATCTGAATTTGTTTTTGGCGACTTGGCGGGTGTTCTCTTTTGTAGATTTTGCACAAACAAGTTTGACCTTCTTGGATGCTTTTACTAGCTAACTTCTTGGATGCTTTTGTAGAAACAAGTTCCAAGATGCTATCACAATCTTTCACGGTACAAGAGTACCTTCTCTGGGCATTCGTCAGCATATCGGCTGTACTTTCAAGTACTCACATTGCCAGCCCCTTCCTGCTTTGTTCTTGCACACATGTATCTTGATAGATTTGCTCAATGCACAAATCTTTAATTAATGCATATATTTCATTTTATGATTACATTTTATGATCATGTTTTTGTAATTTTATTTCACTTGTCATTACAATTTTGTAACAGGATTACTACTTTCAGATTCTTCAATAATGCATATATTACGGTAGAGCTGGATGTTGAAACTGTATAGTGCTGGGCAAAATGTGATTTGTCCATTTGTGCCTTGATCATATATTTGTTTTTCCACGTTTTTGTGCCTACAAAAGAAAAATAATGTCAAACTTGTCAAAGGAAAATATTTTGTAAAATATTGTATGACCGCAATAATTGATCACATCAATAACCTAAGATATAACATAGTAATAAATTCACAAATTAAGATAATAAAAAAACTGATCACATTAATAACTTAAGATAACTTACTAACGAATTAATTAACAATTGTGTCGATTTGTTAAAAAAGGTGTATGAGGCATTTTTACCACATTTTATTTGCAACCAAAGATAAAACTCTTACTCTTGTTTTTTTTCTTTTTCCTTTTTAATGGGGACTCCAACCCCTTCTAATCTTGTAGCAAATTGAGAAGTTTTTATTTGTCACTTACAAAGAAATATCCTCTATTAGATTATCTCCAACTAATTTTATTTATTTTTTCACTAAAATAGTGTGAAAGTTAGAACATTACATTACTTCACTCCAACACTAATTTTACATGAGATACACACTGTTTATTCTTTTCTTTATTTTTTAGTTTCACATGCAAAAATATAAAGAAGATATATACAAAACCAGTGACACAATCAGAAGATATATATAAGACCAATAAAATTCAGTGGTCATTATTTGTTTACCTATTTATTGACACTATGTTTGACCTTCATATTTTTTAAAATAATTCACAAAAGTTCTGTTGGAAATTTTACGACTAACTAAAGCGGAATGCATGTGTAAAAACATAAAAATAAAAGAAAAAGTGTGGCATGAATATAACTAAACTTGTATTTTAGTACACTAGTATTTTAGTATTTATGTATTTTTATTTCAAATTACTTCGATGAAAACCCAATCCCCTATTTGTAGCGACCCGAACTTTTCATGAGCTAAAAAAAAAATTAATTAACGAGTCGCTAAGCCGTTACTCAAATTTACTTATAAACCGCGTCGCCTGTCTACAGTCAAGTTTAAAAATATATTAATTTATAATTTATATCGAATAATTAACCTTTTATTTAAAATATACATATTTTATCCTATTTATATTAACCCGCACCCCTTTTATATTCTTTTGACCAAGAGACATTAATATATTATAGATACATTTTTTTTATTTTTCCTTATTTTTATTTTATTTTTTTTCCCTCTCCATTATCCCTTTTATGGTCAAGAATAAACTACCATAACCCTCATCTAGTTGCTCTTCTTTTCCTACATGAGCTACCATCACAAATATATGTAGCTTGAGGATCCTACTCCTATTACAACACTCCCTCAACCCACGGCTCCCTCCCTCATATATCCCAATTCTAAAATCCTATACATTTTCACAAACCTTATGCGCTCACAAAACCACCAGCAACACCATTACTCGGCCAAAGGAAATTCTCTGCAAACTCTCAAACTCCTTCAACAAGGAGCCAAACTCTCAATTAGGCAAAAGGAAACCGAGTCGACAACTCGAGCCGTGAACAAGCAAGCTATTGACCCATCACAAATACACGCTCATCCTTCACCGCCATCGTTGCTCAATTCCGGTCAGGTATACTCTCCAACTTGAATGCTAAATCGTGCCTAATTATCACCTCGGATGTTGCAAACCGTGAATTACAGCAAGTCATTGAACCAAACCCAAACCCGAGCCGAGAACTCGGCTCGAGAAATATACAGGTTCCACCGCCTCCTTCAAAATCACCGCCAACCACCTCCACCACGCGGCCATCCACCACCACACCGCACCAACATCATCATCGTCACATCCCCACCTCCACACACCCAACTCATGCACATATATATGCATATACACGCACCCACCTTTACATATATACACATAGATACATATATAAGCACGCATATACACCATGGACACCTTGAAGCCAACGTAGAGTAGCCGATGGTCCCTTTCTTCTCCCTTTTTTTTTCATTGTTCGAGTATCCAGAGAGAGACAAAGCCGAAAGGATGCTCTGTAATTGGGTTCCAATTTTGGGGATTTGACTGGGAATTTACACGTTTAAAAGTGTAAGTTGGTCCCAAGTCCCAAGTTTCCCTTTCCATCAAGTTAGTCCCTCTTCTTCTGTGTCACTTTACAAACAGTCCCAAGAGCCGAAATTTTCCATTGGCCAATCGCACCCATACTCCATTTTATTTTACCCAATGTAATCGGTTTCGTCGTAATTTTTATTACGCATTATTTCACTTAATTCTATTTTAATAGTAAGTTCATCTTATTTAGTTTGATCCTATTATATTATATTATGTTCTCTCTTACTTAATTTATAATAATTCTCAATTTATTTAATTTAACACTGTTTAGGTTATGAGGATTATTTAAGTTTATCTAACTTAACTATAATTAAATTAAAATCCTTGTTTTATTTTATTTTGTCTATTTTAAAATAATTATTAATTGTATCATAATTATAATTATAATTTATTCTAGCTAGATGATTTTAATTAAGTAAAATTATAAATATTTTTCAAACACTAGTAACGCCTAAATGTACTTATTTAATTTATAAACATAACATCTATATTAATTTAATCGACTTCCTTAATTGTAGACGACACGCGGGATTTAGAGAATTAAGAATCGCCTACAAGCTACGCTCAAACTCAGAAATTAAGGTAGGTCCCTAAACTAAAGCTTTATTTTTCTTACTTGCGCACTTGTTATGAAAACCTTTTGTGTAGTGTACATTGCCTCTGCTATTTTTATGAATGATGAATGTAATGGAGCCTTCGGGTTCAACAATGCTATGCAGCCTTCGGGCACATGAATGTCAAAGAGCCTACGGGCACAAGAATGTTAAATGTTTACGTGCACGTTTTTAGTTCGGCCGGACGCAAGTAATTCATAATATGCATGCATGTACCTACCATCTTATTACAGTTTGACTAACGTGCGCTGTGGACCTACTGAGTAATTCATTACTCATATTTTCAAATTTTATGGAACATTTGCAGATTATGGAATCGCGATGGGGCAAATGGCAAAGGGCAAACTGATTAGAGAATTTACAAAACTATTTTATGAGATTAATTTATTTATGTTTAGTAGAATTACTCTTCACATATTGTCAAGTCTTGAATTATTGAAGCTTCTAATTTTAAAAGTTAAATTGTTTAAAAATTCAAATATTTAAATTCATTTACGAAGTGAAACTCTATTATTTAAAAACTGAGTTAATTTTGACAAAAACCTTATATACCCTCTCATCTTCTTATTCACCGTCAACTTTGGAGAATTTTTGAAAGATTAAAGTGAATTTGATGATCAAAATTTCTATTTATTCTTCCACTTGATAAGATTTATAAGAAAGGTTAACATCCCGGATTTAAGTGAATTCGGGGCGTTACACTATTCATGATGGGTACATATATCACATTTACTTCCACATAGAAAGTTTGTGTGAGACATACATTGAAAATATATTTGATACAAATTATTAAACAAATAATTTTTAGATGTGTGGTTGAAAATTTAAAAAAAAAATTATATTGAAAAAAAAATATCAAATCAATAAATCAGTTATTAAAATGAAGAGAAATAAATATTTTATCTAATTAAAGTAGTTTATCAACTAATAAACTTATTAAATTTTTTTTAGTTCAATTTATGAGACCAAATATCATTACTTCAATAAAGTTTAAGCATATCTCCTCAAAAAAAAAAAAGGTTTAAGCATCTTATTTATTAACTCAACTCTCATTTTAACAATAAATTAATTTTTTTATGGAAAATTTCAGCTTGTGGAAGATTGATAACATAATAGAGAAACTTGCTTAGTTGTAGAATGATATTTTTTAATGACCACATTTGAATGAAGATAATAAGACCAAAATAGAAGATTATCCTAATTAGTAAAACTTGTTATTATATATATATATATATATATATATATATATATTCAATAATGTACGTTAATATATTCAATTCAAAAATGGGATGGGGATTAATTTCGATAAGTATTGCATTTATTGATGGTTTTTTTTAAGTTAGCTATATGTATATAAATAATAAAAACAATAAATTATATTTTTGGCAAAACGTGATTTTAAATTCTAAACATAGCGTTTGATTTTAGGAAATTGAAAAGTAGTCGTAAGCTTTTCTACAATTTCCCTTTTTTTGTAATTTAAATAATTAGTATAATATTTTATGATTGTTTTTTTTTTTTGGTATTTGTCTAAGTAGAATTAGACTCTGAAACCAGGGAATATACCTCTCAATGTAATATATGACATGGAAGTTAAACTTGAGTGTCCCTTCACTTTATTATTCTTTTTAGTACATTATTATTATTTTAGTGCAATTAATTATAGCAATTTGAATCAAATGAGTTACAAGATATTTGCTTTCTCACATTAGCTTTTCTTTTAATAGAGATTGTTGAAGAAAAATAAATTTTGATTTTGCTGTTGTTGAGATAAGAGAAAAACCAAAAAATATTAAAATATTATTGAATCGATGTAATCATATTAAATGATGAAGAGATCAAATTATTTTTAAATTAAATTACATCAAACATACTTTGATTAGAATTAGATTGGTTGCTAGTGTGATTTATGAAATTTGTCTTCCAATATCTTGAAATACAAATGTTTAATAATGTTTTGAAATTACATCAACCCTTCGCTACATAGAAGAATTGCTGCACAATTTTCTTTACATGCACGTAAACAATACACAACATAATAGATTTTGAATTAAAATTTAGATGTTCCGAACACTACAAACTCTGTCAAATCTTTTTTAGAATCTAACTTGGATAGGTGGAGAGAGAGAGATATATAGAGAGAGAGAGATAACTATGAAAGGCCCTTTTATTTTTGTAAATGTGTATAAGTTGAAAAAGAAAAAAATGTAAAATCAAGTTAGGTTTTTATATTAATTGACATAACTAGTATTTTCTCCCATGCGTTGCACGGGGAGATTTATGGTTAAGTTATAATTTAAAATATGTGTAAAATAAGAATTATAATAACATATTTTTCTTTTTTATTGTAAATAGCATAAGAAACAAAATAATAATACCAAGAACTGGATCAGAAATAATGTGTGATATAACATCTTTAAGGGAGATGACGAAGCTATATAAAAGCGCATTCAATCAAAAAAGTATAAAATCACATTATTTCGTCCCCGTTTGGTTATAAACTTTTTCTTGATTTTGCATGATTTAATGGTAGAAATATAGATGGGAGATTTAATGAGATCACACACGATAATAACACGGATTGGAGGGATAAGAAGTGATTCTATCAAAAGTTCATGTGTGATAATAACGGGAGACTATGCATGGGTTGAAAATTAGGTATTTGTGTTTGAGTGAGAAATATAAATAAAATATTATTTTTTAATTCTGAAAATTATAAGATTGAGAGGGAAACTGATCTCATTTTATTAATATATAGATTAGTGATATCTTTGATAAAAAAAAATCTCATGCATCGCACGAACATAGTTGCATCACTTGCAAATACATTTTTGCATCGGTTGCAAACATTCATTACAAATGTGTCTCAAACCTGCTTGACAAAAGGATCCTGTGATGATAGAATAATTGATTAGGAGGGTAAGAAATTGTAGCAAAGAATGCCACAAATTGTTGTATCTAGAAATACAAAAGGTTAATTATGTGAAATCTCTCTAAATTTTTGGTTGTTTTTGCACTTTCATGCATCTTCGACATCCCACTACTTTTGAATCAGTACAATTAAATTTCAAAAAAAATTAAAAATTAGTCGATTACTCCATTAACATTTATCAAAATCTCTATTTGTCGAAAAAATTAATTTCACGTTCAATGCACATGTGAAAACGTTAAATTAATGCAATTTGTAAAATTGTGGTTGTTAAATTAATTATTTTAGAAACAATTAAGTTTTTTAGCAATAATTAGCTAAAAATAACAATTAATTATATTGCAATTAAATAAAATTAATTATATTGCTAAGATTTAATTGGACGCAGTTTCATTGGACGAAAATTAATCAAAATTAATTATATTACTAAAAATAAAAAAAAATTAATTAAAAGAGCACAAAAATTTTAAATTAATTAGATTGCTATTAGTTGATAAGTTTTCTCTTAAAAAATGAAAGATACCTTTTAAATGAGCGACTACAAGTATTATTTACAAAGAAGTTTTTTGTAACTTATAGTGTACTTCATCTCAATTCCATCTGGTATGCTCCTATCTCTAGGAAGCCGTATGCTTGGTAAATGAAAAATTATATCGTCTCTCTGCTTTTATGATTGCAATTGTTTCATATTTGCACTCACTGTAATTTTATACCATTTAATTTCTAATGATGTTTTTCCTTCTATATAGATCAGTTGTGTGGAAGAGGAGATTAATAGTGCACAAACCAATGAAGGTTTTTGAAGGATGGAATAAGGGATGAACGAGAGATGTGAAACATAGATGAGTTGGACTGCTTCTTTAAATGATTCAATAACTCCTTCAAAAATTGATTTTTCCATTGCTAAGGTTTTTACAATATATAGTTATTATATGTTAAAATTTTTGGGACCTATGCTATGTGTATTAATATGGCAGATTTTCCCAAAATATAGCAAAAATTTTGTCAAATTAATTCAAGAATCATATGGATTTTGTTCTTCCTTTTTTTTTAAAAAAGAAACATAATTATCTAATGGACGTGTATTCTCGTGCAGCGCATGGGAGAAAATAATAGTTAATTATTTATAGTTGTAGGTTTAGGTGCAATTGCTTATTATTTTTTAATGATTTGTCTAAAAGTGGGTAAATAAGTGAAACATTGCAATTTCTCCATTTCTAAATGCGTTGTTATTTTTAGCAAGTGCTATACGCCTTTTTTTTAATTATATACTTTTTATTCACTTTAATTTTTTATTTTTCTAAATTAATAATTAGAAGGTTTATACCACTCATTCCACCTACCATTCCCAAAAGGAGGGTTAGTCTGAGATGGTTAACAAGTTTGTCGAGCAATACCCACATTGCTTTGTTTCTCAATAGCCACGGAAGTGGATTCTTTTCTTCCTTTGGCTGAATTTTGGTACAACACTGCATACTACTCTTCTATTGGGATGACACCTATTCAAGCGCTCTATGGAAGACTACCGCCAAGTATTTCATTCTATCAAGATGGTGTATCTTCTCCCGATGGATTGGATAAAGCATTGGAATCATGAAATACCATCGTACAGTAGCTCAAGGCCAATTGACATACAGTAATGAATCGAATGAAACAAATGGCTGATTGTAAGAGAAGAAAGGAAAATTATCAAGTTGGTGATTTGGTTTTCCTTAAACTCCAACCTTATTGCTAGCAAACTACTTATAGAAGAATATATCAGAAGTTGGTTAGTCTATTCTTTGGTCCATATGAAATTGAACTGACGGTCGGAAGGTTGGCTTCAAACTTAAACTACCTAAAAGTTCTCAACTTCATCCTGCTTTCCATGTTTCGATGTTCACAAAGCATGTAGGGGACAACAAAACCAATAGCACTGAGTTACCACCATTAACTAAAGATGGTGAGATTATGGTTCAAGCAGGCCTTGACGGAGTGATAACATCATCGTTGATATTATTTTTCTGGAGGGTAGAGAGAGAAAAAGATGGGGCTCAGCTATAACCCAGTCTAGGTCCCAGCTTAGTCCAATTGTATAATAAAATTTGGGAAATATTAGATAAAAAGTGAAAGGAGAGAACATAAAATGCAAAGATAAATAGTTTGTGGGTTAAAGTGGTATAGTTTAATTGTATTGTTTCCCATAAGATTTGGGGTTTGATTCCCATGTCCATCACTTCTCCACTTATTTTTTCCATATGCCTTAGGTTGGCATTCTCCACTTGTTTTTCACATATATTCAACTCTTCATTTCCCCCCTAGCTTCTCTGCATATAGGCCATTTTTATTTATTTTATTTTTTTGTGTTTTCTTTAATTTTATATAAGATAATCTAGTTTTTGCAATCACATGATTTAGTGTTTAGATAGCATATGAAATTAGAATATATCTCTCACTCAATTACTAATTAAATTAAGCATGTCGGCTATTTTTTCTTTCTCTTCAAATAAAAAACTTCAGTTCTATTTGCTCCTCTAACTTTTGAAATTTGCAACCTGAATTTTGCAAGAGTATGTGGAGAAGTTAATTTTATGCCTCATTATTGTTCCCATTGTTTTGGGCTAAACCCATTTGCCTATCACATTTTGTATTTCGAAGACTCTTTTTATAGTTATAGATTTTTCTTTTTTTGGGTTAGTTTGTATTTTGTCTTAAATAACTTTATCCATTCATCCGTCCACATACTGTGAAAAGAGTAACATCAAACGAAAAAATTGGTCTTTGGCAAACTTTGGAGAATTTTTCATTTTCAAGTGATTACTTTTGCTACTATTTGCAAATGAGAATCTTGATTTTTGATAGTATATTGGTTTGGTGACACACGAAAAAAAAAATCATTATATATTTATTGTTTTCCTATATGATATCAATATTCTTTCTTTTTACATCAGTAGTTATTGTTGACGTTAATTGGTTCTCAACAAACTCAAAGGCGAAATATACAATGAGATTAGATGTACATGTAGATTAATTTTACGATGAAAAAATTCGGCAGGACCCATTAGCGTAATCACATTTATTACCATAAAAGTCAAATTTATCTTACTTGACCCCTAACATTAATTCCTAGCTATGCACTTGTTCTAGACAATGACAAAGCTGATAAAAATTAGAAACAAACATTCCAAACCTTAATATATATGTAAAAAAAAAATCTGATCGAGTGGCTTGAATCCCTAATTTGTCAACTTGAAACACCTTGCGATTCGTGCGACATGATTCCGTAATATTTCCATCAAAAACAAAATTCGAAAAATATAAAGAAACCAGTCTAAAACCATCACTAAATCGACAACCGCACCCCCACCCAAAAAAATAAAATAAAATAAATCTGAACCTGTAGATTGACAATGTTCTTAAAACATGCTTGGACATCAATTTGGCATCACTACTTGCAAGTCTCACTAGTCACTACAGGAATGTATCACATTTGTTTTGAACATTCTGTTTGTGAACCAACAACTCGATCTTTATGGCGCTTATGTCTCTCTTGCTACGGTTACGTGGTATTAGGCATTTGTGGCTTCACACAGCAAGCTTCCACTGATTTTCGATGGCTATTGGGGTGGACAATACCTCTCTCTCACAGGTCTCCAATGATATGATGATGGAGATGGAGGAAATTCTTAAACTATGCAATCAGCTACAACTTGAAGGTGATAAAACACCACAAATAGTTGTTGATTTGTGAGAAATTAGGGTTATCTCTGGTCGGAAGGGTTCTAGAAGGGATATCTGTGAGCCGAGAAGGATTGGAATTTGTGCTTCGACTTGTGTGGAGAATTTACCACCTGTTTAGTATGGAAGCTAAAGGAGGTACCAACACTTTTCGTTTCACGTTTGGATCGTTGGAGGACAAATGGAGGGTATACAATGGAGGGCCATGGTTATTCAATAAGCAAGTTCTTTCCTTGGTAGTTCCCTCATGTGCAGGTCACGAGAACTCATGATGTTCAATCAAATCCCATTTTGGATTCACTTCTTAAATCTCACATTGTTCGCATGACGGAAGCAAACATTGTATTGATTGAAAGGCAACTAGGGGAGTTGTCGGAAGTGGATGTTGGGGGGCCAGTACCACATGTGAGGGTGAATATTGATGTGGGGAAACTACTACAACAAAGAGTAAAACTTTACATTGAGGAAGTAGGGCAAGATTTTACGGTACCCTTGCAATAAGAGGAGCTCCCCAAATTTTGCAATTTTTGCAGTTTAATTGGGCACTGATACTTCAAGAGTCCTATCCATGGCAGTGGTAGTGGTATGGGGTTGGCGAAGAAATATGGTGATTGGTTGAGTGTCCCAATAGTGGGCCGAAAGGGGGTTGCGAGATCTCCATCTTCATTGGAGTCTCATTCCCGAAAACGTGAGGATAGTGGGCGAGAAGGGACATCAGCAAGTTCTATAGATTCACAGCCGACTATAATAGGGATAGAGAAGGTGATGTCGACGGAGGGAAGTGGCACGAAGGAGGACACTATTTTACAAATTGAGGGAAAGGCCGTAGCCATGGTGATCATACGGAGATAGAGTCCCTAGGAACTAATGACAAGGGTAGTAAAGGTGAATAGGCAAGCAACAACAGTAAGACGAGATAACATGCAAGTTGATGGGAAGGTTGGAGGGTTTGTGGTATGCAAGGGTAATGTGGAAAAGGGAAAGCGAGTGACACGCAATAGTCACCATCACATTCCAAACATTAAAGGGCTATTGGCAGCGGTAAAAAATGTGTTGAGGGTATTCCGTTACAGGGGGTAGGGGACAGTGAGGACAGTAAAGAACGTAGGATGGATCGGAGAAAATAAAGTTGTTGACGGATGATGAGGGACCGACTGGTGGGAAGAATGCGCGAGTGGAGGTGGTATATGTGGAAGGTAGTGATGGAACGGAGGAGTAAGTAAGGGCGGTGGGTGATGCTATAGTTTTGGTGAGCCTTGCAAGGCAGGGCTGCCGATTGCGATGAGTGTCTTATATTGGAACATAAAAAGTCTGCGAAGTCCCCGTGCGATTGTCAATGCCCAGTGTCATCTTCGATGATACTTCCTTGGTCTTGTCTTCTTGTCTGAGACACAACTATATGGTACAAGGGCAACTAATCTCTAATGTATATTTGATGTTCACGGGTGTTTTGTACCAGATTGAGTTGACCGAGTGGAGGCTTGGTCTTATTGTAGAAGGAGATGTGGACTATCGATGTTGAATCTTATTCTTGCGGTCATGTGGATGCTTTGGCAGTGGATGATAATGGGAAAGGTCTGCATTTCACTGGGTTTTATAGCAATCCTAAAGCCCATGAGCACCATCACTCATGGGAGTTACTCTATAGGCTTCGTTGTGAGTGGCAGTTACCATGGTTTTATGGAGGCAATTTTAATGATTCCCTAATATTGGATGAAAAGTCACGGACGGAGAGTGGATAGAAGGTTTACGATAGGGCTTCCAGGATACAATGATAGAGTGGTTTGTCCGATATTATCTATAGTGGCCCCTATTTCACCTGGAATAATAAGGTGCAAGGAGAAGAGAATATTCAGGCTCGATTGGATCGATTCCTATCTTATGTAAAGTGGAGATTGCTATACGTACGGAAAGCACAAAGGTGCGACATCTACCTTTTTCCAAATCGGATCTTCAACTGATCTGGATTGATTGTGAGGGGTAGGGTGAATTGAATGAGGATTGACGTTGCAAACGACCATTTCAATATGAGATTTTCTAGTTGCGAGAGGACTATTATAGGAAAGTGGTGGAGTCCTATTTGGTAGTGGGAAGGCCATGGTTTTGGAGGGGGATAACCCATTCACTAAGGTCTAGTCTCGCTTAACGACATATAGAGAGGGGTTGGGGGGTTGAAGTAAGAGCAGATTCTCGGAGTGGAGGCGGTAGTTGGTGGAAAAGAATGATTATATCCAATATATCTTTTCCCAAAGGCATGTGGGACTATATATTGGAGAAATCAAGAGGTTGTTGGAGGAGGAAATAGATCTGTTGAAAGCATGTGATAAGGATTTTCCGTGCCAAGGGATACGAGTGGATTGGGTACAGAATGAGGATAGGAACACACGGTTTTTCATGCTAAGGCTAATAGTTGATGTCAGAATAACTCTATTCGGAGGCTTAGGGCTAATAATGCGGAATGGACGTCGAGACCATAGGAGATTGTAGCTATGATAAAGCAGTATTTTTATACTCTATGTACTACTGGAGGACCTACGAAGGTGGACTTGGAGAGGGGATGAGCGAAATTTCATTCATTCTCTTGTAGGAGGATATTCAGTATCTTGATGCGGAGTTTACAGAGCATTGGTGAATAGGGCGGTACATAGTTTGGGACCATATAAGGCTCCAAGTGTTAATGAATTTCATGCATATTTCTTTCAAAAGCAATAGCCTATTTCTTTCAAAAGCAATAGCCCTTGACAAAAGAGGCTATTGATCGAGCATGCTTAGAGGTGTTGAATGGTGGGAAATCGATTTGGTCTATTAATAAGGCAGTTATAGTGTTGATGCCCTAAGAAGCTAGTGAGTGCATTGGAATATTAGCCTATTAGTCTTTGCTCAACATTGTATAAGATTGTTTCAAGACATTGGCCAATAGATTGAAGAGTTTTAAGTCCGTTTATAGCCGATAATAAAAGTGTGTTTGTGCGTCAACATCTAATCATTAACAATGCGATCATTGCACATGAGCTACTGCATTCGATGTCTCGTCAACACTTGAGATGTGTAGGTTCGATGGCCTTGAAGCTCGACATGAGCAAGGCATATGATGGCGTGGAATAGGGCTACATGGCTACAGTGATGAGAAAGATAAAGTTCTAGGAGAGGTGGGTGAGGTTAATTATAAACTAGATCTCTACTGTGTCGTTTATGTTCAAGGTTAGTTGGGTGAATAAAGGACACAGTGTCCTGACTCACAAGTTATGGCAAGGGTGTTTGTTATCGCCATACCTATCTATATTATGTGCGAAGGTTTCTTAGTAGGCATATGTGAGGGAAAACGACTGGGGCAACTTCAAGGGTTGACATGTAGTCAAGAAGGGCCGAGAAATAGTAATCTATTCGTTGCTTATGACTCCATCACTTTTTCCAAGGCTATAGTGTTTGATTTCGAACGGTTCAGTGAATCTTTGGGATTTATGAGAGGGCATAGGGATAACAAATTAATGTGTAGAAGTTGGTTTTTTAGTTAGAATATTTCCCGATCTATCTGTCATTGCATTTGCGGTCTCTTAGGAATCAAGGTAGCATTGGCTTATGATATGTATTTGGGGCTATCATTAGTAGAAGGGCATTATAGATGACGTACCTTTGACCAGATCCCTGAGCAAGTTTGGAGAAAGATCCATGGGTTACATAGTAAATTTTTGTCTCATGTAGGATGTATAAAGCTTATCGACTTAGTGGTGCAGGCTGTCCCCACCAAGATTATAAGTCTTTTCTACCTGCCAAATGTGGTTTGTAATGATCTCTAAAGTTTTGTCCTTCGTCTATGGCGGGGTGAATTGGAGGGTCATCGTAGCATAGCATGGGTGAAGTGGAAAGCTTTGTGTGCAACTCTAGGGTTATGAGGTTTAGGATTGAGGGACTTAACTCTCCTTAGCCAAGCCTTGGTGGCTAAGTGAATGTGGAGGATTATGGAATCTCGCTAATCTCTTGTATCTCGGGTCTTCAGGCCTTGTATTATCCTCGCGGTGACATCTTGCAAGCTGATACTTCACGCTCTTCCTTACATCTTTGGAGGAATTTTTATAGGGTTGGGAGGTCATTTTTTATGGTTGTAGATGGCGTATTAGGATGGGTGCATGTGAATAATTACTACGACACGTGGCTTCCGACTAATGATTTCAAGGTGAAATCTTCGCTACTTAACCATCTCAACTGTGTAAGGGACCTCTTGGTGGAGCCGAAGATGTGGAATGAAGGCTTGTTTCATGATGCCTTTAATCAATGAGAAGTTGGAATTATTTTATCCATCCCGGCTAGTTAGATGCAAAGGTTTGATAAGCGGGATTTGGCACCATACCCCAAATGGTAAGTACACGGCAAAGAGTGGGTATCATGTGCTAATAGAAGACGTGAGATTGAGGAAGCTGGGAAGTTCAGGTGGGGAACCGAAATGGTGGAGCATTCTAAGGCAGCTTGTGCTTCCGCCAAAGATCAGAAATTTCATTTGGAGATTGTTACAAGTGGCTATTTCGACGGGGGAAAATTTGGCACTCTATCATCTCCATGGTAACGCAATCTGTGCCAAATGCAGTAAATGCGAGATCAATATCCATGTTTTCGGATTATATCAGTGGGTGAAACCTATATAGAAGTGTGCCAGGCTGTGGGACATGATTAAAAAGTTGCAATGCGGGGACATTCTTGTGGTGGAAATTGATATTTTGTTGAAGGAGGATGTATTGGTGATAGAACACATTTGTGTACTGCTTTGGATGATATGGACAAAATGCAACAACTTTTTTCATCAACAACGGAGGTGGGACTGGCTTGCCATCGCGGACCAAGCGAGGCAATTACTTGTTGATTTTTATTAGCAATAGCAGGTATTGAGGTATAGTGCAGGTTGCGATGGGAAGCAAGGAGCTGTTGAACTGATTGTGGCATGGCAAGAACTATTTAGATGTAAGATGAGATTAATTTTGTGGAATGATGCAGCCATGCATGATAGGGTCATAGGTGTTGGTGGAGTGGTGAGGAGTCGAGATGGCGGCTTATATGGCACGATTGGAAGACACCTTCTCAGTAGACATTGCAGAGGCGATGGCCATGTGATACGGCCATCTGTACAAAAAGAAAGGAAGTAACACAAAACTTTTAGAGAATGAGAGAGAATTGTATTCGCGAATGGTTTCTACAAAGGAATATGGCTAAAAAGAGGCTATGAACATAAAGGGCTAATGCCCCAAAGGTGAAACTATTAAAAATTTGGTTCCAATAATAATTTGTGGGCAACATATTATTAAATGTAATAATATAGGCTATTTAAATTAGATGGGTTAAACTAAAGTGATCTAATTTGGCAAGCTCAGAGATTACAAAAATTGGTAAGGCCTAGTCGAGGTTTTGTGGCCGTCTCTAATCAGTCCTTATATATAGAATTTTTGGTCACGGTCCCCAATACTCCAAATCGTATACAATTTCCTTTTCCCCATGTAGAAGAGAAATATCATATCACATATTCGAAATAAGGAAATTTGATTGAGGAAGGCCATAGCACTACCATTTAACATTATTTTTGGCCGTTCCAGCTAAAATTTCCGCATAAAGATCAATGACTGGTACAACTAATCGAAGTATGTCTTTGTCTATAAATCTCGATAATTTGACATGGAGATCTTGAGTGATTTAATTACGCTTGCAATTAAATATTAAAAATTAATTCTAACAAGTGGTATCAGTGAGGGATTAAATGCACAGGATCAGTGTTTCTATTCGAATTTGGTCCCTATCGCTGTTGGGTTTCGTTTGATTTACATTTAAATACAAAAAGGAAAAAGAAAATCCGAAGTGGTGGTCACTGATGTGCACACACTAACAATAGGTGATGCTTCTGCTTGTTGCAACGATGGTGTTGTTCTAGTCAATGATGTACATTATCATCATTTTCGGCGGTGGGTGCCATTGTCCCTGCCGAATTTTGGGCCGCAACAATGACCTTACAGTTAGGGTTTCGAAAACCCTAGCTGAACCTTTGTTTGGAGACGAGGGCTTTTTTTTTTGGAACTTGGTGACTTCAAGCTCTCCTTATGCAATTTTGAAGGTTTACGTTATTTAAGTTTCAAGCCCTTCAATTTTCAGGATGTATATAAATGTTGGTCCCCTGTGTAAGATTTGAAAATCTTATGGCTGTGAAATTTATTCAAATTTAGTCCATATAGTTTTGATATTTTTCAAAATTAAAGTATTAAACTTTTATATTTTAGTCCATAAAATTTGAAATTTCAAAATCTTAAACCATTATAGTTTTGAATTCTTGGCCCCTTCAGTATTGAGTTTTAAGAACTTGCCCTTCAAGTGTTAAAATCAAGATTTAGATTTTTCAAGTGTTTGAAATTTTAAAATCTTTTGGCTGTTAAAATTTTGAGCATTAAATCTTAGTTTCTTAAAGTTTTTTTATTATGAAATTTAATCACAAATTTTGTGACTTTAAATGTAAAGTCCCTCAAAGCATTTAAGATTCCCAATTTTATTGAAAGTTTGGATCTAAGATTTAATCTTTGAAGCTTTCAGTCCATAAATTTTGGGTCTCACAAAGTGTTTAAAATTTGAAACTGACTTTTAAAGTTTTAAAGTTGGCCTTTAAAGCTTAAAATTTTGAGATTGTCCTTTAAAGTTTCATTTTTTAGATTTGATACATAAGGTTGCGGACGCTAAATCTCGACCTCTAAAGTATTGGATTCTAAATCGGCCCCCAAAACTTTTGGATTTTAATTAATCCGTAAAATCCATCAATTGATAGTCTAATATCTCAAAATGAACTCTTTGGAGTGACATGTTGCCAAAATAACCTGGATTGAGTATGCTTGTTTATTTGAGATATTAAGATATGTGTATCTATTATTTATGCAAATAGTGATTGGCTCAAAGAAAGGTTACTATTTGGCCAAATGATAGATATACCTGTGGTAATAAATAAGTGATAATTATCAGCCCTAAATTATGTCAATTCATTGAATTGACTGTCCTGATTTCGAAATGAATGGATTGAAACAGGTGTTATCAAAGTGACATCTATCGTGTAGATTTGTTCATTTTAAAATATTAAGATTTATATGAACATTGTTTATGCAGGCAATGATCGGCCAAATGAAGATTATTGTTTGGCAAAATAGTAAACACACCAAGGTTGGGATGATCATGTGGACAATGAGTTGGTCTAAAGAAAGGCTTATTGTTTGACAAATTTTATTGTCAATATTTGATTTCCACTTGCAGTTTGTCCGAAGACGATGATGGCTGTCGTAACCAACAAATAATAAATATAATTTTCCTCACTCGATTTTAAAATAAATATAGTAGTGGCAAGTGAGGGTCGAACCCAAGAGAACGGTGTAAAACTAGTTAACAAGAGAATTTAGCCAAGAGAAAGGCTTACTGAACGATTAATTGAATAACAAGCTTCAACTACGACATCCCCTTTGAGCTAGATGAATAAATTTAGCCTCTCATGTTGGTGTGAAGATTCATGGTGATTGGTCTTGAATACGGCATCTAGATCTTTAACTTTTGTGGATTAGTTCTTCAAATCTCCTCTTCAATCTCCCCTTAGCTCTCTCTATGATGGAATATATGTTTTCTGCCTTCTTCTCCCTTTTTAAGGATCAATTTTTGTGCATAGGACCCAAGCCCAAGTAGGTTTCACAACCCTAGTAAAAGTAGAAGTCCACGCGCGCATAAAACTGGACAGCCTGGCAGTGTTCGGTATTTTTGGATAACTTCTTCATCTGATATCCGATTGAGGTCATTCAAAATTTTGTGGAAACTAGACAAAAATATCTACAACTTTGCCTCAAATAGTCACGTCCAAATTCCACTTTTATCTGGGTCAAAACTCTTCCTCAATTTTCACCATATGTGCACTTTTTAGCCATTTTTTACTTCTTTTCACTTTTCTTGATCCCAAAACACCACAAATAACAAAAGGAAATAAAACAACACTTTTATATAAATAAAAGGTGATAAAGACACGATACTTGGGAGATCTTTTAAGTGCATTTAAGCACTTATCAGACGAGGAATTAATGTTGTACCACGTATCTTGTAATGGAGCCACTATTGTCATCTATCATGTTTAGGTTAACATGATTATTCCATTGTGAGCTGATCATTTATCGTGTTCTCATCCAATACTTATCCTAATATGCCAATGGAAATTTAGTTTGTGTGCTTAATGACACAAAGTAAATGACCTAAAGGGTCTTGAGGCACTATGTTTGAGGGGTTAAATATTAAAAGGTTCCTTAATTAAATTGAACAATATTTTGATTAAATGCGAAATGGCAATGAGTACTCATTTGGATAACATTGTTTCAATAAGGTACAAATGAAACATAATAGAGTACTAGTGCAAATATCCAATCTCACTTCTAAACTAAAGATGCTAACGCTACAACTATCTTAGGACTTGTTCGTATATCTTGTTCATATTCTTTATGCACAATAAGTTATAAGTTATAACACCTAAAAGGATTAACGAACTTTTAGTAAGTTCATCTTAGTGTACATAAGAATATGAATTTTTGAAGTGGGAACGAATTAAAAGTAATAATTAAAGAAAACTTCTCAATATAATAAAAAGAGAAAGAGGATAAGAAAGCTGCAGTTGGGGCAGCACAACTGTGCAAAGGAAATGAGTTCACCTATTATCTTTGCAAGAGAGCGGATGTGTAAATAAAGCCCTGAGAATGCTACCTAGGTTTCTCATTTTGGTTTGTCTAGGGGTTAACTTAACTTTTGCACATGAATGCACTTGGTGGATGGATTTAGTATTACCATTCATATGAGTGTGTCGATGCAAAATTACCTGTAAGTCAATTGTCAACTTGATGCTAAAAGATTCATCTATTTGGATAATGATAAACAATTAAGGTTGAGGCTATAAGGATATTTGGATCGGTCATTATTTGAATTGAGAAGAGACTTATATAGGACCGTCTCTTTGATGGAATTTGGATTTGTTTCTATATTGGACAAATTATGTTATTATTGTTCAATTATAAATAATAAATTTAGTCCTTCAAAATTCAATGTTTGTTAGTGTCGATTCTTTCTAATTGCCTTATTTAGCAAAATTTTGCGTGACATTCTAAATGGCATGAATGCATGTTGACCAATAAGGGCTCCACTGCGTTGTGGCACAATATCTCTATACAACAATTGAGATACTTATGCATAATTTTATTCCCTATGATTTGACATACGATTAATGTAAAATATCTCAAGGGAAATAGATAAACATTAAAGAAATTTGGCAACAAATTAAAGTTCTCACTTCTTATAACCAAATATGTACTGATACTTGAAGACTACTCCTTAGGGCTTTGAGAAGGTCAACAATACCTTATTTGTTCGGGGATGTTTACTCTAGTAATGGCCACCGGTACTTAAATTATGAAAAGTGCTAGTCACTAGACGTATTTAAGGCCCTACAGTAAAAGTTCAAATCAACTATGAACTAGGCAAGAGAGTTAAAATCAATAAATTTGATCATATGGCAAATATAACAAATTCAAAAATTGACTAAAGATTGCAAGTTCCATTCTTAAGAGAGCTCTAAAATAATTTAGTAGCTAATACTTCAAAAAACAAGAAGTCAGTTACTATGCATTTGCTATTTAAAACTGTCTAGTTGAGTCGAAGCCTTACACGCCAAATGACAAGAAATTGAAGTTAAAAACTATTAGCTACTAATTTGTGGAACATTATCAAAGGCTAAAGTGTTACAAGTTTTATAATCCATTAAAGTTTGTTCCCTTTTAGATGGGAAATGGGAAATTCCTTGAGGATGCTGAGCTTGGAGGTGAGATAAGATTATATATATTATCTTTAAAGGAGAATTTGTTCCTCTTCCTACTGTTTCTCTTAACAGTGATTATGCAGACATTATTAAAGATGCACATTGATTAAAGCTCCCTACATAGAATAAGGAAGTTGTTTTTGAGAAGTAAGCTCAACAATCTCAATAACATATTCCATTAAAAATGAGATAAAATCCAGGAAAGATAATAACAATAACATCTCGTTGAATTGCTTGAAAGTGTGGAGCTGATTGATTGCAAATGTATATTTAATATCAAGAGCCACTAAAGGGCCAATATTGAGAAATAGAAAACACATCTTATTGTCAAGGATTTTATTAAGACACATATCATAAAGAGACCTTCTCTTCAATTTATTGAAAGACTCTTTTAGGGCCGTAATGGCACTTGTGGGCTACAGTACATTTTGAATTACATCAGATGGATGACGGGATTGTGCAACCGTTGAACCTTGACGTTTGCTAAGTCAAAGAGAACATGGTTTATCAACTAAGGAATTCCATCTACAATCCCAAACAAATTTTCCATCATTAGTAGCACAAATTTGATCTAATTATTTTCTGATTCCGATGTGAGATAAATTCATGGATGATTTTGTAAACCTCAAGTTCAGTGGGAGTAAACATATCTCTCTAGTATTATATGTCAATGAAATTTTCTAGCAGCAATATTGTTGCAAGAAAACAAAGAAATAACATATTAAGAATTTCATCATTCTAACGATATTCGATATGAAAGATTGTATACTAAGAAATATTTCCACAACTAAGGAAAATATGTTCAGCCTCAATAATTACCCCGAGATTACATTTGAACCATAAAGATTACAAAAGATTCTCTACGCATCGGTGTAGAGAGTCTTATGTATACTTAAGTATGCACGGATTCAGATTTAGCGTTCATATTAAGAATGGCAGAATTATGAGTAACTCTAGTTTGGATTTATCCAATAGGGTTATGAAATATTTGTGGGAAACGTATCGTTATGTGCTCACTTGTTTACAGATCATTTTTATATATAGAGTAATTAGGTATCTAATGAGCATAAGGGCTCAAACTCCATACTGTGGATCCATTCACCAAAGGTTTACTTACCTAAGGTATTAAAATACATTGTTTATACGAGTGTTGTATTTGGCGTTATGCTAGTTTAGTAGGAGTTTGCATTTGGTGCTATCTTTTGGTGATAGATATACTTTTATTACTATCTTCTCCAGAATAAAGCTTATGGTTTTGTTGTTAATCTCTGAAATCAAGTCTTTCCAGCTGTGGTTTACTAGTAAGATTGGAAAGGTTTAGTACGATCTCACTAAAGAATAAAGTTGGACTAATTGGAAATAGACATGTATGAGGTCTCATTGTATGTAATTTTCATGTTATTCATCCACATTAGATCTATGTAATCAAGTATGCTATTATGGTGATTGTAATGGTTTCCTCACAGCAATATTGTGGCTAAAGTGCAGTAGTTCCCTCACTGGTGTATAAAATAGATCAAATTGTTTAAAAAGTAGTTTACGGTGAATAGCATATAGTTGCACGCCTAAGGAATTTTGTGACATAATCATTCAGGAATAATATGTAGCCCAAGTGGGAGATTGTTGGAAATTCATTTCCAATAATAATTAGTAGGCAACATATGATTAAATTTAATTATACCGGCTATTCAAATTAAATATGCTAAACTAAAGTGGTCTAATTTGGCAAGCACATAGAGTACAAGAATTGATGTGGTCCGAATAAGTAGAGACCAATAAGGGTCTAGTTGAGGCTCTATGAAAGTCTCTAATTAGTCCCTATATATAGAATTCTTGGTCATGATCTCCAATATACAAAATGGTATACAGTTTCCTTGTCCCCATGTAAAAGAGAAACATCAGGTCCCCTATTCGGAATAAGGAGATTTGGTTGAGGAAGACTATAGCACCACCATCTAACATTGTTTTGTAGTTGTTTTAGCCAAACTTTCTGCATAAAGATCAACTAACTGCTATAACCAGTCCATGTATGTCTTTGTCTCTAAATCTTGATAATTTGACATGAAAATCTTTGGTGATTTAATTACACTTGTAATTAAATATCAAAAATTAATTCTAACAAAAACGTAGGCCATTAGTAGTTGTCGAATACATATATATATATATATATATATATATTGGTCTTAGTATGAAATAGATTGAATTTGTTTCTCATGCTTGTTCCCTGTTGATTATCTAACTGCCAAATTACCCAAACATACATGAGAAGAATAAAAAATAAAGAATGAACGAAGAACACAAGGATTTGTTTTGTCCCTATGGACTCAGAGTTAGGATTTCTCTTATGTTTGCATTGAAGCTCCACAAACGTGGATTCGACTTCAAATTTCACTAAGAATAATAGATCAACCTTGAATATGTAACAAGCTTCTCCTCCGATAACAATTGAACGAGCCCTAGTAATTTTTCGAAATCAAATCACTCAAAAATACAACAAGAATATAGCCAATCAACTATTGACTACACAAGAATCTCCAACTTCTAAACCTAAAATCCCAATAGATTTATAGAGAAAGAGTTGAAGAAACAAGAGAGAAAAGAAGAGCCTGAAAACCAAGAGAGAAATGAAAGCTTGCAAGTCTGCTTTTGACCTTGAGAGACTAGGTATATATAGCTTGATAATGGATCAGCATTGTTCAAACCCTAAAGCCCAATAGTCCATGATTAACACAACAGTAGCCCAATAAGAACTTGGCCCAAATGAGTATCACAACTTACATTCCATTTTTTGAGTGAAATTGAGAATACTAGTCTTTACCCCGATGCGATGCACTGAGTTATTCACGTAGTTTAGATAAAATTTGATAAACTTATTATTTATTTATCAATTTACTCTGCAGCTGTTTGTATAAAAATATTGAAGAACATACTTTTAAGGTATAAATAATTATTTTTTAAGTACTAAATCAAATCAAGGTTTTAGGTCGGAGCTTCATAAAAATGACATAATGATTTTACATTTGAATTTGAATTTCAATTAACCATAGATAATATTTGAATTATATTGAAATAATTATTATCATAAATTACCATACTATTATTAAGATATAAACTTAAGTATTTAATTAATATATAGAACGAAATTGAAATTCCAAATAAATTAGGACTTGATAAAATTGAAAACAAAAAAAATCGACTAGGTGTAATTTGTTATTTCCAATTAATAAAAATCCTATCCGAACTTGGATTTTCAAGTCGAGATAGTTCCCCAAAATAAAATAAAATAAAATTGAAAAAAATATTAAAAAATCCAGAAAGTATATATGGATCAGATTATAATATGGAATATCACAATTCAAATCAAATAATGGCAAAAAAATTTTTGATTTTTTAATTTAAATTTTTGTATCTTATCTTATAATTCAAATTTAAATTGAATAATTTTCGAATTGAATGGAACTATATCTATTAATAGATCTAATTACATAATTAATGAATTTAAATTATGCCTATGTTAGATTTAGGACAAAGATGAATAAGTTGAGCTATATCTAATATAATGCACCGAAAAGACAACGTAAATAAAAAAAAATGATCTAATTCATTGAAAAAATTGAAAAATCAAATAAACAAGAGGGATAATGAATGTGAAAAATAGTGGCTTTGACTCTTATTTTTATATATTTAATAGATATATTTTGAAAATTTGACCTAAATGAAAATTTGAAGATTATATCAATATTTTTGTGACAATCTTATCTTATAATTTGAATATAAATTGAATTATTTTCTTAGTAATTTTATCTAACGATTGTGAGGAAAAGGGGTGCAGAAAAAAATATAATATAATAAATAAATTATATTTTCAAAAACTGGAACTAAGTAAAAATTGTGTATAAAAATGAAAATCTAAAAATTATATGAATATTTTTGTGATAATGTTATCTCATAATTTGAATAAATGAAAATCTGAAGATTATATTAATATGCATTTGATAATCTTATCTTTGGAAAAAATTAACATAACAAATAAAAATATAATATAATAAATAAATTATATTTTCCAAAAATGAAACTAAATAAAAGAATGTGTATAAAAATGAAAATATAAAGATTATAGGGATATTTTTGTGATAATGTTACCTCATAATTTAATTAATATATATCAAAAATTTGAATAAATGAAAATCTAAAGACTACATCAGTATTTTTGTGATAATCTTATCTTGTGAAAAAATAATATAATAAATAAATTCTATTTTCAAAAATGGAACTAAATAAAAACAAGTGTACAAAAATGAAAATCTAAAGATTATAAAAATATTTTTGTTATAATGTTATATGTTAAGTGTTATACTTACGTTTATTTTATAGTTTTATTCTTGTTTAGCTTGTGTTTTTGTACTTAGGTGTGTTTAATTTTGATTATGTTAGGTAAAAAACAACATGGAACAAGCGCATCACGAGAAAGGCTGAAAAGAGAGCGAATTTGACCACTTTCAAAGAGTTTTGATCAAAATGCAAAGGGGATAGAAGATTGATGACCAAAATCGCAAAATGGGAAGAATTATGTATTGTATAAAAAGTTGCACTCGCAAAAATGCCAAGTGCACCACAAAAATTGAAGAAATGACTCGTCAAGCTCTCTGTAGGTCGCATAGAAAAAGTTGCTGCCTAGGTGCGGCTGCAGGTCCCAAAGTTGCGGCCGCACGTCCAAAAGTTATGGCCTCAACTTTCTGTTTTTAGCACCACTTGAATTTTCGGAATTTGTTTCCTAAATGGACTCTACCTTATTTTTGTACATGATTTTGGGCATCTATTGGGGACCTTTTGGGGGCTATAAAAAAAAGGTAAAGAGGCAAGAAAACCTACTGAACTTTCTACACAAAAGAAGATCAAAGATTGGAGCTTTTTGGGGCAAATTGAAGAGTGAAGTCAAGACCATCATCACCCATTATCTGGTTATGACTTCTTCTTCTAGTTTTTGTTCCCTTGTCTATATTATGTTAGGCTAAGTTTTTAATAGCATTAGGGCTAGGTGAAACTCCAATTTGATTATAGTCTTTGATTAGTCAAGTGATGTTAAGACGAGGATTTGCTATTGAGTTTTTAATATTCATTTATTTATTCGTAATTGCTTGATCACCAATTATTGAATACTTGTGAATCGAGAGATCCTTGACAAGTTAGACCAATATATTAGAAACCATAGGGTCCAATCGAGGACGAGAGTACCCCGGTGCTTTATGTTACATTCCCACATTTTCACAAATCGATCTAATGCGTTTGTGTGTATTTAGATCCACCATAGAGATATAGGTGGGTTGCATGCCTGAATAGGTTGAGCTCTACTCGAGAGAGATTGCTTAATAAAATTGGAAAACGATATTCAATGGTAGATTTCGTTGTCAATTGGGGATCCGGGCAATAGTTAGATGAGGAGTCGATTCGATACTTTGACGTTAGTTTTCCCATATTTCATCTAAATCTCAAAATCACTCTTTCAATTTATTCTAGTTTAGTTCATAATTTCTTTTAGATTTACATCTTACGATTTAATTTAGTATTTTAATCTTTGCAATTTTAGAAATTAATCTATCTATATTTTATTTGTTTGGTTGAGGTTAGTTAAATTAAGCATGAAAATTTACCGTTCTCGTGGGTACGATGCCAGGACTCTCTAAGTCCACTCTATTACTTACGTGACCCCTACACTTGCGGTGTGGGAGTTTAACGCAATATTATCTCATAATTTGAATAAATATATTTTCAAAATTTTGAATAAATGAAAATTTGAAGATTATATCAATATTTTTGTGATAATCTCATCTTGTGGAAAAAATAATATAATAAATAAAAAATATAATAAAGAAATTATATTTTCAAAAAATGGAACTAAATCGAAAACTTGTATAAAACTAAAAATTTAAAGATTATAGGAATATTTTTGTGATAATGTTATCTCATAATTTGAATAAATATATTTTCGAAAATTTGAATAAATGAAAATCTGAAGCTTATATCAATATCTTTGTGATAATATTATCTTGTGAAAAAAATAACATAATAAATAATAAATAAACAAATGAAAATGGGAAGTTAAAGAAATTATATTTTCAAAAACTGAAAATAAAAAATTGTGATAAAAATGAAAATCTAAAGATTATATGAATTTTTTTTGACAATTTGAATAAATGAAAATCTGAAGATTATATCTATATCTTTGTGATAATCTTATCTTGTGGAAAAAATAATATAATAAATGATAAATAAATAAATGAAAATAGGAAGATTATATCAATACTTTTGTGATAATCATATCTTGTGAAAAAAATAATATAATAAATAAATAAATTTAAAAAATAAGGAACAAGAATAGGTAGGAAAACATAAGGTAAATACTTTTGTTTTTATATATTCAATAGATGTTGTCTATTTCAGGTTATTAGTTAGAAACTTTAATTTTATTTTATTTTTTAATGGAAACTTTGATCTTGTCGTTTACAAAAAAGTCACTCAAATTTTAAATTTTTATCAATGGAAACATCTTTGAGACAACGATCTCTAAGGTAAGATTAGTATTCCTCCTATTACAAAAATCACATTATGACATAGATTATCAGCTCCATATTTTGTGAAACTATGTAGATATCTAGTACCACTATGTTGCTTTCTTTTACATTAATGAATTAAGAGCATCTCTAACAAAATCTTTAAATATTAGATGCTCTTTAATTTTGAGAGTTAACTTTTATAGTTTCACTCCAACAAACTCTTTAAATTACAATTTTATTTTAGAGAGTTGGTTTGACTCTCCAAATTTGGAGAGTCAAACTCATTCTCTATAATTTAATGACTACCAATTTCAAAGTTATACGCCTTGATTAATACAATCAACAATTAATTTTATTGGTCAATAATATTTAAAAATATTATTATTAATTAAAGTTGAGACAAAACAATAAACTTTCTCAAAAAAGGTTGAATAAAGAGTTGCAAATAAAGAGCTTGTTAGTACATTTAAAATTTCTCACTCTTTATATATGAAAATATAATCTCTATTTAATTAAATATACTCTTTCAAAATAAAGAAGCTGTTGGAGATGCTCTAAGCAATCATGTCAAAGTTATATAACTATTGTACATCTAATTGGAACATTGCTATAGTAGAAAGAAAAATATGCACGATGGATTGAGAATGGCATTTCATATTAAAATTTCGCAGATATTCATTTTAAAATTGTAATTTTCTTTGAATAATTAGAAAAAGTTATACAAGACGCTTGGTCCAAAATAAAAATAAGAATGGTCCAAAGTTAGGTAGTTAGCACGCTTGTCAATTGGATGATTTCACGTCCATTTTGTCCGCTAATTTCATCAAATTCTTTGCTATTTTCCTTTTGTGAAGGGTATTTGGTCATTATATTATGAAAATTGCATGTAAAAGGTCCTTATCTCTGAGAGTTATTAAATTAAGTCTCAAGTTTTAAATTTGTTTACATTAGTCCAAAATTTTAATTAAATTAAATTATTTAATATTGTATCTTTTATAGGTGTGAATTTGCTCATAATTAAATTTATCTAATTAACTTCATACTAATTAGATATTTTACCAAAATTTTCAACTTAATAGTATTTTCTGCTATTATCACATTTCAAAATATATCGAATGCAAGAGTTAATCAAATCAAATCAAAATAAAAGAAAAGTAAAATAATTCAAAATATTTTTTAAGCATTATAGACATTTTGATTTTAAACAGCAATATTATACCTACATAAAAATTTTATTAGTAATATATTACAGAAAAATATTTCAAACACGAATTAACAAATCGAATAAATTTTATAAAAAAGAAAAATTCAAACTCCACTCCACTCCACCCACGCCACCCCCACTAAGCCTTCCCAACACCACCACCGATCAGCCAGTGGTGGTGGTTCAAACCACCACAAAGGGTGGTTTGAACACCACCACCACCACCTGGCCTATGGTGGTGTTGGGGAAGGGGGTTGAGGTGGGGGTGGGGTGGAGGTGGGTGGTGGTGGGTTTTGAGTTTTTTTTTTTTATAAAATATATTCGATTTGGTTAATTCTTCGTGTTTGAAATATTTTTTTACTGTAATATATTACTAATAAAATTTTATGTAGGTATAATAATTGTTGTTTAAAATCAAAATGTGCGCGTCTATAATGCTAAAGAAATATTTTGAATTATTTTTCCTTTTTTCTTGTATTTTTTTGATTTGATTTGATTAACTCTTGTATTCGATATATTTTGAAATGTGATAGTAGCGTAGAGAAATACTATTAAGGTGAAAATTTCACTCCATAAAATTATCTAATTAGTATGAAATTAATTAGATAAATTTAATTATGAACCAAATTCACACCTATAATTTAATGACTAAAATATTAAATAATTTAATTTAATTAACAATTTTGGACTAATGTAAACAATATTTAAAACTTGAGGACTTAATTTTAATAACTCTCAAAGATAAGGACCTTTATGCAATTTTTCATAATATAATTACCAAAATAAAGAGCTTCTTCACAAAAGGACAAATAAAGAAATAATTCTATTTAAATTAATATACTGACAAAAAGCGACTTGGAGATCATCCACTGTAATCAAACGCAAAGTTAACTACCTAACTTTCTAATTGGAACATTGCTATAGTAGAAGGAAAAATATGCACGATGAGCTGAGAATGGCATTTCATATTAACATTTCGCAGATATTCATTTTAAAATTGTCATTTTCTTTTTAAGCTGGGAATTCAATTTTTAGAACTAAAATGTTTTTGTGCGCATATTTTCTTTTATTTTTCCTTAAACCTTTCTCAGTCCACGGAGAAAATATTTCATCGGAGGTTTACTATATTGTAAATTTATGACATTGTTACTTCCAATTATTTGTATCCTCTAACTCTCTTCCACAGCTCCAATTTCTTTTCAGTGATCGATTTTCAAGACTTTTGCAAATAGCCACTGTTTTTCTACGATCATAGTTTAATTTCTCCAAAGCTTTACGTGTTACTCAAAAGATCAGTTGCCTACATGTTAATTTCAGATATTTTAATATGCACCGTTTTAAAAACTTATATAGAACTCTTGAAATATGGCTATTTTGAGATTGTAATTATATTATATTGTTCCTTCTTAATTAATTCATTGTCATTCTAATTGATACCAAAATCATACTTACACGCACTTGTTGAGAGCTTTGATCGAATGTGTGTCAATTAAAGGAAAAGGAAAAGGAAAAGAGAAAAAAAACAAAGAGAGAGGGAAAAGTGTGACTTCAATGAAAAGTAAGGGTGAAAATTAAATGATAATATTTGACAAAAAAAAATAAAATTGAAGTAAATGACATAAATAAGAATATTTCAACGGTTGTTTGTCTTTCAATTCGTTATTTGACATTTTCCAAAATCAACAAAACTTCTGAACTTTTAAATCCAAATAATAATATAGAAAATTTTTCTTTTTTCCCCCTCTGAATATGAATATTCTTTATCTAATTATTAGTGACACGTTATCATAATAATATAAAACCTCTTAGTCATATATACATCACGATTGCGTTGTTTTCTTTTTAATGATCAATTGCATTCCATAATTAATTAATGGAGGCAATATGCATAATGGATCCGCTGTTGTATGCATGCTTCTACTAATGAGCAATTTTAGAGGAATACCTGAAAAATTAAGAAAATCATATTTTTACCTTTTCATTAGTTGACGAAAATGTGTATTTAGTGATAAATAAAAATTGAAAAAAAAAAGTGATGGGACATGTTACTTAACACATGTAAATTTCAAATTCCTTTTTAGAGTTGTTGTCGTTTCTTAATTAAAGCAAAATATTTCTAATTTAATGTTGAACATAGTGTACATTTTTTGTAAAAATATTGGAAATATTTAATTTAAGAAGTAAAGTAAACAAAATACATGATAATCTGATCATTGCTTTAAATTTTAAAATAAACTGAACTTGTTGTCCTTCATTGCAATATAATTAACTTGTTATTTCACTGGTCAATATTAATTTGGCTGTCATGACTAATCGGAGATGAGAATGTTGGACACTGTCATTGAGCATCCGATACAAGCAACCGATACAAGCAAGGCCTTCTTAATTTATTTTATTTTATTTTATTTTTATTATTATTTATTATTATTATTATTTCTTTTTTGGAATGCAAGATAACCCATCTTAATTGTTATACACCCCACTTATAATGCCTACGGAAAAATCAAAAGTATTAGGCCTTATCTTCCCTCTATTAAAAGTGGCTAAGTGAAGAAAAATATTTCGTTCTATTTTTACCTTTGCATGTAATTTTAAATTATATTTATATCACCATATTTGGGGAAGAATTTATTTACTCTATTTAAGCTTGCTAAAAGTTAAAATATCATGAGTACTAATTCATTGCAATGAATCATCTAAAATTAAATAATGAATTCATCTAAAATATATTTATAAATTTTCATACTTCTTTAGAAAATTCCAAAAATAATTAATTTTGAGCAAGAAATAATCTAATATGAATTCTTTTGGACAGTCTATATTAAAAAAATGAACAAAATAATTAATTTCTATGTTATAATAAATACTAATGACAATAAAAATAATGTGTTGAAAATATATGAAAATAATTTGTTTTATTATACCGAGGTGAATGTTAGATTTACCATTTGATAATTGTTTTTCGAAATCTTAGGAGTGAACTATAGACTTTTGCTAATAAATTATGTTTGTCCTTTCCACTAAAAAAATTGTTCCTACAGGATTCCACATTAGTCTTTAAAAATCCCTAACCAATTGAATATCACATAACTTTATAAAGCTTTTAAAAGTCTTGATTTAATATCACATGATTTTAATGGAGTTTAAAAATGTCCACAAAAATCTACATTAATTGAAGGCCTCAAAGGGTTTAGGGCTTAAAAGATTGACATCCCAAATGGTGAATATCTTTTTTCCCGCTTTTATCATTATACTTGGTTGTACTATCTAATTGCTCGTTAATTGTAAATTATGTTGTAATTTCCCATACAAAAAAAAAAAATTGTTTCTATTTTGAACTACCATTACAATTTACATTTTAATCATTGTAAATTGGTATATGTGAAATTTACCCTTTTTCGTACTCAACGTAGTTTATTATGACATTACGATAAAAGCTAGATAATTAATATAGTTCATTAGGAATTAGAAAAATTTAGTGTATTCTAACAAGACATTAAAAGATTTTATAGCAATGTGCAAAGCATGTTCACAATGACCAGTTAATAGAAAACTTCATTTTCCATTAAAAACGAGTTTTGCGAATTTAATTCAAAAGGGATGTTAACATGTACTTCATAGTTCACATCATGATTAAGAGATATATTAATACTATTATACCATCACTACACTTGTACATATACTTCATTTTCTTGAGATTACATAATAGATGATAACAATACAATTTAATTGTTCATTTGATCAATATTCACTTGTCAACATCTAAAGTTCTATACCAATTATTAGACTACATTCAAGCAAAATAAAAGAACATAGTCATAATCCAACGATGAATAATATATTCCATCCGAATAACTTGGTCGATCTTCAATAATAATTTCCATTTTTGCTGCTATCATCGCTCGTTATAAACAAATTGCCGCCAACCGACCGTTTATTTTGTTTAATGTCATAAAAACATGTAATTGAGAGGACGACCTAAGTGGATCTCATTTTCTTAACTAAACAAACTTATCTCTAATAATCACTAATTAGTTGTAATGCCATCACTTTTAACTAATCATTCATAATATATTGGTTAAAAGCCGTCCGGTCGGTGTTAATTATAACCCACCCCAAAAACCTAATATTATATAAGCCATGCATATGAATATGATCAACTCAAGACGTACTCATCAAACGTCCTTGGAAGAGAAAAACTTTCTCAGATTTTATAATTCGGTGAACTGATCTCGACGACAACCAAAATGGTGAAAATTACAGTTGGTAGCATCGGCGACTCTTTTTCAGTTGCATCGATAAAGGCTTACGTTGCTGAGTTCATTGCGACCCTTCTCTTTGTTTTTGCGGGTGTTGGCTCTGCTATAGCTTATAGTAAGTCTCATATTTTATGTCTTGATGATTGTTTATCCACCATCAATAATGTGTCATTTAGTTGGCAGAGACTGAATTGTCATCTCGAATATTATAAAATACTATTTAATTAATGTTACATAATGTACTTATCATGAATAATCACCACATATGAATAACATTACTTTTTTTTTATTATTATTATATCCGCAGACAAGCTCACATCGGATGCAGCACTTGACCCACCAGGTCTAGTGGCGGTCGCAGTGGCCCATGCATTTGCACTGTTTGTGGGTGTCTCAATCGCGGCCAACGTCTCCGGTGGCCATCTGAATCCAGCTGTCACTTTCGGATTGGCCATAGGAGGCAACATCACCATTCTAACTGGCCTTTTCTATTGGATTGCACAATTGCTTGGTTCCATTGTTGCATGCCTTCTCCTCAAATTTGTTACTGGTGGCTTGGTAATTATGTCATTAATTTCGAATGCCAAAATTAATTTTATTTTGACAAAATAAATTAGTTACAATTAAATAAAATACTTATTATTTTTTTTTTTTGTATTAATTGGCAGGCAATTCCTACTCATGGAGTTGATTCAAAAATGAATGCTTTTGAGGGTATTGTAATGGAGATTGTCATGACTTTTGCTTTGGTGTACACTGTCTATGCCACTGCAGCAGACCCCAAAAAGGGTTCTTTGGGCACAATTGCACCCATTGCAATTGGGTTCATTGTTGGGGCCAACATTTTAGCTGCAGGGCCATTTAGCGGTGGATCCATGAACCCGGCCCGATCGTTTGGGCCTGCAATTGCTGCCGCTGATTTCTCTCAGAATTGGATCTATTGGGTTGGGCCACTTATTGGAGGAGGTTTGGCTGGTCTTGTATATGGTGATGTTTTTATTGCATCATCATATGACCCAATCCCAGCCCAAGATGAATATGCTTAAGAATTTTTATTCGGATTTTTATTATTATCTTAAAAAGTAGTTGTGCTTCAAATTGTGCTGTATCAAAATGTAATTCTACCTTCGCTTTTGAGTTTTTGTATCTAGATAAGTAAGACAAGAGTGTGTATTTCTCAGCTTCAAATAAGAAATGTGGATAAATTTACTTTCCTTGAGGTTTTCATTATTATTATTCATGAATCATTCATTTAACTTATTCAAGAAAAAGATTTTAATTTTAGTGAACAAAAAAAGATGTTTTCGCTTGGTCAGGACAGGACATAATTGGAATTGATCTTTCAATAACACAATATCGTCCAAGCGTTATGGCAGGAGTAAAACTAAGTTAAAAAATGTATTTGGCTGCTGACCACCAAAAAGTGACTAAGTTGAGAAGTTATTGAATGCAGTGTCTATGAAAGAAGCAGCACATCCTAATTAGTCGTCGAATGTTGTCATTACTAGAAATAAGGCCTTCAGGGGAGGCCAATCGCCTCTAAAGCCTCTTGCATATAAATCTTTAGGGACAATATAATGTTTATACGTACGAGACTATAGGGGCGGCAAGCTATTGAAGGCATGGGTTCCATCTTAAAAGGTCAATCTGTTAAGATGGTTAGCTCAAACCCTTATATAGTTTATTATTTTATAATTTTTCAATGTGAAATTTATCCCTTAACATGCCTCCACAAGATGGTGGCTCGTTCGAGCATACTAATCTTGAAATTCGTGTGCTCAATTTTGGGTCTTAATTGGATCGGTCGCTCGTTTAAACTTAATGAGCTCTGATACCATATTGAAGGCTGATGTTCCATCTTAAAAGGTAAACATGTTAAGATGCGAAGCCTAACCCTTGTATGTTGATTTATTACTTTGTATTTTTTTCACGTGGGATTTATCTCCTAACACAGGTCGCCATTAAAGATTCAATTTTTTGTAGTATATGTTTGTCAAGCAGTCAATTGAGAAATGGAGAATATATTTAGGGGCCTTGTTCAGGTACCCACCACAATCCAGGACAAAAATTTGTATCGACCAGTGGGGCCCCTCACCATCGGGGGGTAATTATGATTTATTCATCTGATTTAACATAGATACCAAAAACAATTTTTAAAAATTTTGATCGATAATGTGGCGCCACCAGAAAGTATCATGTGGAGTGGGTTCGGTACCCACATGGGTATCCGAACAAAACCAATATATATATAGATCTTACCAATCTGAATAGGATCTCCAAAAACTACTATGTATAGGGTAGAGTGTTTCGGGCTAAATAAGAAAGACATTTAGCGTTTAGACCTCTTAGTTTTCGAGTAAAGGCTAAAGAGAAAAGGTTTTGGAAAATGAAAAGCTCAAATATTATTGATGGACTTGTAAAATATTTTACATAGGGAGTTCACACAATTTTATCTAAGTAATGAAAAGTAATACTTACAGATTTTTCAGAATTTATATATTTTCATGGATTCCATAGATTTTAATAGAATTCCACATAATCCTTTAGATTCTAATGGAATTCTAAGTTACGGAATTTTCCTTATTTCAATCGATTTTAGAGAAATTTGTTGAACTTAAATTGTGATCCCAATAATAAAATTTCACATAATCCTTCAGATTCTTATGGAATTCTATATTACGGAATTTTCCTTATTTCGATAGATCTTAGAGGAATTTGTTGAATTTCAAGGGTATCCCCAATATGGAATTTAATAAGTTTTAGAATTTCGTAATGTTCTATGTATATTCAATTGAATTTGTTATTCCAGTCATACAAGACATGTGATAAATTTTTACATGCAAGAAAATAAAACAAATATGAATTATTAGAAAATAATACATAATCTATCTTTACCTTTTTTTTAACTTTTTGGCAAGTTGAACATGAACTTCACATAAAAGTAAAAAATTACACCATTTCTGACTTTTTTTTCCCAATTAGAAAGGGTTAATCAAGGGTGTTGGAAGCTTACTTGGATACCACTAGAATACAAGGGTTCATAGTTGATCTTACAAAAAAAAAAAAAGTAAAAATATTCAAACCATGTCATTAAAAAAATAAAATCTATAATCTTGCCTTTCTTTGAAAAAAAGGATTCATAGTTTTTAACTAAATGGACAAAAAAATAGTTTCTACATTTTGTAACAATATAAATTTAATCATGAAATAATATTACAATTTGCTAATAGTGTGACAATACCCCGTTTTTAACATTTGGTCATTTATCTTCACACGTTTAATATGATATGATTTTCAAAAAAATTGAGTAATGAAGGAAAAAAAATCATAAGTTTCCATCTATTTGGATTTTACTAATAATTATAAAAGTATTTATAACTTACTAATATTATATTCAAAATAATTTGGCAAAACAACACAAAACAAATAGTGTTGTCATGGTTATGCGGAAATGGTAAGGTACCATCAATGATGCCTTAGTTATGGCACCATCGATGGCATTTTCGTCGATTCACTATTTGAAATTCGATCGATCCAAATCACCACGCAGCAGTTAGAGTTCCAGGACTTCCAAATTTTTTCATGACACATAGCCAGTGATATCGTCAAAGTTTTGGCACTATTTTTAGCCCAAAAATAGTTTCAAAACTTTGACCGGTGGTCACGGCGGCCATGGTGTTGTCGAAAAAAAATCGAAAAATTCCTGGAACTCCCTCTCGAGGTGCTGATTCCAAATTTGATCCCGAATTTCAAAACGGGGGTCGAACGGGCCATCAAAATGGCCCCTAGCAAACCATAGTTACAAATCGCTCGATGGTTCTGGAACGGTGCTGCATTATTATGCCACTTGCAAAAACTTTTTGTTGAAGTAACACCATTTTTAGTGAGTACCAAAAATGCCCTTGTTGACCACTTTGAATTAGGATTGTAGATGGTAGGTGAGAAGTAGTCCTAGGCACAGGTTTTGGCATCTTCCATAAGTCCCAATATCCGATTTCATATTTTCATCCACAAGCAATACCGGCAAATGGATTTGGAAGTTGTCGACTATGGAAACAAATTAATAGGTGTTCAAATTCATTTAGTTATTTTAAATTTAACGCGTACTGTTTAGGGCTCTAGTGGAACTGATTGTTTCCTTTGTGGAAAGAATGTGGATTAACGCCAATTGAAGAGGAATTGAAATTGGATTTGACAGGATCAGTTCACAAGGTCGATCTTTTGGGGGATCCATGATAAAATTAGCAGAGGACATTTATGTAGAGGTTAAGAAACGAAATCCAATGCTTGATCCAGATTCACAATGATTCATTCCAACCAATTTTCCATATTTAGATATTTTGGCAGTTTAGTTGCTTTTGTAAATTTAACAAATTTAACTAGTGAAACTCCTCCTTTACTAGAATGTTACCTCTACGAATTCTAAGTAGGCTTGAACTTTTAAAAGTTGTCATAGTGGCAAATGAGTTTTTGGTGGTGCTTTTATTTTATCTTATATTAGTTTGATTGGCCGTTGTTAATAAATTATATGATTATTCTTTTTAATTTCAACCTTAATAAGGACTTTAGTGAAATGATGCGTTAGTATGTGCATTGTCATTCTGTTCCTCCAGAAAGTCAAGCCTCCCAAGCATTTCTCTTAGCTTCTGATTTGAAAAAAGATGCGTTTTGCCAATCAATAGTCCTCTACCCAGAACGAATTGTTGGACATCAGGCCTATGAATTTGAAAAATTCGGGACTTGTCAAAGTTCTCGTCAGGGTAATACTGTATGTTCTTGGCAGCTTAGCACATTAGGCGGGTCTGATCAAAGCATTGGACTCCATGAATGTCGAATTTGTCATTGAAAACTTTGAACAACTTCTTGGACAATGAGATGCTAGCCTCTTGTAGAGTAATTTCTAGCCTCCACATTGCAATAATGAAACCAGTGTCAAACTCGTAGATAAGTATGTTGGTTTCAATGTAGTGACCGCAAGTTCTTCTTAAATAAAATATATTTAATTAAATAAAATTTCAAACGTGTCGCTACGACCTTACTTATAAAAATTTAAATAGCGTACGCTCGTCTAGTCGAAATTCATATTATTTATTGTTATATTTAATTATTTATAAAAATTTATTTATTTTCAAAATTTACAATTGAGGACCAAACTTTAGAAATTATTCGTTTTAGTCCCTAAAGTTTAGTTTTTATTTAATAACGATCTAATACTTACCTTACGCCCAATTATGTACCCATCTAAGGTCCAATTTTAATGCTTGCCCAACAAGAAAGTCCATTTGCAATTGTCACCCTAATTCCCACCATTTAAATACTTATTTCTAAGGTCCTCTCAAACCCTAACCCCATTACATTCTCATTATTTCTCCATTTACACCTTGTAAGAGCAACTAAGAGTTCATCTCCATTCTCATTCCACTCCCATTCAAATCAAGCAAGTTCAAGTGGTAAGATTCTTAATCTTTTTATTTATATCTCCATTCCAATCCTTTTTTTTAATTATTATTTAGTATTACACTCTTTTAATTTAACATTTCTACACATAAATAGACTTTATTGCATTTAGTAACTTGTTCTTACCTAGTTCACATACGTACACGGCCGACCACCACCGTCAACCACCGTTATCTCCACCGTCAACCACCGTCATCACCATCATCAACATACACACACGCAACCAACAGTAAGAACATGTCCATACTCACACATAGACACGCATATATACACGCGTATACATATACGCCATAGCCAAGAACTCGGCCAAAAATCTCACCACGCTCAAAACTCAACTTCAAAACACAAAAATCATACCTACACCTTCCTATACCTCTATAGAACATCGTATAACCGGTTAATTTTGGAATTGGTTGGAGAATAGATCGAATTTTGAAAATACCCAAATTTTTCCTCAACCTTCAACACCCAATTTCGAATCCAATCCTCACCGTATCTTCAAATTGACTTCACAGCTAGCTTCACCACCACCGCCTTTACCTTCGCCGGCCAAGTCGCGGGCCAAATAGCCGACGAACCACCGACGAGTGAGAGAACCGAGAGCGAGAGAGAGTAGTCGAGTGAGGAAGAGAGAAGACCCTGATCCCTTTGTTTTTTTTTAATTTATTTGGTTATTTGCAAGTCAGTCCCTCGAGTTCTATACTTGTTTTAAGTTGGTCCCTATAATTTATTTAAGTTTCGAATTCTTAACTTCTAATTGTTATAATTTAGCCCCTACACAATATTTGCAAATCTAGTCCCCCAATTTAATTATTACATTTAAGTGAGCCTTGTAATTTTATTTAAATTCTAATCCCCAACTTTCAATTGTTGCAATTTGACCCCTAAATTTTTATTTCACTTTTAATCCTTTAATTTCTTATTCCTATTTAAGTTAGCCCTTAAACTTTAATTGCATATTAGTCCCTCATGTTTTAAAAATCTTATAATTGAGTCCAAAATATTTTTAGTTCACTTTTATTGCATAATAGACCCTCAAACTATCCAATTCTTTCAAATTGACCCCCCAAACTTTTATATTCATTTAATTTTGGTCCCAAAAGTTCTATATTATCTATAGATACGTAATATTCAAGGATATTGACATAAATTTAACTCCTTATTGGCTAGACGAGGCGTACGGATAGCTAGAGGACTGATTTCTCATCATTAGTAAGCTCAATACTCGGCTAAGGGTTAAGGTAGATCCCCTTTCTAAAAAGTCTCTTTCAAATGTGCACATTTGCAATTAATATTGTTATAAATACTATATGTAAATGTTACGTGATGATAGGCTTTTTATAGCCTACTTATGACGTGCTACCTCGACACTATGACGATAGGCTCTTAGCCTACTTACGACGTCTTTTAATAGCATTATGATGATAGGCCTTTAGCCTAATATGTTTTAACGACGTGCTATTAAACACTATGATGACGTGCACGATTAAGAGGGATGATGAACAAACTTGTACTTCGTACACGTTCGTATTTTATGCTAAATGATGATTATGTGCTTTTAATTTGTAACATATATTAATTATTGTGCACGGGATCTACTGAGTATTTAAAATACTCACGATTTTCTCTATCTAATGAATAAATTGCAGATTAAGGAGACGGAGCCTTGGCGAGGCGTGGGAATCTCTTAGGCTTTTTCAAATAAATTAGTTTTATTTCCTTTGACAATTGAGTACTTTTAAACTGTTGAAGTAATGACTTTCGAACATTTCGAACTTGTTAGTACTTTAATTGGATGTTTTGAGGTGATTGTGTTGAAACGATCGCAAGACGCTCTCTCGACTTTGTTAATTTAAATTAGTTTCCGCATTTTAGTTATTTGTTATTTTTCCGCATTCATTAATATTATTATATTTCAAAAAAGGAGGGAAAAGAATTTAAGGGTTTTTAAAGAAAGAACTAATGTTTGGGTTCTTAGAATTCGGGGCGCTACATTCAACATGGAAGGTAAACATTTTAGGGTTAGTGGTCTGAGCAAAGAATTTGGTGGGGTGTGGAATATGTACAAAGTGGAGGTTTTTGCCTAGTGGTGAGACAGGGACTGTTATAGTTGATGTTGGTGATTCTTCAGGCGAGGACATGGTCTAGCTTCAAGTAGCTATTACACAAACTTGGGGATGGGGAGGAGTTGAAAAGTGTCATTAGGTCCGGCATTGTAGAGATTTTAGCAGTGGATTAATCTGCAGTAATTACACTCCTACCAAAGTGCACTTATAGC
Organism: Jasminum sambac; assembly: GCA_018223645.1. Taxonomy (NCBI): domain Eukaryota; kingdom Viridiplantae; phylum Streptophyta; class Magnoliopsida; order Lamiales; family Oleaceae; genus Jasminum; species Jasminum sambac. The sequence goes on from CP073640.1 coordinate 38,877,979, forward strand.
AAATTTTCAAACTATTCATGCATGGAAATTGAGAATTAATGAATTCTCTAATAAATATAATGCAATGGCCGTGTAGTTTAGTGTACGATGCAGAAAAATGATATATTTCTTTAGCTAAGAAGCAGCAGGTGAATATTAATAAAGTTAAATACGTAATGATGTACAGTAAAAAAAAGTACTAAAAATGTTTAAATTGGTTACTATTTTTTCTTCTCCAATGTGATAAGAGAAGATCGATTTTTAGTAAAAGTTTTCTTATTTTGTCACGAGTTTGCATTTTTTTTAATTACTTGTTAATGGAAAGAATCCAATCAAGTTGGTGTATATTAGTGGTTATTGTGATAAAGATAGGCCTTTTCACTTGTAGGTTATGAACTGGTTAAGCACATATTTTGTACATATAAAGAAACTTGTTATTAAACTTAATGTAATTATTTTGAATCAATATAGCTAAGTTAGCACAAAAGATCAAATGCCAATATGTTGACAACTTAAATTGCCAACAAATTGGCCAACAATTGACATGTGGCACTATTCCCCATAAAAAAATTAAATAAATTCATACATTAACCATAGATTTAGAAATAAATTTTCCAAAAATCTCTTTTGAACAAATGCTTAGGTCTTGTAAAAGTATTGTTTTTAGATGTTGAATCAATACAAAATATTACTTTAGAATGGACTATTTGCTTTGTGCAGAAAATGGATAATCTCCTTTTCTACAAGATCATAGATTATTATCCAAAGTACACCAGAGAATGTGAACGACAAGATGATATTGTATTCTATAATATGAATTCAAAATATTAAAGCATCAGATGTTATGTGAAGAAGCATAATTCTACCAAAATAGTAGTTTCTGGGGTGGGGATGAGAATCTAATCCTTGCCCCCCTCAGCGACACAAAATACTTACCTCATTCTTGTGCCATCAGCATGCGTTTGCAAGAAATCCTCACCCCGTTCCGGGGAGCGAGGTTACGAGTTGAAATTATTAACCCTATTGTTCTACATTGCTTTTTAGAATAATATGATTGAAGGTAAGCACATGTAGAAAATGAAATCATGGTCTTTAAAAGAGAAAAATAAGTTGAGACTTGCATATATATTCCATGGTCTAACTTTGAAGTTTAAGTTTTTTCAAAAAAAAAAGAAAAAATATAATTCTCTAAAATGTTTCTACACTAATATAAATTAATTCTTATTAATACAAATCAATTTATTTAATATCTAAAATTATTTTAAAAAATAAAATATCTTCTCAACTTAGTTTTTTACATTAATAAATATATATGATTTATTAATAGCTTTTATAACAATTAGTTATTGCATTGACTTAAATCAATATTGTGCTTTTTTCTTTTTTTTCTTTTTTTGTGTTGCAACTACCCGGCTAAAAATCCAAACTTGAGCAAGATAAGATTTTATTAATGGAAAAAGGGGTTACACCTAATTGGAGGAGGATATAAGAGTCTTACCTCCCAAAAGTGACTAAGTACAACACATTATTCAAAGCAAAATGGCCTATCATCTACATGCAATGTGGGAGAAGTACTACTTCTCTTGGGCATTGTTCTATACATATTAAATTTTACTAATTTTTTTCCTCTTATCATTTTCATCAACTCATACGATTACTTTATATTTTTAATATATTTTTGTCAATTTTCAACCATCGATATAATGCCTTGTCCGAGTAATTCAAATTTAATATGAAGGAACAATGCCTTAATAAGGAAAATGCATAGAAAATATTATATGAGTTATAATTTGTTAAGTCAATTTTTAGAGATTACAAATTCGATACATGACACTAGCGTAAATCTAGTCTATTTAACCATGACTGCAGAGAGTCTCATTTTAAGATTAAAATAAAATGTTCATCCATCTTCAATAAAATTCAAAACCAATATAATCTTTCAAATAGTATATGAGGATAATAATTCTTCCCTATGTAAGAGGAGAACATTACTCGTGGGGCTTGTTCTATACATAATAATTTCAATTAATTTCTACTAACTTTTTTTCTCTCGTTATTTTTAATTACTTATATACTTATTTTATATTTTTTAATATATTTTCTATAATTTTTAACCCCACACCTAATATGTTAATCGAATAAATCCAAAATATTTTGCGTTGAGCAAGGCCTGGTTGTGTCATTTTTAGCAAGTTAGGGGTCTTGGACATATTACTTTTTCCAAAGAGAATATCTTAATTTATGTGAATAGGCTGTAGTCTGTGTTTAAAATGTCCAGTCTCTAACTTATGTCCCATATCAGTCAATCAATGGATGTATGCGGTATATATTTGGTACTGTAATACTGAAAATTGTCATGTTTTTCAATTCTGGCGTGCTAAGGCCATCTCCAATGGGGTTGTGGATTGGAGATGATGTGGAGGAGAGAGTGTAGGAGAGAGATAGAGAGAATGTGATTATTTTATTTGAAAATGAATAGAAAGAAGTGTAGGGAAAAAGAGAGGGAAAAGTAAAAAAGAGAAGAGATGTAGAAACAAATTCAAAAAAATAATAAAATAATATTGGAAGAATTCTAGATGGGGGTCCAAATATAGGCTACAGACAGAGGTATCATGAAGAAAAAGTTAATGAAAAGTGAGATAATTGATAGAAAAGTGATTAAAAAAAAGAAAAAGAAAAGTCACGTGTACTCATAGGAGGGATCCACCAATTAGCTTTGTGTCCCTTCTCTCTAGTACCAATTACTATTTATAGAGGTGCAATTCACTGTACCATTGGAGATGGCCTGTTCGCACTTTATGTGTTTGTTGTGTGTTGTTTCTTTTAAAAAAGAAATGTATAAATAATTGCAAAATCCCACCGTGGCACGATGCTGTCCTCAAATTGCTTGAAAAGATACAGAAACAGGAACCTGATAACCAAAAAGCGCACTCATGGATCGGGTTCAAGCTCGTCCCTGTAATGCCTGCGTTTCACTTTACCCAAAATCGCCACTCCAACGGCGGCCCTTTTTCTCGAGTTACCCGCGTAATTCCCCCAAAACGACGTCAGAGGTGAGAGCCCAGGTGGCGGTCACGGGCCAAACCGGTACTAGCCACTCTGCAGCAGCGGTTCCAACTCATAAAGTCACCGTGCACGACCGACAACGGGGTATCGTCCATGAGTTCTTTGTACCTGAGGTATAATATACACCAGAATGCTTGTTTTATAAGCTATATGTAGATTTCCGTAGAAATCGTAACACAATTTGAGGTTGCAATTTGAGTTACTCTCCATTTACATATGCTGTTACTATATTTGGTTTTATGTATGTTTTTCATTTATTTATTTGTGTAAATTTAATCAATGGTGATTTTATTGAAATGCAGGATCAGTATATATTACACACAGCAGAGTCTCAGAATATAAATCTCCCATTCGCCTGTCGCCACGGTATTCATTCTTCTATCGCACAATATATATATATATATATATATATATATATATATATAGATATATTTGTTTGTATAGTAGTGAGTTCTATGGATTTAAATGCAACTTGGATCAAACCAATTGAAGTATTGAGGTTGACAGATTTTGCTCATTTGAGAAGATATATTGAGGAGATGGAAACTCAAATCTAACTTATATTAATTTTTAGAAAATATGATATGATTTTAGCCCTTTTAGGAAAGATTTTTGCCCATTTCTATAAGAGGTACTTTTTTTAAGGAGGCTAAGTGTAACACTCAGTATACACCAATAAATGAATTGTGGAAGTCAAATTTCATTTGGTGACTTGTGTTTACAAGTACTTATTCCAGTGGTTGGTTGTGCATTTCTCTTCATGTAATTCATCCGAGGCTGCAAGTATAATGAGTTAAAAGGCTAAGCTTGTGAAAGCCCAAGATTCCTTACACTGGTGTAAGGCTAAATTTGAACCCATCTTGTTATTGTTTTATCTATTAAAGCTTGATATTCTCTTTCTTCGACGGTACATTGTTTCTTGAATTCCAGTTGAAGAGTTCAAATGTTAATTATTTACACAATGTTAAGTTTTGTTGAAACCAGAAGTTTCTCTCTGTAAAGAGACTCACTTGTTTTAATTGATTTCATGTGCTTATTGAGAAAGTGACATTTGCTATGCTAGCCATAACAAATTTGACCAAGAAAAGAGAGTTTATTTTTCTTTAATAGAAATTAGAAATAAAAATGTGAACTTCTAATTTCTTTTGACTCCTTATGTTGCAGGTTGTTGTACTAGCTGTGCTGTACGTGTGAAATCTGGGCAACTCAGACAGCCAGAAGCATTAGGGATCTCTGCTGAATTGAAATCAAAGGCATGCGATATCCCTCCTCGACAAACTTAACATTAAGAATATAAATTTACCTAGTAAGAACCTTTGATTCAAATGTATGCAGGGGTATGCCCTTCTCTGTGTTGGGTTTCCATCCTCCGATCTTGAAGTTGAAACACAAGATGAAGATGAGGTAGTAAAAAAATAAAAAATAAAATTTCGTCATACAAATTGGTTAATTACAGTTAAGAATCATATTTTTAGTACTGATGTAACTATGCTTAGCTAGCAAGGTGTTTATGAACATATTTTTAGATGGGATGGTGAAATTCTGAGGAAGCGAATGGGGTGTGATTGTAAATTATTAAATTACTATGGTCTGTGCAGGTATATTGGCTACAATTTGGACGATATTTTGCCCGAGGACCTGTTGTAAGTCCTGCATTAATGCTTAAAGCTTAGTGTTTTTTCCCGTAACAATCGCTAGTTGTATTATCCTCATTTCTAATGACACACTTGACAGGAGAATATATATATAAACGAAAAGGAAAAGGGTTGTTTTGGTAGTAATTTTGTGTTTGAGAATTGCAGGACCGAGATGACTATGCATTGGAGTTAGCTATGGGAGATGAGTAGGCAGCAGCAGAAGAAGAGAGCTACTCACTGCTACTTCCTTTCTCAACCCAAATCTATATTGTAACAATATGAAAATGTTCCGGCTCCCAGATGGTTATATCCCCGCAAAATTGTTTTAACAAAAGAAACTTGATTATCGTAAACCACATGTGGTTTACTTTGAAAAACAGATTTGCGGGTAAAACCCGTGCGGGGATTGAAAAATACCTATGTAACAATGAGTGTAATGCTATCCGATTCGGTGTTTAATTGGCTCTAATAGATGCATTGCTGAGGCGTTCTATTGTCTCCAAGCTTAGTCGAGTACTGAGGTGTTCTATTTTTGTGAGTCACGAGGCTCTTTGAGGCTTAAGCATCCAGAAAGAACAATAACAAGAACTAAAATAAATAAATAAATAAATATAAAATAAAAAGGCGTGCTTGAAATGTATTATGAATCCATGCCCATTTCATATAAATTCCTAATAAGCTAATAATTGAAATTTAATGTTTATTTGTTTCACAGTTTCTTTAAGGAGTAGTATTTTTAGTTTTAAGAATGTGCAGTTGTAAAAATAAGTAAATATTAGGTAAGTGTGAAAAATGGAGAACATATAATTAGAAGTAAGTGTAAGAAAAAGTGATTATACGAAGTTTTGTCCGAAAATATATAACTTGTAGCCAAATCTAAATAATTTCTCAAATTAGTAACATGGCCATAAAATTGAAAATAGTGGACAGACATGGATAGCTAAATACGAGAATCATAGTTGATTGAAGTCAAGTAAGGACGTCAATGAGCCAAGCTGGCTCAATAACCTCGAGCTTAGCACAAAAAAAACTCGGGCTCGGCTCGGCTCGTCTTGTGGCTCGTTTTAAATGGGCTACAAGCCGAGTCGAGATTTTAAAATGGGAAGTGAGCCAGCTTGGAAATTAGGCTCAACTCGTATTTTTGCGAGCCGGATAGCTCGACTTTTAAAAGCTCGCATTTTGTTAGTAATTTTCCCCAACAAATATAGTAAATTTTTAAAATTTTTGGCAGTTTTTATGTTTAACTATAGTATAAATTTCATTACTTTCTTTTGTCAAGATAAAATAATTCACCATTTTCAAAATTTAAATGTCGAACATCGATCAGTGTTTAGCCTATAAATATGGATATATTTTCTAAGTTTTATATATTTTTCAAATTTTTTAAACTAATCCAAATTCTATATATAAAATAAATAAATAAATAAAAATAAGAAGAAGAGAGCCCAAGCTAGACCCTTAAACCCTAAAAATAAAAATAAAAATAAAAATAATCATTCAAGGGAGAGTGTTATAAATATTGTAATGACTAATGAGTGAATGGCTACTGGACCCTTAAACCCTATAGTTGTTTCCATAAAAAGATTTCTTAGCCTTCATAATAGCACACATTACCGAGCTAATGTTCTCTCTGACTATTCCCGATTCCCTATTCCTGTTCTTTTCATTTCTATTTTATAGCAATAATTATATTGTTCGACGTTCACACATGTAATCAATATTTACTGCTATACGAGGTTTTAAAATATTCTTTTACGTGACTTAAAATTTCTTAAAATATTCTAGTAAGTTACTTAAAATTTACAATCGGTCAAGCACTATTGCTAGTAGTGACATCGTGCATCATACATGTAGAATGAGCAACAACAACAGTAGCAGCAGCAACAACAACAACAACAATAACAATAATAATAATAATAATTAAAATTAAAAGTGGCTAAGTGAGGAAAAATATTTTGTTTCATTTTTACCCTTGTATGTGAATTTGAATTACAATTAAAATACTTCACCAATTCACCCAAAAGAGAACGGAGAAAAAAAAAGACCCATAAAGATGAAACTAAGATAGAATCCAGATCTGTAGGAATTGATCGTGGGTTTATTAGCATAAAAATTGAAGTCAATAATGCTCTCAAAAAATAAATCCCCTCGAGAATATAATTTAATTGGAAATAGTAAACAGAAAGAAGCGATTATACAAAATTGAAAATGTGCCACTTTTGTTAAGTCTTCTAGGAGGTAGGCGTACCAATTCTTTATATTTCTGTTTTTCAATTTATGACTTAAACAAAAATTAGTCAGTCCTTTCATTTACCACAATCTTCACAATTGTGTTTAAGAGTCTACTTAATTTGGATTTAATATAAGCAAGGACTTTTATGAACGTTCAAAGTGAGCAAGTTTTGTATAATTTAATGAATTTTTATTGACTTTTATAGATTTTCATAGAATTTGTAGAACTCGTCTATGGATATTTGAACAAACTTTACTCCAGAACTTTTATAGATTTGTGTAGAGTCATTCCATATTATAAGTTTTAGTTTTATAAAATAAATATTACCTATAAATTTATCAAATTACTTATTTCTTCACCGTGTCATTGTGTTGTGAATTTTATATATATATCAATTAAATAATCAAAGATCATAATAACAAATCATAGTTCTCACACAAGCAAAAATAATCAGTGGAAAATATGAAAAATCAAGAATCTTTAATTTTAAAAGTATCTAAGACAAAAATTTCACAATATGTTTACATAATTTGTTGAAAAAAGTACAAAAATTTATATCACGATCAATATTATAAATGTGTCGAAATAACCACTTAAAAAAAACTAAAAGCATTTCCAAAACTACAAACAGAAAACTAAATATGATTCAAGAACCAATCTGCCCGCTAAACATTGCCACGTATCATCGCTTACATAAGCACTGCCCCAGTATCCCACATGGCCTCCCGCCAACCTCGCTCCCCCTCTCACACACTCGGACGCAAAAAAACGCCCTTCAGAATCAACCCAATAATCCCCATATTCTTCCAGCATCGATCAGAAAAACCGGGAATATTTCCTGAATTTCAATGTTAATTTGATTACTGCTTGGAAAAGTCCAATTCAATTCATTCTGTTCTTCAAGGCTCAAAGATATTTGTTGGATTCAAAAATGTCATTTGGTAAGTTTTAGATTATTTGAGATTGTAAGCATGGCTAGGGGTATTATTGATCCAATTAGGGATAACCCACCTGGGATTTTGCTAATTAGGAGCATTAGGGGTAGAGATTGGAGTTTAAAATCTTATAGATACATGGTTTTGATCCTCACTTTCATAGCATATACTTGTTATCATGCTTCTCGAAAACCAAGTAGTATAGTCAAAAGCGTGTTAGATCCAGACCCGTATAATCATTCAAACCGGATTCTCCCATGGCCCGTTGGCAATCTCTTCGTGGAGAAGGAGATAACGGTGACAAATTCTAGCACAGATGCAGATAGATTTTGGAAGAACAACGGGTGGGCCCCATTTAATGGAGAAGATGGGACGTCGAAATTGGGAGAAATTGATGTTGCATTTCTTGCTTGTTATGCAATGGGAATGTATGTTGCAGGGCATTTAGGGGACACATTGGACCTTAGGTTGTTCTTAGCAACTGGAATGATGGGAAGTGGAATTTTTGTGGCACTTTTTGGAATGGGTTACTTTTGGAACATTCATATTTTCTGGTTTTATTTGATAATGCAAATGCTTGCTGGGTTGTTTCAGGCAACAGGGTGGCCTTCAGTTGTTGCTGTTATTGGCAATTGGTTTGGCAAAAGAAAGAGAGGATTAATAATGGGTGTTTGGAATGCTCATACATCTGTTGGAAATATAAGTGGTTCTTTGCTTGCTGCGAGTGTTTTGAATTACGGGTGGGGTTGGTCTTTTATTCTTCCTGGTTTTTTGATATTTCTTGGTGGGATAATGGTTTACATGTTCTTGGCCGCTTATCCTGAAGATATTGGATTCAATGATCTCAATGGCTCACCTGTGGGGCCCGCAATGTTCCCTGATGACGTCGAAACTCAGATTTCGAAAGATGGTCAGAAAACCGTCCCTCGGTTTTCGTCCATTAACAGGACGGGCGTTGGTCTTCTTGAAGCTTGTTTGATACCCGGAGTGATTCCATTTGCGCTCTGTCTTTTCTTTGCAAAGCTGGTGGCATACACATTTTTGTACTGGTTGCCATTTTATCTTAGCCATACTGGTAATGTTTTGTTATTATAAGTACACACGAGTCAATATTAGACATTTGCTATACATAATTAAATTCCTAATTTTGGTATCTGTGGATCATCTGTTTGTTCTGTTGCAGCTATTGAAGGTGAGTACTTGTCAGTGAAATCTGCTGGAAATCTTTCAACTCTATTCGATGTCGGAGGCATCGTCGGTGGAATTCTTGCTGGTTACATATCTGACAGACTTAAGGCACGGGCCATTACAGCAGCCAGCTTCATGTATGCTGCGATCCCCGCAATGCTTCTTTATCGTACTTATGGACACCTGTCAAAGGCCTCCAACATTGTACTCATGATGATGGCGGGCTTATTTGTTAATGGGCCATATGCACTTATCACAACTGCAGTGTCTGCTGATCTTGGTACTCATAGCTCTCTGAGAGGAGATTCGCGAGCACTTGCAACAGTTACTGCTATTATTGATGGTACTGGGTCTATTGGAGCCGCTCTTGGGCCTCTCTTGACGGGCTTCCTCTCGACCAAAGGGTGGGATGCAGTTTTTGTGATGCTAATGGTTGGAGCTTTTACTGCGGGTCTCCTTTTATCACAGCTTGTTGCAACTGAACTCAAGGAGAAATTTTCTAAGAAGATGTCCAAGAGACAAAATGATCTTGCAGGTGAGTTTCACTTCTTTATGTCTCATTTAACTATGGCTATATTTGGCAGACAAAACTGATAAGTTAGCTGATAGCTAAAAAGCTAACTGATAGTTGGTGTTTGGAGTTTTGACAAATGTAGAGATTAACTAAAAAATTGCTTTTTAGTTTGACTTGTAGTGGGTTTATAAAAAATCGAAATATGTTGTTTATGTTTGAATTTGACTTCGACTAAGCTAGAAGTGACCTTTTTAGTAAAATTAGAAAAAGGGGAAACAAATAGCAACTCACGAGAAAACCTTGTCACGCAGCAGTAAAGGATTGAATGCATGTAGCTCTTTCATTCTGTCTGTTTTTTTCCTAATTTCGTTGTGAATCTTGGTAACGACTAGAAATGACTGTGAAGTTGAAACAATCAGATGGTAATTAACAAAAACAATCAAAACTGTTGGTAAGTTGAGGAAATTTCCATGGCCATAATTGATCATTTTCTGTGTGCACGAAGAAATATTCGCACATTCCACATAATTTCTGGCGCGCTCTTAGTTCGATATAGATCAATCTGTTTGAGCAAAATCTCGTGTTGCAGGTTCTGCATCCCAGCAGCCCCTCTTGACCGGAAGGAGATGAGAATGTCCGCTACTCTTCTGAAGCATCAAAGTTGGATTCTGAAGAAATCGTTTGTTGTAGCTTGTTAGGAAACTGTAATTTCCTTCAATTTTTGCTTTCATGTGTTGTACAAGTTTTTTGGGTTTCATCATGGATATATAAATGTTATAAGGTGTGATTTAGATAAACCACAACTTATAGCTTTCCATGGGATACTGAATACCCAAGATTGACTCACACAACCCTATTGTATTTGTATGTTAATAGCCAAAATGATAGAACTTGCACTGGCTGGATGATTTGAGGGAAGGGTGGGGCTAAATACACCACCATTTTTTTTCTCAATACAACCTCCCCCCTACCACCCAAAAAAATAAAATAAAATAAAAATACCAATCCCATTTTGCCCACTGTTTTTTTTTTCTTTTCCTTTTTTTTTTGTTCGGTCAGCCTGGCCTAATAGCCTAAACTACCATTGCAGGTGGTCGAATTTGATCACCTGTTGGTGGACAAAAAAAAAAGACCATGTTGTTCTCAATTTGACTACAATTTTAATATTCACCAAAACCTAGCGCACGTCTCTGTTCTTTCCAACTATCAATAACCATTTCACTTCCGTGCCTTTAATTCTCTCAAACCTTGCTTGTCTTCCTCCTCTCTAGCAACTCAATTGTGGTATTCTAATTACAAGCTCAATTGTGGTATTCTCTGATCTATGTTGAATGCAAATATAATGGCATAAATGTTGTTCTACTTTACATAACGACATAATATCGTTTCATATATTTCCTAAAAAAGTTATGTTTAATTACACCTATGTATAATGTGGATGTGTTATGGATATCAGTTTCTTATCAGTTCACTTCGAGCAAGGTGTATGGATATGAAAATATGTGGAGAAGGTAGAAAGAAAGACAACACATACTCTTGTTTCGAGAACAATTTCATATGTTGAATTATATGATAAAGTAAAAAACGAAACATGAATCGAAACAAAAGCGAATTTGACCACCTAGCACTTATATTCTAATTATTATCATTACTCTTCCATTCATTATTTTTCCAAATTAGTTAATTTTGTTTATTTAGTTTAATTTTATTAGGTTCGTGCTTTGAATTGTTTCATTTACTCAAAAATCATAAAAATCACAAGAGTCTATCAGTCTAGTCTACTACTTACGCAATTCGTACTATTGTTCGCAAATTAGCACAAAACTATACATCATTTCCTTCTTAATGAAGCTAGTTTACGATGTAGAAGTATATAATAACTAGTGTACAGCATGTGGTTTGCACTTGAAATTACTGTTTGGGCATGAATAATCTTATTTTTTCATAAATAATATTTGTACATAATAATTATTCAAGCTTTAAAGACACTATTTAGTGAAATATATGTATCTATCACATAGTAAAATTATTATATTGTTGAGAAATCATATTAGAAAAATTTGGTGGCAATGTATAATTCATTGTTGATACTTTGAGCTTTCAATCATTATTCATGAAGAAGAGCACAAATATGTATTTTATTACTAATCTTCCATTGATGAGTGAAACTTTTTTCCAACTTGACGTTGATTAGTATAGTTTCACCTTTTTGTGACATTACTTTCCGTCTGATAGCAAAGAAAGACTCTACACTAATCATGTACCCAAAACATCAAAGAGAAAAATAAATTAGTTAGGTTAAGATTAAATGTATCGTTCATAACTAAATTAAATAAATGTATAACACGTAAAAATGTTCCTTCGCCAACACCTTGTGATTTTAAAATCTCCAGGTAATATAAAATTGATATGCTATGAGGAATGAATCCCTCAATTTCTACTAACACAATTTTTTATGTGATGGTAATTTCATTTTCACCATCCACAGTTTAAGCATTAAGGTTGATTGCTATAATAATTTATTTTTAACTTGGTAGATATTATCCTTCTTAAGCATGGAAAAGAACTTTTTGATTGCCACCTAAACTTTTTTTTTTTTTTTGTTTAGGGAAAAAAAACTGGGCACAATAGGTAAATGAATAAACAAACTATTAGGACAACAATGAAACTCCTACATTATTATTAAAAAGAAACAAAGCTAATGAATAATTGCAACATTAATTATTTGACACCCCCTTAACAAATAAAATTACTTGTACAACTTGAACATGACCATTCTTCTTGTTGTAGATTGAGCAAATTGGGACAAACGAGGCATTTATCTTTCACAATTCAAAAATCCTCCAAAATCATCTTAATTCCATAGATCAGGTAGCAGCGGTTTAATGATCCGGCCCAAATTTGTTATCAGTCCCCTATCCCTATTCGGTTCAATGTTTTGTTTTCAGTCCATGTCCTGTGCTCCTATTCAATGTTTATGCTCACATTTTTCTTTAGTTTTTCTTTTCCTTTTTGTCTCTGTTAACGCAATCTCGCTCTCTCTGCGGTGCGAATAAAATCCACCTCCATTTGAAGTAAATCAACATCGCTCTCTCTGGTGCCAAAATAGCATATTGTTGTAGTAACATAAGCCACCAATATGCCTCGAAACATCGGCTCCTTCGACGACTTTTCGGGTCGATGTAATGGTCGCCTAAATTTCCAACCCCCCACGCAGCCCATGAGCTCCAACTATTGTTGGCATTTGGTGCAATAGAAATTAGTAGAACAAATGAATAAGTTCTTGTGGAGGATGAAAATAATAATTATGGTTGTGATTATTCTGCCTAACACAGAGATGAAGAGCAATAGAGAATACAAAATGAGGAAAAATGAATAGAACAAGGTTATTGTTTATTCCTTTTCTTGATTTGTCTTCCCGTTATTGTTCAATTTTGTTAATTTCCCAATTTAAGTTTGCATTGTTTCATATTTTTAGCTATGATGTAATTAATGTTTAATTCATTAGTGCATTGCAATCTATGTATAACAGGAATGTTGCGGTGCACCCGGGTGTGCCATAGCTTATGGCACACCCGGGTGATTTTCTCCCTCGTTCGGATTCCGTTTTGAAATCCGAAAATTTTGTTGGATTCATCACGACGAGACGGACCTCCAGCAATTTGGAAAAAAAATTTTGGACACCGTGGCGGCCCGTGGTATTTTGTGTGAAAGGGATAATAGTATGCATAAGACATGTGAAATACACTAGATATTTTGTGTGAAAGGGATAATAATTTTTAAAAAGTAAATGTCAAAAAGGTTAGACTTTAAAATTCCACATTATGTTTTGAGGCAAGAATGAGGTGATATGAATAATTACACATTCTTTGTAATTCATTTGTAATATATAATCGATTATAGACTAATGAATTATATATTCTATGTAACTAATGTGTAATGAATCACACATTCTGTGTAATTAATATTTTAACTTATTATTGCATTATACTTTATTTGTAAGGCATGTGTAATATGTAAAATATGTGTAATGATAATACAGAATATGTAATAAATTACAAATAGATTACAGAGAATGTGTAATACATTATACATAATCTTTAATGTGTAATAGTATTGTAATGCATTACACAGAGCATATAATGTACATTATTCAAATTAAAGGACGAAACTGCAAAATTATAAGAAAAAATGAAAAAAAAGGAATTATACAAAAAATAAATAAATGAATTGAAAATCACAATAAGTGTATTACACATTAATTAATTAAATTAAATGACCAAACTACGAAATTATAAGGAAAAAATGAAAAAGAATGGTTACAATGAAAATTACAAAATATTTGAAGAATTATAGGAAAGAAATTAAATTGAAAATTTATTAAAAAAATGAAAATCAATGCATTATTGTAATTACACAAAGTGCATAATTATGTTGTAATATATTCCATAGAGTGTGTAAGGCATTACACAGATTGTGTAACGTACATTTACTCAACTAAAGGACCAAGTTGCGGAATTATATGATTTTTTTTAAAAGGTTTAAAATGAAAATGACAAAATCTTTTAGGATTTATATATAAAAAATTAAATTAAAACTCCAAATATCTAGAATACGGTCGAACATTGTATCTACAAACTATTAGTAAGGACCGTTCAAAAAAATATTAATTAATAAGGAAAAAGAAAGGAAAATATTCGGCTCTGGACTATCGAACCTTTGATCCACAAACAATGAAATTGAAGGCTCCAATGAATTGCACAAAACAGCCACATCCATCAAATGATGTGTCTCGATTATAGTTATTAATTTCAGTAGCGGTCCAATTTTGCCTGATTTTCTAAATTCACCTTTATGTTTATGTTAAGCGTATAATTAACTTAATTATTTAATATTTATAAAACGTTAAGCCTAAGACTTTGTATTAGTGTAAAAAACCCTTGTAGATTTTGATGGAACCTTTTTCACACAATTGACCTTTATGGTCCATTCTTCTTTGGATGCAGTTAATTCTCTTCTGAAAATATAGTCACACTTTGTTTGATAATGAAATTCCCTCAACAATTGGTACCATATTTTCAGCGATCCCTTTATTCTCTCGCACAAGTTCACACATGCAAAACAAACCATGACTAATTCCCTTATATAAAGCACGTATATAATAGTTTTATTTGACTGAATGTTAGGATCATAGTGGAACTACCTTGCAACATAAGTTGAAATAAGAAAATTGAAAATTAGATTAACACAATAATTTTATGTGGAAATCACACCCCCCCCCAAATTCGGGGTAAAAACTACGGACAATAATAGATAGATTTCACTATAGTAAAAAAAAAAAAATATACAACCCCCCATTATATATAAGAAAATAACAATGACTAATCTTTCTTGTAATATAAGAGAACATGAGTAGTAGGAAACACTGGGAGAATCAATATTTTTCTCTCACAAAAACTATCTCTCTACTCTTCATTTTTCTCTCTACTATCCTGAATGACACATCTCTATCAATGGTGTATCACCACTCACCAGCCCATGGCATACTTTGGTGGTAGCTCTTAATTGTGTGCCACTCACCAAGCTTATGGCATCTTTTATTCTACTAACCTAGCCATATTCTCTCATCTATCTCATCTCATTCAAAATGGCATATCTATGAAATGAAGCAACAAGCCCTTTTTATAGAGTTCATTTCTTAGTTGTTAAGAAAATTAAACTGCCTTTGAGTGGTCAAACTTGACGTCTTTGATTCGGCCGAAGATGTGTTTGATTCGGTTTTGAACCCTATATATTGCAATTTGCACAATCCAACTAGCATACAACTTACACTCATCCATTTCCAACTCATGCTTGCAAAGATCTAACCATTTTCCACCCAAGATACAAGCAAGCACGAACTAGCACTTTCCGGGTGCAACTTGCCAAATTACTTGCTAGTAGCTTCTACCATCTTCAAACAACTTGAAGATATTCTCTAGAGCCTTTTGGATATGTCAACAACTTGCAAATGTGACTTTACAAATAACAATGAATTAATTTTCCATTATTATTACAAATTACTTCAAACCAATTACACAACACAATTAACTTTTGGGAGAGTGAAGGGGGTGTGTTAAGAAATGAAAAGGCTCAATGGAGAAGAGGAAAGACATCTCCTTTTCAACGAGTCACGTACAATTAGGGCATCTTGTAGAACAAAATCTAAAAGAATGTGGAAAAGCCAAAGGACAAGATAGGTATTAGGCATAAGGTGTAAGGGCAAATATGTGAATCAAAAGATTTACACTGATTGACACATTTTAATATAATATTGTTAGTTTACAAATTACTTCAAACTAGTTACACAATGCAATTAACTTTTTTTTGGGGGTGGGGGCGTTAAGAAATGAAAGGGCTCAGTGGAGAAGAGGAAGACATCTCCTTTTCAAGGAGTTAAGTACAATTAGGGCATCTTGTAGAACAAAATCTAAAAGAATATGGAAAAGCCAAAGGACAACATAGGTATTAGGCAAAAGGTGTAAGGGCAAATATGTGAATCAAAAGATTTACATGAACTGGCACTTTTTAATATAGTAATGATAATACAGTAATACATTCTTGTGAGTACTATGCTTGGACTAAAAGACTGCACTTGATTGCATGTATGATCCATAATTTTGCAATTGAACATTATCGCAAAATTATACTTCATTTCCAAGTTGATGAGCATACCGATGCATGAACCACTGACTAAGCTACAGGTGAGCTGGACCGAGCTCATGCTCAGTCCAATCAAAGATGAAGTAACAAATTGTTCAATAATTTTACTACAAGAGATCTTTGTTGAGTTGGTGAGCTCCCTGCTTCCTTCCACTTGGTGAAGTGCCAAGTTTGAACCTGCAATTGCCCTATTTTTTGGGCATGTTTACTTTTATTACACTATTCTCTTTTCATACAATTGTGCATTTTAAAATGCTTCATACATCCTTCATTATAAAATATTTATTTTTATATATTTCTAAATTTTCAAAAACCTTAAATGATTATTCAAAAAAAAAAAAAGAAAAAAAATCTTAAGTGATGTTATCTTCGTGTATAAATTAGTTTTAAATAATTCTTATTTATGATTTAAAACTCAATCAAGGTACATACCAATTTTATTACTTCGTCATTTTAAAAATTGAGTTCAGTTAAGTAACTAATCCAATTTTTTCTTAAAGTAAATAATGCATTATACAAAACAAAACAAATTTTTGTAAACCAAATGAATTAAAATCATACCAAAGCAATCAAATCAAATGTTTGGCACCCCCTTACCAATTTGTCCCGGTTCGAGACACCACACCCCACCCCTATCATCTCAAAATCAAATAAGATGTTATTTCATATAAGTTTATTTTTATTTTACAAAATCATATTAACATTTCATGATTTTCAATAACATTTTACAAATAAACTTTATAGGAAAAAAAATTTCAGCAACGAACCCCCGAACAACGCCTACTCTCATTTCTAAATTCAACTCGGCCCAATTTAAAATCCTGGCTTCGGCCCTACATGGACATGAGGACTGTTGAAATGGGAAAGTAATTTATATGGATTGTAAAGATAGTTAGGCATTGGGATTTCTTTTATATAAGCGTAGTTGTACAAAAACCAGAACTTGGACTCCTTATCTTTACACACTACTCCAACCAGCTCTCTTCTTCACCCCCCTTTCCTTCATGATTTGTCTCACTTCTTCCACCTCTTTCCACATCCCTACACAACTATACAAGTCTGAGATTATCATATAATATCCATCATTTTCTGGGTCAACCTCCATAGCTTTCTTGGCAATCCTTATGCCCATCTCAGCATTGTTGTGCATTTTGCAAGCAGTTAATAAAGCACCCCATAATCCCCCGTCAGCAGCAATAGGCATTGACAATGCATGAGCTTCAGCCTCATCCAAAAACCCCGCTCGCCCTAGAAGATCTACCATGCAAGTATAGTGCTTCAACGTAGGCCTCAAAGAATATTCTTCCATTTTGTTAAAGAGAGATTTGCCTTGTTCGACAAATCCTGCATGTGCACATGCTGAGAGTACTGCGAGAAAAGTGAGCTCGTTAGGGCTCACCTCAGATTTTTCCATCTGTTCGAAAATCTTGACTGCAGAGTTTCCATCTCCGTGCATCCCATAACAGGAAATCATCACGTTCCATGAGATAACATCCTTCTCTTTCATTGAGTCAAAGATTTCTCTTGCAACTTTGAGTTGCCCACATTTTGCATACATGTCAATGAGAGCAGTAGCAAGAGGAACATTATACTCAAATCCTTCTTCCCTAATGTAATCATGAATTTGCTTTCCATTTTCCACCGATGCAATGTGACCACAAGCAGAGAGCAAAGTTACAAGTGTTGTAGTGTTAGGCTTTATGCCATCAGTAACCATTTTATTGAACAAAGCTAAAGCCTCAGAAGAATGTCCATTATGAACATATGATGAGATCAAACTATTCCATGTGGTAATTTCTTTATTCAGCAGAGAAAATAACCTTCTTGCTATGGTCAAATTCCCACATCTACCATACAGAGTAATAAGTGCATTGGCAACAGAAACATTCTCGTCTATTGAATGTTTAACAACATAGCAATGAAGGGAGCGGCCGAATCTGATTGTTTCCAGTTTCGAACATGAAGAAATAACTGATATTATGCTGCTCAAATTTACTTCAATTCCTAAATGATGCATTTTTCTAAACAATTTTATGCTTTTCATCTCTAATTCCGCCTTTCCATAAGCAACAATCATCATGTTCCAAGAATTCTCGTCCCAATCACGTCCTCCATTGAAGAGCTTCTCAGCGGTGCTCAAGACTCCTAACTTACAGTACATAGACAACAATGCATTATGAACAATGTGATCAACTTCATAGTTTCTCCTCAAGAGAATACCATGAAAAGCCTTGCCTACATGTATCATCATGGAACTAGCAAAACTAGAAAGCACACAAGTTATTACAACTCCATCCGGATAAATCCCGTCAGCTTTCATCTTCATAAACATATCAAAGCACTCATAAACATACCCCAATTTGGAATAAAGACTAATAATTGTTGTCCAAGAAAATAGGTCCTTAATGGCAATTTCATTGAACAACAGGTGTGCATTCTCAAGAGACTCACACTTCGAATACATCGACAAAATCGAAGATTGAACTACATGTGAAGACAGAATCCCAGATTTTACAGCCAATCCATGTAAGCACCTACCTTCTAACAATGCACTCAAGTTCCCACAAGCTTGGAAACCGCCTTCCAATGTCCGAAAATTCAGCCTCTCATTATGGTCACCAATCCTGTGCATCTGGGAAAGGTATTGCAAACCCTCGTCACTCTCACCATTCTGCACATAACCAATGATAAGAGCAGTCCAAGAAACCACATCTTTCATCGAAATTTCATCAAACACAACATGTGCATCCTCCATAGCCCCACATTTGGAATACATGTACACAAATGAAGACCCAACTGCTGAATTCCCATAAAAAAGATCCAACTTTGTAACCATTCCATGAACAACCTGGCCAAAACACAATGATCCCACTTCAGCGCAAGCTGAAACAACAATAGGGATAGTAAATTGATTAGGCAGTGTGTTACAAGACCACATCTCGGAGAAAAAATCGAGGGCTTCTGTGTACTTTCCGTTGGAGAAATGGGCCTTGATAACTGAGTTCCATAGAAAAGGATCTTTAAAACTGAGGCAATCAAATACTTTGGAGGCAGAATGGGGCTGTTTGAGTGAAGCATAGTGTGCTACCAGCTTTGAGGCTACGAAGATATTGTTTGTGTTACCAGTTGTTATGATATGGGCGTGATTTTGGAGAAGAGTGTTGAAGTCTAAAGCACGGATAGAGAGGAAAGAATTGATGTGATTGTGAAGGTAGTTGAAAACCGCGTCGGAGGTGGAAGATGCAGAAAACAAGCGCCTGCAGATGTGGGTGAATTTAATGTTACACATACGAAATTTTTTTTGACGGTAATGAAAACAAAGCAAAGTGGAATGGCGTTTGGCGGAAATTCAGCATGGGGGGCCTGTAGTTTTGGTGGCGGGCGGCGACGGATTATCAGAAAAGAACCGCAAGAATCAGGCGGGCCGGGGATTTGCAGGATTTTTCATTGAGTGAGGTTATTTGCGCCCCACAGTTTGCTAATTACACCCCAAAATAGTTTTGGGCAAAAATAACCTTCAATAAAATTACCAAACTATCCTTTTTTTTGTGTTTAACCAGAACTGGTCAGACAACACCTTAATTCGACCATCCAGGATCGAATAGCCTTAAACCTGTTCGAGTTATAATTTTCAATAGCAAAAGAAGCTGCCAACTGGGGCGGCTTCTTTTGTTGGCAGCAAAAGCAGGAACGTTCAGCGCTAGGAGGAGTTTATCCTCTCAGTGTTGAGACAAGACCCCCCCCCCCCCCCTTCTTCTATGGGCTCCATCACATTTTGGGTGGGTTTGGGGGGGCCTCTTTGCTGGGAGAGTAGCAAAAGAAGCTGAAATAAATTGGCTTTTTTTTTTTTCTTTTTTGGAACTGAAAGGGTAAAATGGGAATAGAGTGGGGTGTATTAAGTAAATGAGTTGTAATTAAAAAAAAAAAAAAAAGAAAAGGTGGGTGTGTTACGCAAATGGGGTGTGTTTAGGGGAAAAAAAGTCGCAAATAGCCCCACCTTTTTTCATTTCCAGAAAGTCATGGTAAATTGGGGTACAACCCTAGCATTTTAAAAAATGCAGTTAGGTTCTCAAACTACAAAGGTAAGGATTTGAATCCTCAACTTATTCAAATATTTAGTTTAGGTCTCGACAAGTCCACCCCGACCAATCTATATCTATATATTCTTAAAAATTTCATGATTTCCGCGTATTTGTCGCCGTACCACTGCCGACAGCCATTATTTGCTACCCAAAATTTAAAATAAGTTAGTTATATTAATTTTCTATAATTATCTAAATGTCCTAGGTGTTATGAATAATAATTGAAGAATAATTATTAGGTGTTATGAATAATTGAGAATAATTTGGTGGTTATGAATTATGAGGAATAATTTGGTGGAGGAATAATTTGGTGGAGGAATAATTTGGTAAAAGGTGTAATTATTATATGTGAATGACTATTATACCGTTGATGAAATTATGTAATTACGATTGTGCCATTCGAAGTTTTCCTATAAATAGGGCTTCAGCTATTAATGAAATTCATTCTGGTAATTCCTTCAATTCATTCTCTCTAAATTCTCTCTATTGTTTCTATACTTTATAACACGTTATCAAGATCGGTAGCCTCTAACCTTTGAGTAATATGAAAGAAGTATGCTTACAACTGAGATCTTATAGATGATCTTCAGATTTAAACCGATTATTATAAATAACCTAATCCATCTCCAATCAATACTTATCTTTCTTTTTCTCTTATCTTTTCCCACTTTCTCACGCCTCACTCTCTATCTTCCCAATCACTACATGAAAAACATTTATGCGCAGACAAAGAGTTGTGGGCAATTCAAGAATTGGCAAATGGAGGAACACGGTATGTTCAATTGCTTCTCCCTAAGAAAAGGAAAAAGGTATGTATATTATATTATTTTATAATATAATAATATATTAAACTATAATATTCGCTTTTCTAGAGATATATGAGCATACATTATCAAAATCAAATTTTCGACTCCATTATACTCGATTTAACGAGAGTTTCGATTTGACACCAACATTGATATGCACAACTCGTTTTGAAATATGTTATTATCAAACTTTCAAAATTTACAAATCAAGACAATTAACTTTGAAAAAGTTACAAAATAGTCCTTGAACATTTTGATATTGATAAATTGAAATAGAAAGGAGATAATTTTCCAATCGTAAAACATTGATAAAATATTTTTGACAATTTTACCTTTATGATTGGAATGGACAATTTTACCTTTAGGTAAAACCACCTAATTTTTGACGACAAGTGAAAAATGGATAGAATATCTCATGAGGAAATTCTAAATCCATTGATTACATAAAATGGCTTGAAGTCCATTTGAGTTAAAAGATCGGAATATTATTTTAACTCCCTAAGAGTTCAATTACATAATGTACTTATTCTAAAAGGATAAATGTGCTCTGTAGAAGTAATGAGTATTTGTTCTAGAAGAACAAATTTGCTCCGCAGGTTAGCCTAATATTTAATTCTCGCACTTTATTTAGTGTAATTTAATTAATTACCAATACCTCCTACTTGATGATGGGTTCAAACTACTAAACTGGAAGGTTTATATATATTCGCACTTTATACGCTAAGTGATGGGTAATACCTTCTACTTAGCATCCTACTCAAGAAGTAGTTAAATATTATGCAATTTAATTCTTACTATTTAAATTCGTAGATTTATATTTATTGCAATAATTCCCATAAGGTAGGTCTTTCACCTTGTTGGAGAAATTTAATTTCTGCAATTTAAATTTATGCACTTTATAGTTTGAGTATATTTCCAATGTGGTGGGTAATACCACACGATTGGTGTGCATATTTCAATGTGGTGGGTTATACTACACGATTGGTTATAACGAATCCTACCTGTAAGAAGTAGTTGATCAAATATTCTAATCATACTTTCAAGTAGTAGACGATGAGAATAAAATTACTTCCCCATATATACCTAATATTAATGGAGAAAATTGAGTAAGTGGTACTTGAAGTCACCATTGGATAAATAGATAAAATAAAATGCTCAATAGATCCCATGTTGATAAATCAAAGATAATATATCGTGATGGAGAATTATATGAAGTAATCTCATCGATGATATGAGATTGTATTAATATGAGAATAAAATGCCTTGAAGAAGATAATCACTAGATTGTGATTGAATAAAGCCAATATGATATTATTATTACCTGTAAAGTACAAAGCAGTCAAATGGAACATATTGAGAATATCAAAAGATGGCATTAAACACTCGAAAATATAGAAATGCAAAAGAATATACATAATCAATCCATAAATGAGGAATGCGTCTTTAGAGTATAAATACTCCGTAATCTCCACCATCAACATTAGGATTCATAAATGAAATATTTAAAGGATCCTAATTTCTTTTTCGCTGACACCAATGGTCTGTGACCGACTGGACCTGGGCTTCACAGATTCTTGAACATATGCATGAAATTTGATGAGTAGTTCATCAACGATTAGCGTAAATAAGTATTTTTCATTGAATGAGAGATAAACTTATTATTTACACCGATCTAGAAACGCTAGTAAGCTATCAAAGAAATTATTAATATTCAACAAACCTATTGGTTTGACATGAAAATTCCACGTACCTAACGAGGCTATATTGAATATTTCCTCCAGCAGTGTTGTAGCCACCGAAGGACAATGAAAGCATCACTATTATTCATCATATACATCATGCAATGTTGATGGATTGCGCTTTATAGCACCAACCCTGCCTTTGGACCCATGGTAGAACCGGCTCCACCCGAGTATTAGATCCAACTAGATGGAAGGGTATTACACTCAAACTCTTATTCCCCATGATTGTGCGCCATTATAAGTCTAGGTAAAAAGTTTGTTGTTGGTTCCTCAGATAGTATATTGATTTCTTGTCTCCCCTAACTCTTTACGAGTTGGTTTGCCATATCCACATATTGGATATGGCCCTGTACTTAGATCCACCAAGAATACATACGGTTTTAATATGGCGAGGTAAAAGTGACTTCAGTATGAGATGATTCTAAAATCTCCACATCCATCTCTACTCCTATCTCTATTTTTGCACTATATTTTCAACATGAGAGATATATGAATCCTCTATTTAAAGAAAAATTTTAAAACCAATAATTGAGTGCACTATTTACTTTTTGACAAATATGAAAGAGAAAAAGGCAAATTTTTCTTTTAGTGATATGACATATAGTCAAATGATTGAAAATAATATATATCTTAAAATTGAAAAACGATATTTACAAATAAAAGAAATATATTGATCTTTGTTATTACAATCGAGCTTTTCTTACATAAATATGGGAAAATCATTATGCTAAATTTTTCTACTAAATTTACAAAACAGGATCTTCTAAAGTAAGTTTTTCAAGACTGAACGCGCTTGTTGATCTTTGAATTTGGCCCATAAGGCCATTAGCTCACATTGTAATGCGTGTCCACTAGGATGTGTCTCAAGAGCCTGGCTGAATATCATCCAAAGGCTCTTTACTCAATCCATCCTTAATGAATGTTATTTTATCTTCTCGATTTCTGGACAAGTACTGCATGATTTACATCGAGTGTCACATGTCCATCGAGCACACTTGTAGCATCATCCTAATCTTTTTTGATCTCCGCTTTGAAAAACTACTTTACCCATACCTGGGCATGTATTTAGAAGGAATTGAAACCTCACCAGATAATCGAACCTTTGTCAATCAAGTATCGGATATCTTGTGGGATACCTTATTCATTAACATCCTTAATCTTTCAAACTACATCGATAAATCCTTTTAGGATTTTGACTCGTAGTGATGGATAGTATTTTCGAAGATTTGAGAGCATATGATCCATTATAATGTATAGACCCTTGTTAGGATGAATTTTGCAATAATTTTGATGATTTATTTATAGAATAATACGACGCGATTTGAAATAAGACTCGATTTTAAATAAATAATATGAAGCGTAAGAAGCTACGACATTTGAATTAAATAATAGCCGTGATGTGATCATGAGTCAGAACTCCTGTTTGAACAAAGAGTAGACAATAATGTCACCAAAAGATGATGGAATATGTCGGTGAATTATTTCTATGATAAATCATATTGAGCACTATAATGTATACTAGTGAAATCGATATAAGAATTTCATCAACTAGAAGTTCAATAATACTGCTTGCAAAACCTGATCACCATCTCGGTTTAAATAATTATTGAAATCAATATTTCAAGTGAAGAATTAAAGGAATTCTTCAATGATTGTTCTCGATAAATGATGAAATCATTACTAGCCAATATTGGGAATAAATCCCAAATATATTTGGAATAAAGGATATAAGTATGGACTCATTTCATCCTACATGTGACTACTTAGATATTATGATATGGATCCACTAGATAGTCACATGTGTATATGATTCGTAATTTGAAATTTATTTAAATATTTGCTCACTAGATATGAGCATGATTTTCAGATTTAATGATAAAGCTAGTAAATGTATATCCCAATATTTGAATAAATCCCTGAAGGATTTGAGTATGCATACAAGTGGGATATTATATGGCAAATTATTTAAAGTCCTCAAATAAATTGCCGATATCGAGAATAGAATGCAAACGGTCTAAATTCCCATATTAAGGTCAATGATGAGAACATATATGATTAAAATCATACCAACTGTATGAGTTTTGGTGTTCTAAATTTTCTCAAGATGAGGGGGAGTATTAAATGTTGAAAATAATATGAAATGCATCATGTTATATCCTTGAAATTGAAATACTAACTTGAAGTTCAAGATGCATGAAAGGCTATGAACAATCACATATATCATTATGATGCTTTGATAAGTTTTATTGTAAGCGTTGATATTTCCTCAAACATATATATCAAAGCAAATTATAAAAGATGGTCTTAATAACGAGGCATATGCTTTGAAGAGTATATAGACATAACTATATTGTGTAATCCTACAAGAGGATTGATAATGAGATATCTCGATAAGTTATGTCGATATGGGGAAAGAAATGAAATTGAAAAGTGTCGATCACGATATGAAAATGTAGCGCTACATATGATCAATGATAATGAAAATATTGAGATATATTGAAGATGATAAATGGTGAATGTGAAATCCTTAACTTATGAGATGATGAGATGATGATGACTATTGCTCAAGTTTAAAGATAAGCATGGTGGTCATTATATGTTGCATGCTCATGAAAGTTAAATTACCGATCGTGTGTGCAATGCAGAAAAGGAAATTAAAGGATCTGGATGAGCTAAACCGTGTTTATGAGTACCCTAAAGGGTGAGCTAAGCCCCCGGGAATGAAATAACCTATTAATGAGTATTAAATGTTAAATGATATATTTTAAGTGTTAGTTAGTTATGAAGGTTTACTTATATGTTTACATGTTTTTACTATGAATTTATATGCTTTAAATTGTGTATTTGGAGACATGTGTTCATGGTGAATGTTTTGCAATTGTGTAAGAAAATTGATGCACTCTAAATGAACGAAGAGTATAAAACCAATGTATATGATACTCATACAAATGTATGAAAGATTTTGAAATGCTTGCAACATACTTGTATAAAATACGCTGTTGCACTCTCTTTTTCCCTTAATCTGAGGTTTTATCCATTGGGTTTTCCTAGTAAGGTTTTTAATGAGGCAACTTTAAAGGCGTATTCTCATGAATAATGTACTCTTTTTCCTTCATTAGGTTTTTCCCAATCGGGTTTTTCCTAATAAGGTTTTAACGAGGCATATTCATGGTATATTGAGAACGATATGAGAAATTGATACAACAGTATCTATTGGATCAAGTTATAATGGAGCTAATGCTTTAGATCCAAACGATGATGATATTGAAATCATTTTACGTAAGTAAAGATATCGCTCAAGATATGAAATCAAACGGAGTACCGGTACTCTTTTTCCTTCGATCAAGTTTTTTCCACCGGGTTTTCTTGACAAGGTTTTAACGAGGCAAAGACGTGAATACTCATATGCGATAGACATCGTGGGAGCAATGTTTTGATAAAGCAGTATATAACCACTCCAGCCTATCCTCGCACCTGCTTGGAAGTTTTTTCCCATGGTTTTTTCTCCAAAACAGTCCAGAAGACATTTGTATTAATAGTCATTCAAGGGAAGTGTTATGAATAATAATTGAAGAATAATTATTAGGTGTTATGAATAATTGAGAATAATTTGGTGGTTATGAATTATGAGGAATAATTTGGTGGAGGAATAATTTGGTGGAGGAATAATTTGGTAAAAGGTGTAATTATTATATGTGAATGACTATTATACCCTTGATGAAATTATGTAATTACGATCGTGCCATTCGAAGTTTTCCTATAAATAGGGCTTCAAGTTATTAATTAATAAATTCATTCTAATTCCTTCTCAATTCATTCTCTCTAAATTCTCTCTATTGTTTCTATACTTTTATAACACTCCTAGGAGTTTTATGTAATTTTCTAGGAATTTTTATAATATTTTACTTATATTAAATAAATAAATAATAAAGGATAATTATTCACTATGATAAAAGTGTAAATAGTTAATTGGAACTTAGTCCCTAAATGCAACTATAAATAGGGACGTCATTTTTATATATATAAAAAAATCATTCGAAATTAAATATTCAAATCTCATTTTTGATACATCATTTCAATTTTTCTCTAGCCGGTTGATCGCCTTAATTAAGAGGTCAACTGTGAAGTAAAATTTTAGTAAGGGGAGGTCGAACTCTTTTGGGGATTGGTCCCCTCAACACCCCCTTCCAAACGGGAATTTGTGAAGGGGCAGTCAACCTCGATCCAAAGGAAGGGGAGGTCGACCTCTTATAAAATAAAGGGGTGGTCCATCCCTTTTTTGGGGGGGCTCCAGCCCCATAAATGATCGACCAAATTCTTATATAAACCCTAATTTTTCCCCCATTTTGACCTCCAATTTGTTTCCATCTTACCATATACTAATCTAATAACTATTATTAATGCAAGAAATGATCAAAGTACTATCAAACCCATGTAAATATGATAATTTCACCTATATTACAAAACGTAACCGGATATACTATATTGTTTCTGGTTCAAGTGATCACTATCTGCTCTATTGCCATGACATACTTGTAGAACAATTGTATGATTAGTTAGGCAAAGCTTTTTACGAGGTATTGTTGATTCTAGTATGATTGATAATTAAAGATGGAAAGGTGTTGTGATTGCGTGTGATCTCTACATAGAACATCATTTTTTGATTTGTTATGTCGTTGGAATATATATGCTACCTGGGGGCTTGCACCTCAAGTCGGTGTTAGGAGTTCGGTGATGGTTGACTGAGTAGACATGTGAGATGTGGCAATGGAGCCCGGTGGCCTGATGACTGGCCTGGCCTATAAATATTTATAGAAGATTGGTAAGTCCTAATCAATTCTTTAGTTGCAAACGGATAGTGATGGGACTTGGGATTGGATAAAGAGAGCACCAGTGAAGGCCATATATATTGAGCTTTGACAATGTGATGTATAGATATTTGGGCCCTCATTTAAAGGATTTAGAATTGAAATCATATTCACTGGACATAATTGTCTCATAATTATTTTGTACCGTAGATGGCCCTGCTAAGGGATTAAGAGTTTATTAGCACTCAGTGTGCTGTAGAGCTTTTCGATGATCTCATAGAAATATGAGTCAAGTATACCAAAACTCATATCACCCGTCATTATAAGGCTGCATTTGGTGAAGATATTGATGAAACACAGACGTGTGAGGAGAGGCTTGACTATGTTTTGTATAAGACCAATGTTATACTGTTCGCACAAATGAGTTTGTTAGTGCAGTACTTGATGTCGAGTAGTTAGGAAGTGGTAGGATTGTGTAAATAGGTTGTTTGCATAAATGTAGTTACATGTTGTCTAACATCTATCTATTTATTACTGCTGCATTTTCGGTTTGTTTTGAGGCAGTAATTTCTCTTTTGATGAAATAGATGTAAAATACCCTTTACATAGTAGAATTTCATCGGATTAATATCATACTTTTTCAAAAAATTATTTAGAATTAAACAAACACATATTTTAATTTCAACCAACAAGAATAATAAATGTAATCTATAAAATTTTAGTAGGAATATATCACTCTAAAAAATATTAAAACAGAAAAATAACAAAATTAAATTAAAAGAAACTTAAAAAAGAATAATTAAAAGATAAACAAAAATCCAACCCTCGCACCAAACCCCACCTCTCACTTAACCCACCCCAAACCCAACAACACCCACCCACCAACTACGATTCAGGGGGCCTTTTCCCCAATTTTGTTGCCAGTTGCTGGCAGGCAACAATCTACTAGTTGTACCATCTGCTGTACAACCAGCTGATGGTTGTACCATTAGGACGAAAGCCCCACGATTTGCTGGCATAACCAACAATCTCAAGTCCATGGGCCTTTCTCCTAGTTGGGACAGTGAAGCTGTCGTCATGGTTATGGTTTTTTATGTTATTTTATTATTGCTTTACACTCGGTATAGTTTTTATAATGATATATTAATTTTTACTAAAATTTTGTAGAGATAAAATAATTATATTTTTACTAACTGTTAGTTAAAATCAAAATGTGCGCATCTCTAATGCTAAAGAAAAATATTGGGAAATTATAATATTAA
Source organism: Jasminum sambac (assembly GCA_018223645.1). NCBI lineage: Eukaryota > Viridiplantae > Streptophyta > Magnoliopsida > Lamiales > Oleaceae > Jasminum > Jasminum sambac. The sequence goes on from CP073640.1 coordinate 38,906,933, forward strand.
TGCGAAAAATATTATTCTGAAAATCGTCAATAAAAATTATTTAATGGGTGTCAAATAAATTGGATAAAATTAATTATAAACCAAATAAAATTGGTATCAAAATAATTAATTTGATGGAATTAATATTACACTACCTTTTTTTATTTCATGCCAATTTCGCAGCAACCATAAAATTTATGGGCCATTTCCATCAATTTTCCGAAACTAATGTTGAAATTGTGAAATTAAAAATTTTAGGACTAAATTACAAAAATTAAAGTTAAAATTGTGAAATTTAAAGAGATTTAAGATTAAATTTGCACATTGTTAAAATTTGTGAAGTTTAAAAATATTGTTTTAAGTTTTACCCCAAAACATTAGTGCACAAAAGGACAAAAACACCAAAATTAATTGCTAAAATGGATAGATTCTATTAACGGTGGGGTGTCCAATGACAATTAATTAAAGATTGGGAGGTGCTACATTGAAAAAAAGAATGGTTTGGGGGGTTCTACGTTGAAAAAAAAAAGAATAGGATTGAAATTGTTACAAACTCGAAAGATTGGAGGTGTGTGAAAATAACCCATAGAAAAAAATACAAAAGAGAATCAATCCTTGAACTTTTTTTCTTTCTTTCTTTCCTTTTTTTTTTTTTAGAAATGAATAGGAATCTTGATATATTTAACACTATTTTCAATGTCTAAGCAAGAGATCATTGATGTTGAAATTGAAATATTCTCACAGAGCTCTAAAAATATGGCTAATGAGTTGATGAGATTCATTGACAACTCCTATAAGAAGACAATGTAAATGGAAACATACTCACCTCGTATTCGTCGGATGACAACTCCCAAGCTTTGGCCAGATAGAGGACAGGTTCCTCTAGGTTCTATCTCCAGTGAAGAATATGCTTGAATGTCCAAAAAAGAACGCAGATGAAAGGTTGAAAGACCGCCACTGGCAAGCAGTTCCACTAGTTTACGCAAATGAGGTAAACAAAATATGTGTGGTGGCTTAAGTCACAACAAGAAAACTTGCAAGGACCAACCACACGTTTATGATGGCGGTACACAACCTTGAGCTGGAGAAGCTAAAATTTTGCTAGCAATGTTGAATAGGTTGTTTTGACATATGATGTGCTAGGAACTATAGTATGAAATGAACATGCAGTCGGACACTTTTGTTTCTTGTTGCGATAGGCAACTTTGTATGTTTTGTGCATTCTAAACGCAATGGTTGTTGTATAATATGAACTAACCAGGGAGAAATTGTAATGTTTAGTACTTGACTTTGTTGTTAATTAGGATAACACTTGCTAGATTTCATTTTTTTTTCATTTTTGTGGCCTTTCTGCTTGCTGTGAAATGGGTGCGCACTATTGCTGGTTTTTTTTTTTTTTTTTACTTTTTTTTCCTCTGGGGTTTTTAAGGCTTTTTTTCCCTTTGGGTTTTGTTTTTTGTTGTGAAATAGAAAGGATGTAGGGTGGAGGATTAAATGTCTACAGCCATGATACATGGGAACCCTTGCTGTGTTTTTCTTATCTTTTTTGACCAAAAATGCAACTGCAAACGTAAATGTTGGATTAAATATGTTGCATGCCAAAAAAATTGGATTACTTGTGCAATATGTACTATTTTATTTGGACCAAATGAGTATATATTAAAATTTTGGACTATTATGACACCATCAATAGAAACAGCCTTGTGATCTTACAAATGCTTACTCCTTCACCCACATTATAAGAAAACCACAAACAAAGCCAAACACCCACATCTTTAGTGCAGATTTCTTCATCATCCTTTTTGATGTCTTGTTTTCTTTGCACAGATGGCCATTTGATATTTGCAACGCTGGGATTGCATTTTGGCAGCCTTGACATGCAATTATTTCTGGGTCTAACCATACAAATAACCCACATCTACCCAAATTGTGTAGAAAGGAAAGATTGGGAGACTCGGAAGCCCAAATCGAGAATAGTAACTAACTCAACAAAAAATTACCCTTATTTGTTGGCATACAAGAAATTTTCTCCCAGTATTCAGCTTTGTGTACGAAATCTTTGTCTCCAAGGGGAGACCACAACCACATGACCTAGGTAGCAGCATTTTTCTTCTTTTGGGAAGATTCGTCTGTCAATTCTAAAGCTTTGACTTGTATATTTATTCAACTGATAAGATTTTCTTTCACGTAGGAATTCTTAATTAATTGATTTAAGTGTAGTGACGAAAATAACCTATTGGAAAATGACAAAATGCCAACATTTGCAATACACACACACAACTAATGGTAGGAATGGACAGAATCCATCCAAAAGGACCAAATTCGCACTTCAAGCTTTCTTTGGACCAATCAACCCACATTTTTTTATTTTGTACAAATCTCGTAGTTTGTAAATTTTATTTTTTTGAACCATTTGCATCAATGTCCCTTTTGAAAATGCATTTCTAAAACTTTCAATTTAGTGGCAAACTTAAATACAAAAGTAAATTCCAGAGAGAATGAGTCCTACTTCTTGTTTTTCTTTTTTTTTTTTTTGTGAGAAATGAACATAAATCTTAACATATTTAACACTATTTTCTATGCCTAAGCAAGAGATCATTGATGTTGAAATATTCTCACATAATTCTAGAACTATAGTATAAGCCGACGGATGGAAGGACCGAGGACAAGGATTAGACAGATTTCTCAGTTCGGTGGATGAACCAATTAGTCCATTTTGTACAAATGCTATTGGAGTTTTACGGCTTTCGGGTTTTCCAACTACTCTTTTAGGATTCCATATTTCCATGTACGTGTGTGCTAGTGTTACCCTAGTTTCTCTCGCCAAATACTCCCATCATTTTTCTATCATTTTTCCAGGGAAAAATGCTTGAGGCAGCCGGACAAGTGGCACGTACAAGAATGTGTTCTTTTTTATTTTATTTATTTGGTCTTGTTATGTTCTTCAAATTAATACTTCATGCACAAGTTTATTTAGATTTAATGTTGTATTTTCTTTTCTCTTGACTATTTCATTAATCAAAATAGTTTCATCATGTATGCAGCTAAGTATGTTGTTTTTCTAGTCTTTTTTTAATTAAAGTATGTTAGTCCAATAATTTGAATTAATTCTATTATATGAGACAACCAAAAAGATGTAATATTGGACAATCGATCTAGCTTCTACATAAAAATAAATCCATTCATATGTGAAACCAGGCCTTTTCTTTTGTTATTTTGAAAAAGTCTCTATTTTAGGGAAAGCCTCTTGAGAAAAAACATTTTATTTCATAATTTATTTTCAACTACCATTTTAATGATTTGACAAATCGTCTCTATTTTTAAAATCCGATTACAATTTTCAGTAACATGTTATTTACAAGTTCAAAAACTATTTTTAAAAGTCTACAAATATGCACTAACGTTTTAAATGAAAGTTAAAAATATCAAACAAGAAAAACTTAAATCTAAACTTATTTTCTCAATTTTTATTTTCAATCAACTATTTGGTTGATTTGACAATTATTTTACCTTTTTACCAACTTTCTCTCAATATATCAACCATATATTGAAAAATTAAAACTATTTCTTTCTTGAAATAATAAATCATGATTAATGTTCTGCGTAAGCATAAATAAAGCTGCTTAAGTGGCCAAATATTTGAAGAACTGACAAAGATCATGCAAATTAACAGTTGAGGGCATAAGGTACCTGGTGCGCTAGCTCGAGTCATTTTAATCTATATATTATTCAATTGCTTAAGCATTCAATTTCTACAAGCTAGCTAGATCACATTTACTGCTTTTTCCCCTCAAAAATCATTTTTTAATCACTTATTTAATAATGTGACATTTTTGTCTTATGTATATATTTTTTAAAATTTTATTTATATTATTTAATTTAATTATTATATATTCAAAAATTAATTTCTCCATAGTCTTTCCCATTTATACTCGCTATACTGGCCGAACTTAATGCATATAATTTTTCTGAATTTGTGGCTGAGAAATTGTCCAAAAATTAATAATTATACATCAAGTAAATTTCAGACTAAACCCTCTTTATACCTACAACAATTTAACCCAAAAAGTACAAAGTTCAACAATCCACTCCTTAATGCGTTATATGTTGTAAAGATTGCTAGTGCTCGAGTTAGACTTTGTAAAGAATAAAAGATCATCAGCGAAATGAAGAGAATGTGGGACCCTAATTCAAACCAATTGCAGTTGAAGTTAGAGATTATACAGTTTTAATTATTGACTAATTAACTAGGCTGACACCATCCAAGTATACATCAAATGGAGAATGAAAGCGAAACCAGAGAAGACTTGTGCCCTTAACGTCTCCTTCTTGCTCAAGTAAAGATTGAAGATTGATCATATGCAAGCCCTTACTATATATATTATATCGTAAAAATAAGTTAAAAAGCATAAAAAATTTTAAAAATAAAAATTCGAATGGTTTTATTTTTTTATTTTAATTACAAAAGAGTGTAGAGGAACAAAACTAAACCCTAAACCTAAGGGTGATAAATTGAGTCGGATGCTATTAGATCACACGAGCTTTGGTAAAATCTGATTGCCTTAAAAATTTATTAATTTTTATTTCGGATTTGAAATACAAACAAAAATAAATAATACAAGGGACATGATTTGCTCCTCACAACAGTATTATTTTCTATATTTTTCGTAGTTCCTTTTTGTTTTTGACTTTGCAACCATACATTCCCAAAAAGGCACTTCGCTTCTCGTTTAAGCTCATAAATCGTTGGGGACTCATCATTGATGGTGACTTGCCATTTTAAATCAATCATTTGAAATAATGCTTAATATCAAAAATCAATCATTGTCAGTTAACTGTCCCATCACCGGTGAATATTGATAATAAAAAGTAACATTATTTCTCATTGAATCATTAATTACCAAACAAGTTAAAAAGATTGTCTTAAAACCGATAATCTACGGCGTCTTCTAAAAATTGTATTGGATTTTATAATTTTATTTTTCTTTAGGCATTTTTAGGAATGTTGTAGACTTGTGTGGTAAATTGAGTTTGACATTGAAATCATATTTCGCATTTTTATTTTGAATTAATGTAAATTAGATTTGATGTTCTAGTCTTTCAAGATCATCTTTTTCAATGATCACATTGATGGACTAAGCATATGTATCTAGTCATTTAATTTTTTAGTGTATAATAATAATATTCCAAGCTAACAACACATAAGTCTGCAGAAAATATTACATTAAAAAGGATGATGTCAAATCCTCTAGTTTGGTCAACCAACAAGGCCAGTCCCCAACTAAACTCAAATTCTGCAAATCAAATTAACTTAAAATAAAATAAATAAATCCTTTTGCTTTTCCATCCAAAAACCAATAAAAATCCCCCACACACCATCCACCCCAACCTTTCATATTTTATGGAAACAACAAGACCAAAGTAATATAGACTATTTCAATCCTTTAATTTTCCTTTTCCTCCAAGCAAATTAATTAAACAAATACTCACCCCTTCCCCAGTTCCTCTGTCTAAGTCCTTGTTTATACTTTACAATGTGTTTGAATAAATTTTTTTAAAATAGATTGAAAGCAATAGATATTACAAAATATTTGGATAATAACAAGTAATAATGTAACATATGTGATTAAAATAAATATTTGACTTGATTGAGCAGTCAGAATTAACTTTAGATAGACGAAAATACAAACGAACATAGTCGCTCGATTTTCATACTACACACCTAATAGTTTTATATAATTAAATTTCGCGTCTACCTTTTCGTATAACAAAAAATTAAAATGTAATATGGCAAATCTTTCATTTTTGTGTAAGAATAACTACACATCAAGCGACGACAATTCTATAATCCCAAGAAAAATTGCAATAAAAATCAATTTTCTTGATAAAACTAGCTAGCTCGATGAAACCACCAAAATCCACAATTACTTGGCTTTGTTGGTCTTGAGGTTCAACTCATCATCTACTCCCAAACCTATCCCATCCCACCCCACCCCCAAAAATTTTGGGGTTATGTTAGATGAAAGCAGAGTCAGTGGTTCACCCACCATAACAATTAACACCCTTCAAACCAAGAATCTCAATATAAAAGGCGGACACGAAAGAATCTTCCTAACTTTCACGCCAATTCCTTCTGCATCGATCTTATCTAAAAACTAACTTACAAATAAAACCTATGTTAATTTTCCTTGTATGTGGGACCTACACAAACATAATAATACTTTTTGTCTCTGTGAAAAAACAAATTTCTTAGTCTTAATTAAAACTCCTCACAAAACTTTCCTCAATCCCAAATATCTTCAATTAATAACTTTTTAATTACTAACCATGTTTGGTTTTTTCAGTTATTCTACCTTTCCCCTATTCGTCCTTCTCCTTTCTTCTCCTTCTCTTTTTCCCGCCATAGCGATTCGACCGCCGCCCAATCCTCTAACTGAATTAACTGCCGATATCGAGAACAACACGTGGCACGGTTTTATTCGCTTTCTTGACGCCGGGAAAGGGACCCACATCTCCGGCATGGCCGAACTCAAGAAATATTTTCAACGCTTCGGCTACCTCTCCAAAAACAACTTCACCGATTTATTCGACGAAGAATTCGAATCGGCAATATTCGAGTATCAGAAGAAGCTCGGCTTATCGACCACCGGAAAACTCGACTCTGATACCATGAAAGTGATCATGTCGCCGAGGTGCGGAGTCTCCGACGCGACAGCAACACACAGTATACACGCAACGAAACACTACGCATACTTCTACGGCGAGCCGCGGTGGAGCAAATCATCCCCAATCATATTATCCTACGCTTTCTCTCCGGCGAACGTCATCGACTACATAAGCTTGACTGATTTAAAAACGGCTTTCAAGCGAGCTTTTTCGCGGTGGTCGTCGGTGATTCCGGTCAACTTCACCGAGGCGGAGGAGTACTCGTCAGCCGATATCAAAATCGGGTTTTACAAAGGCGATCACGGGGACGGGGAGGCTTTTGACGGGGTGTTGGGGGTGCTCGCGCACGCTTTTTCCCCCGAAAACGGGCGGTTCCACCTCGACGCCGCCGAGAGGTGGGCGGTGGACTTCACGGCGGAGAAGTCAGGAGTGGCGGTGGATTTGGAATCGGTGGCAACCCATGAGATTGGGCATGTACTTGGGTTGGCTCACTCTTCGGTAAAAAATGCGATTATGTATCCAAGTCTGAGTCCAAGGACTAAAAAAGTGGAACTTAAGATTGATGACGTGGAAGGTATCCAGGCTTTGTATGGGTCAAACCCCAATTTCAGTTATACTTCTTTGTTGGAGTCAGATATTTCGTCCAGTTGGGGGTTAATGGGTAGGGAAAGAAGAAGTGCGATTTTAGTATTAGTGGTGATTCTTTTTTGTTTGTGCTTATGATGATAGCACGATTTTATCCTTTTTCTTTAGTTATGCAACACATGAAATTAATTGTTTCCTTCTTTATATGAATTGTACAAATGTTTACCCCTATTTATATAAAGAAGTAAACTATATATTCTTTTTCGTGTTGGGTTGCTGTTCTTGAAATTAATTAATTCTTCCCATTTTCGAATCAAATTTTTATTTGGAGGGATTTTTTTTTAAAGAGATTTTGATTTGGAGGTTGAAAATTGAAAGTATGTATTTCACTATTTCTACAACCAACTCGGTCAAAAATTTAAATACATGGCCTACCTTTGGTCTTTTTAGCATTTTTTTTATCTAAACATTAATTGTTATTATTCAGTTAATGTCAAATATCATTAATAACTATGGAGCACAAATCACGATTTAGCAAATTTCTCAATTCTCAACACTATTTAACATAAAACAAATTTATTTTACCCAAGCATATGCTTGTTCATAGGTCTAGGTTTTTTTTTTTTGGAGGGTCTCAGTTGATAAAGTGTTTTTCCCTTTTTTTTTTTTGTTCTTTTTAATTCTAGAAATGTCAGTTGAGAATGTATTGTTAGAAAATAAAAAACTTCATAAAAAAAATGTGACAATATTTAAAATATTTATATAATATATTTTCATGGTGTAGCTAGCTAAAAATGAGTATAAAAAAAATAATATTATTAAAATAATAATTTTGTTAAAGAGCCGGGATTTTGGCGCAAATAGTCCCAAAAAACTAGCCATATTGCAGATTTAGTCCAAAATAATAAAACGTAGCGCAAATGGTCCAAAAAAAACTTTGGTGCGAAAATGGTCCATTTGGATGGAATCCGTCCGTTTAACCGTTAGTCAAAGTCAACTGCTGAAAACTTGGATGCGCATTTGATCCATTTCACTTGAAATAAATTGCACAAAAGGTCCTAACTTTAGATATTGTTACAATCAAGTCCAAAAATTTAAAAAATGTATACTTTAATCCCAAATTTAGTTAAATTGTATAATTTTATATTTTATTTTTTCTATGGGTGCTTATTTGGTCCGTAATTAATTTTATTGAATTAATTTGATACCGATTAAATGGTTTTTATCAAAAAATTTTAACACAGTAACATTTGTTCATATTAATATAGTAACACAACTTTCAAAAATTTTCTTTAGCATTAGAGATGCGCACATTTTGATTTTAACCAATAACTAATAATAAATATAATAATTTTATATAGGTACAATAATTATATTTATTATAAATCATTATACAATTTAACTAAATTTGGGACTAATTTTAATTCAATAAAATTAATTACCGACCAAATAAGCACTCATAGAAAAAATAAAATATAAAATTATACAATTTAACTAAATTTGGGATTAAAGTATACATTTTTTAAATTTTTGGACTTGATTGTAACAATATCTAAAGTTAGGACCTTTTGTGCAATTTATTTCAAGTGAAATGGATCAAATGCGCATCCAAGTTTTCAGCAGTTGACTTTGACTAACGGTTAAACGGACGGATTCCATCCAAATGGACCATTTGCGCACTAAAGTTTTTTTTTGGGACCATTTACACTATCTTTTATTATTTGGAACTAAATTTGCAATATGACTAGTTTTCTGGGACTATTTGCGCCAAAATCCCTTGAAGAGCCACTTAAACTTTTAGCTATAACATTTATTATTATTATTTTTCTTCGGTGACTAGAAACTGTTATAGGTCATTGTCAGCGGCCGCAGGCGGTACTTTTAAGTTGGACCTGAAAAGTGGAAGTGCTAATTAACGTTGAAAGTGAATTTTCTTGGGATTCTGATTGCTAGATTTGGTTCTTACTTTTTCAGTGCTCAAGCACAAAAAATTCAAAGCACTTTTTCTGGGGTTTTTTTATTTTTTTTTTTTTGGTGTTTGGACAAATATTTATACTGAGAATAAAAAACTCTACTTTCACTTCTCTACAAAATATTTGGGTAGCTAAGTCCTCGATATCACGAGTGTTCTTTGCATACTATGTAAATATCATTAGCTGCCAACATTATGGGAGAAAAAGAATCGACGACTAAGCCAAATATCACCCCAATAAACTATCAAGGGATGATAGATAATTGAAAATAGGAGAAACAAAATAGAAGTAAAGGACTAAAGTTTGCGAACTATCTAGTGTGTAGGTAGGGATGACAAAATAACCCGACCCGCTCTGAATGAGTCGGAATTTTTCCGACCTGCGGGTCGGCTCCTGTGACCAGCGGCTCCTGTGACTCAACCCGAGCCGATCCTTTTTTTTTTAAGGGTCCGAATTGTTATATTTATTGCATTATAATAGATTTGCAAAAAGTAGCTATTGGGGGGAGAAAGCAAACATTGTTCTTGTAGAATTACCTACTTAGACTCTCGAAATGTTAGTTAGGTTAAAAGATGAATCTTTGGACACGTGCTGATACAATGTCTTTATCATCATCTTTTGTATGGAGAAGTGTTAAAAAAAAAAATTATTCGGGTCAACAAGAGGGTCAACAGTTTGACCCACGCCGACCGGACCCAAACCCAATTGTTCGGGGGTCGCGGGTCGGGTTCCGGTGGGAAAAATTTCCAGGGTTGGCCACGAAATCAGTTGCCCCGACCCGTTGCCATCCCTATGTGTAGGATTAAAATTATTTGTCACTTTACTTAAATTGTTGATATTTGTAAGTTGCAAGCCTTAATGCCCACATTGCATACCAATGGTTTTTGACACCAGTGATCTTCTACCAACATATGGCAATTTACAGTGGCAACTTCTTCCACGTGCCACCTTCCCCTGAATGGAGGGAGGTCCCGCACCAACCTTGACCAATACCCATGCTTTATGTGGCATGTTGGCACCGTCAATCTTACGGTGCCAACATATTGGCAATTGGAACGAAGCCTCGTTTTTGAGAAGTTGATTAAGCGTTGGAAGGGCTTTTTCAACAGGACTTTTATTCTTAATATCTATTTGATAGCAATGAAATGAGGGAGACAAAACTTCTATAACATTGTTTAATATAGCACAATATCTAAAAATATTGTACCAAATCATAATAAATGTATAAACCCAAACTGAACACTAATCAAACAAAACATCAACTGAAAAATAACATTTGTTTTTGGCCAATATTGGGGCAAAAGTTTCTCAGATAAGTACCTCTCCCGTTGAACATCCACCAATATGGATGTAGCTCAAAAGCACTAACAAGAATCAAAATTTTTTGCAATTTTCTTTTTAAGTACAAAATCAGAGAAATCAAAGGATCACCCCCTAGAAACTAATCTCCAACACTAAGTACGATATCCTTAAACGAAACCCCTGAACAACATATTTAGATCAAAAATTGACTAACATATTTTAAAGATCTGGCAAAATTTGAGAGTTAAGAAAAAGGGAATGAGATTCTTCAAACAAGAAAGAACTCAGATAATAGAGAGAAAAACTAGGGTTTTAGGCCAGAGAGTGTTAGACAAAGAGTCTAGATGCCAGGCTCTAGTTGAATATTACTCCCTTCGTCCCATAAAGATAGGCTTGTATTCTATTTTTTGCTGTCCCACAAAGAAAGAAAATTTTCCTTGAAAGAAGTACTCCCTCGGTCCCACTAAGTGAGGCTTGTTTTTCATTTTGGTTTGTCCCAAATTATAGTCCAATTTTCTTATTGAGAGTATAATTTATTTTTAAGTTGACTAAAATACTCTTATTTAAAATAGTTGTAATACTAAACATCAAATAGACATTTCATCTCCCAATGATAGTTAAATGTGTTCACATTACTTTTTATTATTTAATGCAATGATAAAATAGGAAGAACACAAAAAAGTTTACAATTCCAACTACATTTAATATGTTTTCTTAGAATGGTGTTCTCAATATAAAATTTCATAGATTTTAAAATTCCATATCATTCCACCTTTTTTTTATTTGGATTCTTGTGAAATCTGTCAAAATCCACGGTTCTCAATTTGGATTTTAATGAATTCCATAAAATTCGGTGTTCCGAAAAATCATTGGATTTCAATAGAATTCTTATGTGAACGGATTGTAATGGATTTTGATGGATTTTAAAGCCATACATATGAAGGAAAAATTTTTCAACAAATCCCACAATGACCCATTGGATTTCCAATTCCCTTTTTTTCAATAAAAATAGAAAATAATGTAATAATAAAATAAAGATAATGCTAGCCATTCCCTTCAAAAACAAGAAAAAAATGCGTATTTATATCTTGACAGTTTATCCATTTTCCCTCCCATTTGTGTACAGCTACCCTAATCGGCTAATCATGCTGAGTTATGAATGAACTCTCTCTTTCTCTATAAACAGGTATACAATTGATCTTTTGCTGTTTTGGATTCATATATTGACTAAGGTTTTGATGGATAAATTGGATTCATTTGTTTGGTAGAAACAAGTCCAAGGACTATGTATCCGAGTCTGAGTCCAAGGACTAAAAAAGTGGAACTCAAGATTGATGACGTGGAAGGTATCCAGGCTTTGTATGGGTCAAACCCCAATTTCAGTTATACTTCTTTGTTGGAGTCAGATATTTCGTCCAGTTGGGGGTTAATGGGCAGGGAAAGAAGAAGTGCGATTTTAGTATTAGTGGTGATTCTTTTTTGTTTGTGCTTATGATGATAGCACGATTTTATCCTTTTTCTTTAGTTATGCAACACATGAAATTAATTGTTTCCTTCTTTATATGAATTGTACAAATGTTTACGCCTATTTACATAAAGAAGTAAACTATATATTCTTTTTCGTGTTGGGTTGCGGTTCTTGAAATTAATTAATTCTTCCCATTTTCGAATCAAATTTTTATTTGGAGGGATTTTTTTTTTTTTTTAAGAGATTTTGATTTGGAGGTTGAAAATTGAAAGTATGTATTTCACTATTTCTACAACCAACTCGGTCAAAAATTCAAATACATGGCCTGCCTTTGGTCTTTTTAGCATTTTTTATCTAAACATTAATTGTTATTATTCAGTTAATGTCAAATATCATTAATAACTATGGAGCACAAATCACGATTTAGCAAAATTTTCAATTCTCAACACTATTTAACATAAAATAAATTTATTTTACCCAAGCATATGCTTATTCACAGGTCTAGGTTTTTTTTTTTTTGGAGGGTCTCAGTTGATAAAGTGTTTTTCCCTTTTTTTTTTTGTTCTTTTTAATTCTAGAAATGTCAGTTGAGAATGTATTGTTAGAAAATAAAAAACTTCATAAAAAAATGTGACAATATTTAAAATATTTATGTAATATATTTTCATGGTGTAGCTAGCTAAAAATGAGTATAAAAAAAATAATATTATTAAAATTATTGTGAACGAGAGAATTTTTCATTTCAATTCTCGTTATTGAATTCATTACAAATGACCCCTATTTATAGAAAAATATTGGGGCACATCGTATTACAAATATTGATCTAATATACAATAGTCATTCACACAATAAAAACATAATCATTACATTACTATCATTACTATTCCTTTCTCCCTTACTTTCGGTGGGTTTTACAACACTCCCCCTTGAATGACTATTTATACAAATGTCTGTTAATACTTGTTTGGAGAAAAACTTCCAAACTTATTGTAGGAGAACTTGAGAGATCATATACCGCTGCAAGAAAACCTCGTGGGGCAAAACCTAAGCCAAAAAGTAAGTTGCTCCCCCTGATGACGATCATTCTTATAGAAATATCCATGTGCTGCCTCGTTAAAACCTTGTCAAGAAAACCCAATGGGGGAAAAACTTGATCGAAGGAAAAAATCTGACTACTCCATTTGGTTCAATCTTGGTAGGTGATACATTCATTTTTCTTTGTGATTTCAATATCATCATCAGTTGATTCCAAGTAATCTCTTCGTTATCATTTGATCCAATAGACTCATTGAGTCAATTTCTCATTATTTGTGTGAATATGTCATAAACGTTGCCTCGTTAAAAACCTTACTAGGAAAACCCAATGGGATAAAACCTTAGTCAAGGGAAAAAAAGTGCAACGCGTATTTTGTGCTTATATCAAAAATCCTTCGTAAGTATCATATTTATCAACGTGTCATAATCGGTGCTTATTTGCAATCGACAATCTCGATTTTACATTCTCACTGTATCGAGATATATATATCCAAATCTTCTCTCGAGATCCGCTATTAGTTGTGATTAAATTGTCTCATTAAAAACCTTATTTAGGAAAAACCCTTTGGGATAAAAACCTCAAATAAGGAAAAGAGTCTGACGTATAACAATATCAATGCTTTACGCTATTACAAACAATGTCATTCATTTAATGGTTTTATATTTATTTTCCCAATCAAGCCCGTATATATTTGAAGAGTATATATTTCAATATTCTTCGATATATCTCATTATCCTCATTATCGTTAATCGTATGTAGCGCTACATTTTCATACCGTGTCGACACTTTCCAATTTCATTTCTTTCCCCATAATTATATAACTTATTGAGATATCTCATTTTCGATCCTCTTTTAGGATTGCACAATATACTTGAGTTTATCTACTCTTCAATTTGTATGCCTCCTTTAATAAGACCATCCTTTATCATTTGCTATATATTTTTGGGGAATCAAATAATATCAATACTTCGGGCTCGTCAATTTATCAAAACATGTATAGTTGGTATATGAGATCGTTCTGAGTCTTTCATGCATCTTTGTATTTCAAATTCATATCGTGATGCATTTCATATATCATTTCCAACTATTAATACTCCCCCTCATGCTAGCAACCAAACTCAGTATAATTTGTATGATTTTCCTTGTATATATTCTCAATATTTAGCTTTAATAGGGAATTTATTCGATGCGTGTTTTGTTCTCGATATTGGCAAATCGATTGGAGGACTTTAAATATTTTGCCAATTATATCCCACTCGCATCGCATCTCCAATCATTTACTGGCCTTATTCAAATTATTGGGATATACATTCACTAGTTTTATCATTAGATCTGGAACTCGTGCTCATATCACGAGCAAATCATTTCAATATACACATGTGACTACATAGTGAATCCATATTATATTAGATAGTAGTCAACATAAAAGGGTGAGTGGGCCCATATATCTCATCCCTTATATATGTTCCAGATATATTTGGGATTTATTCCCAATCATTGGCTAGTAATTATTTATCGAGAACAATCATTGGAAATTTCTTAGGTTCTTGATTTCAATAAATTATTTACATCAATCGAACCGAATCTATATAGTGCTCAACATGATTTATTACCGTCATCACATGCATAGCCAACCGACATATCACGTCATTCTTTCGGTGGCATTATTACGATTACTATTGAAAGCGTGGAATCTTATCTCATACGTTTCTGTTACGCCATGTTAAAGCGAGTCTTACCTCATACGCGTTTATAAATCATCCGAGCACTTACAATATTCACCTAACAAGGGTCTAGATATCATAATGGATCATGTGCTCTCGAATCTTCGTAAATACTATCCCTCATCACGATCAAAATTCTAAAGAGAATTTATCTATGTAGACTTGAAAGATTAAGAATACTAATGAACAAGGGCATCCCACAAGATATTCGATGGTTGATTGAAGCGAAGGTCCGGTTATACGGTGAGGTTTCGATTCCTTCTAAATACATGCCTGAATGGGTAAAAGTAGTTTTTCGAAGAAACGCAGAGCAAAAAGGTTAGGAGGATGTTATAAATGTGCTCGGTGGACTTGTGACACTCGATGTAAATCATGGGTACTTGTCCAAAAATCGAGAGGATAAAATAGCATTCATTAAGGATGGATTGAGTAAGGAGTCTTTGGATGATATTCAACAGGCTCTTGAGACACATCCTAGTGGACACGTGACAAGGTGAGCTTATGGCCTTATGGGCCAAATTTAAAGATGAACAAGAACGATGCAGTCTCGAAAATCTTACTTTAAAAGATCCTATTTGTAAATTTAGTAGAAAAATTTAGTATTATGATTTTCTCGTAATTGTGAAAAATTTTGGCGTAGATCGATGTATTTGCGTAATTGTAAATATCGTGTTTTTTTTTTTGAAATATATATATGTATGTAAATAAATAAATAAATATATTTATATATAGATTTCAATCACGAAAGTGTATGTCATTTCACTGATATTTTCTCTTGTTCTCTTTTCTCATATTGTCAAAAGGTAAATAGTAAAATCACTTATTGGTTTGAAAATTTATCTTTAAATAGAGGATTCAAGTATCTCTCATTCATAAATTGAAACTTTAGTGTAAAGAGAGAGATGGAGATGGAGATGGCGATGGGAATTTTAGAATCATCTCATGCAAATCAATCTTCACCTCACCGATTAAGATCAGATGTGTTCTTGGTGGATCTAGGCGATAGGTGATATCCAATATATAGATATGGCAAACCAACTTATAAAGGAATTGGGGAAACAAAACATCAATATACTGTATGGAGGGACCAATACCAAGCTTTTAAAAAGTCTTACAATGGCCGCACAATTATGGGGGATAAGAGTGTCAAGCGTATTACCTTTTCATCAAGTTGGAGCTAGCAATCGTATTGGATCCAGTACAATCATGGGTTCAGTGGGTGATCTTTGGCTTAGATCTATTCATGATTGCATGATGTACATGATGAACAATAGTGATGCTTTTATTGTCCTTCCAGGCGGCTATCACACACTGGAGGAAATATTCAATATAGCATCATGGGCACAGTGGAATTTTCATACCAAACCCATAGGTTTGTTGAATATTAATTATTTCTTTGATGGTTTGCTAGCATTTCTAGATCAGGGTGTAGATTATAAATTTATTTCTCGTTCAGCGAGAAATATACTTGTTTCTGCTAATACGGTTACTGATCTACTCATCAAGATTCAATCATATGTTCAAGAATCTGTGGAAGCTGAAACCCGTCGATTACAGACCATTGGTGTCAAGCGGAAAAGAGATCCTTTGGATCTTTCATTATGAACCGGATGCTAGGGGTGGCAGAGTTACGGAGTATTTATACTCTCGAGACGCATCCCTCATTTACGGGTTCAATATGTATTTTCTTTTTGTATTTCTATATCTTCAAGTGTTTATTGTCACCCTTTGATATTCTCAATATGTTCATCTTTAACTTGTTTTGTGTATCTTCTAGAGCAATAATAATGATATCATGTTGGCTTTATAGAAATCTATTGTACCATCAGTATAATATTTGTGACATGTATTTCTTCAATATCATTTTCTTCTCATATCAATACGATCTCATATTATCAATAGGATTATTTCAAATGATCCCACCATATGATTCATTTCATTTGATTTATCAATTGGGATCTATTGAGCATTTCACTTTCATTTATTTATTCAATCGTAACTTCTAGTGCCTCTTGCTCAATTTTCTCCATCAATATTCAATAAACGTGGAGAATGAATATTTCTTCATTAAATGCTTCTTTGAGAGCATTTCTCGTCATTGTATCAATATATCACAATATATTTATCTCATAACGAGATTTTTCACCATGGTATATCTTCTTTCTCTTTTATCACCATGAACTTCTTTGAGCAATTTATCAATACATATATCATCATTTGCTCAAATCTCTTTGTTAATCTCAATATAACATCCTTGTCGAATATATAAATCGGTTTCTATTATTTAGTACCAATCGTGGGGTTTAATCCAACCACATTGGTGATATACATTCTAATCGTCTTGGTATAACCCACCACATCTAAAGTACTTACTCCAGTTGTGTGGTATAACCCACCACATTTGAAGTATAAAAACATAAATAATAGAAATTAAATTTTCCCCAATAGGTGGTAGAACCTACCGTATGGGAATTATCACAATAAATTTAAATTTCAATAGGCGGTATAACCGACCATATATAAATTATAGTAATAAATGTAAATTTAGATTCCAATAGGTGGTGGAACCTACCATATGGAAATTATCCATTACAGTCATATAGGCAAAATTGTCCATTCTAGTTCTCAAAGGTAAAATTGTCCATCAATTTATGATACTTTGATATAATAATTACCAAAATATAATTATTATATTTCTCTTTTCATTTTCCAATAATTTACTTCAACTATTAAGATTAAAATAATATTATTTTAATCTCAATTCATTGTTACTTATTAATATTTTGTAGTTAATTAGTTCATTGTTAATTTCATAATCTTCTAATAATTGGGACTTCTTTTAATACTCGGATATGATTTCTACACTAAATAATAATAATAATAATAATAATAATAATAATAATAATAATAATAATAATAATAATAATAATAATAATAATAATAATAATAATAAGATGTACTAACCTGGTGTAAAGAAGTTTACACTCAACCACATAGTCATACTATTCATCCCACTACCACATGTCCACATCACAAATCAATTATTATCTGGCTTGTAGATGCTTTCCTTCCTTTTCCAATTCTCTAATCACGTAATGAATTATTTGCATAGAAATGTATGCTAAATTACTCAAAATCCACTCATGATGTCTTGGCTTTTGTGATAAATTGTGGACCATGGCATAGAAAATATTATTATCAAAACTTTAGACTTTCTCCACCTACTCCACAACTCATTGTAATGGAAACAAAATTCCAATTAAGGATGAAAGTTAGGACAGTAGGGGTAAAAGATTAGCAACTTGTTTTCTTTGTGCAATTAGTTTAGTGCTTCTAAATTCTTTGTCGTGTTGTAGACTCAGATCGGAAATCGAGAAATCAAAAGTCTAAGTGGATGGATATCTATGACTTATAAGAAAAGCTTCATGGCTATGGAATCATGGAGGGTTGATGAAAGCGAGGTGGATTTCTCCGATTTAAGAATGAAGGTGAGTTTATCTTAATATTATTCAATTGCTAGAGGCTAAGCTAACCGGAGTGAGGAGCGGGGAAGGAGGTGAGAGTGAAGGAAAATAAAAATGAAATCTGTTGAGCTTTATCATAAAGCTCCACTATAGTTTTCTTAGAATTCCAAAGCAATAAATTGGCATAGAATCCGTAGGTGTTAGTTTTGAGTTTCATCATTGACAGCAAGCACAGGTGGAAGCCTGATCTCGATCATTGCGTTTATGGTTATTTATGAAGAAGAAAATGAGATCCCTCCACCATATGTAACTGATGCTATGAACAATGGAGTAGAAATTAAGACCAAGGAATTTCTAAACGGAACCGTGATTTAATTTATTAATGATAAATCATGGGAGAAGAGTTTCGTGTGATTTTGGCACCAATTGTAGTGGAGGAGGTGAAGAGGAATGATTATAGATTTAAATTCAAAAGAGAAGAAAATCTGTTTAGAAGTAAAAATAGAGTTATCGTGCTGATAACGTGTTGTGAACGAGAGAATTTTTCATTTCAATTCTCGTTATTGAATTCATTACAAATGACCCCTATTTATAGAAAAATATTGGGGCACATCGTATTACAAATATTGATCTAATATACAATAGTCATTCACACAATAAAAACATAATCATTACATTACTATCATTACTATTCCTTTCTCCCTTACTTTCGGTGGGTTTTACAACAAAAATAATAATTTTGTTAAAGAGCCACTTAAACTTTTAGCTATAACATTTATTATTATTTTTTTTCTTTGGTGACTAGAAACTTTTATAGGTCATTGTAAGCGGCCGCAGGCGGTACTTTTAAGTTGGACCTGAAAAGTGGAAGTGCTAATTAACGTTGAAGTTAATTTTCTTGGGATTCTGATTGCTAGATTTGGTTCCTACTTTTTCAGTGCTCAAGCACAAAAAAATTCACAGCACTTTTTCGGGGGTTTTTTATTTTTTTTTTTTTATTTTTTGGTGTTTGGACAAATATTTATACTGAGAATAAAAAACTCTACTTTCACTTCTCTACAAAATATTTGGCTAGCTAAGAGCAACTCCAATAGCCTCTTTATATTTAAAGAGTATCTTTTAAGAAATAAAGAGTATTTATTAATTTAGAGAGTGAGTTTTTTTATATGTTCCAACACACTCTTTATATTTGTGTAGGTAAAAGTATTGAATTTTGCAATTGATCTCGAAATTTGTAAAAAGTCAATAAATAAATATATCTAGAGGTGCGAATGCATTAAATGAGTAAATATAAAACCAAATAAAGAATATATCTAGAGGTGTGAATGCATTAAATGGGTAAATACAAAACAAAATAAAGAGTGAGTTTGGCTCTCCAAATTTGAAGAGTCAAACCCACTCTCTAAACTAAAAAGCTAATTTAAAGAGGCTGTTGGAGTATGATTTTAAGACCATAATCTTTAAATTAAAGAGTATTTTAAGTTTAAAGAGTGTGTTGGAGATGCTCTAAGTCTTTGATATCACGAGTGTTCTTTGCATACTATGTAAATATCATTAGCCGCCAACATTATGGGAGAAAAAGAATTGACGACTAAGCCAAATATCACCCCAATAAACTATCAAGGGATGATAGATAATTGAAAATAGGAGAAACAAAATAGAAGTAAAGGACTAAAGTTTGCGCAATATCGAGTGTGTAGGTAGGGATGACAAAATAACCCGACCCGCTCTGAATGAGTCAAAATTTTTCCGACCTGCGGGTCGGCCGACGGGTTCGGGTCGACTCCTGTGACCAGCGGCGGGTCGGGTTCGAGTCGGTGGTGACTCGACCCGAGCCGATCTTTTTTTTTTAAGGGTCCGAATTGTTATATTTATTGCATTATAATAGATTTGCAAAAAGTAGCTATTGGGGCGAGAAAGTAAACATTGTTCTTGTAAAATTACCTACGTAGACTCTCGAAATGTTAGTTGGGTTAAAAGATGAATCTTTGGACACGTGCTGATACAATTCCTTTATCATCATATTGTGTATGGAGAAGTGTAAAAAAAAATTATTCGGGTCAACAAGAGGGTCAACAGTTTGACCAGCGCCGACCGGACCCGAACCCAATTGTTCGGGGGTCGCGGGTCGGGTTCTGGTGGGAAAAATTTCCAGGGTTGGCCAGGAAATCTGTTGACCCGACCCGTTGCCATTCCTATGTGTAGGATTAAAATTACTTGCCACTTTACTTAAATTGTTGATATTTGTAAGTTGCAAGCCTTAATGCCCAGATTGCATACCAATGGTTTTTGATACCAGTGATCTTCTACCAACATATGGGAATTTACAGTGGCAACTTCTTCCACGTGCCACCTTCCCCTGAATGGAGGGAGGTCCCGCACCAACCTTGATCAATACCCATGCTTTATATGGCATGTTGGCACCGTCAATCTTACGGTGCTAACATATTGGCATTGGAACAGAAGCGTGGTTTTTGAGAAGTTGATTAAGCGCTGGAAGGGCTTTTTCAACAGGACTTTTATTCTTAATATCTATTTGATGGCAATGAAATGAGGGAGACAAAACTTCTATAAGATTGTTTAATATAGCACAATATCTAAAAATATTGTACCAAATCATAATAAATGTATTAACCCAAACTGAACACTAATCAAACAAAACATCAACTGAAAAATAACATTTGTTTTTGGCCAATATTGGGCCAAAAGTTTCTCAGATAAGTACCTCTCTCGTTGACCATCCACCAATATGGATGTAGCTCAAAAGCACTATCAAGAATCAAAATTTTTTGCAATTTTCTTTTTAAGTACAAAATCAGAGAAATCAAAGAATCACCCCCTAGAAACTAATCTCCAACACTAAGTACAGAGATCCTTAACGGAACCCCTGAACAACATATTTAGATAAAAGATTGACTAACATCTTTTAAAGATCTAGCAAAATTTGAGAGTTAAGAAAAAGGGAATGAGAAATTCTTCAAACAAGAAAGAACTCAATTCTTCGAACAAGAAAGAACTCAGATAATAGAGAGAAAAACTAGGGTTTTAGGCCAGAGAGTGTTAGACAAAGAGTCTAGATGCTAGGCTCTAGTTGAATATTGCTCCCTTCGTCCCATAAAGATAGGCTTGTATTCTATTTTTTGCTGTCCCACAAAGAAAGGCAATTTTCCTTAAAAGAAGTACTTCCTCGGTCCCACTAAGTGAGGCTTGTTTTTCATTTTGGTTTGTCCCAAATTATAATCCAATTTTCTTATTGAGAGTATAATTTATTTTTAAATTGACTAAAACACTCTTATTTAAAATAGTTGTAATACTAAACATCAAATAGACATTTCATCTCCCAATGATAGTTAAATGTGTTCACATTACTTTTTATTATTTACTGCAATGATAAAATAGGAAGAACACAAAAAAGTTTACAATTCCAACTACATTTAATATGTTTTCTTAGAATGGTGTTCTCAATATAAAATTTCATAGATTTTAAAATTCCATATCATTCCACCTATTTTTTATTTGGATTTTTGTGAAATCTGTCAAAATCCCCAGTTCTCAATTTGGATTTTAATGGATTCCATAAAATTCCGGTGTTCCGAAAAATCATTGGATTTCAATAGAATTCTTATGTGAACGGATTGTAATGGATTTTGATGGATTTTAAAGCCATACATATGAAGGAAAAATTCTTCAACAAATCCCACAATGACCCATCGGATTTCCAATTTCCTTTTTTTCAATAAAAAATAGAAAATAATGTAATAATAAAATACAAATAATGCTAGCCATTCCCTTCAAAAACAAGAAAAAAATGCGTACTTATATCTTGACAGTTTATCCATTTTCCCTTCCATTTGTGTACAGCTACCCTAATCGGCTAATCATGCTCAGTTATGAACGAACTCTCTCTCTATAAACAGGTATACAATTGATCTTTTAATTTGCTATTTTGGATTCATATATTGACTAAGGTTTTGATGGATAAATTGGATTCATTTGTTTGGTAGAAACAAGTCAGACTACCTATAAGCATTGTATTGTACACCGAGATTGCTACTTCCTTCAAGGCCATTAAACTCAACAAGGAGGGAATCCGTTCTCTCCCTCACTGTTTTTTTTTCATGATTTCTCCATTTAACGCATTTTGTATGTCGAATTGATTTATTTGTAGACAATTTACTTGTTCGGAATTCTCTATCCAACAATTTACTAATCTAAAAATTCAAGTAAAAACATATATTCAATTTGGAGGTGTTCGGAATCTTGGATTTCGATTCGTTTGAAGTAATTAGTGGGAATGAAAAGAAAATTTTTGTAACTTAGAGGTAGATGCGAGTTGACTCAATGGTGATCTACGTGGGCATTGGAACACTGTAAAGAGGATCATGAGATATATCAAGGGTACCTCAGATGCTGCATTATGTTATGGAGGATTAGTTATTGTCAGAGGCTATGTTGATTCGGATTATGCAGGTGATCTTGATAAAAGCAAATCCACCACAGGTTAGATGTTTACTCTTGCCGGAGGAGCAGTGAGCTGGGTTTCGAAACTGCAGTCCATCGTGGCTACATCAATGACGGAGGCGAAATACGCAGCAACTACACAAGCTAGCAAAGAGGAAATATGGTTGCAAATGTTATTGGAGGAGCTCGGACACAAACAAGAGAAAATTACTCTATTTTGTGATAGTCGGAGCGCTTTGCACTTGGCAAAGAATCCAGCATTTCACTCAAGAACAAAGCATATACGAGTTCAATATCACTTTGTTCGTGAGAAAGTGGAAAAAGGAAGTGTGGATATTCAGAAAATCCATACCAAAGACAACCTAGAAGATATATTGACAAAGCCAGTTAGCAACAACAAGTTTATGTGGTGTTGATCTTCTATTGGCCTAGCAGAGACGTAAGCAGCATGGACATAGCAAACGTAGAATGGGAAGAAGGATTATTACAAAAGAGACTTTAAGTGGGAGAATGAAAGGCAGCAAAGCCACTTATTAAATAAAAAAAAAAGGAAAACGTCAAAGATTGTAGGCACAAATCGCCATAGTCACCGCCAAAGAATTTCTATAAAAATGCATGATTTGTACCATGTAATCATCCCATTCTTCAATTACAATCCCAATTCTAGATTACAAGTCCTTTGTAATCCCATGTGTTGAGTTACAAGCCCTTTGTAACTTTACAGTTTGGAGATTAAGAGAGAGAGAGAGGTTTTGGAGAGCTAGAGAGAAAATAAGTTGTGAGATTTCTCCTAGTATTTTGTGTTCTTTCCTTTATCAAAGAGAGAGTGTTTTCTCCTATTATAAGAGAGAGGTTATCGTCAATTGTGCTCTCCTTATATTAGAGAGAAGTTGTTGTAATCCTTTTGCTATAGTGAAATCCTTCTACAATTTGCCCGTAGTTTTTACCTGAATTAATTTGGGGTTTTCCACGTAAAATCTCGTGTTTCTCGTTTATCTCGTTTCTACTTTAGTTGCAAGTTTATCTCCAATTCCACAACAATCCTAACACGCAACTGCTACAAGAAGAAATTGGATGTTTAGGTGATGAAACAGATGCAAGAATATATGGAGTTGAATAGAATTCACATGTCTCAATAGAAAACTGTGCATTTGATTAATTTCATGATGCATACATACCAAATCAGCTACAACAATCAAACAATGCTCTATCATATGAAAACTACACTTCTTCCCCACCCAGAACGACAACTCACAAAGAAGCTCCTTTAGGAAATAATGTTGAATATGAGGGGAGTTCTAAGTCAACTAACAATGTGGCTCAAGCTGATATCAAGGAAAGATTGTTAGTGGCATAGTTTCTATTTCTGAAATTGCAAGTGACATTTGAAGCGTGCTCAAGTTGATAGAAAAAAGGGAACGAGATAGAGAAAAACATGAAATGGAGGGAAAAGAAATGGATGAGAACAACAATATATGGGATGCTCTTAAAGACACTCCAAATTTGGATGATCGCACTTCGCTATAAAGCACTAGCATCTATTCATAAATTTTGAATGCAAGATGCTTTTTGAAAATGCCACTTCAGGAGCGTCAGGAATGAATAAAATAAAATGTGGAATAAGTTTGTTTATTTAGAAAATTTTTAATTTTTTCCTCTATCAAGAACGATCAGATTTGAAAAATTCATTGTTGAACCTACAATTTCTAGTTTTTAAGCTTTGATGTGAAACATCTACTTGGATTTACTTGTTGGAATTTTTGTATGGATTATTTGGATATATGTATTGCATAGTTTATATTTTGTGGATGTAATGAGGCTTTTTTTAATATTATATCACAATATTTATGTGTTTTCTCAAGGTTGAAGAAGAAATGGAAAATGGAACAAGACAAGAATTTAAAGATGAATTCGATGAAACTATTAAGTTAGTTTTGTTAGCACTTCAAGCAATACCGCATGCCTTAAATGATTTAATGGTATTTATAAATGGCGGAGAGTGTGTTAAACGTCCTATTCGTAGATCAATAAGCACTGTTAGATATGATTACATTCATAGGGTATTGAAAGAAGGTCAATCGCATTTTAGACAGATGCATAGGATGGGTCTTGATGTATTTCTAATGCTTTGCAACATTCATAGAGAAAAAAACCACTACAGGATACACGATACACTTGTGTTGAAGAACTCCTTGCCACATTCTTGCTCACGGTTGGTCAAAATAATCGATTTTGTGTTACTAGAAAGAAATTTGATCGCACACATTCTACTTCTAGAAAAAATTTTAACAGAGTTTTGAAGGCTTTAAACATAATTGTCCTTACTTTAAGGTAACTATTCAATACTCTCCTAATATGTGACTTATTAATATATTAATGTACAAATATTGTGTAAAATATTTTTTGGTCATTTAAATCGTATTGGAGCTATTGAGGTGCACACATCAGCAATTGATGTGAAGACATGGAGGCTGAAGCTGAAGGTCCACCACCGATTAACATCAAAACCTATGCTAAAGTCTTTCAATCGAAGACCCAAGCTCCTACAGAAACTAAATCCCTTGACGACAACGCAATTCATGGTAGAACTGACTGTGTCCCAATACGAGGAGTGGAATGCTATGGCAATGAACCGCACAATCCTATCAATAACGACGAGATCAATAAACTTTTGCACTAGTTCAAATGGGCTTTAATAGGTAAATTTTCGCATCAGAAATGTAAATTTTCAGGATATTGTTGCTGACTTCAATTCTTTTTGTTTATTGGGTAAAGTTAATTTAGGGTATCTGGACTCAAAACAAATATTCATCAATTTTGAGAATGAGAGTGACTATTACAGAATCTTTTAGAAACAGATATGCTACATCAGAGGATTTCCTATGCATATTATGAAATACACGTATAATTTTGATCCATTTGTTGAGGCACCGATAATTCCAATTTGGATCTCTCTGCCTCATTTGCCTCTTGTTTTCTATGATCGAGCTATACTCTTTTCGATTGCTACCGTTATTGGCACTCCGATCAGACTTGATGAGCTTACTGCACCTCGCAAATGAACTAGCCTAGCGCGCATATATGTGGAAGTGGATATTACTAAGCCTCGCCTGCAGAGAATTCGGTTGGGAAACGATGATTTTGCTGTATGGCAACAAATAGTGTATGACAATGTCCCTGCTTATTGTAATTTCTGCAAGCATGTTGTTCATGATGCGGACAAATGTTACTGGAAACCTTCACCTATTCCTTCAGGAGGAGAACAACAAATGTTCCAAGTTTGGAAACCTAAAGACCCTATTCAGAAGCGTCCTATGGATGTGGGAGAATGCTCTAATGCTGTACAACCTCAACAACCAAATTCAAAACCTGAAATCGATAAGGTAATTCGAGTGCAAAATCTTGAGAACAAAATGAAAGAGGATCCTCAAATGCCAAATGATGACCAACTAGTGTATGATGAAGGTCACCATTCTCCTTCCCAATCACAAGATTTGGTAAAGGACAATAGCAACACAGAGACCCGCATAATCCTTCTACCGCAGATACACTTGAGGCTAATCTCGATATACCCATAGTTGAGGCTGATATTGAGGAGGAGGAAGATGTACTTGCAGATCAACTCCAAAGTGAGTTTAACTCCATGAGTTTACTGGACAATGATCTAGAAACAGCTAAAGAGATTTTCCAGCTCAAGG
Organism: Jasminum sambac; assembly: GCA_018223645.1. Classification (NCBI taxonomy): domain Eukaryota; kingdom Viridiplantae; phylum Streptophyta; class Magnoliopsida; order Lamiales; family Oleaceae; genus Jasminum; species Jasminum sambac. The sequence continues at coordinate 38,933,289 of CP073640.1, forward strand.
ATGCCCAAAATTCCATTCCTACCATTAAGAATAAGAAAAAGGGTGGATGAAAACCTACTTCTAAAAACACTCAGAAAGTTCAAAAGAGCCCAATGAGATTGCGGAGGAATGATAGGGCTGATGGAATACCCAATAATGATGTTTAGAATCCTCATATGGAATACAATGGGGTTCACTAACTCCCCCAGACTCAGATGTTAAGAAACATTCACTAGATTGGTATTTTCATTATTGCTGAACCATTAGTTGATAAGAAGTTTATTAATAAGTTTGCTGCTCAACTTGGTCACCTCAGATGCTTTTCTAATTCTAGTGGTAAGATTTGGTGTTTTGGGGAGTAAAGAATCATATGTGATGTTATTGATGAACATGAATAGTATATTACCATTAAAACTCAGTGGCATGACAAGCCTTGTTTTCATTGCCCCATACACTGGAAATAGAAATCCTCCATACACTGGTTGAATGAAGGTGATAGAAATACTAAGTTTTATCATAATGTTGTTAAGAAAAGGAAGATTTGCAATACCATTACTTCTATTACTTCTAAGAATGGGGACATTTTAACATCTGAAGATGAGATCAAGAATTCATCTATTGACTACTTTGCGAGGATCCTAAGTTCTGAAAACATCAAGTTTGATGACACTTTCTTTGAAACTATTCCTTCTGTGATCTCTCAAGAAGATAACAACATATTCAATCAAGAACCTGATTTGGTAGAAATCAAGGAAGTTGTTTTTAGCATTGGTCCTACCAGTGCAGTAGGGCCTGATGGTTTCAGCAGTCTTTTCTTCCAAAAATGTTGGGATATTATCAAGATTGATATTCTAGCAGTTGTTCTTCACTTCTTCAAAGGGATGGAGCTCCCAAAAGGGCGTAACTGCTACTTCTTTGGTTCTTATCCCTAAGAAGCAACATTCTATTAGCTGGAAGGATTTCAAACCGCTGAGTTTGTGTAATGTATTAAATAAGATTGTCACTAAAATTCTGGCCAAAAGACTTAACAGCTTCCTCCACAAGATTGTTTCGCCTAATCCATCTGGATTCATTACCGGGTGATCCATATGTGACAAGATTCTACTTGCTCAAAAGATGGCCTATCAGCTAGGAAAACATAATCGAGGGGAGAATGTGTTAATTAAACTTGACATGGCGAATGTGTATGATAGAGTGGAATGGAAGGTCCTGCTTCATATTCTACTGAAATTTGGATTCAATGACAAATGGGTCTCTAAAATTGATAGGTGCATAAGCTCTTGTGGTTTTTCGATTACCTGCAATGGAGAACGGTTTTTCGATTACCTGCAATGGAGAACTTACTGGATTTTTTAGCTCTAGTAGACGGCTACATCAAGGGGACCCCATATCACCCACTTTATTCATCATTCTAGATGAATCTCTGTCTAAGGGCCTTAATGCTCTATTTCATAAATACCCTTCAATGCAGTATATCTATGGAGACATAACTATTATATCTCACCTGAGCTTTGCGGATGATATCCTTATTTTTACTAATGGACAGAAGCATTCCATCGAACAACTACACAATGGTCTTCTGAGTTACTCCTTCAACACAGGCCAAATGGTGAACTTTGATAAGAGTTTTTTTGCTGCTATGAAACAGAACCATCAGCAGGTAATAGCCTCTTCCTCTTTTCTTTCATATCAACCACTTCCTTTTAAATATTTGGGAGTTTCTATACATAAAGGGAAGAAGAAATGCTTTCTATTTGATGATATCATTGATAAGATTAGAACTAGAATCCGTGGCTGGGAAAATAAGCTTCTTTCATCTACAGGCAAACTGACTTTAATTAAGCATGTACTTAGCTCTATGCTAATGTACCTGCTACAAGTATTGGATCTTCCTAGATCTGCGATAACTAAAATTGAGAGATGTTTTAATTCTTTCCTATGGGGAGATGACTCATCTGCTAAGAAAATTCATTGGATATCATGGGAGAAAGTTTGCCTCCCCAAAGATGAAGGTGGCCTTGATATCCGAAGCATTTATGACATCAGTATTGCATTTAATTGCAAATTATGGTGGAAGATTTGTGAGCAAAACTCATTATGGAGTAAGATCATGCTGGAAAAGTATAACAAAGGCCTCCATATCTCTAAAATTAATTCTAAACTTAATGTTAGGAATACGAATGATAACGGCAACAAAATTAAAGAACACACAAGATTTGTTTTATATGGGAAACCCAAGATCTGGGTGAAAAACCCACGGGCAGAGACCAGAGAAAAATTTTACTATATTAGAGATGGTTACAAGAGGAGATAATTTTCTAACTCTTACTATGAGTGTCATGAGCTCTATGGTATGGTATATACAGGAGAAAAATAGACTTGTTATTAGTAGGATAAGAATACTAATCCTTGTAGAATAAGAAATATAAATCCTAATAGAATAGGTAAACACTAATATCAGGATAGTAGCAATAAAATCCTAATCCCAATAGAATTCTTCAACTTCTCCAAATTTGACTCGAAATAGGAAATAGAATTCGGGTCACAATCCCAACAATCTCCACCTTGACATGAATTCTGTTGAATGAATGCAAAAACCAATCTCTAATAAAAAAAAATTCTCTGTCTCTTCCACAAAAGCCCTGAGGGCTAAACTTATTGACCAACACCAACCAAATCCAAGCAATGTTCAAACTTGGCAATAGGAAGTGTCTTGGTCATCAGATCAGCAGGATTATCATGAGTGCTGATCTTGCTTACAACAATATCACCTGAAGCTATAACTTCTCTCACAAAATGCTACTGAACATCATTATGCTTTGTCCTTTTATGAAACATCTGATCTTTTGCAAGAAAGATAGCACTTTGGCTATCACAAAATACTTTGGTGACTTGCAAATCCTCACTGAGTTCTCCAAATAATCCTTTCAACCAAATAGCTTCCTTAGAAGCCTCTATAATAGCTATATATTCTGCTTCAGTAGTAGACAAAGCAATTGTAGCCTGTAAGGTAGCTTTCCAACTGATAGCACAACTACCAACAGTGAACACATACCCTATAAGTGATCTTCTTTTATCAAGATCTCCAGCAAAATCAAAATCAACATATCCAATTACTCCATTATTAGATCTCCCAAATTGTAAACAAACATTAGTTGATCCACGCAAATATTTAAAAATCCGTTGAACTGCTTTCCAATGTTCTTTACCAGGATTTGCCATGTATCTACTAACTGCACTGACTGCATATGATAAATCTGGGCGTAAACAAACCATGGCATACATGAGAGATCCTACTGCACTAGAATATGGCATACTCGAGACATGTATTCAATTTCTTCATCTAACTATGGAGATAATGAAGATGATAATTTAAAGTGTGCTGCTAACGGAGTACTGACAGGCTTGGCTTTCTGCATATTAAATCTGCAAAGGACTTTCTCAATATACCCTTTATGACTTAGGTACAACTTGCCTGCCTTTCTATCTCTCTGAATCTCCATTCCAAGTATCTTTTTTGCAGCTCCCAAGTCAATCATCTCAAACTCCTTACTGAGTTGTGCGTTTACCTTATTTAATTCTGTCTTGTGTTTGGCTGCTATCAACATATCATCAACATAAAGAAGTAAATATACAAACGACCCGTCCGTTGTCTTCTTGAAGTAAACACAACTATCATAATTACTTCTTCTGAAATTATAAGTGGTCATAAAAGAATCAGACCTTTTATACCACTGTCTTGGGGACTGTTTCAGGAAATAAAGAGACTTCTTCAACAAACATACGTAGTCTTCCTTTCGAGAGACTTCAAAACCTTCTGGCTACTGCATATAAATGTCCTCTTCAAGTTCTCTATGCAAGAATGCAGTTTTTACATCTAACTGCTCTAACTCAAGATCATGCATGGCCACAATACCGAGTAAGGCTCGAATCGAACTGTGCTTGACAATTGGAGAGAACACATCTGTGAAGTCAACACCTAGAACTTGACTATAACCTTTAGCGACCAATCTAGCTTTATATCTAGCATCTTCAACTCCTGGTGTTCCTTATTTCTTTTTAAATACCCATTTGAAGTGAACTATTTTCTTATTTTTCGGTAGTTTCACTAAGTCCCAAGTGCCATTTTTACAAAGAGATTCCATCTCTTCTTGCATAACAATCATCCATTTATAAGAATCTTCTCGACAGACTGCCTCTGAATATGAAGAAGGTTCTTCACTAAAGTCAATATCCTCGGCTTTATTTAAAGCATAGGCAACCAAATCAGCTTCGGCATACCTCTTTGGAGGTCTAATGTCTCTTCTAGGCCTGTCTTTAGCAATACAATATTGCAATGTTGGTGGTGGGACAAAAGTGGTAGTATCCTTGACCTCCGAATTTGATGGTGGTGTTGATTGAGATTGCAGTTGTATATTTTCTGACCCGATCGAAAACTCTACCTGAGTGCTTATTTTCTGCTGTTTGTCAGAACATTCTCCAAAAAGTAAACTTCAACGCATTGCAAATTCATCAAATATAACATCTCTTCTAATTATCACCTTTTTGGTTTTAGGACACCACAATTTATAACCTTCTTTAAAGATCTAGGTTCGAGCTTACCATTATTCACGTGAACGTAAGCAGGACATCCAAATATTTTCAAATTTGAATAGTTACCTGGACTACCGGACCATATTTCTTCTGGAGTTTTCTTGGTAATGGCAATTGAAGGAGACTGATTAACAATAAAGCAAGCTGTAGAAACAGCCTTGGCCCAAAATGATTCGGAAGAGCGACATTGGAAAGCATACGTCGCACCTTCTCAATCAAAGTCCTGTTCATTCGTTCAGCTACCCCATTTTGCTGTGGAGTACGGGGAACTGTGTAGTGCCTTAATATTCCTTCTGATTTATAAAAAGCATTAAACTCACCAGAACAAAACTCCAAACCATTATCTGTGCGAAGAAGTTTTATGTGCTTACCAATCTGTTTCTCAATAAGGGCTTTCCATTCTTTAAATGTTTGAAACACATCATTCTTTTGTTTAAAAAAGAACACCCAAACTTTTCAAGAGAAATAATCAATAATAGTTAGCATATACTTTGCACATCCTGTAGAAGGCACCTTAGATAGTCCCCAAAGATCTGAGTGTATATAATCAAGTGTTTCCTTCGTATTGTGAATACCTGCAGAGAATTTGACTATCTTCTGGCTTTCCAAAATACAATGCTCGCAAAATTCCAAATTAGTAATATGCTGCCTATCAAGAAGTCCTCGTCTGCTTAGTTCTGCCAGTCCTTTCTCACTCATATGTCCAAGGCACATATGCCACAATCTGGTAATATCAACGTTTCATAATGTAGAAGAAGTTATAGCTGCTTCACCTATAACTATTGAACCTTGAAGGACAAATAATTTGGCAGCCCTTTTAAAACCTTTCATTGCAACCAATGCTCCTTTGGTGGCCTTCAAAACTCCACCTTCACCAACAAACTTGTACCCCTTTTCATCAAGAGTACCCAAAGAGATGAGATATCTCTTTAGATCTGGCTACAAATCGACACCACTCAATGTCCGAACAACTCCATCAAACATCTTAATTTTGACTGTGCCAATTCCAGCAATCTTACAAGGTGCATTATTTCCAACTAACCTTTGGAAATAGTTTCATATGTTGAAAATCAATCCCGATTAGAACACACATGAAACGTGCAAGTTGAGTCCAGAATCCATTCCTCAAAAGGATTGGAAACACCATCAGAAGCAACAAGGAGTTTCAGATCAAGATTCAATTGTACGCAATCCTCAGGTTCGCTGTTGTAAACAATTAGGAGTTGCCCATCCTTTTTATCATTTGTTGCAATGCTAGCTTCACCAGAATTATCTAGTCGCTTTCCATTTTGATTAGCAGCTTCTCTCTTAATTTTATTCTGCAACTTGTAACATTCAAACTTGATATGGCATTTTTTCTTGCAATAATTGCAGTACTTATCTTTATTTTGTGATTTTGACCTGCTTCTATTGTTATTACCTCTAGAATTTTTATCACGTGTCCTTCTTTGAACAACAAGGCCCTATGCTTTGAGCCTCGGATCTAGAAGAAATCTCTTTCATTTTCTCCTTAGAGAACAATGCATCATATACCTCATCCAAAGTAAAAGTATCGTGACTATATAGAATAGTGATACATAAGAAGAGGGCAACGAATACAATAAAATCAAAGCCAAATCTTCCTCATCATACTTTACCTCTAAAGCCTCCAGGTCAGAAACAACTTCTTTAAAGGTGGTAAGGTGATCTTCTAGAAACGTACCTTCAACCATGCGATGGAAATACAAACGTTACTTGAGATGCAACTTACTAGTTAGACTTTTTGTCATACATAGCTGCTCCAATTTTAACCATAACGCAACAAAAGTTTTCTCCTTCAACATGTCCTGTAAAATTTGGTTTGAAAGATGAAGATGAATCTAAGATAAGGCTGTTCGATCCCTACATTGTTTTTCATCTGTCATCCATAAAGCCGGCATCTTATCAAACCCTAACAGTGCGTCATCCAAATCCATCTGCGCGAGCACTGCTCGCATGTTAACCTGCCATAGCGAAAATGTAGTATTGCGATCTAAAAGCGGAATTTCATACTTCATGGTTGCCATTATCGTAATCAAATCTCGGCTCTGATACCAATTTTTTAAGAATACGAACGATAACTGACAACAAAATTAAAGAACAAAAGAAAGAACACGCAGATTTGTCTTACGTGGGAAACCCAAGATCTGGGTGAAAAACCCACAAGTAGAGACTAGAGAAAAATTTCACTATATTAGAGATGGTTACAAGAGGAGATAATTTTCTAACTCTTACTATGAATGCGGCATTGTATATATAGGAGAAAAATAGACCTATTATTAGTAGGATAAGAATACTAATCCTCATAGAATAAGGAATATAAATCCTAATAGAATAGGTAAACACCAATATCAGGATAGTAGCAATAAAATCCTAATCCCAATAAAATGCTTCAACTTCTCCAAATTTGACTCAAAATAGAATTCGGGTCACAATCCCAACACCTAGTGATTCCTCATTTGGAAGAAAACCCCTAATGTTAAATAGTATGTGAATCCTTTTATTGCTTATTCTGAGGAGGGTACTCCTATGCAATGGAAGCTCTCAAGTGATGGAAAGTTTAGTATTCAATCCTGTATTGATAATTTTCATTTGGCTAGACCTATCTCTCTCTCTCTCTCAAGTTTACTTGGAACAAGCATATTCCTCCGAAGGTTGCACTATTTTCATGGAAGCTATGGAATGGATGGATGCCTATTGACATTGTGCTTCGCAACAAGCTAAACATTTCGATGCTAAGCGAATGTCAATGCTGTTTTTCAAGAAACTTTGCCCCATGTTTTCATGTATGGACCAGTGGCTAAGCAAGTTTGGCTTCACTTCTTTGGCAAATAGAATATCAGCTGGTCACATTTTATCTTCCCTAGGTAATTATTCATTCACTGGATATTGAGCGCTAGTGTTAAATCTAATAGCCCCATTTTGATCCTCCATCTTCTTGTGTTTTGGTTCCTTTGGCTTGAAAAAAACAACTCCAAACATCAGGACATACCTATGAGCATTGATAGAGTTATTCAAAAGGTGGAGTTTTTATATGGGCGCATTAGATATTCTCAGAAGAAGAAAGTTAAGAAGAAACATAATTTGTCTAACTCGGGATAGCGTTCTCTTATAGTTTCCTCGTTTTCTACTTCTAACTCAAATGTATCGTAGTCAAAGACTTGATGTTTTGAATTTGTGTATTGCCACTTTGACACATATTAGGTTTCTTTGCAAGCTATTCATTCCTGTTTTGAGATCAAGTATTAAGGCCCCCTCTCTGCACCGTAATTGTTTTTCAATTTTAATAAAATCTCTACCTCCGACTTGGATTTTTTAGGGGAGCTAGTTCCAAAAAATAAAATAAAATAAAATAAAAAAGTACACACATACCAGGTATATTTTCTGGATAGGATATGAGTTTCTATCGCAACTGTCATGGAAAAATATCACAGAATGTATTGGTAACTTGTAATTTTGATTTGGAATTCATTTATGTCCTTAGTAGATAGGAAGCTTTAGCTCATGATTCAAAACTTTTGAATGATGCATTGCTAAGAAGAAATGGGTTTAAAGTGCCACGAGGTACCCATTGTTTTATATTTTCTTTCTTTCTTTCTTTTTCTTTGATCTTTTAGTTGCATTATTAGTTATAGTTATAATTTTGGGCATGATTTATCTTTCTCTAGACATAAGTTTAGTATTGTGTTTGATGTGCTTAGGAAAAACATTTCTTGTGGATTGTGGATTGTGGATTTCCAAATCGTTGTCAATTTTTTGCTCCATTTTGAGGTGTTCGATATCATCTCCAAGAGTTAAGCAGTGAAGGTCGTCATCTTGAAAATGCATGTCAACTATTCAACCTACATCATTCTTCATTGAGAAACGGAGTTGATAGAATATTTGGTGTCGTCAAATCACGATTTGCTATTTTCCAGTCAACACTTCCGTTCCCGTTCAAAACGCAAGCAGAGTTAGTGTTGGCATGTGTAGGATTGCACAATTTTCTTCGCAAAGGGTGTTGGTCTGATGAATTTCCTGTTGAACTAGATGATGAAGACCTTTTTGAAACTCAAGAGGAACAAATAGAGAATGCAAATGAATGGAGAAATAACATAGCTTTAAAAATGTAGAGAGATGCTTTAAATGAGGAGAATAAAGGTTGATTAAAAAGTTATAGCTGTCATTTCAAATTTATCAACTTTTATCGATTCAGCTATAAACACTATTATCCGTTTCATATAAACAACATAGGGCTATATATTTTATTTTAAGGTAAAAGCGGATTATGTAATTTTTTTCTCATATTAGTTCTTGTTTGTATAGTTGCTTTCTCGTTAGTTTTTATTTTCATTTAATGTGAAATGATATGAAATTCCATAATCCATTAATAACTTCTATCTTCTAGATACCCAACAAAATTCCACTAAATTCTATGCAAAATCCACTAAAATTATAGAATAGAATTTCATTAAAATTTGCGGGATTCTATGGAATTCTATTAAAATCCGTGAATTCCATGAGAATCCAAAAATCCATAAAAATCCACTAATTCTGTATTGAGAATACGCTCCTTAATTTGTGTGAAATTTTGTGGCCGCCTATCTTAGTAAGATGGAAGGAGCAATTGAAATATTAAGTTTCTTATATACTCCTATTTGATGTGCATTATTATTAATGAAATGTAATTATTAAAGTTAAATAAATACTTTCATCCCACTAAGATAGATAGACACCATTTTTTATATAGATTAACAAGACATCTTAAATATTATTGGAATTGTAAAATTCTTCACCTTCTTCCTTTTTTACCCTTCCACTAGTTGACAACAATTTAAGATTGAATTGGAAGTAGTGATATTAGAATTAGTATTGGTAATCATTGTATTCAGTGATAGTCTAATAAGAAAGGTAAAGGATTATGGATGATTAGTTGATTACTAAAGTGAACCAATTATTTTTTTATTTTTTATTTTTGTGTTAAATGGTGAACCAATTCATTTTGGATAGCCTACCATAAACAATTGTAAAATCACCAACATTAAAATTTTAGATTACCAAATAGCATTTCGCCGCTTGAAATTTTCATTTTCAGAATAAATTTAACCAATTAAGTTTCAATGCTTGCCATAAATAATGCTTGTAACAATCTAACCCCGTCATAGCATACCCGGATTTGGCCTGCTATATCCCAGCAAGAGCCATATGAATGTTGGTTCAATCCACTTGCGATCTAATCCACTTTGGCATGATATTGTCTATTTTGAGCCTAACCTGCATGGTTTTATTCTTGGACTTACCACTAAAAGGCATCATACCTAGTTGGAATGGTTTTTTAACTTATATATTGGTTCACTTTATTATGCTTAAGCGATATAGGATTGCGGGTATTACAATCATCCATCTTAAAGGGGCTCAACGTCCCAGTTAGCAACACTTCCGATTGCACTCTAGCTCTGATACCATTGGTAATCATCTGGTTCCCACTATAGACCACCCAAATTTGGCTTGCTAGGCCCATTGAAAACCATACGAATTTGGGTTTAGTGAACTAGCAACCCAATTTACTTTGGTATGATCCTAACCCGTATGATTTTTTTTCTTAGGCTTACCTCCAAAAGGCCTTATGTCTAGTTGGAGCGGTATCTTAACTTATAAATTGGTTTACTCTCTTATACCAAAGGCGATGTGGGATTGCGGATGCTACAATGCTAACAAGCAACATCAAAACTTTGGAACACCTAATAGAATTACACTGCCAAGAAATTTACTCCCAGAATTGGACTTATTGAATTTGAGTTTTTTTCCCCTACCGCAAACAAGTTTCAAAATTGTCTATATATATGCAACTCATGTATATGCATCTAATTATAAACAAACAAAATGACAAAATTCTATTAGTGTTGATTTGAATATTCTGTCGGAAGATGTCGAATCACCAAATGATTCTGAATTTACCCTATCGAGTACAATAATTGCTCTAACTGTGTTTCCCAAAACTATCGGCCCCCTTTGTAGGTGTAAATCATCACAAACAAGCGGTTATCTAGTTGCTTAATAATGAGGAGAAAGACTCCTTTATCTGGTTGTTCGAACAGTTTTTAGAGGCCATGTCAGTCGAAACCACCTCAAAAGTTATCATTACCGAGGAGGATTAAGTAATCGGATGGGCAATTGCTATGGTAACTCCTAATTTTAATCATGCTTTTATGCAATTTCTAAAATTATAAATGTCGTGTCGAGCACATATATTATTTATTTGGCTACTAAAGAATTATTTCTTTCAGGTGTTTCCCTCCGAGTGTGCACCAACTATGCTTATGATATACTACAAACAAGTTCTCCGAGAAATTGGGTCCAAACACTTTACGATGATTACAACGATGTCCCGTCGGCCTTTGTTAACATGTCTGAGAAACCTGAAGAGTTTGAAAAGAAATTAAGTGATCTTGTAACGCCCTCTCTTAAAACATACGTATATAACCATAACGGTAAGCAACGGAAGCTAAACAGCGTTACAAAACCTTTAACTTGTCCAAGCTCATGAGTATTTATTTACACATTTACATCAAAATATAGGAAAAATACAAGATATCATGGCCATTGGACACATTCAAAAGCGGCCTATACAGGATCAGGAGCTTCCTTTGGTTTCCCTTCCACATCCGTCCTCGAGGATTCCCCTCCGTCTCCAAGTCCACGGTCTAGATCACGGCCACCTATCACATAACATAACACATCAGAGCCACAAGGGCCCTGGGGAGCACAATATGCAATGCATGACATATTCGTGATCGTGGGCCGTTGCGAACCATATGTTTATATTGGCCAGCCGTAACATACATTCATACTTTAATTGGCCATACCCCAATCCTTTGAGGACCTCCCTTTGGGCCAATTTGTCTCAAACCTTGTAGAGCGAACATGATATAAACATATGGTTGGCAACCCTATTTCTCGTTTTTTATGCATGACCATGTTTCAATGTATACACATAAATAAACACATGTAATATCACATGCATATTAACATAAAATGGGATCATAAACATCAAGATCCTACAAACCCCCAAATTGGGTATCTATATGCTATACCAACCCAATGGTCACATCTTACTCAACCAAAGCATCATCATCATTAATCCTACCCTAACAATTGCCTCCTTACCTATTCATTGCAAACCAACCAACATTAGGGCATGATCTTACCTCAAAACACTTTAAGTGTTCTACTACCCACCTTAGGAAGATAGGACCACCAAGGAAAACTAGGTAGAGGATGGACTTGCTTGCTTCTTCACCTTGCTCCTTGGGGATTTGATTGCTCTTTTAAATCAACACTTGATTCAAGTATGGTATGTGGATGGATTTCTAGAGATGGAGGACCTTCAAAATGTCTTAGATGTATGCTTGGCTCGAAAATGAGGGTAACCATCAAGAAAAGTGACTTTTTGACCAAAAATCCATATCTACCGACTTAAAATTACGGCCGTAAATATCCATATTCTGAGTAACCAAAATTACTGGCCAGTAACCCCAATACATTCTGACCGAATTAACTACCAAAATGCAGTCAGTAACTAGGCACATCGCGACCGCGCTTCCTGCGACAAAGGTAAAAATCAGACCCTTTAATCATCATTCTTGACTTACGGCCGTAACTATAAGACTTACGGCCGTAACTACCACATGGAGGACCGTGCTACTACGGCACCAATAGATGTTATAATTGCGGTAAAGAGGGACACATGAGTAGAGCTTGTCCGGAGGCGAGGAATCAAGCGCCTCAACAATTCCCTCCACCGAGACAATCCGGACGCGTGTTTGCGTTGGTACAACCTGAGGTGCCGAAGGTTGATGTTATTGCGGTATTGTTTATGTTTATGCATTACACCTTATGCCTTGTTTGACTACGGAGCTACGCGCTCTTTTGTATCACTATCCTATGCCCTACGAATGGATATGGTCCCGAAGCCATTGTGGTGTACTTTTTGACGTTATTTTACCTCGGGAGGATGAACGGTCAATCGTGAGTTATTTCCTTAATGTCCCTATACGGGTTCGGGAGAATAGAGACATCCATTGATTTACTAGCGTTGGAACTCAAGAGATTTTGATGTGATTCTCGGGATGGATTGGTTAGTTCGGACATAGGGTTATGTTAGATTGCCCTAACCGTGGCTTTGAGGTTTCGGATGGTGAACCAATTATGTTTCCAAAGCTAAGCGCTCCCAAGCGAGTTATGATTTGGCTATATGAGGGCCGAGAGCGATTAGTCAAGGATGTCAAACTTATGTAATTCGTTGTATAGTGCCAGACAGAATACCGTGTGCTTGACTTGATCCCGGTTGTATGTGAATTCTTAGATGTATTTCAGGAAGATTTATCGGGTTTGCCCTCGCCCGGGGAGATTGAATTTGTTATTGAGGTTGTTCCTTACGCCGCCCATTTCTAAAGCTCCCTCTGCCTTGGCTCCCTCGGAACTTAAAGAGCTTAGAATCCAATTGAATGAGTTGTTGGAAAAGGGCTTCATTCGACCAAGTACTTCGCCATGGGGTGCGCCGGTGTTATTTGTGAAGAAGAAAGATGGATCTATGAGGCTATGTATTGATTATCGAGAGCTTAATAAGGCCACGGTGAAGAATAAGTATCCATTACCCCGCATTGATGAATTACTAGATCAACTCCGAGGCTCGGCAATTTATTCGAAGATTGATCTTCGTTCCGGATATCATCAGTTAAGAATTAGTGATGGGGATGTGATGAAGTCGGCTTTTAGCACCCGGTATGGCCACTTCGAATTTTTGGTTATGCCCTTCGGACTTACGAATGCTCCCGCCGCTTTCATGGACTTGATGAACCGAGTTTTCAAGCCCTATCTCGACAAGTTCGTTATTGTCTTTATCGACGATATCCTCATCTACTCTAAATCCCGGGAGGAACACGAGAATCATCTCCGCATTGTCTTGCAAACTCTTCGAGATGAGAAGTTATATGCAAAGTTCTCGAAATGTGAGTTTTGGACGAAACAAGTGGTGTTTCTAGGACATGTGGTGACGAAGGATGGTATTTCCGTTGATCCTAGTAAAGTGGAGGCCGTCTTGAAGTGGTCTCAACCAACGCATGCGAAATACGAGTTTGTAGGTTTGGTGGGTATTACTCGGCGTTTTGTCAAGGATTTTGCCAAGCTTGCTTCTCCATTAACGCCGTTGGCGAGGAAAACGTGCCTTCAGGCGATGGATGAGTGTGGCGGAGTTTTTCAAGAGTTGAAGACTCGCCTCACCACGCCTCCTATTTTGGCAATCCCGGACGACTCAAATGTTTTAGCCATTTATAGTGATGCGTCTCAACAAGGACTTGGGTGTGTTTTGATGCAAAATGATAGAGTGATAGCCTATGCCTCCGCCAATTGAAGAGTTATGAGAGAAGTATCTAACACATGATTTGGAGTTAGCGCGATAGTATTTGCTTTGAAAATTTGGCGCCACACTACCTTTACGAGGGTTGATGTGAAATTTTCACGGATCACAAAAGTTTAAAGTATTTCTTCACTCAAGGAGCTCAACATGAGACAAAGGCGATGGTTGGAGCTCGTGAAGGATTATGATTGTTCGATCCATTATCACCCCGGTAAAGCAAAGCGTGAGTAGCGGATGCTTTAAGTGAAAGTCGCCAAACAAAGATCCGTCATTGCAACATGAAATGGAGAAGTTGGATCTTGAGGTGTTAGACCCGAGACGGCCCGACTCCATGGCTATGTCAATCGATCCGGTCGGCGCTTATAGATCGTATCAGGCGCTGGCGATGGCGGCTACTAAGGCGAAGAAGAAGCCGGGAGAAGCCATATCACGGACTTTCAAGTTCAGCAGGATTCTCAAGTATGAAACGAGATACTACGTTGACTGAAGGACTTAAGGCAAGAGATTTGTCTCGGGAGGCTCATATGACTCCCCTATGCTCTCCATCCAGGCTCGACTAAGATGTATCGGGACATTAAGGTATTATATTGGTGGCCAGGCATGAAAGCGGAGTGTAGCGGAGTTTGTAGCGAGATGTTTGGTCGTCAACAAGTCAAGCGAGAACACCAGGCGGTCAGGCTGTTACAATCACTCCCGATTCAGTGGAAATGGGATGAAGTTACCATGGATTTTGTAAGTGGGTTACCAAGAACGAGTAAGGGATCCGATGCTATTTGGGTGATAGTCGGCCGACCAAAGTTCCATTTTCACCCGATCAAGATGACATATCGAATGGAGCAATTGGCTCAGCGTATATTCAGAGATTGTTCGATTACATGGGGTTCGATTCACGATCACCTCGGATAGAGATCCAGATATCTATCACATTTTTTGGAAGGAATTACATATAGCCACAGGGCGAAACTTCAATTCGATCTGGCATTTCATCCTCAAAAGCGGATGGACAAGCGGGCGAACAATCCAAGCGGCTCGAAGATATGTTGAGAGCTTGTGTTTTAGAGTTTCCCCAAAGTTGGGACCGTTACCTCACCGTTAGTTGAGTTACGCCTATAACAATAGCTATCATTCCTCGGTTGGAATGCCTCCTCTACGAAACTCTCTACGGTGAAGGTGTAGATCCTCTTCATTGGGATGATGTGGGAGAAATGAAGTTGATCTTGACGGAAATGCTACAAGACATGCTATCGGCCAGTTGAAAAGATTAAGCAACGGATGAGAATAGCTCAAGATCGACCAGAAAAGTTATGTCGATAATCGGCGTCGGCCATTAGAGTTGGGATTGGCGACAAAGTGTTCGTTCAGTATCTCGCTAATTAAGAGACTCTTCGGTTTGGAAGCGTGGCAAGTTAACCCCCAAGGTATATTGGTCCCCCGAAATCCTTGAGCGAGTTGGGGAAGTAGCGTATAAGTTGAAGTTGCCAACTCCTTTGGATCGGATGCACAATGTATTTCATGTCTCCATGTTGAGGAAGTATGCTGCGAATCCCTCCCATGTATTACCAAACCCTCCATTAGATCTTCAACCGGATCTATCCTATGAAGAGAAAGCTTAGGTGCAAATCGTTGATCGAGCGTCAAGCAATTACGAGGAAAACAAGTGCCTCTTGTCGTGTTTTGTGGCGAAGTCACGACCATTGAAGAGGAAACATGGGAAAGAGAGGAAGCAATGAGACAACACTACCCGAACTATTTTCGAGGTAAATTTGAGGACGAAATTCTTTAAGGAGAGGATATTATAGCACGTTAAATCTCGTCACGATTTTATATGATTTTATTATGTTTATCGTTTGTGTTTTGGGAATGGGTCGTGATGATGTGAATATGTAGTGAGATGGTATTGATGGATATGACATGTTTAGGATGTGTTTTGGGTTGCCCAATGTATGTTGGAACTAGATGCGATCGTAGGGAATGAGCCGGAAGAGAAATGCGTAAAAAGCTGGGATTTCTGACGTCGTAATTTTGGTATTCTACGGCCGTAAATGAGGCTTTCCACATGTTTGGCACGTCGGCGCGGGAGGAGAACTTGTTCCCTTCTTGGCGGTGGTCGGGCGGAAGCATTACCCGCCGACTCTTATTATTCCCCACGACCTCTATAATTAGAACCTGCGTCCTCGACCGCTCGTAGATGAACCTTGGGAAGAAAAGGATTGTCCTTGAGCGGTTGTGAAAATGGAACCGATTGGCTAGCGGCTTGGCGAGCTTGAGCAATTCTGCGCCGGCTGCGTTCCGCGACATAGGCCAGCTCTATCACCGTCGTGTAGCTCGTAGTCGCCATCTTGGCCAGCTTGCATCTCGAAAGCTAACTCGGCTTCAAACCCAGAATAAACCCGAGCAACTTTGCGAGCCGGGTATTCACCATATGTCGTAGCAAGTCGGCCGAGCTCATCAAACTTCTTACTATACTCACTCACCGACATAGCACCTCTGAATTTGGGATGAACTCATTCAACTTCTCATTTTGAGCCGCATCAGAAATACTTGGTCGGAAACCTAGTACAAAAATCCGTCCATGTAACCGTCACTTCTCTTCTTGTCTCACGGTATCCCACAAAAACCCACGAGCCTCGGAGCATAAAGGTCGCACAATTCACTGCTCAGGCTCGGGAATGTGGGCATACTCAAACATCAAGCTCTATCGTCTGAAGCCATTCTACGTCAATCGGATCTTCGTGATCCTCAAAGATAGCGGATTAAGGCAATGGAACCGATGGACGAAACACCTTATCCCCTATCTTCTCGGGTCTTCTCAACACCCAAGCACTCACTAATTGCTTCCATTAGCATTATGAGTCCCACTCGCTCGCTATCATCTCGCCGTGATCATTTGGGACTGTTGCTCTACCAAAGTCAACCTTTCAATAACGTTGCGATCATCAGCCATCTATCCATCACAACAAGGAAACATCTCAACTCACATCACCCTACTCATCTCCTTTCGTATAGAACACAAAGCATCATAACATAGCATATCATAACAATAAAGTATGCACATAAAACACATTACATAACCTGGAGAGGCGAAGGAGTCCTCAAATGTGTGGGAAAGCGAAAGGAAGCCCTGGCTCGATACCATCTGTAACGCCTCTCTTAAAACATCGATATATAACCATAACGGTAAACAGCGGAAGCTAAGCGTATACAAAACCTTTAACTTGTCCAAGCTCATGAGTATTTATTTACACATTTACATCAAAATATAGGCAAAATACAAGATATCATGGCCATTGGACACATTCAAAAAGCGGCCTATCACGGGATCGGGAGCTTCCTTTGGTTTCCCTTCCACATCACGTCCTCGAGGATTCCCCCTCGTCTCCAAGTCCACGGTCTGCGTCACTGGTCACCTATCACATAACATAACACATCGTGAGCCACAAGGGCCCGATTAGAGCACAATCATATACAATGCATGACATATTAAATGATCGTGGGCCCGTTGCGAACCATATGTTTATATTGGCACCGTAACATACATTCATACTTTAATTGGCCATACCCCAATCCTTTGAGGGACCTCCCTTTGGGCCAATTGTCTCAAACCTTTGTGAGACGAACATGATATAAACATATGGTTGGCAACCCTATTTCTCGTTTTTTATGCATGACCATGTTTCAATGTATACACATAAATAAACACATGTAATATCACATGCATATTAACATAAAATGGGATCATAAACATCAAGATCCTACAAACCCCCAAATTGGGTATCTATATGCTATACCAACCCAATGGTCACATCTTACTCAACCAAAGCATCATCATCATTAATCCTACCTAACAATTGTCTCTTACCTATTCATTGCAAAACCAACCAACATTAGGGGCATGATCTTTACCTCAAAACACTTTAAGTGTTCTACTACCCACCTTAGGAAGATAGGACCACCAAGGAAAACTAGGTAGAGGATGGACTTGCTTGCTTCTTCACCTTGCTCCTTGGGGATTTGATTGCTCTTTTAAATCAACACTTGATTCAAGTATGGTATGTGGATGGATTTCTAGAGATGGAGGACCTTCAAAATGTCTTAGATGTATGCTTGGCTCGAAAATGAGGGTAACCATCAAGAAAAGTGACTTTGACCAAAAATCCATATCTGCCGACTTAAAAATTACGGCCGTAGAATATCATGTGGCAGTAGTAACTTCCAAATACGGCCAGTAACCCCAATACATTACGGTAGTAACTACCAAAATACGGCCGTAACTTAATAAATTACGGTCAGAATTCTAGGCACACGCGACGCGCTTCCGGATCCATAGCGACCAAGAGAAAATCGACCCTTTAATCATCATTCTTGACTTCAGTAGTAACTATAAGACTTACGGCGTAACTACCACATTTACGGTAGTAAATACCAATGCAATTACGTAAATCCCGGTTTTCTGCATTTCTCTTCGGCTCATTCCGGCCATACCTAGTTCCAACATACATTGGGCAACCCAAAACACATCCTAAACATGTCATATCCATCAATACCATCTCACGACATATTCACATCATCACGACCCATTCCCAAAACACAAACGATAAACATACGAAATCATATAAAATCGTGACGAGATTTAACGGGGCGTTACAGATCTGACGAGTGCTAACCCCTTGGGAGGGAATGAATAGCTGTATAGCATATATGTTACACGAGAGTGGAGGGTACCAGACTTGTTTGCTGCCAGAATGACAAGTAGTCAACGGGGTTGAGTCTCATCACTTGTTCTTGAAAATGTGCATGATTAGGAAGAATTCACTTTCGGATTTCATGGTGCAGGTTAAACATGCAGTGTGCCACCAAAGGCATTTCGAGGTAGAGGCAGATCAAGTGGACAAATCTGATTTTCCTATTTTATGGACAGATCATCTTATGGAGACCCAGACGCAGAGTGTGTACACAAAGGTAGTGTTTTTGCTCTTCCAAGAAGAACTATTGCAAAGTTCGTCTTATGATTACGAGAAGATCTCTTCTATGGAAAATGCAAAAGTGTATTGGCCATTAAGGTTTTGATGCAATCTCATATCAGTTACGCCATGTCACTTGGAACACTCTCTCCAATGTCATCATGACCTGTTGTTGCAAACTTTTGAATTTAGTGGATATTTGGATCGCCACATCTTATGTTTGCTTATAGGAAAGGGATCGGGATCGTACCTGATCGCTACATCCTTAACATGTAGGCAAAATAGACAAAATTAGTTCCGGTATTCGATTCCACTCTGAAAATGATAGCTATGGACTCGTCCGATTATGCACATGTCAAATGATTACAGATTTCATGAACTTGGCGAATGAATTGTCTACGTTGCCAGATGTTGTGAAATTTGTCATGCAAAGGTTTAGTCAACTTAGAAGGCAGTCAAGAGAGATGATGGCCAGAACGGGAACAGTAAATGCAAACCGTGATAGGGGTAATTTTTTTAAATATTGCCAGCTTAAACATGTCATTGTAATGCTTACATGCTAAGTTTATCTATGGTTTGATTCTTTTCTTTTTTTATAATGAACATTTCTCATACCTTTCACGGTTCTTTATGTAACTATGTGAACTTTGATTTCAGTACAAGTCTAGGGCGCGAATGTCAAGGAGGGCTTGCCTATTTAGGACCGAGTGGCAGTGTGTGCTAAGGGATATGGGAAGCATCTCAAGTCATCAAAAGAGAAGGCAATCAGTCAAAATGCGAGAAAATGTAGGCGATGTCGTCAATCGAGTTATAATGCAAAACCTTGTCCGGAGAATAATTCACAGTAGTCTCATCGGGGCTTTAGTTCTTCTCTTTTCATGAGAAGGCAATCAGTTAGATTGGGAGAAAGTGCAGGCGATGTTTCCAGTCAGGTCATAATGCAAAAACTTTTCCGGAGAATAATTCACGGTGGTCCCATTTGGGCTTTAGTTGCTTTCTTTTCATATTTGCATTTCTTAAAAAAATATTACGTAACATATATGATATTACTTTTTGTTGAATTTGATTGGTTGGGGGAAACTTTAGTGAGAGGAGTTTAAATTTCAATGTGAGGACAATGGATTACAATTCCAATGTTGGTTTCAATGCTAATTATTTATTTGATACACTTTTTAGAACTATGTTTGATTGACAAGGATTATCATCTTGATATGTCTAACGTGAACAATGGGGATGGTGCTATGAAATTTGATGATACTTTCGCTTCTGAAGGAGCTAATAACTACTCCGTTTATCCAATAACAATACTGGAAGACAATTTCCAAGAGCAGTTTTGATGTTGTATTGCAATAATTAAGTTTATAATTTCGGATTGTTTGAATCGATAAAACTTGTTATGCTATCAACTTGCATGCATAAACATATTTTTGTTAATTTTTTTTTTAAATCCACAAGGAGTTGTTGCATAGGATTGGATTATTTGGTGTCTGGTTGGATTAGTAGGTTTCATCTTCCTTGGAATTGTAGCAACTATAGTTGTATGACATGAATTTGCAAGATGAGCTGAGTTATGGGTTCTATGATGTAGTTTTGTGCAAAGTCATCTAGTTATGAAAAAGGTATATAAAACAGGCATGGTTTTAGCAATTTGAATCTAGGCAAAGGAGAGTGAAAACAACCTGGAAGATTGGCGGTATTACAAACTAACAACGTTGCTTCCCTAACTGAGTGCTAATGTATGTTATTGATGTTCCTCTTTTTGGTATGTAAATTGTATATGTGAAATTGATTGTTGGGTATATGAATAATAATTTTTGGTAGAATATTTAGCAGTGTTTAAATTCTAATCCCATTTTTAAATTGTAATCCCATTTTATTTTTGGATTGACAATTCATGTATTGTACAATTAGTATGAGGATTAATTACTCCAACATATAGCTTGCTTGGCTAAGATTTTAATTTGGATAATCTAAGTGGGGACTTCATAACAAATTCTACTTTTGATATCAATTACTAGTCAATAGTTGAATACCATGTAGACAAGAGGTAGCTGGATAGACTAAATCTTTGATGTCATCACTTCAACGGGCAAGAAACTAACACAAACACGATAATCCCTATAAAACACTCGATTTCAAAGGCCTTTTTAATAACAACTTTAGAAATAAAAAGCAATCATCACACAAGATATCCTCGTCAGTGCATACAAACTCAAATTCATTAAATTCACATTGCAATTGATGAAATAAGTTGTATTGTAGAATAGACATACGAAAGGTCAATGCTAGTACATACTAATACCATCCCAACATCGAGGATGCAACATTAAAAGACATTCTCAAATACTAAGTGATGATCTTCAACGCAAGCATTACCCATTACCTTGTTCGAATAATGGGTACTTGAGGTAGACTTGTGCTCACCAGCTCAAGCACTACCCTTAACCTTGTCAACCCAAATGAATCCCTTATAACCGATCCTTTCCTAGACAAGAACAAGTACGTAAACACATTATTACAATTGTTTGACATTATTATAAGTTTTTGAACAAAACGCACTATTTGAAAAAGAAAATCTAACATGATTAAACTCATTATGGAAACACACCACCACTCAAAGAACGAACAAATAAGTGGCAGGATTAGGTAATACAAAATGCATAATAATAATAAAAGGAGAAAATCTTAGGAATCACAATTAGGCAATATGAAATGTATAACAAAAGACATTTCCACACCAACTGGTTGATATTAGAAGATCTCCAAAAGCTTACCTTCACGTTGACACATTTCCAAAAATAACAAGTGAGATTGAGCTTTATATGTGAAGTCCTCAACACCATCGTTGCATCGTATTCACATTTTAGAGGTGAACGCATATTATTTGAACTAGAAGAAGCCATCAACGGAGAACCTTCATGGAATGGTGTTACATTAAAAGTATAAAGAAAAATTTGTCTATCCCCAGTAGTATATATACTAATCAAAATGAAGTCACATGAGTCTCTATCCACAACAATATAAATGAAAATCATAGAAGTCTAGATTCTAAAGTACTCATGGAAAACTAGATCCTAAAAGCGTAATAAAAATAGTGAAACACAAGATTAATGGAAGAAACAGTGAAACACAATATTTCTTCTTCTTCTTCTTTTTGGGTTTTTCTTTTCCTTTTTTTGTGTTTTTTTTTCTCTTTTCAATAACATATTCTCCCAAAATGTTAATTACCATATACATTTCTAGTACTAGCAACTTGCCACTACTAAAAAAATTTACCTTATAATTGCACAATGTTTATGTGACAATGTTCTGGCAACTGCATTTTCACATAACGTTCACAACAAGAAAATGACATTCCCAATCTATGCAAACATAAATGTTAAGCCAACAATCTAACTTAATTCATTTCTCTATATCAAATGCTCAAAATAAAGGCCACTAATTTAACTATTGGAAACAATCTAACCATTGGAAACAACTCCACCTGAAATTCGAATTAAAAAGATAAGCCATTATTTTCTGAAACTTTTACTGTTAAAAAAAAAGATGAAATGTTCTTAAACTCTTACCGCAACAAGGAAATCAACCATTCTTAATTAACAAGGAAATGCTCTTCATATCATAAACAAGAAAATCAACCATCAACAAAAAAACAACAAATAGAGGCTGTAACTTAAAAAAAAAAAAAAGAACGCCGCAATAAAAAAAAAGGAACTGAAGGATGAAACTCAATCATTAAATGCAACATATATATATATATATATATATATAATGAAGAGAAACTGAAGGATGAAACTCAACCATGTCGTCAATTGCATTTCCCATCCAGCAACCCCCATCAAATTTTATATCAAATTTTACAAAATCCCAATCATAATTTATAGAGTTTAAGTTCAATTTGTCGTCAATTTCATGTCACCTTCAGTTCTAATCTTGGAAGAAGCGAAAAAATAAAAGGAGACAGATCTCGTGGTGGCATTTTGGACAAAGTCGACCAGGTAGAGATGTTCATCGGCAAGCGAGTGGAAGCCGGATGTGGTGGTGGTGGTCGTCGGTATCCTAGGATACGGATCTTGGGTTCCCGTCGTCCGGTCCAAGAGGAACTAAATGGTTTTGGCTCTAAGAGGTTGAATCGAGTGGTCAGGGATTTAAGAATTGGGGGTTATTAATTGCAAAAAGGCCCTTCAATTTTTTTTAAAGGGCACCGGGATGATTCCATAATATGGAACCATCGATAGCATGGGATCATTATTGGTCATCATGTTGCAACCCTATTTTGTGAAATTTATTACAACTAGTATAATTCCTTTTGATGGTTGTGGATATTTGTTTTTATCTTGATGAAATATTATGTATACTTAATAACAATAAATACCTTTTTATTCTCTTTCCAATTGAAAAAAAAAACATTTTATTCGTAAATGTACATCGAGGAGTAAAAGTGATCGTTCTAAAACATACTTAATTTAAAGAAAGAAAAGATATATCATAATGTGGTGATTAAATTAATTTGTCATCTTAAACAAATCAATTATTACATATTCACTATCACATCACAGCGAATGATTGGTAAATGATCATGATAAACATAATTATTCTATCAGATGTCAAAGAGACTTAATTATTGAATTCAATGGTTCTAATTAATCAATATTCCATTGTATTTCCATACTTTACATTTGATTCACCTTTAGCTAACTACTTTGGTTTAAAGGTGAACAAAGATATTCAAATGTCGGCTTCGTTGGAAAATTTTTCGGGGTTATTAGAGGTTAACCTCACCGCACTAGTCCTGGATCTGATCTCGAGTTTTTCAATGGAGATCGTATGGGACTAGAAAACACCCTGCAATATCATAACTATAACCCCACCGATGATGTTTGAACATTCTTGGATGAATGAAATTTTATCGCGTCTTTTTCTAGTTTATGATTTTGATAGTTTTTTTTTCATTTTTGTTAAACAAGCGCATCGCAAATTTCTACTTTTTCCAATGCTATTGTAGGAACAACATGTAATAGCCTCAATCTCACATTACTTGGGGATTGAACTTGAGCGTAATTTATAAAGTAAACCATTCCAAATTGATAAGAGGCCTTTCAAGTTGAAGTGGAAGAACAAAATAGTGCAAGCTATTCAAGTATAGTGGACAATATCATGCCACATTTGTGCATACACATTACCAGGTTTGATCTAGTCCTCCCGCTAGTGCCATAATCAGTGGTGTAGCAAGGTTTTTAGGTTTGATGGGCAAAATGGAAGAATAATGAATGGACTTGTGGCCATCCCCAAAATTTTTAATACAAATATAGAATGTTATGAGGTGCAATTTACTTATTAAACATTGTCAAAATACAAAATTTGCACCAAATTAATTTCAATTTAATACGTACATATACAAAGCATCATATAGAATATTATATGAATATTCCAAATAATTTAGTTATTTTATAAATTAATTTGCTACATATTCCCACATCGAATATTGTAATATTTAATTTAGTTTGACAAATGATTATAACGTGCTTTTTCTATTTTGTAAATGAAACAAAATTATTATTGCATAAATTTGTGTATAAAAAGTTACATTTCTTTTCCTTGATTTTAAATTCTAATAAATTATATTCCAGTTGAAATTATTTGTGATTAACAAAAATTAAATTACCTAAATTCAAATTAAAATAATAAATACGAAATAATAAGAATTGGAAAAGTATTGTTAAATATTTGAGAGAGAAAGAGAGAGAGATTTTAGGGTGTCTTTGATTGACACCATTTTTCATGGAAAATGTCCCATCAAGGAAAATATTTTTTAGGTACAATCATTTAAAGCTTGTTTAGCTCATTTTCCATGGCAAATAAATTCCACCTCCCTCCAAAGAAAATATTTTCTATGTAAGATGGAAAATATTTTCTTTTCATCTTTTCGTATCAAATGCAGCCTTAATGATAAAAGATTTGCAAGAGAGTGAAGAAGAGAGTTTTTCTTTTAAAAATAATAACAAAACTTGACTACCACAAGAGTCGAACCTGAGCCTTTCCATCTAGTTGGCATAACCAATAGATAGTTCACCATCCTACAAAACAAAACTCATGTGTTAAACATGCGTGTTAAATTTATATATTTTATTTTTGGAAAATGACACAAGGGCAAACACTCAGACAACTGGCAACGTAGCGGTGGCGGCCGCTACCCCGAGCCACCCCTGTAGTTCCCTGGCCATAATATGGCACTAGCGAGACACGTGGCTGCATGGGAAGCTACCACGTCCAGCCACCCCACATTCTGGGGGGTGATGCATGGGGATGGCTGGACGTGGCAGCTCCACATCCAACCACATGGCCCACTAATGCCATATTATGGCACTAGCGATAGCACTATATCAATATGGTACACATGATTTTCAATGAATATAGTTTGCCGCTTGAGATTTATTTAATACAGATTGATAATGTAATTTCACTGTAGCACTTAGAGCAATATCTTTTGTGTCAGTAATAACTTGGCTTTTTTATTTTTATGGGTTTTATATACTTATAGGTGTCAATCCATTTTGCTAGTTGTTGCACCACGTTGCTTATTATGACTAATCTATTTTGTAGAAGTTAAACTACGGATCGATTGAGATGTGGTTTAATTTTGGTGGCAACCCAATATATAAGATATTCTATGTCGAGGAATTCTACTTTTGATTTTCCCATTTTAGTCATAAGAAACAAACTAAACTAGGTTTTAAGGTTCAACGTGTGGAAGGACGCATTCAGTAATTAACCCAATAGTGAGGTGCATAATATCGAAGTTGGAACTCAATAGTGAAGTGCACATTCAATGAGCACGTTGGAAATAATATGAACTAACACATGTGTCTTAAATATGATAAAGTAGGGCTAAATTTGAAAAAGACAAAAAGGTTTTACCTTTATGGGTTCCTTTGAATATTAGGTTCGTATGTCATCGGGACATCATCATAAATATGTAAAGCAACAACTACACTCTCAAATGATTATAACTGGTTTGGCATAGAGCCGATCTTGCTTCAAGGGGAAGTAGAGCGGCCCCTTAGGGGTTGAATAACTATTCACCTAAAATAAAAGAAATAGGGGCTCCCATTAAAATTTTTTTAAGTTTAAAATTCAAAAGCTTCAAGAAAAATAGTTAAAATTGGTTGAAACTCAAAAAAGGAAGGACAAAATATTTTAATTTTTAAAGTTTGCCTCGGGTGTCAAAATTCTCAGGACTGGCATTGGTTTGGCACAATTGTTATGACTTATGAGTAGAGCTCTTAATAGTAAAACTTTGAATGGCAGAATTTTTGTTAAATGGTTGTTGATTGTTTGGATGTAAATACAAAAAAGTGATTTTGGTGCATGAATTAAATGCAACTATATTATTTTTTAATAAAGTTTCATTAAATATCAATTACAATTTTTAGTAAACACTAAATTAACGCTTTTTAAAGAAGCTCAAAATTTTAGCATTTCAAAAAAAATTTTAAAGTTGTTTTCTAGTCAAGAATTGCTTATGGAATTCAATCCAACATATATAAATCTAAGCTATTTAAAAAGTACTTTTAGACTTCTAGAAAGCCTTTCCAAACTCCAAGAAATTATTGCACCTTTTGCTTTGATAATTTTCATTGAGATAACTATTTAACAAATAAAACCAAAATGTAGAAATATACCCCACTCCAAACTCCCTAACTCGGTAACCTATGAACAAGAAGCTTAAAAAATATCATATACTCACACACTATAGGGGTTTGGTGCAAGATAACCTATGATCTCATAAATTATAATTTTAAATCCCCCAAATTGCGAGATACCTTGAAATTTTAAAAAACCATTTGTTGTGATGGATGATTTGGTGTAGTGATATTATTGATTTGTCCAATTAATAACAATTTAGAACTTTAAAATAAATAATCGGTGAATCATATGTTTTTTAACAATGTAATTAATTTCATGCAAGAACAAAATCAAAATCTGAGAAGCAATGATTTTGATGTAATCATAAAACAAAGAAAAATATGGACATTGGTTCATTGATTTTAATTGAGTTAAAATCAACTTGATTCTTTGATGTTAAATTAATGAAAAATTAACATGCAAAATATAAGAAAAAGGAACTTGATTTTCTCTCTGTTAAGATCGCTCAATATAACCTACATAATTGATAGGATGAGACAAATATTTTTAGAGTAGCTCTCCATGAATATTTAAATTGGCATAGCCCACCTAACATATTCTCATTAAATGATAAATATTTGCACTAAGTGATAAACACACGAGAAGAGAGACAATAGAAATATCACTTAGGAATGTCAATTTAAAATTTCTATCTAGCTAGAATGATTCATATACATTTTTATAATTGGCGAGTTTCGTATGGATTCTCGAAAGACCTTAATAATCAATCACTTTCGTCAAAGTGCTCAATTAAAGACACCATATATAACTTCTTGATAACCAATTAGTTTACCTTGATAAAAATCATTAAACTTTTTAATGTATTGAGCAATAAATTCCATCTAGCAATACATGAGTCACTATTGTTCATACATTTTACAATATTTAAGACGACATGAAATTATGTCTGTGAGTTAGTGCCAAACAGAGTAAGAAAAAGGTTCCCCTAACCCCCAAAATTTTATGGGAAAAGTATAGCTCTTGAGTTGTTTCGTGACTTTATTCTATAAAGATGACAAATTTTATGAAATTGACATGATACACTTTTGCAAAATTATCTAAATAATAAGAATTAGGAACTTAGAGATGTTTTCTTTTTTTATACTACAACAAAATATACAATATTAATTGCTAGCCTAAAATAATATTAATAAAGATTTTAAAGTGCAAATAATAACTTTGTTTTACCATAAAGACAAAGTTTATCCAACAACTTTCTTTATTTGACTAAACGCTTCACCCCAAGGACAGCGTATACAAACAAATGAACAAAACCTTATTACACTATATTCTAGGAGAAATGATGCAATTGTGGGAAAGTAGATCGCTAAACAGATTTCAATGAGCTAAAACAATGAGAAAATTACATAACATTTGACACATAAATTACAAGATTAGGAATGAGAATACAAAACTGAAAACGACGGCAGAGGCTTGCGTAGCAAGCAATATCCTTAAAGCAATTTCGTCATCACCACTTCGAACGATTTCCTTCTAGGATAGAACGACCAAACAATGGTGTTGTAGCCAAACTAAAATGAGTGCCCAAAACAAGTATCACCAAGCTAGACGAAGGAAAACCGAAGACAGGCACAAGAGAAGACTAGAGATTTTCGTGGTTTCTATGTGTCCTCAAGACTGTGGAGATTGCTAGTTAAATGGGTGCAATGGAGCCTCAACACATTCAATTTAAAACCATTACAGCCACTACAGCAGCAATGTAATTCCAAACCATTTCAATTCTGCCATTACAGCAGCAGTGTAACGCCAATCTGTTTCAATTCTAGCAATTACAAAAGTAGTGTAATGAAGTCTTTTCCACCTATTAGGAGTTACACATCGTTACATTGCATTAGATCCTCATCAATTCAGGGAAACCGAATCTTAAAACAACCGTGCAAAACTCGACTCACACCCGGTAGTCAATTTAGGGTATGACATTCATGTCCACAGGTAGCGCTTGCATATGAATCCCAAAGTTCGTGTGGAAATTGGCTCATGTTCCACCCCCTACAGGCGCGTATGCCACGGAGGATTCTCTATGTAACAATGGTTACAGCTCATACAAAGGCAACCAGAAATTAGTTGGTCCATATTTTCTTTAACTTCCTATGTAGGATAGCTCCCACTTCCCAAATGCAATGCAAGTGGACTTCAATTTCCATTCACCTAATTTCCAATAATGTCCACATGAATGGGAATAGACAGACGAGGAATACTTGGTGATAAAGTTCAATGTCTGAACCCTACATAGGATAGGTAGGTATGCCTTTTGAACCTTCCCTAGTGAAAATACATTTACTTTACTGGCTGACCAGTAGATGCGATGTCCTTAAACCATTCTACCGTTTGTGTAAATGATAGTGTGCCTTAAACAGGATCCTCACTAACACCATTCAGTTCTCACCGGTGTGCCCATTTATGGCCCTGGACACGTGCTTGGTTCTGTAAGAGTTATTTAAGAATTGAGCCTCAACAATTCCCTTCGAAGCGGCCCAACTTCTCTCTCATATAGGTAATTCCCCTTTTAAGAGTAACCCGCATTACTCTACTCGGATTGTATAGATCTCCAACTCTTAGGAATCATTAAGAGCTTTTGCTCAAGCTCATGTTGCGGGCGTTACTGTTTTAGAGGAATGGACTGAGGGAAAACCCCCCACAGTGATCTCAACCAAGTCTTTGCAATTAGGTTATCCCATTGAACCTAGATCTTGGGATCTATAGTCAACTAGGTTGGGTTTCATTTGCAATGACTTACTCTTCCGAGGCTTAAGTCCTATTCCCCTACCGATTTTTCAACTAACTCTCGATTCAACCCTTTGGTTAGCGAATCCATTAGGTTATCGTTCGACTTCAAATAGTCAATAGAGATAACTCCTCTTAAGAGCAATTGTCTAATGATATTGTATCTGCGACGTATGTTTCAAGATTTACCATTATACATTTTGCTTTGTGCCCTTCCGATTATCGATTGACTATCACAATGGATACAAATGGCGGCAACAGGCTTTTGCCATTTGGGAATATCCTCTAAAAACTAGCATAGCCACTCAACCTCTTTACCACACTTGTCGATGGCAATAAACTCAGATTCCATAGTGAATCAGGCTATAACTATTTGTTTAGAGGATTTTCATGACATTGCTACACCTGCCAATGTGAACACGGAATCTACTTGTGGATTTTGAGGCTTTTATATCAGATATCCAATTAGCACCACTGTATCCTTCTACAATTGTAGGATATCTGGTATAGTGTAGCCCATAATCATGTGTATGTCTTAAGTACCTCAGCACTCTCACAATCGCTTTCCAATGCTCTGATCCAAGATTTCTCATATACCTACTGTGTCTACTAACTACATAGGCAATATCCGGTCGCACAAAAAAGGAAACAAAAATGCGTATGTCAGATTTTGGCCCATGCGATCGTGCAACTGCATGCTTGGTCAAGTTACGATCGTGATTCTTGAGTTACAACTATAATTGAGCTTTTGCTAAAAAGATTTCAAAAATTTATTTTTGCACCATGCAGACGTGCGTGCGATCCCATGCCTTTATCTACATGATCAGCTGTGTGTAGTTCAATATTTTCACCAAAACTTTTGATTCTAACCTCCAATTAAGCTGATTTAAAGTGTGTTGGAACCTAGACGAAGAGCGCTTCGATGCTTTAAGAAATAGACATTTTGAAATTTGACTTGTATTTTCACCGAATTTGCCCCCAAACTTTGATTCTTGGTCAATTTGGCCTCGAAATGACTTTTTGACGGAATTTTTGCATTGGACCTCTTTCTTGAGCTATTCTTTAGCAACTTTGGGCCTCCATTGCCAAGTGTCAATCCCATTAAACATTTGGACCTTTTTTGAATCAACCCACGGCCTTTGGATAGTAACATAAAATTTAAACATCCTTTGTTTAATTATGTACTATTTTTCACACCCGTGTGATGCATGGTGATCACGAAAATTAGAGATCAATGACTATATAACACATGGCTAAAAACTTTGCTCAAGGTCATACATGTGTCCATAAGTTTGTGTTCCATTGGCGATTAATAACCTGTTGTTCAACAACTCTATCTCCCCTTTTGCGCTGAATCTTACCTGCTGTTGAAAGAAATAAATTATTTTCTTTTCAAATGCAAGTGTCAAATTTGGAAGCCATATGAATAGTTCAGGTCTATACTGAGCAATAGGCACAAAATGAGCAACAAGTTGCATCAAAATAATACTCCCTTTCGTCCCAAATATATAGCCAACTTTGCCTTTCACGAATATTAAAAATTTTATTGGAAACACAAATTTTGTTAGCGGTGTTCCTAATTTACCCTTATTTAATAAGTAAAATAAAAAAAGTAATAACTACAATAAAGTATTGAATATGGGTATATTAGTAAAATAATATAAATTAAACCACTTAATATGGAAAATGAACTATATATTCAAGATGCCCCAGAAAGGAAAACGTGGATGATAAATTTGGGATGGAGAAAGTAATAGCTTGGTCGCATTCGATTTTTCTAACCTCAAATGTGTCAACACTTCCTCTCGAGCACGTGCAGATATCGCGCATTTGCAACTTGCCTAGGATTCAAAGAAGAGTGCAACCATTATCTGAGTCCATCACTTTTGTATTTAACCCATCTTCCAACTTATTGATTAACACGGAAAGCATATAACTATTATTCAACGTTTTTGTTTCACAAAAAAAATTATATATATTCATCGTTATATACTTCATGTGTATATCTAGTTGCCTTTACATTTCCATGACCTTTAGAACCAAGCAATTATCAGTGACTCATATGTTAGTTTTAATTAGAAAGTATTCAAGTGCACAAAAGATATAAATCAAAATTATAATTGTAATAATAACAAAATTAGTAGATGATGTAAATTGATTAAAGGTGATAAGAAAAATAAATAGAACTTAAATTATTATATAAAAAGTATTTTGTAACCAAAAATTATTCGATCGACCGATTCTGGATATTGGGTTTAAAATTTGTCTACATATGTTAACTATATATGTTAATAAAATTGAAACATAAATATATGTTTTATCACTTTCATGACATAATAATTTTAATAAAAAGAAAACTAGTAGTAATCAACTGTTAAATCATTTTCTTGAATAATCAATTTTTGAATTGAGTGTTTGAGTAAATATACCGTGAATCGATTCAATCAACGAATTTTAGACTTCATGATTAAATTAAAATGACAGAATAAAGCTAATATTGTCATCTACCAATTAATTAGTTTATTGTTATCAAAATAAATTAATTAATTAGTAAGTAATGAGTTTAATTGAAATTTAATAATATTTAGTTTGACATAATCAACTTGATCAATTTAAAATCTTGGCAAAGGCAACCAACATGAGTCAAACCAAAAAAAAAAAAAAAGAATTGTAGTGTTGAATAAAACAACAAAAAAGAACTAAAAAAAAGAAAGAAAGAAAGAATTGTAATGCAATGCAACAATAAAATTAAAAAATATAAATTAATTGTCTGTCATAAATGCTATTTTGGCGAGGAAAAGAAGTTTTACTTCACTTTTGGTGTATATATATATATATACACACACATATAAGATATAGATATAGATTATTACTTAAGAAGTATTAGATTTCTAATAAATCTAGTGGTCTCGTAGGCTTCTCTAAGCTCAAACTTACTATAAACCTCTAATTAATTACTCAGGCTTAAACGCAATTAGCCTAGTTTAACAATTGTGCCTTGTATATCACAACTAACAATCGGTGGTTATAAACGGTGCAATCACATGGTTACTTGCTCGCGCCTCCTCACATAGTTTTAATATACTTTCACATTTGTAGCATGCAATAGCTTACTTTTTTGACCGTATGATCACATGACAATAATTCTCATATTTCAAAATTTCTCCCTCAATTTTAATTAAACAATTTATGGTGCATTGTCGCAATATACCAAAATTTTTTATTTTTCATACTCGATTTCAAAACTACAAATTAATATAGAAGTCGTAAGTAAGGATCGAACCCACAAAGAACGTGATTTAATTTAGTTTTTTATCAATTAAAATAGAAAGGGAGTTTTGTGAAATTTGGATGAAATTTGAAAACTAAATGGCAACTAAAAGATTGATGAACTAAACTAATTGAAAGAAATATCTAGTTCTGGAGTTCGGTTGTGCCAATAAGTTCGGTTAATCTTTTCCATGCAACATGTTACTATTCATTTTTCAATTTATCAACTCCAATTAATCAAGAAGATCTTATTAATGAATTCTTTTTTATGTGCATTAAATTAAAGCAACTCTTCAACTTAACATCTAGCTATTGGATAACCCTAAACAAGTTCTTAAGATTTAATGCAATGCTAGTATGAAATTAATGAGAAGAATGAGTTGAATTAGCTGAATAATTTCACAAACTTGAATTAATGTATCTTATTTGTTAATAAATATACACGATATTCATTTGCTGCTTTGGATTAGAATCTAATAAAAACTACGGATAAAAAATTCCATTCCTAGTATGTAATTTGAATTTAAAGGTTAAATGATTCAATTGGCCAGAGTGAATGTAATAATCATATAAACTCAAAATAGATTTAAAAGTATAACACATTAACAAATTGAAGTAGAGGAATAGATAAAATGTCATTAAAGAGTTAGAAAAGATAACAACATGTTAATTGAACACAACGTTTCCCTCGAACTAGATAGAAAATTCTAACTACTCATATTCGCAGGTTAAATACTTTTTAGCGAATGTTCACCTTATATCACCACTATTATATGATAGATTATATTTCGCTATCATAAGTAATATACAAAAAAGTATACAAAACAAGTATATAGGAAACAAGTAAATAAATGTTAAGAAATAAATAGAGAGGTTTAATCACTCATATACGCGGGTTAAATACTTTTTAGCGAATGTTTGCCTTGTATCACCTCTACAATATATAGGAAATTATCTTTCTCATACACAAATAATAAAAGAAAGACAGAAACTAGCGAAGAAATGTTCGGCTAATCATATTCATGGCCGAAATCGTTGATTGATTATTACTTACTTAATTTAGGTTTTTTACTTTCGCTGGAATGTGAGGAACTAAGAGCTTTCAAGTTAGAAATAAAAACAAATGAAGAAGAGAATTTTATTGACGTAGATGAGAAGACCATCTGATTCTCTCTATATTAGTTGTGAATTTCTCATCACATTTGCCTCTATTTATAGGCAAACATTTACAAGAAAAATAGTAAAAAATTAGATAAGTAACCCCTCCATGAGTATATTATATTGTGCACCACTCAAAATGTCTTAATGGGATCAAAAGTTAGGTAAAACTCTCATCAAAACCAAGTTGGATGAATCTGGACACTGTTGGCCAAATCTGCACTGGATGACTCAAGTAGCGTGCAAGATGCGCACGTGCTGCTCGGCACACACGATTCTGTCTAGGCGTCACTCGAGCAATTGCGGTGCTGAACAAGGACCTCCTGGGACATTACGACGTGGACTCGATCAGGTGCGGGTGTGATCGGGCATGAGTCGAGTCATTTATGGCGCTCACTCGAGTCATGGCTGATGTGACTCTAGTCACCAAATTAATTGCAACCTATGTCTCTCAACTTTCAACTTTTATTCGTTTAGGTCATCGAAATTTTTTTCAAAAGTGACACTTTAGTCCCCTAACTTTTGGAAAGTTACGATTTGATCCCCCAAACTTTTGGAAATTGATGCTTTTAGTCATTTTCTTCAAACGGCTATAACTTTCACTAGAAAACTCCGATTTGGGATACAAAAAGTGTGAAAATCTTCTTTTAATGCTCTTTCACTTTTATCCAAGAAAAATTGCAAAAATAACTTTTCATAAAATTACATTGGAGATCCTCCATCTTTCATTTACTTGCATTTTGGTCCCTGATTTCCATTTTTCATTCTCTTTTCATCCAATTTGGCTCCTTTTAATTCTTTGTGACATATAACACCAATAAAAATGCAAAAATGTGCAAAATAAAAGAATTATTTAAGTGCTTTTCTACCACTTATCACTTTCTAACAATGCGTGCTTAGATTTCAGAGCCTCAAGTATGGTGTGCACTACTCTTCTTGTTTTGGGTTTGTGGTAGTGGTATCAACAGACTTTAATATCAAAACTCAAGAATTATGGAAGGGTTTTTTGAAATTAAAAGGTATTCCACAAACCGCAAGATGCTTTTGCCCTTTTTTTTTTTTTTAATTCTTTTGTTAATTGTTAATTGTTGCCATTTAAAAAAAGTTGTTATTGCTATTTTTTGTTGCAAAAGGTCATACGGTCAACCAAGCATGTAAGTGAGTTTCCCACACCCTTGATCAACGGTTCGAAATCCCCCCTTCAATACACTCCCAATGTTTCCCTTAAATACACTCCCAATGTCAAAAAATTTATTAATTTTTGTTTGTTAACTACTAAGAATTTATACAAAATAGAAGTTGTGGCACAACTGGATACCAACTGATGATATTATGCGAAATCGCTTCAACATTCCCTTCCCTTCCAAGTGTCAATGTTGTCAATCTATTGAAACTATTGAGCACATCTTTCTTACTGGACCAGTGGCTAAAAGTGTTTGGGACCATTTCTTTGTAAAGTTGGATAGTAAAGCCCCATCTGTCATTCACCCTAAGCAATTATATTCATATTGGCTAGCTATGTTTCGTAGTAAACCTGGAGAAGTCATTTCCATTGCGCCTCTTATCATCCTATGG
The DNA here is from genome assembly GCA_018223645.1 of Jasminum sambac. NCBI lineage: Eukaryota > Viridiplantae > Streptophyta > Magnoliopsida > Lamiales > Oleaceae > Jasminum > Jasminum sambac. The sequence goes on from CP073640.1 coordinate 38,968,671, forward strand.
TTGCCATGGAGGAATAGGAACAAATCTAAACATGAGGGGAAAACTTTTTCAGCTTTTGGTATTATTAAAACAACCACTTCTTTGGTGAATAGCATGTTGCATGCTGGCATGCCATGAAGAAAATTAAGAACAACCTCTCTTTGTTGTTAAGTGGCAGAAGCCTGAGGAGAGCTTTGTGAAATTGAATACGGATGGGTCACTAAAGGTGAGACAGTTTGGGCATTTTGTGAGTATTATGGCCATCCATCAATTGTGTATACAGAGCTAGCTGCTATTCTTTCAGGTCTAAATTATTGTTGGAAAATTGGATGGCGGCATATATGGATTGAATCTGAGTCTTCTACAGCTATACAGTTTTGTTTACATCCTTCTAAAGCTTCATGGGCTCCAAAATTTCTAGTTGATAAAATCACTGATTTTTAAAGTAAAATGGCACTTCGTTTTACATATACTTGGAGTGAAGCTAATAGTGTTGCAGATTCTTTAGCAAATTGGGGACATATGGAAAGTGTAACAAATTTTACATATACTTGGAGTGAAGCTAATAGTGTCGCAGATTCTTTAGCAAATTTGCGACATATGGAAAGTGTAACAAATTCTTAAAGCCTGGAGATTTGAGTAGAGCTACTAGAGGTCTTATCTACCTGGATAAAGTAGGTTTGGCAAATGTTAGAATTATTAATGACTCAAGTTATAAGGCTATTTTTATTTTTGCGATATTATTAGCTTAAGTTTAGAATTATCTACGTGCTAGCTGGCTAGATATCTAATGTACTTTGTTCTTTTCTTTTTTTTTTTTTTTTTTTGTTTATTGAAGGTCAAGTATTAAGCACCCCTTCTTACTTGTATTTGATTTTTGTTATCAATAAAATTCTACCCTCGACTTCATTTTTTTATTGAAGGTCAAGTATTAAGCCCCCATTCTTACTTGTATTTGATTTTTGTTATCGATAAAATTCTACCTCTGACTTGGATTTTCGGGTGGAGGTAGTCCACGAAAAAAAAATTACTAAGAATTTATGACTACTCCTCCCATCCCACAAAGATAGTCCACATCTTATTTCCACATAGATAAGAAAACTCAATTAATATTCGTAGAAATATGTAATTTAAGAATATTTTTGCTAATATACATTTACACTTAATTATTATTAGTAGTTCTTATTTATTGATTACAATACACATTCAATAGGAATATGTAAGGAAACCAAAAATTAATTAAGAAAAGCATACTATCATTTTGGGATGGATAATAAAAAAAGGAATCGTGGATTATCTTTGTGGGACATGGGAGTATATAAAATGATTATATGAATAATGCTTAAAATGCTTATTTATCGAATTGTTTATTTGTTTTGTTTACTTATTTATTTATTTTTTCAATTTCCTATTTCATTGGATTCTACATAAAATAGAGCCACATTAACCACTATAAAAAATTTATGTAAAATTATATATAGCCACTTTAAGTGTTCTGTTTATTTGTTTATGTGGAAGCAATTAATTTATTTTGCTTTGTTAAAATTTTAGACACTGAAATTCTTCATTGTTGATTTTCAAGGCTTTTTTGTTCTTAATAGTCATATCTAATTCCTTCTAAATATAAATTTAACGTATTATTTTTGTCTGTTGAATTTTTGTTGGTTTGCAAACAATTGAATTTTTGAATTATCAAATGATGTTGCCTTGTCAAGATATTAACTTTTAATTTTTGAATTGGTGTAACCCTTGTCGACATATTCACTTTTTTTTTGGATACACTTGTTGACATTTTCACTTTTAAACGTTAAATTGTTGTGAAACCATCATTACCACCACTTTACATATAGTCAGCCTAGTTCTGGGTCGTGAGTTTCAACAGCAATTGTTGTCCAGATTGATTCCAAATAGATGCTTGTCAGAGATTTTTGAGAAAAATAATTGAATGTGTGGTTAAGAGTAACAAAAATATTAAAAAGTTTGAAAAAATCATCCCATCAAATGAATGAGTGGTTATGAATGATATTTGGAATAAATAGTGTGTGCCTGATAAGGTCTATAGTTGGTGTGAGGATAGAGTTCCCAATTGCTTTTGAAATATCGTTTGTTTAGGTCGTATAGAGTTCAAGTTAGACTATGCGCCCGTTCTTTTACAACTTTTAATACATTTTTACACATTTTAATACATTCACATCAAAAGTCAAACCAATTACATCCACATATTTTCTAGGACCCACTGTACTACATAAATCTCCACCGCTCAATTCCACTCATTCTCTCTCCTATTTCACATCAAAACTCATAAATACTCATAAATACACATACACTAACACCTTGTATGTCTAGTGTTGTTGTGATATTATTTTATTTTATTTATTTTGTTATTTATTATTATTTTTAATTTTTTTCCTTGGTAAAATGAAAATTTTATCCTTTTTTTAAGAATACACACAACACATACACATAAAATACAAAAATTTAATATTCAAATATTTAAAATTATAATAATTTTGAATATCGCAAATCAAATATACCACACATGCAAATTTTATCTTGGTAAGTATTGCCGTTGGACAAAGTAAGGGTCATTGTGTAAATAACCAAAGTCAGACGAAACTAATATAACGATTCCCTCGCCTAGGCAAAACCCTAATTCCTGTATTCATTCCGCCGCCACTTCTTCCCCCATTTCTCAACTATATAGTATGATCTACCCTTCATAACGTAGGCAATTAGTTAAGACAAACAAAGCTTCCATTTCTTCCTGGAATCTGTGTCGATGTCTTTCCGAAATCCATAACGTCTTTTTTCGCAGATCGCTGCTCGCCGCGCCCCCTAGTCTCTGTTGATCTTGGTAATATTTCTTGTGCTATTGTTACCTTTCTTTTAAATTATTTGTAAACCTTTTCCTGCTTGCTCATTCGCGCCTAATATTACTGTTATTCGGTTCATCAATTGTCATTTATTGTTTAATCCTTTCTATGCATTTGGAGCTAGATTTTTAAAAATGTTTCCATAAAATAGTTATAGAAGATTAGTTTTATGCGGGTGCGGGGAATTGTCATAAATAGCAATGCCTTTTATTTTGTTACTCTGCCAATGGTAGCAATAAATTAGTTTGTTTTCAAATTTCTTTTGGGCTTCTGAAAATTGAATGCATAAGTTGAAGCATGTATCCAAACTTGTATTATCATCAGGTATTTTCATTGCTACCTGCTTACAATTCAATGTGCCCTTAGCTGTTTTATTCTCTTTATGGATTCTGTTTATACATTGTGTAACATTTATCTGTGTTTGTACAAATAAGCATGGTCATTTGCGCTTGCCTCTTAGCACATTTATGCATGAGTTTCTGCACGCCTCAAAAAACAGGTAGCCAGGCCTTCCGAATTCCAAGTAAACTATCTGTATTTATTTGTTTCATAGAAGGCCTACATTAGTTGGGAAGTCTACTGAAAGCATGCTTCGTTATATGCAGTGTTCTGCATAGGACTTCACCGCACATATATGAAACACCAAGCATATATATTGTTTCTTCTGAGTATGCTAGCTATCTGGTGGTACTCGAGAGCAGTTGAACATCACAAACAAATGATATTCTTACAAATTTACCTATGATCATGGTTTCAAGGGAGAGTTTGTGTTAGTATTTTAGGAGCACATCAGTGATTCTGTTTAACTTGGTATAGTTTATAGGCATCTATAGATGAAATGGAGTTGTGCCTTCATAATCCCAAATAAACTCTTTCTGTGTTTATTTGATTCATGGGAGGCCTAAATTAAACATGGGAGTTCGTTGATAGCACCTTTCATTGTCCAGAAGGTGTTTTAATAGTACCTCGCCAAACATATGTTGCCACATCCCAATTCTATATTAAAAGATTCTTGAGAAAAGAGAAAGGTTAACATGAATGAATCTATTTCCTAACTCAATAGCATGTTGTGGAGTTGGCCATATTGAGTCATTATTTCTCAAAGTGGGTGTTTAATTCTTTCACCTTGAAGTACTTTGTATGAGAGTGAGTAATATCTTTGAAGCTGATGCTTATTAGAGAATTTGAGTTCTGTTTCTTGCAGATTGAGCATTGACTTATTTGAAGCTCTTGAGGGGAGCGAATGTTTGCTTGCCATCCAAACATATTTTTCGACCAGCTAAATTATGGATCTTTAATATTGATTTTGTTTGTTAGGAAGAATATAATGCATTCATACCAACTGATAAAATGAAGTGTAAAGCTCAGCCACAAGAGACTATAAGTGGAACAAAAGCATGAAGAGGAAGATGGTTACAGTTGCAAGGGAAAGAGTGGGGGCTCAAAGTTAAGCTAACTGCAGCAGAAGCTTGAAGAAGCGGCGTTATGTCTATCTTGAAGCATTTGATCTCTAACCTTTCCATTGAAGATGGAATTCAAGTATTAAATGCTCTGCTCGTTTCTCCTCCACCTGGAAGGCATGTACAAACAATTGATTCATATTTTTCTTTCCAAATTTTGAAGGAAATCTGCACTGAAGTTTGTCATGAGCATATTTTGCGTTCTTAGTTTGTGTCTATAATTCATCGCTGTTGAAGATATACATTGGCCCTTTTTTGGCTTTTACCTTTGTTGGTTTGAGGATAAATGTTGAGTGGCGCTACTTACACCCACACTTTTATTCCTTACACCCACATTTTCTCAAGGAGGACGAAGATGCCCCCAGCTAGTCGGCTGGAGACAAACGAGGAAGCAAGTGCAATGCCTGCCACGGGTGGCCGAGTGTCCATGTAGGACACTCGGCCACCCTTGGCCAAGAGTCCAAATGGACACTCGGCCATCCTTGGCCGAGAGTCCATTTTGATTCTCGGCCAAAACATGGCCTTTTCACAAGGCCATGTTTGGTTGCCCTTTCCTTTTTCTTTTTTATTTATTTATTTTTTAATTCATAGTGTAATTAATCTATATCTATATTTTATATATATATATATATATTTTATATATATATATAAAAGCATTTTTTTCCCCTACTAAACGCATCTTTAATTTTTCCTCGCCTATTTAATTTTCCTAATATAATCTTCTATCTATATATAATCATTTATATATATATATATATATATAGAAAATGATGATTTTTTTTATTATATTTTTTATTGTCTTAAATCTGTATTCTCATTTTAAAAATCCCTTTTTATTTTTTATTTTTTATTTTCGAATCCATATCCAACTTTCTTTATTTTTTCCCTCCCTAATATATTAATATTAATGTATATAGATTTTATTTTATTATTTCTACCCTACTTGATTCAATTTCATAACATCTAAATACTTTCTCTATCATTTTCTCTCTTTTTCTTTCATTTTCTACATATAAAAAAAATTGTCATTTTATTTTACTCGACTTGATGAGAGCTTTAAAATAAGTAGATACTATTAATACATAAATTTTTATTTTTTGAAAAATTAAAATTTCCCACAAATATATAAATTAGTGTTCAACTTAAATATAAATTAATAATTTGTTACGACACTTAATCGATGTTTGTGTGTAAAATTCAAATATAATGAAATGTATAAAATGTTTTAACTTTTAATTCTATTACATGTTTGATTTACCTTGAAAATAAATTAAATAAAAAATAATATTTCAATTTGTTTATCTCGCAAATATATGGTAAAGTTACCTTTATTTTATGTTTAAAATTAGATAATTTTTTTTCCTCATAAATCTTTAATTTGCCAAAATAATAATTTATATATTGATGTAGTACTTAAATACAATTTCTCGTGTAATTACACAAAATCGATAAATATTATATATTTGTGATAAATTTCAATTTTATTTTGAATCAGTAAATTTCAAAATTTTTTATTTTTTCTTTCAAATTTTCAATGTATAAGTTTATGTCTTGAACAATATATGGGTGTTCTAGAAATTAGAATGAATTTTTGACTGATCGTTTTTTCATAACTTTCATATTTAAAAAAATAAAATTATTTAAAATTAACAATTTTCACTAAGATTTAATTTTTATGCCATACAAAATTCCCATTAATTAAATTTTAAAACAAAAATTCAAATAAATGTTTAACATCAAAATCAAAAAATAAGATCAGACACGTTACTGAATTTTAGAAATAATTAATTAATTTATAAATAACTAGCAAACAAACAAAAAGTAATGAAAACTAAGGTTCAATTTTTTGCGATCGAAAATTAAGATTCATTAAAGTTTTACACAAAAATAAAAAGAAACTTACCGGCAGTTGGCCCGAGTTTGAAACAAAATCCCACCACTACGATTCCAAATTTGTACTAAAAAATTTAAAAATTAGATTGGACTCAATAATTAATTTTAGAAACAATCGATCATTTTTATGAATAATTAGTTAAGGAACAAAAATTAATTTAAATGACCAATTTTTGGAAGATTTAATTGTTGCGTGATGAAAATTTATAATTCATTAAATTTTTACATAAAAATTAAAATAAATGTGTAACATGAAAATTTAAAACTTAGCTTAAACCCTTTAATTAATTTTAAAATGAATGTATTATTTTTGAAAATAATAATTAGCTAATAAATGAAAATTAATTAAAATTAACGATTTAGCTAAGATTTAATTTTGGTGGGATAAAAAAATTATAATTCATTTAATGTTTACATAAAAATTAAAAGAAACGTACAACATCAATTTTGTTTAATTAATCATTCAATTGTAACATTAATCGATCTTTTAATTAATTGAATCTATATCTATATTTTTTAAATTTCAAGATATCTTTTAAATGATAAGATATTTTTAAAATTAGATTCATATAATTCTTAAAATTATGGCTATGAAGCAAATTATTTTGGAAATAATTAATTTTTTTAGAAATAATTAAATTAAATAAGAAATTAACTATAATTATTTAAACAATAATTAATTAAAATAATAAATTCCGTTGCTAATATTTTGCTATATATGTGTTCAGTGGATCAGGATTGATCCAAATTAATTACATTCTTAAAGGGGAAAATATAATTAATTTTAAAAAAATCATTAAATTGATGCGGGTTTTCTCTAAAAAATGAAAAAAAAAATTAATTGTAGTATATCTTTTAAATTATAAGAATTCTTTAAAATTAGTTGTATACAATTTTTAAAAGTGTAAATATTAAAATGGCAATTTCAAAAATAATTAATTATTTTTATAAATAATTAGCTAAAATGAAAATCAATTAAAACTAATTCTTATACAATTAATTAAAATTAGTAACACTATTATTATTTAATTGGACTTAGTTTCAATGGCCGAAAATTGACGTGATTTCGTTGGATGAAAATTAATCAATTGTATTATTAAAATAGAAAAATAACATTAATTAAAAAATAAATAATAATTAAAAGTAATTAGATTACTGTGGTTAGTTTGATTTTTCTTAAAAAATGAAAGACATCTTTTGACATGTAAGATATCTTTTTAATTATAAAATATCTTTAAAATTAGATTCTTACAATTCTTAAAACTGTGGTTAAAAACCAAATTATTTAGAAATAATAAATTATTTTTATAAATAATTTCATAAAAACAAGAATTAATTATATTTCTTATATTTAATTGAATATATTTTCATTTGACGAAAATTGAGAGAGTTTTATTAAACGAAAATTAATCAAAATTAATTAAATTACTAAAAAGGGGGAAACATAATTATTTCAAAAGATGAAAAACTTTTAAAATTAATTAGATTGCTACGGGGAAGAAAAATATGTTTATGAAATTAATTTATCTTTTTACGTATTTTAAAATAAAGTTAAGTTAACACCTATAAGATTCTGGATTCTTAGAATTGGGGTGTTACATCTTATTGCAAAGTAAGTCGATTGATCATTAGTCCATAATTAACTTTATTTACTTTTTTTAGTATCATGCTTTTTTCAAAACATACTTTTCTTTTGATTCTCATGTATTTTTGTATTTTCTATAATATTTCTTTTGAGTTACAGTTGATGACAAAACATTAATATTTGTCTTATCCAAATTAATTTAAATGTTATATTAAATCATTCAATATTTAATATGCCGAATATGTTAAATTAGTAAATTTATACCTAATATATTAATACACGTGTTTAGTATATTTAAAAGGTATTTATTGAAAAAATAAAATATCAAAATAAAAGTTTTCAATTAAACAATCACGATGTAGCGTGGATGAGGATGAGAATTTTCTAACGGGGCATGGATGGGGAATGAAAGTTTGTAATTCTCATATCATCCTCGCTCGCCCTAGAGTAAATGAGGATCGATCGGAATGAGAATAAGTGTTTGCCGGCATAGTAGGAACGGGGTGTTAGGGTCTGTCGGATATTACTCACTATATTGTTATTTTTATAATATATCTCTATACTCATTATATTTCATAATTCAAATTTAAAAATCATTATTTACATATTAATTGTTAATAACGTACATCATACTGATGTATAATTAATATCTCTTAAAATTTATAATTGCATATAATAAAATGTAAAACAATTTTAAAGAAAAACAATGAGCTCTACTAATGTTAATAGAGTTATTTTGATAACTATAATATTTAAGGTTATTTTATTTTGGATTTATATTAATAGATTAATCTTGCAATGAGCAAAATATTTTATATTATCACAATCACTGTTACAAATGATCATCTCGTGCAAAGCACGGGTGTAAATACTAATTAAGTTGCTATTCTATGGAGAATAGTAAATTAAGTTGTGTGGATTTTCGTAAGTTATTCCTTGCATACTGGCAGGATGGATTAGTACGAAATATAAAAGAAACTCTTTCGAAATTTTTATAGAATTGTTCCAAGTTAAATTATTTAAGTTTATTATTGTAACTCATTCTTTATTTTAATTATTTTTTTAGATTTTATGTTAATATTATTAACATCTATCAATATCGTTATCAATTGATAAATTTGTCCCCCGTGCAACGCACGAGTGAAACAGCTAGTTTATATTTAATAATAATCACGTATTAATAATATGAATTATTTGAGATCGTTTGGGTTAGTGCATTGGTACCTTCCAATCGGATTACATGCACGGCCCGGCTTCTATTCTCACCCCGTGTCCCTTCTCCAATAGTAATAATAATAATAATAATAAAAGATAATCATTTATATTTAATTGTAATAATTATTTATAATAATTATTTATCCATATTAATTATTATGAAACATAATAATTTTTAAAATAGCATAAATCATCGTAGTCTGATATTTTTATTTTTTATTAAGATCTCTCTCATGCCTTTATTCTTCATTGGAATTTCATATACGACGCATTCTTTTAAAAGCTGTTAGTTTTGGACTTAATAAATTAACATTGCAATATGAAATAATAGCCAATTAATTATATAACCAATAATTGAAGCAAAAAATTACGTGAAATTATTATATTTAATTAATATTAATTACAATAATTTTTAGAGTTACAATTATTATTTTTATAGTAATTATAAATTAATTGTATAATGAATTTAAGAGATTTTGGCATAAATGGTCCCAAAAACTTAGTCATATTGCAGATTTAATCCCAAATAATAGAAGGTAGTGCAAATGATCCAAAAAAAAAAAAACTTTGGTGCGCAAATGATCCATTTGGATAGAATTCGTCCGTTTAACCGTTAGTCAAAGTCAACTGTTGAAAACTTGGGTGCGCATTTGGTCAATTTCATTTGAAATAAATTGCACAAAATATCCTAACTTTAAATATTATTACAATTAAGCCCCAAAGTTTGAAAAATGTATACCTTAGTCCCAAATTTAGTTAAATTGTATAATTTTATATTTTATTTTTTTCTATGGATGCTTATTTGGTCCGTAATCAATTTATTGAATTCATTTGATACCGATTAAATAGTTTTTATCAAAAATTTTCAACACAGGAGCATTTGTTCGTATTAATATAATATCACAACTTTCAAAAATTTTCTTTAGCATTAGAGACGCTGCACATTTTGATTTTAACTAACAGCTAATAATAAATATAATTATTGTATCTATATAAAATTTTATTAGAAATAGAAAATCAAGGTTTTTGTCTATGGAGCTAGGTCGAGATCCTCTCGAGCCATGAAATGTGACTCCATTTTTGTATATTTTGTACGTGCAAAAACTTGTCTACCTAACTTTATATGTATTCGTTTTGTATCACGTACCTATTATTTTGACCTACTTTCGAGATGGAACAAGTACTAGAACATAAAGAAAATTGATCTAGACGGACTAGAAGGTACTCCATGAAGAAAATTGATTTGGAAGGACTAGAAAGAAAAAAAGGGTCTTCTACAAGATATTATTTTGTCACCATAAACTTTGTAATGCTTTACCGCGCCGTTGTTTAAAATATTCGAATTGTTTCTAGAAATTTTAAAATTTTTATGTTTCATTTCAACATCTTCATAAGTATGTTGTTTACTTTTCTCTGGTTAATATAAAATCTCACCGTTTATTTAGAACAACTAAACAAATCCAATATGGAATTAGTTCAAGTTTTTAGTCGAAGATGTATTGACACAAAACTTCACAATAATGGCAATGTTACATTCATTGTCTCAAAAATAAAAAAATAAATAGAATTTATGGTTTGTCTATATAGCTATGTTGTACTACTAATGGTGTGAAGTTTGTTAGTTAAATTAAAAAAAAAGTGATCAATAACTAGTTTCTCAATTTTAAATGGAAATGTTACCATGATTGTCTCAAAAAAATTTTTAAAAATCATGGTTTGTCTATATGGCTATTTTGTATTAATATCCATGCGGTCCACTTACATAATATCATGAAGATTATATAGTTCGCAAATAAAACGTCAATAAATTATCTCAACTTTTCCATGCAAAATGATACATTTTCAAGGAAAAAAATATCAATTAAACAAGGTTTTCCAGGAAAATGTGGTTTTTCCCAAGAAAATATTACCAATCAAACACCAAAAGTAGGAAAATGATACCATTTCCAAGTTTAAAATTTGTCCAATCAAACACCCATAATTACCAATACCAGGAAAATATTTTCCCTATAATTAAATTACAGAATTCATTTTCCTGAAAAACCTTTTCCGGCTTTTCAATCAAACACACCCTAACGCTTTTATGATGATTATCTCAACATGAATAAACCTCTATTTACAAACTTCTAATCATCACCTACAAAATGTCGTGTCTCTTGAGGAAGGGACACATCTCATGAGTGAAAGAAATATATATCATAACCATGAACTAATGCTTTATTTTAGTTTTTTCGCATGGTTACAAACCATGCAATTGCATGGTTTATTTATTTATTTATTTTTATGTTTGTTTCCTACCACGTGATCGCATTGCTTATCTTTATTTTTTTTATGTTTGTTTCTTCCCATGTGACTGCATGCTTCACGATCGTGTGATCGCATTGTTATTATTTGCAGAATTCTCTCAAATTTTAATTGCATGGTTTCCACCCTTTTCTCATTTTTCACCATGCATTCAGCCCCTTTAGAACCATACGATCACATGGTAATAATTTTCTTAATGTTCCAATTTTCTCTCTCAATTTTAATTTAAACAGTTTTTCTAACATTTAATTGCACTGAATCTTCTTCATCTTTGTTCATTTTAGTATCTAAATCCAATAAATTTTTTGTTCACATTTTTATATTTTTACCTTTTTTAAACTACTACTTCCAATACAATCCAAGGTTGAGAGTTAATTCAAGGTCCAATTCATGTTTATTTTGGTCGGACCAATTATAAATGAGAGCTAAAAAATATCAAAGAAGCCTTGGTGATGTTTGTCGGTGATTTTCTTTCAAAGATGAACTTGAAGAAGTCGTAGCTCGAGTATTAATACAGGCACAAGAGTAAGAATATTCTTCGGAGGCTTATACATTATCTTCGGAGGCTTATAAATGAAGTTTGAAGAAACTGGGGGACAACAACATCCACAAAAAGTTGGACTTGCTGAAGAGATGATTAATGCGTCTGAAGTCTTTGCCACTGCGGCCTATAGAAAATGGACAAAAGGCCTAAAGCTTCAGGTATTTCTGCACCCATTATATTTACATACTGGGAGCAGGTGGTTTGGGGGTGGATGATTGGATGGGATAAGTGTTAAATAGTTTTGTGTGGAAATTTGGCAAATTGAGAGACTTCGACATAAATTTCATGTTAGTATTTGAATTGTAAAAAAAAATTTTATCTTTATTTATTTATAAATTGGTTCAAATGTGTGTCAAATTACAAAACCACCCATCGTTTATTAAATAACAAAATTAAAAAAAGTTGACTAATGGTCAAATGGATAGAGTAGTGACCCTTCACATAAAGCAAAAAGTTGGGGACAAAATGGATAATTTACCCTTTTTATAAAATAGTGAGGTGTGAATATAAGGGCAATTATATTGCCACTATAGTTTCTTTTTGCGACACCAAATTTTTTTATTCACAAAAACAACCCCAAGTAAAATGACAAAAAAGTCTCATTACTTGTCCATTTCAACTAGTTTCTTTTTGTTATGAATAATTGAGAATAATTTGGTGGTTATGAATTATGAGGAATAATTTGGTGGAGGAATAATTTGGTGTAGGAATAATTTGGTAAAAGATGTAATTATTATATGTGAATGACTATTATACCCTTGATGAAATTATGTAATTACTATTGTACCATTCAAGTTTTCCTATAAATAGAGCAGCTATTAATGAAATTCATTCACGAGAATTCCTTAGAATTCATTCTCTCTAAATTCTCTCTATTGTTTCTATACTTTATAACACGTTATCAAGACGAGTCTCTCACTTTGAGTAATATGAAAGAAGTATGCTTCTGTGAATGCATCTTATAGATGATCTTCTCAGATCGTAAACCTGGATTATTACCAATGAATTAATTCATCCTCATCAATCCTAAATAACTCTCTCTTTGCAAATACATCATTGAAAATTCCCTTTGTTCATATTCTTCTCCCACAATTCCTCATTCTACACAACCTCGCTTGGAGATGTCTGAAATTCCAAAATTGGAAGAATGGAGTCCAAAGAATTTTCCGATCACGTAAATGGATTGCAAGTAAATCTCATCCATGGAATAATTAGAGAAAGGGAAAAGGTAAATCATATGATTTTATAATATAATAATATATTAAACTATAACATTCGCTTTATCGAGATATAAGGAGTATACATTATCAAAATCAAATTTTCTCGACTCCATTATACTCGATTTAACGAGAGCTTCGATTTGACACAAACATTGATAGGGTAATAACTCGCTTTGAAATATGTTATTATCAAACTTTCAAAATTTACAAATCAAGACACCAACTTTTGAAAAAGTTACAAAATAGTCATTGAATATTTTGATATTGATAAATTGAAGTAGAAAGGAGATAATTTTCCAATCGTAAAACATTGATAAAATATTTTTGACAATTTTACCTTATGAATTGGAATGGACAATTTTACCCTTAGGGTAAAACCGACCTAATTTTGTGACGACAAAAAAATGGATAGAATATTCATGAAGAAATTCTAAATCCATTGATTATATAAAATGGCTTGAAATCCATTTGAGTTAAAAAGATCGAAATATTAATGTAACTCCCAAGAGTTCAATTACATAATGTACTTATTCTAGAAGGATAAGTGTGCTCTTGTAGAAATAATGAGTATTTGTTCTAGAAGAACAAATTTGCTCCCGTAGAAGCAGCTCAATATTTAATTCTCAGACTTTATTTATCGCAATTTAATTACTGCAATACCACCTACTTGATGATGGGTTCAAACCGTCACTAAACTAAGGTTTTATATATTTCTGCACTTTATATGCTAAGTGATGGGTAATACCTTCTACTAAGCGCATCCTACTCTCAAGAAGTAGTTAAATATTATGCAATTTAATTCTTGCTATTTAAATTCGTAGATTTATATTTATTGCAATAATTCCCATAAGGTAGGTTCGACCACCTATTGGAGGAAATTTAATTTCTATTTAAATTTATGCACTTTATAGTTTGAGTATATTTCCAATGTGGTGGGTTATACTACACGATTGGTTATAACGAATCCTACTCTGTAAGAAGTAGTTGATCAAATATTCTAATCATACTCTCAAGAAGTAGACGATGAGAATAAAATTACTTCTTCATATATACCGAATATGAATGGAGAAAATTGAGCAAGTGGTACTTGAAGTTACCATTGGATAAATAGACGAAAGTAAAATCTTTGAATAGATCCCATGTTGATAAATCAAAGATAATATATCGCATGGAGAAATTATATGAAGTAATCTCATCGATGATATGAGATTGTATTAATATGAGAATAAAATGCTCTTGAAGAAGCATAATCACTAGATTTACGTATTTGAATAAAGCCAATATGATATTATTATTACTCCGGAAGAAGTACAAAACAAATTAGTGGAACATATTGAGAATATCAAAAGATGGCATTAAACACTAAAATATAGAAATGCAAAAGAATATACATATCAATCCATAAATGAGGGATGCGTCTCGAGAGTATAAATACTCCGTAACTCGCCACCATCAACATTAGGATTCATAATGAAATATTTAAAGGATCCGACTTCTTTTCGCTTGACACCGTGGTCTGTGATCGACGGACTGGCTTCCACAGATTCTTGAACATATGCATGAAATTTGATGAGTAGTTCATCAGCGATTACTAGCGAGAAATAAGTATTTTTCTCACGAATGAGAGATAAACTTATTATTTACACCCGATCTAGAAACGCTAGTAAGCCATCAAAGAAATTATTAATATTCAACAAACCTATTGGTTTGACATGAAAGTTCCACTCGTACAACGAGGCTATATTGAATATTTCCTCCATGTGTTGTAGCCGCTGGAAGGACAATGAAAGCATCACTATTATTCATCATATACATCATGCGCTTGTGGATGGATTGCGCTTGTAGCCCCAACCTCTTTGGACCCATGGTAGAACTAGCTCCAATTGAGTATTAGATCCAACTAGATGGAAAGGTATTACGCTCAAACTCTTATTCCCCATGATTGTCGCTCCATTATAAGTCTAGCTAAAAGTTTGTTGTTGGTTCCTCCAGTATAGTATATTGATTTCTTTGTCTCCCTAACTCTTTTACGAGTTGGTTTGCCATATCCACATATTGGATATGGCCTACCGCTTAGATCCACCAAGAATACATACGGTTTTAATATGGCGAGGTAAAAAGGTTCTTGTATGAGATGATTCTAAAATCTCCACATCCATCTCTACTCCTATCTCTCTTTTTGCACTATATTTTCAACATGAGAGATATATGAATCCCTCTATTTAAAGAAAAATTTTAAAACCAATAATTGAGTGCACTATTTACTTTTTGACAAATATGAAAGAGAAAAAGGCAGAAATTTTTCTTTAGTGATATGACATATAGTCATCAGTGATTGAAAAATAATATATATCTTAAAATTGAAAACGATATTTACAAATAAAAGAAATATATTGATCTTTGTTATTACAGAGCTTTCTTACATAAATATGGGAAAATCATTATGCTAAATTTTTCTACTAAATTTACAAACAGGATCTTCTAAAGTAAGTTTTTCAAGACTCAGTACGCGTTTGTTGATCTTTGAATTTGGCCCATAAGGCCATTAGATCACCTTGTACGTGTCCACTAGGATGTGTCTCAAGAGCCTGTTGAATATCATCCAAAGGCTCCTTACTCAATCCATCCTTAATGAATGCTATTTTATCTTCTCGGTTTCTGGACAAGTACCCCACAGATTTACATCGAGTGTCACATGTCCACCGAGCACACTTGTAGCATCCTCCTAATCTTTTTTGCTCTCCGTTTAGTTGAAAAACTACTTTTACCCATACCAGGCATGTATTTAGAGGGAATTGAAACCTCACCGGATAATCGAACCTTTGCTTCAATCAAGCATCGGATATCTTGTGGGATACCCTTATTCATTAGCATCCTTAATCTTTCCAAATTTACATCGATAAATCCTTTTTAGGATTTTGGTGAGTAGTGATGGATAGTATTTTCAAGATTTGAGAGCATATGATCCATTATAATGTATAGACCCTTGTTAGGATGAATTTTGCAATAATTTTGATGATTTATTTATAGAATAATACGACGCGTATGAAATAAGACTCCGATTTTAAATAAATAATATGAAGCGTAAGAGCTACGATTTCGGAATTAAATAATAGTCGGATGTGATGCGTATGAGTCAGTAACTCAGTGTTTGAACGAGAGTAGAGAATAATGTCACTAAAAGGTGATGGAATATGTCGGTGAATTGTTTCTATGATAAATCATATTGAGCACTATACAGATACTAGTGAAATCGATATAAGAATTTACTGAACTAGAAGTTCAATAATACTCGTTTGCAAAACCGGATTGACCATCCCGGTTTAAATAATTATTGAAATCAATATTTCAAGTGAAGAATTAAAAGAATTCTTCAATGATTGTTCTCGATAAATGATGAAATCATTACTAGCCAATATTGGGAATAAATCCCAAATATATCCGGAATAAAGGATGAGAAATATGGGCCCATTTCATCCTCCATGTGGACTACTAGAATATTATGATATGGATCCACTAGATAGTCACATGTGTATATGATTAAGTAATTTGAAATTTCTGAAATATTTGCTCACCTGATGAGCATGATTTCCAGATTTAATGATAAAGCTAGTAAATGTATATCCCAATACTTGAATAAATCACTGAAGGATTTGAGTATCTTGATACAAGTGGGATATTATATGGCAAATTATTTAAAGTCCTCAAATAAATTGCCGATATCGAGAATAGAATGCAAACGGTCTAAATTCCCATATTAAGGTCGAATGATGAGAACATATATGATTAAAATCATACCAAGCTGTATGAGTTTTGGTGTTCTAAATTTTCTCAAGATGAGGGGAGTATTAAAGGTTGAAAATGATATGTGAAATGCATCATGTTATATCCTCACAATTAAAATATGAACTTGAAGTTCAAAGATGCATAAAAGATGCTATGAACAATCACATATATCGCTTAAGATGCTTTGATAAGTTAGCACGCTGTAAGCGTTGATATTATGAGATTTCCCCAAACATATATATCAAAGCAAATTATAAAAGATGGTCTTAATAACGGAGGCATATGCTCTTGAAGAGTATATAGACATAACTATATTGTGTAATCCTACAAGAGGATTGATAATGAGATATCTCGATAAGTTATGTCGATATGGGGAAAGAAATGAAATTGAAAAGTGTCGACACGATATGAAAATGTAGCGCTACATATGATCAATGATAATGAAAATATTGAGATATATTGAAGATGATAAATGGTGAATGTGAAATCCTTAACTTATGAGATGATGAGATGATGATGACTAATGCTCAAGTTTAAAGATAAGCATGGTGGTCATTATATGTTGCATGCTCATGAAAGTTAAATTACCGATCGTGTGTGTAGTGCCGAAAAGGAAATTAAAGGATCGGATGAGCTAAACCGTGTTTATGAGTACCCTAAAGGGTGAACTAAGCCCCTGGGAATGAAATAACCTATTAAGTGAGTATTAAATGTTAAATGATATATTTTAAATGTTAGTTAGTTATGAAGGTTTACTTATATGTTTACATGTTTTACAATGAATTTATATGCTTTAAATTGTGTATTTGGAGACATGTGTTCATGGTGAATGTTTTGTAGTTGTGTAAGAAAATTGATGCACTCTAAATGAACAAAGAGTATAAAACCAATGTATATGATACTCATACAAATGTATGAAAGATTTTGAAATGCTTAAAAGATACTTGTATAAAATACGCATTGCACTCTTTTTCCCTTGAGTGAGGTTTTGTCCCATTGGGTTTTCCCAAAAGGTTTTTAATGAGGCAACTTTAAAGGCGTATTCACATGAATAATGTACTCTTTTTCCTTCATTAGGGTTTTCCCACTTTGGGTTTTTCCTAATAAGGTTTTAACGAGGCATATTCATGGTATATTGAGAACGATAGGAGAAATTGATACGGTGTATCTATTGGATCAAGTTATAATGGAGCTAATGCTTTAGATCCAAACGATGATGATATTGAAATCATTTACCGTGTAAAGATATCAGTTCTCAAGATATGAAATCAAAGCGGAGCATGTACTCTTTTTCCTTCGATCAAGTTTTTTCCCACCTGGGTTTTCTTGACAAGGTTTTAACGAGGCAAAGACATGAATACTCCTATACCGTGGAAGACATCGTGGGGAGCAATGTTTTGATGAAGCGATATATAACCACTCCAAGCTATCCTTGACCGGTTTGGAAGTTTTTTTTTCCCACTGGGTTTTTCTCCAAACAAGTCCGAAGACATTTGTATTAATAGTCATTCAAGGGGAGTGTTATGAATAATTGAGAATAATTTGGTGGTTATGAATTATGAGGAATAATTTGGTGGAGGAATAATTTGGTGTAGGAATAATTTGGTAAAAGATGTAATTATTATATGTGAATGACTATTATACCCTTGATGAAATTATGTAATTACGGTTGTACCATTCGAAGTTTTCCTATAAATAGGGCTTCAGTTATTAATGAAATCCATTCCTGAGAATTCCTTAGAATTCATTCTCTCTAAATTCTCTCTATTGTTTCTATACTTTTATAACACTTTTGTTTTAATGTACAACACATTATTTTTCATGTAAAATTCCACGTTGATTATGTGAAACATGAATGAATTAATTAACATGTTGCAAAGATATAAAAGTTAACCAAGAAGAAGAAGAAGAAGAAGTGCCATGATATGTAATGATCTAAGTTATCTGTATATTTAGAGTTTATTAAGTGAAGTAATGATCTTGAATCCTCTTCGTTGATTTAAGTTTGTACTATACATGTATATCTTCATTGTTGTTGTTAGTTAAGAATGATGAAAGAAAAACTCAATGATTTTAAGAAATAAAAACCAATTAAAGCCAACAATATTACAAAATCAGGAAGTATTATGAAGTTTAAATAGAAGAGAATTTGTGGGGTTTTGTGTTGTGGTGGCATTAGCTTTCTTTTATTTTATACTTTTGGTGGGGTCGAAATTGGCTCAGATTGTCGGAAAAAATTATGGCAACTGCAAGTTTAGTATGAAATAAAAAAAAATGCAGCCCCATTAGTAAAAAAATGGTGAATTTAGTACAAATTAATGAAATCCATCCAATCTTACCGTTAATTCCTCCAATTTTTGCTATTTAGTCTTTTATCAAGGGGCATTATAATTATTTCACTTAGGGTAAATTTCTATAAAGGTGAAAGGTCCCAATTTTTGGATGTTATTACAATCATGTTCCAGAATTTGAAACACGTGTACTTTAGCGAAAATTTTAGTCAAATTGCATAATTTGACCATTTATTTTATACATTTATTTGGTCAATAATTAAATTTATCGGATTAATGTGATGCTAATTCAATAGTTTTTATAAAAAATATTCAATATCATAGCATTTGATTGCATTAATATCGTAACTTTTCAAAAAATTTAGCAGTAAAGACAAGAACATTTTGATTTTGACCAACCGTTAATAATAAATATAATTATTATACTTATATAAAATTTTGATATGAATATATCACTATAAAAAGTATACATAATATAAAGAAATAACAAAATAAATAAAAAAATTCAGAAACCCCTACCATTCCTACCCCCAACAACCACCAGCCTTACTGGTGGGATCTAGTGGTTTTCAATAGTCGCCAACTGGTGGTGGTTTGGTTGTCGAAAACCAGCAGCAACTACTAGTATCAGCGGTACTTTGGGGGTAGGGATAGGAAGAGGAGACGGGTTGGGGGTTTGGTGGTAGATGGTGGGTCCGGTTGGTGGGGTTTAGGGTTTTTATTTTATTATTTCTTTGCATTAGGTGTAATTTTTTATAGTGATATATTCCCGCTAGAATTTTATGTAAATACAATAATTACATTTATTATTAACTGTTGGTCAAAATCAAAATTTGCTCTTCCCTAATGCTAAAGAAATGTTTGAAAAAATTACGATATTAATGCTATCAAATACTACGGTGTTGAATATTTTCTATAAAAATTATTGAATTAGCATCAAATTAATCCAATAAAGTTAATTATTGACCAAATAAATATATATAAAAAATGATCAATTAATGCAATTTAACTAAAATTTTGGAGTAAAGTATATATGTTTCAAACTTTGGGACGTGATTGTAATAATCTCCAAAATTTGGGACCTTTGTAAAAATTTACCCCAAGTGAAATGGCCATAATGCCCCTCGAGAAAAAGATAAAATAGCAAAAATTGGAGGAATTAACGACAAGATTGGACGGAATCCATCCATTTAAACTAAATTCGCACCAAAAACTTTTTTTAGTCCAATCGAGCTACATTGTTTTGGTATTAAACTTGCAATTGCCACACTTTTTTTTTTTTTGAACCATTTGTGTTTCTCTTGAATCATACTGATATATTTAGTGAGAGGAAAAATAGTGGGTAGTGATTGATCATGAAGAAATTGAAAAGAAAGAAAAGTAAATGTAGGAATTGGTAATTGCCTTAATTAAATATATTTTTCTCTTCCAGTTTTTAATAAAATTGATTTTGGGGTGATTTCTGTAAAATAAATGTGGCATAACTATAATTTTACATTTTTTTATAAATATAATTTTGCATTTTAAGTTGTGGTATTTTTATAATGTGGTGGCATAAAAATAAATTATAGTGGCAATATAATTGCCCTGAATATAATTTCCCTTTGTATATTGATTGTATTTAGTTTGTTCATTTACTAATATATCCTTATTTAGTCTCCAACAATTAAATAATTTGGGTAAACTAGCAAATTTGGTTTTCCATAACATTCTCAATTCTGAGGAAAAAACAAATAAGCCCATATAATTGGAATGGAAGAAATAATAAATAGTAATGTGGGTAAATAATTAAGTGGAAGAACATGCAGTTTGAAAAGTTAGTTTTATATGTGTGGTTGATAATTAGAGGTAGAGTATTAAAAGAATAAAAAAAATTATCAAATCAAAGTAGTTGAAAATGATGAGAGAGAAAAAGTAAATTTAATTTAATAAATTTTAGGATTTATTCTATAGAAGATATTGTTGATTTACTCTAACGACATGTTAGATGTGTTGTCGAAGATTGAGAAAAATATGTTTTAAAAATATAAAAAAATTATCAAATCAAAATGGTTGAAAAGGATGAGAGAGAAAAAGTAAATTTAATTTAATGAATTTTAGGGTTTGTTCTATGGAAGATGTTGTTGATTTATGCTAATTTACTCAAACGACATACTAGATGTGTGGTTGAAATTTGAGGAAAATATATTAAAAACTATATAATTGTCAAATCAAAGTGGTTGAAAAGGATGAGCAAGAAAAAGTCAATTTAATTTAATGAATTTTAGGGTTTGTTCTATAGAAGATGTTTGATTTATGTTGATTTATTCGAACGCCATATTAGATGTATGGTTAAAAATTGAGGAAAATATATTAAAAAATATAAAGTAATTTATGAGTAATTGAAAATAATGAGAGAGAAAAAGTTAATAGAAGTTAGTGGAAAAAGATGGTGTGTAGAACAAGCCCTTAATGTATATAGAACAAGCCTAGAATTTATTTATTCTTTAAAAATTATAGTTAAAAATTTTTTTAATAGTGAAAATATAGATTTATGTTTTAGACTTCCTAATAGTTATAATTCTAAATAAATGAAAATCAGAATTGAAACTTCTAAGTTGATACAAATATATTTTATGTTTTATTAAATATTCGAAATATTTAAGCCGATTGGAAATTTAATTGTGAGGAAATTAGGCAAATTAATTTTTAAAATTCTAAAATCACATGAAATTAAATTAATTTCTCAAATTAGGTAAGAAGTTTTGACACACAACTCTCTCTCTCTCAATCTAAGCGGCGAGTTTGTTTTTACGCTTGCCCACAAACCTTTCCACAAGCTCGCGGATCCCAAATGAGACAAATAAAAGAAAATGATCTTGGAGTCACGTCTTTGTTTTACTTTTTCTCCTAGGAGCCTCCCCTTTCCCTTAAAAATGGTGTGATATATATTTAATATTTAATATATTAAAATTCGCTTTAAGTGAGAATTATTTTTTGGATCATTTCAAATTTAAATATATTTAATTAATTACAAAAATACTTTAATATAATCATATTTTTAAAATTCCAAACTAAATGTATTAATATTAACTAATATGCATTGCCATCTAGACATTAGAGTATGTTAAAAAATTTATTAAATGTTGAAAGGGTTCCTGGAGCGTCATTGCACAGTTCCATTTGTGTTAAAAAGATTATTATACATTGAAAATTAGTGCATGCACCTCATACAAATTGATATGGATGTTTCTCAGGTTTTGTGAACATTGAGATCTAAGCACTTAAATAGGAAAATGTCACCCAATTTTAATGGGATGAACTAATGAACGGCCCTTCTCTTCAATGCACCTAATTTAATTTCCTACATTTGTCAATATATACAATTAAAATTTCTGCATGTCCCCAAAAAATTAACTTAATATCCAATTTAATGTGATGTAAAATTCAACTATTTAAACTCACCACCCCAAATCATTTCATTTGAAATACTCATCATTTTCTCCATCATATATTTAAGATATGTATTTTAGCATTCGATATTATGGGGGCAATTAAGTTTATATGAGAATCACCATATGATGATGGATGGTCCATCAAAGTGACAGTAGCCCGAAAGAGTTCAAGAAAAATATATTATAATGATGAACGAAATGTTGATACCTTGAGGCTAATCTTAATCGATAAGGCAATAAGTATTTACTTTTATAACTACTAGTTATAAGAACGTGCTTCGCACGTTATATGCAAAAGATGAATGAAATACATTAAAAAAAATTAATGTTTTAACATTCTTTATGAAAGTAATTGAAGTAAATTGAGATTGCTAAAAAGAAATTAAAATTGGTAAAACTATACTATGAATAAACCTTTTATAAACTATAGATATAGTATTTTTTTTCACCAAGCTTTTTTATATAAATTAAATATTTTTTGTCTCATAACTTTTTAAGTTACAACTCTAATTTTTTCCAAAATGCATAAAATTTAGCCAACATAGTATCAGTAACTCACATGTGTAAGCCAATTGGCATTTCTTATAACTTTTTCTCTAAGTAGAAATATTAATACCTCAATTTTTCTAATAAATTAGTCCAAACATCTAATTCAAAAAATAATAATAAGATTAGTCACATATTTTTTAGTTGATTAAATAAATATTAAAACTATGAAAACATAATATCCGAATTAGGAAATTTTAAAAGATT
This sequence comes from Jasminum sambac, assembly GCA_018223645.1. Taxonomy (NCBI): domain Eukaryota; kingdom Viridiplantae; phylum Streptophyta; class Magnoliopsida; order Lamiales; family Oleaceae; genus Jasminum; species Jasminum sambac. Next base: position 38,992,008 of record CP073640.1, read on the forward strand.
TTATAGAAAAAAAATGAAGAATATACATTTTTAAGTTACATGCATGGAATAAAAGTACAATATATATTTAAATACTCATGTTTAATTGAATTAAAGCGATTTAAAAAACCACTCAAAACTTAGGCTATGTTCTATATACATTAAATCTCACCAATTTACATTTATTTTATTCTTTCTCATCATTTTCAATCACTTAATTATTGATTTGATAATTTATTTATATTTTTTCTCAGATGTTCTCCAATTCTCAACCATACTTCCTACACGAAATTCGATTTAACAACAAATAATGTGTATAGAACAAGGTCTTAGCTATATGAATCTATTTTTTGAATTATCAAATTAAAAAAAATGTCTGTGAGATAATTATAAATCAAAAGTTATCGATTATCATACAATTATAGTTTTTGAATTTATACAAAAAGTCATATGCATTAAATAAAATCACATTAGATTGGAATATTTATAGTTTAATTTTATCAATGTAATATGAAGAGTCACTCATTAGTTATTTATATAAATGTCATTTTAATAAGGGTAGAATGGACTAAATGAATTATAAGTGGGGACATTATTGGAAATCAAAAGATTTCCATGCATCCCCACTTTTTAATATAGTATAGATATAGATAGATATATTTTCCATTTGTGTTGTATTTACGAATTTATTGGTATTTAATATATAATTTTTATTATATTTTGCAAAGAAAAAAAATACCGACAGCGCTATTCAATGGGACAATTGACAAATTTTATAATATGACTCATAAAGATAATTCTTATACTGTCAAACATGGCAACATAAAGCTTGTTAAAGAGCAGTACCAAAATGTAGGGCTTGTTCTATACACAATAATTTTCCACTACCTTTTTTGCTCTCACCATTTTCAACCATTCATACAATTAATTTACATCTTTCAATATATTTTTCTCAATTTTAAACCATGCATCTAACATGTTATTCGAGTAAATCTACATTATACACAATTATTGTGCATAGAACAAGCCTAAATGATAAAATTGAGTTGTCCTTCGCGATTGGTATAGAGGTTGAATAAATCATTAAGAGCATATGTTATAAGATATCAGTTGCATCTGCGCAATTTAACGACATAACAAATTTTAGTAATGGAAACACATTGCTTGGTAATTTATAATTTGGATATATATATATATATATATATATATATATATATATATATATATTGTTATGAATGTTAAGAAGCCAACTTAGTGAACAACAAGAAAACATAAAGTCATTCTACTTGACAACATGTAAATACCTTCCAAAATTTTTGACAACACAGAATTGGAATGTCAAACACAAAAGTTTTAGCCAAATCCGATACTCTTCATGATCCCAAAAAGTTGTATACAAGGGAGGTTCTCATCTACAAAACAAGTTATTTTCAATATTCATTTTCTTCCAAACATGAAAACGTCATTTTCCTTTTATAAACACGTATTATTCAACACATGTCAACCATTTATTTATGACTTACTGAAATATTTACAAATAACGTGCAACGTACGTTAGATTACAACTAGTATATAACAAATGGAACTTCTAATGATGGAAACATGCGAAATTCTATTTTAAGCTTCCTTATTTACATGATTAAATTCTTTTGCTCTCATTCATTACATAAAATCTTGATTTGACCTATTATTATATCATTAGTATTAGTTTATTATTATTATTATTATTATTTTGGAATAGACTATTGTAATGCTTAATAAGAAGTCATTCATTTGAAATCTGACTTTTTTTATTGGGAATTTGTTTGTTCTTTGTGATTTGGTGTAGATCTATGTTGGCGAAACCGCAAGTGTACGGGTTGTACAAGTAATTAAGTAGACCTAGAAGTCCGGATATCGTATTCATAGGGATTGATATTTGTAATGAGTTACTTACTCTATCGTGAAGAAAAAGAAAGCAAAGAAAATACACGCAATTGAAAGAGGGGGAAGTGATATTGAACTAAACTAATGACATAAAGTGGGAATGAATGGAGATTATACTCGAATTAATGGATAGTTGGGATTCATGACTTCATTCAATCGTAGCCTAATCAACTTAATGTCTAAATATAACATAATGTACATTCTCGATGTTAGACCCAACTTTCCAAACTTTGCCTGTTACCTCTCTCGAGCGTCAAACCAGCCTTAATCAATTGATCCAACCTACTATACCTTTATATTGATTATCAATCAATCAATTGCATTACAGATTGTAAAAGTAGCTCAAAGGGTCACCCTGGGTTTAAAGGTATATTTCTATCCTCTATAAGAAGCTAAGGCGATTACTCCGCAGTCTAAAATGTATACTTTCTCTCAAATAGATACACAATTCACAAAGCATTCATTTGGTGATCAAGCAAACAAATGGAATCAAGCACAAAAGCAACCAAACAATGAAATGAACAAGAAATTACAATGAAATAAACAAATACATTAATCAAACTATGTCAAATTCCAGCAATCATCCCAACATTACAATATCTAGCTCATGGTGAAGATAATACAAGATATAAATACATTCAAATCATAAATAGAAGAAAGTAAAGAAAGATAGAAGATGTAATGGTTAGCTCCCTTTTAACCCCATCTTGATTGTTCCACCCTCTTTCGTCATCTCTTCTTGTCTTCCTCAACTTCTACTCCAAGTAGAGATCCCCAATGCAAACCCAAAAGGAAAGAAAAGAAGAAAAAGAAAGAAAGAAAGAAAAGAAGAAGAGAAATGGGGAAGAAGAAAAATGAAGAAAACCTAATCTCTAATCTAAACTAAAGGAAGAAGAAGAATGAGGATTTGGGGGTGAATTGGTGTGTTAAATGCCCTAAATCGATGTTTCAACCTTGCCCAAAACACCCATCAAGTTTGTAAGAAAGAAGGAAAAAATGATGGAAAAAGGCCAAATCCGCGATTTTGCTGGTTTCTGGGGGGTATGAGGGAAAAAGACTAAATCCGCAGTTTTGGTGGTTTCTGCGGGGTTATTACCATAATCCCCGAGGTTACGGCAATAACATCAAACTTACGGCCGTAAGGAACACTTTGCATGATTTCGGCCATTTTTCATCCCAGAAATTGCACACATGGCCCTCCAACTTTCAACTCTTTCACTTTGGTCCTCAACTTTTGAATTTTCTTACAAAAAGGTCCCAACTAAATTGCATCCAAGGTCCTTAACTTTTGAAAGTTACATTTTGGTCCCCGAACTTTTGGAAATGTGACACTTTTGGTCATTTTCCTCTTTTTACATTGTTCTCGTCCCAATTGAGGATATTTACCTCAAAACACAATAGATACATATAAATAAGTAGGTATTAGCTCGATCTAATGATAAATTCATTATTTAGAGATATAATTAAGTGTGTAAAATGCACACTTAACAATCTATGTGACGTTTCATTGTTTCTAGTTGGAAGCAATATTTGCAGGTTGGGAGCTTTGGCCTTTGCAAAATTGGCGATCGGAAAAGACGAGGTTGTTGATGGTAATGGGAAAAAACAGGCAACATATATTTGCAGGTAATGGTTTAGGACAATCAATCAAACCTCAACTTTGTTTAAGTTGAAATGTAAAACAATTGTGATCAAATAATTTTTTGAAATAATTTTTTGTACATTTGTTGATTGTAATGTGGTTGCTTATGGTGGTTTAGCTATAACAATGCCTGCCGCATTTTAGTTGAATTCCATAACACTTACTATAGACTTCTAAATTGTATGGATTCCACTGCAAGTGTAATGAACTTGTAATAGATACAAGTGTAAGGGACTCAGATAGTCTATAATGGATTACAAAAATATGTAATGCATTATAAAGTATCAATAATGACTATCATATAATATGTAATGAATGGAAAAATATCTGTAATAAATTACAAAAAAAATATAATGAATCCATTACATGTGTAACAAACTTGAAACGAGCTACAAGTCCATTATAGAGAGTCTATAACAAATTACATATAATAGGTAAGAAATTACAAATTATTCGTAATTCTTTATAGATGATATGTAATGAATTATAGATAATATATAACAAAATTGAAAATATCAATAATGAATTACAAAAGAATCGTGTGGATCATTACATGTGTTACAAACTTTTAATGGGCATAAGTCCATTACAAAGAGTCTAAAATGAATTATAGTAAATATGTAAGAAATTACAAATTATTTATAATGCATTACAAATTATCTGTAACACATTACAATTATAGGATGTATTACAATTGAACAAAAAAATTTTAGGGACCAAAAGTTTGTGTTAGGAATTGAGGTTCCATCCCAAAAGGTTAACCCATTGGGTGGAGTAACTCAATCCCTTATAAACCCATCAGTTGTCGGCGGTCAGCTGAGCCACGTTAACTATTGTGTTCTTTTTTTATTCTCGTTTGTGTGTTGATTATTTTCGCTGCGCAAAGTTTGGGTGGGGAAATTTGTGATATTTCCCAACAGTTTGCATGATTTCAAACTTGTAATGTTCAAGCTACAAGATCTTAAATTTACTCTTGCGTTTTGAAATCAGACCATATAATCAATTGCTTTGAAACATTAGGCATTGTAAACATTTGAAAAATGTAGAAAAGGAAAATAAAAAGGTTGTTCAGAATGTCAAATGAAATTATGATTAAATTCAATTGTAGATATTTGAGAATTAAAATAAATAGTAATGCATAATGTATTACCTATTATCTATATACAGTTAAACCTTTATAAATTAATAATCTCGGGACTACCAAAATTATTAATTTAACCAGATATTAAATAATCGATAAATTAATAATTTATTAATTTATCAAACTATCATTTATTTTCTTAAAAATTTCAACAAAAAAAGTATTGTCGTACCTTGTTTAATTTACATTATTTTTCATTTTATTGTGCATACATTATTAAATGTGCTATTTTGTTCAATGCAATACATTTTTCAATGCATTATATGCGTATGATAGTCGATGTATTTTCTTATTTCATTTTATGAATATTAAATCAGCAAAACTCATAATAGTACAACACAAGATCATACGCAACAATGGCTTTTCATCTCAAAGGTGTAGAATATCAACAATGAGCAATAATTTTGTGGAGTTCACGAAAGAAAGTTGAAGATGATGAAAGCACTGTTATGGAATCGCGTTTACAGAAAGAAGTTTTCAAAGAAGCGAAGACATTGAATGATTTTTTGTTACACTATGAGAAGACAACACCAGAAATTCTTATCATGTTAAGAAAAGTCCAAGATCATAATCAAGATGATATCAATTTCAAGAAGCAACAAGTCACAATCGAGTCAATCTTTCCGAAATCACCATAACTGAATAATTAATTATATATCTTAAGGCATTATTAATTTATATATTGTAGGGGTTCTATATGAATTCTCGAATTTCTATTATTTTATAAATTTAGCAGATTATTAATTTATTACGTTGTCCCCTAGTCGGGATCGGTAAAAATTATTATTTTAGCGAGATCATTAATTAATCGAATATTAAATTATCGAGGTTCTACTGTAATAACAACTGAGATTCTGTAGCTGGGCTTACACTTGTCCTGCCTAAAACCCAATTGTTCATTTACTTTTGAGAAAAATATTTTATTTCAAGCATTTTGGTTCTGAATTAGTTGTTTTACGTGCAATTACGACTATTATTAGGACCATCAATGGTTTAGGGTTTATCACATTTCAAGGAGTCCATTGGTATCCTGTGTAGACATATATTTGATTTCTATGTAGACATATATTTGATATCTACGTTAGCTCATTTTTTGTATACAACATAAAGTAGCTTATCAATTTTCCTACAATTTAAATGCAGCACCATTTCATTTACAATTCTTCAAATGCTAAATCAACTTTCCAATCTATGTCAATCCTAAAGTAATCTAAAAATTTGTATGCAAGCCCCTTTGATGAACCATGCATTTTTTTTTTCTATCTCTACTAGATGTATGTTTTGGATTATAAGATTTGATATGCATAATACCACCATCATCAAAAGTTGGAGTCTATATTTTCTGAGACCATACTTTTTTACGTTTACCTTGACCCCTAATTTTTTTAGTTTGACTTTAACTTAATATCACCACCCTTATTTCTGATGGAGTAATTTCTTACCGCAATCTTAAATTCAACTACTGATCAGAATTCCATACCAGCAAAGAATTGTAGATTTTATATATCTATCTCTCTACAATAAAATCTGGATACTGCATTCCCTTGTTGTCTTTGAAATTGCCACTTAAAAGGAAGTAAGGATCAAAATATTCCTCTTCTTCTAAATATATAATAATAGTGCCACTTCCAATATTGCTAGATGATATTTCTCTCCACATGGCATTAGCTACATATTGTTCAAACAAATTGCCATCACCTTCTTTAATGTTATAATTTGGATCTTGAAAAGTTTCAACAATAAATGTAGTTCCATCATGGTTTGCTTCGCCCAAAACTACGAAGTAAAAAATTTATCTTTTTAAATAAGAGCTAATAACTAACAATGTATGAACTGGGCTAAGCAAAAATAAAATTTTAGGCAGAAAAATTACCATCTTCAACATGGTAATATGAATCATCAAAAACTTCATTACGCGGATGAAATTGGTCATGAGCTACTTCATATTGACCTAACAACATATATCAAAATTGTGTAAAGATATAAATACGTATAGAAACTTCATGAACTTGAATTTCTTATAACCAATACATAGGCCCTTTTTTTCCCATAATGATCATTACTAAAGAGTTTCATAAACCCATGATATTAAACATTTTGATGAAGATTTCATCATACCCAAAAGGACAAAGCAAGAGCAACAAACAATAAACATAGGATTCAATAAAATTGTGTATCAAGTAGTGGTTTCCCATTGTTGGTCATTCTTCGACGTAAGAAGAAAGATGACAAAGTACTCCTTCAATTTATGAATCGGTTATGGTGAGAAAGGCGATTATAAGAGGATTTTGCAAATTGAAACTCTCGTCTGTCTATTTAATTATATCCACCAATGGGCTATGACAATTAGGATCCAAATTGACACTTGATAGAGAAGCAACGTTGAGAGAGTTGGAGAGATTGATTTGTGAAATTGTGTTTGATTTGTGAAATCGTGTTTAACATTCACAAATAATAATTAGCATGAGCATTTGGCCCAATAAACTAATGTTTATTTACTTATTTTAGTACAGTTGGTGACTTAACTAGCCACGTAAGCAACCGTTTGTGCACATAGGATTTTTCGTCAAATACTAGACGGATTATTAATTGGGTGGTTTGACCGAAATGTTATACAAAGTCGGGAGCCCGTGATTAAATAAAATAAATTTCAGTGGCCAAAGCGACACCAATTAAAAGTAGAGTTGTCATGGGTGACTTTAACCCTATTAATTATTAATGAATGAAGTATTGAAATTTGAAATAAAATCTACCATCTAAGTAGATAGGATGTGTGATTTATTTAATACTACACTATATATAATAATATAACAGACGAAGATGAATAATATATTTATACATGAATTGACTATCCACCCCACCACCACCACCTAAATTGTGCAGGCATGACTCGCCCATGCAATAACCCGACTTCTATTAAATCAACCCTACATTTATAAATGCCGCCAAATCTAGGCTCACTAGTTTCATCCCCAAACACAAATCGTTCTTATCTCCAAATTTTCCGCAAAATTTACTGTACAATTTCCCGAACTCTCAGTAAAAATAGATCCCTATAGCAAGGTGAATTTGTATCTCCAAACAATTTTCCTTTTCCTTTCTTTTTAATAATAATTTTACGTAACATTCACATATATATTTCACATACAATACAAATAAAATAAAAATATATAAAATATTAAGAAACCAAAGAATTTTTGTGGGTTGTTGAGACCTCCAGGTGCGAAATCAAGGGCTTGTCTTCTCTTTCACACACGGCACCGTCTCTCCCCGTTTCTATACTTTCTCTCTCTTAATTCTATTTTCTCTCTCTAGAATATACATTCAGAACGTTGGATTCTTATCTGTGTGTTTTGGTTTGATTTGCGAATTTTAATTTTGATCTGTTGGTCGACAGATTTCTATATGAATTTCATGTTATTAGCGAGATGGGTTCCATATGATTTGAAGCAAAATTTTGGAGTTTTGGGTGTTTGTTGTTCTTTTGGTAGTTGTGGAATTTGGATGATTTGAAAACCCTTGATCTCAATTGATTTGGATTTGTTTGGGTTTTTCTGTTGTGTAAATTGTAATTCGGTGGATTTGTTGTCGGATCTGAGTGTTGTTAGCTCGATTTCCTAGGGTTTTGGTTTTTCTTTTTGGTGAAATTTTTCGGATTTGCAGATTAGGATTAGGGTTTGAGTAGATGGCTTCAAATCCTCCTCTATTCCAGGTGGAGGATAACACTGATGAGGATTTCTTCGACAAATTGGTAAATGATGAAGATGATGTGGACTTTAAGGTTGTTAACACATCATCAGCAGAGGTAGGTTCCTATTCTGCAAGCAAGATCGAATCTGATGATGCTACGGTCTTTGCGAATTTGAGTACAAATGAGGGTGATAACAATGATGAGTTTAGTAATGACAACAACAACGAAGATGTCAATAATGCTGGCACTGAGATTGAAAGTATTAACAGGAACACTGACAAAGTTGAAAAAATGGTGGTGGGGAATGTAGAAGAGAGTACAAGTACACTAGAGTCAGCAAATTCATTTGAGTTTGATAGTTTGATACACAAATCAGAGAATGGGAATAGACAAGCTGAAGCTTTGTCCAATACAACGGTGGTGGCGAAGAATGATAGTGTAACGGGAGTCTCAGGAGTTAAAGAGGTGGATTGGAGTGCATTTCACACCGATTTGGCAAATAATAGTCAAGGATTTGGATCATATTCAGATTTTTTCACTGATTTAGGAGGTGATAATGCTAGTGATGCCTTTGAAAATCTGGGAAATAGTAGGTCACAAATTGAGTCAAACATTTCTTCTGAGAATGAAGTACATGGATCTGCACATTTGGAAAACTCAACCAACTATGTGCAGAATCAAGAGGGTTATAATTATGGTTCATCGGCACACCAGAATACAGCTGGGCAAGATATGAATAGCAGTGAGTATTGGGAAAATCTTTATCCAGGATGGAAGTATGATCCAAATACTGGCCAGTGGTATCAGGTGGATGGTTATGACACAAACGCTAGCACGCAATCAAATGTTACAGAGTTCTCTTACTTGCAGCAATCTGCTCAGTCTGTCACTGACACCGTAGCTAAGAGTGATAAAACTGAGAGTGTTACAAATTGGAATCAGGTATCTCAAGTGAGTGATACTACAACAGGCACAGCTAATTGGAATCAAGTTTCACAAGTGAGTAGTGATGCTACTGCTGCTGTGCCTGATTGGAATCAGGTTACACAAGAAAACAATGGATACCCACCACATATGGTATTTTATCCTGAATACCCTGGTTGGTATTATGATACTATTGCTCAGGATTGGCGCAGTTTGGACTCGTACACTTCATCTTCATCTGCTCAGTCTACGCAAGCTCAAGAGCAGGTGAATCAGAATGGATATGCTTCAACAGAAACATTTTCTCATAACAATGATCACAAGAGATACAGCGCGTATGACCAAGTTAATAACTCTGAATCCCAAGGTTTCAGCAGCCAAGGCCAAAATCACAAGTGGGCTGAGTCCTTCAGTAATTACAATCAAAATAATAAATCAGCTATATGGCAGCCTGAAGCTGTTGTCAAGAGTGGCTCTACTTCACAATACAATCAAAACCAACAGTTCGAGACTCTGCATGGACAGGACTTTATCTCGGGCAGTCACGTTACTGGACAAAGGACCGTTGATTATGAACGACCAAGTTCATATTTTGGGAATGCAAGTCAAAGTCAGAATGATTTCTCTACTAGCGCTAGTTCGCAGGGTTTTGTCTCTGCCGGGAACTTTGGCCATCAGTTTAATCAGCCGAGAATCAACTCAAATGAGCTCAAACATGTCCCAAACGACTACTATAGAAATCAGAGTTCCCTTAACTTGTCACAGAAAGAAATGCAGAGTGCCCATCAGTTCTCCTCCGCTCCTGCTGCTGGAAGATCATCTGCTGGCCGCCCTTCACATGCTTTGGTCACTTTTGGTTTTGGTGGAAAACTCATCGTGATGAAAGATAATAGCTCTATACAGAGTTCAATGTTTGGAAGTCAGGTTAGTCTGAGTTTGATATTGTTCTACTTTCCCTAATAGTTTTTATTTATACTGTGCTGAAACTGTTTCGGTATTTTGTGTGAAGAATCCTGTAGGAAATTCAATATCTGTTCTCAACTTAGCAGAAGTTGTGAATGAGAAAGTTGATGCTTCAAGCATTGGAATGGGTGGTTGTAGTTATTTGCGGGCTATCTGTAGACAATCCTTCCCTGGTCCTCTTACCAGTGGAAGTGTTAGCGTTAAGGACTTGAACAGATGGATTGATGAGAGGATAGTGAACTCTGAGTCTCCTGATATGGATTATCGGAAGGGCGAAGTTTTAAGGTTGCTCCTGTCACTGCTTAAGATAGCCTGTCAGTATTATGGAAAACTTCGATCCCCTTTCGGTACTGACACAGCTTTAAAGGTAAGCTGCATCTCTGTCCTCTAAATGCAGTTGGATTCACTTGAGGTTGCAACTTTATCATCGATAGGATTTTCTTTTCATCCCCTTAATTATTTCTCAATTGACAATTAGCTTGAGGATAGTCAATTTGGATATATGAGTTTCTTTGTCGACAATTCAGCAGTTGGAAAAGTTAATATTTATTCAAGTAAATGTGTCTTGAGTTTCTGAATATTTAATTAATTTAATTCACTTACCAATTCAGCATTTTTTCCTTTCAAACATCTCCTTTAGTGAGTTGGAAATCTTTTATACAGTAATCTTTCTCTTCTTCTTCGTCCTTTTTTTTTTTTTTTTTTAAGTTCTCTTTCTTCTCCAATTTTTATAGGAAAGTGATGTTCCCGAAGCTGCAGTTGCCAAACTTTTTGCATCTGTCAAAAAGAATGGCACACAAATTAGTCAATATGGTGCAGTTTCCCACTGCTTGCAGCAAATGCCTTCTGAAGGACAACTGCGGGTATCTGATTGCTGCTCTGTGACTTCGTTCTCTTCTTATACAACTCTATCTACCCTTTTTAACTTCCCAATTCATGTTTTAGGCCACAGCTGCTGAGGTTCAAAGTCTCCTGGTTTCTGGAAGAAAGAAAGAGGCTTTACAATACGCACAAGAGGGGCAGCTGTGGGGTCCTGCCCTAGTTCTTTCTGCTCAATTGGGCGATCAGGTTAGTGCGCCTGAGAATTGTTTTCTTTATGTTGCTAATGAAATGACTTGAATCAGACCTTTATTAAATGCAGCATAACAAGTTCTCATCAATTATTATTTTGGCTGTTAAAATGGATTTCTACCTGCATTGCAGTTCTATGTTGAAACAGTGAAGCAAATGGCACTTTGCCAGTTGGTAGCAGGGTCACCATTGCGAACATTATGCCTGCTAATCGCTGGTCAACCAGCTGATGTCTTCTCAACAGATTCGACATCTGAAACTGGCATCGCTGGTGCTGTAAATATGCCTCAGCAACCTGCACAGGTATGAAATGCATGTTTGTGTTGAATGTATATTCTCTTGCTACCTTAAGCTTTATTCTTCTGTACATTTTTGGCAATCACGGACTACAAAATAAAAACTTCTTTTGTTCTTGATATGTTTATTTGGCTCATTCTCATGAAATAATAATCTGCATTTGCCTATTAATCTACAGCCCTGTCTTTTACAGACTGCAAGAAAATTTTCTTGGAGATCCTACTGAAATTCATGAGATCTATCGTAAGCTTCAATTGATTAAATCCTTTAATACTTTTGGTCATTTTCCCAGTTTGGTGCCAAAGGCATGCTGGATGACTGGGAAGAAAATTTGGCTGTGATAGCTGCTAACAGGACAAAAGATGATGAACTTGTGCTTATTCATCTTGGAGATTGTTTATGGAAAGAGAGAAGTGATGTATGTTTTGGTCTATTTTCCTGGATGTGTTTGTTATTTGTCATGTTTCAATCCTGACATAAAACTCATGATGTTATTTTCTGTTATGCATTATTCAGATTATAGCAGCGCACATATGTTATTTGGTAGCTGAAGCAAATTTTGAGGCATATTCAGACAGTGCCAGGTTGTGTCTTGTTGGTGCAGATCACTGGAAATTTCCCCGAACTTATGCTAGTCCAGAGGCTATTCAGGTTGGCTTAGTTTTGGTGACCAATACTGAATTGATTTCCTCAAAGTTGTCGAAATAGCTTAATGTGCCTTGGTGATTGAATCTTCCTGCCAACATCTCACAATGAGCAGAGGAAAAGAACAGAAAAGAAAAGAAAAGGAAAGGAAAACTACTTATTAGCATGACAACCAGGAGTAGCTTATTTTTAACCCTACCTTTTTCCATATCGTTCAACATCTCACTCTCTCTCGTTTGATCTTCGGACTGTAGACTGTCCAAAATTGCACAGTGATGTTCCCTAAGGAACCATGTGTTAATTTGAATACAAACATGCACATATATTGCATATCAATGATAAATAGAGAAAAGTTTTGTTTCAGCTAACTTGGTCAGACACTTATTGCCAAGGCAGTGGGTCCAAGACCAGGCACCTGTGGTGTGCCAAGCTGTGAGTTCTAATGCATTGTGTGTTTGGAAGATGTTCTTGGGAAAATGATTTTTAAATGTCTGATTTATTAATGGGAGAAAAATTTTAACTAGTAATGACAATTGTTGCATCAATGAAAAACTGGTTAGAAATGATTTCCGAGAATAATGATTTTCTGAGAAAGCTTAACCAAACAAGCTCTAAACTCTGTAGCCTGTGCGCATATTTGTCTGCTTTATTGGTGATAAGACCAGTAGCTTACTTACCAGTGCACGTTTGGACAGAGGACGGAGATATACGAATATTCAAAGACGCTAGGGAACTCTCAGTTCACCCTTCTTCCATTTCAGCCATACAAGCTTGTGTATGCGCACATGCTAGCAGAAGTTGGGAGAATGTCAGATGCATTGAAGTAACTATCATGCTGCTACTTTTCAGTTGATTTTTTCATAGTTGGCCTTTGTCTTGATATTATTATTTAATAATTCAGGTATTGTCAAGCAGTATTAAAATCACTCAAAACAGGTCGATCACTCGAGGTAGAAACACTTAGACAATTAGTATCATCTCTTGAGGAAAGGATAAAAGCTTATCAACAGGTATTCTATCCTCTTATTTGCATTACAACCTGATGTTCTAGATGCCTGTAAGTCTAACTTCATGACTGCAGGGCGGATTCTCCACAAATTTAGCCCCTGCCAAATTGGTGGGTAAATTGCTCAACCTTTTTGATAGTACCGCCCATCGGGTTGTTGGCGGCCTACCCCCCCCTGTACCAACATCAGGTGGCACTGGACAAGGTACCGAGCATCATTATAATCATCAGTCGATGGCACCTCGTGTATCAACTAGTCAGTCAACAATGGCTATGTCATCATTGATTCCTTCTCAATCCATGGAATCTATAAATGACGGGGCAGGTGATGGCAGCAGTAGAACAACAATGCATACAAGAAGTATTTCAGAACCCAACTTTGGATTTAGTCCAATACAGGTTTATTTCAACTTTTATCGTCCGACATTCAATAAAAAGTATTACTGGTTGATTGAATGCGTCTAAACATTCTTGTAATTTGGAAAGAGAATAAAAAGTATTACTGGTTGATTGAATGCATCTAAACATTCTTGTAATTTGGATAGAGCGTGTATGAGATCTTGCCAATTTGTGTAGGGCCAGTCTGATTCAGTAAAGGGTGGTGCTAATTCTACTGGTGATCACGATAAAGCATCATCAGCAGGGAGTACATCTCGCTTTGGTCGTTTTGGTTTCGGATCCCAGCTATTGCAAAAGACTGTAGGTTTAGTGTTGAAACCCCGTCAAGGTCGCCAGGTGAGTTGATTTATTTATCCACAGTGAATTTCACTGAACTAGTAAGCTAGCATGATAGTTTTCTTATGGTTGCCCCCTTTCTGTAGGCAAAATTGGGGGAACAAAACAAGTTCTATTATGATGAGAAACTTAAGAGATGGGTGGAGGAAGGTGCTGAACTGCCTGCTCAGGAAGCAGCTCTTCCACCCCCACCACCAACTTCAGTTTTCCAGAACGGGACATCTGATTATAACTTAAAGAGTGCATTACAGAGCGAAGGTTCTCACAGCAATGGAAGTACAGAGAGTAAAAGCCCCGGTTCAGATCATGGTTCAGGAATGCCCCCACTTCCTCCCACCTCTAATCAATTCTCGGCACGTGGAAGAATGGGTGTTCGGTCAAGGTAATATAAAAATTCACTCTCTTTATGGATTGCATCATTTTCGACCCTATAGGATTGAGTGAAATGCCCTAAAAATGCATGTCCTGAAATTGTCCTGGAACGACTTACAGTGGAAGCCAATTTCTGAATTAAATTATTCTATGTTGTATTTCATTGCATGGGACTTGCAACCAATGACGAGTGTGTGCATCTCCCAGGCTTCTACGTGATTGTCAGACTTGATAAGCATCTCTTGCAAACTCACAATGAGTAGTTGTGCTTCTCAACTGTTGCCTGTTTCAAACACATTGACTGATGTGTCAACTTAATTTAGGCCTTCTAGACCTGGCGGTTCAACATGGTACCACAGTAGGCAAGGGTCCGAATCTCATTGTCGTCCATGTAAAATGAATTGTCCACACTTAGGCTTTGATGGCCTACATGTAAGGGGCGTGTCGAAGATAATATTAAATGATATACACAATTGCCGATTTATCAGTTTAAGCTTTTAGATCAAAGTTTAAGCTTTTAGATCAAGCTGTTTAACAAAATTGTTGTTTGATCATAGTTTGTGAAACTATGGGAAGAGCTATCTGATGTGATGGGGTCTCATTAAGCTATTTTGCTTCATTATAGATTCTGATGTGACGGGTTCTCATTGTTGTCTTTAATATATGATTTAAAAGAGAAGGAAATGAAAACTGTGAAGTCCTTTGATGAGTTTTGCGTTGAAGATAAGCTGTCATTTGTTTTGTTGTTGACAGATATGTGGACACCTTTAACAAGGGTGGTGGCAACCAAGCAAATATGTTCCATTCGCCATCTGTAACGTCTGCTAAACCTGCAAGCGGGGCCAACCCAAAATTCTTTGTGCCGGCACCTATGCCCTTTGTTGACGAGTCGGCCAACTCTCCTCCCGATAGCGTGCAAGACCCTTCACATACTAACGAAAATCATTCTCCAAATGATTCTTCATTCCAGTCTCCTGCAACTCCATCTTCCATGGCCAGGCAAAGATTCGGAAGCATGGATAACATCCCTAAGGCTGAGACGAAAATTGGCAATAGCTCGTTTTCAGCTCCTTCACGGCGTACGGCATCATGGAGTGGAAGCTTTGACGGTCCTTTCAGTCCTCCTAACAAGGCTGAAGTAAAACCTCTGGGAGAAGTGTTGGGTATGCACCCACCGGGTGAGTCTTCAGTGCAACCTGGAATGAATGGGCCTGGGCCTGGGCCTGGTTTCGGAGACGAGCTTCATGAAGTTGAACTCTGATGCACTCTGGATGTACATAGTAAATTTTGCCAGTGCTGGGTGCAATGCAGAAGCAGCTGAAGATCTCAAATTTTCAAACCAGGTACATTTTGTTCCAAGGAGACCATACCATAGAAGTGTTTTTTTTTTCCTTTGCTCCTTTTTCCGTATTCTCAATCGTGGGCCCTACTCTTTTTGATTGCCTTCACAATGTATGTTAAAGATCAGTTGTTACCTTAGTTGTTTGATGTACTTATAGAGAGAGATAGGTGCCACATTCTGCTGTTCTGACAATATTGGCCTATCGCGAAGAATTAGTTTAAACTGTACAGTGAATTTGTTCATTTATTGAGGAAAGGAATGTAACTTGTGCATGAATGAACGATGTATAAGTCGGAAGATAAAGACAAAAGATAAGGACTTTTTTACTCCTATTTTGCACTCGCTTCTTTGATTAACATTGAGTAGGTTATTTTATTTCTCTTTTCTCCACAGGAAAGGAATGGCTAGACGGTCCACTTTGGTTCATGTAATTTTTGGAAAGATGGGGTTTGTGTAATTTTGGTTTCTTAAATCGCCCATATATTAACTAATTTCGAGAGTTAAATTAATGGGTGCTTACCTGTATTGTATAATGTGGAGAAAAATAACTAAATTAATGGGTGCTTACCGGTATTGTATCATGTGGAGAAAAATAACTTGTAATGAATCTTTTTGTGTAATTGGTTCAGCTAGGACCTGTACATTATGGTGCAATTTTAGGATTCGGTATGAAAGTTGATACATTTCTTCGCACCATATTGACTTTTAGGGATGAAATTTCCCTTACTAAAAGTATGATCTCTCAAATAAGACGTATAATTGAATACAAATTTTTTGTACATGTGCAAATTTATATTTTCTTTGAATGTTTTGATTTTAATTATTTGGAGCAATAATTAACATATTTGGGTCGTATTGATTCCTTTAATGAATTGATATAGATATTATTGATATTGATATTATTTTATTTTAAGGCAATAGAAGCAATTGGTGCCAAAGCATAATGTTGCCAGGAGAGGACCAGTACTCAGCATTTTTAATGTTGTGGGTCTTAAATTTTGGTTTCGCGTGGCATAAAGATGTCTGTATGGTGCTTCAAGAAAATAGATAATATTTTAACATACAATTTAAATGTAGACAATGTGCTGTACATTCTCCATCTTGTATTTTGTATTAATTCTCCTTATTTTCTCACTTTTTAAACCAGAATTCAAGTTACACTGCATCATTACATCCTTGATCTCTGCAACTATAGGAAATATTTTGTTTATTCATCTTCTATTCTACTTGTAACGTTAATAGAACTCACATTATACAATTGAAAATAAAAAATGGCGTATCAACAGAACTCATATTATATAATTGGATATGCAAAATGGCATTCAAATGTAATTGTTAGACGTACTCGTATTCCTCATGTATTCACTGGGAGTGCACTTAATCAAAGACAGAGGACCTGTTTTTGGTATTCACTCAATATTAATATTTTAATTAGACACAATCAACAATATTTCCAAACCATCGATGGTGCCATATTATGGCACGATCGGGTGATGTGACACCGACGTGCATGCACCACATCAGCGGTCACTGGTTTTGAAACATTATTATAGAGACACAAAGGCGAACTATTGTGCACATGATTTCAACCGTCTAACTAGCTCAAAGAGATTAGAATTGCTACCATCTCCAAAAGACAATTTTTTTTTAAAAATGACATATTCCACATCACAGATTCTTTAAATTTAGAGTAAAAATTGTAACGCTCCAATAAGAGCACTTAATTCATGGCTCTTCATTTTACATTTTTTAAAGAAAATTTTATAGTTCATGCCTCATATTTTTATTTTGCATATATTTTCAATGAACACAAGAAATACTGTTGGTACAAACAGTAAAGCATTATTGAAATGATGAAAAAAAAATATCAAGTATTAAAACCTGCATCTATTGAATGCACATTTAATAATAGAAAGTGGATATGACACTCCAAATTTGGAATAGCCAAAATGATCAAAGAATAAAAAAAACAAAACGAGCCTGTCCACCGTTGGAATCAATATTTAACTAATGGCTCTTTACATCTTGAATTTAAAGACTGTACAATACTTTCCTAGGATATCCATACTTTCAACCTTACTGCTTTTGCAAAACACTTTGTGACATCCTCATATATTGCGCCCCTAAAGGCTTTTGGAATGCTGCGCTTAATGATCATTAGACTCATGCAATTAGAGCAATCCCACTTTTCAAAGTTCCTTCTGTCATCATGCGAACTTTTATCTGTAAGAGGAACGAGTTGTTCAATTCTTAGTGCATGGTTTACATCCATGCAGCCGAGAACAATTAATATATTCTCTTTTCAATCGCTGAAGTTAACGCCCGTTCTCCTACAAGTTTTAACACATTTTTACACATTTTTACATATAAATCTTGTGGGACCTACTTGTACTATACAAATCTGCACCATTCAATTCCACTTTTTCTCTCTCCTATATCACATAAAAACACATAAAAACACACATCCTAATACCTTCTTAGTCCCATTCAGCATGGGAATTGAACTTAAGTTGGCAAATATCGTAGCAACAGATATATATGTTAGCTATATATAAATAAAATATAACTAAATTAATTTTCATGCTCACTACAAAATTCACAAGAATCAATAAATTCAAATAATAACAGTTCCTATCTCAAGATACCTAGTACAACATTAATATCAAGTTTTTGGACAATAATAATAATTGTAAATGGTACTCTTGCGCAGTGATCAAATATTGACAACAAATCCTGTCAAATAATAAGTCTATCTTTGGATTGACTTACTATTCACATAGAAACCTAATAGTTGTCACACATTTACTACCATATGTGTGTGAAATTCGAACAAATATTAACCTTCCTTTGGGCCGACTAATATTTGCATAAACAAACACGTTCACAAAAAGTATCTAAATATTCGCAATAAACTAATCTTCACAAGAGAGGTCACTTTGGCACCATCTCGTGTCGACTAATTTATGTAAAATATTAGACTACCATTATTTATGGTTTGATTCACAATAAATGAAAATGAAGTTTTATTTACTCGAATTGCGTATAAATTATATAATCTGAAATGGAAGATCATGTATTAAAAATATAAAATAATTGTATGTGCGGTTGAAAATGATGAGAGAGAAATTATTTTGAAAATTTATTGTCAATTAGATATACCCTTAAACTTCTACTGATTTTCTTTAAGACTGAATTTCAACAATTTTGAAACAACTTTGATCGACTCGACCAAATAAGTTTCAACAAGGTTGAATTCAAATCATAAATCACATTTATGCCATTTTACACAAATAGATTTGAATCCATCAACCGGAGATTTTGTCCAAATTATGATTAACCATAGGGTTCAAATAAGCCATCTAACTATATATAAAATCAAAGTGCCACCTAAACAAAATGTATAAGTGGCAGTATCACATTTGTCACATTTTAAATTCTTTTATATTTAGTGTTACATGCAGTAATAAAAATATGATAAGAAATCAAAGTTAAAACTCACAATACCTATTAAATTAATTTTAAAAATAAGAATTAACATTTTCTACACACACACACACACACACACATATATATATATATGAAGTGCTAACTTTGTACAGTGCCACATTGGCAGATTTTCTATGTTAGAAAAAAGCCTTTTTACATATTTAAAAAGTTAAATAAAAATCCTCTTTTTTATTTTTACCACATTAAAAAAGGTCGTTGTGGATAGTTTATATGGGTATGTGTATTGAGTGGTTCAAATATGAGCAACAATTTTTTAGATCAAACAGTGAGTAGTTAAATAATTAAATTTATAATGAATAATTAATTAATTAGAAAAGGAATAGAATATGACAACTTCTATGTCCTGTTTCATCATTTCCCATGCCATTTAAAAAATACTAATTAAAATTATCATTTAATCATCTTTTTCATTTTTTGTCAAAAAATTATAAGTACATATCAAAAATCAAATTTTCAATTTTTTTAATATTTAGTATTGTATGAATTAATGAAAATGTGACAAGAGGTCAAAGTTATACATTACAATGCCACTTTAAAAAATGTAGTTTTATACAAATTAAAAAAATTGAATTTAGAAATAAATATTAATTACTTATCCCGTTTTTAATTTGATTGTATATATAAAACGCGTTTAAATATATGATTTACTGATTGATGATGTCTGTTATTAAACAAAAGTGGAAACTCGAATTATGACACACATTTATCTTTTTGTCATCATAACCAATCTTTTGGAAAGGAATCATCAAGAGATCTCCAAGGATTATATTCCTATATATGTTTCTTTTCAATTTTCTATACCTAAATCGAATTGGAGCCCTAACCAATATGTTAAATTAGCTTTTACAAAATACAAACACACTCGATCGGTCAAAGTAAAAAATAATAAATAAAATAAAAAATTTGAATATCAACACTTGACATAATTAATCATTATATATATGAATTCATTTTAATTTCATATATATATATGAGAAAAGTATTAGTTTTTTGTGGATAATAATAATAATAATAATAATAATAATAATAATAATAATAATAATAATAATAATAATAATTTTGCAAGAAGTATATAAAAATTAAGGGTTAATTTCGCCAATAGTCACTCAAGTTACACAACATTAATGAAATAGATCATTTGAATTTTAAAATTTCACACGTTGTTACTTACGTTTATATCACTTTCACTTATGGTCATTGAGAGTTCAAATTGTTTTAGAATAAAACTTGAAAGATCAAAAGTGCAATTTTATATGAAAGAATGAATGAAAGAAGCATTGGCGTTCATTGTTCCAACCACCACCATCGGCCATCGCCACATTTTTCCAATCACCAAATTCGTAAAAGCCAACGACCATATATATAACCAACTCAGCTATGAGACTTGAGAGGAAGCAGAGAAGAAGAAGAGAGAAGAAGGCAGCAACAATATCAAGAGAATTATGATGGAGATACAAAGATATTATTCAATAATCAACTCTACCAAAAAATGGTGTTCTAGTGGTTGGATTTTACAAATTTGCTGGTCGCAGAAGAGGGTGGTGGCGGCAACAGCAGGAATGATGAAGACAAACACTCCTTCGCAATTTCGTTTTTGATAACTTGAATGACAATATGTGAAACTTTGAAGTTTCAATGATAATTTTATTGTTTTTGCATAACTTGAGTGACTGTTAAGTGAAATTATCCCAAAAACTTGTACTCAAAATGATATTTGCATAGGGATTGGATCCCAATGACCTAACCAAAGTTTGTCCACCCTGGGTTAGTGTCACGAGACGAGGTAAGTGAAAAGCTAATTGATTTATATAACTATCCTCCTGTTTAATTTTTATCAATTGTACAGAAAACTAATTTGTGAAAATACTAATTTAATAATTTCTTACAATTCATACGCATTTTTATTTAACAAACTTTGCTCAAGTGAAAAACTGTATAATCTACTGAACATTCTAGGAACCATTTGTTTGACTACTACTGAAATCCTTAGCTAATAAAGAATCCACTTCAATCCAAATATTGTGGTACTACTTGAAATTTAAACAAAGTTGAAACCCCTTGCCAAGAAGTCCTACTGTGCCAATATCAGTAAATTTCGTCATTTTTCATTCACTCAAGAAGTCCTACTGTGCCAATAGAATGTTAGTAGATGGACCAAAATACATTAATTTTCAAAATTGCCCCTTCATAGAGTGCCAATCCTAAATTAGTTCTTGATTGCAAATTTGAAAGAAAAGCCTAAGAACATTATTCTTTTTATTGGTACTAATCAAATTATGAATGAATTTGGGATTTTAAGATGGGGAGAAATGGAGAAATTAACAATGTAACTATATATATGGTGAACCCAATTATATATGAGTGTCAAATCAAAATTTGCCGAATCATTTTTTTTTTAAATAAAAATTGCTAATAGTAAGGAGATTCAAGCTACGAAAGACTTGTCAGTTCAAATTAATAATTGCAAATTTAGAAAAATCGCTCCAAGAAACAAAACCCAATTTGCCGACACATCAATATATAATATCGTCATCTCACTATATATAAAATTAGAAGAACCACTTAGGCAAAGCGCTTAGGTGGCAATGCCACGTTTGGTATTAGTTTTTAAGAATTAAATACTTTTATTATTTAATTTATTCTACTTCTCTTATTTAGTATCATTTTCTTTATTTTATTTTTTATATGTATTCTAAATTTTTGAATTAATTTATATAATTTTTGAATTCTTTTATATTAGTGGTGCATACATAAATGAAATATGATAAGAGATCAAAATTACAATTTACAGTGTCTATTAAATTAATTCAGAAAATGAGAATTAACATTTTCTATATGCATTTGAAGTTTTGGATGTTACATTTTAATTATTTATTTTTAAATTACATATATCTTCTTCTTATTAATTAAAAAAAAAAATTGAAGTGCCAAACGGCACAGTGCCACGTAAGCAATGGTTTTCTGTTTTAGAAAAAAATATTTTTGCATATTTAGAAAATCATATAAAAAGACTCTTTTATTTTTACCTCGTTAAAATCGTAATTTTAGATCATTTTCATGAGTAATGTGTATTGAACGGTTTAAATACTGAGTAATTTTTTAAAGATCAAATAGTCAGTAGTTAAATAATTAAATTTATAATGAATAATTAATTAATTAGAAAAGAATAATAGAAAATGATATCTTTCATGTCCCATTTCATCATCGGCAAACCGCTTAAAAAATAATTGTTAAAATTATCATATAATCATCCTTCAGTTTTTGTAAAAAAAAAAAGAACTACAAGTATTCAAAATTATTTTTAAATTTTTTATATTTAGTATTTCATGCAATAGTGATTTTTAAATTTTTTCAATTATTCTACATAAATTTTTGTAACAAAAAAATCAATATGCAAAGTTTCACTCATAAATATTTTGTATAGAGATCTTGTCATTTTATACAATACGTAATTTACATCTTAAAAATTCTCCAAAACCTAATATTCAAAAATCCAAGTTCAAAAATATCGTTGTAGCTTAACTACTTGAATGACATTGATGACAAAATTTTTGGCAAAAATTTTAATAGGAGCATTTCTTTTTGCTCAAATAAGTATTGTCTAAATTTTGATTTCAAATATTTTTTTATTGCCTAAAATCATCAATTACAACAATTGATATGATATTTTTTCTTATAAAATAATAGTTCGGATCAAAATTTGTGAACCATTATTGAAATCTATAAGATTATATATATTTTTGTGTAGTGTGTTGTACCAGCCATTGAGGTATATAAAACAAGTTGGTATATGACACGCCCCGCATCAAATTATCTCTAATAACTTGACACGTGGCGTGCGCCAATGATGGATGACGACTAAGTACCGGATCCATCGCTAAGGCAAACTATAATTGTCCTGTAACTGCGTGATTTTATGTTAATTTAAATAATGAAAAAAGATTTTGCAGAAATTTTGATAGAATTTTCTCTGTATTTTGAATATATCCACCCTATAAAGGGATCTATTACAAGCTCAAAACATTCAACCCATCATAACACAAATCTCATTTCAAATAAAAGAATATCAAAATCTTTAAAAACAATCATAACTATCGTAATCCAACACCAGTGTCATCTTCCAAAGCTTGAATGAGAACAAAATTGAAAGGAATTAATGAATAAGCTAATGAACAAAGCAATGAATCTATTCCTAAAACCCTATTCTTAAATGAATGCAAAGTCTCAACTAAATGCTAATAAATGAATGAATAAATAAATAAATGAACCTAGTAGCTAAATGGAAAAATGAGGGTGGTGGTGGTCAACAGGCGATTCAAGCTCACGCTTAACTGCTTCCTGATAGAAAAACATTAGGAAAATAGTGAGTTTTGTAACCCAGTAAGTGGATGAGTTGAAAACATATACTTATAAAGTATCTCATATTATTTAGTTTTTTAGAAAACTGCTGAACTTTTTAAAGTATAAGTATAACGAAAAATACTGCAAGAATCGCTAAATAAATTCCCAAGTGGAATACTGAAATAAAGTTGAATCACATCAATGAATCTAATGCTACAAGCTGGTATTTGAGACTTGAACAAAGTTCCGAACTTCTGAAAGTATTGTAA
Source organism: Jasminum sambac (assembly GCA_018223645.1). Lineage (NCBI taxonomy): Eukaryota > Viridiplantae > Streptophyta > Magnoliopsida > Lamiales > Oleaceae > Jasminum > Jasminum sambac. The sequence continues at coordinate 39,015,859 of CP073640.1, forward strand.
ACTAAGTTTAAAGTTACCATTGTGTAATTACGGTTAACATGAAAGTATCACCAAAAGTACCAATGAGTAGTAACACCCACGTACAGAGAAATTCGATGCACAAGGCGAACTACTCAAGCTGAGCTAATAACTGAATAACTGGTCATACTCGCGCAGAGCAAGCCCCAAAGGCTAAACACCACCATACACGGCCCCAAGCCCACCACCATACACGGCCCCAAGCCCATGTGTGTACGGTGATGGGTCCCCAAGACCTATATAAGCTGGTCATGCACTGTGGAACGAATCACAACAGTGCAGAGCGGGTAAATCTAATAAGGCACTTTATGGTGGTTTTAAAAGAATTTTCACATAATCTTTTAGAAAGGAAACTCTACCTAATAAAATTCATAATTTTCTGAGATATTTATTGCAACAACATGTCATGATAATCTCTAAAAATATATTGGAATTTAAAACGCGCTGCTTTATGAAAAATATAGTTTTTCCACTCAAATAACCACGGATTGCTTCTAGTTCGGCAAATAAGCTTCCCGAATCGTTTCGTCACCACCTGAAATAATAAAAGTATCCTAATTAGGATCTACACACTTGGATTCCCAACCAATGGCCTAACCACATTCAATACTCAGCTTTAACTTTTCTAACAATCCCGAATTCCTCCATTTCATTACCTCATTCCTCTTCTTTTATTGATTTTACAATATTTCATGCCATTAGAACCACCCAATTGAATCACGAAGTAAATCCCTAAATTTTGAACATCTAGGTAAGGTGAGTTTCAATCCACTTCATTACCCACTGCTCAATTACCATCAATTCCATTTCAAAATTATTAATTAGAGCCAAATAACATCTTAATAATGCCTAATTGGCCCAAATCAATGATAAATTTTGAATATCCAATATCTATTGGTAAAACCCTAAAATTAATTTCTCTATTTACCTCGAATCCCATAAGATAAAATTGAAAAATACCCTTATCACGCGAAACCACGACAGACCCAAGCTCCCTCCTTCCTTTTTCCCTTTTCCTTTTCCTTTTCTCCTTCTTTTTCTCTTTTTCTTTCTCCTCACGCGTGAATCGGCCTCTGGTTCGTGTTGCTGATGAATTCTCTCACCTATGCCATTTTTGTTTCATATATATATAATTGCAGCCTAGGTCCCTTTCATTTAATTAAGAGATTTAAGTTGGTCATTTGACCTTTAATTGCGTCCATAGCCCACAAACTTCCCATTAAATTAATTAAATCCATAAACTTTTAATAAACCAAATTAAATCCCTTTAATAATTTGACTTTGACCCACAATTAACTGTTTTGACCAAGTAGTAGTTGAAATTTAAATAAACGAAAATTCGGGTCGTAACAGTATATTACTATATAGTTAGAATAGCTAGGGGGACTCCTCCACACTGTATAAATATGTATCACTATTACCTTAATGAATGACCATGACAGAGTGGCGTCTTTGCTTGTGAAAGAAGGGGCTTCATTTTATATAGATAATCCTGGAAATTGCCTTTGTGAGGTTGTCTATTCGACACTCAGATTTCTTGGGAAGGCTTTTGGAAAATGGAATTAATCCCAACTAAATCTAGAAAATGGCTTGCCTAGCACTATAATCTTGAAGACGATTTGGTAAAGATGCCTATTAGAGGATAAGCCTAGGGTTTTTAGAGCCATTTTTCCTGATTAACGAAGAAGGCAACGGCTTAACGAGGAGGTTCTATTTCTTCTCGATATACTCTATTGTGTATATATATTCATCACTATTTTGCTGATCATACTGATTACTGAGTTTGAGCTCTAAGTGTTGGCATTTGGAATCCGTATTCGTTAGTATTTTCCTGACACCATCATTTCTGTGCAGGTCTTGGATTCTTTGGTGCTTCACATCATATGACTCCATATTCTTCGTCCTTTGCTTCTAGATCTCCTTCGCCCTCTATTCATGTTATGACTGCTGATGGCACTTCCATGCCTTTAGCATATGTTGGTTCAGTTGTAACTCCTAATTTGTTTCTTCCTAATGTGTATCATATCCCAAAACTCACGTTAAATCTTACTTTTGTTGGTCAGTTATGTGATTCTGGTAATATAGTCACATTTTCCTCTTCTTCTTGTTATGTGCAAGACCTATAGTCTCAGAAGTTGATTTGGATTGACCGTAGAAAGGGGGGAATATATGTTCTGGATGAGTCATTCTTCTTCTAGTTTTTATTTATGACATTCGCGTCTTGGTCATGTTTCATCTCCTCATTTGAATGACTCATTCTCTTGAAGCTTTAAATTTTTTTAATATTTTTTCGAAAAGAATTATTGCGTTTGTTTAAGTCATGTGGTTTTTTCAAAGTTAATAAACAATGTCTCCCTAGAATTATTTGTTTTCTAATTAATTTAGTGTCAATCGAGTTCTCCTATTTTTCAGACATTATGTTTTGTTTGTTTATATAAGACAAAGTCGCAAAACTTATTGGATTTAGTAGTCAAATTAGTTGTGCGGCGGTCAAGTAAGTGGCAATTTTCAGTTTTTTCCATTTGACAAAATCCCCAATTTTCACTTGATATGTGTGTTGAATATTGTTCTGAGAGAGAACAACATCGATACCAATGTACTAATTGCTAGGTTTCCGATAGATTGATTCGATGCAAATTCGATGTAATACATATGATCCAAAAAATTTCAATTGCCGACGCTAGCACAAATTTATTATGCCAGCGCTAACACAGCCCCCGTAAATGTGGGGTGGGGGCCTGCGAGGTGGGGATTGAGATTTGTGTCTTGCTGGCATTTCCATAAAATGCCAGCTTGGCAAGAGAAGCTTGCTAACATATGATGATCATTTGTTAAAAAATAAGAATTTAGAATTAAAATCGTTGTTACAATTGAAATTAGAAACATCATGACACAAACTACTAGGGTTAGCCTAGTGGCCAGGACTACTCCTGACTAGTAGGAGGTCACAAATTCGAACTTTGTAAGTATTAAATAAATAAGGTATTTATACCCTTACGTGGTGGTTTAGTTTTTCCACTTTTATGGTGGCTTATTATGTTTCAGTTTTGCTTTCATTGTCACATGGTGATTATGGAGCCTTAGGATGCGCCCCAGATTCGTTCTCCGCGAGCACCAAGGCTTTATGTTGAGAATGGAATGGATTTATCAAGTGCTTCAAATACTTTAACGACGTATTTTGATATAATATGTCTAACTTATAATGTATACCATTACAAAAAAGAAACATCATGACACACAGCGGTGCACCCCTACCTAAAAATAGTGATGGCAATAGGTGGAGTTCGGATCGGATCAGCCATACCCAAACCCGAACCGAGATACCAAACCCGAACCCATAGCCGAACCGTAGGTCATTCGGATCAGTTCGGGTATTCATTCAGATTGGTTCTCAAACCCAAACGGATACCCATTTACCCGATTTTATTTTATTTTATTTTATTTTTGCATCCAAAATATAAATGGTTAATTCAACAATTAAGATTTTTATTTTCTATTTTTTTGAAAAAATGAATGACTTGGATGACTTCATATACTAGTATCACGCCCGTGCGATGCGTGAGAACAATTAAATTTATATATGACAAATAATTGATATAAAATTATAAATATAAATGTTGAATTGCAAAATTGATGCAATTTCTGTACATGAGATTGCATAATTGTAAACAATTATTAAAATATATAATATTATATATTATAATCAATGCAAAAAATATGGAGTAAATTCACAATTGTAAATTATAAAACTTTACCTGCATCGCATAATTAAAAAGTTTATCAAAACATGTAACTTTAATTCTAATTGTCGTACATAACATTGCACAATAATGCTCATAGAAATTAATTAATTATAAATGAACCATTGGAAATGAATAAATTAAAATTCTTTAAATATCAAAACTTATCTTTCTCGTTGGTACATATCAAATTTATATTGAATACCTTTTTTCTTTTTGAAATGGACATTATGCACTCTAAATTTTATGATTTTATGCGTTTTTTTAGTGACTAGCTATAATTGCTATTTAATTTTAGTTTTATTGTATAAGAATTATTAGATTTAATTTTATGTAACTCAAATTTGTAGTAATATCGATAATTTTTTGCATCTATACAATTCATTTGATTTCTCTCCATTTGCGTAAACTGTATAGTAATTGTAGAAAGAAAAATATTTTATTTTTAATTTTATATACTTAGAAAAGATAAAAAAGCATTTAATGCAAAATCCAATTAGTGAGCATATCATATCAATCGTACTAAAAACGAAAAACATCCATTAATTTTAAATCGTGTATCATGTTGGTTAAGCCGTTTATCATGTTGGTCCTGCCAATAGGGCGTCCGCCAAACATGATACTTCAATTATAATAATCTAAAGATGAATAAATTACTATTTTACTTAAAAATAAATAAATTATTCAACGTAAATTCAGTTAAAATTTACAAACTCACTATTTGGTTTCAAAAAAGAAAATAGTAAAAAGTACCCACTATTTTTTAATAGATTAATTCACATAATTAAGCAAAATTATCGAAACCTACAATTTTATCACAATAAAATTAAATAAAAAATAAAAATATTTATTAAGTGACAGACATTAAATATTTTTAAAAAATTAAATTAGTTTTGAAAATAAACAAATATTAATTAGTAGTAATTAAAAATATAATTGAAAATAAACCAATACTAAAAACAAACATTTAATGAGAAAAAATTTATTTTTGAAGGATTTTAAATATAACTTTATTTTTTAAAGTTCTAATTCAAAATACTAAATACTAAATATTTTTTATTTAATTTTACCAAGATAGAATTGCAGGTTTTGATAGTTTTACTTGGTTACGTGAATTGTTCTATTAAAAATTAGTCGGTAATTTTTTTTAATTTTTTTATTTTTTAAAATCAAATAGCGAGTGGTTAAAATTATAACTAAATTTACATTAAATAATTTATTTATTTTTAAGTAAAATAGTCATTTATTAATCTTTATATTATTGTAACAGAAGTGTTATGTTTGGTGAACACCCTATTGGTAGTGCCAACGTGATACACGGTTTCTAATTAAAAAATTAATTAATGTTTTCATTTTTACTGCAACTGAAGTGATATGCGCACTAACTGGATTTTGTATTACACGCATTTTGCCTTTTCTAAGTATATAAAATTAAAAATAAAATTTTTTTCTTTCTACGATCTTTATCTTTAGATTACAATTTGGGAAGTGCCACACAGGTAAAAATGCCAACATGGCATACATTAAATATTTTAAAAAATTAAAAAATTTGTTTTGGAAATAAATTAACATTAATTAGTAGAAATGAACAATGTATTTGAAAATAAACCAATATTTAAAATAAACATTTAATGAGGAAAAATTGATTTGGAAAGATTTTGAATATAACTTCATTTTTAAAGTTCTAATTCAAAATATTAAATAATAAATATTTTTTATGTTTCATTTAATTTTATCGTGATAAAATTGTAAGTTTTGATTGTTTTGCTTGGTTACATGAATTGGTCTATAAAAAAATAGTGGCCATTTTTTTACCTTTTTTTTTTCTTTTTTAAAGTCAATATTGAGTGATTAAAATTATTATTGGATTTATGTTGAATAATTTATATATACTGAATTTATGGCCATTTTGTTATTTTCTTGCTTTTAGGATTAGCTGCTACTATGAAATGATTTTCTACATTGTGAACATTATTGTGTAGTTAAGTTTCAAACTAGATGCTTGGTAAATAATAGGCCATACCATGTAGTGTGGTTATAGATGATAATTATCCCATTAATTTGGCTAGCACTACGTTTGTCAAAAGAGTGAATTTACCTTTGCTAAGACATCCTAAACCCTACTGTTTAAGGTTAAGTGAATGTGGAAGCATGACGGTGACCTGACAAGCGTTTGTAAAATTTTACATTGGTACATATAATGATGAAATATTGTGTGATGTGATTCTCATCAAATCATATCATATTTTACTTGGAGAGCAGTGCAAATATTTTGTTGATGCAATCTATGATAGGGTTAAAAATAGATACAAATTTATTCAAAAAGGGAAAAAGATCATTCTTGGGTCTTTGTCACAGGAGGAAACACTTATCGATCAAAAGAAGGTGAGGATGGAGAGTGACCCATTTGAACAACTTAAGGAATCATTAAGGTTATTTGGTGAGGAATTAGAGAAGAAAATTAAGGATGTGATGCAAAAGGGGAGAGAAAAAGAGAGAACCGAGCTTGAAAAGAAGAGAAAGGTTATGGCGATAAGTGTGGTGTTTGATGAAGAGAAAATTGAAATTGTGGATGAAAGTAAGAGTGATGAAGAAATTGGAATTGAGATAATTAGCAAAAAGTGATGATTGAAGATGTTATAGAGAAAGAGGGGCTTGAAACAAAAGATGTGGTTGAGAAACAAAGTAACAAACCCCACCCTGTTTTATTTAAATCTTTCTTCAAGGTAGTTCAAGTATGACCATTGACGTGGCCAGAAATTTTGTTCAATGAGGGCAGTGACGGATCCAGACATTAATAATTAGGGAATTACTTATGATAGTTCCTCGTAGGAGCAAATTTTTTTTAGGTGGGGCCCATTATCGTATAAAAAATTTAATTATAAGAAATATTAAATTCGAGTAGTGATGAAAAATAAATTTTATTTGATAAAAATTTATACAACAACAACAAACTAAGCCTTATTCCCTACAAATAGGGGTCGGCTGTATGGAACCATATGAGAACTACGTCGGATCGTAGGTATGAGATTTGATAAAATTTTATGCGAATAGAAAAAACGTTGAATTTTTTGGGTTGGATTTCTCTCTATTCTGACCATCCAAACTAGTTAGTAGATAATTATGAGTAGTAAGTTTTTAATTGAGCCAATTACTTAATCAATTAAGCAGGCAAATGGATTATAAGTTTGGTTATTAATTATGTAGGCCCAAATGGAAAAGTGGTTCAATTTATTAAACAATAGAAGACCTAAAATATTGAGAAGAGGCCCATTTTTCTCATCCTCTGCACCTCGTTTTATATCGCCTTCTCCACCGATTTGATGTGTAACATTCAAATTCGATTCTTCAACGATTCACGTTGCCACCAAAATGTAATGGCCACTCTGCCTTGATTTGTTCGTCTGCCTGAAATACCATTCCCCATAGCTCCAAAAATCGACAGAAAAAAAAAAATTGTCAAAATTTCAATGAGGTCACATGACCTCACTGGGCTCTACTGGCTCCGCCAATGAGTATGACCTTTGAAGTTCGCTCAAGAAAGGATGATTTGGTTGCACATATTGTGGTGTATGAAGTTCATACTCCAATCCCATTGTATTTTCAAAAGAATGAAATATCACTTAATTGTTCTTTTCAATGGAGAAAATTTATTTCCATTTGATTCGGGTGGAACATTGCCTTCCTTTGAAGACGATGGCAATTCGAGGATGAATCGCATCGAAGAAGGGGGGATGATCCAATCCACGATGGGCAAAGGCGGAGCCAAGGATGGGCCCTGGCCCACCCCAACTCTAGTCCAGGTTTGTTATTTGCTTAGAAAGGCTTGGGCAGGCCTAGTGCATTCTAAATTAGGCCCAATGGAGGAAATAGGAATAGAGTCAATGGACAAAACAAAGCTTGCGTATCCAGTATATGTAAGTGGCCTCTTGATAAAAGAGATGAGATTAGACGTGTATGTTTGATCGCAGGGCCTTACCAACCTAAACTTCGAGAATATAAACCAAGAATCTATAAAGACAAATCACGTCACATTTAGTATAATTGGTTTAATCAATTTTCTTGGTTAGAGTATTCACCTTCGACACATAAGGCTTATTGCTTTCCATGCTTTCTCTTTGGAAATAATGGACATACACCTTCTCTTTTAACATTGGTAACTACTCGATTTGACAATTGGAAGAGAGTTAACTAGGGAAAAGATTGTGTATTTCTTTGTCATGTTGGTTCTTCATCCTCATCACCTCATAATAAGTGTGTTGTAAGTGCTCAAGCTTTAATGAGGCCAACTCAGCATATTGATAAAGTTATTCATAGAACAAGTAAAGAGGAAGTCATGAAAAATCGATTGAGGTTAAAAACAACAATTATGAGTTATCGATGGGTAGTAGGAGTGGGCGTTTCGGGTACGGTTCCGGGTAGTGCATTACCCGGAACCGAACCGTAAATTCCGGTTCCATGAAAAATGGACCCGTTCGGTTCCGTTCAAAAAAAATATCCGACCGGTTCCGGTTCCTTCCGGTTCCGGTTCGGTTCCGGTTATTTTGTGATACATGTTCTATTACTTGAAAATCGTGGGGAAAAAAATAAAAATTTTGATTGAAATATAAATCCGTCGAAAAAAATAAAATTGCAGCTTCTTCTTTGTTGCAGCAGAAGAAGTCAGCTTGTTAGTAGCAAAGCTAACAACAAATGTTCTGTCAATTTTAAGCAAAGAACTCGCTGCTTAGCTAATATTAAATGTATAGTTGGCACCGATCTTTGTAGAAATTTTGAATTTACCTTAAGAATTCACATAAGTCGGCAATCAAGTGGAAAAAATAGTGCTATTTCTTGTTCTATTCCGGTTCCGGTTCCAGGTTTTTAGAAAAGGATCCGTTCGGTTCTCATTCCGGTTCCGGTTCGGTTCCGGTTCCTAATTTTTTTTTAAAGAACCGTTCGGTTCCGGTTCTTTCGGTCCGGTTCCGGTTCTACCCGCTCAGTTCCGGTTTTTGCCCACTCCTAATGGGTAGCATTGCAAGGGTGTGCTTTTAGAGGTCACGATGAATCCGAAAATTCTTTAAATCGTGGAAATGTAATTGAATTGATTGATGCTTTTGGAGAAATGAACATAGATGTTCAAAATGTTATATTGGACAATGCACCAAAAAATGCCAAATACACTTCTCCAGATATTCAAAAAGAGATTTTGGCAATTATTGCCAATCGAGTGGGTCGCATGGTTCGTGATTGCAAGCACTATTTCTTAGGGATTGTCCTTATGCATACTATGAGAGGCATGCATACACTGACGCTCACAATGCTATAATAACATCTATGAGCTCCAAAAGATGGCAGCGCCAAACAGCCTACGCGCACTTTTTACATGCAAATGATATAATAAAATGTGCATAGATACACATTAAAGAATAGTGAAACCTCATCAAAAATTCAGAAAATTACACAGCTTTAACGTCAGTCAAGAAGTATTTGTTCTCCATCAAATTATTTGGAGAAGGTATCAATTTACAATGAATCAATGTTTCATCTTACCCTTGTCGATTTGCGTAAAAGAAAAAAGATTGACTTAATTTCATGAGCCAAAAACATTAACCATGTCAAAATATCTTAACTTCTTAACTAATGATTCGTAAAAGTAAAAAAAATATAAAAGGACGAGGATTCCCTGTTGCAAATAATCGAGGTTTGAGTGACAATTACTTGCACCTTAAACTTCAAAATTCAGCAGAGCCAGGTGTTCTGGGGAAAGGGATTGCATCTCTGATGTTCTCTGTCCCAGTTGCAAACTGCACTAGCCTTTCAAACCCTAATCCAAATCCAGCATGAGGAACTGGAGACAGAAAGAAGATATATAAAACCTTTTAGATCAAACTCACTGGAATTCGTTTTTCAGTTTGATAGTATTCACGAGATTACAGAAACCTAGCAGCAACTTATTAGATCAAGATATGATGGCTAGAAGACTCAGCTGAAACCTATGATTTTAGGTATTATTATACACAAATAGCCATTAATGAGTGTTAGCAAACAAGTTGAGTTGATTCTTGTAGCAAAATTCTTTTGCTAGACTGCTGACATAAAATTAAGAAAACGTCACTCACCTGAACCATAACGGCGCAAGTCAAGATACCACCAATAGCTCTCTTTGTTGAGCTTCAAATCATCTAACCGTTGTTCCAAATAGTCAAGTCGCTCCTCTCTTTGGCTTCCACCAATAAGTTCACCCACCTGTCCGCCCACCAAAGCCAAAAACCAATTTGAAACAAATATCCTTAGCAACCATGCTCAATTGCTTTCCAGAAAAACATAAATAAATAAAAAAGACAAAATAAAATAAAATTAGTACCCGAGGAACCAACATATCCATGGCTGCAACAGTCTTTCCATCATCATTTTGCCGCATGTAAAATGCCTTGATCTCCTGCCAGTTTTTCCACAGAAATTGTTAATCACCAACCAGTTCTGCAACTAGATTACTGCTAAGTGCTAACATGTTTTAGGCCAGCCAATATTCATCATGCCTTTGGATAGTCTCTAATAATTACAGGGCATCCACCAAACTCCTCTTCAGTGACATATCTTTCGTGTTCACTTTGTAAATCACATCCCCATTGTACCTATCACAAGTGCACCCAACTGATTAATATATCAATATGTTAGCTAAAGTGATCGATATTTTCACAACTCAAAAGAACAATCAGAGGTATGATATAAAGTACCGGAAATTCGAATTTCTTCTTTGCTTTCAGAAGAAGCTCAACTGCATCAGTGTAAGTCAGCTGAACAAAGTTTTTCTCAACGACATCCTGTTGGACATACGATTGAAAAAGAGTAAATAACTATTTAGATGGCCAGACGAGATGATGGAATATCTAATGCCTAAAGAAATGAAAAAAATAAAAAAAAAAATCTGGAAGTACAGTAAGGCGTCTGATGATTCCTTTCTCAATCCAAGTATCGAAAAAATCCATATCTTCCTTGCAGTTCTCTAAAACGTAGCCCACCTTTAATGTTTAAAACACAAACATCGAATGAGTACCAGAAAATTCATAGGATTCCCGATAATCAGGTAACAGATGTGAAAAGTTACATACTACATACTGGAGATATGCAGCTGCACAGGCCATGTCATCATCTAAGTCAGCAAATGCAAGTTCTGGTTCAATCATCTTAGAAAGGAAATAAAGTGTCAACTCTTTTCCACAGTGTACGAATCAATATTTGCTGATTTTCCAAAAGAAAATTACTAAACATTGATCGGACCATAAAAATATTGAGCGCTTGTTTGACAAAGCTATTTTACCAATCACTTTTTCGAAGGTCTCTTTTCTCCTAACAGAAGCTTTATCAAACAAACTATCGAAATAATCACCAGTAGATGTACTCAGTTGGCACCCCTTGATTCGAAATGAGAAGGTGTCTGCACACATGCACATCCGCACCTCCTCATTTTCGACTTAGACTAGAGATGTATATCTAATTGTGAATATCATCACTCAAAAATAAATTATTAAAAAAAAAAAAAAAGAAGCAGAGAGAGAAACAATATACCCAGAACTCAGCTAGGTGCCTAGAAGTGTTAGAATTTTCTGCTCTAAATGTTGGACCAAATGTATACACCTGGTGGAGAGGAAATTAATTTATCAGAGAAACAAAGGAAAAAGTAAAAATAACAGTGCAACACTGAAATAGTTTGCATTTTGCACACCAGTTGCACTTAATGTATAAGAGAAGGAAGGTATTGAGGCAGAAAGATGACTGGCACATTAAATCAAAAAGACTGGGGAAAAGTATACATCAGTAAGAGCAGTAGCATATGCTTCAGCATTCAGCTGCCCAGATACTGTTAGAAATGCAGGTTTCCCAAAGAAGTCCTGCCAAATAACAAGTAAAGCAAATACATTATAAACTTATACCAGTAGAAGCTTGTCACTTATCCCAGAAGTGGTGAGTTTCATTACAATATTTTGAAGAACTGAGACTGGTAACAATAAAATTACTCAGCATGAGCAGCAATAGCACTAATCAGTAATCACGTAAAGAAAGATATTACAGTTGAAACATGATTATCTAAGAGATGATAGATTAAGGGTGTAGATACATTTATTTACTAGTATCATATATAAAAACAAGTGAGGTTGCTTTTTAATTCAAGGTAGAAACTTCTCCTTCGACGGTGCATAAGAAAAAAATTAAGGAAAGAAAAGTAACTCGATTCCCACAGTATAATTTATATCTCATCGATTCCCACAGTATAATTTATATCTCATATATCAGTAATGAAGCATATATCCAAAGTATGAAATAGAGAAGTGTTTGCAATATGTGCATTAGTTTAATACTGCTGAATACGTACCAGATACATTGAGAGTGATACATTCAGGCATCACCTTTCTCTTTTTTCTTTTTTTTTTTTTGAATAGCATGCATCACATATTTTGAGGTTAGACACAAGGGGCCAGAACCAAGTTAACCACCAATGCATTTTTTGCACAAAATTGTATGTTCATGGTTGCATATAACACAAGGAACTTGTAGAATTATAGAAAACGCAATCATAGCACTTCCAACGCAATCATAGCACTTCCGGCATTGTGTAGTTAAAAGTGAGTGGGAAAGCAAAAACAGTGATTTCGAAGAACATGTTGCAAACAAGCAATAATAATCTATCAATTAGCCAATTGGGTAATATAACTAAACAGCCAAGCAATATGCTGAGTTTGGTTGGTGGAACACATGTTAAGTGCTGCTACTAGAACAGTGAAAATAAATATCAAGTAATTCTCACTTGAGACCAATCAATTAACCCATCATCAGTTTTAGGGATAGCATTCACAGGAGACTTCACAACTTCTCCAGAGGTAGGAACCTGTCAGGTAAAAATAAATATTAAAACGTGACCAGATGCACCATGATGTGTCGTAAATAAAGCAAATAGTAACAAGACCAAGACACGATCATAAGGATAAAGCTCTCTTGACACTAAAAGCATTTCCAAAGGTGCAATGCACCCTTTAAGCTCACTAATAGATATTAAACTTATGCCATGAAAGAAATGTTTGGTATAACGGAGCACAAAATATAAAACAGAAAATATAAGGGGGCGTTCTGTTTGTTTTGTATTCTTTGTTTTCATTTTCGAAAATGTTTTGGTGTTTTCTGTTTTCAATTGTTGTTTTGAGAAAATTGAAAATACGTTTGGTTTGTTATTATGAAAAATTATTTTTGAAAAGAGAAAATAAAAAACGTTTTTGGTTTATATTTTTAGAAAAATACAATTTGGTATAATCAAAATTACACAAAAGGCTCTAAAACTTTTCAAAACGTTCAAATAAGCCCCCATCTTCATCAACCCTACCCCCACCCCTTCTCTTCCCCTTCTTCTTGCAGTTGCCGCCGAGCCAGCGACTGATGCAGTTGGCGCAGGTGGTTCTCCCTAAGAACCACTGTGGTTGGTCCAGATCTGGTGGTTTGACTTTCCGAAGGTGGTTGGTGGTGGTCAGGGACTAAAACGTACAAAAAATAAAATTTGGGACTCAAATGTAATAAATGTAAAATTTAAAATCGGAAAAAGTGTTTTCTTTATTTTCGACATTTAACATAAAAAACGCCGAAAATGTTAAAGAGATATTTTCGTGTTTTCTATACAAATCTTGAAAACGATTTCAAAAATATATTTTCCAAAACGATGAACAGAACGCGTTTTCAACATTTTCGAAAACAGAAAACGGCCCAAAAACAGCAAACAGAACGCCCCCTAAATTGTTAGGGAACAACATGACTATCTCTATTTACAAAAAAGGTGGGAAGGCTGTCAGTCTATCACAACTTATGCGTGGCTCGGAAATCTAGTGAAGTTCAGAATAATGTTCGACAAAAAATAGCGTCCTATAACTTATTTATATGTAAATAATACTGTGAATTTGTTATCGACTCTAAGTCATCGCTTCCCACACAAATTGAAAATGAACCATGGGATGGAGAAAATACCCAACACGAAAGTTAAACAAAAAGACAAGCAAGTCAAAAAGACAACATAGAACACCATGATGCTTGAAAAATAACTGAGAGATTAGGTAGTGTCAGAATTTTGTCCAAGAACAGCATACCAAAGTGGTCACACAAAATTGTTCACCAGCTCCTTCACAATCCGAAGCAGTAACAATTGGACTAGAGATCCAAACAAAGCCATTTTCTTGAAAGAATCTGTGAGTCGCATAAGCCAAAGCATTTCTCACCCTTGCAACCTAAACCAACTTCAGCATATAAATTTTACAGATCATCACAAAAGGAATATAGCCCCACAGAGACTCATAAAGTCCAGAGAACTGGAGGATAAACATTATTGTAAACATGCAGTGGCAAAATAAATATTAAAACCATAATAAATCACAAATTCTTTGGGGCATGATTCATACAAATTGAATGTAAAAGAACACATATGTAGACACAAAATGGCGCTGATCATAAAGCAAAATTAAACACTTGCGAGATGCGAAATCAATAGGGAAATGAGCTTTAGCATGTGTTTGCATACTCATACTTTTTCATACTTTTTAAAATTCAAATTTGGTCAAACAAATCACATCCACATCTCATAGGGTCCACATGTACTATTAAATCTCCACCATTCAACTCCACTCATTCTTCTCTTCCTACTCATAAAAATACATTAATAGTAGTATGCAAACACCCTTATATGGTGGTATGAAAGCAAAAGAAGAATGTCGTGCAATATCCAAAATCCAAATTGAATCAAGCGTTCAGAGAAGAAAATAACTTTTTTGGGAGAAGCCATGCAACATCACCCAGTTTAGGTACACTATAGTTTTCCAAAGGGAAAAAAGAATGTAATTCATAACTGAAAGAGTACCGCAAAGATGTGCATGCCTCGCTCGTTCAGTCAGCTATTAGCATGCAGATTGGATAGAGGAAAGAGGAGTTTAATATTATGGACGGCAGCAATTCTAGCAATCTGTTGGGCAGTGTGGTTAGAGAAATGGACGGATTTTTGAAGAGAGAGAAGAATCAGTAGATAGATTGTAGGAAAAGATCAAGTTATGGGTTGCAACCTGGACTTTTAACACTAAGGAATTTGAGGGATTATCCTTTCAAGTTCTTAGTAGAGAGTGGAGCAACTTTTGTACGTAGTATCTATGAAGTTTTGGAATCTACTTTTCTTTGCAACTTGGAATGTTCCCTTGACATTCTCTGTAGCTCACAGTTACATTTATAAATGTGTTTCTTTTTTTAAAAAAAAGGTAGTAGTATCGCAAAGATAGGCTTCTTTAAGTTTCAAATTGTGAAGAGACATAAAAGAGTTGTAGTCAAACCACAATGGTCCCCTAGCAGACTGAAGGATTTACATTTCTTAGGAGGCTAACCAGTTCAAACCAAAGGCCAAAATCTGTTAGCTCAAGTAAGCAACAATGGGAAGCTTGAAGGGCCAAACTGGTACGAAGGCAGAATATGCTCATTTGAGCAGACCAAGCTGGCATTAAACAAGCCAAAATCAAACATGGAGCCAATGCTCACAATGACACATACGCGGTCACCATGTAACAAGGCAACAAGCTTGGCAAGCACCAGCTCAACCGAGAAGGTAGGGATGGCGAAACTATAATGTTGTGACACTACAGAGGCATGTAAGGCATGTTAGAAGTTAGTTCAACATGATGTCCACTGAAGGTCAGAAGCATGATGTAACCACGAAGTACAACGGTTGAAGACAATATTCGTTTTGTGTACACCAGTCATAATATCTTCAATATATAACCTCTAGGCGATTCACTTCAGCATTATTGAATTAGATTTAACATAATTCTTCCGGGTATTCTTATCAAAGAAAACTAATTTTTGGACTATCAGAAGTCTAATCGACTGCAGCCTGCAAGTTTTCTCAGCCAAGAAGAACAACTGAGGTTGGTAGTATAACTTTTAGCATCAACATCAGATGAAAGGGAAGAGAACCCTCCCAGAGATTTCATACGTTGTGAGAGTAATTTGAATTAGTAAGAGTTCAAGGGTGCAGCCATTGTTCACGTAAAAGATTGTACTTAATATACTTTTCGAGTAAGCATTTTTTACCCAAAATAATTTGAGGTAAGAAACACAAATAGATTATGATTACCAGATTAAGATTCCAAGTAGATGATATACCACAAACGGGAACTACAGCAATTATCAGTTAATCATTTCTTGTTAGCATCTAGTTGAAAAGGGGATATTCACATGAGCTTGCGTTCAGAGTTGATGAATTGAGAACCTGATAACAGAGAATGCGAAAGTGTGCCTAATAAAAATAAAATTTCAGTACTCTGATCATGTTTCTTAGCCGTTCTAAGTACCAGGATTCCAATAAATAAGCCTTGTCATGGCGGGTTAAACCTGAGCTGATTAAAGATGGCCGTAGTAAATTCATCTGAGCAAGTACCAGTGACAGTCTTGAGGAACAAATACAAGAGCCAGGAAATCAGTTACTTGTCTTTATTCATCAGCCATAATACAGGTACCAAAATAAAATAACAAGCAAACAGAGATACACAGGCCTATAAATAATAACACGAATGAAACTGTATAACATTGGAAGCTCAAAAACAACAAAATATTCATGAAAGTATAATGCATGCCACAATTGAGATTAACAAAACATAAGCATCTCAAGTAATAAATTTTTCCAGATTCTAATCAACTTTTTTTCATGAAAGTGAAATAAAATTGTTAACTTTCAACGACATTATAGCTATATGTCATTTATGTTGCAAAAAGAGGAATCTGCAAAAAGAAGAAACATTTAGAGAAAAAGCATGCTAGGTTCTTACAACATTAGAAGGAGTACAATACGGTGCAGAAAGAAAAGTTAAGTCATACCGCACCAAAAGTGTTCGTTCTCGGACGAAGATGAGCTTTTGTTCTCAAAAATTCTCTGCTTACCCTTTTCTTCTGGATAGGAAAAGAAGGATCGCTTGTACCAATCTATCGAAGAATCAAATATCTGGTCAGACAAAAGGGAATAATTTATATGGATATAAACAAAAAACGCTGTACACAGCAGCTAGAACTGGAAGTGATCATCTATAGTTTCAAGTTGTCCATGCCTTCATAAAGTTCAAGATGAAGTATTCCTTTAGACTTTCATCTAAAAGTTCAAAATTATCTTCTTCACTCAAGGACCGCCAGGCATGTAGGCCAGTATAAGTAACAAGTACCATGAAATTAGCAGCAAGGAAGCACATAGTCAAATGCATAGTGTGGCTGTATTATAATATATCAATTCTGGTATTTGCAATGAAACCAAATTCTTATCAAAGATGAAAATAGATGCAGATAAAGAACAATCTTACAAGAACCAGAAAGTAATATATATTTTAAGATTGCCTAGAGTTGTGCTGATCGCATGTTAGTCAGACTTTCTAATGGTTAATGGCATATCACTACTCATGCCAAATTTCGTAAAATGTACTATAACTCTCCCTTCTCAGTTCACACTGGTAATAGAAGTCTCGCCTAGGCTTGGTAAAACTCAATAAGATATAGCATAGAATGTCGGACGCAATCATCACTATTAAGTAGGATTGAATAGCAAGCCCTGCAGAAAGCTGCAAATCATGACAATTTAGCATTCATTAAAACTGTCTAGGTCCTTGTTCATTTTTTCCATAATCTACATCCATCGGACAGCGATTTTCTGTTTTCCTAAAGACATCTCTTACAAGTACCCAAACGCACAGAATATCACCCAATAGACAACAGATAAGACTGCCTTGGATCTCAAATGAATTCATGTTGCATCTTCCCCAATTGAGCATAAGCAGCCAAAACTATGTTCCGCCACTTCTATTTTGCCCCAATACAACTATACAAGTGTGATGAAACTCTATATGAGTTAACTTATGCATAGGATTTGGTACTCCTATTTACGATAAAGCAGAAAATATTGCATGTTTTCTCCGGAATTTAGAAAAAATAAAGATTTATTGCTCTGATTCTAACAATAAAGCATAAAACCAAAAAAGAACAATATTATACTATCCATAATGTCTTTACTGGAAACGAAACCATGCTGGCCAGAGGTCAAAACTTTATCAAGTTAAAAGACATAGAAAAGCTACTTACCGTGATGAGCTTTTCAACCTTCAATTCTATTTTTTGCTTGGACCCTTGACTGCTTACCACTGTACCTTGTATACAAGCTGATGCTCCAGTTGAAACCAATCCGCTCTCGACCTACAAGCAGAATATCACAATAACTAGATAAGAAATATTTTCACATAGTTGCCAGGAATGGGAAAGGAGAAGTATGATGCCGACAAGGAGGCTAGTAGAAATATACCACTTTTAATGCCTCCGTAAAATCTATGCTAAAGTATAATAACTTAAACAAGAATAGAATTTTCCAGATCAGTCTATGCTAAGTCCGGTATCTGTGGCAAAGAATAGCAACACAGGCTCTCTAGAATCGTCTAAATAAGTGAACCATAGGAATAGCAACCAGACACTGCCTCCTTGTTTATGTAAGTCTCACGAGACTTATAATATCTCCAATTTAAAAGCATAATCAATGCGCTTTGCTTATAGGGACTTCCACCCCATGGTCTTTCACAGTGGACAAGGGCGGGTTTTCTTTTTGTGTGTTTTTTTTTGGTGGGTTGGGGGGGAGGGGGGGCAGAGGTCATAGCCTCGGACCCAAAAAAAATTCGAAATTTTATATAGAAATTTTTATTTTTTTAATACATAATGTTAGTCGAATTAAATTTTTTTATTTATTGCAGCCCCCTGGTTAAAAATTTTGGTTCCGCCCTAAAAGGTGGAGCATTATATGAATTCTTAATTACATACATGCTGTAGGTGATCTGAAGTGGAAAAACACAAATCTGTGTATGCGTGTGGGCATGCCTATAATATCAACAAACCGACATTATCAGCAGTGCATCATATTAAATGGAATAAAGGCGCTGAATTCAACAATTGCCCTTGTTAGTTATCTTACTGAAGCTGACAAGCATGTAAAGTTTTCTGCATTGAGCATTGTACGGCGGCGACAAGCGTGAGTGAACAATAAATTTCCAATGCATTAATGAAGTTTAGAGATATGTTGCAATACCTGATCGTAACCATCTGCATCTGAACTCATCACACATTGCATATTTGAAAGACACGACCCATCGTTAACCTAATCAAACCACAAACTCCATTGACAAAGAAAACAAAATCTAGACAAATTGTATGACAAGAAATTAACTTCACAAACACTAGGTACTAAACAACCCAATTAACATCCAAGCAAAACATTAAAACCATTAAAAAGGAATTTTACCTCAATAAAAGTGACATTTCTCTGAACTCTAAGTGTTCTAACCCAGCCCCTAACAACCACAGTTTCCCCCAATAAATTCAGCCCCTCGTCAGACCCTCCTTTTATGTCCACAATCTTTGTTCTTTTCCGGAATTCGCTCACTTTTTTGTCCAAGGTATCAGTTTTGTTTGCCTCGCCCGAGGAAATGCCGGAGGCGATTGCCGAGCAGAAGGCGCGTTGCGATAGGGGCAAAGCAAAGGCGCCTAAGGAGGAGGTGGAGGAGAATGATGCAAAGGAAATGGAGAGAGGGGCTTTCGGTTTGTGGAACAGAGAGAGACGTCGGAAGGTGGCAGCGGAGAAAGGTCTGATGAAGCGGAGGGTCGCGGTGGCTGGAGACAGGGCCACTGCCATGCTATGAGAGGGAATTGTTCACTTCAGTTATCGTTTGTTTGTGATATGCCATCTGCTATATTGTGGCGTCTGTCTGCCCCTTCTATGGATTTTTGTTAATTTTGGTAAAAAGAATTATAGTTGTAAGCTAATGATGCTCACGCGCGACCAAAGTCCCTATTTGTTCTTGACCTTCGGGAGTTGAGGACCAAATATTAATCATGGATTCATGGGTGGACAGCCTGACAGGCTTTTATGTGGGTATCCGGTATTTAGTGTGTGTTCATGTGTACTTATTTTTACCTAAAATTTTGCTAAAAGTGGAGTGTAGTGGTGGGGATCACAAGATGTGTGGATAATAATGAGTGATGATGTGAAATGTGTGATAGATATTGATGTTTGACTTTGATTTTTAGCAGCAGGTAATTTTTAGGTGAAAATAAGTGGAAACGAACACACGCTAGTGTATAGTTGTACAAGTCTCTACAAATTAGACAGTAGAAAAATCATTACTTGATGGTTAGTCAACAAAAATGTGTTGGCGATAACTAAAGACCGAATCAACTATTTGGCCGAGAAAGTGATGGGATGTGATAAATTTTGGCGAGTTAAAGCCTCTGATTACCACTATATAATATTATGTGATATGTTTAATAACCATCAATCCAAAAGTGATGTGATGAGTAAAATTGCACGGTCATACTAAGTGTTCATTATATTAATAACTATTGCATCAATTATATTATTATAATAGCATAGTCCTATTTTAAATGGTTTCTCTTTTTGTGAAGTGCCACTATATTATTAAAATTATACCCTCTTGTACAACTATCTTTGACATCACTCTCATACAATTGTCTTTAATATCATTAAAATAATTAACGAAAATGGAGATGTAGCACATATATGGATAATTGAAGAAATAAAAGTGGCACGTCACCAAAATTATTTCTCATGTGGCACAATAATAATAATAATAATAATAACAATAATAATAATAATAATAATAATAATAATAATAATAATAATAATAGCTTGTTAAAAAAAGTGTTATTGATAACAATACAAAAAATAAATAAAATTTCTATATATATATATATATAAGAGGCATCTCTGCAAAGTATTTTCCCTCCAAAAAGTATTTTATGATGATGATGATGATGATGATGATGATAATAATAATAATAATAATAATAATAATAATAATAATAATTGTTATGTGGTAATTTTGGTAATTAAATTATGGTAATTATGGTAGTTGTATCATGGTAATTATTATATTTAACTTAATAATAATAATAATATTATTATTATTATTTATTATTATTATTATTATTATTATTATTATTATTATTATTATTTGTATAGAACAAATTTTCTTTTAAATTGAGTATTTTTAGATAGTCTATTTTTTTTATATAAGTGGTTTCTTGCTTTCAAACTACTAATTAATTATGTAGACTAAATATTATTTTATTTAATGTTATTTTTTCTTAAAAATTTTTTGAATGGGATATAGCATAAAATTTATGGTAAGTTAGTTAATGTTATTTTCCTTGGCATTATTTAAATGACTAATTTTTCGTTGGCTTTATGTTAAAATAAAACTTTTCTTAGTTACTGGTGTTGCGCCCGTGCGATACACAGAAACAATTAAGATTGTATATTTACATAAAATAATATTATAAAAAATTTATTATTTATGAATTAATGACAAAAATAGAAAATATATATGTAATAATAAAATGGATTTCAATAATGTTTTAAGAATTTTTTTTATCAGAATCATTATCTCGTATTGGAATAAAAAATTAAATACATTGAAAAAATCGGAATGATAAAATATTTACATTATCCGTACTTCATAATTTGACAATAGTAAAATAAAATAATTTATATTAAAATATAGCGCGAGGTGAATGATTAGATGAATTGATAAGTATTAAAAATGATTTACATTAACTTTCTTAATTACTAGCTGGTTCACCCGTGCGCTGCACAGAAGATAATTTTTTCAACTAAAATAGTATTGATAGATGTTAGTCGTATTAACATAACACCTCAAAAAAAATAAATTAAATAATAGCTCACAACAACAAACTTAATTAATATAACTAATGAAATAACTCCATATAAATTTAAACAGAGTTTCCACTGTATTACGTACTAATCCATTTTGCCAACATCCATGGGAAATCTCACCAAAAAGCACAAAATTTAATTTACTGTACCCTTAAAGCGCTCAACAATAAAAGCAATCCAAACACAAAACCATCAACAACCACACAAGACAGATAATGGAAACATCTCCATGTTTTGACAAAAATGATGAATGTAGTCAAATATAAATCCAACCCCAATTGCAACATAGAATATCAAATTCTCGTTATTATACAAGTGAACAATACTATGACAATAAAATAAATTCTTAAATGAACAGAATATCTCTAATATCATATTTAAACAAAACACTTGCATTTCAGCATCAGAAACTTGCAAAAATATTAAAAATACCATTATATTTCAGATATGATCAATGAAACTCACTAAAAGTATAATTTTCGACAACTAAGTATGTTGTGTTACCTTTTCGAAGCAGAGTACTACTAATGAATAAGTTATACGTATCATCAATCTGTATAACTCCACCAACTTTGTGACAAGAACATTATACATGGGCAAATATAAAAGCACAAAAACAATAATACATAAATACAACCTTTCGCTTCACACATTAAAATAGTAATGACATAAGGGGTTTATGTGAAAAAACAAATAAACAAAATACCTAGTGAGATTAATAAGTATGAAACTACAAATTGCTGCACTTTGTTATACACAATTAGTGATGTGTGATATTTTCTTATCTGAAAAGTGAGTGTCAGTCCTGACCTTTATTGATGGCCATCGTTTAACAAACCATCAAATGAAATTGTCTCCTTTGAAAAGTGAATCTTCTATCAAATGGAGTTAGACTTAATCTATAAATTAGAAATTTCTTACTAGTATTTATCCCAAACAAATTTATGAAAAAAATTGAAGTGGAAAGACCACCAAACATCTTGTAAGGGAAAATATTAGAAGTCATAAAACTAAGATGTTATTTACAACAATGCAATGTGGTGTATATGTGAAATATCAATAGAATGGCGAAGAATTACATTCAACTATAGAGCAGTTTCATCCAGAGAATAAAATTAAAATTGAAAAGCGAGTTCCAAACAATTAGAAATGAAGAAGGGCGTGGAATAGTTACTCTAGTTTACGAAGAAGAAGCCATTGAAAATAATTCAAATCATGGTAAATCTCTACAACTTTTCCATATAGATTAATGCAATAATATACTGTCGTAACAATTTGAATAAGGAAAAAACTACTAAGCACATTAAACGTTAATTCCTTTACATTATGGTTTGGTTTAGACTTTGAAATTGCAATAGATTATGTGAATTAAAAAAATTATTAATATTACAAATAAAATATAATTAATTTTATAAACTCGACGTAATGAAATGAAAAATTAATGCTACAAAAAATAATAAATAAGCGAAGAAAGTATAATTAATTCACATGTTTAGCATTAAGAATTTGAATAATTGTGTTGATTCAAATTTTAATTCATGCTTCTAAACTAAACGAATTGCATAAAAACTTAACTATTGTATTATAGCACTTACAATTAAGAAACAATTAACAATCACTTGTAACGTTAATCTATATAGATTATGGTTTAGTTTGGACTTTGCCATTGTAGTGACTTATGTGAATTAAAAAATTAATTAATTAATTCTACAATAAATTATAATTAATTTCATAGACTCAACATAATGGAGTAAAAAATTAATAATATGAAAAAACATTAATAGTGCAAAGAAAGTATAATTAATTCACAAATTTAACCTCAATAATTTGAATAATTGTGTCAATTCAAATTTTAATTTATGCTTCCAAAATAGAGATAATTTCACAAAAAGTTAACTATACAAAAAAAAAAAAATAAATTAATTGTACGAAGGAAGTATAATTTATTCCCCAATTTATTCCGACCAAATTGATTAATTGTGTCGATTCAAATTCCAATTTATGCTTTTACAAAGAAGAAATTTTCATAAAAAAAATTAATTGTACACAAAAATAAGAAAAAAAAATTAATGCTCGAAACGAAGAATAATTAATTCTCCAATTCACCATTAACAATTTGAATAATGGTTTTGACTGAAATTTTAATTTATGCTTTTCCAATGACAAACTTGATGAAATTATGGTTAGTTTATATGTTTATAGTTAATAATTCAAATAATTTCGATGATTCAAATTTTAATTTACGTTTCTAAATTGACATAATGGCATAAAAAATTAATTAATTATTATATTATAACAATTACAATTAAGAAACAATTGACAATCACCTACAACTTCACATTATGGTTTAGTTCTTACTTTGCAATAGTAGTGAATAATGTGAATTGAAAAAATAAACTAATGCTACAAATAATAAAGTATAATAAATTTTATGGACTCAACATAATAGTATAAAATTTTAATGATACATAAAAATAATAATCATTGTACAAAGAAGGTATAATTAATTCACCAATTTATCATTAACAATTTGAACAATTGTGCAGATTCAAATTTTAATTTATGTGTCTAAATAGAGATGGTTGCATAAAAAATTTATTTTCGGAAAGAATAAGAAAAAATAAATTAACCGTCTAAAAAAATAATTAATTCACCAATTTATATATCCTTAACAATCTGAATAAATGGCACACTTCAAAATTTATTTTACGCTTCTAAATGGACATTATTGTATAACAAATTAATTCTACAAAAAAATATGAAATAAAAATATATAAAGGAAGTATAATTAGTTCACAAATTCATCGTTAACAATAATGGTTCTAAATAATATTGTTTCCTTATGCTTTTCCAACTGCAAGCTTGACAAAAGTACGATAAATTCACATGTTTATCGTCAATCATTCATGTAATTGTTTTGATTCAAATTTTAATTATGCTTCTAAACCAACATAATGGCATAAAAATTAATTATTATATTATGACAATTACAATTAAGTAATAATTAACAATCGGTTATAACTTTAATCTATATACATTATGGTTTAGTTCCCACTTCGAAATTGTAGTGAATTATGTGAATTAAAAACATAAATTTATGCTATAAATAGAGTATAATTGATTTTATAGACTCAACATAATGTCATAAAATACCAAGGGATTTGGCCTAGCAATAAGGCACTCCGTGCCAGTTTATCCCGATTTTGAGATACACACTCTGTTCCTACGATCCCCAATTTGTACTAAAAAACGTTAATAGCATAAAAAAATAATGGTACAAAAAAAAGATTGATAATGCGTAGAAAGTATAATGAATTCACCAATTTACCCTTAACAATTTGAATAATTGTGCCAATTTAAATTTTAATTATGCTTCTAAACAAACATGATTGCTAAAAATTTAATTCTAGAAAAAAATGAAATAATAAATTATGGTCTGAAGAAAATATAATTAGTTCATCAATTTATCCTTCACAATTCGAATAATCATGGCGATTAAAATTTTATTATTTTTTATGTTAAAATTTTATTCTTTTATGCTCTATATATATATATATATATATATATATATATATATATATAATTATTATTATTATTATTATTATTATTATTATTATTATTATTATTTTATTTTTGAAAGCCATTATCATCTTAATACTTATTCAACATAATTAATTGAATTTATTGTGTGAAGTAGTCACCACAATTAAGTCGAAACAATTGACCTTAGCAAAGTATCTTCCTAAATGTAAATAACACTTGTGCATAAATCTTTATCAAAATCAAACTAACTTAATGAAGCCTAATTTTGACCTAATCCAAAATCCCCACAATAATGCTCCATGGGAGATAGAAAAAAAAAATAAAAGCAAATAATAATTACCAACAAATGGCGTATTTTTAGAATCATAATTTCCTCAAATAACTTGCTTATCAAATCAGTTTGAAGGAGAAGATGATGATAAATCAATTAGAGAGATTTGATAATGCATGATTTAGGCAAGAAAAGTTGAGGTTAAATTATTTTTTTAATAATAAAAGAATTAAAAAATTAAAGCCCAAGAACGAACTAAACTACGGATGATGATCATTTATTGATGCTTGATCTACTCTAGAATTAAAGTTAGTAGTGAACTAAAATTATGGATGATCATAAATTCACAAAATTGTGAAGTTTTAAACTTCAACAATGAAAAATGCATTAAAACTCTATCAGTTCTATTAACTTTCATAGAACCATAATTCTACAACCCACTGGTCAAAAGACAATCAAAAAGGTAATTCCAATCATAACATAGTACGACAAAGCCTTAGAGGATGGAATCAATGATAGGTAATCCCAAAAAGTTAATTATGATGTTTTTAAACTTTAGCAAAACCCATAAGACGCAAAAAAATTTGACATCGCCAAATTCACTCCTTTCTTGTTCGAGCATGGTCTTAAATATTTTTTCTACACTTTCTTCACACATCTATTGAGTCATCAACATTCTTTACCTCCTTCCTGGGGTGTGTGAAACTCATCATTTGAAAACGAAACATTCAAAGTCACAACAAATAAAACACTTTAATATGAAAAATAATTCAACAATCCAATATAAGACAAACTATATTAAATCATTAGATACTTTTGAACCAATAACTCATCATATCCTTAAGTTCAACTTTAATAAACACTTTTTTAAGGGTGTGAGTTTTCTTTTGATATTCCAGATTTTTAGGTTTGATGCAAGAACTGAACATAACCTTTTTATCAACCAAGGACAAATTAACCATATTAAAGTTTATCATACACGGACTTACATTAATTTTAATCAAATTAGTCTATACAAATATTTATTTTAAAAAATCAGCATTAAATTAAAAAAATGATTCCCTCAACCTCGTACAACTAACAAAACACATTAAATCTAATTAAAAAAACATCTAATTAAAAAATACATTGAACGGGAAAACGTGTACAAATCCAACTTTATAATAAAATTAAAAATGCAAATAACATAAAATGAATGGAAAAATCATTAAAAATCTAGTTTAGAGTTGCAATACATACTACTAACCAAGTTATACTACAAAGTATGCATAGACTATGATTCTTAAATTGATTGTTGATCTCGTTCGTAGGAAGAAAAGAAGAGTTTGTTGACATAAGGATTCCTAAGTTATCACATAACTATGCTAATTAATTGCAGTGATTGAAAAGAAAATCTTGGTTGATTAGGGAAATCCAAATTGAGATTTGAGTTGTACAGGGGTAGGATAGAAAATGGTATTTGATTCAAATTAGGAAACCCCCAGCCGTTCAAAACATGAGATGAATGCGGGATTTGAATTGTATACAGGATTTGAAGGGATGTATAGGAAAATAGCAAATCTATTCTGATAATGGCTATGTTAATAATTTGCAGTGATTGAATGGGTGGGAAAACCTATTTTTTGGAATTAAAAAAATAGGAGAATTTTCCCTACTTTTCTTAATAAATATATAGATTACTATTTTTTTAATAAGAAAAAACTAATAATAACTAAGAAAGTTAATGTAAATCGTTTTTAATACTTATTAATTCATCTAATCATTCACTTCGTGTTACATTTTAATATAAATTATTTTAATTTACTATTGTCAAATTATGAAGTACGGTGATGTAAATATTTTATCACTTCAATTTCTTCAATGTATTTAATTTTTTATTCTAATACAAGATAATGACTCCGATAAAAAAAAACTCTTAGAATTATTGAAATCCATTTTATTATTACATATATTTTTCTATTTTTTCATTAATTCATAAATAATAAATTTTCTATAACACTATTTTATGTAAATATACCATCTTAATTGTTTTCATGCATCGCACAAGTGTAACACTAGTTGAAAATAAAAAATAAAAAGAAAAGAAAAGGAAAAAGTTTCAAAGCTATGGCCATTAAGCAATCTATCAATTTTCTTCTTTTCTATTATTTTTTATTTTTTTTATTTTGAATTTTTCGTAAAATATTGAAAATAAAAAAAATACTTAATGATTTGGAAGCTGCAACTTTTTTTTAATTTTCTTTTCTTTTTCTTGTTTAATTTTTTGTGTCGTCATCAATGACATGTTTTTTCCAACAAGCTCTATTTTTTATTTTATTTTTTTAATTTATACCATGTTAGAAACAATTTTGGTCACGTGATAATTCTATATCTTCAACAATTATATACATGTGCGCTACAATCTCGCTTCCATGAACTATTTTAATAGTGTTAAAGAGAGCGGCATACAACAGTATAGAGCCTTTCAAATTATATAATGGCCCTTGGGGGTTTTAACTAAATTTTGGGAGAGCTTTTGTCAGGGGAATGTATATTTTGCTTTCTCTTCTATGTAGAGGAAACATCCCTACGACCAATGATTAATTTTATTGTTGCATTATATATTATAATCTTGCAGAGTGACAATTTAATAATGATGACATGTGATTCGACATATTGTCACGCATTGTTGGTTTAAATTGAGAGCTTGTTTGTCAGACCTTATTTTAAAAGTCATTTTTTAAAATACTATTTTCAATCACTGATTTTTTCTAACGTGGCAATTGTAATTTTTTTCCCAAAATTCACTTACTTTTTTATCCAAGCTACCAGTTTTGTTTGGCTAGGCCGAAGTAATGCTAGAGGCAATTGTTGAGTAAAAGGCACGCCGAGACAAGGGCATAGCAAGAACGGCCAATGAAGAGGTAGAGAAGAATGATGGAAATGACATGGAGAGTGGGTGATGTGAACTTTTCCTGTATAGTTAAGTGCATCAAAATTAAATTTGAACTCATTATATTTACAAATATTTTGTCATTGTAATATATAATAAAATGTGAGGGTCATTCTTCCATAGCGATTGAGATTGTCCATTTAGTTGCTTAAAATAGATTTTGGAGAGTTTTGTTTTGTTTGATAAAGCATACAAAATGAAGAACAAATATGAATAAAAAATGATTGAGGAATTAGTTTCCATTCTAAACAATAAATAACAACTTATAAAGAAAGTTATTTCATTTATCATATTAATTGTAATAATCCTGGAAAAGCACACAAGCTCGGCTGATTGGTAATTGTTCTTATTTAGTCGTTGGATAAAGCAAATCTTTACACAATCTCTATCCAAATAACAAATTAGAATAAACTCTCTAGATTCAATTAATGAATGATGGAATTCTAACAATAAGCTCTTCTAGGTAACAAACTCATAAGCTTGGTTCATTGAACCTATGTCATAGTTCACATGCAAATATTAAATTGCATTTGTTACTAATCATTTAGAAAACTTAACGATTACGTATTAAGACTCTAAATGTTATATTAATCATTCTAATTCCATTACTTATGAGGCCATTTAAGTAGTAAAGAGAGAATGACATGGAAGTAAATCAATGAAATATAGACACAATTAAGTTTGGTAAATAAAATGAACTTTTACAGCTTGAAAATCAACTATTAATGTCTGGAGCTTGAACATAATTTCTCAATTAAAAGAAAATTAGCTAAACATAGTGGAAAAATAAAGTAAAAAACATAAAGAATAGAAGAGAAATGCTTAAAAGTGAAAAATAAGCCTTCTACAATGGTCATCAATGTGGTTGGAAAATGACATCTTCTTCCAAGCTATTTAACTCTTTCAAAAGTCTAACTAAAAATATAAAGTACAAAAGATAGGAAATGAAGCTACTGAAAGTATTCTTGAGTGATAAAAGTGTGTTGAAGAAGCTAATGACCTTACCCTTTTATAGGCATGAAAAGCATATTCACTATTGTATTCCCTAAACACTAACTCCACTTTCACATGTCTTTTGACCAATTTCTTCACCAAATATTCTTCTGGGTCCTCCACCAAGCTAAAGCACATTATTTTGTCACTTAAATGCATCTTGAATTACCTAAATTGAATCTTTATAAGCCAAGTTATGACTTTTACACCTAAATGTGGCATTGGATGCCTTAATTGCAGAATACGTTATCTTCAAACCCAATTTTTGTCCATTTTCCCACCGAATTTGACTTTAGAGCCAGATAACATTTGTAGATAATTGAGTTAACTTTCCAAGTATTTTTGAATTAGGCCATTTCGATAGCTAGAGCTCAAGTTATGATCAAAATACTGCAATGCATCACTAAATCCGAGTTGCTGATTTTTTTTGCATTGTCCTAAAATGTGAAATAGGCATCATATAAGTACTCATAAAAAATATGTATATATCTTATTTTGTTATTTTTTATCTTTTTACTTCAAGATATATATTTTATAAAATTGAATCATATGAGTAAATATATGATATTTTTTCTTACACTAAATACAAAAATGTTAAAATATAAGGAAAAAGAACACAAAATATACGTTAATCAATCACACATCAGAGGGGATTTGGGATTGTGGAACAGAGAGAGACGTCGAAAGGAAGCAACGGAGAAGGATTTGACGAAACAGAGAGTGGTGATGGTTAGAGGCAAAGCCACTATCATGCTATGAGAAAGATTGTTCAATTCAATTATCATTTGTGATATGTTGCTATATTGTGGCCACTATAGTCTCTTTAGATTTTTGTTAATTTTGGTAAAAATAAGAATTGCAATTGTACAAGTTATGTATATATATTTATATATATATAAACAAACACGACAAATTTATTCAAAAAAGTAACAAATACAAATACTACTCTAAAATGGGGATCGAGATTGGCAAAAAATATATATATATTAGGGATCGAGCCTGACCCATTTTGAGTGCAGCTCAACTATACAAGAAAAAAGGTTTAGTCCCAAAATTAACAAGAGATTCACAACCTAGAGCATACATCATACATCCCATGTTGGAATATATAAACCTGTACAAGGCAAAGTCAAAATAACAACAGAATAGGCATACAAGCCAACATGATTTACCGACTCATCAACTTGTGTGGAGTTCACTTCCCAATTAGCAACCTCCACCTTTTTCATGAGCATAAGCATCATATTTTGAAAGCACGAAACGATCAAACAAAGCCATCAACTTTACGAAACAAAGTTGGAGATGGGAGTCCAAAATCCAATGGTGGACCAATTGGTAGGCCTCCAAAAGCATTACCTCCAAGTTCTTCTTCAATGTCAATCAGCTCCAAAAGCTAAATAAGGCAATCCAAAAGCTAATCACGATGCATCTCCGTCATTGTCGTTTCACCTATCCTCCAATAAATGTCGGTCCAACTAGTCCACACAATCGATTGGTGGATCCATAGGCTCTTCAACATTAGGATCATGAAAAAATTCTAAGTTGTTTCATAAACTTGAATAAAGTGATTCAGATGGGTCTGTGTTGTGTTCTGTTAATCAATTTTAACTGGTGACAATTTACTATTTAAAGCGAGACGCGTTTGTGAATAGTTGTAGCCTAGATACGTATAGTGTTTCCAGACATGTCTGGCATCATGATGTGGAAAATCACCAGTAAACAATAAAAACAGTAAGAACACCAAATTATTATCGTGGAAACCCAACTGGGAAAAAACCATGTGCTCGTTGCCTACGAGCAAAAACCAATCCATTAACTTCCAAAGCATTTAAATCTTTACAATAAAGCTAAAGGGTAATTTACGCATAAATTAACCAACATCAAGGATAATAGCTAGAAACATTCCATATTACTCTCTCATAGCATATAATGTGAGCTAACGTCTCATTGCTTTTCAGTAGCTTGTTGTATCTCATTTTAGTGATCAAATTGGTCTGTACCGTGTTCTGTTAATCAGTTTTAATTGGTGACAGTTTACTGTTTAAAGCAAGATGCGTCTGTAAATCGTCATAGCCTAGATACGTCTAGTGGTACCAGATACGTATGGTGTCGTGATGCGGAAAATTAACAGTAAATAATAAAAACAGTAAGAACACAGAATTTTTAACATGGAAACCCAACTGGAAAAAACCACGTGGTCATCGCCTACGGGCAAAAACCTGTCCAGGTAAATCAAATCAGTTTAAAACTTTACAAACGAAACCAATAGCAATAATTACACAAAATTAATTGCCACATCTAAGACATTAATGAAAAAACTCCCTGTTCTATCTTCCTTAGCATATAATTAGCGCTGACATCCTGTCACTCTTCAATGGCTTCTTGTAATCGCATTCCCACAACAGATCTTCACCTCCCCGTGTTGATCTTCTTCAATGTTGTGGGCTGATCTATTAGTGGTAGGACTCCTTCCGGATATTTAAGTCCCGATCTATGTTTGATCAAGGGTTGTTTATTAACTAGTTCAAGGGATTATCTCGAAGAATTCATGAACATGGGAAAAGGACATGTTTCTTCAGACTGATGGTGGAGGACGAAAATATGGCACCAAACGTATAGTCCTTTCTCCTCTTGTGTTGGTGTTCTATTATGACTTGTGTAGCTTGTTGGCCAATACTCCAAATTACCACAAAACTTCAACTCCTACAAGGAAACAATAACAAGTTAAATTGTAGGAAAATAAGAAGTAAGGTAAATTAATTATATAAAATAAGATCTTTACCAAATTGAAAATTTCTAAGTTGTGTGAACAACCTGAATGAAGTGATTCAGACGCAACTGGACCATGTTTTGTAACTTAGATGTGTCTGAATGAATGTTACTATTTTATATCAAGACATATCTGTAAGTTTGCGTTAGTCAGATTAATCTGCGAATTCTAAATGGCGACAGATGCATTTGGCAGAACAACAGAAACTGAAAACAATACGCAAATAACAACACAATGAATTTAACGTGGAAAACCCCGCATGGTGAAAAACCACGTGCTCATCACCTATAAGCAAAAACCAATCCACTAAAATCCAAAGAGTTTAAGTCTTTACAAGAAATCCAAAGGCTCACATGCGCATATATTAAGCAACACCTAAGAATAAGTAAACACTCACTGTTTAATCCTTAGCGTGTAATTCGAGTTGACATCCCATCACTCATCATTGGTTTCTTGTAACCGCGATCCCTGCAATAGATCTGTACCTCCCGTGTTGATCTCTACACGTTGTGGGCTCTTCTATTTAGTGATTGGATTCCTTCCAAAGATTTGAAGGTTGTTTTATAAAGAATGGGTGTAAATGAACTAATCGTTGAAAGTTTTAATCAAACTAATGGTGTAATGTACGGTGGAAGGAGCTTGACACGTTTCTAGCGTATAACGGGGGCCAAATTTTTTGTGCTCTTCACGTGTAATCCTTCTTGTCCCAATTGTTGCATTTTAATACTACGTGGTTGTCTTGATATGCAAGTAACTTATCCTTAAAACACCTATTCCTACAAGAAAATAAATAATATAATTAGTATATGAATAATCAAATAAGGTAAAAGATAAATATAAATAATTTCATTACCTTATCTTGTATCAATATAATAAGGAAATGATCTTACCAAATTATATGATACATTGAATGTGGACCCACTAGGTGTGTGCTAGGGTTTTTGTCCTTCTTGGATTCCCGCTTGTTTAATTAAATAAAACAAGGAAATTATTACACATGTTAATCAAGATAAAATATAAACATAGTGATATAATAAGTCCAATTAAAACAACATTCATAATCAAATTAATTAAATTTAAATAATTGATTATGAATATGGAAAAATAAAAATATCAATTAATCTTTATATTATAAAAACTGGAGTGCCACGTTGGCAGTAGTGCCAACGTGCCACTCATTAATATTAAAAAAACATAAAAATTAATTTTGTAGTTAAAAAAAAAAGAAATTCTATTTTTGGAAATAAACCAATATTAATTGGTAGATATAAATAGGGAAAATTCTTTAAATATAATTATTTTTTAATGAAACATAAATTTATCATTAAATGTGATAAATAAAATTTAATAAGAAAAAAATAGTTTTCGAAAAACTTTAAATGTAATTTCATTTTTCAAATTTTTAATTAAAAACATTAAATAATAAGTATTTTATTTTCACCGCATTAAAAAAATGTTATAGTTTTAGATAGTTTTGATTGTAATGCAATGGATTATTCAAATAGTGGATTATTCTTAAATAAAATAGGGCGTGCTAAAATTATAATTGAATTTGCATTGAATAATTTATTATTTTTACATAAAGAGTAATTTATTAATCTTTATCTTTATATTTTGAATTGTTATATTATCATACCATCTTTATATTATAAAAACTGGAGTGCTACGTTGGCAGGAGTGCCAACATGGCACTCATTAATATTAAAAAAACATAAAAATCAATATTGTAGTTAAAAAAAAGAAAATTCTATTTTTAAAAATAAACCAATATTAATTGGTAGATTTAAATAGGGAAAATTCTTTAAATATAATTATTTTTTAATGAAACATAAATTTTTCATTAAATGTGATACATAAAATTTAATAAGAAAAAAATAGTTTTCGAAAAACTTTAAATGTAATTTCATTTTTCAAATTTCTAATTAAAAACATTAAATAATAAGTATTTTATTTTCACCGCATTAAAAACATTATAATTTTAGATAGTTTTGATTTGTAATGTGCAGTGGATTATTCTTAAATAAAATAGGGCGTGTTAAAATTATAATTGAATTTGCATTGAATAATTTATTATTTTTAAATAAAGACTAATTTATTAATCTTTATCTTTATATTTTGAATTGTTATATAATCATACCATTAATCTTTATATTATAATTTGTGAAGTGTCCCGTAAGCAAAGATGCAAATGTGGCATACATTAAATATTTTAAGAAAATTATAAAATTAGCTTTGGGAATAAACAAACATTAATTAGTAATAATTAAAAATATAACTAAAAATAACCAATATCTAAAACAAACATCTAATGAGAAAAAATTTATTTTGGAAAGACTTTACATATAATTTCATTTTTTAAAGTTATAATTCAAAATATTAAATAATAATTTTTTATTTAATTTTATCGTGATAAAATTGTAGGTTTTGATAGTTTTGCTTGATTACGTGAATTGGTCTATCAAAAATAGTGAGAATTTTTACTTTTTCTTTTGAAAATCAAATAGTGAGTAGTTAAAATTATAACTAGATTTATGTAGAATAATTTATTTATTTTTAAGTAAAATAGTAATTTATTAATCCTTATATTATTATAATTGAAGTGTCACGTTTGGTGAACACCCTATTGGCAGTGCCAACATAACATATTATTTCTAATTAAAAAAATTAAATGATATTTTTTGTTTTTAATGCTTCTGATGTGATATGCTCACTAATTGAATTTTGCATTGCATATTTTTTTATCTTTTCTAAGTATATAAAATTACAAATAAAAAGGTTTTCATTCTATAATTAACATACAATTTATGTAAATGAAAAGAAATCAAATGAATTATATATATGAGGAAAATTGTCGGCGTTACTACAAATTTAAGTTACATAAAATTAAGCATAATACGTCTTATACAATAGAGCTAAAATTAAGTAGCAATTACAGCTAATCACTAAAAGAATGCATAAAATCATAAAATTTAGAGTGTGTAATGTGCATTTCAGAAGGAAAAAGGTATTCAATATAAATTTGATATATACCAATGAGAAAGACACGTTTTGATAATCAAAGAATTTTTATATATTCATTCTCAATGGTTCATTTACAATTAATTAATCTTCACGAGCATTGCTGTGCAATGCTAGGCATGGTAATTAGAAATAATGTTACACGTTTTGATAAACTTCTTAATTATGCAATACAATTATGCGATACAAGTGAATTTTTATAATTTACAATTGTGAATTTACTCCGCAATTTTTGCATTGACTATAATATACAATATTGTAGATTTTAATAAATTTTTTACAATTATGCAATCTCCTATGCACAAATTACATAAATTATATAATTCAACTTTTATATTTATAATTTTATATCAATTATTTATCGTACATAAATTTAATTGTTCACGTGCATCGCACGGGCGTGATACTAGTTAACATTAACAATTAAGTTAACATATCACATCCCAACAAAACTCCATGTATAGTATATTCAGCCACTGATTCAAATGCCCGCCCTCAAAATTTTGATTTGCCTTTTCATTTAACTAATTGTACTAGTTTACAACTAATTTTACAGCTATACCAGTATACTGTTTTTTCACGTGAAATTTAACTGTAGGAGATCATGTAATGTGGAATGGCAAATTTGGTTGAAAAATGATAGATTTCGATCGAGTTTTGGAAGAATTTTACAGAGAAAAGTGGAGTGTGATATTTAGTGAAGACAAACGTAAATGAAATTTTGGACTAGTAACAAAGAAAATCTCTTCCGATCTGTGATCATATGTAATAATCTTGTACAGTGATAATACAATAATGATGATATATGATTTGACATATTGTAAGATATTGCTAGTTTAAACTAAGAGCTTGTTTCTCAAACCTTATTTTAAAAGGGCGTGGCTAAATGCACCCGGCCAATTTCTTTGTGCACCCAATTTTTTGAAATTTCCAAGCATGCCCTCATTTAAAAAAAAGGTTCGCTCCGAAACGGAGCGAACAACGATTTCTTGGCGATCGCTCCAACGAACTCCCAAAATGGGAGTTCACTCCTTGCGGAGTGAACGCCGTTTTCAGCGTTCGCCGCTTAGAGCGAGCATTTTTTTTAAAAAGAAAAATAATATATGAAAAAAAAATTCAAAATTTTTATAACTATTTTCATGAGTAATTTCTTTAAGTTTTTTTAACCAATCAGTTTTTTTTAATAATTATATTCAATACAAACCGAATAAAATCAATTCCTATATAATCAAAAAAAATTAAAATTCATCATAGACTAGTTACAAAAAACGCAAAGACTCGTCAAAATAGTTGTAAAAATTTTGAACTTTTTAATAATTATATTTGACCCTAAAGCCAATTAGTGTATCATAAAAAAATTCGAAATTCATCAATGAAATTAATCTTCAAAGTGATAATAAAAATTTTAAATTTTTTAATAATTGTATTCAATACTAACCGGATAAAACCAATTACTTTATCATTAAAAAAATTCTGAAATTGGTCATTAAAGTGGTAGCAAAACGTTTAAATTTTTAATAATTGTATTCAATACTAACCAGATAAAAGGCAGTTACTTTATTATTAAAAAAATTCAAAATTTATCGTCAAAGTGATTGCAAAAAACTTCAAAAATTTTCAAAACTACTCGTCAAAGTGGTTGTAAAAAATTTGAACAAAAAATTTGTAATAAAAATTACATCTACAAATAAAAAATCAAAAAATTAGTCATTTCTATTTTTTTTTTTTAATTCTTGTTCGCTACATTCACAGCGAACAAGCAAAAGTATGTTCGCTGTGAATGTAGCGAACAAGCCTTAGCTTGTTCGCTGTAAACACAGCGAACTCACTAAAAGCGTGTTCGCTGTGTTTACAGCGAACATAGTAAAAAAAAAGAGAAAGAGAGAAGGGCAGGGGCAAATCCATCACTTGATTCTTTTTTTTTTAAAGGTGAGTGCACCTAGCAATTTGCTGTGTGCATTTAGATATGACCATTTTAAAAATTATTTGTTTAAACAGAGGACAATTTGCATCATAGCAGTATAAAGATGAATAGATATAGATCCTGCTAAAAGACAGCATAAAAGAATCTAGAAAATCTAGACCTCTAAGTCTCAAGGTTTCAGCTTTTTTAAATATTATTTTCAATCAATCATTTTATTGACCTGCCAATTTTTTTTATATATTAAACCTCTTTTTGTTTTACGAAAACATATTCAAAAATGAGGTAGCGTTTTGTTTGCTATTTTCAGCATTGTTTTTTCTTTTTAATTTCGTAAAATGCTGAAAACACATTCCATTAATTTTTTTCGAAAATGAAGTTTAAAAAATATTTTCAAGATTTGTAAAAAAACTCAACAACAATTTTTTTAACATTTTTGGATTTTTCGATGTTAAATGTCGAAAACAACGAAAATGCGATTGTGGGCCAATCAATATGATTGTAATAAAAACTCCACCAATCGTGATTGTGGACCAATAAAAACTCCACAAGAACTAAAAATAGTAGTTTGGTGGACATGGTGAGGCAGATAGTACTGGTTTGTCGTCTGTTACTAATTTGAAGGGATTCTTTGGTATGAAAATTTAAAAATTGCTTAGGTGTAAAAATGGTGATGTCTCAGGTTTTTACTAGAGGTCATAACATTTGGAGTAGCCAAATGAGACATTAGATCTTAATTCTTATTAATAATACAATAGCAATAAATAGTT
Source organism: Jasminum sambac (assembly GCA_018223645.1). Classification (NCBI taxonomy): domain Eukaryota; kingdom Viridiplantae; phylum Streptophyta; class Magnoliopsida; order Lamiales; family Oleaceae; genus Jasminum; species Jasminum sambac. Next base: position 39,053,602 of record CP073640.1, read on the forward strand.
ATAATTTAATATGTAGTTGAAATAATTGAATAACATAAAATGTCTTGAAATAATTTTCTTGAAATTACAAACAAAATGTTTTCATACTTTCCACTTTCAGAACTGAAAATCCAAAATAATGAGTAAAATTCAAAATAATGAGTAAAATTTATTTTTAACAGTCTTGAAACAAATTAGAAAAAGATAAAATTGAAATAAAATTCAAAACTCAAAATTAAAAACAAAAAGCAAAGAAAACAAAATTCAAGTTGCTAGACAGTCCTAAACAAAGATAAAAAGATACCAGAAGAAAATGTAAAGCATAACTAAATGGCAAAATTAAGGTTCAAATTTAAGTGATTGTGAGCAAATACACCGCGATGTAAAAGTATAAAAATTGTAAAACATGCAAAACAACAAAATCAAGCTTCGAGTTTAAATATAGTTTAAACGAGTGCGAAGCGAGCTTTCTAAAACAAAATTAGTATTCCATTCTTATCAGCATCGTCATATCTACAACTTTCTCATCTTGATAAGAGACTAACATTATTTATATGATTACAAACTTTGCTAATTATGAGGGCTATTTTCGCAACATGACACCAAAGTATCTATTTTGTAAAAAATTCAACCCCATTCTTTTTTTTGGTCATAAAACCCCTAACCTTTTAAAAATTAATATTGCAGCAGGCCCTCGGTAACAGTTTCCATCCAAATCCACCGTTAATTTGGCCTTTTCTGTCTTAACACATGGGTAAAATTGTAAAATAATAATTATTTCACTGAAAGATTTGGGGGTTTGCTAAATGAACCAAATAAACAAAGAAAAAGAAAATTGGAAAATTCAAAGTTTTAGCAATCTGCAAAATTAGTCCTAAATCTTTCCAAATTTGACAATTTTAACTTTAATTTTTTATATAGTTCTATTTAAATAGTTCTATTTAAACCCATAATTAAGATTATTTGTATTAAAAAAGGAAATTTGGAGCAAATAGTCCAAAAATGTGTGTAGAATGCAATTTTAGTCCAAAATAATAATAATAAAAGTAGCTAAAATGGTCAAAAAAATTTTGATGCTAGTTGGTTCCAAATTTTAGTTAAACTGCACAATTTTACCTTTTATTATTTTTATAGATGCTTATTTGGTCCACAATTAATTCTATTGAGTTAGTGTGATACTAATTAAATAGTTTTCATAAAAGAAATTTCAATGTCGTAGCATTTGTTTGCATTAATATCATAACTTTTGAAAATTTTATTTAGCATTAAAAATGTGTACATTTTGATTTTAAGTAACATTTAATATAATTGTTGTAGATAAATAGTAAAAACAAATCAATTTTTTTTTTTAAAAAAGAAAATAAAAAAACCCTCCCCTTCTCCCGCCCCTACCCCAACTGCTATCCCCAAAACGACCATCACGTGGTGGTGACGGTGACGGCTTTTGAAACCACAAAATCTGCTAGCAGTTTCGAAAACCACCAACAGTTGCTGCTAGTGGCTTCGAAAGCCACCACCAGTGGTGGTGGTTTCCAAAGCCGCTGGTGGTTGTTTTGTGGGTAGGGATGAGGTGGGGTAAGAGGGGTAGGGTTTTTTATTTTTTAATTTTATTTTTTTATTTGATATTATTAATACTTTATATTCGGTATATTTTTTACAGTGATATATTCCTAATAAAATTTATTTAGATACAATAATTACATTTATTATTAATTGCTACTTAAAATCAAAATGTGCGTGTATCTAATACTAAAAAAAATTGTCAAAAGTTATGATAACAATACCAACAAATGCTACGATATTGAAAGTTTTTATAACAACTACTTAATCAATATCAAAATCACTAAATAAAATTAATCACGGACCAAACAAACATTGATAGAATAAATAAAAGGTAAATTTATGCAATCTTATTAAAATTTGGGACCAAACGTTCACCAAAAAATTTGTTGGGCCATTTGAGTTACTTTAAGCACATTCGATACTTTTTTTTTTTTTGAGATTTAGGACTAATTTGCACATTAGTAAAACTTAGTATTTTCCAATTTTTGTCTTTGTTTATTTGGGCCTGCTGCGATAATTTCTGAAAAGTTGGGTGTTCCATGACGAAAAAAAGAATGGGGTTAGATTTGTTATAAAATGGATACTTTGGCGTCCTTTCGCGAAAATAAACCTTACAAGAATATTGTGATGTAATCGAAATGACAGGGCTAAACAATGAAATCGCAAAACCCCACATCCGAATCGAAACTGATTTTTTGAAACCGTGGTTTGGGATCCACATGGATCCCGTCAACACTTTGATTTTAAACCAAACCGAATCGTTTGAAAGTGGCTTGGTTTAGGTTTCTAATTTTCCAAACCATTTCAAACCTCCAAATCGCAAAATTACGGAAATAAAATAAAAAAATAAGAAATTTTAATTTTGTCCAGTGAAAATACACTCAATAAAAGTCTAAAACTACACATTATATTTTATATTTTGGATATACATTCAATGGACCCCAATTATTCCTTAAAAATGGGGGAAAATGAGCAATTTCATGCCAAAGCCCAAACCGATCGAGCACTTAGTGTGCCCAAATTTTTTACTGGTGCTTGGCCCATCCTATTATTCTTTAGTTTCTTGCTTCTCAAATTATTCCCATCATCAGCACCTAATCTCTTAAGCTTGCGCCATCGTTTTTTCGTTGCTGATATTGAAGTTGATATTTACTCCTTATGGTAAAACTTGAGACTAATATTATAAAATTTTTGTTTGTAATATTTTATTTAACATACATTGATTCTAATATGTGTTTTAATTGAATTTATAATGATATTTATGGGTCAAGCTACCATATTAGTATTTAAAAAAACATAATTTTAACGATTTGGTATTTAAAAAATCTCCGGCGACATATTGGTATATAAAACTCGACTTTTGCGCACTTAGGCCCTTTTTTCACCGCCAGTGAAATCTTGAATAAAATAATAATAATTTTAAATTTTTCATTTTTTAATTTACTTTTTCAGCTGAATCTTATTAAAATAATATTATTTTTAATTTTGAATATTTTTTTCATTTTTATGATCTTTACTTAGTATATCCTTTGACTTACTTTGCTAATACAAAAAAATAGAGCATTTTATGAGATTGATAAAAAAAACATAGCTTGACTGGTAAAAAAATTGGTGCGCGTTTAGTCTATCTGGACATAATCCATCCAATTTTATGGTTAGCCAAATCAAATTTTTCTTTTTTATCGTACATAAATAAAATTTTATTACAAATATATCACTATAAAAATATATCGAATACAAAAAATTAATAAAATCAAATCAAAATAAAAAAAAAAAAAGAAATTCCAAACCCCACCCCCACCCCCAAAGCCACCACCACAATCGTGGTGGTGGTGGCACCAGATCTGGTGGTGGTTTCACCACAACCACCAGCCGGTGGCTTCGAAGCCACCTGCTATTTTTCTCATTGATGTTCTATTTTTCTTTCATGTTAATATATAATAATTGTGTGGATGGATACATATAGACATAGAACTGTTTAGACAAATAGGTCTCTCTGGACAGATAAACTGTTCAGAAATGCAGTTGTCTATATAGATTATTTGTTTGGAAAGTTCCATATTGTTTTCATTAAATCCATACATGAATCTTGTTTAATTAGAGAATATGTGTGTTGTCACTACAGGTAAGGCTCATAATTTAAAATTGATTGTGGCTCACGAATGTGACTTTAAGAAAGTAAACGGCGAATTGAGGTAGGAAGTAACAAGTACGACATCAGTTCAAATTTCCAACGATGTGAATAGGGAACAACTTGTTCGTAGAATTACTGAGAAACTCAACATAGACTTGAACGAGTATGATGTGCATATGAAGTTCCGAGTTCCAAGTGTTCAATACAACCCACCGCCCGTTGAAGTTGTTTAGGGTAATGATTTAGTGTGGTACATTTCCGTTTACGATCATGCGGCACTATATATTGTGTTGTACAGGAAAAATATCGTTAGAGCATCTTTTCACTCCATAAACACTATTAGGACAACAAGCATTGATTTATATAGACATATTTAGCTTTCATCATTTGTCTAGATAACCTAGTAGGCATGTAATAACAATAGATGAAGGCACATCATTTACCTAGACGACTTATTTAAGAGCTCTCGACACTTTATTTGTTTATAATGATCCACGATAAAAAGTACGTAATGAAAATATTAGTCTTCCAGTTGAATATCAAATTATGCTTCTACAAAGACTGTAATAATTTTGAATATTAAGATAACACATAATCGAACCAATTAACACTAAACTCAAATATACAGTACATGAAAACATTGGTGTGGATGTTAGTCAACTATTACAAACGAAATACAATTAAACTATGTATGAAAACATACATTCCTATGACCAAAAGATATTGATTGAGATTGTACATTGATTCAATGTCAATTAAGTTGTGTGATAGGAGCAAATTTAGCCAGTTCAAACCTAATTCGAAGTAGTATAATCTCTCCGGCAGAGAGATCAAGTGGACGGAGTTAAGGAGAAGGAATAAAGTATTTAGTTTCGATGTGAAACTGAACGTCACAGTAGGACTAGAAAACGAGTGTGAAACCAAACATATGTTACATAAAAGTTTGCATCCTAAATGAGTCGAGAAACTTCTACAGTTTTACTCATTTGTTTTGCAAGAGTTGGTGTTACATGTATTTGTCAAAATACATTAAAACATGTTGTGATTATTTCATTATTTAAATCCAATATCAAAACTTCTTATTTTTAGATATTTTCCTTCAAATGTGTTATTAATCAATTTATTTATTTATAGAGAAACAGAAAAAAGAGTTACTATTGCACTCGAAATTGATAACTAAATTGATTCAAAGATGCATTGAGATTGTACACTAATTCAGTGACAAAAATATGATCTAAAATAGTATAATGCAGTAATACCTTAAACATAAATTCCGTAAACCTTAAGCGCAATACCTTAAAAGGCGCAAGTTGTTTGAATGTCCGAAACGAAAATTATTTTTGTACACAGTCTAGATAGTTCAATCTATCTAGACCGATCCATCTGTCCAGTTTAGAGAGAATACCCTCAATCCCAAAACCCTAAACACATTACCCCAAATCGTGCAAGTTGTGTGAATACGACTAAGTGAAGATTATTTATCTATGCGGACTAGATAGTTCAATCCATCTATGTTGTCTAGATAGAAGAATTTATATGTGTCTTGCTAACTTGTTCAAAAAAGGCATAGCCTATTGGAAAATAGGCATATTTGAATGAAGTAATAGCTATGTGTTGGAGAATATGTGTTTGGTGAGATCAAAAATTCAAAAAAGATTTTCTACCACCTATCAAAAGAACCTCACTTAAGTAAAGAAAAAAAAAAAAAAAAAAAAAAAGGTATTTTAGTCTAGCTATATAAATTTTAAACAATCTGGTAATTTAATTTATTTTTTATTTTTAGACATATTTGGTTTAATAGATTTTATTTTGGATATTTTGGTTAATCCCTCAATGAATTTATTATCTCCAGTTGTACTAGATACATAATTATCCTCCTCAATTGTACTAGATGCCTGCATAATTGAACTATTTAGTAAAAATCGGCATTTCACATATCGAACATATAGACTATCTAGATGATAAACTCTCAATACACAAATATGATAGTTTGCAATTCTCGACTATCTATACAAGGATCATCTCATTGATGGTTCTCTTCTATTCTCATTTTAACACATAATTGTGTTGATTGATATATTTAGAAATAGACATGTCTAGACAGATAGGGCCATCTGCACAGATGAAATGTCTAGAAAACATACCTATTGTATAGGTGATCTATCTGAAAAGTTCACAAATCTAGAGACATATTTATTGAAATGATTAGAAATCAAAAATTCGATTGTATTTAGTCTGACAAGAAAATATCCTAGATTTAATAGAAAAGAGAAGGGTATTTTTAGTGAGATTACAAAAATTTTGGACATCTTGATAAATATTTTTTATTTGAGATATATTTAGACTAATAGGTTTCATCCGCTAGCATAATTCATTTTTCGCTGTCAAATACTTCATAGGAATCAAAAGTAGATGCCAGATTCATCACCATCCGGCAAATACTTTTTGCTTCCGTTGAGTACCAAAATGAAATCTCATCCAATCTAAGCACAAAAACTCTCACTTTCACAATAAGAATGAAATTAAAACAAAAATCTTGTTCGAACTTCGTCTGATAACACATCCCAATAGTCAAAAACAGAGTACTAAACAGTACCAAATCAAATTTCACTTTGATTACAACGACCATGTTCCAACATTCACATGAATGGCAACATACAACATTCTTACCATTCGAATACTAGCAAGTTCTAGTGAAGCCAAGAACACCATCAACATACTTACCTAGTATGAAGGTTCCCTACAGAAAACTGGTACCTCAAGCAACAATTGGATCCTGAAAAATTTTTAGAAGTGGTAAAATTTAGGCTAATGTAGTTCCAACAATAGAAATATACAAACCATATGTACAAATTCTGCATCTAACATACCGACCACACAAACCTATACAAGGTACATTAATGCTAAAGAAAATTTCTATTCACATCTCTCAGAGCATTGTATTCAACAAAATACCAACTTCATCTTTTAAAGGGTAAGACAACTCACCAAACTTAATATCCATTTATCATTTTAGTATCTGTTATGGGATTTCCCAAATTCATCTCGCCTTTGACGCGGAAAGTCTCCGTAACTGTCATGAGGTCTTGAAGGATAATTTTCCATAGAATTTGGGTATCTTCCCCTCGACTCCATTGGCATATTTGTTCCAGGAGCAGAATAATGAGCATTGCCAGAAGAACTGTCATGCTCGGGATAACTAGGTTGTTTGTAATCACTAAATCCAGAAGCTGAAATATGCTGGCGTGTTTGCTGTCTCCTCTGAACATCAACCTGAAGAAACTCTTCCCACTGTTTTGCATGTGTACTCCTCAGTATGGCCATTTTCTTCATGTAAACCTCCCGAATTTCCCTGACAGCCTTAAATTGAACAACCCAATATGCAAGGAGTCAACACACAGTAACCACATACTAAAATGTTTGACAACTTTTTTTTTTTTTTTATGCTTTTTAAAATCTTTCTTTTCCTTTTTAACGGAACATTGAAATATCATTTTTCCAAAATTCTCTCCCAAAGATTCCGGTGTTTAAGTTTCTGTATTTCGAAGGACCAAAAGAGATTAGATAAACAATGACTATTGAGCTTGGACATCATTAAGATAAACATAATCAACAAGAGCTTGGTTGGTAGACATTTTCCAAAATTCACTTTCCCTGAAATTTCATTCTTAACCAACACATTTTGTGAGACTTATAACTTTCTGCAATTTTAAACTACTTTTCAACCACACTTACTCCCAAAAATACTCAATTTCACTTCCCAAAAAAATACTACAACCGAGTGCCAAAATAGAAACAAAATTGTAGAATGTCACAAACCTCACGATGCTTGTGAATTTCTTCATCTTCTTCCTTGTCTCGGATTTTCGCAAGATCCAATGCTTCCCTTTTATATTCCAATTCCAATTCCTCAAAGGTTTGGGCAAATCCTGGGTATTCAAACTTATGGCCAGATTGCATGTCAGATCCACGTTTATCAGTATCCCATCCATCAGACCTGTAGGCCCCTCTGCTTTGACTGTGACCATCATAGGAATTATATGGGTTTCCCATGAAAGAATGGTGTGCTGGAGACCTTGAAAGGCTTGATCGACCTCGACCACCATCATTACCATAAGCTTCACCAGAGTAAGAGCATATTAAGCACTTCCATTCAAGATCTCTAACAATGGAGGCAGCTTTAACATGACACACTATCTTAAATTCTCATTGTGAATCCAACTGAAGCAATTGAGTCTCCATATGCTCAGTTAATAAAATTATTTGGAGACCACCGTTTCAATTCAACCCAAGAAATATGTTTCAGAGTGCTTGATGAACGTAAGAACTTACCTCTTTCTGCAAAGAAGATCATAATAGAGACGTATAAAGAAAAAGATGGAACGGGTGAGAAGAAACACATGAAACAATATGCCCCTAGATATCGTAAAACAATTAATCACCCTTGACAACACAAGCATACCCATGTTTTACGCACCTTGTAGAGAACCTCTCGATAATTTCTGCAAATCTTCACGAACACGGTCTTCCACAACCTTCTCCTGTCTGCCATATCTGTGTGGGACCTGCGAGGCATTATGTGGACTTGGGTTCGATCTTTGTGAATTGGAGCGTCCCAACCGCGAATTAGCAGGACTCCTGCGTTCAGGTGATCTAGACCTGGAAATTGGGGGACTAGCAGAATGCAGATGCTCACCCTCTTCTTTAACTTTATGAACAGAATCCACGCCTTTTTTCAAGATTAACCTATCCTTGCCACTGACAATGATAAATTTTTCCTCAATTTTGATTTTGCATCCTATATCCTTTTCAATCTTGGTTACAACCTTTTCAGTGAATAATGCTTTCACATGAGGATCTCTTGCAGGCACCCGCTCAAAGAAATCCTGAGACTTGCGGTTCCCTCCAAGGGTAGATGGACAACCCTGAATTTGCATCATTCAGGCATAATGCATAAATAAAATTATCCATAGTTGCACGTGGCTTCATTTTTGACAGTCGGTAAAAACAACAACATTAGTAATGACATTACATTCCTTCAAAAGTTGACAATTATCTATAGCTGCACATGGTTACTTTCTTTGAGGGTCGGGAAAAAAAATTAAAATTAAAAAATTAAAAAAAAAAATGCAATGACATTACATTCCTTCGAAAGTTGACAACTATGAAGTTAACACACACATTTATCTTTTAGAATGGAAGAATCATCTATTGGTGGCAGGCGATGGGGTTATATTGGTATTTAAGCCGAAAAATATTATTACACAGGCACAGACAAGCATTCAGATGATGCAGGACATGAATCTTTCACCTGAAGTAGCACTATTTTCATGACAAATTAGTAGAACTATTGTCATGACAAGTTCGTAGACTGTTTTTCATTATCACTGACCATAGTTAGTTTGAGTTGAGGTTAAGCATGCATGGCACTCTGCACATAAAATATGCTAAATACAACCCTTTCTGGGAATGTAGCAAATATCTCTAAAGAATCATAGCCACAATAGGACCCACTAACTTCAATAGACCACAGCATTCAAGTCAACCCATCTTGAATCCCCAACCCCGTCAACCTGCTCTATTCCTCTCTCCATTCCTGCAGACAGAGAGCAGCTACCTTTGCCTAAAAGAACTTCGGAAGAAATGCAGGTCAGGGAAAAGTTCTCTCATTATGCATCGTTCACCGAAAGACTAAACAGGTTCCTCAGAAACCACATTAAAATTGAACCACAACTTTTTCCTTAATTCGCTCTCTCTCTCTCTCCCTCTCCCTCTCCCTCCTTCCTTCCCTTCCTCTCTATTTTTCTTTTCCATTTCTTTTTGAGTGGTGTTGCCGGAGGGGGTGTGCTGAACTATGCTTCCAACAACATAAAACATGATAAATAAGAGCCTCTTTTATGTACCAATTCTCTTAAAAAACATAATAAATATAACCGTAAAAGCTACAGCCAAACAATCTAGAATGAAGTAAATACAGAAAAGATACCTGAGTGAAATGGTCTGATTCTCCACATATCTTACAAATCATTTCTTCTTCTTTCCTTTTCTTCCAATTCCTCTCAGTAGCTTTAGATTTAGCTTCCCAAACCTTAGCTTCTCGGCTAGTAAAATCTGTTGGGACAGCATTAGGGTCAGGAGCTTCTTCTTCCTCATCTGAACCCGCATTAGATCTTTTCTTTGTGGTAGTTTTTTCTTGTGCATTGGTTGCATTAGGATTAGATCCCAGAGGGCCAGTATACGCTTTATAAATTTCATTAAAATCATCATCAATATCTGAATCGTCCCTGCCAGTCATCTAGCTTCACTTCAACTAATTTCCTGACGGGAAGAACAGATTGCCGAGACCAAATTGATACGTATCCCAGGGCTAGGAATGGCATAAAGACAAAAATCAAATCATCTCATGCATGAAACTAAATCCCACGAAATGCCATTACATTTATTATTTAAAGCTGTAACTTCACTTTCAAAGCTTTTTTTTTTCCCCTCGGCAGTATGAGTTATATGTAAAGCTAAATCTAGAAAATCTCTTAAAGAAGATTTATTTAAAAAACAAAAAAAATCAAAATTTAAATATTTATTGTGAAGAGATGCAGAGTATTTAGAGAAAAATGTTGAGTGCTTATGGTGTAATGTTCAACAAAATCGGACTCTTTTCCAACAGAATCTTCGAAACTGAAAACCTGGAATCTTTTAGCACCAATTTTCAAATTAATAATGTCTTGGCCTCTTCCAGTACCAATATCACGGTAATTGAAAATGTATAAGATATTAAGATTAGTTTCCTGGAATGCTATATCCCTTCGACTAAGTAGTAATGCAGTATTTACACCATCAACTAGTTACCAAATGCAACTTGTGAACTGCCTGTCTACATTCGTTGTTGTCCTTGACATAATGTACTGATTCTACCGATCACTTTACTGATTTTTATTTTTTTTTCCAAATGACAGTAAGGCATTGGTTAGATTTTACGTGCCTTGCTAGATAACCATTTGTTTGCCTAAAGATTTTCATTTAGCTTAGTCACTCATTTTAACTCTAGTAGAAATGCACAATATCACTTTAGTTCACGTTAGTACTCCATTCAATACAAGAATCCAGATTTCGTCCAATTTGCATTCCTTGACAAGTAACAAGTGCAATAGAATAATTGAACTATCATACTTCTTAGTCGCTGTACTTCCCATGGAGCTTTGAGCTAAATATAACTAAGCCATCGATGCTGAAGGAAAGAAAACTACACACAATATAAGCTAGTATTGGAAAGATACCAGAAAAATGAAATTGATAATGCAATTCTCAAGAAAGAACCAATAGCTAACTGCAATTGGTGAAAAACATTTATTGAAATGGGAACATCATCGTAACTCAAACTTTGATGCGACAATTAAAGCTTCAAATACAGCGACGCCATAATTTACGAGTGCGCTAAACACATAAAATCAGTCAGCTTCAAACTTAAATTCAAAAATAAGAACAACACCTAAATCTGAAAGCTAATGCTAGGCAGTGGGTGATTTTACAATTACACAGCAGAGATTCTACTGGGGTTTTTCATGCCTATAAGTGAAACACAAACGCACAATTTCATTCCTAAATTAAATATAGCAGCAAGACCGTACAAATTTCAACAGAATTTGCAACTGAACTGTAGAAGAATGGGGTGCGTCATAAATAATTTGAACCGCAAGAATTGCATATCAATCAAGGGTGAAGAAAAAACAGATCGTTACCCGGTATCTGTATGGAGAGATGGTAGAAGGCAACCAATAGACAAACGGCTAGGGCTCGTGTTGGATTGTTTTATTTGCATACGGTTTAAGCTCATAATCATGGGGTAAATTGCATAAGCCTCCGCCAACTTTGGAATAGTTAGCAAATTGGTTTCCTGCCTTTGTTTTGGCATTTAACTCTTGATTTTTCATGAGCGATTTATTGATTTATTAAAATATAAATTGCTAATTATTAATTAGTTAAACCTAATTTAGAATTATACTTTTGTTAATAATTTTAATTGTTCTGATGAAAATGCTCATTGATAATTATAACGATATATCTTTTATTATCTTACACCTTGAACGATAAAATAATCGTGATGATTTGTATGACTCTTAAGATTAATCTTAATGCGAAATCTTCAGTGGCCGGTGAAATCAGATGAATCAAACTGATACATAAATCATTCATGAATCAAGCAAAATAAAAAAATGTTCAACTGGTTTCTTTTTTTTTTTTAACGAAAATTTCCAAACTATTACTAACTGTCCTATGATTCCAAACATGAGATAACAAAATATTTGGAAAATTTTTATTATGCATGATTCATGAAGGATTTTGGTGCACGTCTAATTCATGTGATTTTGTCAACCGCCACTGGAGATTTCGCATTAATATTAATAGTCATACAAACTATCCTGATTGTTCTGTCGTTCAAAACGTGAGATGACGAAACATGTATTATTATGGTTGTCAATGGACATTTTTTGTCAAGGCAATTGAAATTGTTGGTTGATAGTGGAAGTGAAATTAGCGGTTAGGGAGAAGATGGGGAGTTATAGAGAATTTAAGAAATGCAGAGATTGTCAGGTGTATGATAGGTATAAAGCTACTAAGAGGCAAGCTAAGCAAATGAAAAGAGAGGTTAGGCCAAGATTCACAAGGAGTTATATAGGAAATTGGATATGAAAGATGGAGAAAATGAAATCTTTAAAATTGCAAAAATAAGGGAAAGGAAGAGTAGAGATTTAAGTGGTATAAAAGTGCATAAAGGACATGGAGGGTAAGGTGTTAGTAAAAGACGACGAGATTAAACAAAAGTGGTGGGATTATTTTGATAAACTTTTCAATGGGGTAAAACTAGCAATCTCGGTGATATTACAATCCCCCTAGAGGATATCAATTGTGTGTTTGCCAGGAGGATTGTGAATGTCACATTAGAGAGGCTTTAAGAAGAATGAAAATTAAAAAGGCTGCAGGTCCGAATTGTATCCCAATTGAGATTTGGAAGTGTATGGGGGAGATAGGTATAAGGTGGACAACTAAACTCTTTAATAAGATTTGGTGTAGTGGAAAAATGGTCGATGAATGGAGAAATAGCACTTTGATACCATTATACAAGAATAAGAGTGATATACATGACTGTTCCAATCATATGAAATTATGGGAGAGAGTAATCGAGCGTAGGTTGAGACGCATCGCTCCAATTTTAGAAAATCAATTTGGATTTATGCCGGACAATCGACTACAGAAGCAATTCATCTACTTAGACAATTAATGGAAAAATATAAGGTTGGGAAAAAAAATCTACATAGGATTTTTATCAACCTCGATAAAGCCTATGATAGAGTATCGGGAAAAAATATCTACATAGATTTTTATCAATCTCGATAAAGCCTATGATAGAGTATCTAGAGATGTGCTTTGATGGATTTTGATGAAGAAAAATGTACTTCATAAATACATAAACATAGTCAAGGATATGTATAAGGGGGCTTGCTACAAATGTTAGGACATGCGGTGGAATGACATATGGTTTCTCGATTATGATAGGGTTACACCAAGGCTATGCACTCAGCCCTTTTTTGTTTGCTATAATAATGGATGAGCTTACAAGACATATTCAAAACGAGATACCATGGTGCCTGTTATTTGCAGATGATATAGCTTTAGTTGACAAAACTAGAGCACATATAAATGATAAGTTAGAACTTGGAGGCATACTTTAAGCCCACGATTTTATGTTAAGCAGATAAAAAATAGAGTACATGGAGTATCTATTTAGTGGTAGGAGTATGAGAGATCCTCTTGTCCTTGAGTTAGGTGGTTGGGTGGTGTTAAAGAGTGACAGTTTTCGTTATTTAGGATTAGTGGTTCAAGTCAATATTGACATAAAGGGCTAATGCTGGATGGATGAAGTGGAGAGATGCCTCATGGGTTTTATGTACCGTAATATACATTTGAGATTAAAAGGAAAAGTTTATAGGATAGTTGTACGACCAGCGTTATTATATGATAGGGAGTGTTGGGCAGTTAAGAAGGTAGATGAATAAAAATTGAGTGTTGTAGAAATGCGGATGTTGAGGTAGATGTGTGGTAAAATGGGGAAAGATAAAATTACAAATGAAGAGATTCGTGATAAATTAAGAGTTGGCCCCATTGAGGATAAAATAAGAAAAACTTGACTAAAAAAGTTTGGACATATACTGCAGAGATCTCAGGGTGCACCCATTTTGAAAAGTGAAAGTCTTAGGGTAGGAAGTGCAATGAGGGGTAGGAAGTGCAATGAGGTAGAGGAAGACCTTTAATAACACGGATGCAAATAATTCGTAAGGACATATGTGTGTAGTAGGGAGATGAGCGACTAGCCTTAGATAAGAATGCGTGACATAGCAAAATTCATATTGGTGATCCGACGTGATTTTCTCCTTTTGTTCCATATAGCCGACCCCGACTTATAGGGAATAAGGTTAAGGCCTTGTTCTTTGGAGACAATTTTAATATGCACGGTATTCCATATAAAATATGTGGTTAATATTATATTAGAAAATGTGTGTAGGCTAAAATAGGAGAGTGAAAAATTTTTTATTGTGCAATCTTCCAAAGAACAAGGCCTAAGTTTGTTATTGTAATTGAATTATTGACAAAAGTGTAATTATAATTTAAAATTTGATAAATTTATATATCAATAATTATAACTTGACAATCAAGTAGATATTTCTTTTTTCATTACTAGTAAATGTAGTCCTCATTCGCACCTCCGATTTTGACCTTATGATATGATTCATGGTAGCTCAACTAGCTCAATGCCAAATGATTCACTCCGAAGTACCAATTAGACCTATCACAAGATTCTGAATCAAGTTGAAGATTGCAATGACGGGATTGATTGAAGAAATATGACAAACTCATCAAAAGAAACAACTTATCTATTGGAGGGTGGAATGGAAGCAAGTGGATCGAAAAAATCAACTTGTTAAGCATTGGGACTCATTTTGCACAAGAAAGGATGATTGGGGGTTAAAACAGCACAATGGAAGAGCTCGAGGGCCAAAAAAATAATTTTGGGAAAAGTGCCAAAGGTGTGTGATCGTATGTGACTTTCTGAAGTTTTGCCCGAAACTTTAACTGCATACCGTAGATGGGCAGCAACTTTGAGATTGCGTCCACAACTTTTAAAGCCATGCAATCGCCCACACGACCTCATGGTTCAAATTTTGCAAAGGCATACAATCACATGGCTCAAAAACTGAGGTCAAGATATTTTTAGATATTTTTAATAGTTTAGTTACTATTTTTGGCTTCATGGCTAAGAAAGGCTTCGATTTTAAGGACTTGTTTAAATAGCCATTGTATTCATTATAAGAAACACCTTTGAAGATATATAAGAGCATTAGCTTTTGAGCCGAGTTTTCTCCTCCTTGTTGTTTGTTGGATACAACCAAATTTATCGAGAATTTGATAAACTCTCGTGGCATTCCCTATTGATTTTTCTACTCCGCATCACTAGAGGTGATGGGTTTGATATACCTATTATTGTCACGTCGTGAATTGAAACTTGGTGGGATCACGCAGATTATCTACCGAAGTTTAGCTTTTTTGGGATTAATCGAATCTTGTGCGGGTTACGTTAGTTCAGTTCTAACGTGGTTTGCATCACCTTAAATATGAATAATTTGGTTCGTATACGTAAATTAGAATGCAAAGTGCAAACTGGTAGAATGAAACATAATAAGAAATTTTAATATTTTAATATATGGACCCAGTTGCTAAGGTTCAAATTATTGTTCCTCAAGAGATGAACACAACCTCTATATTTTATAATTTTATAAATAAGGAAATCCCTCGTTTTTGAATCAAGCAATCAAGTTTCGATATGAGACTCTTCTCTCACATAAAAATAGATTAATTAATTAAATGGCAGAAACGTTAATATTGAAAAAGATTTGCATATGTATTGATCAATAAAGACAGGGGTAAAGATAAATCTCATTCTAGATATAAATTGTTTACTTATTTGTAAAACAGGAAAAAGAAAAGAAAAAATGGTAAAGGGAGGAAAAAAAGGGCAATGACTTATGTTTTTATATATTTATAATAGACTAGTTATACACATGTGCAATTCATTGAAATTGCCTGTAACGCCTAATCTAAACTCCAACACGAACCTACCCTTATTTAGAGTTGCGGAACTATACTAGACGTCATACATACATTTACAAAAGCTACACGAGTTTATGTTTTCCTTTATCAAAACATTCTGTATATCGTGGAAGCAAAACATATTCAAAAGATCCCGTCTCAATTTAAGTACAACAAATTAAACATTGAAACGGGATGCACAACTTCCTCTCTTCTTCCCCACACGAACTCTCACACATCAAGTTCGGGAGGACTCTCCGCCATCTCCCGTGCTAATATCCTGTCCTAAAATACCTACAATCATACAACCAAAAACCAGGTGAGTCATAAAGATTCAGTGGGAATATGGATATGTGCAATGCATGTTCACACGCGTTCTTGGGGCCCAGTTGCTTATCATGTGTATACATCGACTCCAAACGTAACATAACATAACATATTTGACCAAAAGTCTCAATGCTCTTGCAAGCTTCGCCCGTGAGACGGCCAAAGGTCTTAATCTTCTTGTGGGGCCTTTTCCCGTGAGACCGTACATGTACTTTTCATGGTGTAACCACATGATAGGCAACTTCACATTCATATGTTCTTATCATATGATCATATCGTAAAGGTGCAAAGTAACTCTCCTTTACTAGGAGCCATTAATACAACATTTAACATAGATATAACATCAACATAGATAATGGTTCATAACCCTAACCCCAAGGCTCTAGCACAAATAAGAGGGACTACTCACATATAGACTAAGAGAGATATCATAAACCATAACATAGACATAGAGATATAACATAAGCCATAACATAGACATAGAGATATACATAAATATACTTATCCCATGTCACAAACTCATATATCCATTACCCACCTTATCTAAGAGTAGACAACCACACCAAGCTTTCCTCAACTCCTTCTTGATCCAACCTTTAGCTTAGAGTAGACAACCACACCAAGCTTTCCTCAACTCCTTCTTGATCCAACCCTTAGCTTGGAATACCTTAACTTGAACTTGATTATCCAACTAATTTAATTACCTTGTGGAAGTGATTAAATGGCTTAGGAGAGAATTTGGGGGGCCTGGGGGTCGAATGGGATGGAAAAATGCCAAGAAAATGGTCAAAGCTAACTAAAGACACTATTTTGTCGACTTAAAATTACGGCCGTAACCCATATCATACGGTTGTATCTCAACACTCATACGGTCGTAAAGAAGATTCTGTAAATCCAGTCTATCTTCTCACTCATATTACGGCCGTAAATCCCATAAGTACGGCCGTAACCCAGGTTATATGGTCGTGACTCGACGTATACGGCCGTCATAAACTTTCTGCATCTTTTAGCACATTTTACTGTTATACAGTTACGGCCATAAAAATAACCCTTACGGCCGTAAATCCAAATTTCCTGCATTTTCCTCCCGGTTTACACTAAATGGCCATAACCCTTTCAATAACCTCATAGATACTTATAGACACATCCAACCACATTGAACATGTACTTCACATCAACATCGCATCATCATTATAGCAAATTCTTAGGGAGAACGAACGGGGCGTCTCAACCGTTCTCCTCTAAATAAATTTCATCCTCGAAATTTACCTGAAAAGAGTTCGGGATAGTTGTACTTCATGGTTTCTTCTCTTTCCCACGTTTCCTCTTCAATAGTTGCGCTTCGCCATAATACACAAACAAGAGGAATTTGCTTCCCTCGTAGTTATTTCACACTTCGACCCACAATTCGAATAGGTTTCTCCGCATAAGATAGGTCGGGTTGCAAATCCAACGGAGGGTTTGGCAAGACATGGGATGGATCTGGTACGTATTTCCTTAACATTGATACGTGAAATACATTGTGAATCCGATCCATGTGAGTTGGTATTTCAAACGGTAGGTAACCTCACCAACTCTATCAAGAATTTTGTATAGGCCAATATATGAAGGCGTAAGCTTGCCATGTTTTTCAAATCGGAAAAGGCTCTTAATGGGCAAAATCCGAACAAACACTTTATCACCCACACCAAACTCAAGTGGCCGACGTCGATTATCAGTGTAGCTTTTCTGCCGATCTTGTGCAACTTTCATGCATTGTTTAATCTTCTCAACTGCCGTAAGCATCTCTTGGATCATTTCCATCCGCATCACCTTCATCTCCCCTACATCATCCCAATGAAGAAGTGATCTGCACTTCCGTCCATACAACGCTTCGTAAAGAGGCATTCCAATCGAGGAATGGTAACTGTTATTATACGTAAATTCTATCAAAGGAAGATGACGATCCCAACTTTGGGGAAACTCTAAAACACATGCTCGTAACATATCCTCCAATGTTTGGATTGTACGTTCTGTCTGCCCATCTGTTTGAGGATGAAAAGCGGTACTAAACTGAAGTTTCGTTCCCAATACTGAATGCAATTCTTTCCAGAAATGAGATAAATACCGAGGATCACGATCGGACTTAATCGTGACAGGCACACCATGTAACCGGACAATTTCTTACACGTACAATTGAGCCAACTGCTCCATCAGCAAGTCATCTTAATCGGTAGAAAGTGCGCAGACTTGGTAAGCCGGTCAACGACGACCCAAATGGCATCGTCTCCTTTTCTTGTCTTCGGTAAACCACTTACAAAATCCATGGTAAAATCGTCTAATTTCCACTCTGGAATCGGAAGTGGTTGCAATGGTCCTGCCGGCCTTGGTCGAACCCGGATGAAGTGTATAGGGCGTCACATGAGCTTCTTGACAAATTTCTTGCCGTAAACCCTTCGTCATGGGAACGTAATATCAATCCTTATACCTGAGAAACCCTTGTTGTAACTGAAAATTCGGATTTGGCTTATCAGCCAATCGCCTCTTAATCTTACACGCCCAATCATCAAGTTCTTGGCCTTCTTTAATCCTATCAATTAGTGTTGATTGAATGGACAAAGCCGCCAGCCGGACTTCATCTTGCCCCAAAAGCTCCAAATCAAACTTCTCCATTTCCCGTTGCAAGTCACGCGGCCTTTATTTGGGTATCTTTCGGCTCAAAGTATCCGCCACCACGTTTGCCTTTCCGAGATGGTAATGTATAGAACAATCATAATCTTTCACAAGTTCCAACCAACGACGTTGACGCATGTTGAGCTCTTTCTGTGAGAAGAAATATTTCAAACTCTTATGGTCCGTATATATCTCACACAGTACCCCAAAAAAATAATGTCGCCAAATCTTTAAGGCAAACACTATTGCCGCCAACTCCAAATCATATGTGGGATACTTTTGTTCGTAACTCTTTAGTTGGCGAGAAGTATAGGCGATAACTTTATCATTCTGCATCAAGACACATCCAAACCCTTGATGAGATGCATCACTATATATAGTGAATACCCCTGAATTATCGGGAATTGCTAAAATATGAGCTATGGTGAGGCGAGTCTTCAACTCCTGAACACTCCGCTCACACTCATCCGTCCACCTAAAGGGCACGTTCTTTCTCGTCAAATGTGTCAATGGGGAAACGATTTTTGCAAAGTTCGTCACAAAGTGACGATAATAGCCGGCCAACCCGACAAAACTCCGTACCTCTGTTGGCGTTGTTGGCTGTGGCCAATTTAACACCGCCTCTACTTTATTAGGATCAACCGCAATACCTTCTTTCGTCACAATGTGTCCCAAAAACATCACTTGTTCCGTCCAAAACTCACACTTTGAGAATTTAGCATATAACTTCTCGTCTCAAAGGATTCGCAAAGCAATGCGGATGTGGTTCTCATGCTCCTCCCGGGTCTTGGAATAAATCAAAATGTCATCGAGGAAGACAATCACAAACTTATCAAGATACGGCTTGAAGACACTATTCATGATATCCATAAAGGCCGCTGGCACATTTGTGAGTCCAAAAGGCATGACAAGGAACTCAAAATGGACATATCGCGTACTAAAAGCTGACTTCGGTATATCCTCCTCTCTAATTTTCACTTGGTGATACCCGGAACGTAGATTGATCTTTGAATAGATCGCCGAACCTTGAAGCTGATCCAAAAGCTCATCAATGCGAGGCAACGGATACTTATTCTTAATAGTTACCTTATTCAATTCCGGGTAGTCAATACACAAATGCATAGAACCATCCTTCTTTTTCACAAACAAAACCGGTGCATCCCAAGGCGAAGTGCTCGGTTTAATAAACCCTTTCCGGAGCAGCTCATCCAACTGGCTTCGAAGCTCCTTTAGTTCTGAAGATGCTATACGGTAAGGAGTCTTTGAAATAGGTAAGGTACCCGGCATAACATCAATCACAAATTCAATATCACGGGATGGAAGTAATCCGGGAAGATCCTCGGGAAACACATCCAAAAACTCTTCGACAACCGGAACAGAAGATGGTTTCAACGGTTCTTCAGTCTTGAGACTATACAGGGTGATTACATAAGCCTGACACCTTTGACTCATTAACTTCCTTACTTTCATTGCCGAGATAATAACCGCTGTAAACTTTCTAACTTTGGAAATACAATAAGGTTACTTGCCGGAAATCTCAAGGCTCGATTCGGGCAGTCCAACATCACCCCATAACGTGTTAACCAATCCATACCGAGAATCACATCAAAATCATAGATTTCCAAAACAATAAGATTAATCGATGTCTCATAATCCTGAACTCGGATAGGAATAGCCAGAAAATAATGCATAGCACACCTATTTTGTCCCGAGGGCACAATAACATCGATAGGGGCCCATAAAGACTCTGGAGACATACCACGCCATTGAGCATACGACGATGAGATAAAAGAATGTGTAGCTCTGGAATCAAACAAAGCATAAGCAGGCAAAGTTAGAAACATAAACAATACCTGCCATAACCTTAGTCTTCTTCGACCCCTCAAAATGACCCGTCGCAAAAACACGTCCTGCCGGCCGGGGTAGAGGAAGTTGTGAAGGTGCTTGATCTCTCGCCTCCGGACACTCTCGACTCATATGCCCTCCTTAACCGTATTTATAACATTGATTGGTGCCAAAATAATATTGACCCCAATGGTTCTTCTCACAAGATTGGCACGTGGGAGGAGACGTAGGATTCGATCATTTCTTTACCGGTGACCGAAAAGGAGGAACACTATTGGCCGAACTCTTGTTGTTTCTTCCACGTCCACGGTAATTCGACCCGCACCCTCGATTGCTAACCGAAGAACTTTGGGAGGAATAAGATTGCTCTTGAGTCGATTGCATAGGCTGAACTGGAACTGGTTGACTCGTACCTTGCCGAGCTTGTGCAATCCTTGCCTTCGCCCACTCCGCCACATACACCCTTTCCACAATCTCAACATAGCTTGCAGTGGCGGTACTTGCTAACTGAACATTCCGAGCCAGTTCGAGCCTTAACCCCCGATATAAACCGTGCAATCTTTCTCCCCGGAACATCCACCATATGTGTAGCAAACCGAGTATACTCATCAAATTTCTTGCTATACTCATTAACCGACATCTTTCCTTACTGTAACCTAATGAACTCATTGAGCTTCTCATTTTTAACAGCCTCAGAAAAATACTCATTCCGAAACCGTGCACATAACTCAGTCCAAATAGTAACAGAAACCATTTCTCCTTGCCTTACGGTATCCCACCAAAAACTAGCCGATCCCCGAAGCATAAAAGTAGCACAATTCACTTGTTCCGTCTCCGGAATATGGGCATACTCAAATATCCGCTCAATGGTCTGGATCCAATTCTCGCCATCAATAGGATCCTTAGCATCTTCAAAAATATGAGGATTCAAACGCCAGAAACGATCAGTTTCAACTCCTTATCCCTATCTTCTCTTGCTTTCTCGACTCCCGATCCACTTACTACATTACTTCCACTCGGACTATTGTTATTCGTATTGGCGTTCGACAACAACTGTTGCATCATTTGAGACTGTTGCTCAACCAGCTGGGTCAGCCTTTCAATAACTGTTGCCTGATCATCATCTGCCATCTAGTCATCACAACAAAGATATCCACAATCATATACTCAATCCCATTCTTCTTTGTCCCTACTATTCACATGATACTACATAACAAAACATGAAAGATGCCTATATATCGATATATATATTTATATACGTACATGATACAAACCAGTCACATTGCGAAATAGCGGAGAAAGTCCTCACATGTGGGGGGGAAAAGAAAAGAAAGTCGGCTCTGATACCATCCTGTAACGCCTAATCTAAACTCCAACACGAACCTAGCCTTATTTAGAGTTGCGGAACTAGACTAGACATCACACATATATTTACAAAAGCTACACGGGTTTATGTTTTCCTTTATCAAAACATTCTGTACATTGTGGAAGCAAAACATATTCAAAAGATCCCGTGTTAATTTAAGTACAACAAATCAAACATTGAAACAGGATGCACAGTTTCCTCTCTTTTTCCCCACACGAACTCTCACACATCAAGTTTGGGAGGACTCTCCGCCATCTCCTGTGCTAATATCCTATCCTGAAATACCTACAATCATGCAACCAAAAACCAGGTGAGTCATAAAGACTCAGTGGGAATATGGATATGTGCAATGCATGTTCACACGCGTTCTTCGGGCCCAATTGCTTATCATGTGTATACATCGGCGCCAAACGTAACATAACATAACATATTTGTCCAAAAGTCTCAATCCTTTTGTGGGCTTAGCCCATGAGACGGCCAAAGGTCTCAATCCTCTTACGGAGCCTTTTCCCGTGAGACTGTACATGTACTTTTCATGGTATAACCACATGATAGGCAACTTCGCATTCATATGCTCTTATCCTATGATCATACCGTAAAGGTGCAAAGTAACTCTTCTTTACTAGGAGCCATTCATACAATATTTAACATAGATATAACATTAACATAGGTAATGGCTCATAACCCTAACCCCAAGGCTCTAGCACAAATAAGAGGGACAACTCACATATAGACTAAGAGAGATACCATAAACCATAACATAGACATAGAGATATACCATAAGCCATAACATAGATATAGATATATACATAAATATACTTACCCTATGTCACAAACTCATATATCCATTACCCACCTTATCTAAGAGTAGACAACCACACCAAGGTTTCCTCAACTCCTTCTTGATCCAACCTTTAGCTTGGAACACCTTAGCTTGAACTTGATGATCCAACTAATTTAATTACCTTGTGGAAGTGATTAAATGGCTTAGGAGAGGATTTGGGGGGCCTAGGGGTCAAGTGGGATGGAAAAATACCAAGAAAATGGTCAAAGTTGACTAAATACACCATTCTGCGACTTAAAATTACGGCCGTAACTCCCGAATTTCAGCCGTAACAATAGCATTTACGGCCATAACCCATATCATACGGTCGTATCTCAACACTCATACGGCCGTAAAGAAGATTCTGTAAATCCAGTCTATCTTCTCACTAATATTACAATAGTAAATCCCATAAGTACGGTCGTAACCCAGGTTATACTGCTGTAACTCGACGTTATACGGCCGTCATAAACTCTCTGCATCTTTTAGCACATTTCACTGTTATACAGTTACGACCGTAAAAATAACTCTTACGGCCGTAAAACCATAATTACGGTCGTGACTCATAACCTTACTGCCGTAAATCCAAATTTCCTTCATTTTTCTCCCGGTTTACACTAAATGGCCATAACCCTTCCAATAACCTCATAGATACTTATAGACACATCCAACCACATTGAACATGTACTCCACATCAATATCGCATCATCATTATAGCAAATTCTTAGGGAGAACGAACAGGGCGTCACATTGCCGAATTGCAATCTCAAAATATTCATCTGAAATTTAATAAAATTTTAATCCATAACACATTAACAACAAAATAACAAAAAATATAATTAATATATTCATTGTATTTCAATATTTATTACAACATAAAACATAATATAACTATTATTTATATATATATATATATATATATATATTACTAATCACTAATTACTAATATATCAAAAGATGCATGATTGGAAACTGATGGTTTCTCTATTTTACCCTTGTATAAATTTTATAATTTCTAATTAGTCCTTACTAATTAATTGATAAAAAAATTCATTTTCCTTTGATTTTCTTTTTCCTTTATCTCTTTCTCTCATGTTTTATTCTGAAAAAAATCGATATCATAATTAAATGAAAAATATGCAATATAAAATGGTACATAATTGGAAACTTATGGTTTCCCTATTTTACTCTTGTATAAATTTTATAATTTCTAATTAGTCCTTACTAATAAATTGACAAAAAACTTTTCATTTTCATTTGATTTTCTTTTTTCTTTATCTCTCACTCTCGTATTTTTATTCTAAAAATTCGATATCGGTAGTTAAGTGAAAAATATGCAATATGAATATTAAATCAAAGGTCTCAATTTGAAGTGAAAAGTATCTAATATGGATATTAAATCAAATGTCTCAATTTGACAATTAATATGAGCTTACTTTCAACAACTATCTATGAAGATACGATTTTTCGTAGGCACTAAAGTTAGGGGTAAAAGTTAGTTTCTATGTTCTACATTTTTCATTAGAAAAAAAAACTCCAGCCTTTGATGTTTCCTAAAATTAAGTGCAAATTGTATTTGTAATCTGTCAATTTAGCCTTTTTTTAAAACAAAAATTCTTATTTCTATATTAACATCTCTACTTTATTTGACGTTTCCATCTTTCAATTTGATTTTGTAACATTTTATATAAGGAGGTAAATCAACAAATTAGTTTAAACGATTTACTCTTGGGTTGGGGGGGGGGGGGAGTCATTAAATATTATAATGGTAGATCGATACAATCAGTTGTATAAAAGATAGAATAAAACAAAGTTTCAAATTTTGGATGCTTTCTTTTATGTTAGCTTCTTATAATCACCAAAAATATAGTATAATTAATTTATAAAATTACATTAGGTTCAAAGTGTAAACATGTTGTACCTAGTATTTTGGATTAGTATAATATCATGTGTAAAAGATGTGTTATAATATCACGTGCAAAGCACGTGCTGTTAAAATATCACGTGCAAAACACATATGCTTTTAACTAATATATATATAAAGCTAATCATAATTCTAAAAAAAAATCTTTGAATAATACATTGTTGTTTCGTTAAATTCATTTCCATCTTTATTAAAAATCGATTTCTTCAATGGATTGCTATATGTAACTTATGCTATTCCATTATACAAAAGCCCATGATCGAATACTTTTTTACTTTCAAATATTAAATAAATTAAGGGCTTGTTCTTTCCACTATATTTTTCACTAACTTCCATTAATTTTTTCTCTCTCATCATTTTCAACCATTTATACAATTATTTTATATTTTTTAATATATTTTCCCCAAATTTCAGTCACACATCTAAAACGTTTTCTAGTAAATCTACCTTTTCAAAAATGTTCTCCCATGGAACAAGCCGTTAGTTAATTATTTTTAAAAGCCTAATTTCACCTTCAATATCCTCAATTTCCAATTTGGCAACTCCACTAAAAATTCCAAATCTATTGTTGATTCACCCTAGAATGACGTTGATTATGGTGTAGGACCTATTCATTCATGAATTCTAGAGAGAGGAAACCCTTCCCCAATGAAGCGATGAAGACTTTTGCGAACATAATCAAACGGAAGAAACAAATTACTTCTCAATCAACTACTAAATCCTTTGAAAAAGTTAGGATCAAAGGCAAATCTGCATATGTCTCCATATTAGAGTATTAGTGATGTATGGTAATGAGCCTTACATCCCAATCACACAAAATAGAGATTAATATCCTTTCGGGGTTGGTTGAAGTAGAAGCTTATAAGTAAAATCTCCCACCAATAACCAAGTATGAAGGATTTGCTACAAGGGATAAATGGTCTATGTTTATTGGGGGAGATTGATATAAGTCATCTTGATGGAAAAAAAGCCTAGATGAAGTTTAGCAAATAGGAAGACTGTTATAGAATCTTCTAGAAAAATTTTTGGCATGTCTAAAGATCCCCTGTGTGTGCGCTTAAGCACGTGTTCTCTTGAACTCATTTTTGGCTCACGTTTTCAATGGGTCCCACAAAAAGATGAATTATTGTACTTTTCTACAGCAAAGTCAGCCGACGACTAAGGTAGATATCCACATTTTTACATTTTCACCCTTTGTCTTTATTCAACATATTGGAAAATCGAAAAAGTGTAACGATGACAAAATTGGAATATAATGTTTATTAAATTATTTCTTTAACACAGCATGGGTCCCACAAATTGAAGTTTACAAAATTTTAGACGGTATTTAGACTACACGAACAGTCGCACTGTAAGTATACTTATGATTTTGATCTGGAAATTGAATCGCATGTTGTGTCAGTATAGATCTCTTTATCTAAGCCCCATTTGATTTAATGATAAGCTAGTTGTGCTTTCAATTGCTTTAGCGATAGGAACTCTTTTAAAGTTGGATGTTCCCACAACATCAACAAAGATAACTCGTCTTGCAAGAATTTTTGTGGAAATTGGATGTCCCTAAACCATACACTATGCAGGTTTTGTGATACTTGACAGTCCAAAAGTATCATGTCAAGTTTTCAAATTACTTGATGTGCTTTGAAACCTCACTGCTTGTTTGTGGCTACTTAAACCGGCTGATGTAATAGATAAGCTTTTTATCATTTTAATGTTCATATATTTTTTTTTATCTATAATTTTTTCAAGACTAATAACGATATGAAAATGTTCTTGTGTTTTTATTTTTATTTTTTTATTTTTTCTTTTCTTTTATTTTTCAGTTTTTGTTAATATTTGCTTGAAGATCCAACTTTCAATGAAGATGTGAAATGAAATATGGTTGTCTTCCTAACGTATAAATGTACATTATTTAGTGCATTCGAAAAATATGAGTACACAATTAACTAGTCCGATAAACAAATCAAATTAATGAATATTTAGAAAAAAGAAAGAAAAATTCCTTATTTTTTATTTAGCATATTGCTTCAATGGCACGTGAAATATCTTCTCCAAACATGTTTTTGGGGTACGATTTGACAAAACTGTTGTAAAAGGTATATGGTTTTCATTTTCAAATACATCAATTCTTTTCCTACATTTTTGAAGAGTAACAATGGGCTGCTAATGTCTATTTTTTTTCCATTTTTGAATGTTCCATTTGGAGATCTAGTATGCAACGAAGGTTTAGACCAAAATATAAGAATGCACATGACTCGAAACTCAAACCCAATTTCAAAGGTATTGAAGGTGCAAAAGTATGGTCAGAGGGTACTTGACGTTCACAAGCATCACGTCAAGGATTATCAAATTACTTGAAGTGGCTTGAAACCCCACTGCTTGTTTATGACTACTTAAATCGATTGGTGTAATCGATAAGTTCTTCTTTATTATTTAGTGCTCGCATTTCTTTTCCTTCACGTCGCTATAAATTTTTCAAGCGTAATAACAATATGATCAAAATATTTTTGTGCTTTTTTTCCTTTCTCTTTTCTTTTTGATTTTCATTAATATATGTTTGAAGATCTCACTTTAAACGAAGATCGTGAAATGAATTGTAAGTACGTTGATCGTGAAATTGTGCGGTTGCTTTCTTAACTCATAAATGTACATTATTTGGTGCATTCGGAAATTTTGAGTACACAATTAACTGATTCATGAAGCAAATCAAGTTAATGAATATTTTTAAAAAATAAAAAATAATGAATATTTTTTTTACCAAATTGATAAGTGTGTATTTTGTACACTTATTTATATCTCCTTATATTCATTTGGAAAGGATATCTACTTATATATGTGTATTTATTGTGTTTATAGGTACTAGTCCTCACTGTGGAGGAAACGATGTGAAAAGGATGAAAATGGACTAAAAGTGTCAAGAAAAACCCGAAGTCATGGACTAAAATGCAACTATCTCAAAGTTGGAGGACTTCGGGTGCAATATTGGTGAAGATCTTTTTGACCTGGTTTCTTGAGCGTACATAGAAGAACACGGAATATGGAGTCCAGCACTTTTTACAGATCACAATTCCGAGTTCCAGATCAAAAGATATGGCCAGACGAAGATCGCGGACGAAAAATGCAAGATGTCAGAAGTTGAGGAGTCTTTTTGATGCTGATATAAGTTGAGTTGGAGAAAACAATCAACTAGAGAGTTGTAGATCATCGAGTCTAGTTTTCAACACAACTTGAATTGGCTCAATCAGTCATCGTAATCCAAAGTTATGGCCAAAATACTGAAACTTGCGCATGCAAAAAAATATGTATGGCCGTAACTTATATTTTACGGCCGTAAATTATATTTTTACTGCCGTAAATTATCAGAAAAATTGGCCAATTTCATGCAGAGAGTTAAATACGGCCTTACCAAGTAATTGTACGGTCGTAAAATGGGAAATACGGCCGTAAAAACACCAGAACCAGTAGCCTCAGATTTTCCCTGTTCTTTCCCGATTCATCCCTCTTCCTCATCACTTTGAAGGGTCTTTTGGGGACATAAGAACCACGAAATTGGGGTCCTTTACACCCTTTTTCCTCCCCCAATTCATATCTTCATCCTTAGTTTAGGTTTAGGGTTGGAGTTTCTCTTCTTCTCTTCTTTCTTGCCTTTTCTTTCTTCTTCTTCCCTTTTCTTTTCTAGGTTAGGGGTATTGATTGGATGTGATTGCTTGGAGTTAGAAGCAAGGAAATCAAGAGGGCATGGAGAAGAAGTGAAGAACAAGACTTTGCTATACAAATGGAGATTGTCTTTAATCTTGTTTTGTTCTTTCATTTCTATTTCCTTTGTATTGATTGTATATGTATAAATGATTTCCTATACTATGAGCTAGTATTGTAAGTTGGGATTTTTGATTGATATTAATCTATGTTTTAGTTAATCCAATGAGTTGTTGGAATTGATTTGTATTGAATTGCTCATGTCTTGTGTGGTTATGTTTGAGCTATTTCCATGATTCGGTTGATCACCGGATATATGTATGTGCAAGTTGTGTTATTCTTCGAAAGAGGGGGCTCGTCTTGGACCGTAGAAACAACCACCATAGGTTCTTGTAGGGGATGGAAATATACCTCTAACCCTATGTGATCCTCCGAGCTACTATCACAAATTTTAATGTAATCGATTGATTTACAATCAACACAGAAATGTAGTAGGTTGGATTAATTGATTAGGGGTAGTTTGACATTCGAAATAGGAACTACCTATATAAGGAAGTCGGGTCTAACATCGAAGATGAGTAATTTATTAAGTTCAACAACGGATTGACGAAACTAGGTTGATTGAAGTCATGAATCCCAACTATCTCTTTAATCCGAGTTCATTCCCTTTCATGTCCATTTTCTTGCTTTCTTTTATTGCCTTCTTAGTATAGCTTAGTGTAGCCTACTTTCCCATCTTTTGATTGTGTGTGTTTATTGTATATAGTTTTTCTTTCATTTTAGAATAGGTAACTCGATGCAAATACCTTTCTCCGTGGGATCGATATTCGGACTCCTAGAGTCCACTTTCTTACTTGTATAGCCCATACACTTGCGGCGTATATTTGTGCGTGTATATTACGCTCATCAGAAATCATTTCAATGACGTGTGAAATATCTTCTCAAAGATAGGTATGTGGTTTTCATTTTTAGATAGATCCATTCTTTTCCTACATTTTTGAAGAGTAAAAATGGTGTGCTAATGTTTTCTTTCCATTTCCGAATGTCCTATTTGAATATCTAGTGTGAAGATTACCTCCAAAACATGAGAATGAGCATGATTCGAAACCCGTTCCCAATTTCACAGGGATTGAAGGTAAATTTTTTCGTATAGTTTTTGTTCAAAAGTTTTGGTTAATTTTTTTTAAAAATAATTTTTGAACAATTCTTTTTGATCTTTTATTTTTTTTGTTTCTGAATGGATCATATTTTTGTTTTTTTTTTGGAATAAGGATCATATTTTTGTTGTTAAATACAATGTTTCGGTAAAATTATTTGTTTATTGCTTATTGCACAAAGATTATCGTGATTAGTTAAATAAAATGTTGAATCCAATCGTTTAATTCCCAATTAATTAAAAAATTAATTTAAGATAGTAAAATATAATGTATTTTTAAATTTAATCAAAATTATGTAATCAAAATTTTGAGCTTTTTCGTCACAACTTATTCAAACAAATTATTTTTCTCTCATCAGTCAATTTTGGTCACTTATAGTAAAAAATATTAGATTTGACATTTTTTAAAAATTTTTCTAATCATTTTATTTACTTTTTTTTTTTGAACCGGATTTTATTTACTTTTTCACCGCACTTCCAAAAGATATTTTTCCTAATCCCCATCAAATTACGACTCGCATTGTCGCAATTTCGTTCATGTCAAGGTGAACTATACAGAAACTAAACAGTAAACATTGAACTGGATGATAGTCGGCCTCTTTCGTAACTACGCCGAGCGCAAAACTCACCCTTGCGGTGTATAGAGTCCCATAAATTCCTTATCGGAGAAACAATTTTACGTTTAACCGACAACGATTTTATCATTTTCCCTTTTCAATCTTCCGATATCAGTCGTATGTTTCTAAGTACCTAACTGCCCTAGTAAAGAAACGAAATTGGGGAAACAAAAATCTATGGCTGACCCTTCTGAGGATTTGGACCAACTTCTTGACAGTAAGGAAACAGTTTTGTCCTTTTGGAATTCTCTATATGCATATGCATAAATATCATATGCATAAATATACGATGAGAGTGAATTTCTGTGTTTTGAACATATTGCAGGCGCTCTGGATGATTTTCAGAACCTCAATCTCACCTCTTCCGCTCAAAGGTCCAATTTTCCTATGTTTTTATGAGTTTATGCATATCATTCTGTTGAATTTTATACGTATAGTATTAGCATTTATCTTTTTGAGGATTAAGGTTTTTAGTTTGAACGATCTGTGTTTTCCATTTTTTGATTAATAGAGGTGCGAGTAATGAAAATCTTGATGATAATAAGGAAGGGAAGAAGCAAGGCAGTTCATATTCAAGGCCAAGTGGGGGTGTTCAAGGATTGGGGATGGGGCTGCCTGATTTGAATATTAAGAAAAAGGGCAAACAAAAGGTAGCAAAGGGGGACACCCATGTTTCTGAGGCTCTTGATAAGCTAAGAGAGCAAACTAGAGAAGCTGTCAAAGGTTTAGAGTCAGTGACTGGACCACAACTTCCACCCGGTGGAGAAAATTTTGGCAACGATGCTATGATGGAGGATTGGGTTAAGCAGTTTGAGGAGCTTGCTGGCTCTCAGGTTTGTCTTTGTGCTCTTTATTCTTGAATTCATGTTTCTTGGTTTGATAAGCTGTTCCTTCATTTGAAACGAAAAAGTTGTTATTTATGATTCTTATTTGATATGTGTTGTAATTTTGATGTTAATATGATGTCTAATATATCTAGTACCCTTGTAGGAAAGCTTATGGTATGCTTGTTTGTAAATGGATAAAGAATGTGGATTATCTTTATATCTTATTGCGTTTGTGCGTATATTTGTAGCAAATTAAAATAACCAGATATATTTATCTTCTATGCAATACATGTTAACCCAGAACTCCAGAAGAAGGAAATGCACAGCAGATGATGCCACAGCAACAGGCATAATCTGTGCCTCAGCCAAGATATGTTTTCATTGTTAAATTCTTGTCTAGTAGCCTAAGGAGTTATTGGACATACACATCCTTGAAGACCTTAGTGGTGCATAATTCATTACAATCTTTCGTTCAAAAATATCTTGGATTGAGTTGGCAGATGAGGAATTTGGTTAGATGTGGAACAGGGGAGGGGAAATGGTACGAAATTGATGCTCGTGTTTGGTTGAGAGATGAAAAGAGGCATGTAGGATGTGTGTGTTCTGTTACTTAACCTTCTGTAAAAGAATTAGGAAATAGATTTTGAGGGAGCCAATGAGATGATAGAAAACTCCCTTATCCTAAGTTCAGCTCTATTCTTTTATTTGTATAATGAGTAATAATAATGAGTGTAAATAATGATAGACTCATAAAACTCTGAATTTCGTCATAACTATGAGCAGTGGTTTTTAACGCGTGGGTAAAATTGATGCTTGAATTTGACTGACTAGCAAAACTAGATTTTTAGGTTGAAAACGGTTCATAGTTGCATAAGATATTCTTTTATATGCAGCTAGAATCATGTAATGCATGTCAATTTTTCTTTTTTCATTTTCCCCCTTAAAAATATGGGGTGGTAGAAACAAAAAGTGGTTGTGCTAGTGAGCATAGGCCCATATTGAGCTCAAGTGTGGTTTGAAGAATTACTACAATATATGAGAGCCAGAACGCGAGATTCGCAGGCTCATTTCATATAAAATACGTGTATGGAAGGGTGAAATAGTTGCTGATCTACCTGCAAATCTAATGAAGATGCTTCCAATCATATGAGCTTATTTTAGGTGTTTGAAACTCATAAGCAAGGAATATTTTTATTTTCGGTTAATGCTTCTTCTTGGACGACCAAATATTTCATTTCCAATTGATCCTATTGTTGGTATCAGATTTCTGTCCTTGCTTTAACAAAAAAGTTAAAAAAGGTTTTCCTTGAAGACATAGCCAAATCACTTTCCCATGCCTATAGCTTTCTATTTTCCAGCACCACCATAAACATTGTTACCAACCCCTCAGATGTTTTGTTAAAAGGACACGTCATCTTTTGTTGGTGCGTCATCCACTAAATTTTCCACTTCAAAAAGATTGCTAGATTATGCAGCAAGTTTTTGCAAACTTAGCAGAACTAAGCGATTGAGATTAAGTTAGTTAATGTCATGTTATAGATGCCTTCAATGTGTTTGTTTTATCTTCTATGTTTTCTTTTTTGTTATCTCTTCACACTTAGTCATGTGTATAACTGAAGAAGAATAGAGACATTATCAATTACAGCTTTCTCTTAGTTCCGAATATTTGTTACATCGTCTTCATGGAGAATCAAGATTTCCAAATTTCTTCTTTCTCCTTGAAATGATCCCATCATCTGAATTCTGTTTTTCTATGCCATCTCGTTTATTGGGCCATATTTTCCCTTATTAACCATTTATATAGTAATTGTTGTGTGCAGTTTTAGTAGCTATTTTTAGAAGCAAGATCTTTGAACTTAGAAGAATATGAGAGGCGAGCTAAAGAGTGGTTGTTAGCAAAATGAAAGAACAAGCTTAACTCCAATCGCTCACAAATGAACCAATTGAACAACAAAGACTAAGAGAAGTGTTACAAGTAGTGGGGTTCAGTGTTACAACAATGAAGCGATAAAACTTAGAAAATTGTTTGTTGAAGAAACTCTTGAGGCTGAAATTTATTTCAAGGTGGCAATGCATTAGAAAGTTATCTATTTTAGTGTCCTAAAATATGTGACGTTGAAAGGCCTTGAGTCTTTTTTCTTGGTTTTCTTGGGTAGACATTTGTCGCCGACTTAGCGTTTTCAACACTTCTGTGCAGCCTTTGTCCCTCGAATCGTCCTCACGATTACTAGCGAAGTAGCCCTTCGTCCCACAACGCACTACTAAAGTGCTTATCAAAGGGAAGACCGGCAAACACTAGACAAGTACTAGAGTAATACAACCCCTTTGTATTAACTCCAAGAAGAGTACAAGAAGCAGTTGTAACTACTCGACCTCTCGAGCCTTTGTACAAGTGTTCCCTCAATCTCTACCAATAGAGATCACTCACAAACTTTCACACTTTGGCTCTCACTTGATTGCTTACAAATGAGGTCCTATCCTTATTTATAGGCCACCTCCATTGGAATGAACAGTGGAGATTGATCCTAATCAATGACTATGATTGAGCCTCTAGAATGCTCTACACCTTCTATACTATTCTATACAATTCCACTATACAAAGTATGTACAAAGAGTATTCTAGACACATCTATAAAGACTGCCTCTTTGAAAAACTCTAGAATCCCTGCTTGTCTCAAACTTCCCTCAACGTTCTAGATGCTTCCTTGAGTGCTGGACCATGTAGTCTTCCAAAACGCCTCCTCTCGACCAAGTCCCGCAACCTTTCGGAATCTTCTGTTAGCCTCAATGCCTCCTCGGTCGTTCTCATTCATGCCCGTAGTCGATGTTCATGCTCGAACCCTTGCCTTCGTCCCTCCTTGACTTAGGATTCGAGCCCTGATCATGACTCCATCCATCCATTTCGTGCATGCCTCGTGTATGGTCGCGCCCTTCAGTGCGCAAATGACTTGGCATGCTGTTAGCGAAACTCGCGGGGTGTGACACATTGCATAAGCTCTCCTAGGAGGAGCTTTTTGTTTTTACCTTCCGATAGCTGTTTTGTAAATTGTCATTTTTCGAGCCTGTTACTTACCGTAACATTGTTACTTATCTTGATGAAAATGAGTAAGCATTTTCTGGCTTATTTTTGCAGGATATGGAGTCGATTGTGGAGACCATGATGCAACAACTTCTGTCTAAGGAAATTCTTCATGAACCCATGAAAGAAATTGGAGAACGTTATCCAAAGTGGTTGGAAGACAACAAACCAAAACTGAGTGATGAAGAATACACACGTTATTCCCACCAGTGTGAGCTTATAAGATCTCTAAATCAAGTCTATGATAGTGAGCCAGATAACTTCAACAAGATTGTTGAGCTCATGCAAAAAATGCAAGAGTGCGGTCAACCCCCCAATGATATCGTGCAAGAGCTTGCTCCAGATTTCGATATATCAAATCTTGGACAGTTGTGAGTGCCCTACTTGATTCCTTAATTCGGTTATGAATTACTTTTCTTGATTCTACTTCGGCTGATGAATTATTTTTTCATTCTTGCAGGTCTCCAGAAATGTTGGAGTCTCAACAGAATTGTAGCATTATGTGAGAATGATGTCTGTATTTTCTCTCTTGCATGTCATCCGAAGGTTTGTATTAGCAAATTTCTGTGATTTCTGATGCTGAAAAATGGATGGGGAAGTAAACTTATGTGCCAAAACAGGGCATTTGGTACTGCTTTTTGATGTTTTGAATTTAATCTAGATGAAATGTAATTTTGATAAAGCTGATTGGATGCTATATTCACTTGGCATATAGTCAAAATAATTCTGATAACTTCACTGGAAATTATATGTAATTTTTCATGGTTTGTTTTCTCTATTTTTATTGGGGACACTCTGTTTAACCAATGCTTAAAAGCAGCTTTTAACATGCTTTTCTTGGTTGTGCGTTTGCCTTTAAGGACGTCAATGCACATTCGGCCTTTTGAATGTAATCACTTGTCAAGAAACTGTTATCCCAACTCTACGGAAATCTTTGACTGAACCTTGGAAATCCTGTGTCACTGCTCGCTACGAGACATTGATCCAGTGTGTTTGGGTTGTGCAAATGATTTTTGCTTGTTTAGTTGAAAAATAAAGAAAAATTTTAAGAAATAAGAAATTGTCGCGAAAAATTATTGTTCAAACAATATGTGATAGACAGTTGTTTACGGTTGATAAGCAAAAAGTTGGTTAACGATGTTATTTTTTTAAAGACCTTGGGTGTGTTTGATTGGCTTTTTTTTTCAATAGAAAATGTTCCATCAATAGTATTTTTCCATCCTCAGCTTTTGATTTCTCACTATTCTATTGAAAATGTTAGTTGTTAGCAACATAAACTCTACTTGAGTACGCATCTGCAAGCAAATAATAACTTGAGGTAGCAGTAATTAATTCAAATTTTACTATTTTTCACACTAGAGAATTCAGATTTTATTATTTAATAATAACTTGTGCAAAAGGCGGGAGGAAATTGTTATGTACAATACCAATTTTACTATTGTTGTGTACAAGATGATTATATACATACCAGGTGTTTAACTAAGAATACTCTTGATAAAGAATTAAATATGTACAATGAATAATCTGAATTAATCTCAGATATACACAACAATAGAAAACAAAAAAATTGATATGAGAAGAAAATTTCATTGGGAATGTCTCTATTGATGAGAGACACGTATAAAATTGTAGGTTGGTCTTATATTTTTTTCTTCAATTTTCTCTCGTTTCTAATCACTTTTCTCACCTTTATATCATTTTTCTCCAATATTGTAGGTTAGTCTCATATTTTTTTTCAAATTTCTCTTTTTTCATATCACTTTTCTCACTTTTATATTATTTTTTCCATTTTTTTACGTTCTTGCGTGATATTTATAAATACACATTCATTTACACAATTTACTACCATTTTATTATTATTATTATTAAATTAGTATTCACACATGTGCGATAAACCGGAAGACATCTTTTACAATTTATTATTTAATAACTAATTAAATAAATAAGATTACAACGAAAAAAAAGGAAAATTTAGAGCATCTCCATTGGGGATGTGGATTGTGGGTGTATATTAGAGGAGAGAGATAGAGAGGAAATTATTATTTTAATTGCAAATGTATAGAAGAAGTGTAGAGAAAAAAGTGAGTGGAATACAAATAAAAGGAAAAAGATAGAAATAAATTTAAAAATAATAATAAAATAATAGTAGAAAATGTTAAGTTGGATGTAGAAATATGGATATGACACGGAAAGCGATGAAAAAAATTGGGAAAGGGTGGTGATACTCACACCCACATTTTTAATCCTTACACCCACCTTTTTCTAAAATTTTTTTAAATTCCAACTTTAGCCTTAATGAAAGTGGGGGCGGGAAAAAAATTGGATGCTCGACCGAGGCGGCCGAGCATCCGAATAGGACCTCGGCCAAAGCTGGCCGAGGTCCCTCATGGGGACCTCGGCCAAGGATGGCCGAGGTTCTTTTCGGATGCTCGGCTACCCCGGCCGAGCATCCAATTTTTTTTTAATTGATTGATAATATAATTAATTAATTTTTTTGATATTATTTTTTGATTTGGGGAAGGAACATGTGATGTATGAGTTGGATCGAACGGGACGAAATTGCATTTTGCAGATTTATTGTCCGAACTCCGTTTTGAACAAATAATATATCGATTTGGGGTAACTCGACGCCACGAGTCGAACTCATTGTGTGCAATGACTTACGATGGATTTTGGCCATCCCGAACGCGTTTAGGCAGCGAAATCAGCGTTTTTCTATTTTTCGAATGATTAAAATTTTTTTATTTATTTGTTTTTAATTTTATTTTATCACCATTTCCATTTTTTAATTTTATTTTATGGAAATGGTGATAAAATAAAATTAAAAACAAATAAATAAAAAAAATTAAATTATTCGAAAAATAGAATAACGCTGATTTCGCTGCCTAAACGCGCTCGGATGGCCAAAATCCATCGTACATCATCGCAACGCGATGAGTTCGACTCATGGCGTCGAACTACCACAAATCGATATATTATTTGTCCAAAACGGAGTTCGGACAATAAAACTGCAAAATGGGATTTCGTCCCGTTCGATTCAACTCATACATCACATGTTCCTTCCCCAAATCAAAAAATAATATCAAAAAAATATTAATTAATTACATTGTCAATTTTTAAAATTTTAAAAAATTTTTTGG
Organism: Jasminum sambac; assembly: GCA_018223645.1. Taxonomy (NCBI): domain Eukaryota; kingdom Viridiplantae; phylum Streptophyta; class Magnoliopsida; order Lamiales; family Oleaceae; genus Jasminum; species Jasminum sambac. Next base: position 39,090,868 of record CP073640.1, read on the forward strand.
ATGCTCGGCCGAGGTGGCCGAGCATCCAAAATGGAGCTCGGCCAAGGCTGGCCGAGCTGTATCATGGGGAGCTCGGCCAGCCTTGGCCGAGCTCACCATGAGGGGGCTCGGCCAACCTGGCCGAGCCCCATTTTGGATGCTCGGCCACCCGCGGCTGAGCATCCAAAATTGATTCCCACACCCACCACGCTGTATTAGAGGGAGGGTAAATTTGGAATTTGTAAAACAGGTGGGTGTAAGGATTAAAATACGTAGGTGTAAGTAGCAGTGCCCATTGGGAAAAAGGTAAAGAAAATGAGAGAAATGTGATTAAAACAAAAAGAGAAAAATGAGAAAATATGGGGCCTACTCTCAATTCTTTTGTGCGTCTCTCTCTAGAAAAGCACATCCAAAGTAGATATTGCATTGAAGATGCTAGTACTATATATGTTGTTTTAGAACTAATATTAATAAACTCAACAATAAACAATAAAATAATTTCTGTTATGAATAATAATTGAAGAATAATTATTAGGTGTTATGAATAATTGAGAATAATGTGGTGGTTATGAATTATGAGGAATAATTTGGTGGAGGAATAATTTGGTGGAGGAATAATTTGGTAAAAGATGTAATTATTATATGTGAATGACTATTATACCCTTGATGAAATTATGTAATTACGATTGTGTCATTCGAAGTTTTCCTATAAATAGGGCTTCAGTTATTAATGAAATTTATTCTTGAGAATTCCTTAGAATTCATTCTCTCTAAATTCTCTCTATTGTTTCTATACTTTTATAACACGTTATCAGCACGAGTCTCTAACCATTTGAGTAATATGAAAGAAGTATGCTCTACAGTTGCATCTTATAGATGATCTTCTGTATCAGAAACTGGATTATTACAAGAAAATTATGGCCAATATTTCTTTGACGCTCCATGATTATAAACCTGATTAAGACTATGCTTAACACCATTTTCCTTCTTCCTTCCACTACCCTAATCACCACTTCTTGATAATTCCCTCAACCACAAATTAATCTACCTAATTACGGCGGCAAACGGTGGTAGCAATTTGGAGAGCATACATGAGGAGGAAACTAACCCTTTGGCTATCGTGTTCGATAATAATCCTCCCATTGATCGCACGCGTCCGCCCAACCCGTGCCAGGTAATCAAATGGAAGTGTCGGTGCAGAGTGTGAAGAAAGGAAGAGAATCAGAAAAGGACGAAGGTATATATATTCCATTATAATATAATAATTATATATTATTTTATAATATAATAATATATTAAACTATAACATTCGTTTTATCGAGATATAAGGAGCATACATTATCAAAATCAAATTTTCTCGACTCCATTATACTCGATTTAACGAGAGCTTCGATTTGACACCAACATTGATAGGGTAATAACTCGTTTTGAAATATGTTATTATCAAACTTTCAAAATTTACAAATCAGTACACCAACTTTTGAAATGTTACAAAATAGTTTTTAAACATTTTTATATTTACAAATTGAAGTAGAAAGGAGATAATTTTCCAATCGTAAAACATTGATAAAATATTTTTGACAATTTTACCTTTGCGAATTGGAATGGACAATTTTACCTTTAGGGTGAAACCGACCTAATTTTAACAACAGTGAAAAATGGATAGAATATTCATGAAGAAATTCTAAATCCATTGATTATATAAAATGGCTTGAAGTCCATTTGAGTTAAAAGATCGAAATATTAATGTAACTCCCGAAGAGTTCAATTACATAATGTACTTATTCTAGAAGGATAAGTGTGCGCTTGTAGAAGTAATGAGTATTTGTTCTAGAAGAACAAATCTGCTCCCGTAGAAGCAGTTCAATATTTAATTCTCGCACTTTATTTACTGCAATACCTCCTACTTGATGATGGGTTCAACCGTCACTAAACGGAAGGTTTTATATATTTCTGCACTTTATATGCTAAGTGATGGGTAATACCTTCTACTAAGCAGATCCTACTCCTGAAGAAGTAGTTAAATATTATGCAATTTAATTCTTGCTATTTAAATTCCGTAGATTTATATTTATTGCAATAATTCTCATAAGGTAGGTTCGACCACCTATTGGAGGAAATTTAATTTCTGCAATTTAAATTTATGCACTTTATAGTTTGAGTATATTTCCAATGTGGTGGGTAATACCACACGATTGGTGTGCATATTTCCAATGTGGTGGGTTATACTACACGATTGGTTATAACGAATCCTACTCCAGAAGAAGTAGTTGATCAAATATTCTAATCATACTCTCGAAGTAGTAGACGATGAGAATAAAATTACTTCCCCATATATACCGAATATTAATGGAGAAAATTGAGTAAGTGGTACTTGAAGTCACCATTGGATAAATAGATGAAAATAAAATGCTCAATAGATCCCATGTTGATAAATCAAAGATAATATATCGCATGGAGAAATTATATGAAGTAATCTCATCGATGATATGAGATTGTATTAATATGAGAATAAAATGCTCTTGAAGAAGCATAATCACTAGATTTCTGTATTTGAATAAAGCCAATATGATATTATTATTACTCCGTAAGAAGTACAAAACAAATAAGTGGAACATATTTAGAATATCAAAGATGACAATAAACACTCGAAAATATAGAAATACGAAAAGAAAATATATATTGAACCCATAAATGAGGGATGCATCTCGAGAGTATAAATACTCCGTAACTCTGCCACCCCGAACATTCGGGTTCATAATGAAAGATCCAAAGGATCTCTTTTTCGCTTGACACCGATGATCTGTGACCGATGGGTTTTAGCTTCCACAGATTTTTGAACATATGATTGAATCTTGATGAGTAGATCAGCAACTGTATTAGCAGAAACAAGTATATTTCTCGCTGAACGAGAAATAAATTTATGTTCTACACCTTGATCTAGAAATGCTAGCAAACCATCGAAAAAATAATTAATATTTAATAAACCTATGGGTTTGGTATGAAAATTCCACTGTGCAAATGACGCTATATTGAATATTTCCTCCAGCGTGTTATAGCGCTGGAAGAACAATAAAAGCTTCACTATTGCTCATCATGTACATCGACAGTCATGGATGGATTGTGTTTGTAGCATCAATCCAGTTGGACTAATGACATTTCTAACTCCAATTGACATCGCCTCCAATTCGATGAAAAGGTATTATACTTGACACTCTTATCCCCATAATTGTGCGGCCATCGTAAGACTCCTTAATAGTTTGTTATTAGTCCCTCCATATAGTATATTGATATTTTGTTTCCTAACTCCCTTACAAGTTGGTCTCGCCATATCCACATATTGGATATGACCTACTAGTCCTGGAGCCACCAAGAACACATATAGTTTTTACCTGGCGAGGTAAAGATTGACTTACATGAGATGATTACGATATCTCCATCTCCATCTCCACCTCTATCTTTCTCTTTCAACGAATGAATGATAGATATATGAATCCCTCTATTTAAAGAAAAATTTTCAAACCAATAATTGAGTACACTATTTACTTTTTGACAAATATGAAAGAGAAAATGCAGAAAAATTTTAAGTGAAAATGACATATATCTGTTTATGATTGAAAAATAATATATATATACATATATATATCTTAAAATCGAAAAACAATATTTACAATTACAAGAAAAACATTGATCTTCGTTATTACAATCGAACTTCCTTATATTAATATGAGAAAATTATTATACTAAAATTTTCTACTAAATTTACAAATGGATCTTCTAAAGTAAGTTTTTCAAGACTGTAGCGTTTGTTGATCTTTGAATTTGGCCCATAAGGCCATTAGCTCACCTTATGCGTGTCCACTAGGATGTGTCTCAAGAGCCTGTTGAATATCATCCAAAGGCTCCTTACTCAATCCATCCTTAATGGATGCTATTTTATCTTCTCGATTTACGGACAAGTACCCCTGATTTACATCGAGTGTCACATGTCCATCGAGCACACTTGTAGCATCCTCCTAATCTTTTTGCTCTCGTTTCTTTGAAAAACTATTTTTACCCATACCAGGCATGTATTTAGAGGGAATTGAAACCTCACCAGATAATCGAACCTTTACTTCAATCAAGCATCGGATATCTTGTGGGATACCCTTATTCATTAGCATCCTCAATCTTTCCAAATTTACCTCGATAAATCCTTTTTAGGATTTTGATCAGTAGTGATGGATAGTATTTTCAAGATTTGAGAGCATATGATCCATTATAATGTATAGACCCTTGTTAGGATGAATTTTGCAATAATTTTGATGATTTATTTATAGAATAATACGACGCGTATGAAATAAGACTCGATTTTAAATAAATAATATGAAGCGTAAGAGCTACGATTTCTAATTAAATAATAGCCGGATGTGATGTGTATGAGTCAGAGTCTGTTTGAACAAGAGTAGACAATAATGTCACCAAAAGATGATGGAATATGTCGGTGAATTGTTTCTATGATAAATCATGTTGAGCACTATACGTATACTAGTGAAATCGATATAAGAATTTCTCAACTAGAAGTTCAATAATACTCGTTTATAAACCGGATGACCATCCAGGTTTAAATAATTATTGAAATCAATATTTCAAGTGAAGAATTAAAGGAATTCTTCAATGATTGTTCTCGATAAATGATGAAATCATTACTAGCCAATATTGGAAATAAATCCCAAATATATCTGGAATAAAGGATGAGAAATATGGGCCCACTCATCCTCCATGTGGACTACTAGATATTATGATATGGATCCACTAGATAGTCACATGTGTATATGATTCGTAATTTGAAATTTACGAAATATTTGCTCACGGTATGAGCATGATTTCCAGATTTAATGATAAAGCTAGTAAATGTATATCCCAATGATTTGAATAAATCCTTGAAGGATTTGAGTATGCGCATACAAGTGGGATATTATATGGCAAATTATTTAAAGTCCTCAAATAAATTGCCGATATCGAGAATAGAATTTAAAGTCCTCAAATAAATTGCCGATATCGAGAATAGAATGCAAACGGTCTAAATTCCCATATTAAGGCTGAATGATGAGAACATATATGATTAAAATCATACCAACTGTATGAGTTTTGGTGTTCTAAATTTTCTCAGCATGAGGGGGAGTATTAAAGGTTGAAAATAATATGTGAAATGCATCATGTTATATCCTCGAAATTGAAATACGAACTTGAAGTTCAAAGATGCATGAAAGGCTATGAACAATCACATATATCAGCTACGATGCTTTGATAAGTTAGCACGCCAAAAGCATTGATATTTCCCCAATCATATATATCAAAGCAAATTATAAAAGATGGTCTTAATAACGGAGGCATATGCTCTTGAAGAGTATATAGACATAACTATATTGTGTAATCCTACAAGAGGATTGATAATGAGATATCTCGATAAGTTATGTCGATATGGGGAAAGAAATGAAATTGAAAAGTGTCGACACGATATGAAAATGTAGCGCTACATATGATCAATGATAATGAAAATATTGAGATATATTGAAGATGATAAATGGTGAATGTGAAATCCTTAACTTATGAGATGATGAGATGATGATGACTATTGCTCAAGTTTAAAGATAAGCATAGTGGTCATTATATGTTGCATGCTCATAAAAGTTAAATTACCGATCGTGTGTGTAGTACCGAAAAGGAAATTAAAGGATCGGGTGAGCTAAGCCCGTGTTTATGAGTACCCTAAAGGGTGAGCTAAGCCCCTGGGAATGAAATAACCTATTAAGTGAGTATTAAATGTTAAATGATATATTTTAAGTGTTAGTTAGTTATGAAGGTTTACTTATATGTTTACATGTTTTTACGATGAATTTATATGCTTTAAATTGTGTATTTAGAGACATGTGTTCATGGTGAATGTTTTGTAGTTGTGTAAGAAAATTGATGCACTCTAAATGAACGAAGAGTATAAAATCAATGTATATGATACTCATACAAATGTATGAAAGATTTTGAAATGCTTGCAGCATACTTGTATAAAATACGCATTGCACTCTTTTTCCCTTGACTGAGGTTTTATCCCATTGGGTTTTCCTAGCAAGGTTTTTAATGAGGCAACTTTAAAGGCGTATTCACATGAATAATGTACTTTTTTCCTTCATTAGGTTTTTCCCAATCGGGTTTTTCCTAATAAGGTTTTAACGAGGCATATTCATGGTATATTGAGAACGATAGGAGAAATTGATACGGTGTATCTATTGGATAAAGTTATAATGGAGCTAATGCTTTAGATCCAAACGATGATGATATTGAAATCATTTACCGTAAGTAAAGATATCGATTCTCAAGATATGAAATCAAACGGAGCATTGCATTCTTTTTCCTTCGATCAAGTTTTTTCCCACGAGTTTTCTTGACAAGGTTTTAACGAGGCAAAGACGTGAATACTCATATGCCGATAGACATCGGGGGAGCAATGTTTTGATGAAGCGGATATAACCACTCCAAGCTATCCCGCACCTTCGGTTTGGAAGTTTTTTCCCACTGGGTTTTTCTCCAAACAGGTCCAGAAGACATTTGTATTAATAGTCATTCAAGGGGGAGTGTTATGAATAATAATTGAAGAATAATTATTAGGTGTTATGAATAATTGAGAATAATGTGGTGGTTATGAATTATGAGGAATAATTTGGTGGAGGAATAATTTGGTGGAGGAATAATTTGGTAAAAGATGTAATTATTATATGTGAATGACTATTATACCCTTGATGAAATTATGTAATTACGATTGTGCCATTCGAAGTTTTCCTATAAATAGGACTTCAGTTATTAATGAAATTTATTCCTGAGAATTCCTTAGAATTCATTCTCTCTAAATTCTCTCTATTGTTTCTATACTTTTATAACAATTTCTTTAAATATGATGTCTGTAGTTGAATCGGTTTGTCCACAATCTTTTTAATAAATCATAATCTTTAATCCACTGCATTTTTTAGCCCTTGATAATGCAAAGTCTAGTTGATTATGACTAAATACCGATTTTTTCAAATATAACCAACTTTTGAAAGAAATGACAATGTCTCTTGTTTATAGTCATTGCATGCGCCACAATCCATAGACACGGTGTTCTTTGAAACTTAAAAAGATAATGTTAGATCAAATAAAGTTTAAATTATTCTTCGAATCATAACTTTGTTTCCTATTTAACATGATTTTCGATCCTTGTAATTATTGGTCCACTACCGTTGCCCAGTGCAGCGGAATCGAGGGAATTGACATTTACATTTGGAAATAGTCTCACGTGATTTTACTCTACACTGCCATTAATTACTCTTGCGCCCGCGTGGGCACACACCTGCGTGTGTCTATGTATCTATATATATATATATATATGGTGAGCTACTCACACCCACGTATTTAATTCTTACACCCACCACTTTTTAAATTTTTTTTAATTTCCAATTTTACCCTCAATAATAAACGGTGGGTGTGGGTATGAATTTGGACCCTCGGCCGAGGGAGGCCGAGGGTCCAAGAGGGAAGGGGACCTCGGCCATCCTTGGCCGAGGTCCCTCTTGGACCCTCGGCCATCCTTGGCCGAGGTCCCTCTTGGACCCTCGGCCTCCCGGTCCAAATTTTTTTTTAAATTTTTTTAAAAAAAATTGATTGATAGATAATGTAATTAATTAATATTTTTTTGATATTATTTTTTGATTTGGGGAAAGAAGGAAGATGTGATGTATAAGTTGGATCGAACGGGACGAAAAATTGCACTTTATAGATTTAGTGACCGAACTCCGTTTTGGACAAATAATATACCGATTTGGGGTAGTTCGACGCCACGAGTCCAACTCACTCCTTTGGGGTGATGTACGATGGATTTTGGCCATCCGAACCCGTTTAGGCAGCGAAATCAGCGTTTTTCTATTTTTCGAATAATTTAATTTTTTTCATTTATTTATTTTTAATTTTATTTCATCACAATTTTTATTTTATTTTTTATTTTATTTTATGCCCTAAATCGGTATATTATTTGTCCAAAACGGAGTTCGGTCACTAAATCTATAAAGTCACGATTTTTCGCCCTGCTCGATCCAACTCATACATCACATCTTTCTTCCCAAATCAAAAATAATATCAAAAAATATTAATTAATTATATTATCTATCAATCAATTTTTTTTTTTTAAAAAAATTTGGATGCTTTCGGTGGGTGGCGAAAGCATCCCAAAACACCTCGGCCATCCTTGGCGAGGTCTATGAGGACCTCGGCCAGGGTTGGCCGAGGCCCATCAAATGGGCCTCGGCCAACCCTGGCCGAGGTCCTCATAGACCTCGCCAAGGATGGCCGAGGTGTTTTTTGGATCCTCGGGCGGCCGCGGCCGAGGATCCAAATTCGTCCGTCCACACCCACCTTATGAAAGGGTAAAATTGGAAATTAAAAATATTTTTAAAAAAGGTGGGTGTAGGGATTAAAATTGTGGGTGTCAAAATCATCACCCTATATATATATATATATATATATATTTTGTTGGAATCTTTAAAAAAAAAAATTTATCACATTAAGGGCTTGTTCTTTCCAAGATTTCACACCAAAATTTTCTTCTCTCTCCTCTTTTCAATCATATACACATTTTTCAATATAATATTAGCCACACATTTTATACGGAATACCGTGCATATCACTTTTCTCTCCCAAAGAACAAGGCCTAACTCTTCATATTATATTTTTCACTGTGGAGATTATTGTTAATATACAGTATCCATTGTTTATGTGGATTGTGGAGTAATATTCTAGAACACACGTGAGTATCTTTATGGTACTCACAATAGATCAGATGAATGATACATTCTCAATTGTGGGCCCCCCACGATCATGATGTATCATTTATCCGACCTACTGTGGGTACCATAATCGGTACCCACGTAGGTACTAAAACAAAACCCTTTTATATGACTCTTTACTTTTTACAAATCGGTAAACCATTGAAATGCTATGATACTTGCAATTTTGTGTCACATTTAGTTTAAAATTTTGCACACATAAGACGCTACACAAAAATATAACAATAGTGTTCTTGTTTACACATATTCAATTTTTTGTAGGCAAAATTAATTAAGTGGATTAAATAAAATTTCGTTAATATAGAAATATTATATAATTATATATATACTTGCACATAAATTGTCAATGAACTCAATAATAAATTAAACCAAATAAATTTGCACAACTTAAAAGAAAACTGATGATTGTGATCTCAATTTAACAAATAAAAGTTTTACTCAACGAAGCATAAACCCTAAATTAAATAAGATTGTGTGCTATCTTTATACAACTCTCTATTTTTCACATATTATCTATAGCATGTTAATACATATTATCACTAATATAATTTGTTCCTTAAAATTGTTACATTGATAATAATAATAATAACAACAACAACAATAATAATAATCAATCCATTGTTTGCGGAGTCATAAACCCTACAAAATGTCACACAACCACCATGCATGATGGACCTCCAAGTTCAAAAACGCATATCAACGATAGTCAACCGTACCTTCGTAGGTTTTTCTTTTCCTTTTTCTTTTTTATTTTTTTTCACATTTTCATTTAATGTAATTTTATTTAGTTAATTTTTTTTCTGGGAACTGTCTCCACCTGAAAATCCAGGTCTGAGGTAGAATTTTATTAATGTAAAAATCTAAAGTACAAATAAGAAGAGGGATTTAATACATAACCTTCAAATTAACAACATATTACATAAGGTACATGACCAGTTACCAACTCAAGCAAATCCAAACTCAATATAAAGCTCACAAAAAGGTTTTAAAAAGTAGAATCATTAACAGTATAAATGTTTGCCAAACCAATCTTATCGAAATATATACTAAGCGCAGCTGCTCCTTTGGTTTTAACAGTTTGTTGCATTTTTCCACATACCCCATATTAGCTAACAAGTCAGCTACAGTATTAGCTTTCCTCCATGTGTGAGTGAAACAGATCATCATTTTATTTAGTTAATTAAATTAATTAGTATTTGACAATTTAAGCGAGAAGGTGTTTACTAATTTCACACACCAGTGTCGCTAGCTTGACTGCCCACGATTTTCATAAGATAGGCGTTGTGAATTGCCACGAAGCTCCATCTTCGGGGGATTATTTCGACACGGTCCTTGCATTTTACAGATCTTATTGTTTTGGTCCTCATAACCATTTTCAGTTAACATTTAGCAATGGTTGTACTGACTTGGAATAGTACACTCTGGTGAGATTAGAATTTACTAGAGAGATTCCAACTATCACTGTATATTATTCACTTGTACTAATGTATGCACGCACATAAAATGATAAAAGGAGAAATCACGGATTGTCTTCTTTCCCCAAATATTTTGCTCCTCGATTTACACATGCCATTTATTTATTTATTTATTTTCCGAAAACAATTTATAGACGCCTTATACATGGTGGATCGGGGCGAATTTTTATTTAATTAAAAATTAATTTAATAGTTTTTTAGAAGATTATCAGATACGTGGATATTAATAAGTGACGATATAAAATATGCTGCTGATATTAATATTTGACTTCAATTGTTAATAAAAATTATTTTTTAAATAAAAAAGGAAGTTAAAATGAACAATTGCTTAATCTTCAATTAGTACAAACAGTCGTTGACTTTAATATATTCTTGAGTGCCTTCGAGAGAGATTTGCAGTGATTTTTTGAAGGAGTTCAACATTTCAAATTGGAAGATGAGTGGTGCTTAAGTGCTTTTGATTTTTTCAAGTGATTCTACACAACAACACGAAAAATATAGACGAAGAGGGTGCCTTATCAAAACTCATAATAAATTAGTGCTCTTAGTAAGATAAATTAACTAAAATAGGCAATAATAATAACTGCAATAGGAAAAAAGCAAAAACCTTATCCAGAGTAGTACTAATTTATCGAGGACTAAACAAAATGCACACGGTCTTCCTCGTAGTCAACGAATCGAGCATGTCGCAATCGAGTTACCCTCTCTTGAACGAGACGAAGAACTCGCTCCCGTCTTGCACCGTAACCATCAGAGTTGGAGGTTATCTCACCCATCTGAAACAAGAAAAGCCTCCACTCGTGTACCATATCAGTGTAGAATTGGCGTATGGGTCTCAGCCTCAGGGTAACTTTGAGTAAGAACGGCCATACCAAGGCGGCAACCACCGGACTCAGGCTGCTATGAGCAGTGGCTGTAAGGCTGAGCTTTGCTAGCGCCACCATATGCAACCCCATGTTGAGTAAGCCAGAGAGAAAAAGTCCAAATGTATATCGAGTATCTCTATACTATTGTTAGGCTTTGAAGTAGAGGACTGAGCTTCATTAAATACTATCCATGTAATTCTTTAGGGAAGGAACTTCTCAAAAAGTTTTAATCAATGCATGCTGTTTGGCTGAGCTTAAGATCATTTATAATTACAGTCCACATTACAAAAAAGATTATTTGAAAACAACTGCACAGTCGCCCAATACTTTTTTTTTTTTTTTGATCGCCATATATTTATTAGATACTATTTGTATAGTCTTGCTCTGCTGTTCCCCACGTGGGTATGTATCTAAGCGGAGAAAAAAAAGTTGTGGGCCCCACCAGTTCCCATACCATCAGGAGGGTATGTATGATTTAACCGACTCAACGTGGATATAAAATTATTATTATTTTTTTAAGGATGACGTGGCTCAACTAGAAGGGTCTACGTCAGCGTGGGTAATACCCACGTGGGGAACATAGCAAAAGCAATTATTTGTAATCCATTGAACACTCTGTGTAATACCTTATAACCACTGTTTTCAGACCCATTGTAACACCCCGCCCGATTTTATACGTAATGTCATATGGGATTCCGTATAAGATTCGAAATACGGCTTGAAATGACATTGAATGTGTCTTGAGATGATGATTACGTGTGTAATGTGTTTATGGCATGCTTAGAAGTGTATTTGATGTATTTGAGACAAATACGACCTTCAAATTCATGTTGTAAGGAAAATTTCAGCAGGACATGATTTACGGCTGTAAATGTCATGGGTATGATCGTAAAAATTACATTACGGTTGTAATATTGTATGATACGGCTTTAAAATTTGAAAAGAAGTGAAAAATTTTCAGAAAGTTTTGAACGGCCGTATAATAACGTGATATGGCCATGTATTTGTGATTTATGGCCGTAAGGTATATTGATACGGCCGTAATCTTTATAAAGAAGAAATGGGAAAATTTTCAAATGTACGTTTACGGCTGTAACATTATAAGTTACGGCCGTAATTTGAAGTCGGCGGAAATGATTTTTTAGACTTTTCTGTCCATGGGTTGATATTTATATTACCAAACTCGGTTCTAACACTCAAAAATACCTTCAAGAATCCTCTCTAACATGTGTAAGCTCTCCATAACCTTGTTTGATCTAATTTTGTTAAGAAGAGAAGAAGGACAAGAAAGAGGGAAAGAAGAGGTGGTGATGGGGAAAGCTTCAAACAACTTCTTACTTGGGTTTCTTCTAATACAAGGTGGGTAATAGATGTAGTTAAGTATATGAAGAAGTAAGTTATGCATTTACGAGAGCTCGTTTGGATTTATGATTATAAATATAAGGTTTTGAAGAGTGAGAGCTTGATAATAGTTATCCTAATTGTTTTGTGAATATGTTGTACTTTCTTATGATTGTGAATGTGTTTATATGATCTACAAGATCTTCAACACTCTCATAAGTCATATATGTGTGAAAGAATGTATGTAGATAAAGAGATAAGATCAAGTGTCAGCTTGTTTATTGTGAATCAATTGAAGTATTCGAATTCATGACATGTTTTGAAGTAATAGACGTATGATAAAAATAAGAAGGTAGACATATGCTCGCATGTGATATGATTGATTTACATGTGAGTGAAAATATTTGATTGTACTTCATGTTCAAAGGATTTGGGTATCATAATAAGTTATATATGATATGTTAAGTATGTTGAAAAGGGTAATGCTTATGTATATGCGATAAGGATATAATTTTGAAGCTTGCGTATAAGAAAGGAATTTATGATGATGATGAACTTTGTATAAATGACATCAAGGCTCGAAGGTAAGAGGTTTGCACGATCATGTTATGAAAGCATTGGAATGTGATGTTGTTTATTATGTGTTTACACAGATGAAAAGGGAAAGATTGGTCATGGTCACCGGGGGATCTAAGCCTTATAAATGTTGAAAGGAGGTCTCACGGGGGGTCTAAACCCCGCATAAGGATTGAGACCTGGCCAGATATGAAATGTTATACGTTAGCGCCATTGTAAGCACATGATTCGCAATAGGGCCTAAAGGAAGAATGTGACATGCACATGATCTGCATTTGCATCTGCATCTGCATCTATTTCCCACTGAGTCTTCATGACTCATTATGTGTTCGTTTATATGTTTTGAAGGCGCAGAACTCGATAGTACGTGGAGATGGCGGGGAGTCTTCCAAATCTTCATATGTGAAGATGTGTGAGGGACAAGGAAAACCAACGATCCTGTGATATGTATTGTATGTAAGATCGAAATCCCTAGAGTCTTTTGATATATGTAAACGAAACTTTCATTAAATAACAAAATGATTTCTTTAACGAAACATGAACTCGGGATTTCGTATATGAAATGTATGTGAGTAACATTGCCCTAATTCCAAATATATGATTTAAAAGATGAATGAGAACAAAGTAGTGCACGTGACTACAATGGTAATGTATTAGTTGTGCACGATATATGGAAATGTGATGATAAGTTATGAATCAGAATGTGGAACTAGAGGGGGCATTACACCCGGTCCAGCCTGGCTGGTTGGATCGGGAAACTTGTGACCTGACTAAAAAATTGGGCTGGGTGACCTCTAAAACCCAGGTTGGTCAAAGTTGGTCAAAGACCTTGGTTTACTCGGAAGTCAACCTCGTGTGATCCGGGACTAGGTTTGATCTGGTTTTTTATATTTTCTTTTATTTTTTGAAATTTTTTTAATATTTTTATAGTTTATTAATTTATTTAATATTATTTTAATTACCGGGTCGACCCAGAGACTCCGAATTGACCCTCTGACTCTTGATGCAGGCTTTTGTCTAGGCCGATGATCGGGTGGGATTTAAAAACATTGATTATAACACTATTACAAGGCTATTACAGACTCTTTGTATTGCATTATAATAGTACTGTTACAGTGTGATGCATTACACATTGTTTGCAATGCATTATATGATCATTGGACTATTTATTTAAAAAGGTAAATTAAACTGGGTGATTGCCCAATTATTTTCTTAGCGATCGCTCAGTGTAAACCCAAGTGATCTCCTAATTGAAGTGAGGCATCACCCAGATTTCGAATTACATGACCGGTCCAAACCAAAATCAGAGTTTTGAATTGTTGGCACTTGGTTTGGTCATTTCCACCCGACTTTTGAATTATCAATATTAAAAACCATATTTACTTAATTAATTACCTCGATTTTTGTTGGTTAATAGGGGTAACATTTGGCAATGAGACCTAGCTTGAATGGTTAGAGTAAAACTAATGGGATGGGAAAAAACCCAACTATGGGTTTATTCCCCCTTCTCCCCCACCCATAAATAACCACAAAGTGGAAAAAATTATGATTTAGCCACTTTGAAGGAAAAATATGTAAATGGGGAGCCAAATTTGGCTCCTCATTTACCCATTTCGCAATCCATTCTCGCCTTTACCTTTTTCCCCTCCATTTTTCATCCTTCCATTAGTTTTGCTCTTAGGGGACTAGGCTGAGGTGGTAGAATCTAGAGGTTTTTAATTCAATTCCTTGGTATGAGGTTATTTTCCCTTTTATGGAGTATTTTCCACTATTATTATCATGTGGTGTTTATTAAATTTTTTTGATTTCCTTTTTTGTGATGTGCTTTAGCAAGACATATATGTATGTGCATTTGTCCTATTACAATAGAGATTGTACTTGGTATGTAAAAAAAAAAAGTAAAGGTAACGTTCAGTTTGAAACTAAGTAAATAACTTTCAGCTTAATGTTATTTAAAAAAAAGAAGAAGATAATTTTCCTTTGTCTTTCTTCGTCTCTTTCCATTTTCTTTTTCTTTTCTTTTTTTCTTTTTTTTTTTTCTCATTTTCCTTTTCTTTTTTGTTGTTAAATTTTACTGAAAAGGAGAATAGTTTGGCTTATAATTATCTGTTAATTGAGCTTACTAATGAAACATGATCTAGTGAGGAAGTTTGGATTCATATGTTCAACACATCTAGAATAATATAATACTTTAGCAATTATACTGACAAGAAATGAATGAATGAATTATATATTAAAGTTACGCAAATAATGAATTCTAGTATCCCATTGGTTCTTATCTTATACTTCGTTCCACCGGGTTCAAATTATTTTTTTAATTTTTTAATTTACTTCAATTTGATCCCTCATAATTGATTTTAATTTTATTTTCTTTTTTTCCCAACTTAAAATTAGATTAGTATTCCTACTTGATAAATGGAAAATTTTCAATTAATTCTTAATTATTTTTACATTCCAATCTCAATCAAATCACGCCTATGGAAAATGGATTTTTGATTTTATTATTATTTATTTTATTCAGGTATATATTATTTTGAATTATAAATCTAATCAACAATCATGTTATATACAACTAGTGTTTTCACCCGTGCGTTGCACGGTGAGACATATACCCACGATACGATTTAGAACCTGTGTTAGAAAAAAAATTAAAAGATTATTTGAAATTTTTGACAGAGTTCCCTTCATATTTCATATAAATTCATAAAAAAAACACTCATAGCAGAAGTAAAAAAATTAAGCAACTAATATAACAGAATTAATAATTTAGTTAGATATATATTCACTCCAAATTACCCATGTGACGCATTGGTTTTTATTTTCAATTTGTAAT
Source organism: Jasminum sambac (assembly GCA_018223645.1). Lineage (NCBI taxonomy): Eukaryota > Viridiplantae > Streptophyta > Magnoliopsida > Lamiales > Oleaceae > Jasminum > Jasminum sambac. Next base: position 39,106,790 of record CP073640.1, read on the forward strand.
TTTAAAATTTAAAATTAAAGAAGACGCAAAATACCCGAGCTGATTAGGAGATAACGATAAATTAATTACAAATTAAGAGATTTGAGAAAATCAGAATAGGAGATTTTGAATCAACTAAAAGATTAACCAGATTGAGGTTTAGTGACTACCCATAAGAATTGATTTTCAAAAAATAAATTAAAATTTTGGCGATAAGATTCGTGTAGATCGCGGATCGATTTGTATAGATCTGTTTTATCCGAATTTATAGTGATGGTAATACTAAAAATACTAAAAAGGAGAAACAAACAACAGGATAAAAGAGAAAATGAGAATAAACAATAAATTATTTAATTTTGAAAACTGAAAATTTGAGTGGGAAAATGACTTCATTATAGTCTATATAATTTTGAAAACTGAAAATTTGAGCGGGAAAATGACCTGGTAAACTTAAATGAGATAATTTTTTGTAAAGTCAAATGAGATAATTGATAATTAAAATAATTATCAATTTGGTGAGAAATAAGGAAATTGTGATTTGACAAGACTCTGTATTTACCAATCAAGATGGTTGCAGGTACTAAATCTGCCTTTAATAATTAAATTGTTAATTATCAGATAAATAAAGGAAAATGAGTAGGGTGGGAAACTTGATTTTTATGTTAATTATTTAATTCTGAAAAATAGTGATTTGTGCGGGAAAACGACCTGGTAAACTTAAATGAGATAATTTTTTGTAAAGTCAAATGAGATAATTGATAATTAAAATAATTATCAATTTGCGTGAGAAATAAGGAAATTGTGATTTGGCAAGACTCTGTATTTACCAATCAAGATGGTTGCAGGTACTAAATCTGCCTTTAATAATTAAATTGTTAATTATCAGATAAATAAAGGAAAATGAGTAGGGTGGGAAACTTGATTTTTATATTAATTATTTAATTCTGAAAAATAGTGATTTGAGCGGGAAAATGACCTGGTTTTATATATATATAGATATAGATAAGAACGATAAACTTAGCGAACATTAGTTTGCAAAAAATAAAAATGCATACACTATCCTTGAGATCAAATGTATAGAGTTGGTCATTTTGTGACATTGCTTTTATATTTCAAAAACGTCTTGAGCATTAGGTAGATTTAATCAATCTCTATTTCTTTCAAAATTTTGGATATGCTTCTCAAATATCAATTAAGTTTTTCTAATACTTTTAGGAAAAGAAAAGTAATGTTAATTACCTGTATCTATTACTTAAAAAAAAAAAAAAATTTAGTAATGGCGTTAGACCTGTATTATTTGATATTTAATTAAAATTAAATCACGTGTCAAAACTATTGACAATAAATGGAGGGAAGTTTCAAAAAAGGTAGTATATATTATTTTTTTAAATATATACACGGATCAAGACTTAAGGGGTGTAGTAAATTTGAATTTTTAAGGGCTTTCATAACATTTTAAAGCGAAGTACTTTTATGTTTAGTTATTTTGCATTGAAATCCATAACTTTAAGAATATATGTAGAAGGCTCTCATTGATTTCGAAAGCCTTTTATTTTTAGACTTCCACAAAATTTCATTTCATGAAACAAAATAAATATTGTGTATAAAATTATACGTAATTTTACTTATTGAATTGTTCAGTATGTAACTAACTATATATTGCGATTGGAACCTTGCATTTAATAATAACAACTCGCATGAGATTCTAGAATAATTGGACTATAATATAATATATTGCTAAGATTTAATTGGATTCGATTTCACTAGATGAAAATTTACACGGTTTCATTGGATGAAAATTAATCAAAATTAATTATATATATTGTTGAAATAGGACAAATATAATTAATTTTGAGAAATAAAAATTAATTATATTGAAATGGGTTGGTAAGATTTACCCTAAAAAATGAAATATATCTTTTAACTTGTAAGACATCTTTTAAATTATAGGACATCTTTTAAATTACAAAATATCCTTCAAATTAAATTCATACGGTTCCTATAAACGTGGTTATTAAACTAATTATTTTAGAAATAATTAATTAATTTTTGAAATAATTTGCTAAAAATGAAAATTAATTAAAATAATTATATTGAAATTAACCAAAATTAATTATATTACTAAGATTTAATTAGATAAGGTTTCATTGGACAAATGTTAATTAAAATTAATTATATTGCTAAAAGGGAAAAATATAATTAATTTAAAAAATATAATTGGAATTAAATAGATTGCTATGGGTTGGTAAAACTTCTCCTAGAAAATTAAAAATAATTTTTAAATTGCAATATATCTTTTAAATTACAGAATGTCTTCAATAAACAATCCTTCAAGTTGTGGTTATTAAACTTATTAGTCAAGAAATAATCAATTCTTTTTAGATATAATTAGCTAAAAATTAAAATGTAATTATTTTTAATTTAATTAAAATTAATTAAATTGCTGAGATTTAATTAGAAATAGTTTCATTTGATGAAAATTGACATGGTTTCAATGAAAGAAAATTATCAAACTTAGTTATTATATTGCTAGAAGGGGAAATATATAGTTAATTTTAAAAAAAATAAAGAAATATGAAAATTAATTCTATAGCTATGGTTGATATGATTTCCCTTAAAAATGAAAGATATCTTCAAGATTAAAACACATTTTTTAAATTATAAAATATATTTAAAATTAGATTCATATAAAAGAAAGTTTTGCAAAGTTTGATTTCATTAGACACGGGTTTTAAAATAGTCCTATTAAAAAAATAAAAAAAAATTAAAATTAATCAGATTGCTATGGGTTCGTAATATTTCCTTTAAAAATAAAAGATGCCTTTTAAATTGAATATATTCTTTAATTTATAAAATATATTGACAATTAGATTCATGCAATTCTTAAGACTGCGACTATTAAGCTAATTATTTTAGAAAGAAAAAATTATTTTTATAAATAATTAGCTAAAAACACAATGCAATTATAATAAATTATAGTAAAATTAATTATATTTCTAAGATTTAATTCAACACATTTTCTTTGCACAAAAATTGACACAATTTCATTGGGTGGAAATTAATCAAAATTAATTAAATTGCCAAAAGGCAAAAAATATAATTAATTTGAAGAATGAAAAATGATTAAAATTAATTAGATTGCTACGGGGAAGAAATATGCATTTTTGAAGACAACACCTATAAGTTTTTAGATTTTTAGAATTAGGGTGTTATATATCTTAATGTAGAGTGGGTTGATAGATTATTAATGCTTAATTAACTTTACTTATTTTTTCACTAACATCTTTTTATCAAAATATGTTTTTCCTTAGAATCTCATATATATATTTTTTTATTTTCTATAATTATTCCTTTTAGCTGTAGTTGGTCGCAATTTGACCAATAATTAGTGATATTGGAGTTAGACAATTATTTTCTCATGTTGTTATTTTTTGGAAAATCAATTTTCGATAATGTATAGTTACATGTTACAATTTCAAATGTTGCAAATCACATCATATCTAAAATAATGATTGACAATAAAGATAGAAAACTAATTAAACTATAAATATGGTGTTTATATAAATTTATAATAACTAAGCATATTTGACTTTATATTTTATATTTTATTTTTTTACAATTCCTAAGATCTTAAGATTTTTTTTTTTAAAAAAGTGTTATTTATGTATAGACCTAAGATTTAAAATAAATAATTTAAAATTATTTATTTTGTACCGATTTTTGTCAGTTTAAATTTTATATAAGTTTTAAAGTTCATCGATTAAGTCTTCCATTTAAATTGGTGAGTTAAAAAATATGTTAATATACCAGTCGAATATGTTAAATTGGTAAGCGTACACCATATATGTTAATATACTTGATTAGTATATTCAGAAGATGTGTATTAGAAAAATTAAATGTCTTAATACATGCAAAAAAGTTACATATAAAAGTTTCCGATTATACGATCACGATAGGCATGAAAGTGGATGAGAATTTTCCAGCGGGGACGGGGGCGGGGACGGGGAATAGGGAGTCCCCATCCAGTTGCAATTCTCATATAATCTCCCCTCTACCTCGATTAAATCAGGTTGTGACATGAACGAGGACAAGTGTTTCCCAGCGGGAAAGGAACGGGATGTTAGGGTCGAATGGTGATGAGTGTTTCCTAGCAGAGAAAGAATGGGATGTTAGGGTCTGTAGAACTGTACCCACTATATTTTCACTTTATAATATGTCTATTTATATATTGATAATATTTCACAATAAAATTTTAAGAATCATTATTCACATATTTATTATTAATACCATGCATCACACGAGTGTATAGTTATATCTCCCCGAATTTATAATTGAATATAATATAATGTAGAATATTTTTAAATAAAAAACTATAAGTTCTCCAAATAGTAGTAGAGTTTTTTAGTGTGATTATTTTGATAACTATAATATTTAATTTAATATTATTTTATTTCGCATTTATATAATTACAATTTCTATCACAAATTGTCTCATGTTCAATATAGGGAAAACGCTGTCAAAATTTTTATAGAATCCTTTCATTATTTTATATTAATTAAGTTTAGTGCTATGACTGATATTCAATTTGCTTTAGTGGTGCCAATAACGTACTTTTAACATTTATCAAAACTGTTATTTATTGAAAAATTAGTTTCTTGTGCAACACACGGGTGAAAAAACTAGTTTTATTTGAGTTGCAAAGAAGGGTAATAATTTATCTTTTTAATACTCAAGAGTCGAAAGGCAGTTCCTTGGTTCGCTGGGGTTGATTTGAACTTTAAAAACTGAGTCCTTTTAATTTTTTAAATTAATTTTGGTAAAGTTAATATATAGCAACACACAAGGTTCAACTAGAGTTATAGTAATAATAAGTCAAACACACAGTAATAAACCAAGAAAGAATATAAAAGCTCAGCCACAATCAAATGCAAATTTAAAAGAAAAAAAATCCATTCAGTGCAATCGCAAAGTAAAAACGGAAAAAAAACTCAGTCAGAGCTAATAAAGATAGCTCAAGATATAAACGCATAATAAAAAAAGGAAAAGAATAAAAAGTTGAGTCAGAACCAACACAAATAGCCAAAGAAAAAGAAAGAGAATATCTTGATTTTATATTCAGTAAGGAAAACAAATATAGACTTGTATATTTTTCCTTTTATTTTGTTATTATCTCGTTGCTTTAAAAAATAGGCATAAAAGTTTGGGTTGAATTAAAATTTGGATCCTTCAACTTAAAAAAAAAAAGAGAGAGAGAGAGAGCATAAGATATAGTTGGACCTCAAGTATAATGAATTAAAGTAGACCACCAAATGAGTTGGCCTAAATAGCCTCCCTCATCCGATTCATGAGAGAATCGCCCCTGCAGGAGTCTTTGGAGTCTTTGTGGTGTAGCTAAAATTGAACAATTTTTAAATATCAAAAATTTCAAAATAAATTCTAAATATGTAACTATCTTAAAAATTGAGTCTTTATTGTGCCAATTTCATAATCTTGCACCAGTCATTCATTCAAACTAAAATAATAGTTTTTGAGACAACTAAAAATTTACAAGAACACACCCAGAATGTGGTAACTACTAACTAGGATAAAACATTTAAGTACCCATCACTAATAATTTCAACCTAAGAATATCATGGCACATAAAAACAAGTGTGGTCCACAGCCTTACTCGTTTCGTTTCTTACAAAGTTGGACACATCCACATGAATCCCATGAAGATATTCAAATGAAGCTTCAAGGAAATTTCCTAAACGGAAACCCGGCAACCAATTTGTCTTCATGCAAAGGGTGAAGTCATCTTTATAAGATCATAATCTTTGTTGTGAAAAGGTGACTTCGAACTTGTTCAAACTTCAAGCGACGCCTAAAGTTGAAATTTCACGTTCATGCTTTGTACATTTTACGATCTTTTACCTTTTCATATCGTGTAAACATCCGTTTAAATTCAAAATTTAATCTTATCACTTGATCATATTTTTTGTCGTTTAAAATACTGATAATATCAAATTTATGAAACTGTTTAGGAAAATGATATTGACACAAACTAACATATGCTTTGTTAGCCAACTATTTTTACCACTTTTTACCATTTTTTAATCCATTCTTTCTTTATTATCCTAAATCATTCACATCCATATATCTCATCACGTCCACAAATCTCTACTACTCAACTCCACTCATTCTCTCTCATCTTTTACATTAAAAATATTTCAAAATCATTATAATTTATTCCCGATCATCTTATATGGTTATGACATTATATGATTATAGTACTTATTCAATGTAATTGACGTAGAAGCTAGATGTGAATACAAGTCCACTTATCCAGAGTTTCTCTATCCACTTCAACATGATAATATTTTGTTTGAATTATTTGTTCGTTTAAGGCACATCACATACAATCCACATTGACCATTTGAGACGTGGTCGTATCTAAGGTTCTATTTGTGCCACCACCATCATAAGGGCTTGTTTGATTCAAATTAAATTATTTTTTCATTTTCATTATTTTCAATCACTTATATATTAATTTGATATTTTTTAAGTATTTTTTACTATTTCTTTTTTACTTTTCAATCACATATCTAGAAAATAAATTAAATTAAATTAAATTTGATTTAATTTGTATCAAACACGTCCTAAGTGATGAGGCAAAGGTGTTAGCCAACCCATTTTAAATTTTTTTTATCACTTTTTTATCTATTCTTTCTTTACCATAAATCAATCATATCCACATATTTCATTACATCCATGAATCTCCACCACTCAACTCCAATCATTCTCTCTCTTCTTTTATATTAAAATTCATTAAAAACCTTTATAAATTATTCCATATCACTCCAAGTCTATCTAGAAACCCAACACTACATGCTCACCAACTTCAAACTTCAAAGTCAAAAATCAAAGTAAATTAGCCAGATACCAAAATTTTGAAACTATTTCACAAAACAGTTCATACCCTAAACTATGTTATAAAATACTTTATAATCTCAAATCTTCTCCCCCTCTATCTCTACAACAAAATTTTGAAACTATTTCATAAAATAGTTCACAACATATACTATTTTATAAAATACTTTATAATCTCAAATCTTCTCTCTATCTCTCTCTCTTTCCCCCTCTCTCCACTTTGCGCTGCCACTGCCACTGATAGTGGCAGATCTAGAGGTTCAAAGTTAAGGGGGCATTTATGGCAACTCCCAGCAAGGGAATTTTTTTTTTTCAACGGCTAATTGACATACAAAAATATTTACTTACATGAAGTATCAAATTTCAAAATAAAATCAAATACTTGCACGAAAAAAAAAGTAGAATGAAACTAATATACTTAACTGGAAAATTATAAAATCACACATTTCATAATTTATCAAATATAGACAATATCAATTTATCAAATTAAGATACAATTTAATTAGAGACAATGAGGTAATTTATAAAATTGAAAAAGTTAAAGAAGTTTTGATTTTCTTTTAATTGATTTTTTTTCTTCAAGTCTGCGAGTTACATATGATCTAAACTTTTCCATATGGTTAAGTGTATCAAGAGTAATTCTGAACTCGTGAAATTTGTAAATATTTTGTCATTGCAAATTACAACACTAAGGGTCATTCTTCGATATGGATTGAGATAGTATACTAGTTGCTTGAAATATTTTTTTGGGGGATGGGGGGTGATAAATGCAATTTATGCACTTATTTAGGTCTCTTAAACTATGTGTTTATCTTTTTTGAGTCAAATTTCGTGTTTAATTTAGTGTAATTTGTTTCTATTTCAGGTTAAAATCGAAACTTGAAGAAAATATTACAATTTTGGGTTAAAAGGGACACAAATAAAAGTTTGAAGTACTCAATTGGAAGCAATAAAAGCTGGGAAGGTGAAGAGAAATCAAATGGGAGCCAAATTGAAGAAATCAAAAGTTTCTGAACTTAATTGATCAAATTTAGAAGTTGAGGACTTGCCCTGCAATTAAACTTTGAGGACTAAAATGGAATCGGGCAAAAGTTGAATTAGGTATAGTCATGCGGTTCCATGCGCGACCGCATGCCTTTGCAAACCTACAACCATGAGACCGCATGTGCGGTAGCATGGTTATATCGGGTAGATTTTCGAAAACCTTTCCAAAATTGAATTGGACTCCAGTACTTTGGCTTTCTTGTATCTTTAATATCGATTTTCGACCTAAAAATCGGCAGAACGTGGGAGAACAGAGAGGGGACGAAAATTGGAGCAATCAACTTGGAAAAAATTGGAGGAAAAGCCAAGAATTGAATATTCAAATTCAAGAACATAATATTAATTCGGTTATGGCTTTCTCCTCTCATTTTTCTTCTGTTCTTTACAGCATGTTAGGCTAAACTTTCCATAGCATTAGGGTAGAGATAAAACTTTGATTTTAGTTTGAATCCGGATTGTAAATTTGATGATTTGTTAATTCTTATGCTCATACGAATGTCTGGTTTTGAGTTTCCAATACAATTGTGCTTTCTTTTACAACTTGTGGCCAAAGTTGATGCGTGATCTATTTATTGAATTGAGAAATCGTGAATAGATTAGACTCTTATTGAAAACCACAAAGTCCGATAGGGGATGAAAATACCTATATGCTTTGTGCGATGTTTTATGCAATTCTTGTGTTTTTAATGCGTTTTTATATCGTTGTTATCATAGAGATGTAGTTAACACATCATAAAAATAGATTGAATTCTACTTGAGAAAGATTAGTCAACAAATTTTGTGAATTAAATCCTCAAAACTAACTTTTGTTGTCAAATTAATAATCCGGGGGAAAACTAATTGAAAAGTGGATTTGAAACCTTAATGCTAGTTTTTCCATATTTAATTTAACCCATAAAAATTCATTCTTTTAATTTGTTCCAATTTAGTTCGTAATCTTTAGTTTTAGATTTCGCAATTTAATTTAGTAATTCAATTTTTGCACGTCTAGGAATTAATTGATTTCAACTTATTTGTTTCGGTTAAGGTTAGTTAGAGTGAACGTGGGAATAATTCAGTCCTCGTGGGTACGACATTGGGACTCTAAAAGTTCTCTTTATTACTTACGCGACCCGTGCACTTGCGGTGTGGATTTTATCGCAACAAGGGAATTTGTTTTGTTTGATTAAAGCAAATAAATGAAGAACAAGAATAAATAAAAGATGATCAAAGAATCAGTATCCACTTCTAGACATTGGATCATATTCTATAAACAAATTCATTTCATTTATCAAAACTAATCATAATAACCCTCGAAAAGCACACAAGCTTGGCTAATGAGTAGTAGTTGTTATTTAGTTGTTGGACAAAACAAGCTCTTTAACCAATCGCTATCCAATTAATAAATTAGAATAAGCTCTTTAGATTTAATTAATGGACAATATAATTTTTACAATAGGTTAGTCTAGGTAACAAACTTATAAGTTCGATTTGTTGAACATATGCTACATTTCACATGAAGGGTTAAATTGCACTTGTTACTAGTCATTTAGAAAATTTAGCGATACATATTAAGACTTCAAATGTAACACTAATTATTCTAACACCACTACTTATCAGGTCATTTAAGTAGCAACGAAAGAAAAATATGGAAGTGAATCATTGAAATGTATACATAGTTAAGTTTGGTAAATAAAATAACCTTTTACTAGAAAATCAATGATCCATGTCTAAAGCTTCAACATAAAAGAAGATTAGTTAGACATATATCAACAATTATGCTCCATTCCCCACGTGGGTACGTACCCACACTGGGAAAAAATTATGGACCTTACCGGCCCCCCCACTATTAGGGGAGTACGTATCATTTATCCGACCTAACGTAGATATTTGATAAGTGTTAGAAAAGTACTTAAATAATTCTTCTATTTCATGTATTTTCATATTTTTATTTGTTCTATATGTTCATTTTTATGTGTTTTATTTTATTTGATTGTGGATAGAGTTGGAGCTAGAGTTAGAAAGAATCCCAAACATTAGGGTAAGCAATTGATTGGGGTATTCTTAATGGGTTAGAGCACAGATGGGCCTACAATAGGCTTTTAATTGGGGTTGGGCTCAAATGAAGTAACCCTAAAGTTTCGGGACTAAAATAAATAAATTTAAAAGTTTGGTCCTCAAATGTAAATTTGAATTTTTTTATAAATTATTTTCTTGTAATAATTAAATAAATAATATAAAATTCAACTAGATGAGCGTACGATATTAAATTTTATAGGTGAAGTCGTAATTACACGTTTGAGATTTTATTTAATTAAATATTTTTATCTAAGAAGATTTGCGGTCACTACAGATTGAGTAATATCCACTCTAGGTTCATGTTGAAAATAAAAATATGCCCCTAAACTCTAGATGACCATTTGAGCTATTTTCGCAAAGTTTTAATGCTATAAATTGATTTTCAATCAACATAGAAATATAGTAAGTTGAGTTAATTTATAAGGGTTGGTTTGACGCACGAGAGAAGTAACGAACTAATTTTGGAAAATCGAGTCTAAATAGTTTGATAAGTAACTTAATTACTTGGGGCTTGAGAGACATTAAGTAAAAAAGGTTAAATGAAGTCGATAATCCCGACTATTCTCTTCCTATTTTCAATCTCATTTATTATAAATCTTTAATTGCTTTCTTTTAGATTTCTCTTGTTCCAACGAAATACTTTGAATGTGTGTGTTATTTACATGCTTTTCTTTTTAAGTTGACTTGCGTGAAATCAAATGATCACTCCTTGAGCAATCGATAACTAGACTTCTCGTCTACTTATTACTTGTACGACCCGTGCACTTTGGAACGTAACAAATTTTGGGCACCGATGCTGGGGAGTATCATTTGATTACGACATCAGTTAACTGTACTTTAATTTAGTATTTCTTTTCTTTTCTTTTACTTTCTTTATACTTGATTGAACTTGTGCACCTTTTGAATTGTTGGTCTTTTCTAGTGTATGTGTCGTGCTAAAAATCTTGAATTGGTTGATGAAACTAGAAAACTAACTCAATCTTACCCTCCCAATCCAAATACGCATCCAGGTCGGGTTTTTCTTGGAATGGAGGTACCTCTACTTTTACATTTTTAACATTGCTTTCCTCTTCACATGGCCTATCATTTTCCTAGCCTCCTCGACCTCTTCGGTCACCTCTACCACCCCTACCTCCTCTATAAATTACTTCATATTCTTCCTCATCGTCTTCTTCAAACTCCGGAGGATTCCTATCGATATTCAACCTAACCACCGACTGCTCAACATCCTCTCTCAACTATTGTCTCAAATGGTGCTCCATTGCAATTATAGAAACTTGTGTGGCCAATTGGGCTTCTTCCAATGATACAGTTTTAGAACCCCGTCCTTCATCTAAACCAGCTTCGGACATTGTATGCAAATGTGTGCAAAAATATAGTATTCTCTGGTATAATATCTCTTTTGTATGTCACTCACTCTCAACAATGCACTCACACTCTCTTGTTTAATCGAACCCAAAGAACTTGATCAAGGAAAGATCGGTCTTGTTTAGGTCACCAACTTACAAGCCAAAAGGGATTGGCTACCCAAGCTACAGCTCAAACAACTAATCGTAGACTCAATGCCAACTCAAGACAGTATACCTTACAACTCCATGACTCAACCACAATACAATACTATACAATAATCCTAAGTGCAGCCAATATATTGACTAACACCCCTTCAACAATCAAATGGGGCCCTTTTTTTAATAATAATTTCAGCCCTTTTGTTTCTCTCTTTTTTTTAAACAACACAACTATAAGGCACCATCTTAATACAACAGAATACTAGTAGATGGAATGATTGCAAGCACAAAAACTCAATTTTGTACCTAGAACACCAAGAACACACACTAATCTCTACAATATATATATATATATATATATATATATATATATGGTTTTTAAGACAATCCAACAACAACAAATAGATTAAAGGATAGACACCAGATGATTAGAATCTATGCTCTGATGCCAACTGATACGGACCTCGTTGGGTTTGATGCCAATGCAAGCCAATCCAAATGAGACCAGAAAAGCTAAACAACTGGTAGTGATCAATAAACTGATGATCTTCTACTCATGAAGTGGACAATAATATGCTGAAACCTATCACCTTCAACTGTGTGTAGTAGACAACTAGCAGTGGTGAACGCCACAAGAGTTGATCACGCTCTTGATAAGTTCGATTTGTTCAAAAGAACAAGAAGAGAAAACAATTTTCCCTCAAAAAGCTTAAAAGCTCTCAATTTTATTTATGAACCAAGTTATTACAAATGAGCTTGTTTTGCTTTACATATACAAGCCATAGGAAAGAAATAATAATAAAATATAATAATATCTAAAAAGTAGTTATAAAAATGACAAGTCGATCAAATTTACGGCCATAATTTTTATGCTTACGAACATAAAAATCATAGATACGGCCGTATGACAAAATGTACTGCCGTACAATACCATCAGTATGTTTTTGGGCAAAAACTGATATTTGTATTTTATGGTCATAATATAAACAGGTATTGTCGTATGACCAAAATATACGGCCGTATAAAACTCTATGAAAAATGCTATTTCCCAACTATAAATTGTACGGCCGTATGGATGTTAGTTACGATCGTAAAATTTATTTGCGTCTTCACTCTTGATCTCTCTCGTCTCCAATAGGCACATCGATGATTTCTTTGACTTCAGGGGCACTTGTTGGATAGCCCAAGCATTGGGATGACTCTTTAAGGACATTTTGACAAACTTTTTCAACACATGTCATCAATGCTCATCCCACTTTCTTGGCTCGACTCCGCGTAATAGGCCTGATTGGCATGTTGGGTATTTCGGTCGGCGTGGCACTACCTAAAATTATATCATCCCCTCTTCAGGTAGATTCACCCACGAATCTGTTCCTACATTAAACGGAATGAGATCAGAGACGTTAAATGTAGCAAATACATTATACTCACCCAGCAAATTGAGTTTGGTACGCATTGTTGTTGATTCTTTCAACTACTTGAAATGGGCCATTGCCTCTTGGGGGTAACTTCGACCGCCTTAGCTAAGGGAACCTTTCATTTCTTAGGTATGGCCACACCCAATCTTCCGGCTCAAAAATGATTTCTTTTCGCCCGTTGCTCACCCTAGCTGAGACTTGTCGATTCTTTTTCTTAATTTTCATTTTTACTTTCTCATGCATCAATCAAATAAGCTCGGCAGTTCGTTTACCATCCAAGCTAACCTTTTCACTCACAAGTAAAGGAATCAAATCTAACGGGGTTAGCGGATTAAAACCATAAGCTACTTCAAAAGGCAAAAATTCAGTCGAAGAATCTATAGCATAATTATAACCAAATTTAGCATGTGGCAAACATTCTTCCCAAGTTTTAATATTTCAACTAATGATAGGACGTAGCAATTGTCAAAGAGTACGATTCACTACCTCAGTTTGACCATCAGTTTGGGGATGACGAGTAGTTGAGCATAACAGTTTGGTTCATAGCTTGGCCCGCAAAGTCTTCTAGAAGTAGCTAAGAAATTTAACGTCCCTATCTGACACAATCGTCCTTGTACCCTATGTAATCGGACTATCTCGCGAAAGAATAAATCGGCAATGGACTTGCACCCTTGGTTTTGTGACAGGGTATAAAGTGAACTATTTTGCTAAAACGATCAACTACTACAAAAACCGAATCTCTACCATTTCTTGATCTAGGTAACTCAAAAATAAAGTCCATTGACAAATCTTCCCATGGTGAATGAGGCATGGGAAGGGGCGTATAAAGTCTTGAGGTAATTCCTTAGATTTGGCCTTTCTAATGTAATATAATTCATGCAAATTCTCTCTACATCTCGCTTTATCTTAGGCCAATAAAAATGGTCATGCAATACATCTAACGTCTTTTGAACTCCAAAATGTCCCATGAGGCTTCCACAATGTGCCTCCCTAGCCAACAACTCTCTTATAGAGCTAAAGGTACACAAAGTTTGCTCTTGAAATAGGTAGCCTTCTAGCCTATAGAATTTTTCAAATCCATTCATTTCACAAGCAATATAGACACTACAAAAGTCCAGATCCTTTTCATATAACTCTTTCATCAACTGAAATCCCGACAATTTAGCATCTAAAGTGGTGAGTAAAGCATACCTGGGTGATAAAGCATCAGCAACGACATTTTCTTTTCCTTGCTTGCATTTGATCATATAACGAAACGTCTCAACAAACTCCATCCACTTCGCATGTCCCTTGTTTAATTTCCCTTGGCTTTTGAGATGCTTTAGGGATTGGTGGTTGGTGTGAATTGCGAACTCCTTCGGCCAAAAATAGTGTTGCCAATTCTCTAGAGTTCAGACCAATGAACAAAGCTTTTTATCGTACGTAGGATAATTGAGGGTGGCACAACTCAACTTGTCGCTAAAGTATGCAATTGGTTTCCATTCTTGCATCACCACAGCACCAATGTCTATTCCCGAAGCATCACATTCTATCTTAAAAGTTTTGTTAAAATCAGGAAGAGCAAGTATGGGCGAAGAACATTATTTTTCTTTGATTAAGTGAAAAGCTCGTTTTTGCTCTTTCTCCCATTTAAAACCTACAGGGTTTCTTGATTACTTAGTTAATGGTGCAGCTAGTGTGCGAAAATTATGCACAATACAATGATAGAAACTAGCTAAACCATGAAAACTACGAACATGGGCTATGGTAGTTGGAGTAGGCCAATCTTTAATTGCCCGTATCTTTTCCTCATCAACTTCTACTCCATTAGCACTAACCACGTAACCAAGAAAAATAATTTCTCTAAATAGAAATGAATTTTAGTAGGGTTAGCAAATAGTTTTTCATTCCTTAGAGCCTCCAAAATAAGCCTAAAGTGTTTTGCATGATCATCAAGCCCCCTATTGTAAATCAAAATATTATCAAAATACACCACTACAAATGAACTGATGAAAGCATGAAGAACTTGATTCATCAGTCTCATGAATGTACTTGGTGTATTCGTTAAACCAAATGCCATAACTAACCATTCATATAAACCCTGTTTAGTTTTAAAAGTCGTTTTTCATTCATCACCCTTTTTCATACAAATTTGCTGATAACCGCGTTTTAAATCAATTTTCCTAAAAATACTAGGACCATGTAATTCATCAAGCATGTCATCAAGTCTGGGTATAAGGTGGCGATATTTTACCGTAATGTTGTTGACAGCTTGACAGTCAACATACATTCTCCACGATCCATCTTTCTTGGGCACAAGCAACACATGTACGACACATGGACTTAGACTTTCCCGGATATAGCCTTTCTTGGGCAACTCCTCCAGTCGACGCTGCAACTCTTCTATTTCTTCAACGTTGCTATAATAAGTGGGCGGTTTGGAATAGAGGCTTCCGGGACTACGTCAATTTGATGTTCGATCCCTCGAATAGGTGGCAACTTGCTTCGAAATTCCTCCAAAAGGATATCTTTATATTCCTGTAAGAGAGAGACAATAGAACTGGGGAGGGAATTAGAGTCAGAGATGAGCACTCAACCACTCTCCTTGTCCACTAACAACATTAATGGTCGGGCTTCTGAAAGCGCTCGAACATTGGCTCTATTTCTTGCAAAGAAACACTCTTTTTTTCCTCTTTCTCATAGTCTCTCCTTTTACTCTCTCTTCCATTTTCCCACTCGTCTCTCATCATTCATTTTCTCTCTCTTCAGCTTCTTTCTTCAGTTTAACTTGATCCTCAAAGACTTGTTGTGGTATCAAATGAGCAAGTACATTTGACTTCCCATTAACCTTGAAGCTGTATCTATTCCGATATCCATCATGGATAGCTCATCTGTCAAATTGCCACAGTCACCCCAATAATATGTGTGTAGCTTGCATAGGTACTATATCACATAGGACCTTATCTTCATATGCTCCAATCGAAAAGGGAACCTTCACTTGTTTGGTAACCCTAACCTCGCCCGTGTCGCTATACCATTGTAACTAGTATGGTTTCGAGTGTTTGATCATTGGAAGTTCGACCCTATCGATGAAATTATAGCTAGCAACATTGGTGCAACTACCCCCCACCAATGATAATACTACATTGCTTACCTTGCACTAGACAATGTGTGCGGAAGATATTCTCCGACTGAGGAGTCGTCTCATCCACTTTGGCTTTTGTACTTAGGGCTTACCTTGTAACTAAAACCTCGGAGCTAGTTACCACATATTGATCATCCCAATCCTTCCCTACATCTTCAATGATAGGAGCCTCTTCGTCCTCATCCTCGGTTTCAAACTCTGCATCTTCCATTATTACTGTTGTTCTGCGATTGAGACACTCCGATGCAATGTGTCCTTTGACATTTAAAACAGTGGATATTTCAGTTTTGGGGTGAAAGAGCACCTATTGGACTCTTTCCTTTATCTACCCCAACTGGAGATGCCTAAGGGGGTTTACTTCTTCCTTTCCAAGCCAGCTTTGTAGTTTTATTATCAATCCATTTCGGTATCCCAAAACTGCTACTTCTCCCGCCTTGGGGTTTGACGTAGCTCTTTGCTTTGAGTTTCTTTTCGATCTTTTTGGCTTTATAGACTATTTCTTGTAGGTCGGCATAGTCATAAAGTTCAATGAGATTGGCAATCTCTTTATGTAATCCCATAAACAATCAAGCCATAGTAGCTTCTTCCTCTTTATTCACATCTGCCCAAGTCATGAATGACTCCATCTCTTGATAATATTCCTCAATGCTCCGTCCTCCTTGATTTAAAGTTTGCAACTTACTGTACAAACCTCTATAATAATGTTTCTACGTGAATCGCTTTTTGATCATCATTCTCAATTCCTTCCAAGTGCCCACGGGAGCTTCCAAGTTTCTTATTCTCACGGTGATAGTTTGTTTCCACCAAGTAAGAGCATATCCTGTGAACTCCTTCACTAAAAGTGGAGCTTTCTTGTCTTCCGGGATTCAATGAAACTAGAAAACTAACTCCATCCTACCCGCCCAATCCAAATACGTATCTGGGTTGGGTTTCCCTTGGAATGGAGGTACCTCTACTTTCACACTCTTAACAACGCTTTCCTCTTCACATGGCCTATCATTTTCCCAGCCTCCTCGACCTCATATGCCGCCTTTACCACCCATACTTCAACTATAAATTACTTCATATTTTTCATCATCGCCTTCTTCAAAGTGCGGATGATTCCTATCGATATTCAACCTAGCCACCAACTACTCAACATATTCTTTCAACTATTGCCTCAAATGACGCTCCATTGCAATTATAAAAACTTGTATAGCTGATTGGATTTCTTCCAATGATGCAGTTTTATGTCTTTCGTCTGAACCGGCTTCAGACATTGTGTGCAAGTGTGTGCAAAAATATAGTGTTCTCTCATATAATATCTCTCATGTATGTGACTCAACACTCACTCTCAACAATGCACTCACACTCTCTTGTTCAATCGAACACAAATGACTTGATCAAGGAAATATCGGTCTTATTTAGTTCTCCAAATTACAAGCCAAAAAGGATTGACCACCCAAGTTACAACTCAAACAACTAATCGTAGACTCAATGTAATGACCCGCCCGAATTCGTCTCGGAAACGTATATGATTTCGTATATAAGTCCGTATGTGTCCCTGTATTTGATATGAAATGACATGATGATGTTTCGGCATGCTACACGTGTATATGATATGTTCACGATATGCTTTGCAGTGTAGGATATGTCCCGAAATGCGAAACGGCCTTCGAAATGATGAAAATAGGAAAATTCTACAGAACTAGATTTACGGCCGTAAATGTTATGGTTACGGCCGTAAATATACGGTTACGGCCGTAAATGTATGTGATACGGCCGTAAGTGGCAAACAGAAGAAAAGTGAAGATTATGCAGAGAGTTTATTACGGCCGTAAAGGATGGAGTTACGGCCGTAAATGTGGAAAGATGGAAAAGCTCCAAAAGTTTCAGAGAGCAAATGACGGTAGTATTATTCAGAGATACGGTCGTATTATTGGAGTTACGGCCGTAAGTTCAAAACAGGGGAAGAGATGGAATTTCAGAGGCAGGGTTACGGCCGTAATTTTAAGTCGGCAGAAAGTGTATATCTAGAAGTTTCTTGCTATTTCTTGAGGATTATTCATGTGAGCTCAGTTCAAGCACTCCCATAACACTCCCAAGATTATGCCAAAACCCTCTCCACGATCCAAATCAAGAAACAAGTGCATGTAATCCCTATGTAACCTTGATTACAAGAGAAGAGAGGGAGAAGAAAGAAGAAAGCGTCGAGGTTCAAAACGACACATCTTTGAAACGAATTGGATTTTGAAGATGATGTCTCTTAATAGTTGTATTCCATTGAGTCTATATTGCAACAACCTTTGAATCACCTCATTTGGACATCGGACGCAAAAGTTATGACCAAAAAATTGAAGGCCGCCAGTGCAGAAAATTTTCAGCAGAAGGCATTACGGCCGTAATTAAAAGACATACGGCTGTAATTTCATGTCGTCAAAGTGAGTTTTCTCGAATTTTCTTGATATTTTTGGGTATTTATTCCACTCTAATGTGTCTCTAAGGTCCATTTGACACCCAAGAACCTCTCCAAGCTCCTCAAAACCCTTGTTGAAGCTTTATGCACCAATAGTGAGCTTGTGGATCTTGGTTCTACAAGAGGAAAGAAAAAGAAATGAAGAAGAGGAAGAGAAGGAGAGGAACAAGAGGAAGCTTGTCTATGCTTGTTTGAGTTTCATTTATGGTGGGTAATGGTTGCTTTATATGCTTTATGATGTATTTGCATGTTTATACTTGATTGAAACAAGAAATGGAATGATTATGAAGCTTAGGGGCATGTTAGGATCTCTTGGCCTTGTTCTATGTTTATGATTTGAGATGTTGATGATATGTATGTGTTTATGTGGCTTGTATGATCCGTCATGCCATGTCTAGACGTTATTGGGCTATAAGTGAAAGAAACCTAGTTATTGGAAGATATATGCAACGAACAAGGGAAATGATAAGCTTGGCGTTTATGTATGTTTACGTGATTGAATGTGAAGTAATATATGTCCTATGTGATGAGGATATGATTGTGCTAAAGTGTGCTACGTGTACTTACGTAAACCAAAATGAATACGTATATCATATGTTGTAATGTTGTGAACGTTATGTAAAGTAAAGTGCCAACGTTCAGTGCATGAATATGTAATGTCTTATGCTTGTGGTCACGATATGATCATGAAGCCTTGTTTATGATACATGTGAATAATGACGATGTGAAAGGAACAAGGCGTAAAGAGGTAATGTTTATGTAAATGTATCATGAGCATATGTGTGTGAATACAGTTACCAATCATGTGTTTACATATGAATGTAAACTGGCCATATGGGGGATCTACGCCCCATTATAACGTGGTCAGTCGGGGGATCTACGCCCCGTATGTAAAGAAAAGCAGGTCTTCGGGGGATCAACGCCCCGTATGAAAGATAAGGCCTAGCTAAAGAATGAACGGCGCCAAGTATTCACATGGTTTGTAATTGGGGCCCAAAGTAAACGTGTGACATGCATTGCATTGCATCTATTATCCACTGGGTCTTTATGACTCACTATGTGCATACGTGTTGTGTTTTGAAGGTGCTGTGCGTTGGAGGTAGGCGAAAGGTCACTAGATGCTATGATGTGGTGCGTGATGGGGAAAGGGAATTAAAAGATCTTGCGGTACGTAATGAAAACCGAAACCCTAGCTTTACGTTATATGTTTGAAAGAAAGGAATTTAGGGTTTCGTGTATAAATGAATGACGGACGCACGTCTAGTTCCACTTATGTTATGAAACGAAAAGAAAATACACGGTATGATGTGCACGGCCCGAAGGCGGCCCGTTACGGATGAAGTGCACGGCCACACGATATTATGTATCCGCTGCGTGTATTTGACGTCATTGTGACGTATATGTATGTGGAACTGGACGGGGCGTTACACTCAATGCCTACTCAAGATAGTATGCCTTACAACTCGATGACTCAACCACAATACAATATTATATGATAATACTAAGTGTAACCAGTATATCGACTAGCACCCGTTCAACAATCAAATGGGGCCCATTTTTTTAATAATAATTTCGGCCTTTTTGTTTTTCCTTTTTTTCATAAACAACTCAACTATAAGACACCATATTAATACAATACAATACTAGTATATGGAATGATTACAAGCACAAAAACTCAATTTTGCACCTAGAACACCAAGAACATACAATAATCTCTACAATATATATATATATATATATATATATATTTGGTTTTAACACAATCCAACAACAACAAAGAGATTAAAGGATAGATACCAGATGATTAGAATCTATGCTCTGATGGCAACTGATACGGACCTCATTGGGTTTGATGCCAATGCAACCCAATCCAAATGGATACGAAGGCAGAAAAGCTAAACAACTGGTAGTGATCGATAAACTGACGATCTTCTGCTCATGAAGTAGACAACAATAGCCTGAAACCTATCACCTTTGACTGTGCATAGTAGACAACTGGCAGTAGTGAACGCCACAAGAATTGATCATGCTCTTGATAAGTTCGATTTGTTCAAAAGAACAAGAAGAGAAAATAATTTTTCCTTAAGAAGTTTAAAAGCTCTCAATTTCATTTATGAACCAAGTTATTACAAATGAGCTTGTTTTGCTTTACATACACAAGCCATAGGAAAGAAATAATAATAAAATATGATAATATATAAAAAGTAGTTATAAAAATGACTAAGTCAATCAAATTTACTGCTGTAATTTTTATGGTTACGACCGTAAAAATCATAGATACGGCCGTATGAAAAAATGTACCGCCGTACAAAACCATCAATATGTTTTTGGGCAAAAATTGATATTTCTATTTTATGTGGGCGTGTTGTCGCAGTACGCCAAAATTTATTTTATTTCCTTACTCGGTTTCAAAACTACAAATTAATGTAGAAGTGGTAAGTAAGGGTCGAATCCAAGAGGAACGGTGCTTAATCTAGTCGATTTTATCAATTAATATAGAAAAAGGGGGGTTTTGTGATATTTGAATAAAAATAGAAAATCGAACGTCAAAATAAAAGATTGAAATAAAACAATTGTACAAAATATCTGGTTCTCGGGTTTGGTTGTGTCAACAACTTATATTTATCTTTCCCATGCAACGTGTTACTATTCCTTCTTCAATTTATCAACTCTCAATTAACCAAGAAGCTCTGATTAACGAATTCTTCCTTAAGTGTATTAAATTAAAGTGAGTTATTTAACTTAACATCTAACTATTGGATAACCCTAAACAAATTCTTAGGATTTAATGCAAAGTTAGTGTGAAATGAACGAGAAGAATGAGTTGAATTAGATGAATAATTTCACAAACTCGAATTAATACATCTAAGTTGATTTGTTAATAAATATGCGCGATATTCATTTGCTACTTCGGATTGGAATCTAGTGATAATTACGGATCAATTGTTCCAATCCTAGCAAATAACTTGAATTTAAAGATTGATTGATTCAATTGGCCAAAGTGAATGCAATAATCAAATAAACTCAAAAACGGGTTTACAAGCACAACAAATCAACAAATTGAAGTAGAGGAATAGATAAAACGTTACTAAAGAGTTAGAAAAGATAACCACATGTTAGTTGAACACAACGTCCCCCTCGAACTAGATAGAAAAGTCTAACTACTCATATTTGAGGGGTTTCATACTTTTTAGTGAGTGTTCGCTTTGTATCACCACCACTATATGATAGATTATACGCAAAATATAGAAAACAAGTAAATAAATGCTAAGAAATAAATAGAGAAATAAAAGGGAAAAGAGAAACTTATCGAAAAAATGATCCACTAATCATATTCACAGCCGAAGTATCGTTGATCGATTGAAGCCTTTATTTCTTCATAGAATATGAAAAACTAAGATCTTTCAAGCTAAAACTAAGAACAAATGAAGAAGAGAATTTTATTGAAGAGAAAGTTGGAGAGAACTACTAGCTAATTCTCTTCTACTAAGTTGTGCATTTCCTTCCTTACAATTGCCTCTATTTATAGGCAAAATTTCACAAGAAAACATAATAAAAAATTGTACAACTACTCCATTATGATTCCACTAATTGGTAACCACCAAATCATGATCTTAAATTGCTCCATTAGTTCAAATATTGTATCATGGTATAGGTAAGCATCTTGGCTGAATTGTGCAATTGGAATTTCCGTTTTTTGATATTTTAATAGAAAGTTATGAATTTTCTACCAAAACATGGCCCAAGAAATCCTCCATTCACATCACTCTCTGGTTTGCCCATTTTTGACCATGATATGATCCGCATCATTTGAAGAGGTCAACATCAAAGTTGTAGCCCTCTGAGTGTCCGTTCCAACAATATAAATTTCAGGTCAATCCGAATTTTGTAGCAAAAGTTATGGTCAAATTACTGAACTGCGGCAGTAAATTCGAGCTGCTGATTTTTTACGCTTTGTCCTTTCTCTTCAAATGGCCATAACTTTCACTAGGAAACTCCGATTTGGGATCCGACAAAAATGTGGAAATCCTCTTTTGATATTCTTTGATATTGGCACAATAAAAACAACTTTTCATAAAATTGCATTGGAGGCCCTCCATCTTTGAATTTGCTTGCATTTCGGTCCCAAGTTCCGTTTTCGCTCCGTTTTTATCCATTTTGGCTCTTTTTGATTTCTTGTGACTCTAAACACACAATAAAAGGAAAACCCGTAAAAATAAACATATAATACTAATAAAACACACAAATACGTAAAATAGAAGAGTCATTTAAGTGCTTTTCTAGCACTTATCATTATGGCCATAATATAAACAGGTACGGTCGTATGACCAAAATATACGGCCGTATAAAACTCTATGAAAAATGCTATTTCCCAACTATAATTGTACCGTCGTATTGATGTTAGTTACGACCGTATGACTTCAGTTACGACCCAAGCTTTGGAATGACTCTTCAAGGATATTTTGACAAACTTCATCAACCCATGTCATCAACGGTCATCCCACTTTCTTGGCCTAGTTCTGTGTAATCAGCCCGATTGGCATGTAGGGTGTCTCGGTCGGAGTAGAGCGACCCGAAATCATATCAAACTACCTTCACATGCTCGTATGAAATGTTTGCTTATAGGAGGATGCCTTTCAACCTTTGTAATGCCCCCGTTACCTTCCAAAATTGTAGGATGCCTATCTTCTCTCACGTGGTGGAAAGATATATTGAAGTATTTATTGATGATTTCTCGATTTTTGGGGATTCTTTTGATTAGGGGTTTGGAAACTTGGGCGTAGTATTGAAGAGATGTGAGGAGACAAACTTGGTATTCAATTGGGAGACATGCCACTTCATGGTTCAAGAAGGCATTGTTCTTGGCCATCAAATTTCTAACAAGGGGGTTGAAGTTAATAATGTTAAAATCCAAATCATTGAGATATTGCAACCTGCTAGCGCGATGGGGGAATTTGAAGTTTCTTGGGGCATGCCAATTTTTATGAAAGATTCATTGAAGACTTCTCCACGATCACAAAGCCCTTGTGTTCATTACTTGAGAAGAATGCCCCGTTTGTGTTCTCTAAAGAGTGTCACAAAGCATTCAACGCTTTTAAAGAGCAACTTGTTTCGGCCCCTATCATTGTGGCTCCCGATTGGCCCCTTCCATTTGAGCTCATGTGTGATGCAAGTAATTTTTCCATTGGTGCAATTTTGGGCCAAAAAAGAGGGAAAGTTGTACATGTAATCTACTATGCAAGTCAAACATTGACTGATGCCCAATTGAATTATGCCACAACCAAGAAAGAGATGCTTACGGTGGTGTTTGCTTTTAATAAATTTCGATCCTATCTTATTGATTCAAAATTATTGTCTATATGGATAACTCGACTTTAAAGTATTTACTAGCAAAAAAAGATGCCAAGCCGAGGTTGCTTAGATGTGTTTTGCTTTTGCAAGATTTTGATATGGAGATTTCGACAAGAAAGGGACTGAGAATCTTGTAGTCAATCATTTATCTCGACTTGAGCAAAGTGGGGAGTTGGAACTTGAAGAGATAAATGAAGTCTCCCTGGACGAAAAATTGTTGCAAATTTCACATCTTCTAGCGGCTTCACATACACTGAAGTATGTGGATTATGTCAACTTCTTAGAAAGTGACATTATTCCCCCACATTTCTCTTATCAACAAAGGAAAAAGTTTCTTTCAGAGATCAAGCAATTTTATTGGGAAGATCCATTGCTGTTCAAAAGAGGTCTGGATCAACTTATTAGAAGATGTGTGCTGGAGGAAGAAATAGAGCAAATTTTTGATCGATGCTACTCTTTACCTTAAGGATTGCCACTTTGGTGCAACTAAAACTGCATCAAAGGTTTTACAACCTGATTCTTTTAGCCTACCATTTTCAAAGATGCTCATGCACTTGTTTCAAAGTGTGATCGGTGCCAATTCCTTGGGACCATCTCCAATTGAAATGAAATGCATTTGAATTCTATATTGGAGGTTGAATTATTTGATGTTTGGGGAATTGACTTTATGGAACCTTTTCTATCTTCATTCTCCAACCAATACATCCTCGTGGTAGTTGGGGACTATCTTGTAAGTGGATCGAGATGGTGGGTTTACCCACTAATGATGCTCGAGTGGTAGCAAATTTTCTCAAAAAAAATATTTTCACTAGATTCGGTACCCCCCTCCCCGAGCGATCATTAGTGATGGAGATAAACACTTTTGGAATCGGCTTTTCGACGCAGTTTTGGCTAAGTATGGAGTCAAGCATCAAGTGGTAACTCCCTATCATCCTCAAGTTGAAATTTTGAATAGGGAGTTGAAGAGAATTCTTGAGATAATAGTAAATGCTTCAAAGAAGGATTGGTTAAGAAAGCTTGATGATCTCTATGGGCTTATAGGGCCATCTTTAAGACTCCAATTGTCATGTCTCCATATGGGCTTGTATTTGGGAAAGCTTGCCATCTCAACCATCTTTTTGGGTAGTCAAAGTCTTGAATTTCGATGAAAAGCTAGCCGGTGAAAGAAGCTTGCTATAATTGAATAAACTTGAAGAGATCTGCCTTCAATCTTATGAGAATGACAAGATCTACAAGGAACAACCCAATAAATGGCATGACAATCGTATGGTAAAGTTGGACAATACGTTCTTCTCTACAACTCTCGTCTCCGACTCTTTCCCAGGAAACTACGCTCTAGGTGTTCGGGACCAGATACAATTCTTCAAATCTTCCCACATGGAGTGGTAGAAATCTTTCATGAGACCAAGGGATAATTCAAAGTGAATGGCCAAAGGTTGAAGCCCTACTTTGGAGATGATTTTTCGAAAGAGAAATCATCCATTGCTCTTGCGAACCCGAGGTGATCTTGCACAAGAGTCAAGCTGATGATTATAATTAAGCGCTTATTGGGAGCCAACCCAATTTTCTTAACCTACCTTT
Organism: Jasminum sambac; assembly: GCA_018223645.1. Lineage (NCBI taxonomy): Eukaryota > Viridiplantae > Streptophyta > Magnoliopsida > Lamiales > Oleaceae > Jasminum > Jasminum sambac. The sequence goes on from CP073640.1 coordinate 39,132,218, forward strand.
TGTATTTCATACTTTATGTTGATATATGTATAGTCATTTTTGTCATGCTAGGTGGTCTTATGTTTATGAGTTTCAAATTGCACACTTAGCACACTTAGTAACTAATAAGTTTAGGAGTAAATTTTTTTATTTCATCCCTTGTTAATATCATTTTTTTGTGGTGAAAGTTTTAGGCCTCTATAATCCAAAACAATAGTCCAACTTGATATTGCGCATTGACCTTCAAAGGAGATGTAATGGATTTTCAATCTCACCAAGCACATTGGGCCACACTTTGGGGAGTTTTATTTTCCCTTTCTTTATTTGTCTTGTCTCTTCATTCCGATTGAGGTTTGTCTTGTCTTTTCATTTCGATTGAGGACAATGTGAAATCCAAGTTTGGGGCTATTTTGCATGATTTTATTCTTACTTTAGTTCTTGGTCTGGCCTTGCTGGCCTTTGTATGCTTGCTTTTATGCTTGAGAATGACCTTGCCTGCATTTGCATGAATTCTTGCTTTCTTTGTGTGTTGGAATGGCCTTACCGGCTTTTAAGTCTCAATTGTTGTTAATTCATGGTAGATTACTGGGGATTGCCACTTATGCTTGAAAGGATGTGACTTGGTGATAAGTGCTTAAAAAGCACTTAAATAATCTTCCATTTGTCGTGTTTTAATTGTATTATATTTATATAAAGGTGAATTTTATGTGTTTTTGTTGTTTTCATTGTTAAGGATCAACAATAATGAAAAGAAGTAGAAAAGAACCAAGAAAAATGAAAAGAAGTGGAATCAAGGTGAAAATAGTAAAGAAACAGAGTTTCGGTGTCCCTTTGATTCAATTTTTCATAAAGATACAAGTTGAATTTTGAGGTCTCTATTTCATAAGAATTATAACCCACTAAGTCTAGTTTCCAACCCAACTTGAATCGGCTCAATTGGACATCGAAATCAAACGTTATGGCCAAAATACTAAAAAACGCGCGTGCTGAAAATTTTAGGCAGAGAGTGGGTTATGGCCGTAACCCCCAAAATGCAGATTTTCGTGAATTATTCGACTTCTATGTTTGGTTAGTTTTTTGAGCTTCTTGTGCATGAAATTGGGACCTATTAGACACCTAATTGAGCATATAAATAGATGAGTAAACCACACAATCGAGGAGCTTCATAATCAACCTTTAGAGAGATTGAAGAGGAGATATGAAGAACTAATCCATAAAAGTGAAGACCTAGATGCCGTATTCAAAATCAATCAACATGGATCTTCACACCAGCATGAGAGGCTAAATTCATTCATCTAGCTCAAAGGGAATGTCGTAGTTGAAGCTTGTTATTCAATTAATCATTCAATAACTACTCTTACTGTTAAATTGGTTTGTTATTCGGATTTGAATGTTTAAGAGTTATTGAAGTTTATTTAGATCTGGTCAGTTTATGTGAATTTCATTAGATCTATTGTTAGGATTAGCTTTCAATCCGTAATTGTTGACTATCTGATTCATTAGTAGCAATTAACAGTTGTGCATCGTTAGGATTAACAAATTCTAAGTTAAATAAGTTTCGCCTACTTTCCTAGTGATTAATGCAATCATTGTTCTAAACTTAGAGAGCTTTTTCTAGGTTATTCAATTGGTTAGGATTAATTGAAGAGTTTGTTTCAATTAATTAAATTAGGAAAAATTCAGATAATCAGAGCTTGTTGATTGCCTAGGGTTATTAATCTGACTAGAGAGTGGGAATGCATTATGATTAATTGGATGTGCAAGTAGAGACTTGACTGAACCAATGAGTTAGGTGGTTTTCTCTTTGTTGATTCTCGTCATTAATTGTTCTTTGCATTGTTATTTAATTTTAATTCTAATTTTTACTTCAATTGCCAACTACTTCCGCCCAATCATTAATTAGCGCACTTTAATTGGTTTTATACCGTTCTCTTGGGTTCGACCCTTACTTTCCACTACTATATTTATTTTAAAACCGAGTAACGAAAATTACATTTATTATTTGTTGGTTACGACAGCCACCACTTGGCTTGACTGAAAATTGTTTTTGAGTTGTGGTCATGATCTATATGACATTATGCTTGGAAATGACTTTGTTTTTGGTTAACCATTTATGTGATAATTTTGGGGGTGAACCAGTGAAGGAAACTTGATAAGAATGTGGACACTCCATGTATGTTGTGGAAGTTGTGTGGAGTATCTTTAGTTGGCAAGTGAAAATAGATAATGACCTTTGCTATGGCTCTAACCCATATGTATATAAAAAAAAAAAGAGAATGAGTGAAATAACACATGCGACCATCTCACTTTGTCCCATTCTCTTGCCTAATTGATTTGGGTGATTAAGTCTTTTGAGGTATTTCAAAACCTGGTGCTTTGAGTGATGAGCTCTGGAGTCACTGCCCTAAAGCCCATTACATGGATCCTTGAGAAAGCTTGATTGTTTGGGATATTGCATTGCATTACATTGCAAATGTACAAAAAAAAAAAAGAGAGAGTAAAGCAATAAGGGTACATTTCATGGGTTAGACAAGTGGTTGGTTTGAAGTGTTTAGTAGTAGCTTGTTTGATTGAAGCGCTCGTATTTTGGGAGAGTCACCATGTTATTGGATTGCTGATTTCACCGGTAATACCCATCTAGTTGGAAGAATAGTTAAAGACAGCTTGGAAACCTTGTTTTTGCCATTTCTAAGTTTGATAAATGTGGGGACTGACTATGCCTTTCCTTTTCTTTCAATCAATGCTTGGCCATTTCATAATTGCCTTTGTATCAATTCTTGGATGTTAACTTGTGAATTGATATTGCAATTGGGCACTTCGGAGTCGGGCATGTATGGCTGCTTGCATGGATGAGTTGAGTTTCATTGGTTGATGTGGTTGTAGACTATCCTGCTCGGGATGATCAAGAGTTCAAGTTTGGGGGTATTTGATGAGTGTGTTTTTGTACACTCATTTGATATGCTAAACGTGTTAAAAGTAGAGTAAATGGATTGATTTCTACTCACAAATGTGTAAAACTCATCCTTGTAGGTGAATAGACTCAAAAGGAAAGGAAATGAAGCACAAAGAGAGAAAAAGGACTAAAAGTATAAAAAAACTAGAAGTTGGGAACCAAAGTGAAACTTTCCGTAAGATGAAGGACTTCTAGTGGAATTATTTAGGGGTATTTTTCAAAGAAAGTTCAAAAATTAAGGACCAAATTATATGATTTTAAAGTTGGAGGGCTTCCTATGCAATTTCATCAAAGAAAAGTTATTTTTTTTTAAATAGTTTTGGGCAAGGGCCTGGGGTATGGTCGTGCCCCAACTTGCAGCCCCTTTAGGGGGCAACTGTACGGATGCACAGTTGGACCCATGCGGCCCTACGGCTGTAGAAGCTGATTTTTTTAATACCAATTTTACCCTTTTAAGTCAGGGTTTTATTGGAAATTTTCTCCCATAACTTGGGGATGAGCTAGGGCTTGTTCGTTACTCACTTTTGGGGATAAAGATAGAGAGAAAAAGAAGCAGCCAAGGATTCATCAAGAAGAAATTGGGGAAAACAAGATCTTCAACCATCCAAGCTCCTAATCATCATCTTAAAGGGAGTTTTTATTATTGTTGTTGTATTTTCGTCGAAATTACCTTCTTATAATGGGTTCCATTGATTTTTCCTTTTAATTATTTTGCTACCATTATGAGCTAAATATCAATGTTGGGAATATTGATGTAATTTAATCAAGTTTCTCAATGTTAGTTTAGTTTCTTGTGGTTAAGTTACATATTTTTGTGTGTGTGTGTTATGGTATTGATTGTTCTTTATTTATTTGGCCATTAAATATTGTCGTTTTGTGATTTGTATAGGTTTCGAAAGAAAAATATACATTTTAGACCTGGTAATATCTACTTTAGGTTCTTGTAGGAGATAGAAATATACCATTAAACCCTAGATGACCCTTTGGGATGTTTTCACAAAGTTTAATGCTATAAAATGATTTTTAATCGATATAGAAATATAGTAGATTGAGTTGATTTGTAAGGGTTGATTTGACTCGAGAGAGAGGTAACGAACTAATTTTGGAAAATCAGGTCTAACACAATTTGATAAGTGATTTAATTACTTGGGGCTTGAGAGACATTGAGTAACAAAGCTTAGACGAAGTCGATAATCCCAACTATTATCTTCCTATTTTCAATCTCATTTGTGATAAATCTTTAATTGCTTTTTTTTTTTTACATTTCTCTTGTTCCAACCAAAAACCTTAAGGGTGTGTTTGATTGCAAAGCCAGAAAATGGTTGGAAGGAGAACGTTTTCTAAGTAAATGAATTCCGGGAAAAGGTTTTCTAGGGAAAATAATAGCTGTAGGTATTTGATTATATTAATTTGTAAATCAGAAAATAGTATTGTTTTCCTTATTTTTTGTGTTTTTTCATGAAATTTGAACATTTTCCTTATCTTTATCGTTCAAGCAAATTGTTCATTAACGGGGGGGAGGGGGGCTTTTCTCGGAAGGCAAAAATCACCTCTCTCCCAAGGAAAACTTTTTTCTTCAAAACAAGAAAAAGAACGAATTTCAAGACAAGTTGGAAAATATTTTCCTCGAAAAAAAGATGCAATCAAACAAACTAAAAGTAGGAAAAATATGGAAAAGTTTGCCCAATCAAATACACCCAAAATGTGTGTGTCATTTACATGCTTTTCTTTTTAAGTTGACTTGCGTGAAATCAAATGATCACTCCTTAAGGGATCGATAACCGGACTTCTCATCCACTTTATTATTTGTATGACCCATGCCCTTGTAGTATTTTACGTGCATTTGGAACGTAACAACGATGCCTTATGTAGTAACCATCAACAAAAGTTTTGACTATCAATTTCGTAGGTCGGCATTTTCTTAAGAAGACCAATGTTCAGCCATTGCAACTCTATGTTGTAGTTTTAAGGATTACAAATAGGAACCGGTTGAGGATTATGGTATGTGACAAAGATGTCCACACAAGAAAATCCACTATAAACAGCGTGTTCACGGAAATCTTTGGTGATTTGTATTAATAAATATGTTTTTTATATCCTATTTTTTTGTAATTTTATTTTTCTTTTAGGGTTGTTTATATATATATATATATATATTTATAAGTTCTTTTGAATGTTTTTTATATGTCCTATTGATTTAAATTATTTCTGGTTACTTATTCTTTTTAATATGTTCAATTGTCATCATTTATTATTTATGCGTTATTTACGCAAAAGGACCCTAAACTATTTGTTTTGTAACAAATCCAACCCCATTCTTTTCTCTTTTTTTTTTGTCCTACTAGGATCCCAAACTTTTAGTTTATTTCACTGTAGACCCCTTAATAGATTCCATTCATTTTCCCATTCATTTTGTCCTTTTGTGCATTGAAAGTTTGGGGTCCTTTTCTGAAAATAACCTAATTTGACAAATTATAACTTTAAATGTGTACAAATTAGTCATAATCCTTTTTTATATTTACAATTTTAACTTTAATTTTTGGGAAAATGGTACAAATTGGCCAAAAAAGTGGTTACTGCAAAGTTGGTCGAAATAAAAAAAATTAGTGTGCATTTAATTCAAATAGATGGAATCCTTCAAGTCATGCAATTTGTTCACAAAAGCAAAAATCGAAGGGATTAACTGCATGACTTGAAGGATTCCATTTATTTGAATTAAATGCGCACCATTTTTTTTTTAATTTCGGACCAAATTTGTAGTAATCACTTTTTTGGACCATTTGTGCCATTTTCCAAAAAATTAAAGTTAAAATTGTAAACATCAAAAGCATTAGGACTAATTTGTACACATTTAAAGTTAAAATTGGTACAATTGAGTTATTTTCAGAAAAGGACCCCAAACTTTCAGTGCACAAAAGGACAAAATGGATGGAATCGATTAAGGGGGCCTGTAGTGAAACAAACTAAAAGTTTGGGGTCCCCGCATGACGAAGAAAAAGAATGGGGTTTGATTTGTTACAAAACAGATAGTTTTAGGTCCTTTTGCATAAATAACCCATTCTTCATATACACAGTTTGCAGAACGGATTGTGATCTTTAGATCTTCAATTATCAGTAGCTAGCTACAGATTTTTTAGGTTGCTTTAATTTTGATGTAGTATTGAGAGATTTGGAAATGCTACATTTTTCTGGTTTCCACCATTACCAAGCATGTCATACAAATAAAAAAATTTAAATTAGCAATGACAGATCCAAAGGCAATTGTATTTGCAAAAGGTTTTGTAAATGTACCTATATTATATGTTGATTTTGTATCTAGCTTATTTCCATATTATTGTTGTCCTAAATTGATAGTGTTTAGATAACCTCCTATTTTTAAGTATACAATTACCTAAATCTGAAATTTTGACAAAAGATAATTGAGTTGGTCCCGATTTTTCTTCATTATTTAGGTAGATCATTATATATCACAACTTGCTATCTTGATTTAATTAACAAATTACATATCCCCATCCTCATATTCTTCTTCGTCGCACTTTTTTTTTATCATCAGTTCATGTTATTTCTTGTATGAGGGTCCTATATGCATATGTATTTAATCAGCAGCACCATCATTGTTTTGCGTTCGTACCAGAATACTACTTCAGCACGGTCATGTTAGAGATCATAGTTAAATGAACTAAATGGTAATTGGAGGACTTGCATTTGTAATCCATATTGAGAACAACATGTTGAATCCCAAGAACAATAAATACATTATTTGGATCATATATGAAATGATTCTTTAATGTGTTTTGTATATTTCTTGAAGCTTTATAATAATTTTTTAAGTACGATATTGTTAAACAAACTTTCTGTACAACACGCGGGTGAGAATCTAGCAAATTATAAGTCCCAAGTCTTTTCCCCAGCTTACATGTTCCATGCCATGAATGCATTAAACCAAACGTTCACTGGTTTTTTATTTCGATAAGTTTTCTAGATGTCCATGCAATGAATGCATTAAACCAAACGTTGATAGGTTTTCAGATTTTCCCTCAGTCATTGCTATGCACTTCTAGAACTATACATTCATAGGTCTCAAATATCCGCTTGGCTTAAGACTATGGAGATTCACAATATTTATCATATTTCTGTGCAACAAGATAGACGTAATTTATAATTAGGACCCAATTGCCAGGGAATTTAACACAAAACTTTGCTGTCATTCACTTGTAGCATCTTTTCATTGTTAAGAAAAAATGTCAAATAAGACAAATATTAACATCATGACAAAAAATTTATAGATTGTCAAAGCCATCCACTACGAAAAATCTACTAATCAATCTATTAACTATATAAAAGTAGAAGAGTGGCTGTGGGCCACCCTTCAGTTTTCCCTCCCAAAAAATGTTTTACATTTATTTATTTATAAAATGATATCTATATACTAGTGTTTCTACCCGTACGTTGCACGGGGAGACATATATTTAAGATATAATTTAATTAGAATCCGTGGGTGTATTTTGTATTCTGCAAACTTTTAAAAAAAAAAAAATCGCACCTGAAGGCAGAAAGGGGGATAGTGATGAACGGTATTGGGTTTGTGGTAAGGGAATGATGAGATCTGTAGAAATCTAAATAGGTAAATATCAAGATTATTATCCTTTGCGTACAGTATTGGGTTTGTGATAAAGGGATGATGGGATTTGTAGAAATCTAAATAGGTAAATATCAAGATTATTATCCTTTGCGTGGGAACATGATTTTTTTATTAATTATTTAATTCAGAAAATAGATAGAATGAGCGAAAAATGTGCTGGTTTATATATATATATATATATATATAGATATAGATTATCGAGTGAAGGTTTTTTTTTGGGTTGAATTATGTCTTCATTTGGAAGTCATAATAATTTAAAGTAAGCCATTTAAGTTTTCAACGAAGTTATTACTCATTGAATATGTTTACTGATGAGTCACAATCCAACCCAAATTGTATGAAGTTTGCATTCTATATAAAGTAATGTTTTATTGCACTACATACCTTGGATATCGATGTCTGTTACTTCAAACTTCTTTAGTTCCTAATGATGAGTTGTATCCTGGATTGGAAACTTCATGTTATCATGAAAAAAGATAAATAAAAGCAGCATTAATTTTAAAATTAAATTACTTTAGCATAATAATGGTTTATTCTAGAAAGATAACATAGGAAAATTTGATAAGTGAATATTAATTGACTCATAAGTTTAGTCATGGCCTCATGCGCCGTGAAGGAAATGGTTGGTTATTTTGTACAATTGTGTTTTGTAGTATATTATGTATTATAGTTAGGTTAAATTATTATTTGTTGCATGGGTGTTAAATTTTCTAGATTGGAGACCAATTTTTACTTTAATTTTTTAAATTTAAAAGTACTATTATTTATTTTGTTTTAATTTTTATAAATCAGTGTTTCTTTGAAATCTTGAACAATATTAAAGTGTCAATTTAATTTAGTATCATGTATATTATTTTTAACATGCAAAAATAAATAAAAATGGAGATGCACTAAAATTTTGTTGATAAGTAAAAAAAATGTAAATTAATTACTTTCAACTTTGAAATAATTTGCTTAATGTTTCTTCGTTTTGTTTACTAAATAATTAGTTTTCACATTTCTACATGCAATGATTTAATAATTTATTATTCAATAGGAAATTTCTAAAGAAGTCACTAGTTATGGTGTAGTGCATTGAAGATCAAATTTGATAAGTATGATGAACATGCCAATTCAACTACAATTGTCGTCTCTAAATAAGTCTTTTGAAATTTAATTTAAATTTAAGTATTCTGTCATCCTCCTATAATAATTTTAAATAATTATTAGGTTTTTTCCTTTTTTGTGCATTGTGTTTCTTTTTTATATAGAAACTGTATTTTTAAAGTTTTATATTAAATAACTAATTGTAAAATATATCTACCGTTAAATGAACGGTGACATTTTGAGCCTTTGATGAAATTTCATATTGTTAATTGAACAAGATGTGTGTTCAAATTAACTGTTCTTGTTTTCATTTTTTGTAATGGTCAGTCAAATCAATTGGTGTCGTTATTCCATGCAACGCACGGGTGTAGTATTAGTTGTTACAATAATGTGGATTTGTACTCATCAACTCCCTCACAAGTTTTGTTTGAAAAATACCGCAAGCTTTACCATGTCTACAAATTTTTGTACTTTGCTAAACCCGCGGAGAAAACAAGAAATACTAAGATAGGAGGCTTATACAAAGTTTCCTAACTAAATTCTCTTAGCACAATCTAGTAACATTCTTAAAAATAATAAACAAAATCAACTATTTATACGAATAACTTACCATAAAAAAAAGACTAGTTCCGACTCAACCAAAGCAAAGAACTCATTTTTTATTACTATTAGGAAACTGACTCAATTTTTTATTATATTTTATGTCTACAGGAAAAGTCCAATTTTAAGAAAAATTTGTAACAATCTCCACCTTGTCAAAAAATTGAGAGACTTGAAAGAATCATTGGTAAGAGCTTTAACACAATTTGGTGATACTAACTCTTAAAACAAGAAATTAATATATTCCACAGTATGAATATAACTACTTAGAATTAACAACGAACTCTAAGAATTTCACCAGCTCACATCGAAACAAACCTAGTGATATTTATGGGGCGACCATCTTCCTTGACTTTGTAGAGAGCTCATCATCCATTGGCATAAAAAGCACCACACGTGGTGCATCAATGTCAAGCTAGTGTTTGTTCTCAAATATACAGACCATTGGTAAGAAAACAACCTCTGCCATCGTAACGAGCGACTTGCTATAAGGATGAACATCTTATTCAAAGCATATCTTTACTATCCTAAACCAACTTCTAGTAGTAGCTAGCCGTATTTGATTTACCTTTTGGACAACATTTTCTTACATGACCAGCTTGTCTACCCGTCCGATAAGAAACTTCATCTTCTTGGAGTTTTTCCCCTCTTGCTTTTTATCAACAAATAATATATTTTCAAACATATTATTATTGCCACCTAATTTTCTTTCTTTTTAAATTAACTTACTTACAACTTCGTAGAAACTAATAGTTTCTTTTTTCGTGCATCAAAGTAGGTTTGATGTGCTCATAAGAATATGGAAAGGATTAGATGAGCGTTAAGACTTTATCTTCATCATTAGCTTTAACACCAACAACCTCTAGTTCAGAAATGGTCTTATTAAGAATACTCAAGTAGTCTGAGATTTCGGTACCTTCATTCATTCATAAAAATGAAATTGTTCGTTGAACTACAACTAATTTGAAATATTATTAATTTGATATGTTTTTTCTAGTTTTTCTGAGAGATCTTTTATAGCAAATATTCCATGAACATTTGCGAGCACATTCTTGGCCAAACAAAAACATGGCATATTGTCTTCAAATCCAAATCTTGGCAATCTTTGTTGCTCATTCTCGATTTTCCAAAATCTTTGTCAAAACTACGGGTTGGTTTTCCTTTCAAAGCTTTATGTAATCCAACATGAATAAGCACATCCTTGATTTGTACTTTTCAAAAGCCAAAATTCCAACAAATTTACCTAATTTAAATTTGGCAAACATACTTTTCTGTTGTGCTCCATTGCTTTGAACCACATAATGCTTTAACACCACTTGTTGCAAACTTTTTTTTTTTTAAATCTCTTTTAGTTTGCCCGCAAGATCTCTTTGTTATTAATAGAAAAATGGCAAATAATAAAAATATAAACAATGTGACATAAAATTTATGGATCGTCAAAAACGTTCCATTGTGTGAAAATTTCTTATAATCATATAGAATTTTACTAATCAACCCCATCAGAAGTGTGGTACAAAAAATATCACAAGTTTTACCACATCTACCAATTCCTAAGAAACATAAGTACTAAGATGTTTGTCTTCTACAAATTTTCCTCACAAAACATTTTTTCCGACAAATTTGGCCATGTTCACAACATAATAAATAAACTCAACTATTTATAGAAACAAATTACCATATAAAAGAGACCAAATCTAACTCAACCAAGGCAAGGAACATATTTTCTGATGCTACAAGAAACTAACTCAAATATTTTTTTTATGTTTCTCTTTGGTAATAGAAATCCAATTTTGCACCAAAACTGCAAAATCAATAATGTTTCAGGGGCGAGAAATATATAGTTTATAATTAGTTCCAATAAATTTGCTTAAATATGTTTACATAACTTGAATAAATTTATAAATTACTCATTAAGTTTTATATTCATTACTAGTTAGATTCTCGTGAGATGTACGGAAAATTATATATTGAAATTTCATTTTAATATAATCAATAAAATTTTAATTCATGTGCTTATGTGTTTATTACTTTTATTAATTGGGATTATTAGCATGTCTTGGATAAGACAAAACCTAGGGTATATTAGCATGACAAAGTTTAAATTTGACATCACTTGAATTAGTATTGATAATATTTACTAGTCTTGGCTTATGGTGTGTACGAAGTCCATAGATGCAAATGTCTTATGATGGGTTGCACTGAAATCCAATATCCACACATCAAAGGCTTCATCCATTAGTCACAGGAAAATAAACATGACTAGAGTTACTTGATTTTTCGTTCATAACCACCTGTGGTATGAATGAAAATTACAGTGTGGCACTAACTATAGTAGCTTCTCCAGAAGTCTCTCCTCTATTGCCCGTATCACAACATTTCTTAGCCTAAAGATTTCTCTACTGTTTAGGGTAACCATGTAGCCTGAAACAACTTTCACGAGTATGTTTTTGGTTACCACAATGTGATCACTTAAAATTTTATGACAATAGAAGAGGTTTTTGCTTGCAATTATACACAATAGAGATTGTTCTTGAGTAGCCAGCTAGGGGCTTTTGGTGGCAAGGATGGTGATAAGTGTGTATTCTGCACACTTATTTATATCTTTTTACATTCATTTGGAGCAGACTTCTACTTATAATTATGTATAATTATTGTGTTTTTAGGTACTATTCCTCATTATGGAGGAAAACGAGGCCTAAAGGAGGAAAAATGAGTCAAAGTGTCAAAAAATCCGAAGTCGGGGACTAAAACGCAACTATTTCAAAATTGGAGGACTTCGGGTGCAAATATGTGAAGATCTTCTCGGCCGAGAGTCTTGAACTTACATGGAAGAACACGGGAAGCGGAGTCCGTAGCTTTTTACGGATCTCAATTCCGAGTTCCGGATCAAAAGATATGGCCAGACGAAGATCGGTGCCAAAAATGCAGGATGTCTGAAGAAGAGGAGCACTTTTGATACAGATACAAGTTGATTTGGAGAAAACAATAAACTAAAGAGTTGTAGATCATTGAGTTTAGTTTCCAACATAACTTGAATCGGCTCAATCGGACATCGGAATCAAAAGTTATGGCTAAAATACTGAAACTTGCGCGTGCAGAAAATTTATACGGCCGTAACTTATAATTTTACGGCCATAAATTCTCCGAAAATTGGCCAATTTCATGCAGAGAGTTAATTACGGCCGTACCAAGTAATTGTACGGCCGTAAAATGGTAAATACGGCCGTAAAAGGGGAAATACGGCCGTAAAAACACCAGAACCAGATGCCGAGGATTTTCCCTATTTTGGTCGATTTTCTCCCTCATTTTCTCTCGACTTGGGGACCTTTTGGGGATCATTTGTACACGAATTTGGGGCCTTTATACACCCTTTTTCATCCCCAATCATATCATCTTAATTTTTTAGTTAGGTTTAGAGGTAGAGTTAGGGTTCTTCTTTTCTCTTTTCTTCCTTTATTCCTCCTTTCTTTCTTTCTTCTTTTCTTTTCCTTTTCTAGTTTAGTTAGGGTATTGATTGGGGGTGATAACTAGGAGTGGAGGCAAGGAGGATGAAGTATTCAAGAGGCGATGGTGGAAGAGGTAGAGACATCAAGATGGAGGAATCAACCAAAAAGGGGGATTCTAATCCACAAATCTTGTTGCTTTATTTCTTTTACTTGTATTGTATTGATTATTCCTTCATATGAACTAAATATTGTATAAGTTGGGATGATTGATGATTTTAACATAGCTTTATTCAATGAAATATTTATGGTTTTGAATTATTGTTCATTCCAATGTGTGGTTGTTTTTGGGCTATTTCCATGATTCGGTTGATCAACGAATTTATGTATTTGTAATTTGTGTTATTCTTCGAGAGAAGGGGCACATTTTGGACCGTGAAAACAACCGCCCTAGGTTCTTATAGAGGATAGAAATATACCTCTAACCCTAGGTGATCCTTTGAGCTACTCTCACGGAACCTAATGCAATTGATTGATCTTCAATCGACACAGAGATGTAGATTGAATCAATTGATTAGGGATAGTTTGACATGCGAGAGCGGAACCACCTAGATGAGGAGGTCGGGTCTAACATAGAGGATGAACATTGTATTGCGTTAGATGTTAATTTCATTGAGCTACAGTTGATTGAACTCATGGTTTCCAACTATCTCTTGATCCGAGTTTCATTCCCTATCATGCCCATTTTTCTTGCTTTCCTTTATTGCTTTCGTAGGATAGATTAGGTTAGTTGTTTTTCCTTTCTTTATTTGTATTTTTGCGCTAGAATAAGTGACTTGGTTATAAACACCATTCCTCGTGGGATCGATATCCAGACTCTTAACCGAGTCCCACTTTATTACTTGATTACGGCTCGTGCACTTGCGGTTCAATTTGTGCGTGAGTATACGCCGATCAGATGGCCTATGGCCTGTATTATAATTTTCTATAATTATCATAGCTTGACAACTTGATTTACGCCAAACATGAGCAAATGCTTGTTCTAAGGTGGGAAATTGATGAACTGCAGTGCATCACTTTGAATGCTGGGCAATCAACGATTTAGACCATCTAAGAAGACATAAACCAGTTTTCAAGAAGGATACTTTTGTACTTCTTAACATTAGCTATACACTCCATTGGATTTGGGTGTCGAAAGTCAATCTTATGCCATAACCCTTGTAGATGTTGTTGTACTTCTCAAGTGAGCCTCCTGCTTATTTGAGTTGTGTCGTGAAACGTCAAAGATCATAGACGTGGGACGCTAGTTGCTATGAACAACCTTTGCATTGTCGTGAGAAATATTTCCACATGGATAGATACAACCACAAGAATAAAATGGCCGTGTTATTCTTAATGGGTTATAAATTTTTTAATCTCATCTAGTTTACATCGAGCAAGTTCTTGATTTGATCCCATGAACCTAACATTGATGGTAAGTTTCATGGGTATAGATAGTACGAAATAAAGAATAAGAAAGTGTCGAATTTAAAATTTCATACTATAAGTACGCAAAAGTTTAAATTTTTTCAATATAAGATGTAGATTTAAAGTTTTTCAAGGCTGGGGAATATGGGTGGAGACTAATTTTACCTTTAAATTATGGAAGTCCAAATAGATAACTCCTCTTGGCCTATACTTTTGATTAATAACAACATAATTTTTTTCACATTTGAAGTGCAAATGAAGAATTTTATGTTATAACATTATATAATTAAAATAAAAAATTAAAATACCCCCCGAATTCTCGCACAATTCTGAAGCCATCGGATTGGAACCTTAATGGTAATTCTGGCTGAAACATATTTCAATCCTACATCGAACCAGCACAAAGTGTTTTACTCCCACTAACTCCTCCAACTCCAAAACAACGCTAACATAGACTTTTCTTACCACATCCAACACCCATTAAGCATTTAGAGTGCATTTTGTGATTTGTAGCTAAGAAGCCTGAAATAACCAATTTCACGATTTGAGGCGTGACCTTCTACTACTATGAAGGTGGTTTGTGGCGAATGTGGAATATTTTACTATTTTACATCTTATTTTACTTTGACTTAGTCTTAGCCTTGACTTTTGACTTGTAATTAGATTCAGTTAGATTTGTTACTTTTCTTCCTCTGATTGTTAGATGCCAGCTCATAGAAGTTAGATACCACTTGCACTTGACAGCTAGCTTGCATACTTTACCCTTTTATATATAACCGTTTACTTGTACACTAATTATCAGATGAATAAGATAGAAATCTTCCCAATTACTATTTTCTCTCTCTCTTTGAATGCTTTTGAACATGTCCTGCCATATAAAGATAAGCCACTTCCTATAGAAAAGAACCCTATACCTCTACCAGCCTCTGATATAGATCTTATAGATCCTTTTGATCAGATTGTTTCACCTGACAATCCAACTCGTGATACAGATTCTTTTGACCAAATTGTCCCACAGAACAATTCCATTCATGGTATATAGAGTCCACAAATTGCACCAAACCCTGAAATACATGAAAATCACATGATGGCTGATTAATCAACTGCTAGTGACCCTCACAATCAGAGTTCTTTAAATAACACAGGATTTCATACAGACCAAGTTTCCATCATATCTGAAAACCCACAGTCACTCATTAGAAGAAGATCCAGAATAAAAAGCCTCCTACTTGGCTCAATGATTTTGTTACCAATGCCACCCATACTGAACATTGCCCTCTTTGTCCTTCACCAAAGAGCTCGCCTCATACACCTAACACATTTCCTTATTGTCAACATTCCATTTTTAGTGTTTACTACTTGAATTTTTTTGCTAATGTACACACTATTCAAGAATCACACTCTTATGAAGAGGCAAGCACAAAAACGGAATGGGTTGAGGCTATTAATACTGAACTTAAAGCACTAGAAAACAATGAGACATGGGATATAGTTGATTTGGTGCCTGGAAAGAAACCCATTGGGTCCAAATGGGTAATTAAAGTTAAGTTGAAAGCAGATGGGACACTTGATAGATGTAAGGCTAGACTAGTAGCCAAAGGTTTCAATCAAGTGGAAGGGGTTGATTTTTTTCAGAGTTTCTCACATGTTGCTAAACATGTCACCATCAGAATTTTTATTGCTGTTGCTAGTGCAAGAAATTGGCCTTTATGTCAGCTGGACGTCAATAATGCCTTTTTGCACGGGCATTTAGATGAAAAAGTATATATGTGGCCACCTAAGGGGTATGACAAGGTTAAAGAGGGACATGTTTGTCGGTTGAAGAGGTCTCTATATGGCTTAAAACAGGCTAGCAGATAGTGGAATAAGGAACTATGCAAACATTTGGAGGAATATGGCTTCCAACAATCGGGACATGATCACTGCCCTTTCATTCTGCAGTGAGATGCGTTATTTTTAGCAGTACTTGTTTATGTGGATGACTTGTTAATAACAGGGAGTAGTGAGGAAGAAATAGCCTTGGTCAAACAGTCACTTCATCAAGCATTCACCATTAAAGACTTAGGATATGCTAAATACTTTCTAGGGATTGAGATTGCTAGAGGAGTTGATGGAACTTATCTCTCCCAACGAAAGTATGCCCTTGATCTCTTAACAGATGCAGGTTTATTGGGATGCAAGAGTGTGTCCATTCTTTTGCCTAAAGGTTCCAGGTTAACCATGAATGACTCCGAATTGCTAGGCAACCCGGATCAATATAGAAGAGTGGTTGGACGACTATTGTATTTGAGCATAACCAGGCCTGACATTACACATTCCGTGTAGCAACTTAGTCAGTTTGTGGGCTCTTCTACTGTTCGACACTGGGAATCTGCTATGCACCTTCTTAAGTACATCAAAGGAAATATCTCTACTGGTTTGTTCTTCCCATCTAACAATAACTTCACACTAGAGGCTTACTGCAATTCCAATTGGGCCTCATGCCCAGATACTAGGAAATCCCTCACAGGTTACTGCATCTTTCTAGGAGTTACATTAATTTCTTGGAAGATGAAAAAACAATCTATCATATCTCGAAGTTCGGCAGAAGCAGAATATAGAAGTATGGCTTCAACTTTCTGCGAATTGCTGTGGATTTCATATGTTCAGTCCGATTTTCAAATTAGTGTACAACTGCCTATTTCTCTCTTTTGTGATAGTCAATCTGCAATACAAATAAGCGTCAATCCCGTGTTTTACGAAAGGACGAAGCACTTAGATATTGATTGCCACATTGTCCGAGATCAATTCAAGCAAGGCTTCATCCTCCCCCAACATATCAGTTCCAAACAGCAACCAGCAGATATCTTTATTAAATCCTTAGGAACTCCTCAATTTCGATTCCTCTTCTCCAAGTTGGCTTTGAAGGCCTTCCATCAAAGTCCACCTTGAGAGGGGGATGTGGAATATTTTGCTAGTTTACATTTTATTTTACTTTGACTTAATCTTAGCCTTGACTTTTGACTTGTAATTAGATTTAGTTAGATTTGTTACTTTTCTTCCTCTGATTGTTAGATGTCAGTTCATAGAAGTTAGATACCACTTACACTTGACAGCTGGCTTGCATACTCTATCCTTTTGTATATAACCGTTTACTTGTACACTAATTATCAGATGAATAAGATAGAAATCTTCCCAATTACTATTTTCTCTCTCTGAATGCTCAGCGAAAATGTATTTGTCGTGATGGCTTGGTTTTGAGATGGCATGCTAAGTGTGTGATAATTATGGTGTAGTTGGTGGTTGTGCCATTGGTTCTGAAGTTGTTGCAGATTATTGTGGGTTATTTTCTCAGAGAGCGGTTATAATTGCTATGATCACCATTTTGCAAATGTGATTGTTGGTGAGTGTGGTTAGCAATGACAAGTTGGATTGTGGGGGATTGTGCTTGTTGTGGTCTCCAATATCACAAATGTTGCCTAGGTTTGTGAATCTGATGAAGCTATGAGTAGTGGTTGCGTCACGTGCTCGTTGTCATGGTACACTAGGTGTGTGGCAAGGGTTGTGGCCACGACAGTTTCAATGTTTGTATGGGTTATAGTGGGTTTGTCATACTGGCTTTCAAAATGATGGTTGAAGTTGTTTTGGTCACGTTGGTCACTGTTTGTGGTTGCAATTCGACATAGGTGGAAATGCAAAGAATGATAATTCAAAGGCAATTCATTGGTTCTAAGAATACCCGAATTGAATGGCCTTCTAGGTTTCCATTGATTCTTAAGAATACAAGAAATTTAGGCACCAAATACTTGTTGATTCACTTGGAATATCGAATAATTTGAAGATATGAGAAACTTTCAATTTCGTTCACAAGCAACCCTACTTCTACAATGAAAGCAAGACTAATGTTTAAATAAAAAACCTGAGGTCAACTTTAAAGAGACGAATGATATAATTATCCCCTAACTTAACTTAATGATCAATAAGAAAGAATTCTGTCATAAAATAAATATTAAAAATTTGCTACGATCCATTAATCTTCGTATATTATTATATGAATCATTCTCAAAAGGTTAGAGAAGATTTTCCTTCGAAACTTACAATGCATATCATTCTATCACCATACGCATTGAATTTTCATAATCTACGTCTCTGATGTGAAAGAAAGTCAATATGACAACCACTGACTTCTTATGCTGACTTTTGGGCACACTGGAAGATAAAATGTGCCCACGCTTGAAGCTAAAGCAATTATAGCTCTTTAATAGTTACCATGGTCCTGTATGTATAAATACACTTAATTTGCAGGATTGCATAGAATCTTCACCATTGTTGTAAAAATGGGTATTGTGGTGGGCGTGTTGTCACAGTACGCCAAAATTTATTTTATTTCCTTACTCGATTTCAAAACTACAAATTAATGTAGAAGTAGTAAGTAAGGGTCGAACCCAAAAGGAACGGTGCTTAATCTAGTTGATTTTATCAATTAATATAGAAAAATGGGGGTTTTGTGATATTTGAATAAAAATAGAAAATCGAACGTCAAAATAAAAGATTGAAATAAAACAATTGTACAAAATATCTAGTTCTCGGGTTCAGTTGTGTCAACAACTTATATTTATCTTTCACATGCAACGTGTTACTATTCCTTCTTCAATTTATCAACTCTCAATTAACCAAGAAGCTCTGATTAACGAATTCTTCCTTAAGTGTATTAAATTAAAGTGAGTTCTTTAACTTAACATCTAGCTATTGGATAACCCTAAACAAATTCTTAGGATTTAATGCAAAGCTAGTGTGAAATGAACGAGAAGAATGAGTTGAATTAGATGAATAATTTCACAAACTCGAATTAATACATCTAAGTTGATTTGTTAATAAATATGCACGATATTCATTTGCTACTTTGGATTGGAATCTAGTGATAATTAACGAGCAAAAGTTTCAATCCTGGCAAGTAACTTGAATTTAAAGATTGATTGATTCAATTGGCCAAAATGAATGCAATAATCAAATAAACTCAAAAACGGGTTTACAAGCATAACAAATCAACAAATTGAAGTAGAGGAATAGATAAAACGTTACTAAAGAGTTAGAAAAGATAATCACATGTTAGTTGAACACAACATCCCCCTCGAACTAGATAGAAAAGTCTAACTACTCATATTTGCGGGGTTTCATACTTTTTAGCGAGTATTCGCTTTGTATCACCACCACTATATGATAGATTATACGCAAAATATAGAAAACAAGTAAATAAATACTAAGAAATAAATAGAGAAATAAAAGGGAAAAGAGAAACTTATCGAAGAAATGATCCGCTAATCATATTCACAGCCGAAGTATCGTTGATCGGTTGAAGCCTTTATTTATTCCGCCGGAATATGAAAAACTAAGATCTTTCAAGCTAAAACTAAGAACAAATAAAGAAGAGAATTTTATTGAAGGGAAAGTTGGAGAGAACTACTAGCTAATTCTCTTCCACTAAGTTGTGCATTTCCTTCCTTACAAATGCCTCTATTTATAGGCAAAATTTCACAAGAAAATATGATAAAAAATTGTACAACTACTCCATTATGATTCCACTAATTGGTAACCACCAAATCATGATCTTAAATTGCTCCATTAGTTCAAATATTGTATCATGGTATAGGTAAGCATCTTGGCTGAATTGTGCAATTGGAATTTCCTTTTTTTGATATTTTAATAGAAAGTTATGAATTTTCTACCAAAACATGGCCCAAGAAATCCTCCATTCACATCACTCTCGGTTTTGCCCATTTTTGACCATGATATAATCCGAATCATTTGAAGAGGTCAACATCAAAGTTGTCGCCCTCTAAGTGTCCTTTCCAACAATATAAAGTGCAGGTCAATCTGAATTTTGTAGCAAAAGTTATGGTCAAATTACTGAACTGCGGCAGTAAATTCGAGCTGCTGATTTTTTTACGCTTTGTCATTTCTCTTCAAATGGCCATAACTTTCACTAGGAAACTCCGATTTGGGATCCGACAAAAATGTGGAAATCCTCTTTTGATATTCTTTGATATTGGCACAATAAAAATTGTAAAATCAACTTTTCATAAAATTGCATCGGAGGCCCTCCATCTTTGAATTTGCTTGCATTTCGGTCCCAAGTTCCGTTTTCGCTCTGTTTTTATCCATTTTGGCTCCTTTTTATTTCTTGTGACTCTAAACACACAATAAAAGGAAAACATATAAAAATAAACATATAATACTAATAAAACACACAAATACGTAAAATAGAAGAGTTATTTAAGTGCTTTCTAGCACTTATCATGTGGCACATAATCTTCATATAACATTTTGCCCATTTCCCCAAGATCTTCTATCTGACTGTTAAAACTGTCACCATATAAGTCTGCATCAAATATAAAAGGACCACAATAAGTTTTCTTTGTTCTCAACATAATATTAGACAAACCAGATGCAAGTGTGCCAATATAATCATTATTAGTCCCAAAAATATATTCATCGTTAACGAAGTGGTAATCAATCGTTAACAAAGTGATAATCAATCTTTAATTATTCAATAATTTCACATTTAGGCTCTTTATCAAATATTGGAGTACGATCGTAACATTCAATCATTCTAATCCTTGGTACCTAAATTGCAACCTGTGTTAAAAAGAGGTGAGTTTTTGTCAGCTTCACCATCATCAACCTCACAATCACAAATAAAACTGGTGCAACAATATTGATGTCACAATCTATCTCAATAGTGTTTTTGACAGGTGAATGTTCTTCTTGGAAGCAATATAGTTCCTTGTTGTCTCCATGCTTGAGATCCATGCTAGCGCCATGACCTCTTTCTCCGTGGTTTGTGTGGCACGCCATACTAGGTAATGGTCAGTTAAGATTTCCAACAACTCCATCTATTGGGTCAACAACTCTATCTGTGGGGTCTTCTTAGAAGCTATACATTGTGTTGACAAGTCAATTTGTTGGCA
This sequence comes from Jasminum sambac, assembly GCA_018223645.1. NCBI lineage: Eukaryota > Viridiplantae > Streptophyta > Magnoliopsida > Lamiales > Oleaceae > Jasminum > Jasminum sambac. The sequence goes on from CP073640.1 coordinate 39,153,335, forward strand.
GATTTGAACATTATCCCTACAAAACATTGCTCATCATTATCCATTGTCTTCTCGAGGCATCTTCTTAGAGCATAGACCAAACTCTGATAGCAACCGATACAAGTGGAAACAAGAAGAATGATAATTCAAAAACAATTTGTTGATTCTAAGAACACCCAAATTGAATAACCTTATAGTTTTCTATTCATTCCCAAAAATTCTAGAAATCTTGGCGTCAAATACTTGTTGATTTGGGTGGAATATCAAATAATTATAAGTTATGAGAAACTCTCAATTTTATTCACAAGCAACTCTACTCCTACAATGAAAAGAAGACTTCTATTTAAATAGAAAACCTTAGCGCAAACTAAATATAAAAATGACATTATTATCTTTAACTTAACTTAACTTACAGTATGTTCTTCGTAGATTTAATCCAATTAAATCCCAAGCACTGTTTTTCAACTTCATTTTCAATCACTATTTTGATTGATTTGACAATTATTTTTATTTTTTATACAACTTTTCACCACTTTGCACCACATATTAAGCCAGTTTAATTTCACTCTCAAATTTAATCTCTATAGAACATACTGAACAAGAAATAAGAATTAAATAATAAAATAAATATTAAAAATGTAATGCGATCCATTTTTTTCTTATATTATTATCTGCACCACAGTTGGTGGTGGTAGTGGTCATTGTCATATTGGTGGTGAGTGTGGTTGGCACTTACAGGGCCAGTGCTATTGTTGTCGCCCAAGTCATGATTGTTACCTGGATATGTGACTCTGCCAAGAATATTGTGATGATAGTGGTTGGCAGGTTATCGTCATTATGGCCACATATGTGGCAACAATGGTTGTTGTAATTGCCTATGTACCTTCGGAATCCATTTATGTATGACCCCACTATGAAAGTAGAAATTATTAAAGTTTAGTGATAATAAATTAATAATATATTATTAATAGATTGCCAGTTTGACTTAGTCCATTTGGTTAGGAGAGTTAGGAAGAGGCGTTGAGATGTAGAGGTCTCAGAATTAAGTCTCGTAATGTGCGTGTTGTGTGTTTTTTTAAAAAAAATATACAATTAATTTTTCAATTAAATATAATTAAAACTAGACTTTTAAATATAATTAATATATTTTTTCATAATTTCCATAACTCGAAATCAATGTTTAATGAACCGCATCGAATTGATTGCCTCGACCAGAGAAACTAGGAATCGATCAAAAATCGATTTGATTCCCCTAAAAAATAAGTCAATATCATACTACTTCACGCTAGTGATGGAAAAAAATCTGACATGATCCAAATTTGATAAATATCCAATCCGAATAGAATGAATTTTGGGGTTTTTACATAAATTCAAAGATTAAAAATGTGAAATTCAAAAATAAGGTAAAATCAAAATATTTACAAAAATCAAGTAGCTATAATTGTACCATGCGATCACATGGCATAATTTTTTTTTCAAAGTTTTCTGATCACTTAGAAATAGAAGATAATTTGTGAAAAAGGCATTATTAGCACCAGCGATGTGGGTGGTTGGAACAGGCTAGTCCACGGACACTGAATGCAAATTCTATGCCTAAAATATCGGAAACCAACCATATTACACAACATTTTTTTTGAATAGGGGAATATAGGGACAAGTAGTGGTATCAATTCGGGTGGGCTGGGTCAAGTCGGTTCGCTTAGTAGCGACCTGTGATCAGCTCTCTTGGTTCACAAGCTCACTCATATGGGTAGGCCCATATGACCCAACCTATCTAAGTTGATGAGCGGGTCAATCGATATAGGCTTATTTGAATCAAATTCGCTTTCTTTTTAAAAATATTTTTTAATGAATAAAAAAATTTAGACCATTTTAAATTAATAAGAAACAAAAGAAAAAGAAAATATATAAATTAACTGCTGGTCAGCCTTAAGCCATCTCAAAATTGGCCTGCAATTTGCAGATCAATTGATTGAATACTTGTAAATTGTAGGCCTTAACGGCAGAGAGAGAGAGCTGTTTGGTTCTCTGCCATAGCTAAAATTTTATTTTTTAATTTTTATGAATTTGTGGGCTAGTGTTAATAGACTGGACTCGGACCACCTGGGTCCAGTTTAGAGTGAACCACGGGATGGCCAGTTGTTCGGGCCAAAAGCGAATGGGTCGATCCGGATTTGGTTGGCCCACCTATCTTGACATCATTAGGGACGAGGTTGTGGTTCGACCTTTGGTCATATGCAAAAGATTTTGAGGTCTTAACCACTGCATTACATTTGAATCGCACCACATTACACAATATTAGGCACATTAATAATAGAAATCCAAATTCTTTATAATATTACACGTTACTACATACTATTACACATATTTTGTAATGTGTTATACTCTTTGTAATTTGTTAAACACTTTATAATTTATTACACTCTGTTGCAATTAGTTACACACAATTTATAATAGGTTTAGAGTTAGAAATTAGATAAAAATGAAAAAAAAACAAACCATGTGACGCATGTGCAATCGCGTATACTTGAAATGCTGAATTTTAGGCAACAAATCACTTGATTTGCTTAAATACTTTTAAAATATATGATTTCTGAATTAATGGAACTTAAAACATGTTTTCATGAAATTTCTTGGCGAATTTTGCCAATCAAGCAATTTGTAGGTTTGCGATTCGTGGATTTGCAATTTGTGGATCCGTGTAATCTGTCTAACACAATCCTTGTAATTTCCTATAATTAATCCGTGTTAGGTTGAGTCGCCCGGATAAGTCCATTGATAGGTTTGGATTTGGATTAGACCTGATTTGGTCTGACATGATCCATCTAACTTAAAAATAAAATAAAATTAAGACATAAAAGAGATACGGATTAAGGGCTTGTTCTATTGAGGAAAATGTAGATTACTCGAATGATGTATTAGATGTGCGGTTGAAAATTGAAAAAATATATTTAAAAATATAAAGTAATTATATGAGTGGTTGAAAATGACGAGAAAGAAAAAGTTAGTGGAAGTTACTGAAAAGTTGTAGTGTATAGAACAATCCATAAATAACAAACACAAAAGAATGAAAATGTTCTAAAATTATATAATAAAAAGATTAAAACACAAAAGTAAACGAAAAGTTAAATAATATAAATTATCCCAAACTAAAACCCCAATCTCATATTCCCATTCGGCCATCCCCATTTTTACAAAAAGTGTGTTTTCTTGTCCCTCCCACAAGTGCAGTTCTCTTCTTCTTCCTCCCACCAAGTCATCGCACTCTTTTTTTTAGTTTTCAACTTTTAGAGTCTAGCACGAAACAGTACCGTTTACTGTGACTACTATGACTTAGTCGGTTCAGTTTAAGTTCTGTAAATGTTGCTCAGTTCGAAAATACTCTACCAATACAGATTGGTATATGAATTTTTTTTCGATCCAAAACCGATATGATGACTTTGGATTTGAATTTGGATCTAGCTAATCCAATCCACTATAATCAATACTTCACACATTGCCTTTCTCGGTTGGGGTTTTTATACTAATACAAAGTTTTGTGTTTGTTATTTCACAAATCAGGGAAAGTTAACATAATTACTTGCTTAACATAAAGATTAAGTTGAAATTAGACAAATCCGGTATTCTTGGACCGGAAACCATAAAAACGCACCAAATACACAATAAAATACCAGATCATCTCTCTGCACCATAGCAGCAAATCACCGGCAACCTGAAGAGCTCCACCTGTGTCAATATGATGATTTAAGGAGGCAATTTCACCAGCATGAATTGTGTAAAGTTTCCCGTGTTTCACATGATCCCTTCTGTGGCTTTGTTGTTTGATTAAATTGGGATGGTTTTTGTTTTTATTTGGTCAACTATTGCAAAACTTGTTTCTCAAAAACTTATATACAATGTTCGACTTGTGTCGGTCTCTGTGGTTTAGGAATAGTTGGACACAATCAGTTCTTTGTTATGATTGCTTTGGTGTTAAACCTCATTTGGCTGAATATTGGATGATTTACTCGGCTTCAACTTCATCCCTGATTATATGACTATAGAATGATATAGTGCATGTTAGGATTAAAGCTTTTACAAATTTTTATGCATTTTGTCATGTGACATAAGAGAGAATCAGTGGAGTTTTTTTAAAAGGATTCAGCAAAGTTGAATGGTGAAGATTTGTATAATATATATAGGTTCCACAAGATATGTAGATGTGATTGGTTTAATCAAATTCAAATTTAAAAGAGAATGAATTAAAATCTATAAGAACGAATTAAAATGTGATGCCTAATAAGTTAGAACATGTTCAGTTAGAATGTGTAACTTACTAGTGTGTATTCTGTTACACATTATTCATAAATTACAAAGAATATGTAATTATTCATATTACATCATTCTTTCTTGTCTCAAACGTAGCATAGACGTTTAACATCTAATTTCTTTAACATTTATCTCTCTTTCACAAAACTGTGTAGTGCATTATATACATATTACACATAAAGTGTAATGCACTAATAAATAAAAACATTAATTACATAGTATATATAATTTATTACACATTAGTTACACATAATATGTAATTCATTCGTCTATATTCTATTATACATTACAAATGAATTACATAAAATATGTAATTATTTATATCACTTCATTTTTTCTTGCCTCAAACATAGTGCATAAGTTTAACATTTAGTTTCTTTACCATTTACTTTTTTAAAGTCCTTATCTCTTTTTCACACAAAATTATTATTTCTCTTTTACACAAAAATGTGTAGTGAATGACATATGCCTTACATATAAAGTGTAATGCATTATTATTTCTCTTTTACATAAAAATATGAAGTGAATGACACACACCTCACACATAAAGTGTAATACACTAATGAATTAAATATTAATTATACTGAATGTGCAATCTGTTACACATTAATTAGTTCCATGGAATCTATAATTTATTGGTCTATATTCCATTACATGATACAAATGAATTACACAAAATGTGTAATTATTCATGTCACATCATTTTTTGTTGTGTCAAACATAATGCAGAATTTTAACATTTTTCTAACATTTAATTTTTTTAATTATTAAATATTTTTCATACAAAATGTATAGTGCGTTACCCATTGATGCACATAAAGTGTAATGCACTAATAAATTAATTCTTAGTAATTGGGTCCACTTCTTATGTTAGTCATTACATTTTTACCAATTTTTACACATTTTTGCTCATTCTTTTTTAAATTTAAACTAATCATATCTATATATCTTGTGGAACCTACCTATACTACATAAATCTCCACAATTTAATTCTACTCATTCTTTTTCTTATATCACATCAAAATTCATAAAAATCCATTTTTACACATACACTACACACGCCTAATGTATTATGGGTAGTGGGCCACGAAAAGTGAAATATTTTATTCAGAAATTATTATAATTCTCAAGATTCAAGAAGCCATTGCCACACTAACTTAAGTGCTCTTCTTAGACGGTGCAGTACATTTGATGCATCGCAGCATCAGGCCATTTCACATGAATTTAAACATAAAATTAAAATGAAAAGAAATAGATGGCAAATTAGTATTCAGTTCGGTTTGTAATTATCAAAGTATCACTCATTTCCTTTGTTTTCACCTCAAAATTCAACAATGCACTGATGACCCACCCACTCACAATTGATACGAAATTCACCTATTTCCTCAATTCCTTCATTAACTGTAGATTCTTTACCTCCACAAACAGCAGTGACAGCTGCTGATTCATGGATGTGGCACCATTGTTGTCCTTTGTCCGAGCCTCCTACCTTTTTTCCATCGCAAGGAAACTTGCTCCATTTTTTTCGCTCTCACCACGAAAGCTAAGCGAAAGGGAGTTGACACATTTTGGCTGACCTTCACACAAAGGAAAGGAGACAGGAAGAGAGGGGGAAGAAAGAGACTAAAGTGCTGGTTCAATTCACTAGGCCGGGTGTCAAATAAACCGCATATGCTGGATTGTAGCAATTGTTTTGAAACTACCGCGTTTTTGAAAATTGAAAGATAAAAACATTAACAGGGTGATAGAGAATAGTTTATAAATGTTTTTAATGTAAAAGAAGAGAGAGAATAAGCGGAGGTGAGTGGTTGAGATTTGTAGATGTGATAAGATATGTGGATGTGATTAATTTAGGGTAAAGAAAGAATTGATCAAAAAGTGATAAAAAGTGTTTAAAATATTTAAAAAGAATATCCTAACAGGCCATAAATTGAGTAATTTCCTCTTGAGAAAATTATGCAATTTAATGCTTTTATCTTTCAATTTTCAAAAATCCGGTAGTTTCAAAACAATTGCTACAATCCGGCATTGGCGGTTCGTCACTGAACCGAATTGATATGGACTAGCCGACGAGGATGTTGATCAAAAAAGCTGGTGATGCCACCCAGAGGAAGAAGTTGCTAAGTGGTAGTTAGATTTGTGACTAAACCACTGCAAATTGAAGGAGATTTAGCAACGAGATCTAAGGATTTGATTATCACCATGAGTTATGAATCTGCAATTTTCCCTTCATTTTGTGTTGCTTCTTAGTTTTTGAAGCGCCAGAGGGGGCTTCTCTGGTGAGAGTCGCCATTCCTCATCGGACTTTTATCTTTGCGGCGGCAAGGTTGAAAAACCCAACAACATAATCGGATTTTTGACAACCAGGGACTTTAGTTGGAAATTTAATGGGTTCAGGGGCTCTTGTTGCAATTTTGAAAACTAACATTATTTGCATCTAGTCCCTAAAGTTATAATCATTTCCTCTGTGTATTACATATTATGCGTAATAGAATGAATTACATATTATGTGTAACTAATGCCTCTGTGTAATTATTCATTAATCATTAGTTACACTTGAAGTGTAAGGTATATAATTTTCCTTTTTGACTCAAATGAATTAAAGAGAGTGAATTACAAATGAATTGCAATGAATGTGTAATAGTATAGTAATGTATTACACACTTGTTACACAAAGTGTGTAATAGCACCCGGTCTAAAAATCTAAGGGTGTGTTTGATTCCTTTCCTGAAAAAACTAATTCTGAAAACTGATTCTGAAAAACGATTCTACCTTTTCGCCTGATTGAGTTTTCAGAAAACTATACTTTTGTCTTTAAACGCTATCATGGAAAGCGTTTTAGAAAAAAAGCGAATCAAAGACCCTCATTATGGAAAAAGTAGGAAAGCAGTTTTCCAAGAAAAGTTTAAGCGAATCAAACACACCCTAAGATTTTTGCAATTTCCCATGAATGTTTGTGTGTAATATCTAATTAATTACACTTTACCTGATTTATAAAATTTTAAAAATAAAATGGTATATTATTGTGAAAATCCCTTTCCTCTTCTCGGTTGGACGACTGCTGTGACCTTCTTGACATTGACCCACATAAACACATCCACAAAGCCCAACCCAACTTGTGCAAGTACGTAACCGATCGGGCTAAAAACATTTCGGCTCGCCTGAATATAGCCATATAGGTGACCCGTCGGAGAAGCAACATATATATACTATATATGTATTTGTGTGTATATATGTACATGTGCAACACTACAAAATCTTACATCCCTGCTAAAACCTTTTAAACCCAAACACCCCGATTTGATTTGCAATGACAACAGCAGACGATAAAGATGGAGCTCCCAACAACAAAGAACTGTATGCTTTACTTCACATATCGCCAGAAGCCACTGATGAAGAAATCAGAAAGGCTTATCGGCAGTGGGCACAAATTTATCACCCGGATAAGTACCAAGCTCCTCAGGTATGCTGTTCAACTTTTGTTTCTTCTTACCCGTTTAATTCTTCTTCTCTAGTGTTAAATATGCTCAATTTGTTTTCTCTTTCTTTTTTTTTTCCATGTTTTTTTCGTCTATTGGGAAGTGGGTTTACTGATTAGATGTTGCTTGTCTGTGTGTATATATGGTTTTTCTGTGATTTGAACTTTATGATTGTTTGGACTATTTTTTTCTATCATAGGACATTCAATTTATCGTATTGTTTTGGAGGGAATCACTAATGCAAGTGGAAGAGAACCAAAAAGAGTTATAATTATCCGATAGTGATGAGGAGATGATTGAAAAATCTGATTGGTGGGTTCGGGTAAATTTTAGTTAGCTAAAAGCTATGTTTGTAGGTTGGACAGTGGTCGAGACTACTACATGTGTGGTTAATAATGAGTGATAACGTGAAATGTGTGGTTGATACGAATGTTTGAATTTCAGTAGCAGAAAAAATTGATTTTTATGTAGAAAAATGTTAATACGAATAAAGGCATATGTGTAGGATCCTATTAATAGTGATAATATATGAGACATCTAGAGCTTGTTCGACAAAGCTTCTTTCTTTCCTTTTTTGTAGAATGTGTTGTTGAGAATGAGTGGAAGAAAAATGGTTATTTTTTAAGCTTTGTCAAACAGCTTCCTAAGTTTCTATTACCATAAGTAGATTACAATTTTTTCATGTAATAAATCAAAAGCTTATTATTTGTTACTTTCTTTTCGATTTATTTTTAATTTGTTAGCGCGTTAGACTAATAATTATATCTTATGATTATGGATTTTCTAGATGTTTTATGAGTTATTATGAGCACATTTTTGTATCTGCAATATTTTGAATTATTTCACTGTTGATGTCTTTTTTCATGGAGTCCCCAGGAAAATGTCTGGGTATCTATTTGAGGCTGTAAATCATGCCAAAAAAAAAAAAAAAAAAAGAAAGGGAAAAAATCATGAGAAGGAAGAATGTTGGCTGAACGGTTGTATTGCTTCATAATCTCTGATTAGATTGTTGAAGGAGTCTTGCAATGGTTGGATTGTAAGATTCTATTAAATCTGAACATATTAAAACATGTATAAGCATTATACTATAAAGCTAGAGGCCTGAGTTCCGACTACCTGATTATGATTCACACTTGATTCTTAAAATGAAAGTCACGAACACTTCATTTAATATTGAACTAAGACCTAGAATCAAGCTATACTTCTAGTTAGTTTATTTAAGATCGCAACTTAATTGTAGCTAATATTTATGTGAAAATCTTATGAACTTCAATCACCACATAAAAAGTACACAGTCCTGAATCATGCAAACAATATAACTAAGGCTTTGTGTGACACAACTTATTCAAATATAATTTTTCCACCATCATTTTCAATCACTCATTGTATTGATTTGAATTTTTTTTATACTTTTTAGAATCTTTTCTTTACTTCTCAACCACACTTCCAAAAATCACACACTTCCAAAAATCATTTTTCTATCAATTAATCCTTTGGGTAAACTTTTTTAGCCAAAAGATTACTTTGTGCTTTCAATAGTGGTTTGGTTGCATAATGTATAGGTGATAGTGAGTAATATGTTTTCATGTGCAGTTGAAATTAAAGTTTCACCCTAAATGAATAGTAGAAGCTAATTAAAGTCATCAAGGAGACCTTCGAGGAAAAATAATTCAAAAGTGTTATAAATAGTTTTTAAGTGTTGGATTAAAAGAAAAAAAGAATGGTGCATTCCACAACCTTAATCATGCACTGATGAGCATGCTCAAAGTATCTCTATACTTAAATTAAACCACACACTAATTTTTTCCAAAATTCAAAAACACTTGTTGGGGTGGCTCTCAACATAGAGGAGCTATATTATTCTACCTACAGTCTGATACTAATAGAGGCCATCGCATTGCTAATTCAACCAAGTATCGTGTGGTTGTTGAGGAGTTCATAAATTTAGCATGGTCGATTGGAGAGCTCTACCCTCTGCAGTGGTACAGAAGTCATATGTGGCTGTGCATGTCATAGCATTATAAAAGATGTAATTTCCCTTTCCTCTTGGTAGCACAATGCTAGAAGTATTAGAACCAAAATCATAAGCACTTTTGAAGAGAATTCCTCATCCTTTTTATTTATTTATTTATTTTTTCCGAACCTTCCTCTATGTTTTAACATATCTTTTCACAACTCATTTTTCACATTTTAAACATTGCTTTTCTGAAGCAACTAGAGAAACATGTTACTAGGCATACTCAAAGGGGACTGTAACTCTTAGAAGATCTCTAAAATGCATGATGACATGATTATGATGCTGAATGAGATGATGAGTGAAACTTGAGTGATGAGAGGATGTGAAACTTGATGTGGAATGAAAAAGCAAATGAGATGATGAGTGAAACTTGAGTGATGAGAGGATGTGAAACTTGATGTAGAATGAAAAAGCATTCTACAGTTGAACTACAAGGACGGTACCTAAACTCTCAATAGTGATGCTTAATTCTATTTAAGAAAATCAGTTAATGTAGATAGGAAGGCGTGGTATAGCAAAACTCATACCTACGATCCGACGTAGTTCTCATATGGTTCCATACAGCCGACCCCTATCTGTAGGGAATAAGGCTTAGTTTGTTGTTGTTGTTGTTGTAGTTAATGTAGATAGAAGTACCAGAAACCTGTCATGCGATATGTAGGTGTTGTCACATATTCCCTAATTTCATGTAAAGTTTTGCAACTTCATGCAAAGTAGAAAATGTCATAAAGTGCATCGGTCAATGGAAATTGTCTTTTCATTTCCATCCCATCATCCATCGGAAGTAATATACGGAGGAAACCAATAGGGGGCATGATCCTGGCAACAACATTGACTAATGTTTCAAACCCTACAAGCAAATGATTCAATTCAGCAGGTTGACTTCCATTGCAAGGCAAGTAGTGACACTCATCACTTCTCATAAGGACAGTTGATGTATTATTGACCTCTTCTCTCTTTCTATATTTGGGAGAAAGTTGAGTGACCATTAAGCTGTTCATTTTCCCCACCATAAAAGAACACAATTCTCACCATCTGACCAAATCCAATCGATATGGATCAATTCAATGTGAAACCAAATGTGAATAATTAGAAGAAATATTTGAATTTCATATATTGAGTATACATCGCTGTACATGGATGTATAGTACACGAGGCACAATGACTTATGGGGGAAAAAAATCTTTACTTTCCTATTACAAAAAACTAGACATTAACTAAGAACTACTCTAATGTGAAGAACGAATGAATCTAATCTAAACAATACTGCTAATAATGTCATGATGTTTCTTTGATGTCCGCAACTTCTAAGTTACTATTAACTTCACGAACTTTCTGATCTAGGTCAACAAACCAAGCTGCCCAACTACTTGGATCACAACTGCGATATGTTCAAGCAGATTATTACTTAGCATCCTCATTCAATTTTATTAGGCATTGTTATTGTTCACATCATGAAAGCAGTATTCTCTGTCTGGAGTTTCCCCATTGATTATGTGTTTATCAATGTGCTCAAGCAAGAATCTTGTATTCTTATTGCTCCTACTGTGCTCAGGCAAGATTTTCTCTACTGTCATTTCCCATGTTGGCATGCTGGTCTGGTTGTATAGTTATTAGATTGCATTTAAAAGTAGATCACATCTTAATCCATTGTGAGTTTGCTAAGGGGATATGGAGTAGGATTATGCAACTCTTTGAGATATCGAGTGCTCTACCGAGAAAGTGGTCAGATTTGATCCTCATCAAATGGTCTTTTGGAGGTAGTAGAAAACATAAAAGAGAGCTTTGGAAACTGCTTCTAATGGCATCAGCTTGGGTGTTATGGACGGAGAGGAATAGAAGGATTTTCGACAACTTGGAGCGATCTGTAGACGACATTTGGGATAATATATATATTCTCAGGACTTTGGGTCAGAGCAGGCCGGATTTTTTGTAATGTAGAAAATTTCTTGTTCCGTTTAGATCCTTTTAGTTCGCTTTGTACCATTATACATAGTAGGAACTAGACTTTGTATACTGCTTTTATGGTGGATTGCTTGCCCACCTATTGATGTACTTTTTTGGTTCCGCCGGTAATAATAATAAAGCTTGTTTCTTATCAAAAAAAAAAAAAAGTAGATGTAACTGTCTCTTGAACTTTCATGTTTTGAATGGTATCAGTTTTTTTTCTTTCTTTTTGTTATTTTATTGTATTTTTTTTCATCAAGGTGTTTGAAGACACTGTCGTCCTTTATAAATTCTTTTGACTTATAAATGCTGTGTTACATCACTTTTCTTTCAGATGAAGGAAATAGCCACAGAGAACTTCCAACGAATATGTGAAGCCTATGAAATTTTATGCGATGAATATAAAAGACAGATATATGATATATATGGAATGGAAGGATTAACTTCTGGTTTGGAGCTTGGTCCCAAACTGAATAAAGTTGAAGAGATCAAGGAGGAACTTGAGAGATTGCGGCGTCAAAAGGAGCAAGAAAAGGTCTTTGCACATGTCCAACCTTCTGGTTCGATTCTGGCAAATTTATCTTTGCCAAAGTTTTTAGAGGGTGATGGCATTTTGAGAGGGTACATTTACATTATTTTGCTTCGTTCATTCCTTTTATTCCCCCTGTTGGAATAAGATGATTTTTGGTACTGGTTGGCATTGACTTTGGTTGAAATCTATTATGCATCAAGCAAATGTTATGCAGTGATGATCATGGTGTTTAATGAAACTAAGAAATGTCTTTTCTTCATGCAAGTGCTAATGCCATCTCTGTTTCCAACAACAAATAAATCTCTGAGTTGTGGTGACCGTTAATGCTGATAAGTGTTCCTTATGTTTCAGAAATTCGACCCTATTTAAACGTCATGGTTTGCTTTTGCAGCCAACTGAAAGTACTATGTATCTAAACCAGATGTCTGTCTCTTTACATGATTTTATATCTAAAATGGGTGAACTATCAAATAATTCCATTCTTATTGATAATTATTATCTTGTAAATATTTCTTTACTACTAAAAATAACTAATGAAATGATGTGTCAAGTAAAGTGTGGTTGAACACAGAAGTAAAGTTGTGACAATCACTCCAGGATTTGAATATTATTTCATTGATTTGTTACTATAGGAGTGGTAATGGCTCTTGTCAACATAGCTGACTTTTGAATAAGGGCCTACATATCCTCTCTCGTCTTCTCATGCTTTTTCATATGAATTTCAGGATGGCTATGGCCAGTCAAGTCCATTCAAAAATATCCAAAAACAATGATATGTCTTTTGGTGGGAACTTGGCTGTCAATGGAAATTCTGGTGGTGGTGCTGCGTCGGTGGTCCTTAGGCATCAGATCTCTTCAGTTTCTTCTGTAGAATGCATGGGTTCTCTTGGTCTGAGAGCACTAATTGGACTTCAAACTTCTCGGTAGACTGATGATCCCTACTTGTTTCACGTATCTAAAACCACATGTCCTGAATGAATATTTTGTCGACTTTTTATTTCAGCCAATTATCTCTTCACTCTACTGCAACAATGGGCCTTTCCATGTCTTTAAGAGATGGGTCAATTAATCTTTCTAATACGTGGACGCGTCAACTCTCAGAGACAACAAATGGAAACGTAAGCTTCCTTCTTCTTTCTTCTTTTTTTTTTTTTATTTTTAATTTTTTTTATTTTCTAGGTTGTTGTCGTAGTGGTTCCTACACACAATATTATCATGAATACATGAGTAGGACTAATCTTGGAGTAGCTTCTACGGTTATAGGCTTTCATGGTCCTAGACTAGATGCATGAGTGGAAGGTTGTCTAGTTGGGCTTCAAAATAGTCTTTACAAATGTTGACTTGTGAATCTGACGGAAATGGATAATCATATTTTCGAGCTCGTCTGAATTGTTTTGAGCTACTTATTGACTTTTTTCTTTGTTATTAATGATTCATTGTTGCATTTTTCACCTTTCAGATCGAACTTCTTTTAGGTCCAGAGTCATCCATAGGAGTTGGATGGCAAAAGAAACAGCAGAAAAGTGCTGCTTCGGGTGAGATTAAGGTAGCACTTCCATTTATCTTCTATATATATGTTGTGTCCGCTATTTTGGGATGATAAAACATAGATGCATGCAGTTTTCTGTTAACAACAAGAGTTCAAATATGATGCTTATGATTCTAGAATATAAGAATTAACTGCTTTCATGTATTATATTTGTTATTTACAGATCAATTTGCTTTTGGCCTTCACAATTCTAGCGTGAAAAAATTGATACATGGTTCTCCTTTACTAGGGTTCTCAAAAATTTGGTTTCACTGAACTGTTTGTTCAACTGTGACGTAGATAACCATCAAATACTATGCCAGACTACATGACCAACTTTTGCTGCATCAGTTATCTAATCTCACCATGTTGCTAAGTGCTTTTGATCCTTAGACATAAGTGGTTCTATTGTAGTTGGTAAAGTAATGCTAATTGGTTTGCCCAATATAAATTGCAGTAACAAGGGCACAAATCCGTTTCTGTGGGACATTCTTTGGGAAAGTAATTCACATTTCTTTGTTTATTTATTTATTTTGTGGGAGAAATGAAAAGCAAACCATGCTTTTCAATTTTTCGTATCGCAAGATGTTTCTTGAACGTCTCTACAGTATCATCTAACATCAGTCATTATGGTTCTGCCGGCTGCCTATCCAATTCAAAAACAACAAACACCGGTGATGTGATTTATTTTCTTGTGCCCTTTTTCTGCTGTAATTAGTATTTATGCTAGACACACTTTATTTGCACTTAAGATGTTGGGAAAAGATTTCCAATAAATTCTTCCTCAACATTTTATTTTTCCATGCTTGTCCACCATTTGGTAATATACTTGAGATATTACTAGAGATACTAATAGTTCCCATTGGCTTGCAAATTCCAATTTTGATATCTAATTAGCTGGATTGTGGGATGCATTGCTTAGAGATGCAGTTTTAGGGACGTTTCAATATTATTCGATAGAATTCCCTAAACTTTGAGGACTCGTATAATATGAGATTCATTTGCTCAGACTTTTGAGTTATTGCTGGAAGATTGAGTTTTCTGAATATACTAGTGTGCTCTGCTGGAAAGACTCAGGGAGCAATATCAAGCCCAATCTTCTTCTTTCTGAATATTGCTTTGTTGTAGTGATTACACCAGCATATCAGTTCTTGAGACTTAGAGAACTGAGAATTAGAGGAGACTTAGAGAGTTCTTGTGCAGTCTGCATGATTTACTGATACTTTTTCTTTCCTTACCTTAATTGGGTGCTTGGCATGAAATTCTGTTTCCATCGTACAGTCCCTTCCTCATTTCATACGCTACATATCCTATATTTGTTTATTTCTTTTATGTTTCCTCATTGTGATTCTTGGAAACAAGCATGAAACGGGGTAGGATCTACCCTAGCCAGGGCTTTTTAGACTATCAATGATCCTTATTTTTTCTTTTTAATGATCAACTGACCCTTTTTTTAACCATTTCTTCCAATGTTAGAAATATTATTATTAGAATCTTAGAAACTGTGATCTCATCATTCATGTTCTTTGTATTGTAGATTGGCACAAGTTCTTTTGGAGCAGTGGGCAATTACACCCACCGCTTCTCCTCAAAATCTCATGGGCGGATTGCAGGCAGAGTTGGGAGGTGGGACTTTTCTTCTTGTCCGCCCATTGTTATTTCCTTAAACAGACCAATGGCATCGTTCATATATGCATTGTTAACTTAGACTTTGAGTTCTGCTCTCATAATGCTGAATTGTCCGGGTTCAAAATATAAGTAATGAAGTTTTTCAAAAAATAAAAATAAATAAAAAATTTTCACGTTTCGGTACAATCTTCCTTACGTTATGGCAATAAGCCCCAAAAGCACAACTTTTCTTCTTAATAAAAGGAAAAAAAAAAAAAGCTATGTGAACAAGCTCTAGTGTTTCATAGGGTTTTTGAACTTTCAATTGCTGCCAAGATAAAGAGTAGCTGTCAGAAAAGAATGTGTATGTATGTATTATATGTGTGTGTGTGTGTGTGTGTGTGTGTGTGTGTAACTGAACATAAATAATCTAATGAGCATTGACTCTCATCTTATGTTTAAACCAACTTGATATGGCATATGGATGATCCTGCGCAAATTTAAATACCATTAGCTACCTTTAGTTAACGTTTCATGTGACTTGTTCTGGGCATATGATGGGCGACGATGATGTTGAGACGGTAGAAACACACGAGAGTTTCGTTTGCTTATTTTGATTCAATTATGCATAAGTTAACTAGGGCAATTTCATACAAGGTGTTGCTTATAGTGAAGAACTGAAGATAAGTCTTGAGAAAATGTTTCTAGATAAAGAGTATTTGAGAAAATGCGTATGGTGTTTATAAATGTGTTTTTTGAATACAAACACTTAGCAAGGCATATGCTTACTAGCTGATAAGTAGAGAGCTCCATAATGGTAATGAGTGAGGTACACAGATACCCTACCGTGTAGACTGCTCATGGGGACATTTGGACTAGGAGCTTGTTTGGTATAAATTTCTCAAAAAATCATTTCTTCAACCACACTTATTGATGTGAGTGACATTTTTCCTATTGCTTAAACATAAATACACCATGTTCGGTAACTTCTCTCTAATTTTTAGCTACACATTCTAGTCTCATTTTTCACAAATCTCTAGCAAATCAACACGAGATGTTTTAAACTTAATTTTTGAATTTGTGGTTGAAAAGTAAAGAAAAAAGGTTGCAGAAATAAGGGAAACTTGTTAGAAATAATTACAAGATTATACAGTCTTAAACACTAATTTACTAAAAAATCAGAACTAATTTTCAAATTTCAAGTTTGTCAACATTTTCAAAGTGATGGTCTAAAATACCCTTAAAAAAATGAATTGGTCCCTACCCGACCCCCCTTCCCTCCCAAATTTGATTCACCATCGTCGACTCCGGTTTGCTGGCGGCGAACCCTGGTTGCTGGTTTGCAGCCTGCAACCACATCTGCAGCAGTGGTTACTGGCTCGCAACTAGCAACCACTGGCGGATCTGGTTGTTGCAACCAGATCTGGTTTCTCAGCCACCGGTGTCAATATTACTGAAGTGGAAAGATGAAGAGTTACTGAACTACTGATTGGAGTTGACTGGTTTGATTGGGAATTGATCAATCCATAGAAAATTTTGAACCAATTGGATACGAAAATCAGCAAAAAATTCAATAATTCACCAATAAGTCGGAATTTTGATTATACAAACTTTGACTGGATAAAGTGCGATTGGAATTTTTGCTGGAGAAGATGGAAGTGTTGCCGGAGGAATGAGAAAATGGTGACCAGAGAATATGCTTGTTTGATACGTTATCCTGTATCCTATATTCTAGGTTATAGCTCAGGGTATAATAGTCTGCTCAACTTGAAAATGTTGACATTCTTGTAATTCGAATTAACACTTGATTTAATGGTAATTCACATGTCTAAATTTGACAATTAAGTAAATCACTCAACTTGTTATTATCAATGAAATGAAATGAGTGATTGAAGATGATTTTGTAAAAAATGCTTTACCAAACAAGCTCAATTTCCAATTTTAGGCTGGGAGAAAAATCAAACAAAGACCCGCAGAATTTTCGACCATGAAGCCAAAAGTGAAAACTATCACCAAGTTCACTTTTGTGTTTAAGCCCAACACCTCTGATAGAATTGTTTATTAGACTCAAAGTGCAGGTAATTTACTAGTTGCTTTTTGCTTGGGTAAACGAAGTACCATCATTTATGGGCCTGCGCAAGCTTTTTTCTTTTTTTTCCCTAAATCACCGATCACACCTTTTGTAAGCAGAGTTTGTGAGTGTTGCCCCCCAACCTCAACCCCAAAAAACAAACGCAAAAGAGAGAAGAAAAAAAGAACAAGAAAAAAAAAATATCAGTGGATATGTATTCTTTGGTGAAATTCAGCAGTAGTTGATATGCACCAGAGGCTTGGAGCAAACACATCCCCTCGTCACCTAAATTCAGTTAGAAGAACTTGATTTCCTTCTAGTATTTCAGAGCAGTTTCGGCATGGATCCTAGATATACTTGCATTTGTATGCCAATAAATTTGATGTGTTGTTATGCCACTTTATAAGCTTAGTAAAGCATTTGTATATCACGTAAGTTACATTTCTCAAGTGTGGTCGCCCTTGCTAAAAATTGGACTGTTGTTTTGCGACTACTTTGTCCTTTATCTTGCTTTCTCCTTTTATATGGACACATATGTCAGTGACTATGAGGATTGCTGGTTCCTGCTTATGTTACATCTTCGAATTTCAGAAGTGCATAATTCTTTGATGTAAAAATTAATCCTTGACTTCACAACGCATGTAAGTTAATTGAATAAAATTTAATAGCTTTGCCTTGAATAAAATATTCAAATTCTTTTCATCCCTTGTAGCTCCGGTTTCTTTCGAGGAAACTCTGGTTGTAAACTTCATGAAGGTCTGTTAACTGTGAACAATTACAGCTAGATGGAAAACCTAAATCTATGACAGACAAATACAGCCACACCAACAGAAAGCAGTTTTGGGATCTTTGTTATTGGCATTGGCTGTTGCTTCAATACTACATGATACATACTTGAGTTTTCTTTCACGGGAGACGTGACAGTTTTCAGTATCTTGCTGTTGCAATGGACTGACAGAGCTCATTGACTTGTATTTTGGTCTATCTAGCATCTATTTAACTAGTTCACGGTCAAGGTAAATGGTTGAGTTTTACGATGCGAACACTGTGGTTGCTGTTTTCAACTACAGAAGGATTCCTGGAATTCAGGATTGAAAAAAGTCAACCCATCTTTCATAATGTGGCTGAAAGCACTACTATATATGATGCTATTTATACCAGATAATTATCATTTATCAGAGAGCTAAATTTTCCGAACAAGCACATAATAATGTACTTTCTGTCTGTTTTTTAGCATAGAGATCCTTAAATGCTTGGACTTTTGTCCATATACATGAATCGGACTTGTAAAATGTATATGTTTTTGCAGTGGTGGGATTGAACTTGAAGTAGGGGGTGGAAGAAAGGTATCCAATTTCGCAACTGTTCGGATGTTGTATACAATAGGACTTCAGGTACTTGTCAACCTATTAAGTTTACTACTTTGAAACTGTATTGAAGTAATTCAGCAACCCGGATTCTGTTAAATCTGCTTAATGATTCTCCTTTAAATTACATTTCATCCATGAAATTTTGTTTCTAGCACATTTTTAGCTTATATTGTTAGGTCTCTTTTGGTGTTTGATTTCTGACTCTTATGTTGTTACTGTAGGGCATTTTTTGGAAATTTGAACTTCATCGTGGTGGTCAAAAATTGATTGTTCCTGTAAGTGCATTTGAACCCAGAATATGGTTCTTAACAGTTTTGAACCTGTTAGATGGCACATGTTTCATAAAATTGTCTCCTGTTACACAAACAAATTTTAACACATTGAGATTGAGGTTGCAACTCTTCTGCCTTCTATCTGCTATATACCTTTTTATTGTCTTGTTAGATTTAGAATGTCATAATGTCAGCTTCGTTTTGACAGAAGCCAGAAACAATAATGCTGAAGCATTGTGAAAGAATTTTCTGCTATACTGTATTATATGTACGATGGGTTAGCTTATATACAGTGAACCCAGCAATACAAAAGGCAACTAGGCTATATCAGATCCCTATTTATATGAAATTCAATCAAAATAAGAAACTAATAAAAAGGGAACCTAATCAAATCATTCTAATTGTCAGGATATAGATCTCCTAAACAGCTAATTATACATGTGGATATCGTGTTTCTGACAAAATTCAACTGGCTTTTCTAGCACAGTAGCCTGGCAAGTTCTTATAATTTACTATAGAGGGACCACTAGTGTACTAGCCACAGTAATCTGCACCTTGTAAATCTAGCTACAGAAAAATGTAAAAGGGGAATGTAAAAGTGGCCATTTTCCAACAATATCTGCAAACGCAGCTATTTTGACTTCCAAGATATCATTTATATCCTTTCTAAAAGGTGGTCTTTATTGAAAAGAAAAAATATCGTCTCCCACCTATTCGACTTGGAACCCTAGTTTTCCCCACAACTAGTGGGGAATCAGTTGGGTTCTCCACTGGTGGAGGAATTTTCTTCCTCACTAGTAGTGTGGAGATGGGATGGTGTTTAGGTGTTAGTAACAGTGATATGCTAATTGCAGCGAACAATGGGGAGAAATTGTAAACCAGTGGTGGTGGAGAATCTGGAGATGGAATGTTCGCAGCAGCATTAGGTGTTGTTAAGACGTGCCAGGGTTCGTTTTGGTCGTTTCTTGTTGGTGGTTGTGTTGTGGGACAGTGGTGGGCATGGTTTGGTGATGGTGGTGATTTGCAGTTGGCACTGCTGGGCCCGTGGACTGGGGTGGAGGGTGTTGGGGAATCCCTCGCCCGGGTGGTCTTGTTTGGTCATTGATGACTTGATGGTAGTAGCAAACTAATTTGTGGGGGTGGGGGAAGAGTAGGTGAAGAATAGTGCAACAAAATGACAATTCAATGTTGTTTTTGAAAAGTGTTAGTGAGGGCAAGTTTGTCTGCTCCTTAAAGAAGCAGACATTTATTTATTAAGAGCTATAAAATTAGGACAAGTTTTCAAATGACTTCAAGATAATGCTTATTGCTTACTGGTATCAACCTGACTGCCTGAGTGGATCCTTTAAGGATGATGATGACCTGAAGTCATTGTTTTGGAAAACAAAATTTTTTTGAGGTTTGCGCCTCAAAGTTTGCCTGATGTGAAGATTTCATAAAATGCCTCAAATCCTGCTCCACAAATGCCTTTTTTGAGGCTTGAATAGTACATGCTTGGTCATTTATGGGTTCTATTTTATTTTTATTTTGGGTTCATGGAAGGGAAAGAAGAAATACAATGACATTAATAGGAGGATGACAAAAAACAAGTAGAGAAACTTATGTTGGTGATGAGGATGATGCTCATGAATCCATTAAGATCATATTGATGGGTGATGATATAAGAGAGTTCTAAATTATTTTTATTTTATTACTACCTCCGTCCCATAAAGATAGATTGAGTTTTTTTTTTTAATCCCAAAACATAGGCCACATTCTTTTTAAGATGTAGTTAGAATGTTAGTTGTCTTATATGCTTTCATTTAATATACGTTGTTATCAAAAAAAATAGATTAGCTAAAATAGAATATCTAATAAATGAAAGGGCATATTAAGGAAAATAATCTTAAGTTTTATTTTTACAACACTATTAATTGTATTTTTCTTAACCTTCGTGAAAATGAAAATGGGATATATTTATGGGATAGAGGTAGTAGTAGATAATAATTATTTTACACCATTCTGATTTGATCTGTTTTTTGTTTGTTCAGAAGTAAGACTTTTAGTGTTAATGATTTTGTTTTGTAGTTTTTAAGATTGTTTATAATTTATTATTAATATATTTTATATTGTAAATTCGTTTGGATTGTTTTATTGGCTATCTTCAAGCTTATGCCTCAACTTGCCTCGAGGATTATCCCTTGCTTCAGAGAGGTCTGCACCTCCAGTACCAACTACCAATTCCTTTTTCAAACGTCGTTTATGTGACAAGAAAAATATAATGATCTGGAGCCTTTCTTGACGTCCTCATATAAGCAAGTATTATCACCCATGTGGCCATAGCAATCACTGACAATGAAACGAAGAAACCTTTTCGTGCTTGTTTAATAAAAACTGCATTCACAATTCCTTTTTTCTACATGCATTTTCAACAACAAACTGTAGAAAAGTTTTGCAATTCACGTTTTTATACGGGTCATTGCTTTTTTACAACACATTCTCCCAAAAAAATTTCTTACAAAAAAAAAAAAAAAGAAAAAAAAGAAACCCCTCTGTCAAACAAGCTATTCTTCTTTGGTAAATGTACTCCAATGTCTTTTAAAAAGCTTCCTGATGGTATCCTAGATCTGCCACCTGTTTTATTGTATCCATATTTTCTTCCAGATAACTAAATGGTGGGAGCTTTGTTCCGAGGGTGCAAGAGCTGGAAGTTTTAAATCTTTGTATATTGGTTTACCAATCATCAAACTCCCTCCCTCTTTAGTTTTAAGAATCAAATCCAAACAACCAATGCTTTGCCATTTGTCTTCCATTAATTTTT
This sequence comes from Jasminum sambac, assembly GCA_018223645.1. Taxonomy (NCBI): domain Eukaryota; kingdom Viridiplantae; phylum Streptophyta; class Magnoliopsida; order Lamiales; family Oleaceae; genus Jasminum; species Jasminum sambac. The sequence continues at coordinate 39,175,246 of CP073640.1, forward strand.
ATACAGATGCTATCTTGGTTGTGAGCTTTGCTTCATTATATAAAATTATAGAAACATATGATCATCTAGTGACACGTGATGTTAGATTCAACAGCTGAGTACACTTCCATAAATGAGAACAATATTTATTCTTCAGGACCTATTACCTAAAGTAAAATAAAGATTTATGTCAAACTCATATAGAGCCTCAACATGCATCATAAAGGGGGATCAATTATCTTTTGGGGAAGATACAGCATTCTTGCTCTGCCTCTATGACAAGTCAGAGATGTGTTCTTTTGTATTTCTATTAGAAGAAATCATGAGTTTGATATCCTTGATATGCTATTTCTTGCAGATTTTGCTCTCCAATCAATTGAACCCAATATTTGCATCTGCAGCATTCGTCGTTCCAGCATCACTGTATTTTGCGCTCAAGGTTTGGATTTCAGATTGTGAAATACAATCTAGCATACTTTTTAATCATTATCTTCAAGTTTTATCAGTCAAAGTTTGACTTCTGCAAGACGATTATGCACAAATTATAGGCAATAGTCATTAAAACTCGCTTAGATTTGATATTATCGTCCTTCGTATTGCCCTTGGATAATTTTGATGTTTCCAAGTACTTACACACGCTCAAGATCTTCACAATGAAAAAGAGTCATGGAACTACATCGTTCTTCGTATTGCCACTGAAATTTGTTGGTTACTTTGGGAAGTGCCTTGTCCTTCTCTGCTCTGTCAATTATGAACATCAGCTGATTATAAATGGCTTCTAGATTTTAATTTTCTTTCATCTTCTGAGTTTTCAATTGCTTGTTAATTGCATTCTTTTCTGCACTTGCAGAAATTTGTTTTTAAACCATATTATCTTAGACGGGAAAAGAAAAAGCTTCTGGAAAATCTTGAGAAGACTCGAGACCAGGTACTCTTTACAAATCTTTAGGCTGTTCCCATGTGGTGTTTGTGCATTTCTTATTAATGATGATTTTGTCATACACGATCCGAGATCAACACTTTGAGTCCCTTTTAGGCATACTTAAACGTGTGCATCCCTTGGTTTTATACCACTGACTCTGTACAAAGGACACAAATTTCAGTGTTTTAATGGACTGTAAAAGTGACTGAGATCTCCACCAAGATCAATTGTGTCTGCCAAATGATTTGTATTGACTTGCCACACTACAGTCAATCTGTTCAATACTCTGTACAGTACAGTATTGGTTGCTCCAAATTCCCGTGGAACATATAGTTGACTGACTGAGACCCCACTCACGTTGAATCTGGTCAATGTGTTTGGTAAAAGTATTTAGCACATTAACTACTAATTTGCTGCAACTTAATTACTCTGTACATGCAATGGAAGCCGCATTACCTAACGTGGATGTGTTAATGGAAGTAGAAATAATTCTCAGCTAAAGTGATCCCTTGGTGATTACTCTAATTTTTATTCATCTGAATCTGAATTCCTCCTGCTGCTTCTTTTGTTGTTCTTTTATCATTATCCCTTATGGTCTGACATTCTACAGCTTCTTTTTCTTTTCTTTTCTTTTCTTTTTTTTCCTCCACTGCTCTCTACTCTTGTAAGCATTAAAGAAATGTTGTCTGCCATAAACTGCTATGTTTATACATTCTACTGTTTCTGCACTCTTTCCAATCTTTGTTGAGATTACAGTTTCTTTTCTTCTCTTTCTTTTTTCAAATTTTGCCGTTTACACGAAATTCTTTTGTTCATGGAACTTTGGACACTCCCACTCTTTAAGTTTTTCATGGTACATCTTATCTCTAGCAATTTGTCATGATTAAATTTTATGATTTAAAAGAAAATGTCAATTCTCATAAAAGGTACTAATAAGAACTCTTATTATTATTCTGAAATGGATCCACAAACTGTTTCATTATTTATATCATTCCAGATTATCCTTTTGAAATTTAAGTTCTTTTTGGACAGTATTGACCATAAACAGACGTGCTCGGAAAAAGAGAAACAAGGATGTGTCATTTAGGTCTTCTACATTCATAACAGCAATATTAAGTAATAATGTCTTTTCATCCACTTATTTCTTAAACTCATCTTCAAACACATTTCTATGGGACTTATTGCTTTGCACAATTTTCCACTACCTTTTAGCGCATATCCTACCCTACAATCTCGAACTGCCTAGACCAATCAAGCTTTTAAGTTGAGTTATGCTTCAAGAGAAAATATTGTTTTGAATATGAAACTGGATTTTGAATTATCTGTGTATTCTCGTGTTAAAATGGATGTTTTATTTTGAATGAAAGATCTGTCATGTTAGATGTTCATGTCCTAATCAACTTTGAGCTCATTAACCGTCTGATCAATTGGCACCACCTTTTTCGTTTAGTTATATCCTTGTTTCCATAACACATCTGTTTCATACGCAATTCAAAAGAGCATTTTCGTAACTCTTTCAAACTTGACACCTTCTTGCACGACTTCGAGTAGTAAACCTTGTTGTTTATTATTATTATTATTATTATTATTATTATTATTATTTGTCGTAAGGGGTCAATTAGGATTGTTTCAACTAGATGGTTTTTTTGTAGTCTTCAATTGTTGGTTATTAGTGCTTCATTTATTTCTGTTTGGTGGTCAACTTTTGCTAATTTAATGACTCAAATTGGTTTTTACTGGTATTTTGTTTTTGATAATTTAGTTGTTGGCAGAATGTTTGAAACCTATTGGCTATTGCTGCTGGGACAAGTGTACTTCTATTTTTGTTGCCTCTTATTTGCTGGTTGCCCGTGTTTTGACTTTCGTATCTTCTGTACAGGTTCATCAGGCTAGAGCTGCAGCTGAGAAAGCTCAGCAACTACTACAAAATGTAGCCAATAGGAAAAGGAACAAGCAACTAGAGATCGGTGGTTTGGTGGTTACAAATGCAGTTTATGGAAACCACAAAGCTGTAACGACTAGAAACAGGTCCGAAGGAAAAGTTGATGAAATAGCTTCCCAAATCATAGATGTCACACTACCTCTAAACTTTCTCATCGATGAATCCGGGCGTCTTAAGGTATGTTTCTCATATGAAACCTTGAATCTGGCCATACTCGTACCATGAATAATAATCCATGGCTACCTTATTGTTACTCTTGTTCTATTTGACTATGAAAATGTAAGGCATATTTTGTTAATAATTTTATGCTTGGTTGTATCCAAACCTTTTTAAGGGTGAAAAAAGAAGGTGCAGCGTCCTTGTCCTTGTCTTCAGCAAGATGAACAACATTCCTCAGGCACAATACTATATTTGTTTGCTATATTGGAAATAACTAGTTTTATGGAATTGCTTAAAATAGAATATCGCTGATTTAGCACTTCTAATATCACAAAATATTCTGATTAGGTGGTAAATGGAGAGAGGGATAGAAAGTGTTAAATGAGCCTGTTTGGTTGTCTTCTTTGCTTTGTGTTTGAAAAGACTCGTTGAGCTTCGACCTTGTTAAATTGCCCCTGGGCATATGTTATTAAAAGGCTTTCAAGGCACATCCCTAGGTTTGTCCGACCAATTGAATCATACTACTCATAGAACAAACACCATACTCCATGCCACCTTGGCAATGGAGGAGGTGACCCCTAGGCTTGGACTGACAGTTTTACAATAATAATAATCTCTCTCTCTCTCTCTCTCTCTCTCTCTCTCTCTCTCTCTCTCGTGTGTGCGGTTCTGTGGGTGTCCATTTGTTTAATTGAATTGTTTCTTGATGTCCAAATATATCAACTTACGTTGAAGAAATACGATCGTAGATTGACACAGTTTATCTCGACTATCATATTCAAATGTTATATCCATGGGATATGCGAGGATTTTTGTTCTATTAGAATCAGTTTGATTGATGTTTAGAAAACTGAGGTTAGCTTTGAGAGAGCAAGAACTCAGGCAGCAACCTAACTAGAAGAGGTGCCTTTTAATTCCCAATTATAAATGATTTCCACAGATAATAACATCATCCTGGATTTGGAACAAGATCAACCAGTCTAATTGCCAATTATAAATGATTTCCACAGATAATAACGTCATCCTGGATTTGGAACAAGATCAACCAGTCAGCTATACTTTCTGACATCATGCCGGTCAATCTTGTTGGCTGGCTTGTCTTTCTTCTTTTTGTTGGCTGTGTTTTTAACACTCCGAATATGTCTCTGCAGTTACACGAAGGTGTCAAGAAATCAGGAATAATGGGATTCTGCGATCCTTGTCCTGGAGAACCCAAACGGTTGTATGTGGAGTACACATATGGTGGCAATAAATATGAGGTAACCCATTTGCTTATATTTCTTCCTTTGATCCTGGAGCTATTTGGAAATATCACCTGTATTCATGATGGATTCTTGACAGGCCATTGTTGATGACCATGAAGAGTTGCTAATTCCCCAAGAAAAGCACAGAATCTAAATTTAAGTGTAGATACTTGCTCATGCACACTTGTTTGGCCCCTGGTTTTGTAGAGGACAGAATTTCGTTTTTGGTCATCATTTCTATAGGATTTGTGAATGAAAGCAGGGGATTTGTTGTACTTCAATTTGAGATGAGAAAAGCTTTGTACTTGATCCTTCTGCATTATAATGATGAAGCAAACTTGGGGATAGGTTTCCCCTTGTGCCTACGTTTTCGGCGAAAGATTTCTCGTCTCCCATTTTCTTCTACTTGTAGCGTAGTTTTGCAATATAAAAGAGTCGCGCTTTCACTTTACTAGTGTAGTCACTGTATAATGACACATTTTATAGGGTAAAATTTTTTCACTGATGTTACTGTAAAATTACAGTATTCGCTGAATCAACTAAACAAAAATGAAAGGGGGGGGGGGGGGCGGAGGGAAAGAGATGCACAGACCTTACTTCTTCTCGAATCAGTGCATATGGACTACATTAGATAGAAATATCCACTACTTTTCAAGACGTTCTTTTGAAGTCTAAACTAGACTTGCAATGGAACTCTACCTGCCAAATTTAAGGTTCTACAAGATACAATTAAACCGTGTGAGAGATGCAATGAATTAAATTATTGTAAGTCGTTTCTTTTTGTGTATGTTGGACCTTCCACTGGTCATGAAGCCCCGAATCCAATCACGGACGTCGAGCGCTCTGTGATGGGGGTGCGGTGGACTAAAATAGAAATATGTACGAAGTGATAGTAAAGTTTGTACAATTTCAAAAAATATTAGAACTAGTTTGCTCATATTTAAAAGTTTTTAATTAAATTGTTTTTCTTAATTATTAAATAGAAGGGTAAATTCGTTATTTTGGTCTCAATGGTTCTTATTTTGCAGGAAAATTTGAAAATAGATTCTAATTTACCAAAAAATTTTAAGCAAATTATTATTCTGGGGCTAATTATATTCACACTATAAAATATGTTGGGTACACCATATTTTAATTGTGTAAAAAGGTCTTTGAATTTGTTTATAATGACAATTATATCCTCAAATTTTTTGTTATGTTTTTATAATTAATAAATTTTAGTAACTAACTTACTTTGTACGTAAATATTAATTCATATTTTAATTTTGTATTAGCAATATTTAAATTAAAAGCATTTTTTACATTTTGCGTCCATTATATTTTACAATATTTAAAATTATGATCGATAAATAAATAATTTGACATCTAAATAAATAAAATTTTTAGACAAAAACGATTTGTATAAACAAAATTTCTGATTAGTTAAAGATTAAAATAATAATTGAAGGGAAACAAAAGTTAAAGATATAATTAGATTAATATGTAAGCATAGAGAAACTTTAAAATAAATAAAATGTGATGTGTCCATGAAAATGTATAGTGGCAATATAATTTCCCTTATATTCTGCAACAACCCTCACTTTCAAGTCCAAATTGCACCGATTAACCGATTCCAAACATACTCATCTTTAAGTCGTTCAAAGTTCAAACTAACCAATCCACCGGGCCACTATCTCATATTTGTTTCAAAATAGGGTACAGCTAAAGGCACACACCAAACTTACTGAGCGCCCACTTTTTCCCAATTTTCAATTACCCTCGTTATAAAAAAAAATGTTCGTTTTGATGGAAGTGAACACCCAAAACTCCGCTTGGAGCTAGCACCAAAAAAAAAAAAAAAAAAAAAAAGAAAAAAAAAAAAAAGGAGAAAGGAAGAACGATTGTGTGAAAAATTTTTGCTATTATTTTTTGTTCAAATTTTTTGCAACCACTCAAAGTTTTTTTTTTAATAATTGTATTCAACCCTATTTCGAAATTCATAGTTAAAGTGGTTACAAAAACTTTAAGAAATTTCGAAATTACTAGTCAAAGTGGTTGTAAAAAATTTGAATTTTTTAATAATTGTATTCGATAATAAAGCCAATTACTGTATCATCAAAAAAATTTTGAAATTCATCATCAAAGTGGTTGCAAAAACTTAAAGAAATTTTGAAATTAGTCATTCAAATGATTGCAAAAAATTTGAATAAAAATGATAGCAAAAATTGCATCCATAAACGAAAAATTAGGAAAAAATTGCTTATTTTTTCTTCAAATTTTTAAATTATTTTTTTACTCTTGTTTGCTGTGAATACAGTGAACAAGAAAAAGCGTGTTCGCTGTGAACACAGTGAACTAGCATTAAAAAAAAAAAAAGAAAGAAAGAAAGAAAGAAAGGGCGGAGTATGGTTGTATTAGCATTTTTTAACAGGGGTATTTAGGGGGGTGCATTTTTCCGTACCCTTCAAAATATGCAATTCTTGGACTGACACAAAATAAAATAGAAAGAAGTGTAATATATTACTTTTAATAGTTTCAATATATCAATTTGATATAATATTTGCAAAAATGAGTACCCGAGAAATGGACATAGGGCAGGTGCGATTTTTTTCTTTTTTTTTTTCCCCCGGAAGAGGGCAGGTGCTGTTTGTTGATATTTCTCTTTGGAAAATATAGAGTTCATTTGATAAAGTTTATAAAATAATCAACTTTTATCGTATTAAATAATTTATTTATTTACTTTTTTAATTTATGAAACATTAAGTCATTAACTATATTTCTTGTATTTATTATTATATCCGTCCCAAAAATATAGTCCATTATTTCTTTTTCGTTCGTCTCAAAATATATGCCACATTCTTTTTAAAAAATATAGTTAAAATATTACTTATCTTTTATGCTTTTATTTAATATATATTATTATCATCAAAATATAGTAATTGAAATAAAATATCTAATAAATAAGATGATATATTAGGAAAATAATTTTAAAATTTATTTTTCCAATACCAGTAGTTATATTTTTGTTAATCTCTGTTAAAATAAAAATATACTATCTTTATGGAACGGAAGTAGTATGAATTTACTGAAAAATTGACCAAATGATTAAGAGCTCAATTCATTAGAGCATAATGAAGAGCCGCGGATAGGGATGCTACTAGTGTGGACCCTGTGGTCCACACTAGAAATCAAGGTTGCAGCACCATTGGTTGGCTTCAGTTGGACCAATTGTGTACAATCAATGGCTTACGACCATCCACTTTGCTCTCCCTTTAACAACTAATTATTGGAAGATTTTTTTCCACTTTTTTTTTTTTTTTGGGGTTTGGGGGCACTTAGGTCTCCGCAGACAAGTAATTATGGGAATTTTTTTTTTATTTTTTTTATTTTTTCAAACAACACATCCTTATTGTTGAAGTGAAAAACTATACCCTAGTGGCAAATTCAAATGAAAATTATTTTTGCCTAGTTAATTTGTGAATAGGGTCCACTTTGCTCACCGCAGACAAGTAATTATGGGATTTTTTTTTATATTTTTTCAAACAACACATCCTTATTGTTGAAGTGAAAAACTATAACCTAGTGGCAAATTCAAATGAAAATTATTTTTGCCTAGTTAATTTGTGAATAGGGACAAAAATATATCTGCAAGTAATTATTGGAATTTTTTTTTTAATTTTTTCAAACAACACATCCTTATTGTTGAAGTGAAAAACTATAACCTGGTGGCGAATTCAAATGAAAAATATTTTTGCCTAGTTAATTTGAATAGAGACAAAAATGTATCTGCACGTGTTTAAAGTTACAGTGTAAGAGGTGGTGGTGTGGGATTTGAAACTATGAAGTATTGAAGATCAATTTTAAAACACTTTCAAAAAAAAAAAAAAATCAATTTAAAAACCAATTCATATAAACTCGATCGATTGGTTAGATACTATCACTTCAACTTCAACTACGAGATCAAAATATCAAAGATTTGGCGTCTCTGTTTCATTTCTCCCTCCAAATATAAAAGTTCATTGTTATAAAACTCCAAACATTAATAAAATATGCTAAATATCTGCATATGAGTCATCTTAACTACACATTTAGTAGCACTAGTTAACAATATGTATGCTATTCTATTTGCTAAATTAATATAATAAGAATTCACATTGTACCATTAGAGATGCTCTCAGCGATTATGGAATTTCGTGTGAAAGAATCCAAGTTGAATATTTGAGATTGTATTAAAGGCTTAGAAATTGTTTTGTTGTTACATATTCAATTAATCAATTTTCAAATGTAAAAGATAAATAAATTAGAAAATATCAATTCACATGACAATTTATTAGTTTTGTATTTAGGGTAGATAGAAAATCGAACGTGTACACCCTATCCATGGACTCATTGCCCGCCTTTACTTGCAAATTACTTAGCAACTATGTGGGCACAAAATAATTTCCTTACTCCTCCCTGGTAGACGGTGTGCATTGCTTTCTAGTTTACAAGATCAGTTCAAGCCTATATATATAGACGATAACTTTAAACACTTTTAAGTTATTCTTCTAAGAACTAGAAAACATAAAAGAGGGGTTGTGAAAATTGTGATAAGAATTGATGAACTTTTATGATATCTTTGCGTTAGATTGGTACAAATTCTCTTGCTAATGGAGTCTATTACCTATTTATATATAGAGTTCCAATTAATGCATGCAAAACGCTGAAAACATTCCATTACACGTTGCAACCTTATGCGAAAAACATGAAAACAAGAAACAGTCATCGGATCTCATTTTTCAGCCAAATGATAGCTTGATTTTGGAATAGAGTTATCAATCGAGTGAGTGCAATGGTACAAGCGACATTTCAACTTCGTGGGGAGTTTAATAATGATGAATTGAGAAGTTCACATATCACAAAAGGAAAAATATCTATGGCAACCCGAGGTATAGGTGACCACTTAAAGCCCCTCAAAAGTCCATAATACTCCTTTTTCTTTTTATTTTTTATTTTCCTTGGTATAATATAAAAGGTCCAAATACCCACAACTTTTGATACAAAGTCCAAAATAACACCCCCCCCCCCCCCCCCCGCCCATCCTTTTGTATAATTTTTACTTAAGGACTCTGCCCTCTAAAATCTTGTCCGCCACTCTAAAAAATGATAAAATAAAATGAATAATATCAAAAGCATTCATTTAAATTGAACGCAAATACTAATTGTTTTTCAACCATATATATCATGAAATTCGGTTATTGCAACTGCCACGCCTAACCTCAACAAACTTTAACTGCCTGTCCCAAACAAACACGCCGAAACGATTTAGAGCCAACGGAGACAAAAACCAAAAAACATGTTCAAAATTGGGCGGCGTAAAATGACATCTATCCAGACAATACAATAATACAGGGTGAAATCATTTTGATATGTGTGACAAAACCAATAATAATTTATAGTAGATATGTTTTGGAGAGAACATATATTTTCAAAACTCATATATTTATAATCGCAATAAAAAATTTGAGAGGACGATATTGTCACTTAGCTGTGTTGTTTATGTTTGAATTTTGTCTAATTACATGTGTATTGCGGTTCATATCAAACTAATTTGTCACAAAACTATAAAATATAACATCATTATCAATATATCAGCGTTCTACGTATAGGATTTTGACATATTACATCGATGTCAAAGTGAACCATCAAGTGCAACTAATATTATATTTTATGCCTAGACTTACTTATAGTCTTATAAAAGCCTGAAGCCTTGAAGTTTATCCCAAGATTTTTAGGGTATATTTGATTGCTGATAAAATTGATATGCGCGTACTTTCGTGTAAAACATCTTATTAATATTATATTAGAAAATGTGTGTGTGGTTACACAGAATTGCTTGCATATAATTTTGTGACCAAAAGAACAAGGCCTTAGAATACTTTGCACAGTACTTAAAAGATTTTCTTCAGTTTATTCAAAAAAAAAAAAAAAAAGGAAGATTTTCTTCAGAGTAATGTGGCTGTAGAGTTTTCAATTTATGCTTTTTTCACCATGCTTTTTAAATCATTATGTTTTACTCGGTTGTAAGGGTTTTTTTTTTTTTTTTTTGGTGATGCTTTTTAAAGAATCATTATGTTTTACTGTAATTTTTTCCCTTTTTTTTCCTCTCTCTTTCTTTCCAACTTTTCCTAATGCTTTATTGATATATGATCTCCGAAAAAAAGCTGTGAAGCTATTTTTCAAAAAAAAAAAACAGATCCTGTGAAACAAGTACTTCGAATCCAATACTTAAAAGCACCATAAATTTTTCCACTCCTTAATATTCGAGTTCAATGTTCTTTCAAAATTACAAAAATAGCAATGTAGGCCTATTATTTGAACTATGAGTAGGTACATTATCTTCAAAATGCACAAGTTAGCTAGTAGTCTACTTTTTCCTTTTATTTCATATTAATCATCATGTAATTTGACATTTGAACCTCCAATAAATTATTCAAACTCCACGATAAAACGCGTATCACTCCCAATGACTAAACGCCAACTCAAACAAAATAAAAACAAAGATATGGTTTCATAAATTTGAAAATTTGAGTTGCCATGGATGATGATGTAATTAATAACTGGGCACTGTAAGCGAAAGTTTAAGAGTTGAAGAGCAACTCATTAATTTAAGAACAGATTGAGAACTAGCAATGTAATTTTCAAGAAAAATTGATTCTTAATTAAATAAATAAATATTGTTGCGATTAATTTTATTGGGTTTCTAATTATGATTAGCTTTGGGGGGGCCCATTATCATCATTGTCAATTGATAATTTTCCGATGAGTTTATGGTTTGTTATTATTATACCATTCTTATCACTAGACTTCACCAAACTCCTCTACTTTCAAAGATCAACAAACTAAAATATAAAGGCGTGATATGAAAATTCAAGCCCACTTGCCATTTTGTTAGTTAATAATCTGATTATTATGTAACTAAATAGAAATTTTATATTATATAATATCAAGTCAAACTACGGCAGGCCACATAAAGTGATTGAAGTATTCAAGTGGGGGGTTCAATCAATCACAATCCATGTGATGTGATAACATTAATTAATTCATTAAACAAGTAGAGACAAGTAGACATGCATGTAAAACTAAAATTATTCTCATTATTCCTCTAGTAACAGATGTTGATTTAGTTGGCCCAGAGTTAATCCTGAGTGGATGATCGTAACATGATACACCATAGCTTTGGCAATTCTTGCTTTGGATCTTGTGACTGTATGGTGAGTGGATAATATGTGAATCTTGGGAGTAGAAGAATTTATAGAGGAAAAGTGATAATGTTTCAGTTGAGGTAGTTGGATTTGGCAATGGCTAGCCAATATCTACTGAAGGATTGGGATATGATTAATGTACTCTTTGAATTTCATGAGTTTAGTTTGACAAAATGTCGAGACTCAACTTAGTGTTACTAAAGGGATTGTGAAGACTAGCACTGAGGGCCTAGTCAATGAATAAGGGAAGTATAACTCATTAAGAGGTTGTTTGATTGTGGATATAAGTTATCCGCGCGGTATTTCGTGTAAAATGTGTGATTAATATTGAATTGAAAAACGTGTATGTGGTTGAAAAGAGGAGAGAGAAGAGTGTGTGATAAAAATTATCCTGAATAGAAGAAGGCCTAAATGTGACACTTCTAGACATGTACACATAGCCAGAAAGGTGCAGCACTTGTATCCCTTGCTAGAATGACTATAAAAAAATAAAGGTACACTTCGAAGATCGAGGTTGAAGTTTATGAGAATTATAAGGTCGGCGATGCGGGAAGCAGACACGGGCGAAAGTCCTAAGTATATTGTAGTTGGTGAAGAGCTGAATAATATTTTTATATTGTGAAGTGTTGGATACAGTAAAAGTAGACAGTTAATTAATAAGATATATTGCAGTAGAGAATGAATTCCACTGGAAGTTTACAGGTATTGATGCCTATGAGACGAGTGCGACTCCTAGCTCCACAATTTGTCTATGTTTATGCTTAGTTCAACCATTTTGGCCAAATTATGGCAAAAAACTTTAACTGACCGCCACGATATCGTGGGAAAATTTTCTGAATTGCTGAAGTTTCGTCTCGTCATGCTGGATCTAGATTTGATTTCGGATTTAAATACGGAGTTCATATGCGACCGTAAATCACCCCGGGAGAGCCGTAGTTATAGCACACTTGGGTGCACTTGAACATTTCCATTTCACTCAATTTTTGCACGGATTGTTAACTTAACAACGACATTCGAAAAATGATCGAAATTCAAATATTATTAAATAATTGCTCACGAGTATAATTTAATTCATTCCTTAGAATGAGATAACTATATCTCTAACATATCAACGTCACAAGAATGCATCAACGATCAAGAATTTTACAAAAGATCGAGTAGAGTATATGTGTATTCTCATCTCCTATTGAACTCTACTGTTTTTAATATAGGTCTAGTTTAATTTAGATCTCTCAATTTCAAATTCCAAAACTAAACAACAAACATCATATAATTATGCACATTAACCATACGAAGAAGACACAACAATATTAAAAACTAAAGAATCAAATAATTATCTTAAACGTCAAATTAATAATCCAAATATAAAAATTGATGTCCAAGTTTTATATTAACCCTAAGGCTATGAAAAATCTAACCTAGCATGTTGTAGATAAATAGAAAAAAGTAGAAGAAGCGATAACCGGCTTCACTCTTCAGTTTGCCAGAAAGAGCCTGGTAGGGATCTCCATTTTTACTCTTGTGGTGTGTAAAACCTAGATGCTCTTGTTGGTGGTTTTCAACCCTTTTTATAGTCCAAAAAGAGTCCACAAAGAGTCTCAATTTCGTGTTTGAGAAGCCATAAAAAGATACTGAAAAAAGACTTCTAATAGGACAAGGAACAATTCGTGCGGTCGCAACTCAGGATAGTTATGCCCACAACTAGCTTGTTGGAAATCTATGTTGCTAAAATCAGACCTAGCTTGAAATTTTCTAGTACGCGCAGTTTTAAGTATTTTGGGCATAACTTTTGATTCAAATATCCAATTGAGTTGATTCAAAATGTGTTGGAAACTAGATTCCATGGGCTACAAATCTTCAAGAAATAGTGACTTCCAAATTTGACTTTTATCACTACCGAAAATGTATTCCTTTGAATCAAATAGACCCTAAAACTTTGATTTAATTTGTTGGTAGAATCGCTTTCCATCATTTTCTAGCTTTCTCCTGAAACAACAACATTTGACTCAACTTAGATATAAAATTAACATAAAAACACTATAAACACAAGTTTAAAGACCCTAGATAAGTGCGCAAAATGCACTTATCAAACATCCGTAAACTAGCACTATTATCGTCATCGAACAACAAAACTAAACTAAAAAAAATGAAGAAAATAAAGGCAATCAAAGGAAACACTAAACACCGACCACAAATAAGACTTAATTGTCAGATTGTTCACCATATGCCTTAGGTAAATGAAACAATGATGAAACTTCAAGTTGGAAAAACAAAACAATCACCAAAAACGAATATACTTATCCAAGTGCTCAACTATTCAGTGTGTGTGTGTACTAGTTATCACTTAACTCAAGTGCTTGTCAAATTATCACAAAAAATTGCTCAATCTAAAACTATGCCTGTTGACGTCGAAATCAGTAAGGACTGATTACTTATCAACTGGGGTAGGTGTCAGGACCTGGATAGTGGTACTGAAGAAGAAGTAAAATGTATAAATGTATATTGTCCGAACTGGGCTGTGTTTACAGAGAGTTTTCTCGTTCTTTCAAATACATGCTAAGTGTTCTATTTATAGTGTGAAATCGGGTAGGGAGCTGTAGATCATCATTGCGTCTGAAGACCTAGGCCCTGGGTAGGTGTAATGATGTCTCTGCAGCACCTGCAAGCCGTCAAGCATTTAAGGCGTTGACCTAGGAATCTGGGTACAACCGCCAATGCATGAATGGAGACGAGATTCTCTGTCGGTTGCAGGTGGTGTCAGGGTGTCAGATGACACGTGGATTGTCCTTGTTGTCGGCTACAGTAGCGAGTGGGACTGGGCACGAACGTGGCCGAGCTGACCTCGGCCCGTCGGGTGGTCATTTGTGATGGGAAGAGTTCTCCGTGGGTTTGCCGACCTGGGCCCTAGGGCGGCGGCAGTGGGCTTAGCCGAGCTGAACTGGGCCCCTCCGCCAAATCACTATTGGGGTGAATTCTGCGATTAATCCGACCTGGGACACGTGACACGTCATGGCCGACCTGGCTCTCCTGTACGTAGACGAGGGGTCCACGTGGGGCGCAGGCCTGGGCGCACTCGTGCCACGTCACCAGGGTGCCAACAATTGTCCCCAGCGTTAATGCCGGCCTCGATCGGGGTTGACGCTTTCGCCGACTGGCGCACGCTTGGCGTGTACGTGGGCGCGGTGGACCACGTGTCCGTCGATGATTGGATGAGGTCACGTCTTTTCATCTTCCACCGCCATCGCCTATATATACCCCCTCATTTCTTCAGTTTCCACTTTTCCGTTCTCAACACTTGTCAAATATTCTCTCTCGATCTCAAGCCAAGTTAGGAACCGTACTGACCCTGAGCTCCTTCCGACCTAGCTTTAAGGTAGATTTCCGAACTCCATACTTAGCAAATTTTACAAAATGTCGTCGGGTTCGTAAGAGGTATCACGACTACGACGAGGAAACCGATCTCCTGGGCCCTCCCCTCTTCGCCAGAGACAACTCCCTAGCGTGGAGGAAATCACGGAGGCTGTGCCGCTCTGAGGCCGTCAAGACTCTGGTGAGTCCGCCGGGCCTCCGGCGTGGGCACATCGTTCCCGATCGAGCCGGCCTCTCCACGGCCGACCTTCCTCAAGAGGAGGAAGAAGAAGTCGGCCAGCGCGACGGCCGAGGCCGTGGGGATGTTTCCGATTCCGTCGGCGGCGGAGGAGGTCTTGAGCTCAGACGCCCGATGCACTGGTCTCACCTCGGGTGCGGTTCGTGGTGCCGAGGCGACGAGCGGCTGATTACCCCTCCGCAGGCGCGTGGCGGTGAGCCAGGCCCCGCCGGGCCGGTGAGGCTACCGTTTCCGAGGGCGGTGAAGCACTTTCTCAGTGCTTGGGGGGTGGCGCCTACTCAGCTCACCCCTAACACGTGGAGGACCGTCCTCGGAATGATGGTTTTGTGGCACCGAGCCGGCCGAGCGAACCGACGGTGGGGAGTTTAACCAGTACACCTTCAAGTCGGACCAGACGGACACTCGGTGGTACTATTGCTCGATCCGGCCGAACTCGGGGCGACTTTACGTCAACTGGGACTGACTCGGTAAAGGCCTGGAAGCCGAGCTGGTTCTGGGCGGAGGGGTGCCTGGTCAGTCCGGACGACTGGGAGGGGGAGGTCGCCATTCCTGTGAACTACCACGAGCTCGGTAACTATTCTTCCGATCTCGACCTTATCTTATTTCGAATCGAGCCAACTCTCTTTCTTTGCAGATTTCAAGAGGCGAGGCGGTTAGAGAAATTTGGGCCGAAGCGTCTTTGCGATCGTGAGATCGATCTCGGATCGGGATTGGCGCACATTGCCGATCGAGGAGAACCTATTCGGCCGCCGACTTTCACGAGCTCGTCCTCAAAGATCTTCTTCCTCAGGTAACGGATCGTCTGTCTTATTCCATTTATTTCCGAGCACAGGTGCCTTTTACGCCTTACTAATCGCTTTCCGAGCCTCGCGGCTCAATCATCTTCCCAACCGACCATGAGGGCGTCGGCCCTCCCACCCGGCCAAGAAGGCACGGCGAGGCCTCGCCGACCTCGAAACCAACCGCCAAAGGCCAACGGGTCCGCCGGGTCGGGCTTCGCCGAAGCACGGGGCGGCAAGGGCCTCATGATCGCCTGAGGTGCCCGAGGCGGCCCCTTGACGCGTCGGCGCCGCCGACTGTGAGCTACCCTACTTGGGCACCACGCCAAGGAAGGAGGAGGCGTACGCCTCGTCTAAGGGGTCAGCCCCCAAGGTGCTCAGGGACTTCTTCCGGGCTAAGTCCCCACCGGTGGAGGAGATCGGCCAGTCCGGACTGCCGGCCTCGGATGGGCTAGCGCCGCCTGTCGAGGTCGTGGACTGACCAGAACGCTACCTGGGCATGCTCAGCCCGGAAGACAACATGCTCACCGCCATGGCGCACTGCAGTTGGGCCATGGTGCACATGATCCGGAGTGGCGAGCAGTCCAGGGCGGCTGCTCTGGAGCTGAAGTCCAGCTTGGCCGAGTCCGACTCCGCCCTTGCCGCTTCCAAGTCCGGTCTTGCGGAGGCCCAGGCCAAGATGAAAGAGGCCCAGAAGAGGGCTAAGGACAAGGCCCAGGAGCTGGAGGATCAGAAGAAGGCCCACAAGGTCGAGGTGGACTCCCTGCGAGCCGAGCTGGAGGCTCTGAAGGCGACCAAGTCCAGTGAGCCCGGTCCGTCGCGGGAACAGACGATTGAGGAGTTCAAGGCCTCGGATGAGTATGCCTACGAGCTGAACTCAACTTTTGTTTTTGCGGCGGAGGACGTCATGGCCGACATCACCGAGAAGCGGCCGGACTGGGATGTCGGGTTCCTGGCCGAGGAGGTGAAGAAGCTCAGGGCGCAGTACGGGATGCCCGAGGTTGAGGGCGGCCAGTGATAGGGCCTTGTACTCTGTTGTCTTCTTTTTTTTTATTTACTTCTGTAATGTACTTCACCAGGTCGGCCATACCGATCTGGATTTTGTAACCTTTTTGGGATTAATTATAATGAAGTTTTAAGTTCAGCTCTTTTTGTTCTTGTTCGGCCTTTTCAATTTCTTGTTCAAGTTCTGCACAATCATACATAACTGTCTCGACGTCGACTCATCTAACTAGGTCGGCCCCGCGCTGGGGTCATAGGAATAACTTAATAATCCAATGATTTTAAACAAGTGTTGGTTCCTCCGGGGTGGGTTCGTATCCAGTCTGCACCTCGTAGGTCGGCATTAGTTCTACGAGCCCTCGGCGTGAGCCCTGGTGATCGATCCGTGACTTGCTTCGTTCATGTAACGAGTGAGTTCACCGGTGTACCCATTTCATTCAACTAAGTAATCGGACGGTCGAGCTCATATGGTCGCCTGGTCGCAAGGGATCTGCCCTCGTGCCGGCGGATGAGGTCGGCCGTGTCAAGGAGTGGGTCGCCGTAGCGGACCTAGTCTGTTTTTTGGTTGGGCGCCACCTTGGTGAGTGTCCCCGACCGGACCACTTAGGTCGGCCCTTGAGTGGGTCGCCGTAGCGGACCGGTGGGTCGCCCGTAGCGGACTGGTGGGTGTGTAGCGGACCTAGTTTGTTTGGATGCCACCGTGGTGGATCTATCCCAGGCCAGGACCCGGTCGGCCCTTTCGAAGTGGGTGCCGTAGCGGACCTGGTGGGTCGCCGTAGCGGACTGGTGGGTCGCCGTAGCGGACCTAGTTTGTTTTTGGTTGGGCGCCACCTTGGTGGGTTGTCCCCGACCGACCACTTAGGTCGGCCCTTTGAAGTGGGTCGGCCAGACTGGGTCGTCTCTCTCTTTTTTTTTTTTCGCCTTGGTGGGTGTCCCCGGCGGACTCGTAGTCGGCGGCCTCGGGAGCGGATCGCCGCGGACCGAGGCACGATTGCTATGTCTTGAACTCAATTCAAACAATTCAAAACTTCCATTCATTACTAGTGAAGATATTACAATCGACTTGCCATCATTTACAATTTTGAGATATTTTACGACTCTATAGCTATTGGAAGTATTTCTTCAGTGCTCGATGTTCCAGGGTGGGGAGCTCGGCTCCTTCCGCCGAATCCGGCGATAACATCCGCGTTGCGAGGGCTCACGAGGACTACGAAGGGTCCTTCCCATTTCTCGGCCAGGGCTCCTGCGGCCTGGTCTCGTAGCGAGGAAGACCTTCACGAGTACCAGGTCTCAGACCTGGAAGCTTCGCTTCTTTACTCTCTGGTTGAAGTACCTAGCACTGCGGCGTTTGTATAGCTCGGTCTGGTCGGCGTCCATTCGCTTCTCCTCCGAAGTCGACCTCGAGCATAAGTCCCTGGCTATTTGTTTGCTCGAGAGAAGTGTCGGAAGTTCGGTATGAGGCGGCTCGACTTGCCGGTACTATAGCATCCACCCCATAGGCGGCCGAAGGGGTCTCTCCGTCTTTGGTCCTACATGTAGTTCGGTAGGACCACGGGGCCGTAGGAGCTCGTCTGCCCACCCTCCTTTCAAGTCCTCGGTCGGGTCTTGAGTGTGTGCTTGATGATCTTGTTCACGGCCTCCACCGACCGTTGGGTGGGGTGGTTCGGCGTAAGTAGTGCTTCTTGATCCCAGATCCTCGCGAAGGACCTCAATCGACGGTTGTCGAATTGCCGGCCATTGTCCGTTCACGATGGACTCGCGTATGCCGAATCGGCATATAATTGACCTCCAGATGAAGTCGGTGTCTTACGCTCGTGATCCGAGCTAGGGCCTCGGCCTCGACCCACTTGGTGAAGTAGTCCCACGGCCACTATCGCGTACTTCACTCCCGACCGGTTGGCATGGGTCCTATGAGGTCGATTCCCCACTTGCAAAGGGCCGTGAGCACATGAGTGAGCTCAGCGCGAGGAGCCCCGCCAACCTGGGCGTGACGCTGGCACTTGTCGCAGGCGCTGACGTAGGCAATGGCATCCTTCTTGAGGGTGGGCCAGAAATATCCTTGCCTCAGGACCTTATGCGCCAGGGCCTGACCACCAGAATGGTTACCACACGTCCCAGAGTGGACCTCGTCGAGTACAAAGGTCGCCTCCTTCTCAGTCAAGCACCGTAACAGAGGGCCTGAGAAGCTGCGCTTGTAGAGAATGTTGTCGATGATGGTGTAGCGAGCGTACGATGCGTGAATCGCCCGGCGACTGGGGTCCTCTGGGCCCTACCATCCTTCAAAAAGGACAAGATTTCGTCCGTCCATGAAGTGGGGCCCAGGTCTGCTGTCGTGACAAGGGAGGGCTGAGCTATGGCCGACCTCGTCAATCGGTTGATTGGTACAAACTCCAGTTCCTCTATCCCCTCACTGGTGGCGAGCCGAGCCAGGCGTCGACCAAGTTGTTCGAGTTCGGGGATCTGGCCGAAGGGCGACCTCATCGAAATTTTCATTTAATTTCTGACTAGGTCGGAATAAGCGGTCATCCGCTCGTCCTTAGCAAGGTAGGTGCCCGTTGGTGGTTGGCGACAAAGCGGGAGTCACTTCGGACCTGGAGGTGAGGGGCTCAGGAGCACGAGCCCAGCTCCAGAGTGTATGTCCGTCGACGAGCCGTCCACAAAGAGCGTCCAGGCTCGACCTCGGCAGGACTCGGTGGTGGCGGGTGAACTTCGACTCTGAAATCGGCCAGGGCCTGGCCCTTGACCGCGAGCCTAGGTCGGTATGAGATGTCGAATCGTCCGAAGTTCTACCGCCCATTTGGCGAGCCGACCTGAAGAGTCCGGCTTCTGGAGCACCTGCCGCAAGGGGTAGTTCGTCACCACCTCGATGGAGTGCTCGAGGAAGTAAGGCCGGCTTTGCAGGCGGTGACGAGCACGAGGGCTAGTTTCTCCATCGGGATGTAGCGCCTGCGGATCGATGAAGGATCGCTCGTGTAGTATACCGGGTGCTGGATATCCCCTCGGTGCAGTAAGGATCGAGCTCCTTTGCATGCTCGGAGATAGCGAGGTAGAGCGAGAGGGCGTCCTCCGCCTCGGCTTCGGCGGCCAGAGGAGGTCGGGCCAAGTGCTTCTTGAGCTCCTCAAAAGCTTCACTGGCACTCTGAGTCCATCCAAGTCCTTCCCTTTCTTGAGGGCCTCGAGGAAAGGGCGGCACTGTCGATGGCCTTGGACACGAATCGGTTCAGGGCGCTTATCCGGCGGTGAGACTACGGACCTCTTTAACCTTGGTGGGAGGTCTCGGGTTCAAGACGGTCACTAATCTTCTCGGGTTGGCCTCAATGCCTCTCGAGCTCACTACATAGCCGAGGAATTTTCGGACTCAACCCCGAATGCACACTTTGCCGTTCGACTTCATCCTACATTCCCTCGGGACCTGGAACATGTTACCCAGTGAGGACGTGGTCACCGCTCGACACTCTTCACCAACATGTCATCGGCGTATACCTCCATAGTAGTTCCGATGCGGGGCGAGAACATCTTATTGACCAGCGCCGTACGTCGCCCGGCGTTATTCACCGAATGGCATGACTGGTAACGAAAGACCTCGATGCATTCTACGGCCGTGTGCTCGATCTGGGGATACATGGGGATCTGGTTATAGCCCGAGTACGCATCCATCATACTGAGGAGCTCGTGCCCAGCCGTGGCGTCGACCATCTGGTCTATCCGAGGTAGGGGGAACGAGTCCTTGGGGCTGGCCTTGTTAAGGTCGGTGAAATCTATGCAGACCCTCCAGCTACCGTTGTTCTTCTTGACGAGGACCGGGTTCGCGACCCAGGTCGGATACTTGGCTTCCCTGATAAAACCGATTTCAAGTAACTTATCCACTTCCTTCGCCAGGGCCTCATAGCGCTCCTGGTTCAGCGGACGTCGTCGCTGCTGCCGAGGTCCTACCGCGGGGTCGATGTTCAGCCGGTGACAAGCCACTGACGCAGGTATGCCTGCCATGTGCGAGGGCTCCCACGCCGAAGACGTCGACACTACCGCGGAGGAATTCAACAAGGGCGAGCGTGGGCTCGGCCAGTCCTTTCCGATCTTGAATCTGTCCGGTTGTCCTGGCTTGACCTCGATGGTTTCTAGTTCTTCCATAGGTCAGTGGCGCTCCGGTCCTCGTGTCGGCCACGTGGGTCGTCGAGCTCGGCCGTAGCGACGGTCGATCCCGACCCACCTCGGACGAGGGTTGGGTGACGCCGTCGCATCGGCGGTCGCGGCCTGATCTCCCGATCGCCGCTATCACGGGGTGGGAACTTCATGGCATAATGGTAGATGGAGGTCGGGGCCTGGGCTCGTCTGAGGGGCCGACCTAGGAGGGCATTGTAATTGCTGGGAGGTCTACCACGATGAAGGTGGCCATGACGGCCGTAAACATGGCTTTTCCCGAGCTCTACCAAGATCGATATCTGCCGACCGGCTCGATGGCGTGACCGGTGACTCGACCACAGGCCAAGGGGCACGGGCTCAAAGCCGCTCATCGAGGCCCATGTGGAGTAAGGTCCTGAGGTATAGCAAGTTGACCCCGCTCCCGTTGTCGATCAGTGTCCGGTGTACGTGGGTACCATTGAGGACCATACTAATGACAAGGGCGTCCTGGTGGGGGTGGCGGACGTGAGCTGCGTCGGCCTCAGTAAAGCTGATCTCCTGGTGCTCGGACGGGGTCGAGCTAGTCCTTATCCTCTGCGCGGAGTACTGGTAGTCGTTGCAGGCCTCTCTCGCCAACCTCTTGCGCCGTTCCTTGACCCGACGAAGTGTTGGTTACCCATGACCAACGTATGGACCTCGTTCCGTGGCCCCGCGGAGGCCGGTGGGGGTCCCCTGGCTGAGGTCGGCCGTGATCGGGCCGTGGGGCCGAACTCGCGCGCCCTCGCCGAATCAAGCCCTCAACCTCATTCCTCAGGTCCCTACAATCATCGGTGTCGTGCCCAGCCGATCTGTGGTAACGGCAGTATCTCTCCTGGTTCTGGCTCGAGGAGGGGGTCCTCATCGCGGTCGGGGGTGGTAGGACCCCCCGATCCTTCACATGCATCGATCGCCTTCGGTGGTGTTGAGGGCGTGGAAGGGCCCCGGAACCTCTGACGGGGCTGGTCGGCGACCTCGCGCCGTAGCCGTGGTGGCGATCTTGATGCGTGGCGCTGGCGGCGGTGTCCCTCTCCTTGCCTTTCTCCTGCCGGGGTCACGGGGGCTTCGTCTCGAGGTCCCCGGGCGCCTCCTCGGCCGATATGACACTCGGCTTCTGGCGAGGAACTCATGATATGTCTCTGGACTGTTCTCGTGGACTGACCACCAGAATCTGGACCTGTACCTGAGGCCGGCTAATGCTGCCACCAGGGCTGTTTCATCTGACACGCTCCCGATTTCAATGTATCGGTTGTTGAACCGCTCCACATAATTCTTCAGGGCCTCGTCCTTCCCCTGCTTAACGTCCACTAGTCTACGCTTGGGTCGACCTCGTGGGACCCCATAAAAGCTGCTTGGAACCTGGTCGCGAGGTCTCCCCACGTCTTTATGGAATGCGGGGGGAGCTTCTTGAACCACTTCATGGCCTTATCCCCTAGCGTCAGAGGGAAGGCCTTGCACATGAGCCCATCGCTCACTCCCTGTAGCTCCATGAAGGCAGTGTACCTGTCGACGTGACTCGTCGGGTCGCTGACTCCGTCGTAGTTCCCTTGCTGAGGCAACTTCAGTTTGGCTGGCATGAGCTCGGCCTGGATCTTAAGGCTCAGCGGGGAGGCCTTCCCTACCCCGGCCGGGATCGGGGCCTTCTCCCGGGCCTCTAGCTTGGCGACCCTCTTTCGCAGGAGCTCGAGCTCGGACTGCGGAGGTGGGGTGCCGCTCGGAGGTGGGGGCCGTGCGTTTTGCCTGTCCCTCGTCCGTTCTCTTAAACTTGTGGTGGGGGCGAAGCGATCGAAGGCGGGGTCTTCGGATGATCTGGTTCAGAGCCGGCGTTGATGGGGCGGTGGTCGGGTCGGTCTTTGGAGATCGGTGAACACGAGGCGGCGCTGGCCGGCGTCGATCTGGCGCCCCGGTGGGTGATATGGCCTTCGCCTCGGCAGGGCGATCAGGCCTGCGTGGGTCGGCCACAACCTGGGTGAGGTCGTCCAGCTGCCTCAGGACCTGGGCCGGAGTGACCTCACCGGTTGCGCGATGCCCTGCATCCGATCTGGGTCGCCTACTCGAATGAGGGCGTGTTCCGTCTTTGGGGTCGGAAGTGCTGTCACTCACCCAAGTGCGGACGGTCCGGCTGTGACTCATAGCTGTGCTTTGGTAGAGCTGGGATGTGTTGCTGAAATACAAAGGGGGAGGCCCTCCTTCTAGCGCCAATTGTTGACGTCGAAATCAGTAAGGACTGATTACTTATCAACTGGGGTAGGTGTCAGGACCTGGATAGTGGTACTGAAGAAGAAGTAAAATGTATAAATGCATATTGTCCGAAGCCGTGTGTTCTGAGAGAGTTTTCGTTCTTTCAAATACATGCTAAGTGTTCTATTTATAGTGTGAAATCGGGTAGGGAGCTGTAGATCATCATTGCGTCTGAAGACCTAGGCCCTGGGTAGGTGTAATGATGTCTCTGCAGCACCTGCAAGCCGTCAAGCATTTAAGGCGTTGACCTAGGAATCTGGGTACAGCCGCCAATGCATGAATGGAGACGAGATTCTCTGTCGGTTGCAGGTGGTGTCAGGGTGTCAGATGACATGTGGATTGTCCTTGTTGTCGGCTACAGTAGCGAGTGGGACTGGGCACGAACGTGGCCGAGCTGACCTCGGCCCGTCGGGTGGTCATTTGTGATGGGAAGAGTTCTCCGTGGGTTTGCCGACCTGGGCCCTAGGGCGGCGGCAGTGGGCTTAGCCGAGCTGAACTGGGCCTCTCCGCCAAATCACTATTGGGGTGAATTCTGCGATTAATCCGACCTGGGACACGTGACACGTCATGGCCGACCTGGCTCTCCTGTACGTAGACGAGGGGTCCACGTGGGGCGCAGGCCTGGGCGCACTCGTGCCACGTCACCAGGGTGCCAACAATGCCTATGTTACCAAGTGGTAGAAAATCCACCCCGCTCATAAATCATTCCTAATGCATTTTCTCAATTCCCGAGATATTTCTAACTTGTATGTTCTAAAAATATATCATACATTTTTCCACATAGGATGTCGAGAAGAGTGACTACAAGTTAAGAGAATTATAGTGATCCATCCCTCAAGTCTCCAGATCTCTTGCCTTTAAGTCTTTTCCAGGTATTGTAAACTAGTAACATTTTTAATGTTAATAAATAAAGAGAAATTAATGAATAGAGTTACAAATCTCTATCTCTATTAATAAAGTGTTAATAAAAGTAAAGCTATTAACTCTTGAATTTATGCAACTCCGTTTCCATTGAATTAAGGCATTGAATTAAAATAGTATCTTTGCTCTTAATTAAAGCATTAACCATTGCATAACTCTCAGATGTTTCTCTATAAATTGGGATGTTTGCTCGAGCTCTATGTGATTAAGTTTGTGTGTGTGAGAAAGTAAAACAAAATAATTACCACACTCAGGTAGTTAAATATGTGTATATTTTCTGGTTAAATATTGTGTGGTTAAATCTTTCAAGTTGGGCTGTAATATCCCAGTGGGGACAAGTCACATGTTTTCTGTTGCACTGGTGGTTGACGTTTTCAAATACCACAGAGGGCTTCAAATACCGCAGAGGGCTTGAATCGCCTTAAAGAGAACGAGATATCCGCGCCTCGACCTAATTTGGTTATGGTTATTTATCCATTTCGTTTAAGATATTTTGTATTATTTTCGTAATATCACCAACACCCGGCACTCCAAACCCTTATGAATCTCAATTCCTGGATTTTTTCTCTCTCTCTCTCTTTTTTTAATTACTAACTAAATGAAATGCAAGTCAATGCAATGCTCCAAACAATTATGCTTTCTCAAGGACCCATGTAGCGAGCTTTAGTCAATGAATCCCGAGCTCATCATTCAAGGCATCAGGTTTTGAAATATCCCTCAGAACTTAATCACTTGGGTTAATCAGGCAAAAGAATGGGGAAAAAAAATTAAAATGCATGTGTGCTTTTTCTCTAAGTCTTTTTTTTCTCTATTTTTCAATTTTTTTATTTTTTATTTTTTTTTTCAATTTTTTTTTTCAACTGAGAGAACGATAGCATTGGTTGGTGCCAGTATAGACTCTTTAACTAAAGTTCCTTCAACTCAATAAAATACATCAACCAGCAATGCCACCAATATAGAGTCATCAATCCTACCTCTCCCAAATTAGGCCTTGGGCGTGTTGTCGCAGTACGCCAAAATTTATTTTATTTCCTTACTCAGTTTCAAAACTACAAATTAATGTAGAAGTGGTAAGCAAGGGTCGAACCCAAGAGGAACGGTGTTTGATCTAGTTGTTTTTATCAATTAATATAGAAAAGGGGGGTTTTGTGAAGTTGAATGCAATTCGAAAATAAAATTAGAAAATAAAAGAGATGAAAATGAAACAATTGAAGATATATCTAGTTCTCGGGTTCGGTTGTGTCAACATCTTGTGTTTATCTTTCCCATGCAACGTGTACTATCCCTTCTTCAATTTATCAACTCTCAATTAACCAAGAAGCTCTGATTAACGAATTCTTCCTTAAGTGTATTAAATTAAAGTGAGTTCTTTAACTTAACATCTAGCTATTGGATAATCCTAAACAAGTTCTTAGAATTTAATGCAATGCTAGTGTGAAATGAACAAGAAGAATGAGTTGAATTAGATGATCAATTTCACAAACTTGAATTAATACATCTAAGTTGATTTATTAACAAATATGCACGACATTTGTTTGCTACTATGGATTGGAATCTAGTGATAATTACGGATCAAAAGTTCCAATCCTAACACTTAACTTGAACTTAAAGATTAATTGATTCAATTGGCCAAAGTGAATGCAATAATCACATAAATTCAAAACGGGTTTAAAAGCATAACAAATCAACAAATTGAAGTAGAGGAATAGATAAAACGTTAGCAAAGAGTTAGAAAAGATAACAACATGATAATTGAACACAACGTCCCCCTCGAACTAGATAGAGAAGTCTAACTACTCATATATGCGGGTTAAATACTTATAACGGCGTAATCGCCGTGTATCACCTCTGCAATATATGATAGATTATCTTTCTCAAATATGAAAAATAAAATAAGACAAGAAACTAGAGAAGAAATACTCCGTTAATCATATTCACTAGGAAGTATCGTCGATTGATTTTTCGAACCTATATTTAGGTTCTTACTTAGAATATGAAAAACTAAGAGCTTTCAAGCTACAACTAAGAACAAATGATGAAGAGAAATTTATTGAGGAGAAAGTTGGAGAGAATCACAAGCTAATTCTCTCTACAAGTTGTGTGATTCAAGCTTGGAAATGCCTCTATTTATAGGCAAAATATTACACCAAAAATATTAAAAAATCATAAAAGTCTTACTTCATGAGTCTATTGTGGTGTGCTCAGGGTTGTTTTATCTCTAAGAAGTCAAGAAAATACCAAAAATACGTTTTATGGTAGGTGGAGTCCATTGGTCAAAATCTGCGGTGGTGTCGGCGTGACTCAGTCGCCTGTGACTCGAGTCCATGCGATCTCCTAGTCACCGCTAGCGGATCGGGAGGCCAGGGGCGGTTGCAGGCATGACTTCGGACGGTTCTTGGGCTGATCGAGGATGCTCGGGCGTGACTCGAGTCACTTGCGGCGCTGACTCGATCACATGCGGCGGTGACTCGAGTCACCCGAGTCACCCAGAAATTTCACACCAAGTCCCTAAACTTTTGAATGTTGTTCATTTTGGTCCTTGACAAGTTGTATTTTGGTCCTCCAACTTTTTGAAAAGTTTCACTTTGGTCCCCCAACTTTTGAAAAGTTGCAGTTTGGTCCCCAACAGTTTGGCTTTGACGCTTTTAGTCCTTTTTCTTCAAATGGCCATAACTTTCACTAGGAAACTCCGATTTGCGATCCGAAAAGAGTGTAGGAATCCTCTTTTGATGGTCTTCGACTTTAGCACAAGAAAAATTGTAAAAAACAACTTTCCATGAAATTGCATCGGAGGCCTTCCATCTTTGATTCGCTTGCTTTTTTGGTCCCGAGTTTCCGTTTTCATCCGATTTTCATCCATTTTGACTCCTTTTGATTCTTTGTGACCCTAAACACCACAATAAAGGAAAAACACATAAAACGAAACATATAACATTAATAAAACACACAAACACGTAAAATAGAAGAGTTATTTAAGTGCTTTTCTAGCACTTATCAGGCCTTTCGGCCAATTGGATTCTAAAGCACGGTTGGGGAAAACTATCTGGTTCTAAGCATAAAAGGTCAATCATAGGCAATCCTATGAGAAAACAACATCTAGGTGATAAATTAATAAGAACGAGGGTTAAACGATGAATATGTGCTCAAATTCAGTGAGTCATGCACAAATAAGTGATTGAATTTTTTTTTTTGAAAATTTTCAAGTGATATTTCAAATCCAGTTTTTTGTTTGAAAGAATACTACTAACCAAGCAATAAAACACATAATAGAGATATCGGACAACATTAGCATAGCAAAAGTGCCTCACCCCTCAAAATAAAAGTACATTGCCCCCAATGTACACAGTCAAGCTCATAAAGAAAAGTACAATAGATGCAGTTAGGCATGTCAATTGAGCGGGCTCGGCTCCGGCTTCGGCTCGTGTTCGGGCTCACGGCTCGTTCTTCAGACTGAGCCGAGCCGAGCTCGGCTCGCCGGGGTGGTGCTCGTGCTCGGCTCGAGCTCGTGAGCTCGCCGAGCTCGAGCCGAGCCGCTCGTCAAGCGAGCCGCTCGGCTCGCTTGGCGAGCTCGTGAGCTCGAGCCGAGCCGATCGGCTCGCTCGGCTCGGCCTTTTTTTAAGGGTTTAGGGTTTTAGGGTTTAGGGATTGGCGAGCGGCTCGCCAATCCGAGCGAGCCGGCTCGCGAGCTGGCTCGCGAATGGCTCGCATGAGTTGCTTGGCGAGCCAGCTCGCGAGCTGGCTCGCGAACGGCTCGTCGCGAGCAGCGGCCGGCTTCGCCAGCGGCTCGCTTCTGAGGCAAGCCGGCTCGGCTCGGCTCTGTTCTTGGCACTTTGTTCGGGCTCGCGGCTCGGCTCGCCTTAGGCGAGCTCGAGCCGAGCTCGGGCTTGGCGAGCCCGAGCCGGCTCGCGAGCCATTTCGGCTCGCGAGCCAAATTGCCATGTCTAGATGCAGTAAAAGATAAAGGAGGCAGATACTCCCTTACTGAGTCTTGTGAGGTGTTGTGATGAATGGCTGATATTGCCGGTTCTACTGTGCTAGCTTTAGACAATCTATTGAGTTGATTCTGAAGTTTAGAAAAGGAAAGACAACTTCAATAAATAACAAAATATTAAAAAAAAAAAAGGATATGAAGATGGGTTGCCTTCCACCAAGTGCTCCATTTATAGTCTAACACTTTAGTTTTGGAAGTACTTCATGGTATTCTAAAGAAAGCTTTGAAGCTTTTGCTTTGTTGATGAGTATTGAATTGGATCCAATCATTGTATGTATTCCAAAATAGCGTGTGGCTCCTCACATCAACGAATGGTAGAATGTCAACAGCCCCGTTGAAACTTCAATATGTAGACTTCGATTGTTTCTTTGATCCTCATTACAAAATCAACTTTGATATCAACATTGATGTCGAAGTCTCGCTTGTCAAGCCTAATCTCACTCTCCAAATGCTCGTCTTCAAATGAAATTTCTTCAAGCTCAATATGTGCACTGAGATTGTGTGGCCTTAAAAAAAAAGCTTCTTCAATGACAGTTTTATCCTTTTCGGATGACTCCTTTATTAGATCTTCATTTATTTTCGACAGTTGGAATAATCCAATTAGTAGATCATCCATCTCAAATGTTGTTGCGAAAAACATTGTAACAAGCAAGTTATCTAGGATGAACTCATTAATGTAATCTTCTGCACTTAAAGCTCTTAGCCTTTCTCCTATGATAAAATCTCCTACCAACATGTTATCCTCATCAATTCCTTCATCTATTATCTTTCAAATTTAGGGACCATGCTGAAGTTAAACCATCAACAATCTGATTGGTCAATCCCAGAAGTTTTAGAAATTGGCTCTTCAATCTTTCCAAGTGTAAGGACCCGATTGAAGTTTTAAAAACTTTACGTACTAAATTATAATTGTTCCAAAGTTGAGTAATTCGACCATGAAATGGTCAGTTAAGGTTCGCCAGAGTTAGATATCACGATGGGTGGCACAATTCACACCCCAAAGTTTACTTTACAAATCCCAAAATATCCACCTTCCCCATTTTAACCCTCAAATAAAAAAAAGGAAAAAAAATAAAGAAGAAGAGGCTGCCACAGTGGCAACCTCTTTTGCTGACGAAAGTGCTGCAATTTCTGACAGCAGTGCTGCCGAAAACTGCAGTACTTGAGGGGGGAGAATCCCCCTCGTTTCCCCTCCATTTGGCTGCCGTTTCCAACTGCCACTACTGCCGGAAATGGCAGCAAATTGCAGATGTTCTCTTTTTTTTTTTTTTTTGTTCGGCCAACCAGGGCCAAACAGCTTGGAAGCTGTTCGGCCATCGACGGCCGAATGAGTTTTTTTTAAAGTATTTTTGTGGGGGTATTTTTGAAAAAGTTGGTTTTTTTGGGTGTGGTCAGCATTTTTATGGGTGTGAATAGTCCGTCCCTATCACGATTTGAATGGTCCAAAAAATCTTAAGATCTTATTAGAGGAATTATAAAAAATGAAAATAAAAAATTAATTCAACTATGATGAATTTTGATAAAATTTTGTAGCCACCATATTTATAGTTTATTTGGGTTTCTATCTTTATTGCAAATTGTAATTTTCAACATGATGTAGTTTCTAACATTTGAAACTGTAACATATAAATGTCATAACAAATTGATTTTCAAGAAAATATCAACATCTGAAATATTGCCTAATTTTAAAATAATCAGTTTAATATCCATACCTTTTAGAATTGTATGCATCTGATTTTAAAAATATTTTGTAATTTAAAAGATATCTTGCAATTAAAAGGTTTTTCTTTTTTCATTTTTAAAGGAAAATCTCGTCAACCCCGTAGGAATCTAATTAATTTCAATTATTTTTCATTTTTAAAGTTAATTATATTTTTTCTCTTTTTGCAATATATTTAATTTTAATTAATCTTTGTCTAATGAAACCACGTCTAATTAAATATGAGCAATATAAGTAATTTTAATTAATTGCAATGTAAATAATTTCATTTTTTAACTAACTATTTCAAAAATAATTAGCTTAATTAGTAGCCGTAGTTTTAAAAATTGTATGAATCTAATTTTAAAGATATATGCTATAATTTAAAAGATATAATTATAGACATAGATTTTATTAATTAAAATTTTGGATTAATGTTACAATTGAACAATTAATTAAAAATTTTAATTAATATTAGAGTTTTTGCAATTAATATTTTTAATTAAAATTGACTGATATATAATAATAATAATAATATAAATTATTTATTATTATTATTATTATTATTATTATTATTATTGATAGATGTGGATAGATTTAGAAAGATTCTTGGACATTAATGATAATTGTTAATGAATTTAACATGGATTAGGAAAGAAAAAAGAAAAAAAGAAAAAATCAGATCTTAATAAAAAAAAATCCATCCAATAGAGGCAAGGAAACATAGGCCGAAAAAGACATCGAAAGTGCTATTTAAAATTTATTGAAATACATAAGCCGAAAAACAAGATGAAAAATGGCCTCAGTGTGTGTGTGTAATACGGATTAGGAAAGAAAAAAGAAAAAAAAATCAGATCTTAATAAAAAAAATTGGCCAATAGGGGAAAAGTCTCGGGAAAACCAAATCTTAATTCAAAAATAAGCCAATATAGGGAGTGTATCATAGGAGGGAAAAAGCCCTCCAAAATTTATATTTAAAAAGATTGAAAAATGAGCGGGAAAATTCCCTCCAAAAGCAGTATCTCTTTATTAATATATAGATTTTAGAAACTGCAGCACTATTTGGAAAATATAATAGAGATTGTGAGAAAAATTTACAATTAGAACTCATGCATTTTTTTTTCAAAAAATTAAATGAATTAACGTTTGAAATTCAAAATTAAATCCTAATACTACAACAGTTAATGAAATGCAAAAATATTTTCACAAAATGTCCAATTTTGTACTTTATATCTAAGAAAGTGTGATTGCATTTTTATTTTTCACAACATAAATGAATTAACACTTGAAAATACAGTTAACTAAGATTTACCTTCCTTATTTTACATTGTAATTGTTAGTTAGATTTGTAACTTAAAAAATATATACGTAAAATAATTTAAATAAAAATGAAAATTTTGATTTTCCACTGTCAAAATTTGATTGAAATAAGAACTTAAATATAATTATGACTTTGATTGGTTTAATATTTATAAAATATGGATACTAATTCAATTTTAATTAGAAAAGGAAAAAACATAGAACTAAAATAAATTGCAAGGGACTAAATTGAAATAAATTGATCAAAGAGCAAATTTAATTTAGACTCAATTAAACGAAATATTAGAGTCATATGTGTAATGGTTCTGATAAATTTTATGTTAGACGGACTTGCAAAGTTTAAATAAAACCTGAATCTGAATTTTTTGCTTTCGATAAAAATTAAAGTCATATTTGATTTAAAGTGGTTTGTAAGTGGACGTAATATAAATTCATCATAAATTTTGTATACGTGGCATCAATGTGTACAATTAATGGTAAAATATCATCCAAATATTTTAAAAAGTATAATACAATGACCAATGGTGAAAGCATAAGAAAACTTAAGTGACCAGCACTAAAACATTTTAACTTCAGTGACTATTTTATAATTTCACTGAAACTTTGGTGACCATTAATGAAATTTACTCATTCATAATTAGCTATTGAAATTTGGCTTTTATTAAACTTCAACTTGAGATTTTCGTTTTGAAATCTACATTGCACATTTTTTTTTTATTTAAATACAATGTTTATTTTTTACAAAAGAAAAGAATGAATCCAAGTTGGAAAAGGAAAAAAAAAAAGAAAAAATGAAGAGTTTGTTTTAATTGATGACTTACTAGGGAACTAATAAGGAATTAATAAAAAAATATGCAAGAGAAAAACGGGGAAATCAAAAACTACCACTGATCTACCCTTTAGTTGCATCATATTTAAACATATTACTAAAGATAGCAATTTTGGTCTCAAATTATTGAGTCAAAAATCTTATATCTATTTTTGTTATATAGTATATACTATCTCTAATAATAAATTTCTATTGAAATGTCCACCAAGAGGATACGCACACACATATATATACACATTGCATTCATAAAAAAATAATAGTTAATATTTCTAGAGCAAAAATTTAGCAAAAATGGTTATTATGCATTAAATGAATTGTTTAATAAAAAAGTAAAATATGAAAATTTGCCCAAAATTTTTTTTGAATGTATGTATATATACATATATATACATATATATATACATATATATATATATATATATACATACATACAGTGCATTCATAAAACATAATAGTTAATCGGAAAATCTAAGAAAATCAATTATCTTATCAATTTCGAGCGCAAAAATTGAAGAAAAATCATTATTATCCATTAAATGAATTGTTTAATAAAAAGGTAAAATATGAAAATTTGACCAAAAAAATTGTTGGATTTAGAGCTTGCAATGAGGAAATATGGAGCACCTCTAAAATAATTAAAATGCAGCGTTTATATATCAAATGTACGTCACTACAAAATTATTGATTTAACATCGAGTTCTCCATAGTTACCAAGTACGCTTTGTTCTATGGTTGGATTTCACCGCTCAAGAGCTGTATACTAGTAAAATAAAAAATTTGTAGTGTTAATATAATTTATCTTCACATTTTAGTGATACTGATAGTTTCCTACCAAGAGTAGGTTAGCCGTCACCAAAATACCAATGCAGTGTCCGGTTTCGTGTCCAAATTTTATGTATTTTTCATGTGAAAAAGTTTGCTTTTCTAATTCAGTAATAACACTGAGATTAATAATTAACACAACCACCTTGGAAACTAAACACTTTAATTATTTTTTACCAAAAATAATTTAGGTAATATTGAAGGGTCTTTCATTGTAATCCTTTAATTTACTCATTTCTAAGATTAATCGTATTGCATTGATGAAGTTCCGGTTAAACTTCAAGGAAAGATAGGGAAGCTCTACCAAGCCCTTGCCCTAGGTCTCGTGAATCACTAAAGCTGAATGAAAATAATATGTTACCAGCGTTGAGACCAGTGTAGGCATTGCTTAAAGAACCTGCAACTGATGTGACATCCATGAAATCACACAAGAATACATAAAAGCGAGTCAATACAAGAATGTGCCTAATCTAGTTCTTGCATTTCCAAATATGATCATATACACCATCCAAATTTGCTCGTTGGACATACAAACAATAGAACTGGCTCAATGTAACACAACCACACAAGACGCCAATGATAAGCATCAACGAAGAAGACGCGCAAGTGACACGTTAATCAAAGTACTAATACACTAAGAAGCATAACTCCGGTTTATCAGAAAACAAGATCATCAAGAGTCTACATTGCATAGAAATAAGTCCAACAAAAGAAAATTTACAGAAATTAACTTAATATGAGAGGTGATACCATTGAAGTCCAAGCTTTATTAACTCAATGGTATCCAGAGGAAAGCTGAGTAAAACACAATATCCAACCTTTTCAGCATCTCCAAGCAGTGACTGACATGAGCTCGTGATGCTTCCAGCATAGCACAAGAGATGCTTGCCGTTTCTCCACGCGAAATCCTTTGACTTGGCTTCTCTTGACTACGCATTCAGCTTGTGTTTCGGCAAAGTTGCTGATTGGCGTATGAAAGAAACCGGCAGAAGCAAAGAGGTTTCTCCATGGTGGCATCATGTGGGGCCCACTGAGGCGACCTAAAACAGTGCTTTCAATCCTCGGCTGGAAAAGGAACTTCTCAATTTTGTTAATGGAATCTGAATTCACATTAGTAGCTTCAATTGAATTCAGTAAGGCCTCGTGGAAGTGAAGTGAGTTAATAACGTGACGTGGGAATGGGAGATCAGTTCGATCACATCCACGATCCATTGAGACTAATATTTTAGGCTCAAGTTGTTTTAGGAAGCAAAGAAGTGATGGAAGGACAGAGAGTCGACTTTCAATTGACCAGATAGGGAAATTCACAACAATGGCCTCATTCTTCGACGATCGGAAAGAGGAAACCAAATTAGCATTGGGGTCGAAAGAGTCAATATTCACTACCTCAAGTTTGAAATTAACATGAAGATCATTAGCAAATTGTGTCAAATTTTCATGCATGAGGCTAAGTTCGACCGAGTGATGGGTCGAAGGAGAAGCAAAGGCGGTAATTTTCAATGAGGGCATCCCCTGATCCCTAGTCCTAGGAAGCTCTTGCATAAAAGACGACCATTGAGCACCAAATCCAATATCAAAATCAATAATATGAATCTCATTAGCATTATCGAGGGCTTCAAGAATAACCTGGTTGGCGGTGAAATTCATAAATTGCACGAGGGGCGAAATTTCAGAGAAGATCTTATAAGCACCCATCTTGAACATACCATCAAATGGAGTGGGAGACCTAGGTACAGGGGTACCCCCCATGTTGGGGGGCATTAAGAGGGCTATGTGCAAAGCCTCTTTCAAAATAAAAGCCGTCCTTTGAAAAGGCTTCCCGACGGGAGAAAGCACTTGATTGAGCCGCGCCAATATCCCTTGCGCGTTGGAGAAATTTCCAGTCATTATCAACTCCGCTGCCTTGTAGAGTTGATCATTCACAACCTGTTGCTGACCATTGTTGGGCCCCACAATTTCCAACATTTGCGGAACAAAACTAGGTTGTTGCCCAAAAGAGACAGACGAAGGCTGCATTTCGGGTAATTGTTGTTTTCTCAGCAACAACTCATTACAAGGATCAAGAAATGGAAGTGTTGCATTCTGAGGATCAAGAATCAAGTTGAATTGATTCAAATTTGATGGATTTTGAACCGTGAATTGTTGTATACCGTCTAATGGGCTAATAATCTGAGGCTTCTGCTCTAAATTCGCAAATTGTTGATTGACAAGGCTTAATCCATTAGGCAAAGATAGCAATTTTTTACCATTGTTGTCATTAATGGAAGCCAATGAATTCGAAAAAAGACCAATTTTGCCATTGTTGTTATCATTCAAAGAAAACCCACAACCAGAAATTTCAAAAGCAGAAGTATTCAAGCTTGGAAGAAGATTACCAGCTGGTGAAATGGAAGAATCAATGGCTCCAAAATAACCAACATTTGCATGGATCTCATTCGGGTTTCCTGCTTGCAGAAGTTGCTTCAAGGTCAAAGAAGAGCCGTCAACATCGCTGGAAGAAATCCACCGGAGAAGGGCCTGCTCTTGGCCTACAGATTCAGACATCAAGCTCTCAAAATCTTCAATTCCAAGATTGAAATTTTCAGAAAACCCATTGGTCAACTCAAAACCAGTAGCATTATGTGGAGGCTGGAGGACAGCCATGTTTTCCTCTTTCCCTCCTCCACCACCACCACCTCCGCCGTCCGCGGCGGCGGAGGGAGTTATAGCAACCGTTCCTTTTTGGGCGGTGGTGTTAAACGAAGAAAAAGTGGAGGTGGAGGTGGAGGGACTTGGACTCCTTGTGTCCAGCACAGATATGGGTTCATAATTTGTAAAGCTTCCGTCTTTCTTGCATTTCAAAGCCGGAAAAGAAAACCCACCGCCGCCGCCGGCGGCAAGTTGAAGAGCAGCTCTGGCTTGCAAGTTCTCGTTATAATGCATTCCAATCATCTAAAAATCCATCAGAAAATGAAACCGAAATTTTCAAACTCTCAAGCAACGAAGAAGATAAGTTGTAAATTAAAAGCATGAAATTTGAAATTACATTACTTGCCTTTTCCTCCCAAAAGGGTTTTCTGCAACTTCCTTCTTTTATCACAAATATTTCAAGAAAATAAATCTTTTGAACAATATTGTTAATGAGTAATCAAAGCAATGGATCTCTTCAACAAACCCATTAGCCCAGCAAGAAAACCCTTCCCTCCCACCATTCCTTTCTCGCTCTTCTGAGCTCCATTTCAACATTTGCCCTCCATTTTCTTTACTTTACTTTCTCTCTCTTCTTTGAACTCTTTCTCTCTCTAGACAAGGGTTTTTTCTGCTGCTGCTTCTTCGTCTGAGCTAGTATGCAGAAGTGTGTGCCCTTAGGCCCTGTTGTGTCATGGATGGTTGTATTGTATCGTAAAAAAAGGCAATAAAAGTGGACCCTTCTGCTCTCTTTCTGTGTCTCTATGTTTCTCCCTATTTCTCTCTCTTGTCTGTCTGGTCTCTATCTTTTTCTCCACTTTCTCTCTCCAGATTTCACTTTTATCCCTTTCACAATTTTGGTGTTGATATCTGTGTTTTTACACTTTTTACTGTACTCTGCTGTGACCCGCCAACGTCCGCAGCCCAAAAAAATCACATTAGCATAGAAAAGTTGAGCAATCGTAAAACTCAAAATGAATTTTTCTTGAGAAAATATTAAAGGATAATAGAAGGCAGGTTTTTTAGACGGCTGGTTTTGGTTAGGACAATTTTAGACCCAAACATTTTAGAGATGGATAAATAATATTTTAGGGTATATTCTTTTGGTAATAAAATTTTTTTGGCATACATATTGAATTTATAGTTGAAATTTGAGAAAAAATATAGTATTAAATAATTGAATGAGTTGTTATAAATGATAAGAGAGAAAAATTGGTAAAATTTATGTTGATTTGTATTAAATAGAACAAGGCCTTAATGTGTTATTTCATCAAGAGGTGCATGCACTCATCAGTCAACGTACATTTTCATCATTTGACTAAAATATACCACGTCGACTATGTTAATATCTATGTATCTGCCTTAAAATGTATGTAATTTTCCATTTATCTACATTTAACTTTTTATTTTCTTAGAGCATTTCTAATGTCGGGGGTATAAAAATTCAAATTTGGACTCCTCTCCTACAATGCCGAATAACCGTAACACTAAAAATCCATTTTTATTGGGTTTTTTTTTTGGGGGTTCTCCTTTCCTTTTTTTCTATATTTTCCACCCCCACATTAAAAATACTCTTATTGTATTGTTATTAATTAATTAACGTACATATGTCATTATTTTTAATAAAAGGGTATTATATTTAACAAGATGCAACTGCATGTATGGGATGGAGGGGGTACATATTTTAAGAACTCATTAATTAATCAATTAATTTTTATTTATTTATTTATTGAATGATTTTATGAATTCACATGGATGATATAAAAGGGAAAAGGCAGATCTCTCCTATGTTAGCGCGGTTCATTGAGTGCTTGTTTGGTAGAATTTTAAACGGAAAAGAGAAATTATTTTTCTCTCATAATTTTTAAGTTTTAACTATTCAGTATATTGATTTAATAATCTTTGTTAATATTTTAATACACTTATTTACTCTTTCATTCCACATCTTAAATATATTTTTTCAATATTGTCTATCGAATATACCAAAATACTATTGTTATTTATCTATCTCTAATGCAATATAACAAATTGTAATTACTACACAAATGAATAAGTACACTTTTATTATATACTGATTGACTATAGTTATTAAAAATGTTCATTAGCGTGCTGTTAAAAATATCAATTAACTTATTAATATATATACACACATATCAATAAACAATATTAACCTAGAATTAATTTTGTTAAAAACTATTATCCAACCAGCTATGATAACTTGTTAAATATGTTGATAATATGACACTTTATATGTGGTGCATGCCCTTATTGAATTTCGCAGGTGGTGGTGAATTTTTGTACAAAACGGGGACCAAGGACCTTGGGAGGCATGATATCTACTGGGCAACATTTGAAGTTTGGCGCCCAAGATGTATGTTAGGTTCACTCATATCTTTAGAGAAGGGAACTCTGCGGCTGATGATTTAGTAGCAATGGCGCACTCGACGAGGCATTTCAAATTTCTCTAGTGCAATGAGCTTCAAGGATTGCTTAAGGGAATACTTAGATTGGATAGAATGGGGTTAGCATATATTCTTACTAGTAAGGTTTATGTATATTTGTTCAATTTGGCTGCTATTTCTAGCATTTTATGTTTTGAAGGCGCAGTATAAAAAAAGATACCAAAAAAAAAGTTAAATGACTTAGTCAATGATTCTTAAAAATTAAATAAAAACTAAGTTGACAAAAATTTGAATAAAATAAATAATTTAAAATTAAAAAAGTATCCTTATCGAATTAATTATTTAACATAATTCATTGTTGCGCTATTAGATCTCACGTGGATTTTTTTGTATCACACTAGTCTCGGTCCTATATTAATATATCAATCTTGCATTAAAGACTTGTTTATAAATATACATTCTGTATCTAATTCTTTGTG
The DNA here is from genome assembly GCA_018223645.1 of Jasminum sambac. Lineage (NCBI taxonomy): Eukaryota > Viridiplantae > Streptophyta > Magnoliopsida > Lamiales > Oleaceae > Jasminum > Jasminum sambac. Next base: position 39,213,629 of record CP073640.1, read on the forward strand.
ACATTTGTTTTTATCAATTCATTTAATTTAATGTATTAAAATGCCCTAATTCTAAAGATAAAATAGAGGTTAACATTTACGGAAAAGTATTAATGTTCATCTAATTTTTAAAATATATATATTTAAAATTAATATTTTTAAGTAAAAGAATCTAATTGAAATTCTTTATTCGAAGATAAAAGAAATAACTTGAGCAACAATACCTTGAATGACACGTTTATATATTTTTAAAAATCCGTCAATTGAATATATTTCTTTAAAATTATTTCAAGTGGAATAGCAATTGAGCTAATTGCAGGTTGAATGGTTATTTTAACAATTTTGCAATATTTAATATTTTCCTATAATTGGACCATTTTGAGGGTTACACTTTTTCAAAAAGAGAGACGTCTACTTCACCCTTGGAGGGTTAAAATAATGATAAATAAATAATAAATAAAAGGAACAATAAAGTTTTGAGTACAAAATGTTCACTTGTGAAGCCGTGAAGGACCTACTTCCGATGTAGCTCGTAGCCTCGTATAGTATACAGGAGGCCTCCGCTCCAGATGTCCTCCGTTTGAAGAATCCTATAATTGTAATTGGTGGTAATGCTCAGTTCCTCACGTGTGGGGAAAAAATTTATAGGGAATCGGGTGGACCTCCCACTATCAGGGGTAGTTATATATTATTTATCTAATTTAATATATATATAAAAAAATTAATTTTTTTTTTGCTCTGGTGATATGGCGTCACCAAAGTTTCCCATCTGGCAGTGGGTATATGCCTACGTGGAGAACAAATCAAAAGTATTGTAATTGGTGAGGGATAACCATCAAGAATTATAAAACTAAGGGGGCATTCTGTTTGTCTTGTATTTTCTATTTTCATTTTCGAAAATATTTTGGCGTTTTATGTTTTCAATTGTTATTTTGAGAAAATTGAAAATGCATTTGGTTTGTTGTTTTGAAAAGTTATTTTTGAGAAGGAAAAATAGAAAACGCGTTTAGTTTATACTTTTACAAAAATACAATTTCGTATAGTAAAATTTACAAAAAGGCTCTCAAACTATGCCAAAATTACAAACAGGCCCTCATCTTCACCCCACCCCCACCCCACCCCGCAACACCACGTTGGAGAACCACCTTCGCAGGTGGTTCTCGGAGTCGAGAACCACCTGCGAAGGTGGTTCTCCACCTCGCGAAGGTGCAGAACCACATGGCAGGTGGTTCTCGACCTCGGAGAACCACCTTCGCCGGTGGTTCTCCGAGGTGGAGAACCACCAGATCTGGTGGTTTGACTTTTCCGGCGGTGGTCGGCCTTGGTCGGGGATTGAAACGTACGAAAAATAAAATTTGGGACTCAAATATAATAAATGTAAAGTTTAAAATCAAACGCGTTTTCCTTGTTTTTGACATTTAACACAGAAAACGCCGAAAACGTTAAAAAGACATTTTCGTGTTTTCTATACAAATCTTGAAAACGGTTTCGAAAATGGATTTTCGAAAACAATGAACAGAACGCGTTTTCAATATTTTCGAAAATAGAAAACAGAAAACGGGTTGAAAATGGCAAACAGAACGCAACCTAACATTGTGTTTGAATGAATTTTCTTTAATTAGAAATTAGTTTCTTTAATGGATAGTATTTGGGACTACGATGTGTATAGATAGTAATGAGTGAAAATGTGATATTGATATTTTACTTTGACCAATAATAAAAATTAATTTTTAACTTGTAAAAAAATATTAATACTTAGACGGTAGGAGAGGAAATTAGCCATGATACCTATAAAGACTGAAATTAATACAATTTGGAAAATTTCTCTCATTTATATATATATATATATATATATATATATATATATATATAAACTCCAAACTACCTAACCCTGACCCTTACCCCTTCGCCATTGATTTTTTTCTCTTTTATTACTTCAAAATTTTGATAAATCCTATACTAATTTGCCTTATCGAAATTTCTTAACCACATAATAATAATTCTATATATCTATCAAAATTCATTTTTTCATATAAATCTTATATAATTAAATTTCATATAAATAAATCACACCAAACGATACTTCATATAGTGATTAGTGTTGATGAAATGAAACTTCTTTGATCGATGAAATGTGCATGTGATGAAATTTTTTTGGTGGTGTTAATATATTCATTAACTTTTAATCATTCAATTCAAAAGAACAAATTTGAAAAAAGAAAAGTTAAAAAGGTTCAACCAAGTCAAATCGTAGTCAAATTTGATTTGATTAAATGTTTAAAAAATATTTATTTATACCTTAAAAATATTTTCATCAATATTTTTATACAAACAATTGCAAAGTGTATAGATAAATAAATAGAAAATATGTAAATAAATTTAACAAATTTTGTTGTATTCACATAAGTGATTCTTGTGCATCACATGCGGCAAACACTAGTTATATCAAAATATTGGAAATTTAGGCCTTGTTCTATATATGAGTTAGGAAATATTATGTAGATTTACTCGAACGACGTGTTAAATGTATGGTTGAAAATTAGGAAAAATATATTAAAAAATATAAAATAATTGTATGAGTGGTTGAAAATGATAAAAGAGAAAAAGTTAATGGGAGTTAATTGAAGAATATTGTGTATAGAACAAGCCCTTATATTTGCAATCGTTATGTATTTTTTTAGTTAAAAAATCTATGATCTTTTTAGAAAAATATTGTATAGACATGAGAATTTTTTTTTTGGGAACTATCTTGGCTAGAAAATCCAAACCCGGGATAGAATGTTGTAAACCAAGGTAATCAAATTATACGTACTTGGAGGAGGACGTATGTGCCTTACCTCCCAAATGACTAAGTAGAAGATGCATTATTCATAGAAGGTCAAACCTACACTAGATGCAATGCAAGGGAATACTATTCTCATTACAAGTATCAAATAAGACCTTAAAAGAGGAAAAACACTAGCACAACAACATCAAAACTCAACCCACTTTGATATAAGGAACCTGTTCATTATCAAACTTAAGGATCCCTTTGAGTTTAGCAGGCAAACTAGAAGAGGAAAAAAATCCGACGTTCTGACGCTTGATGTCCCAGATTAGCCATATGATCCGAGGGATGTGAGTGATAGTTGCATGGAAATCTTGAAAAAAAATTGGTGAATCTTAGCAAGTAAATAACATAGTACCCAAGGAATAGGTTTACAGTGAGTAATAAGTTCCAAAGCATCCATAGAATCAATCTCAATCCAAATATTATAGAAATTCCTTTATTTACAGATTTGTATAGCCATATGTATAGCCTCAATTTAAGCAAAAAGCACAAAAGATTCAGAGTACAATTCATAGAAGGCAAGAATGAAAGCTCCTAAATTATCCCTAAATACACCACTACCTGCAAGTTGCTCATCTTTAAGGGTACCATTTGAATAGATCTTGAGAATAGTAGGGGGAGATTTCAGCCAATAAACAACCTGAGTTTTACTGACTGCAAAAGGAAAAGTTATGAGTTCAAATTGTGACAACAAAGTAGCCATTCCTTCAACACACTTGATGACTCTACTAGAAGACATATGACTATTATCATGTTTAGACAAGTTCCTTTCTCTCCAAAGATGCCATAACACATAAAAAGGAATAACAAACCACCAGTTTTGAGGAAAGTTACAATGAAGCAACCGATTGAAACAAAGGGTCATGGGGTGGGAGAAAGGTTTTATCTTCACACCATATTTGAAGTGGAAGTATTTTCAAATGTCATCAGCAAACTCATTTGAGATGAACACATGATGGATATCTTCCTCCTAAGCACAGCATTGACATTTTAATGGATAGATGGTCCCAAATCTTCTCCTAATACAGCCATGTATGCCAGAGCCTCCAAATAAATAGGGAGATCTTGGGAGGAATAAATTGGCCCTAAATGAACCTATATGACAGTTTCTTAGCACCTTTATGGTGAACAATATTAGCCTATGAAGAAGTATAAAAGGTTCCAGAAGCCTTAGGTACCCAAAAAAGTATATCTTTAGTGGGTGTAACAAGGATAGTAACAACAGTAGAGACCAAATTCTCAAGAATAGTGAGCCTGAGTTTGTTTTCCGTTTCCCATGATCAATGAAATCAAAAACTAAACTATCATTGAGTCCCATGGGCATGATAAGCTGAGAAAGCTTTCCAAGATTGGTCCATTTATCCTTCCAAAGGAGATATTACCATTTCCAACATACCAAGCCATACGAGGGTCCATAAAAAATTTGATATTGAGTAACCTTTTCCAAACAGGTGAATCAGTACTTTTGCTAGTGACTTCCATATGGTGGGTACCTCGACAATATTTAGTTGCAAGAACTTTGCACCAAATATATTGCTGCAATCTAAGCTACCACTAGAGTTTCTAGTCATAGACAAGAGAAGAATCAATTGAACTTCTACAGTTAAGTCTCCATTCTTCATAAGGAAAGCAGGCATGGTGCCAAGAAGACTAATGGATTTTGTTTTTATGCTCAGAGTCACCCCACAAAAAAATATATTAAAAAACAAGAGCACATTCCTTTTGCCAATATAGAGAGGAACTCCAAGACATCTAATAGGCATTTGCTCAAAGGTAAAGCTAGTAATATCATGCATAACAGAAGAATTATATTTGCTACTCATAAGGTACGAGCTTTTTTGAGAATTGAGGAGTTCACCCGAAGATTAGGAATAATGCTTCAAAAACTCCATAATTCTCTTCAAAGTATGCTTATGCCCATTAGTAAAGATGATAACATCATTTATAAACCCCAAAGGAGATATAGCAATTTTGCCGCCATAATTGAAGAGCATGAAGGGGAATGTAAAGAAAAGGTGGCTAATTCCTCTAGAAAGGCTTTTAGCCATAATGACAAAAAGGGAAGGAGAGAGATGATCTCTTTGCCTCAGCCTCCTACTATATGTGAAAAAACCAAGTAGTTGCCACATTAATTCGAATAGAGAAGTGAGGATCGCAAACAGATTGTTTGACAAGGTCTATCCAATGTTAAGAAAATCCAAATCTTTGAAGCACTTGAATAAGAAAAGGCCAAGACACCCTATTGTACACTTTAGCCATATCTAACTTCAAGACAAGGTTCTCTTCTCTAGTTTTGTGATGGAGTTGAGAAATGAGCTCTTGTGCAAATAGAATATTGTCACTTATACCCCTGCCAAGCATGAAGTCACTTTGGTTTTTCGAAATCAGCTTAGGTAGCAAGGGGCCCAATCTAGAATTGAGGAGCTTAGTGAAGATTTTATTGAAGAAGTTACATAAACTGATGGGCCTATAGTCTTTCTATGTCCTGGGCTCACTGAGCTTTGGAATTATAACAATTGTGGTGGCGGATACACCACTAAGAAGGCTTCTTCCTTTGAAGAATTCAGTAATGGCATAAAAATGATCGTCCTTGAGAATCTCCCACCATATCTGGTGAAAGTGGCTGTTGAATCCATCAAGGTGGATCGATATAAAAAAACAACCTTCTTAAGTTCATCAATAGTTGGAAATACAGTAAGGCCATCATTATCCTCATCGCTCGAAGAATTGAATTGAGAAAGCCATTAGCATACTCAGAGGCTCATTGGTGGAAATCTGTTGAAAACATGCAATGGCATCTTGAATGTCCTTTTCAAAATCCAACCAATCTCTAGCCAAAGTCTGAATTTTAGTGATGGAGGAATGAACTTTATTAGCTTGAACTTTGGTGTGAAAATATTTTGTATTAAGGTTTCCATTCACCCACCATTTCACCCATAACTTTTTCGTACCAAAATAATTCTTCATCAGAAAGGACTTTATATAGCGATGCATAAGCCTAATGAAGAGAAGATCTATTTGAGGAAGAAGGATCAGCTTCTTAAACTCGTTCTTGATCCAAAGCGACCTGTTCAGCTTTAGCTATGTTAACAAAGAGATCGATTCCCAAAAACTATTTTATTCCAGTGAATAAGACATTTTGTCAATCACTTGAGCTTAAAAAAGAAGCCATACGTGCCTCTAGAATAAAGGCAAAGAGGTTGGCCCCAATTATCAGAGACGGTATTGTAGAAGGAATCATGGTTGCTCTTGATATTTAGAAAAATGAAAAAAATAGGATCTTTTTCTTGGGGGGAGCATTAGAAACAAGAAGAGGGAAGTGATCTGATGAAGCTTTATTGAGGAGAGTGAGTTGAATATACGGGAGAGAATCGGCACACTTTTTATTTATGAGAATTCTATCAAGCCTTTCAAAAAGAGATCCTTTAGACCAAGTGAAGAAGCCATTCTTAGTGGGGACATCATTTAAATCACAATCCATAATCATACTGTTGAAGTCCAAAATAGAAGGCCTGATTGGGGAATTACCACCTACCAACCAGGAGAGATCACAGAGGACAACTTGCTTTCTTAATATGTTCCATAACTCACTACATTGTAGGTAAGTCGCTTTAGCATAAACAGCAGTAATAATCAACTTACAGTCATTTTGAGTATAGCAGAAGGTTAAATGTTGGTCCCGTCTTCCAGCACTTCAAAAGAAATGCAATTCATCTAGAAAAACCAATCTTTTGAGAACAATTAGCGGTACCATGATCAAAGTGAAGCTTATGTCCATAATCATCAATAGAACTTGTAGTAATTAAAGTCTCAAGAACAACCACATATTGCAATTTGTGGATAAGAGACAAACTTTTAATGCGTCTTCTGGAGGGCTTCTTAAATAAGCTCCTGACATTCCAGAATAATAGATTTAGAATCATAATAAAGGTTGGAAGGTATTCTTAGCAACTTTAATAGGAGCTTTCGAAGGACTTTCCAAGGAAGCGGCAATATTCTTTTTAGGTACTTTTACTTGTCTTTTAACAGGTATATAGCCATCATTATCATCCAATGGTGGTTCCAATGAAGCTAGGTCGGTCTCAGATTTGCTTGTAGGCAGAGGAGGGATGCTCTCAATAAGAGGATCCAAAATAGATGTAGCCTCAATAAATTCGGTGATAATATCCTCATAAAGGTGATGTTGGCATTCCACAATCATGTCAATCTCATCCTTCTAGATGCATCATCATTTTTATGCACATCAACATCCACAGTAATATTCTTGGGATGGTTGTATTTGCATAATATTAGCCTATTGCTATAACGTATGTGAGTCAGGAGGCTTGGGAGTGGAAATTCTCAAAGGAACGGCCTCATGACCAATTTGGAGAGAGGAAGAAACCATTCTAGTATGCACATGAGAGTGAGATTCCTAAGGTTCCTTTCCAGGCCTATGTGCTTGTTTCTCCTTAACAAAAATCTCTATACTAGGCTCCTAAGGTTCTTCTCCAGGTCTATGTATTTGTTTGTCCTCATTAGAAGTCTCCTTAGTAGGCCTTTTATCAATCATTACCACTTCCATATCCTCTTTCTAGTGAGCCCAATAATAGGTACCATTGTTATGCCCACGGTGATTACAGTGAGTGCAATATTTAGGCATATCCTTATAAAGAATTTCCTGCCATATAGCATGATCTTCATTTCCTATAAGAATTCAATAAAATTGAGGATTGCATGCATCCATTTCAATGCATATTCTAGTAAGGTTAGTTCGAGACTTAGATGATGTAGCATCATCAAGTTTAATCGGAACACCTATAGCAGATGCTATGGAGAATAGAAAAGCTTTATCATATAAAATATAAGGCAATCAGGGAAGTCTAATTCGTACTAGAACAATTGACGATTCAACAGAGGGGTTGAAGTCGTACGTATATTTAAGTACCATCATCGGAAATCCTTTGATGAACCAAACTTTTTTTTGAAATAGCCGAAAATAATCCTCCTCATTTTCAAGATTGATAAGCTGATGTTTGAAATCAAGGTTGCCTTGAGAAAAATTACCAGACAACTCGAGAAAATTGAAAGCATGATAAATTTCCTTCATAGTTGGTCTTTGCTCTGAGAATTTTCCCATCGAAGAAAATTTTAGGCATGATGCTAGCTTCTAAATTTCAACTTGGGAAATTGGAATGAATGGTTCATTCCTGAAATGAATAGCTCTACGAATTGGTAGAAGTTCAAATCGCCCTTTATCACTTCGAAGGTTTTTGTAATTAAAGGTTTTCGTACGTCGCCTTGTAAATACATTTTTATGGGAAGATTAGGAGTGGGAGGGTCCTCCCCATCCATGTTTCAGAGCTCAATTTGGAGGGAAGTAGGTCGGAAATTAAGGTAAGAGATAGAGGAAAGTCTTTGGAATCAAAATCGCCGCTATAATCAAAATCGCTACCTTAGAAATCACTGCAATTAATTAATCTTCATTTTCCATTTGCCAAGTTATAAGAGAAATGTAATTTGTTATTATATATCTTGATCATTTATTTGTACAAGTAGAAATTTACAATTTAACTAAATGATGTTCTAAGTAACTCTATAAGTTTAATAATATTTATTTTGTGAAACAAAATCTATATTGTCAAATGAATTCCAAAGAAATCTGTAAAAATTTGAAATTAAAGCCCTTCCAAATCCATTGAAGATTTTTATAGATTATGTCAAAATCTATAGAAATCTATTAAAATTTAATAAAAGTCCAATAAATTGTTAGAAAGTCATTCAATTTAAAAGTTTATTAAAATCCTTACAAATCCAAATTAAATGTAGCCTCTTTGGTTTCTTCCTTCTCAAATTATTTCCTTCACCATCGTCTAATCTCTTAGTTTCACGCCATCATTTTTAGGCATTTGATAGTGATGTTGATATTTATGCATTCTGGTAAAACTTGATACTTATATTGTAAAATTTTTGTTTGTAATATTTTATTTAATATACGTTGACTCTAATATGTTTTTTAATTGAATTTATAATGATATATACGCTACGTCGGGAATTTTTCGACTAATGCGTATTTTTAACTTGCATGGTATATGTTTGTCTTGCTCTTTATTTCTTAAATTGTGGTTTTAAACTAAAACAAATTGAAAAAATGGTTTGTTTGGTTTGGTTCGGAAAGTGAAGTGGTTTGGTTTGATTTAGAATTTTTCCAAATCGTTTTTAATTTTTCAGTTTGAAAATTTATCGCAAAACCGCCCAAACAGAACTCTGTTCACCCCTAGTCCCAAGAGTCCAACTTTTCTTTCATTCGCTTAGCAAGCTAACCAAAAGGCCTTTCTTCACCAGAGGGGATAGAGACAGTCGACCTTCGAGCTGGGCTGTCTTTGAATGCAAATTCCATCAATTGTGGGCCAGTAGGGCGAGATTTCCTCTTTTTCTCCTCTCTATCGAGGGCAATGGACTTTTCCTTATCCCAAGAAAAAAAGGAGGGAATGAGTGATAGTAGGAGCCTTGGCCTTAGGCTCTTTAGCTGGTAAACTGGAAACGGGGATCGTAAAAATAGCACCCACCGTGTGTTTTCTTTTCTCTGTGATTTCGGTTAGGGTGGGGCTTAACATTCAAAGAGAGGCCTCCAGGTTAGCTTTGCGCTCAACTTTTTTCTTCTTGCTTTGCCTTTGTTTCTCAGCAATCTAGGCCACGCGCATAGCATCTAGCTTTGCTTTGCACTCAGTTTTTTTCTTCTTACGTTGCCTTTACTTTTTACCAATCTCGTCTAGTGCTAGCTTATTAAGGGACACCTCCATTTAGCTAGCAGACTCACACAACGTCGAGTCAAGAATGACAACCCCATTTTTTTGTCATCACAGATCTCAAACATCAGAATGTCATATACGATTAGCTCGTTCGCTACAAAAGAACTCGAGAGTCAGTTTCCAAGAAAGTGGAAGGCTAAAATAAAATAGTCTCCAAGAAAGTAGAACACTAAAATAAAATAATAGCAAGATATTCACCCATCAGGTTGTAATTGACGAGTGTTCGGGAATGAACTAAGCAGTGCACATTTCTTTCACTTTTCGGCACCTTGAGTACCTTCTCAAGTTTGTTTAGAAAGACATTGACCTTTTGAGTTTGAAGGGCCAGGTTCTTTGAAATAGCTACAAGAAAAAAGAAGGGAAAAACCAGATAAGCAATTCGCATGTGAATGAGAAAACACGGCAGCGAACCTTACCAGAATGTTGGAATAATTGGTGAACTTGGACGTTCAAAGTCGAATTCTCAGGCTAAAGCTCAAATTCCCCCCTCCCCCTATGAAGAACTTTTGCATTTAGTGGGTTCCAAAGAAACAACTAACTGGAAGCCTTTAAGCCTCCACAATTAGAGAGCATACGATACCTTCACTCGGACTTGCACAAAGTTAGGTGTAGCGAATTCTTCGGCTAGAGGTCATTCGAAGCGTCGGGCACCATATGACAATGGTTGAGATCATGTGTCCCTTTCCAAGAGGAGTGAGCTGCTCCAGTGTTAAGTTCAAATGCGCTAGTATGCGGTTCACCTACAGAGGAAGTGGTTGGCAAAGTCCAACTGCTAAGGCGTTGACGTAGATTGCCGCCATGCTTGGAGGGATCCAGGGCGAATTGCCCACCCTTGAGGACCTACAATTTTACATGGCACAAGATGTGATACGCCTTGCACTAGTCACGTAATTCCGACTCGATCACAATGCTCCTAGCCTTGTTGACGACCTTACTGTCAACGGTAGCTCTTTATTTGTTCGGATCGCAAGCGGCGAGAGCATGGAACTTCATCTGAGAAGTGGACGATGAACTGGCCATCTGCCAAGGTTTGAAGTAGTTACCTTGAACGGGGAATATTGCAAAAGTTTTGGATAGAATCTGCATTAGAAATGTGAGAAGGGAGATTAACTTCGGAAACATGGAAACCATCTGCATTACCAGATACGAGGCTAAGGTTTCTGCTGCAGGCATTCCTAGGGCTTTTCTGATCATTTAAAACACTGGGATCGACCAGAGACAACAATAAACAACAGCTTTCAACACTTTCTTCGAATGAAATCCATCACCAAAAAATATTACAGCTGAGAAATGACGCAGCATGATAGAAGAAATAATAAATACAAGTTGAGGAAAAATGGAACACTTAACAAATGCAGGGAGATGCAGGCGTCCGAGGATCTGAAAATAGAGACTGATAGTCGAAAGTTGCTAGAAAAGCACCAGAAATAAAGATTATAGCCACCGGAGAAAATCATAGAATGTAGAAGGGAATTTCAATAGTAAAAGTAAATCCCATCCCCTCGTAAAATCCTTTTTATACGAGGACCAAAAAGCCAAGGGGTGGTTGGGGGTCAAGCGCCTTTAAATTCTAATTTCCATCACTAGGCCGCATTTTCCCAGGCAACCTGTGAACCACGAGTGAGTGGACACCCCCGGGAAACACAAAAGGCTGTAAGGTAATTGATGCAAGTTGCTAAAATGCCGAATGACGCAAGCACGAGGCATAAATTCTAGCAGCAGCAATGCGCATGATGATGTTTTAGCTTCCAAGACTGTTAACGTACAGCTATCAATCATTTAATCTTCCCGTCCTTGCTTCACAGAGTTGCAAAGTGGAGCTTGGCGAAGATAATCTCACTCATCTGTGAAGTACCCATAATCAAAGTCCCCACTAACCAATGCTTGAATGCCTTGGACTTAGGAAGATTGGGACATATAGCATTTCACGCCTTGCGATTCTTCGCAACACCAGACCAAGCAACACCCCATCGCGATGTACACTGGGAAACTATGACCTCTTTGGGTACTTCCCCAAGGAATGCCGCAGATTCTACACTTAAGACACTTCGTTCACAATGATTAGCTCATAATGCTCACAGATAACGTTGATTTCGAAATTTTTTCTACCAAAATGTAGCTCAAATTTTTAGATATTGGTCTATCCTTCATCCCCAGAATGATCCGTTCCGTCCCTTGTCGTTGCCCCCACAATGCATAACCTTAAGCTTGCGAACTTACACAGCATAAGTATGAGGACAACTATGAACTCCTTGATCAATATGAATGATGAACAAGGACTTGGGGGACTCATGTTATTGGTGAAATTTTCACCCTCCAAGTGGTGGCCACGTATACAATATTGAGTGATATGGTGCCCAAGATGGGTTTGCCATCTCGGTGATGCAGGATCCTAACTACAATGCCCACTGGACGTTTCGCAATAAGCACCTCATGTTTACATGAAGGTCGTCCTCCCAAAGTAACCAACCTTACCATATGGAGTAAAATATGCGATCCTTAAAGGATGAAGGAATCCTTGCCAATGAAGGAATGTCGCGACCACATAATTCTATGGTATCAAGTCACAATCTCATCAAAGAACTCTCTTTCAAAATAACTCATTCCATGCTCCAAACACTAGGTCATTGGCATTCTATATAAATGAAAGCAGTGCACAAGTGAATGATACGCAAGTTTCTTTACTTGAACTCTTACACTTTCCATACGCAGTACCACTATATTCACATAACTCCTTCCCCGTCACCTCGCAAAGCACCGCCCACACAAATCCTTTAACCTTAATTAAATTGCTCTTTTGTTACACCGGTAGTGACTTGACCGTCGGAATGTCATCGATTACGATCCTTTTTTCTCAATTGACCTGGGCAGCCTAACGACCGTGGTTGAGTGGGCAGGCAGACATGTGTGGATTGAGAGTCCTATTAGCTACAGGTAGCGTCAATCCAGATTTAGCCGTTAATAGACATCAATATAGTTAGCTTTTTTAATCAAGTGAACGTGATTTAATTAATTATAAGCTATTTATTTTATTTGTCATTTCCATTTTTCCTATGCATGTGATTTTAATTGTTATAATATTGTTGTCATGCATATTTTTAATTAATTTTGTTATTAAACTCGTTTTAATAACTAAATTTATTAATTGTCAACTTATTGTGTCAAATGAATTATTTAAGATGTTTTAGAATATTTTTATTACATGTGATTAATTAATAAGTTGATTTTGAATCAAGTTAGGAGTCTTAAAAGGATGACATTTACTAGCTTGGTCGCCAAGTTATTTGCTTACCACGTTGCATTAGGATTCCTATTCTAGTGGATAATAAGAGTTTAAGGTAAGTAAGACTTTTAGTCATGGTAGTTAATTATTATATTACCTTAGCATTATTATTCTACATTAATTCGGTTTCTATCTTTTGAAATGATCTAGATGCAACAAAAGGAGGACCAATCTCCAATTGAACAGGACAGCCTGCGCAACCGTGGAAAAAGTGAGATATCACAATAAGCTACGGTCCGATCTGCATGAAATGTTGACAGAGTCTTTAGCACTCATGGTTCTTCAAATTTAACGGTTAAGATCAAGATTCAAGGGTACAATTTCTAGAAATCATTATCAAAATAGAAACGATATTTGTTGGAGTCCTTATACAAGGAATTTTTTTTTTGTCGTAAGAAACTAACTTGTATAAGAATACAAGAGGAGTCAAGAGGACATAGAACACACACCCTCACAGAGAGAAGCTTAGAAAAAAAGCATAGAGTAGTTTGAGTTTCATTGTTCATTATTTGACTTCTCCATGCACTTACTACAATAGATCGGATCATTATTCATGCTTCAAGTTAAGTGCAATGTTCTTTAAAATTGACAACTTGATTTTATCAAGTGAAATCTTCGGGAGAATTCGGATTCACTACACAAGAGCCTCAACCAGAGAAGATCATCACGGGAGGTGAACGTCAGTAGGAAGATTGTACAGATCTGGGTTAGATTGCGGAGTTACACGGAAGTTCTGAAGAGCAACGTGAGATTGGCTCACATTACAAACTAGAAGAGAGACCGAAGAGTGATCGTCATTTTCATTGTAGTTGTTTGATAGATTTATGCGTAATGCTATCCTTATCTTCTTGTAACAGGTTTAAACTCTTGACAACTAGTGGATTTGTTTGTCTGCAAGGTGCAAAGGCGTGGGTTTTTTTTCACCCTTTAGGGATTTTCCACGTTAATTCTGTGTGTTCGTTACTCATTACATTTTTCCACTTCATGCTAAATGCATCTAGTTCACGTAACGCAATCTAGATAGTTTCTATTAAGTTGCTAAGTCAGATACATCTCACGTAAGTTAAACAGAAATAGTTTTTGCTTAAGCAGAATGCAGTCCAGATACGTCTAAGTAAACTGTAAATTAGACAACTCACAACTTTCAAATATCATATTTTATGTACATAAATGTTAAAAATTATGGAATATCACGTAACGAGATTGCATAATTCAATTAAATCTAACCAAAAAAGAAAAAATCGAACTGGACAGCTTTATTTCACTAGTATAAAAAGTTCTTTTAAAACAACACATTCAGCAATGGTTATAAAGAAAAGCGTTGCAGAAAAGTCACGCGGTGGCATTTTTGTAAATAAATGTGAATAATACGAGAGGAGTCGGCAACAGTTGTTAAAAAGAACAGTTGCGTGCGAAATATTGCACGAGTGGAATGGGCAATGGTTCCACGGAAAACCGTTGCAGAATATTTGCTTTCAACAAAGGTTCAAATTTAAAACTGTTGCAAAATGTTGAAATCAGCGATGGTACAATAAAAGCCATCGCCCATTCCCATTCCCAGCCATTAAAACCAGTGGAACCCCGTTAATCTCGAATTAGCTTTTTCTCAGCGGCTAGCAGTCGGCATAAGCCCTAGATCGTCAATCTCATCATCTCCGCTTCTCCTTTTTCCAATTTCCACTCTCTATTAACCAAATGCTCACAATCCCCTCTATCTTCACTTGCCACTACTTGGGTAGATGGAAAGCTTGGTGGAAACTTTAACCAGTAAAAAATTAATGCTTGAGGTGAGTTGAGCGACATGTCAAGGCCAAGATTCAAGAGAAGGAAGGTAAATTGTGGACTTAATTCATGCGATTTACTTTCTGGCCAGTATTTTCCCCACAAAATTTCTTATTTGAAATGTTTTCTCGGGAATGTCATCAGACCAGCAGCATTTGATTTCGCAGGGAAGCAGCTTGAAGGCACTCCGGAAGCATTCCAGCTGTATGCACACTCCACGGTCGGCAGTCCTTCAGCGAAGTGGTATAAATATGTAATTTGGTAATTTTTAATTTTTCAAGGATAGATTGCTTGCGATTTGTCAAAATGATGTGATTAATTACTTTTGAGCTTTGATAATTTAGGCTTTGATTTTTCTTTACAATGTTATTGTGAAGTTGATTTATATACAGTTGTAATGCAAGAGCAGGTAGAGATTTCTTAATATGATCGAGAATTTTTTCTTTTTCTTTTTTTTTTGTTAAAAGGAAAATGAGATCTAAATGGGAATTAAGAGTGTTTGAATTGTAGATTAATGGGTTATTCTTCTAATATATAATTCCATGTTTTAGGCTTTAACTTTATTTTCTTATGTGGCTGTTGTATCTCTCTGTAGGTAGCCAAGACTAAAGGTGTTTGAAGAATCCTCTAAGGCTAAAATAGTTATAAAACTTTATGTGAAATCGGTAAGTGAATTGCACCATTTTAAGTGAAATTTGCAAGCTGTTAATTTTGAATTTGCATTTTGGCTTTTAAGTCTCTGGGTTGCCCTTGTAATCATAGGAGTAGAATTATCCTTAAGTTACACATATTGCAGTTAATTGACTTGGTTGATTGTTTGGCTTTCGATGTCAAGAAAGCTTGTTAGAAGTTCTCCGCTCATTAGATTGTTTATCAAGTACTAATCTTGTTTTTAGGCATATTTGCGTGCTTTACTTCTTTTGGATGATTGAAGTTGTTTCTTGCAGAGCTTCCTTAAAAGAGAAAAATATTTTTACTGATAAAGGAAGCGGAAATAGAGCATTTATGGTCCTAAGAACATCCATGTTAATTGTATCCTAGTTCTGTCTTGGTCTTATAAGTTTGCTGACTTAGTTTGCTGACTTACCAGAATTAAGATTGTCATTTCAAGAATTCTAATAATCCTTATTTACATTCCCTTGTTAGCTATGCTTGTAGTACTCTTTTCTCCCATCATCATGAAGAGAAATTGGTCATGGGATGTTTGCAGAGAGAGCATTGGAGCCTATATCACCTTCTGAAGATGAATTCGCTTATACATTACGTGTTGAGAGTACCATCACATAAAGCAATGGCTCATCAAGGTGAGAAAACTTGTCATTGCTTCAGTTACAGTGACTTGAGCATTCCTAAACATGTTTTTCCCATGTTATTAATACTTTAAAGCTTGGTTTCTCTGGTTATAGCAGCAACAAAGCTTAGAGTTCAAATAGGTTATTTACTAATTAATTCTAAATTCTGTTCTTTAGAAGAGACTAATTCTATATTATTTATATCTAATATTTTTTGTGCAACAGTATGGTTTTAGTGCTTGATTGCTGGTTTTGCAATGGGTATGGTTATGGACACCAATCATGTGATTAAATTAATGACAGCTTAAAGGTGACTTAGAAGTAAGAAATACTGTTATCCTTCTCAATACTATATATTTCTCATTAAATATCCTTCTCATACATTTAATTAACATCATAAGAAATACTATATATCTTTAACTTCTTTTGTGGATTACTAGTACATTTTAATGCTGCTTGCTTGAGACTGGAATTACATATTCTCGAGTCATTCTAAGTCTTGATTTTTTTTTTTAAAAATTCAATTGTTCTAGGTTAGAAAATTTATGCATGATAGTTAATAATTATTTATTGTTCATAGTGGTGAAATACTTTTAGTCCTAAATAATTTCTTATCGATTTTGGACTCTAGTTACTATGACTATGGCTGAATAGATTGAACAAATGGGAGTTACAATTGAAAACCAGCAAAGGGTAAGTTTCTCTTGTGCCGTTAATTTTCTCGAGTCATTCTAACTCTTGTTGCTTTAATTTTGTCCTTTGTTTTTAACCTCCTTGAGACCTAACTTTAGGATCTGATTGGTCTATCGGTGCAATTTGCAGCAAAAAAGGGATCTCAGGTGTGGACAATTGTGAAGGCAATACTTTATGTACGAGGTTGAAACTTATGCACTCAATACTTTATGTACGAGTGTTTCTAATTGTTTGTCAATTTTGTACTCTTTGAACCTTTGAATTTCTATAGTATTTGATACTCTTCATGTAACATGATACTCCCTCCGTCCCACTAAGATAGGCACCCACCATTTTTCACACATATTAAGGAAACATCTTAAATGTTCTTGGAATTATAAGATATTCATATATTCTTCCAATTTTACCCCTATATTGAATGGTCAAAAAGTAGTGTGAACATATTTAAATATCTTGGGAGATAAAATATCTATCTCGATGTTTAGTATTCCAATTATCTTTAATAGGGGTATTTTAGTACATGGAAAATAAATTATACATTCAATAAGGAAATTGGACTATAATTTGGGTCGGAAAAAATAGGAATACTTGCCTATCTTAGTGGGACGGAGAGAGTATATAATTAATTTTATTCGACATTTATATAATTATAATTAATTTTAATTTGTGTATATGTATATATATGGTTGTGGATGGTGTTTGATGAATTGTAATGGTAGTGTAATTAGTACAAGTATTTGTGGTGGTATTGCAATTGCAAAATCAATATATATATATATATATATATATATGTATATTTTAAAAAGGGGTATTAGCCATAGTTCCATTTTAAACCGTTGCTAAAAGTAGACTTTCAACAACTGTTAATATATTAAATTGTTGCATAATGTAGAACTTCTGCAACGATTTACAGCCGTTGCAGAATGTTCTCACTTTCTGTGACGCTTGGATCTGCAATGCCCATACAACCGTTGCAGAATGTCAAAATAATTGTTGTAGAATGGGTAATTCTGTACTAGTTTTTATTCCTGTGCATCACATGGGGTGAAAACTAGTTTAAATAAGAGGTAATGGCAATTATGGTAGGCTCAAAAAATATAATTCCAACCATGTCACATTTCATACTCAAAATCTACATATAGCAGAATTTTGAAACCTGGGTATCGAAAATGCCCTCAAATTTACCTGCCTCCGATTTTCTTACTGATTTTGCCTACCAACTTTGCCTGTCAACTTTATGTATTTTGTCAACATCATCCTTTATGTCTCTATCAATGAAATTTTAATTCTGTCTTGCAAATGGAGTCGCTTTCTTGCTCTTGTTGAATCAGCATCCGGACGAGTACCAAAAGGGATGAAATCTATTGCATTTACTTCTACAAACATGTGTCCCTATATACTCAAGGGCTCCATTACTTGTATCATTGAATGGAACACACCAACCACATTTATTCCCCAGATCAATCACTGAAGTCTTCCCATTCTTCTATAGAATAAATGCACTTAACCCAAAAGAGATCCTCAATAGTTGGCTACAATATAGAAGGTACTTAATTGGGTACCCATTACGTATGTTCTACCACCTTTAAAATTGGCTACAATATAGAAGGTATCTAATTGAGTATCAATTACTTATGTTCTACCACCTTTAAGGTTGGCTACAATATAGAAGTTATTTAATTGGGTATCAATTACTTATGTTCTACCACCTTTAAATGTGGATTACTTTACATATTTATGTGGAAATAACGGTAATAGTTTGTCCTTGGATGCTTCTCAATCAAACATGATAGACTAAGGAAAATTATGGCAATATCAATGGAATGAGTTCCTGAAGGTTGTCTAAGTTTTAATTGCATTGATGTTTGTCATCTAGTTTGAATAAGAAAAAAGCGAAATTAGATTACAATGTTTTCTTGGTTGGTATGAAGTTGATTGCCAGCATTAGTGACACCTTCCTATAACGAAAGGAAAGGTAATTAGTCATTCATAATGATGATGCCAAATGGGTTATGTGCTAATAATATTCGACAAAGTGCTTGTTGCTGTAGCCAGACTATTTTTTCGTTTGAACCTATCAAATAGGATATAGGAATATTATTCTAGTAGATAAACTCTCTCTATGTGCACTTTATATTGTGTACTGAGCTGATATGCGAGTTGGTACTTGTAGGTATATCATTACATAGGAAAATCATTTCATATGGTGGTAATTTTGTTAGGAGCAACGACGTTTGGAAATGGAGATGGATCGCGATGACGTCGATTTCTATCCCCGATAACATTTCATGTGATGGGTTTATATATGTAGCACGGAGAAGTTAGGTTCCAGGCTTGACGCTGAATGTTTCACACTTGAGTTCGAAGTTCCAGGGATGACTCTATTTCCCATCGAAGTGATTGACTTGGATGATGTGAATTGGTATTTGTCATTAGACCTTGATATTCCTCTTCGTGTGCTATCACGACCTAGTGCCATATCTACATATACTGAACAAAACCGACATCCCAGTCATAATGCAGTACCAAATCCAGAAGACGAGCAGTTGGACAAAGACCACCGCCACATCCAGACAAACGAGAACCCAATGGATCGTTTTTTGACTGGCCGAGTTCACTTGTTATATATCAGCATCTCCCAGACGTTTGAATGAACTTTCCAACTTTTTACATCTACTTGCTTTGACAAAGAAATTTTGATTTAGGCATGAACAATCAAATCAATCTATCTCCATGTGATATGCGTGGACACTAACTGCGGTTGGTATGTCTGGAATTCTCGTGTTGGGAATTCTTGCATCTTTAAGATTAGGATTCTAGAGATAAGTCATATGTGTGGATTTGAGCAGTTATGTGATAAACATCCCCAAGCAACAGCACAGATTGTTGCTTTGCATATTCTGGATCGCATAAGTGCATCTCGTATGTACAACCCCAGTGCTTCGTTGGGGTTTCAGCATCTGTTTGACATACAAGAAAGCAAGGAGGGCAAGAGAATAGGGAAGGAAAATTGATCATTGTCCTGCAAATGAGTCATATCCGCATTTACCCAATTACCACCATAACTTAGCACTTTCGAACGTCGGGCGATCTTACTCGTTTGTAAACTAATAGGTTCAATAGATTTGTCTACTTATTTTTAGCATTTGGTGCCATTCTGCATTCCTTTGTGACATTTGTTCGGCCGGTGGTGTGCATTGATGGGACACGCTTAAAGGGTACATATTGGTGCACCCAGGCATATCCTTCTAACAACTAGTTGCGAGGATGCTAATCGGCACATTTATATTATAGCATGGGGGTATAGTAGGATTAGAGACTAATGCATCTTAACTGTGGTTCATGACGTGATTGAGGAAAGCTATTCCTAACCATGAAGATATGGCATTCATGTCTGATCATGGCCATGGCATTGATTAGGGATAGCTGGAACTGTTCTCAAATTCTAAGCACGGGATGTGTGGTTAGCATGTGGCAAGCAATGTACATTGTAGGACACGCTGCCATTCTAAGGTAGCTCCATTTCTACAGTGTGCTTTCGTCTACACCATGGAAGAATTTGACCGCCGTATGCAAGAGTTGCAAGGGTTATGTCCATCAGCCCACACATACGCAATTAGTGTGGGCAAGGAACAATGGTCAAGGGCACATTTTGCAGGAGCTCTCTATAACATGATGACGTTAAACATCGCCGAATCTCCTAATTCAGTGTTGCTTTGTGAAAGAGAACTCCCAGTCACCAATCTACTTGATGAAATTTTAAGTCTCTTGCACCATTGGTATTTTGAGAAACATCAAAACACAATGAAATGTGCATCCACACTATCTCCGAAGATAGAGGCTATATTGGATAAATCATTCCACCAAGGTACAACCCTGCTTGTGAATCCAATCTCGGCTATTGAATTCAAGGTGGGTAATGGAGAACGCAACAATATAGTTCATCTATAGGCATTTACGTGCATATGTTATCGATTTGATCTTGATTGACTCCCTTGCAAACACGCTACAAGGGTAGCAACTCATATTCAGATGCCTTTGTATGATTTATGCTTGAGATACTACACTACTACATCTTGGAGATCCTCCTACGAGCAGCCCATCAAGCCTCCCGCTAGATGCAACCTCGCGGAAATCCCAGCAGATATATCGACTAGAGTGCTTTGTCCTCCAACTGTTTGCTAACCTATTGGTCAGCCTGCGGTTTGACATTATCAATCTATATT
The DNA here is from genome assembly GCA_018223645.1 of Jasminum sambac. NCBI lineage: Eukaryota > Viridiplantae > Streptophyta > Magnoliopsida > Lamiales > Oleaceae > Jasminum > Jasminum sambac. Next base: position 39,234,505 of record CP073640.1, read on the forward strand.
CTAGTTAATTGGGTTATGCAGAAAATGTTTGAGATATCGTCAGTTGGGGCACCACCGAGAGACGTGCAACAGACCTATTAACAACAGGAAGTAAGGGTTGATGATAGATTGGTCACTTTTGTCATTTCTTCAATATCGTATTGTTATGAAGTGTTTTTGGAATATCATGTATTTCAATCCATGTGATTTAAAATGTTATGCTGGCCCTAGGTGGTTAGATTGTGGTTGATTGCTATTTGGTATGTTTAGTTCGACATCAATTGCTTAGGGTATAGGCATTGCTTACACTATTTCGGCATTGGCAAATGCCTCAACAGAGCAAAACTACATATATCCTATACTATGTGATATTTGATCGATCCAAAAATTATTTGAAGTGTGATCACATCGGTGTCAGTGACCATGAGTAATGTTGTCCTTTGTTATTCATACGTTACACTGACAATACTTTCATTTTATGAAGTTTTGGATCGTAGAGTATGAACATCTATTAGCACTTTGCTTTGGCCCCAGTACAACATTCAATAATTGACATAGTAAAACCTACAATTTTTTGAATCAAGTTGTGACAACACTGCATGCACGAAATTTAATTGGGTTGTACGTACATATGTGCCATTTTCATAGATCCATGCATGAAGCCCTTGAGTCTTCATCGATGTTACAACTGTGGAAATACGGAGACGGAAACCGGTTCAAAGTGTCATGCAGAGATTTATGTTTCACATGAAGATTTAAATTTTACATTGTAGCACACAAAAATTAAAAGAACATAAATGTAGCCACTAAACAGATACGAACAGGTCGGCTTTACTCACCTTAGGAATGATGGAATAGGCCAATAAAAAACAACGGAAGGTGAGGACCAACAAGCATGAGCTTCAACCCAATATCTTACGTTAATTGAATTACTAGACATCGTCAATCCATAACACGGCCCGCATATGACATGCTTATTCCAACACCTAACTTAGCATGGGTAGAACGTGATATAATTCAGTTGGCATAATAAAATTACATGTTTGTTAGTGTGAGTGTACACGAATCATGTGTTCAGGCCGAGTGGGCTTCAAATGTTTCATTTTATTAAAGTGTTTACATTTCTTTGTCGACGAGCTATTTTTGTAAGTTTCCACCTCATGTGAACACTGTATCGTAACCTATATCCTATATTATATGAGACAGGGGTTACTTCAAGTAACTAAGATATAGGATTGCAAAGTATGCTAATCAATTGAGTTCGTTCACATTAACAGAAGACAAACGTAGAATGAACGGTAAACAACTACACTAATGTTTGCAAAATGAAATGACAGATAACTTCCATCCACGTTTTCGAGGGGAGAACGTAGAATGAGCGTACCTCATTCGTTCAAATGCCTAGATGCCATGGGGATTATAGCAAAAAATGTGTAAGTTATTATTGCGTTTGACAATGCAAGTGCCCACACCACATGCAACAACAATCCGACAATGTACGATACTTGTAGGGGTAACTAGATATAACAATCGGGTGATTACTCATCCCTATTGGCAAATGAAGCTAAAGGGGTGTCAACATTGATTGGCTGGTTTCCTCCTAGATTGGTAGCCACATTTCCTGCATTTGGAGTGGGTTTTTTGGTTGGCGGTGAGTTCACTAGAGTATGTAACGATGACATGAAGACATCGAGAGCTGCATGCATGAGGCATTGGATGTCTCTGTGGTTCGGCTCCACCATAGTAGCATCCATTTTCAGCATGAGGTTCTTCCCAATCGTAGCTTCATTGTTATTGCTACCACTACATCTCTTGGTGGTTTAGCACTTAACCGGGGAACTGACTTCTATTTCCCTGCTGGAGTCAAGATCACACACATTACATATTGGAGTAGTAGTCTTCCACCAAGTTGGTGGGCTTATGGGCCTTTTTTGGAAATGAATATGTACAAGGAATGAACAAGCAACATTTCTGTATAGCAATATGAGTGCCTCGCGTGGAGTAGGGGCATTTAAATGTTCCAACTATCATGATTCAAAACGCAAGTTGTGTGTAGTCTATATGATTTAACTGTGTAACGGCCCGAATTCGAAGAACTCGGAACGCTAGTTCTTTCTTTAAAACTAACCATTTCTTTTTTTTTTGTTATAATATAAATAAATGCTGAAAGATAACAATTAGCTAAAATGCGGAAATTTATTTAAATTAATAAAATCAAAAGAGTGTCTCACGATAGTTTCAACACTGTCCTCAAAAACATCCAATTAATGTACTAGTAAATTCAAAACATTCAATAGCCATAACTTCAACAGTTAAAAGTACTCAATTGTCAATGTAATTAAAACGAATTTATTTAAAGGTCCCTAAGAGATTCCCACGCCTCGCCAAGCCTCCGGCTCCTTAATCTGCAATTTGTTCATTTGATAGAGAAAATCGTGAGTATGTTAAATACTCAGTAGATCCCGCGCACCACAATTAATATATATTACAAAATAAATGCACATAATCATCATTTTCATAAAATACGAACAAGTATAAAATACAAGTTCGTTCATCATCCCTCTTAATCGTGCACGTCATCATAGTGATTAATAGCACGTCATTATAATATATTAGGTCAAAGACCTATCGTCATAATGCTATTAAATCACGTCGTAATTAGGCAAAGAGCCTATCGTCATAGTGCCGAGGAAGCACGCCAAAAGTAGGCTAAAAGCCTATCATCACATAACATTTACATGCGACATTTATAATAATATTAATTGCAATTGCACATTTAAAAGAAACTTTTTAGAAAAGGGATCTATCTTAACCTTTAGCCGAGTATTGAGCTTACTAACGGTGAGAAATCAGTCTTCTAGTCATCACGCCTCGTCTAGTCAATAACGAGTTTAATTTATGTTAATATTCTTAAATATTAAGTATCTATAAGTAATATCGAAGTTTGTGGACCAAAATGGAAAGAATATAAAACTTTGGTTGTCAATTTGAAAGAATTTAATAGTTTGAGGACCTATTATGCAATAAAAGCGAACTAAAAATATTTTTGACTCAATTATAAGATTTTTAAAACATGAGGGACTAATATACAATTAAAGTTTGGGGGTTAGATTAAAGAGGAAAAAGAAATTGAAGGATTAAAAGTGAAATAAAAGTTTAGGGGTCAAATTGAAACAATTGAAAGTTGGGGGACTTGAATTTAAATAAAATTTGAGGGCTCATTTAAATATAATAAATAAAATGGGGGATTAAATCGTAACAATTAAAAGTTGAGGGCTGCAAAATAAATAAATTGTAGGATCAACTTAAACTATTTATCAAAATAGAGGGACTAAAGTGTAAATTTCGAAAAGTTAAATGGATTTGGGCTTGGACCGGATCTCACCATCTCTACCCGCTTTCTCGGCTCTCCCTCTCTCGTTCACGCACACACTTCTCGGTTCACACACACACACACACTCGATTCCGACGACTTTTCGCCGGTAACAATGGAGGTGAAGGTAGATTGAGGTGTGGTGAATCTAGTGGTGTTGTTGGATTGAAAAATGGTTGAGTATTGAGGGAGAAATCAAGGATTGAACACTTAGATAGAAATTTGGGTATTTTCAAAATTGGTTCGATTTGCTAACAATTTTCAAAATCAAACTATACTATGATGTTCTAGGGACGGAGATGAAGGTGTAGGTGTGATTTTTGTGAATTAAGGTCGAGTTTTGGATGAGGTGATCGTTTGGGCCGAGGCATATGCGAGTTTGTGTATGTATTGTGTATGTATATGCGCGTGTGTATGTGTTTTTGGGTCGAGATGAAGATGATGTTGGTGTTGCTTGGTGGTGAAGGTGGTGGCGCGGCGGTGGTGAGGTGGTGGCCGACGGTTGTGTATGCGTGTATAGTGTATGTACATTGCTATTTTGTGTGAAAAATCAAGTGACAACACAAATAGATGATTAATACTTACAACAATAAAATTTAGAAATTGAAATATGAACAAAGTGGCAAGAAATATTACCTCTAGTGGTGGTTGGTTCCTTGAATGGGATAGAGTGAGATGATCTAGAGTGTTCTATTTGGGGGAGAGAGGGGAGGATAGTGGGGCTAGGTCTTTGAAAAACAACTTTAAGTTGTATAAGTATGGTAAGAACTAGGTTACACTCTAAATGAGCTTTCTTAGAGTGTAAGAAATAGAATTGGACTACAAATGGGCCTCTAATTGGATCTAAAACGAATAATTTCTAAAGTTTGGTCCTCAAACGTAAATTGAAAATAAATAAATAAATATATATATATTATAAATTATTATTTTTGTTTTCATTTTAAATAATTCAATATAATAGTAAATTTTATAAAATTTTAACTAGACGAGCGTACGCAGTTTAACTCTATAGGTGAAGTTGTAGCGACACGTTTGAGATTTTACTTTAATTAAATATTTTAATTTAAGGAAATTCGAGGTCACTGCAAACTGTTGCTCACGAAATTGAATCATGACATGACTTATATCTGAACCATTAAATGGTGGTTTAACGAACACCTAATGCACCCTTACATTTTCAGCACAACGATACGAAAAAGAAAAAGAAAAACGTATTCAAGAATCTGTGCCACTAGTCAAATTTGTGTTATGATTGTTTTAAGTGAACTTAAAAAATTCTAGCTGCAAAATTTTGGAATTTAATATTCTAACTGAAATCTCTATTAATTATGTAATTACATGGAAGTCGTGCAACATTGCATTTTTTACCCACGGTACTGGAGGACACACGGTGTGCATTGGTCTAAAATTTGGCTACAATGCTGCAGAATCGTTCTAAATTTGATTAAGTGTACAGAATGAAAATATTACGTTTCATTATCCGCGTTAATGCATACGAACACATTTCATGGTATCAAAATTTATTTAAACCAAATGACATATACCAAAAGACAAGGCATATTAAAATAGACAATCGTGTTCGAAGAAAATATTTTGAACGAATAAGTGGAATAATTGCAGTGCCTCGACGTGTACATTTAAATACCTACTCACAGTCATGTAGAATATCCACTGACTACCCATACCCTCACTGATGTGATTCCGGATAGCTTCATGTCATCAATAATATTTGAAATGCCGATCAAGCCGAATACGAACTTATACGGGTGGATTTAGAGGTGATGATGTCAAGCTGAGCCGAATACAAGAAAGGGCCCTCAAGGAGCTCATCTCAGGATGTCAGATGAAGATGCAAATTCGAGGGCGAGGACGAGCTCATTTTGGAAAGCAACGGGGAAACAATTCTCACGAGCCATATTTACGGGCATATTATTTGGATATGGTTGGCTTTTCAGATTTTACGGCCATAATCATCTTCCATATGGCCGTAACCTCAGTTGCCAAGAACAGTAACTTTTAGATTGAAAATTACGATCGTCATATACATGATACGGCCGTAGTTTTGAAGATCCCATTTTGGGCAAAAACATACAGGAAGCTTTGTATGGCCGTAACTTTTGTTTATACGGCCGTAAATTTAGTTGAACTTAAGTCATTTTTAGGATATTTTTAGATATTTGCATTGTTTATTATTATTTCTTGTTTCTAGCATTGTATATGTAAGAACCAAGCTCATTTGAGCCAAACGGAGGGGAATGAAGAACTTTGAGAGCATATTTGCTTGTTTGTGAGTCGAGAATTTCTCCTCGTCATTCTTCATTGAGCGTAACAACTTATCGAGAGATTGGTCATTCCCATGGTGTTACCAACCCGTCGGTCCAAGATTCACATCTCGTGGGTGTTATTACCACACTGTGAGTCCTATAAGGCTGGATCATGTGGACCACCATGCCGGATCTTTAGCTTTTCTAGCGTCGTTTCTAATCTCCTGTGGGTTGCACTGGCATAGTTCTAACGTGGTTCACATTGGTTGGTATCAGGGCAAAGGATCTAAGCATTCGGTATTTATCTTATTTTACCTGTTTGTGTTGTTTTGATAGTTGAATCTAGGGTTTGGATCAATTTTTTTGGTGCTTTTATGTTCTTGAGATGAACTTGGGATTTTTGAGTGTTCTTGAGGATCTTGAGGAGTTCTTGAGTGATTCTTGAAGTAAACTTGAATTTCTTGTAGTTGTTTTGAGAATTTTTGTTACTATGTTGTGTGGAGTGCTTTATTGTTGGTTGAGAGTAATAAAAAAAGTGCTCGAAAAGAAAAAAAATTGAGACGACCTCAAAACAAAGAATGAGATCCTACAACGACATTATGAACGTATGATAGTTATTTATTCGATTACTCTTAGTTTTCAACATTTGTCTTTTAGTTTGAGTTTGCATTGTAATTGTTTCGTTGGTTGAGTTGTAAGTGGTGTGTATTGCATTGCCTATTGAAGCTTGTTGCTAGTGTTATCATTGGATCACTTTCACTAATTGTGGCACATTGGTATCCATTTAGTGAAACACGAGTGATAAACTTCACGAGAGGACATTAGCACACACTTGAGCACATCATGTCGGATATTCATTCTACTATGGTCACGGCCGAGATTTAGTGACAGTTGATTAGTTGAGAACTTTTGTGCAAGAAAGCAATCGGGATATGCAGGCATCAGTTGATCGATCTATAGCCGCACTTGGTAGAAGAAGATATAGGTTAGAGGTTGGGCAAAGGATGCTTAGAGGTGGCAATGGTAGTGAAGCGTCTAGGGATAGTGAGGATGGTGAAGAAGAACATAAAAGAAGAGAAAGAAGGAGAGAGAGAACATCAGGTAAGAAATGAGGAAGAGAATGACATGAAGAATGTGAAAACTGAAATTCCATCATTTCAAGGAAAAACCGACCCGGACATCTTTCTTAATGGGAAAAGTAGAGTTGAAACTGTGTTCGAATGCCATTGGATCCCAAAGACAAAGAAAGTATTGTTGTTGGCTAAGGAATTCATTGATTATGCTTTAAGTTGGTGGAAGTAACAGTGCACGATGAGGCGAAGAAACGAAGAAGCTCCCGTCGAGAATTGGGAGGAATTAAAACGCCTAATGAGGAAGAGATTTGTTCTCACACATTATTATTGGAGTTTGTATCAAAGACCACAAACTTTGACACAAGGGGGATGCATCGTGGAGGCTTACTACCAAGAAATGGAATTATTGATGACTCGAGCCAACATCATTGAAGAAGAAGAAGCTACCATGCTAGGTTCATTAGTTGATTAAATTGGAAAATTGCAAATATTTTCGACCTTCAAGACTACGTCGATATGGAGGGGTTACTACACAAGGCCGTGAAAGTGGAGGCTCGAATGAAAAGAAGAACTCCAATCAAGCCTCAAGTTGGTAGTGGCAGTAAATATGAAAAAGGAAGGTGGGTTGACAATCGAGGCGAAGAGGGAGCTTGGCAATTGAGTAGTGAACCACCCAAATCCACTCCAATTCCGAAAGACAAAGGCAAGAAGCAGATTGGAAAGCAACCATGCCAAACTCGAGATATCAAGCGCTTCAAATCCCAAAGGTTTGGTCATTATGTATCCAAGTGCCGTAACTGACAGATTATGTTGGTGCGTGAAAATGGAGAAGTGGTTTCCTAGGATGAAGAAGACAAACCTCTCTTTGTTGAAGAAGAAGATCAGTTGGATGAGCATGATGAGATTATACCAATTATTCCTACATCTTTGATAACGAGACAAGCTTTTAGTACTCAAGCCAATGTAGACGAGACGACTTCCCAACGGGGGAATATCTTTCACTCCCGATGCTTGGTACAAGGTAAGCTTTTAGCTTAATTGTTGATGGGGATAGTTGTTCAAACCTAGCTAGCACTTTAGTTGTTGATAAGGTTGGATTATCTTTGATCAAACACCCCAACCCATATGACTTGCATTGGTTGAATGATTTGGGAAAGGTTAAGGTGAAAACACAAGTGCTAGTACCCTTGGTTATTGGAGATTATGTGGATTTGGTGGTTGTGATGTGGTGTCGATGGAGGCCGCACACTTTATTTTAGGAAAGCTTTAGAGTGTGATTGTAATGTGATACATGACTATGGTAGAAACTGCTATAGCTTCAAATGGGAAGGAAAAGCAATGGAACTTGCTCCATTGTCTCCAAGGCAAGTATCTATTGATCAATTAAAGCTAAAAGGCGAAGCCGAAGAGTGGAGATGGTGGAGAGAATGGGAGTGTGGAGATTTAACCTGGGGGAGAAATGAGGACTTATAATATTCGCGAGTTGATTGAGGAGATTCGATATGATTACACGGATCATTTTCTTCTGGCTCGTCATGCTAACAATTCCCACCCCAATTTGTTTATTTTCTTCTTGTAGGTGAGCTACCGAAACTAGGAGGCCACTTATTCTGCCTTGTTTCATAAGGTTGCCCGTCCACTTCATGAGGGAGTATTCAAGTCAATCGCCGCAATTCACAATTTCTTTATTTGGATTGATGAAGTGTCCTTTCCATTCAACCCCGAAATTTGTGTTTGCAAAGACGATCCTTATGGTTCGAGATCGAATCCTTTTTAAGGGGGAGGGATGATGTGATTCGGGATAGCTTCATGTCATCAACAATGTCTGAAATGTCCGTCAAGCCGAATAGAGGTGATGATGTCAAGCTAAGCAAAAGATACAAGAAAAAGGCCCTCAAGGAGCTCATCTCCGGATGTCGAATAAAGATACAAAGTTGAGGATGAGGACGAGCTCGTTTTGGAGAGCAACGGGGAAAAAATTGTCGTAGGCCATATTTTACGGTCGTACTTATTTGGGTACTACCATACTTTCAGATTTTACAGCCATAATCATCTTCCATACGGCCGTAACCCTAGTTGCCATGAACAGTAATTTTTAGAAAGAAAATTACGGCCGTAATGTACATTAGATGGCCATAAAATAGTATAATACAGCCATAACAGGTCATCTACGACCGTCATTTTGCAGACCCCGTTTTGGCCAAAAACATGCAGGAAGCTTTTTACAGTCGTAATTTTTGTTTATATGGCATTATTACTGCCGTAACTTTTGCCGACCTTAAGTCACTTTTAGGATATTTTTAGATATTTTCATTGTTTATTATTATTTCTTAATTCTAGTTTTGTATATGTAAGAACCAAGCTCATTTGAGCCAAATGGGGAGAGGGATAAAGAACTTTGAGAGCATATTTTCTTGTTTGTGAGTCGAGAATTTCTCCTCGCCATTCTTCATTGAACGTAACAACTTATCGAGAGATTGGTCACTCTCGTTGCGTCACCAACCCGTAGGTCGAAGATTCACATCTCGTGGATGTTATTATCACATTGTGCATCCTAGAAGGCGAGACCACGCGAATTACCATACTGGATCTTTAGCTTTTCTTGCGTTGTTTCTAATCTCCTGTGGGTTGCGTTGACACAGTTCTAACATGGTTCACATCAACCATGCCATTATATTTTTCTTAAACAAGATAAAACTGTATGTAAAATCGTATAACAAGTACATATATCATATATATGATGAAGTAAAATAAACAATGCAGTGTTAACAAATTTCAAATAAGAGATCATTGTGTATGAAGAACTTTGTAGTAACATGTGCAATGCATATGTTAGAAGATATTTGCCTGCGTTAGATGTTGCGTGCACAAGCATGGAACGAAAAGATAATTATTTCTAGCTCGGTTTCAAAGGAATTATTCCTATAGAGGCACAAGAACATTGAATCCTATCATCTATCATATATGTGGTAGGATATACCATACGCTAGTTTCATTGACGATGTGTAAATTTATCAAAAATGTGCTTGGCCCAAAAAAATTCAAGATAAATGAATAACTTATGTCCGCCTCATCACGGTTGCAGATTTAACTGAAAATATAGAGGAAAAAGATTGAGCCTCACTTGTTACTAAGTGCTGCCACAAATTAGAGTAAGATCAATTTTTCCTGTACTTTTTACAACTGGATATGTTTAACTACCACACCTAATTATTGTTTTGCACACATTAGTTACTAACCTGTGCGCTGTTTTGAAAAGATTTTTACTAAACAACGGAGTGCTATAGAAATATCTATATGGCAAGTGAATAGATTATAGATGAAATAATGTAATTTTTCAGAACTAAGTATTACAAAATATGAAATCCAAGATCAATGGATTAGAATTAAATAATGTGTGTCATAGGTTATGAAATATTTTTCTTTGTTATACAATACATACACAAGGATGTAACATAAAGATATGTATTTCTGCACATTTCAAACTTATGTTTGTATGGTGTACTCCCCAATCGTTTTCATTTTGCTCGTCACAAATTTACTGACAATGAGATTATTATATTAATTTATGTGCGTAAGAAGACTACAAGCAATTCGTAGATCGAGTTGAGACACGAAGTAGTTACAATACGTGGAGACCACGAATCTTAAAGAAACGCTATAATGCCATTCACGGAATTACGTACACATTGCATATAGTATACTATACGCAACATGTAGAAGACCACTTGCAACAAAGAATTCGTTGCAGTATAAATACATGTACATCCCACTGCTAATTTGTCCCAACTCTGCCATTGGCTTCATATATGGTCAAAAATATCAAGTGTGTTCATCTGTTGTGTCACACCTACTGTAACAACCACATTTAATTTTTAACTCTAAAGAATTATACGGCGTCGTTACGGCTTTTCCATTTTTAATTTTAGAAATTTAAGTTAGCGCTCGTCTAGCAAACTAAAAATAATAATAAAAAATTAATAATTTAATCGGGTCGAATTTTATTACTGGCCATCATAGCTAATTGGACTTCAAGACCCACCGTTAATCTAAAAGCCCAACATATTCTCTATTGGGCCAACCCACTCTCAGATAAATTTTGAAATGTGAATTTGTGGCTGATGAGAACTACTCTCTGCTAAATTTCCTCAGCTCACGTCTTTTCCTCACTCTCTCCCAGGAATGTTAAGGTGCCATCGATGGTGCCTTTGTTACGGCACCATCGATGGCATTTTGGGGGTTGATTCGATTTCCGTTTTGAAATCCGGAACCAGATTTGGAATCAGCACGGCGATGGGGAGTTTCAGAAATTTTTCGAATTTTTTCCGGAGACACCGTGGCTGCCGTGGCCACCGGTCAAAGTTTTGACACTATTTTTGGCCCAAAAATAGTGCCAAAACTTTGACCGGTGGCCACGGTATAGCCGGAAAAATTTTGAAAAATTGCTGGAACTTCCCATCGCCGTGCTGATTCCAAATCTGGTCCCGGATTTCAAAACGGATATCGAATCGGCTCCCAAAATACCATCAATGGTGCCGTAACTACAGCACCATCGATGGCACTGGATCATTTCCGCTCTCTCTACTCCTTCAACGATACAAACACTCTGCCCCATAAATCCCCATACAATCACGTTTTCCTTCCAGCAAGAAAGTCTCCAACCAGTTTCTCACAGCAATCGATCACATCTTCACCGCAGGAATCAAGCACCAGTAAGGTAAAATCAATTCTTCCCATTCGTTGTGATATCTACCATTAACATGCATACACTATCATGCACATTCAATTGTTCTAAATTCCCAGCAATTATCGTGCACATACATACAACCCCCAAACACTACATCTATATCTCATCATCATCTTCATAGCATACACCAAAAAAAAAAAAAATTTTAAATCGATTGTAAATCATCCTCAATCTCGTGGAGTCCCTCTCACAAATTCAACACAAACACCGAATCTATTTAGCATCGGTTCATCATCCCCATCGTGTAAAAAAAAGAGAGAAAGAGAAAGAGGGACGAATTACAGAGCACCCGAGGAAGGGATTGACCATGGCGGTGGTTTCTTCGCCTCAAAACTTCTCTCAAATTTCGATTTCAATCCAACAGCCGAGTGTACTGAAACCAAAACTCAACCTCATTTTGACGAATTTTGGCCAGAATACTATGAATTCCTTCAGAATTTCGCACCAAGTTATGGCCAGTTGACTCCATGCTAACTCCCTTCGTCGAAGGCAGCTGTTGCCCCACCGCACCCCGACGGATTCCCCGACGGCGCTCGGCGGCGGCGGCGGCAATGGCGAGTCCTCTCCTCCATGCCACGATGGCTTCTCTAGGCTTTTCTCTCTCTGTGTGCCGGCTGCCAAGCGTATGAGGGAGGAAGATGAAGACACGGATCTAACTTTGAGCTCTTGTTGTGATATTAGCAACCTAAGTCCTTTAACTTCTAACTCCTATTTAATTCAGTCCCTTAGTTTATTATCTCTTTTCAAATAGTTCAAAATAGCCCCCAAAATCATGTTTTTACGTCAATTGACTTCGATTGAATTTACATAATGTACAATTGAAGCCCCCAAGTTTTGGTTTAACTTTAAAACAATCCCCAAATCTGCTTAATCCTCTCAATTAAGCCCCAATCAAGTTTTAAAAGTTCAATTTCAACCCCTATAGTTACGATTGAGCTTCAAACTACTCCTAGTTGACCAATTACTTCAATTACCACCCTCAGGCCATACTTCTCTTTAAATTAAGCTCAAAGTAACTTTTAAAGTTTGCTTTTCGGCCCTAAAACTTTTAAATTAAATCCTATAAGACCCGAATAAATTATTAAACTTCAACTTTAAGGTTAAATTACTAAAATTATGTTTAAATTCTTTTATTAGACGACGTGGAAAGTCCGTAGAGGCGCTAGCATCACACCAGCCCAAATTTCGAGGAATTTACAAGAACAAAGAATTGATGTGGGGTTTATTTTATGCAAAATGGTTTTTTACTTTATGCAAAATTGTGTTACTTCTTGCAAATGTTTTTATTTTAAAAAGTAATTGCTTACTCTAAAATCCATATCATGTCCTCTACGTGTTATAATTGTGGTATTTGCTATATAACATGCATGTGATGGTGTTAAGTACCATCTTCATCTATGGAATGGTGTTAAGGCCATTCGGACAGTCATAGCGACTTTCTCCCTCATTGGATGGGGGTTTCCAACACTCGACTTTCCTGTAGTTATCTACCTCTAATTGTAATCTCGTATATGGCTATGTGATATGGTGCAATATTTTTCTACTGTACCCCACTGAGTATAACAACATTATACTCACCCCACATATTTTTTTAACTTTTTTCAGATTAAGGAGTCCGGCGAAGTGGCGCCAGACGAGGCGGCGCCGTCCACTTAATTATTATGTTAAACTATTTTTCTTTTATTAGAAAATCGTTCAAAACTTAGCAGTATATTATTTTTGAACTTCCGCAAATGGTTTAGGAATTTAATTTATTTATTTAGAAAATGAATATTGATTATCAAGTTGATTGATATTATTTCTTTTAAGTACGTGAATTTTGAACCGTATTATTATTATTCCTAATGTTATTATTATTTTTAGTATTATTACGGAAAAGGTTATAAAAGAAAAAAAATTATCGTCAATTTTTCCCATTTCAATTAAGTAAAGGCTATTTTGGTAACTCTTCGATAGTTAAATCGGGGCATTACACCTACCAAGTTCAATAATGGAGCAAGTAGCACCAATAACTATGGTGGTTCAATGGTCAACCATTTTTCCGTTCTACCATTTAAATATGCATACTCGTGCTTGTGTAACTTGTTTCCTTTTCCTTTCGCACTTGTTTGCATTCAAACACACATTCCACAATCGGGGATGCATAATTGACCTGACATTGGTGCCACTCTCACCCAGTCTAATATTTTTACTGCTTGGTCCCACCTCCTCAGTTCATTAATTTGTGATTGATTGATAGGAACGATGAACATCTTGTTGGGGGAATCGACCTCCTGAAGGTTGCAATATCACATGGTACCTGTGATGTGTACACACACACCATCACTAGTTTTGCTGGTCGATTGAATATTTGTGTTTCCAATGACATTCTGATGCACTATGCAACGTCGAATCACTTTGACGGCACCAGCCTACATGGGCAAGACTTGCTTGCCTCAAATGCAGCTGCATTTTTTATGTGTTAAGAGAGCTAGTGGAGTACGGCAAAGCTATGTATGTGCGTCGGGTGACGGACGCACTTGTGCATGAAAAGCTGGCGAACTGTCCATTTTTCGACTTCAAACATTATAACTTCTTCAACCGTATCAACCTATTGGACATGATGGTGGAGTTTGATGCGCTATGTGCTCAAAACCTAGACAAGGAGCCATGCCAGTTGGTAGAGCCATGGTGAGGAAATGCATCACCGCCTTGGACACTAACCCAAAGTTCCAATCGTTCATGGGCCAAGTTTCCGCTGATGACATTGACGACAAACTAGATAATATTTACTGTTGTTTTCGACAACCTTGAATGCATCGTTCTGCCTTTGCCCTGTAGCTTCTTGTAGTCTCTGATGGTAGCTCACTACGCGTGCTTGTGGATGTGTTTTGTTTGCTATGAAATATTTATGTGCTGTTATATTTCAAATCATTTTGCTGTAATACCGTTGTACGGTCGTACCGTTCAACAGGTTGTGTTAAAATCAAATAAATGTTTTAATGTATCTTTCGCAGTTCATTTATTTAGTACTGTAGTACAGCAAATCAAAATAACATAGCTAGGGAAATTCTACAACCGTAGCTGGATGATATTTACTGTTGTTGTCGACGACCTTAAATGCATCGTTCCCCATTTGTTCGGCAGCTTTTTGTAGTTTTCGATGTTAGCTTGCTATGCGTGTTTACAGACGTGTTTTGTTTGCCATGAAATATTTATGTGTTGCTATATTTTTAATCATTTTACTGTAACACCGTTGTACGGTGGTGTCGTTCAACATGTTGTGTTGAAATCAAATAAATTTTTAATGTATATTTCACAGTTCATTTATTTGGCATCGTATTATAGCAAATCAAAATTACATAACTAGGGAAATTCTACAGCCGTACTTTCTGAATACATATTTGCATAGTTTATTTTTCCTAACCTATCCGCACAGTCAAATGTGATGTATGTGTTGACCATATAAAAACCCTACGATAAAGGTGCACTATTTTGCACAGTCAACATATGCATATCTATGCCATCGGGTACGGGGTCCAATATCACTTATGTGATAGGTTATAGGTTTATCATGCGTAGTAATAAGTAATCAGTCTGGGGATTGTTTAATGGAACCCACAAACCATTTTTCGGTGTTATTTCTTCCAGACAAACAACTGAGTACAAATCAAATAATGGAATGGTTACAGGTGCATTTTTGGGTACTTTTTATGCAAAAATGTTATTGAAGGGAAAGAAACAGTTGTGTCATCATAGGATCCACAAAAGAACTATGTTCATATCTTGCTAGATTTACATTGACTCGGTTACTATTTTACATTTGTAATACATATGTTAAATTTCGTTATCAAAGGGCATTTGATAACATTTTACGTGCAAGAAACAAGAGCCCTGCAACTTTAATAAAAGAATGTGTTCTTGGCAGACCTAGACGTGACATATTACTTTTTAAAATGTGAGCTACAATTAGCAAGAATATTAACATGTTATAAAACCGAATCACATGGATTCATGTCAATAGATCATTTGTAGATATTAGAGTATATTTGATTGGAATTATCAGCCATGGGAAATGTCATTTTCTACTCAGATTTTCCGTGTCCGAATACAATTATATTGTCTATGGAAAATGAATTACACTCACTCACTAGAATTAGATATTTTCCATTAAAATAGAGAACATATTTTTTCATAGATATAGGTGGGAAGATATCTCCCATGGAAAATATATAGCCACCTTACCCTTATTGTCTAAAACTAGCTAACTTGTAACCATAGTACGCCAATGCCAGCACTATCCTGGTCAATTCATTGGTGCTTGGTCTACGTGCAACAGTGAACAAACATTTACAAAAATAGGTAGTCTATCCTAAAATGACAATTAACACCTACGACATAGGGTATGGGTAATGTTCAATGCACTTCGGCAATTTGGGAACACATTCATGGCTACCTTTGACCAGGGAATCAGCAAGGACTTGCGAAGCCATGCATTGTATAAATTGAACTTACTCATTGATTTAGCTTACATTCAGAACAAGAAGCTCTCGTCGCGTATATTACTTATTCGAAACTCGTAATTTGTTGTTGACATAAGATGGGCGGTAGCAATGACAAGGTCTGCCATGGTTACAGAAGAACGGACCATTGGTTTGAAACATGTCCCTTCAAACTATGCTGCCCTCAATTCTGAAAAGGGTGCTTCAAATCCCAGGACGTTTTTAGGGAAGATTCACCGAATAAAGGAAAATTGTTCTTCAAGTGTGATCTCGAGAGATGTGGCTTATTCCAGTGGGATGACTCATCTTCGAGCACTCCTGCCAACAACGCCGGGATAGGAGTCACTAATGAATAAGTGGATAGGCTATCTTACCTATTGAGGACGTGTACTAGAGTTGTGGACCAAAAGGATGCGTCGATAACGGTCAAGTTTACGATAACCAAGAAAGGAATTCACCACCCTCTCATTCGCATTGGCAAACATGGCCAGCATAGATAGCTGGCACTTAAACATGGTTCATTTAGCTTATTTCGTATGCATGAGGTCTTCATCATAATTTCGTTTGATTCTGCTAGTATCGGTGTGTTGGTTTTAGGGTCCTACTGGGTAGCGTGTGGTGGCTTACATGTTGTGTTTGTAATATTAAGTCATACGTCTACGACGCTATTGCGTGTCAACAATGTGGTTGTGGGTTCCGTTAGCAATAAAAAAGCATTCGCTCTTCATAATTTTTATTCCTTCCAAAGTCCCACTAATATTTCATGTAAGTCGATCTATCGCCTGCTACCATGCATTTTCTAAAAACCCATGTTAGTGGAAACCCTAAACTTCAATGACTAATTTTCATAATTTGTTGCCCTATAAGATGTTACTTGTTTTTTTTTTCTTTTAAATAACTCTTCCATCATTTTATTGTAACATAAATATTGATTATTTCAGCTTACAGAAAAGGAAAAAGAGAGAAGAAGATTTGCAATCTATAAACACTTCTTCCGTCCCACAAAGATAGGTTTCCTTTCTATATTCGTCTGTCCTTAATTATTGGCCACTTACCTTGTTTAGCATGCAATTAATTTTTTCTTTTTCAAATATACCCTGAATTAATAATTTTTGTTATTAGACAAACCAACATTTATTGATTCATTATAGTGGGAAAATTGACAAATTTTTAATGCCGTTTTTCAAGTTTTTTCTGGGAATTACAAGCATGTCTTTAAAGTTTCAATAGATATACACGTTTAAGACCATCCACCTCCCTCCCCATTCTCCAACTTCTTATCTCTCTCCATATAACAACTAATTATCCTTCCTTAGTGGTAGTCTATCTGGCCTCATTCAATTATTTCTTCATCTCTCATTTTATGATACAATGACTAAAAAAGTTGAAGGACAATGCAACGGCAGATAGCATCAGTTCAAAAGAAGACTCACATTCAAAATATAGCACAAAGAGTTATCGGTTGAACAAAGAAATGAGGATCCCACTGGATTTGAATGCTCTATTGAAAGAAGACTCATGATAAGCATTTTAATGGTGTTTATTCTATAGTTTTGTTCGTGTTTAATATGTTCTATTGTGCTTAATTGTGTTTAATTTCAATTATTTTCATATAGAAAATCAACATGGAGCAGTGCATGGCAATAAAGGAAGAAAAGAGGGTGAATTTGCGTAAAATTGAAGAGTTTTGGACCAACATGTGACAAGGATTAAAGTTGGAGGACTAAAGTTGCAAATGAGGAAGAGTTTCTATGGTATAAAATATAGTGCGCCCGCAAGAATTGAAGAAACGACGCGTCGAACGTTCTGTAGGCCGCAGGTTTAATCATGGTCGCAAACGCGACCATGTCGCAGTGTCATCAAGTGCGCCGCAGGTCATCAAGGTGCGGCCGTAACTTTGGAATTTCAGAGCAACGCGGAGTTTTGGAATTTGTTTCCTAATGGGACTCTACTATATTTGCATACACGATTTTAGGCATCTTTTGAAGGCCTATTGGGGGCTATAAATAGGTGTGTTAGAGGCATAAGAAAGGAGTTTTTTTTTGGAGAGCTTGAGATAGGATTAATTGAGGGCAAAACACACCACAATCGAGGGAGTTGCATGGATTTTGGAGGAGATTCAAGAGAGAGTTGATGCTTGGTGCAAGATCTATTTTCAATTCTCGTTTCTTCTTGTAAATCCGGTGATGAACTCTTTTATTTATTTTATTTCTTTATTATTTAGTATCAAATCCGAATGCACAAGGACCCAAAGCCCCCTGATGCCACAACTAATTCGCTGGGACGTTCAGTAACTTTTCTTTTCTTTTATCCGAATTTTTACATTGTGGACAATGTTGGTTTTAAGTTTGGGGGTGTGGTTTTAATTTTTTTTTTTTGCATGTGTGTTTACTTATGCGTCGTAACATTTGTGAAAAAAAATTATGTGTGTCAGTTAGCGTATCGCCGATGATTTTTTCTTTTGGGCATAATGGAAATAGGATGACAGTTGGACTTTTGAACATCACTTGATCTTTTAAAAATTTTTATGTCACTTATTGTTGCACGACTATCCTGATTTGAGCACATGGTAATTGTTTGACTTGGATTTATGTTGGGGTGTAATCTAGATGCTGTTTTCCCTAGTATTACCTGTGATTAAACGTTAAACCTTTAGAAGTAGGTAATCTTCCCCAAACCGAATTATAGGATCAAACTAGCTAAAGGCTAAGTTTGGGGGTGGTAAGACTAGTGACTCTATGTTGGGGGAACTGCAGTTTGATGTTTTGAAGTCTTTACTTTGAGTCGAAGGATTCTTTGGTTGGCGATGCTATACCAGTATTGACCAATGCTATCAATCTCCCGTGAAAAAAAACAAAAAAACAAAAAAACAAAAGGAAAAAAAAGGGGGGGAGTGACAATAGTGCATTCATATCATCTGTGCCCCATTCTCTTGCCTCATTGACTCGGGTGATTAAGTCTGAGGGGTATTTTACCTGATGCCTTGAGTGACGAGCTCGGGAGTCATCGACCTAAAGCTCGCTACAAGGGTCAGTGAGAAAGCATTATTGTTGGGGCATTGCATTTCATCTGCATATGCAAAAAAAAAAAGAGAAAAGAAAAAAAATCGGGAAATAAAGATTGATAGCGGTTTGAAGTACCGGGAAAAGACTCAAAGGCTGGAGGTTTGGAAACTTGGAGCAGAGATAGATGGATGGATAGCGGTAGTTCCGATAACATCTAGTCACTTTTACTTAACATCTTGTATGGAAAAATGCAATGGGATATTTTTAGAATACCACATTGATAGAATACCCCGGGCATTGAGAGAAAAGCATAAGGAGTGAATCCTACGAGAGGGGTGAGATAAAACTTACCACATGGGAATACAGGCACGGTCTACATTTAGCAATCTCTGATTAAATCTTGACATTGATTTGAGTTGAGCAATGACTAGCACACACACACCGAATGTCGTGTACATGGTAAGTGAATAGTATTGTAATTGTTTATTTGGTCCAATTGGAGTTCGGTAAATATTTTATAGACCTGAGGCGAATAGTACAATACTTGACATGTTCAGAGCCTTGGTTATGGTTAGTATTTAGTGCGTGATTGTTTTCTATGTTTTGGTTTCTTGTTCGAGGGCGAACAAGAGTTAAGTTTGTGGGTGTTTGATAAGCATTTTAATGGTGTTTATTCTATAGTTTTGTTTGTGTTTAATATGTTCTATTGTGCTTAATTGTGTTTAATTTTAATTATTTTCATAGAGAAAATCAACATGGAGCAGTGCATGGCAATAAAGGAAGAAAAGAGGGTGAATTTTGCGTAAAATTGAAGAGTTTTGGACCAACATGTGACAAGGATTAAAGTTGGAGGACTAAAGTTGCAAATGAGGAAGAGTTTTTATGGTATAAAATATAGTGCGCCCTCAAGAATTGAAGAAACGACGCGTCGAATGTTCTGTAGGCCGCAGAAGCCGAACTACGGCCGCAAAACGCGACCTGCGGCCGCAGAGGTAGCATGTGCGGCCGCAAGTCATCAAGTTGCGGCCGCAGGTCATCAAGGTGCGGCCGCAACTTTGGAATTTCAGCAACGCGCGGAGTTTTGGAATTTGTTTCCTAATGGGACTCTACCATATTTGCATACACGATTTTAGGCATCTTTTGAAGACCTATTGCGGGCTATAAATAGGTGTGTTAGAGACATAAGAAAGGAGTTTTTTTTTTTGGAGAGCTTGAGAGAGGATTAATTGAGGGCAAAACACACCACAATCGAGGGAGTTGCATGGATTTTGGAGGAGATTCAAGAGAGAGTTGATGCTTGGTGCAAGATCTATTTTCAATTCTCGTTTCTTCTTTTAAATCCGGTGATGAACTCTTTTATTTATTTTATTTCTTTATTCTTTAGTATGAACAACTAATCTACTAGTTGGGAGGAACGATGCAATTTAGATTGATTATTTGATTTTCGACTCTCAATTTCTTGCGCTTTTTAATATATGTGTTGATTTTACTACTAGTTTAATGCATGAATTACTTGGCCACTAATTCATTGATTTGTGAATTCTAATCAACCGAGAGGTGAGTTAGACGTTTAGACCACGTAGTAAAATCCGACAATTCACATAGGAGCTAGAGATAGACTTTTATAATTGTCGTGATCCCACGTGACAGGTGGACATTTATGAATTCCTACGTACGTTAATGCATTTAATTAAGGTTTATTCGGACTATACATAGAGATATGGTAGTTGACTTAATTAAATATGATTGATTTGAACTCGAGAGAGGTAAATTAAATTAATTTAGTGAATTCGATCTAACACAACTTGAGATTAGAAATTGAGAAGAGAAATCAAATAGGAAATCTAAAGATAAATCGGGATTCCCAACTTCGTTCTCCATTTATTCGATAACTCTTTATTATTTTGCAAATTATCATCTTGTTATTTACAATTTTCGCTAAAAAAATCCAAACTTCAATCTTTATATCTTTATTTGCTTTTTATTAGATTGGTGTAAATCGATATTGAGTAAATTAGTCCTCGTGGGAACGATAATTCGGACTCATAAAAGTCTACTTTACTACTTTTGTGGCGATATCGTGCACTTGTGATTATTTTCATAACAACTCACCTACAAAATATAGTACAACGAGTTATCCATTGAACAAAACATTGAGGATACCATTGGATTTGAATGCTCTGCCAAAAGAAGAAAGTTACTTATTTGCCGTCTACGACTCAAGAATCTCAACTTGTTATTTGGAAAATGCTGAAAATTTATTTGCCCAAATTTTATTAAAGTTTCTTATCTATAAGAAAAATGATAATGTTAGTTTTTTTTCTTCTGAGAGAGGGTCGCATGGCTTGCTATATATTCTGTAATCAAATGAATAAATATGATTATGTTTGATAAGATTTTGATCGTTTTAGATTTTATGTATATAAAGTATGCCTTCATCCTTCATGATTTTATGGATTCTGCAAATAACCTTTATGAATGAGATGTCAGATGGTGATTGTATTTTCTTTGCATGGGATTATCAAGTGGAAGCTTTGTGTCTAATATAAGGTGGATGACAAGAGTTTTCTTCATGACACATGAACAAGTTATGCAAATAAACTTATTTTATGTAAGAAAAGTAAGAGGATAAGACAACATAATTTAATAGAACAATGACTAAAAATTAAAGAGCTAATTTAATTGATTGAAATAAAGAAAAACAATAAGATAAGAACTGAACATTTAACTGAACATTTTGCCTCAGTAAAAATTTGGGAATCACATTCAATACATTCTGGTAGCTCTCCATTTCTAACAATTTTTGTTTACCCATGTGTGGAATCTTGTAGTTGTCCCCCTCCCCCCTGAATTTTGCATCACTTCAACCATGCATGATTGTAATGTCAAAAACACATTATTTAAATCTTGAACTAGGAATACATCAAAAACATTTTCTACAGCTGAAATAAATCCATCAATTGTTGTTGGAGCTTGTTGATGTTCAAGTGAATCAATTTCTTTGAAAAAGCAAAGATCCAAGACATTTAAATCGGGCCTATTAGGAGGTTGAGACGATAAACGAATGTTGAATCCATCTTTTGTTGTAGTTCCTACAAATTTTGTATCGTTTACGTGTAAATGGAGTTTGGCATTATCTTGTTGAATAAAGATAGTCTTAGATTTAGAAGATGGCCACTTTTCTTTGATTGCGGGCAAAACTTTCTTAGTTAAACACAAACGAATAGTGTCTTTAGTTATCGACGAAATTGGTTTTGTCTCTAACGTCCCACCCCTACGGTTTTTATTGTTTCGCTTTGCATACCAATTGCCATATTCCAATGTTTCCATCGAAGTATGTATTTGAATTAGCATCAAATCGTGGTCGAGCAACAACAGCCAAAAACATAATCTTGGTAATAAATCTTTTACTTTTGCAAGTCCAATAAGGATCTAGTTCCTTTCAGATGGAGATAATATTTTTCCGATGTTTTAGACATGTAAAACTAATTCTCATGAATGTGAATTGGATTTTTCATGTTAATAAATGACGGTTTTTATGCAATTGTACCTTAATCATTATTGAAAAACAAAACTTCAACCCTACTTTCTTGTTTACATCCATCAAATATGATTTCACAGAATTTGAATGTGGCCTAAGATGTCCTTCTTTGATTCTCCTATGTGTGGTTGATTTTGACAAATGCGAAACATTTGATACAGATCTAATATCCGTTCGACTATTGAAAGGCATGTCTTTCACTTGTTCGAAGTCAATTTTGACTCTCTTGTGACCAACCTTCTTCACAAGTTTTGAAGAAAAAAAAGTTGGATTTTCAACATTCTTAGTGCTAAGACTTTTTGCATCATGCCAAATTCAAGAAATTGATCTAGTAGGTATAGAAAAAAAGTTGGCAGCTTTTGTAACGGCTCGTTTTGCTAAAATTCCATCATGACACTGTTCTTGAATAACATTTCGAAAACAGCTCTTCTTTGATCGGGAGTAAGATTTTTCTTTTTGTTTGCAAGATTATCTTCCGAATGAATATCATTGGTGGAGGAAGAATTTTCCGGCAGAACATTTAAATCAATGGCATTCATTTTCTTATGTGGTTAGTCCAACTAGGTGACTTTATTTATAAGCTTCAACATTAGACACTGAAGAAGTTTTCCCCGCAGAGTGAAAATTCTTTTGGTGGATAAATTTAAATTTGGTTTAACATTCTTTTTTCCCATAGTGAAGATTTTCAACCATTTGAATTTCGTTTGGTATGAGAATGACGCTAACTACCCATTTTTTATTTTCCTTTTTTCTTTTCTTGTCTTTAACTACAAAAGTAAGGGCGTTGTCGTGAGAAAATAATCGCAAGTGTACGATATCGCCACAAAAGTAGTAAAGTGGACTTTTAAGAGTCCGGATTATCATTCCCACGAGGACTAGTTTATTTTATATCGGTTTAAACTAATCAAAACGAGTGCAAATAAAAAGAACAAAAGTAGAAATTTGGTACTTTTAGTAAAGTTTATAAATAACACGAAATAAATTGCAAAATTATAAAAAGTTGTTGAAGCAATGGAGAGTGAAGTTGGGAATCCCGATTTATCTTTAGTTATCCTATTTGATTTCTCCTCTCAATTTCTACACTAAAGTTGTGTTAGATCGAATTCACGAAATTAATTTAATTTACCTCTCTTGAGTTCAAATCAATCCTATTTAATTAAGTCAACTACCATATCTCTATATATAGTCTGGATAAGCCTCAATTAAATGCATTAACGCACCTAGGAATTCATAAATGTCCACCTGTCACGTGAGATCTCAACAATTATAAAAGTCTATATCTAACTTTTATGTGAATTGCTGGATTTTACTACGTGGTCTAAATATTTAACTTACCTCTCGGTTTGTTAAAATTCACAAATCAATGATTTAGTGATCAGTTAAATCATGCATTAAACGTAGAAGTAAAATCAACACATATATTAAAAAGCACAAGAAATTGAGAGTTAAAAATCAAATAATCAAACTAAATTACATCGTTCATCCCAACAAGTGAATTAGTTGTTCATACTAAAAAGCGAATAAATAACGAAAATAAAAGAGTTCATCACCGGCTTTAGGCTAAGAATCAATAATTGAGAGTAGATCTTGCACCAAGCATCAACCCCGTCTTGAATCTCCTCCCAAAACCATGCAAATCCCTCAATTGTGGTGTGTTTTGACTTCAATTGGTCCTCTCTAATCACTCCCAAAAACTCTCCCCAGCTCCTATAATATTGTGGCTTACTTCCCTATTTATAGGCTCAAAGTAGGTCTTAATTTCTTACACAAGAAACCAACCAAAAATAGGTCTCCTAGTTAAAATAGAAATTTTTCTGCGCGTGGGGATACGACCGTATCTAGCAGCTCTTACGGTCGTATTGTCTCTTCTGTTGATTTTTCCCTCGCTGGTTGATCAGTGTAACTGCCGTATGTCTTCATTTTTACGGCCGTAAGTCATCCCAATACGGCCGTATGACATGTTGAGACGGTTGTATCTCCTTATCGGGAAATTTTTGCTCGTTTCTTCAGCTCATGGGTTACGGCCGTACGCTGGGCATGTTACGGCCATATAAAATTTGCAAGCCAAGTCCTCCAACTTCCATTCTTGTTTGTTTTGGTCCTTGTTTTCCATTTTTTACCACTTTTGGTCCTTTTTGCCCTTTTTCACTTCTTTTCATTGCCGTCCATCCGTGTTGGTCTTTTACCTAAAAATAGATAAAATTAAACATAATAAACACTCTAAATTACTTATAAAAACTATAAAATAAGCACAAACTAAATAACTATCAGGCGTCAAACAATTCACAGTATACAATGGAGGAAAATGAATCATGATTATTTCATTTCACTTGTTTCAATTCCATGACTAGTTCCAATATCCAAATTAATAGCGTGTTGTTCCAATGAATTAATGAATCGTTATTATTAGGATAAGAGTATATTTGGAATAGTATAGGTACAATTTAATACTTTAACTATATTAAGTATCATTTCTTAATCTGTATGAAAAATGGAACAAGCCTATCTTTGTGGGACAGATGGAGTATTAGATTAAGAAAAATATAGACAATAGAAATCTGGAAAATGTAATATTGGTGTTACAGTACATATGTAAAAGTCTAACACACAAATGAGTTCTATATGGATGGGGATCTTAACCAAATGCCTTCGTAAATTTTTATTTTTGAAAATGAACAAAACTAGTAGAATGTATATAGTTAACACATCAACTATATGAGTTGTGAAATAGAAATTGCTCCAACTATGTTAACATAAATTAGAAATTAATTTTCACACGAATTTGGATTAAACCGAATTACCAGCACAAATAGAACTACATCAACTTAAAGAAAAAGGAAAATTCAGATCAATTTTCACAACAAGTGCGTAAAGATCTCGGATCATATTTCCCAATAGTTGGAATAAGCTCAAATATCGAACTGGAACTGTATTTATCTTGGCTTCGTCAAGTGAGAGTAAATATATGAGTTTTAGGTTGGATTAAGCTCTGAAATAAGTGTTAATGTAACAACAATCTATCACTGCTTAGCTAAATAAATGTTACGTACGACCTGAATAATTGTTCACGAAGATGAGAAAATAGGAAGCCATATGAACGGTGAACCCATGAGAGTTATGAAACAGATATAAAGATGTTTTCCACTATAGCGTACAACAAAATTTCACAATTGTTTTATGTTTTAAGCCGTAAACCAATCAGTTTACACATTGCATGTATTCCAACATCAGCGCTATATTTGTCAAGTCATTAGTGCTTGGGCCATATGCAACAGTCAGCCTCCGTTCTGAAATTGTGCATACTATCAGAGAACGAAAACTATGACCTATAACATAGGATGTTGATGTAGTCGTTGTGTTTCAAAGCGAACGGGTAGTTGGGGGCAGATTCATGTTTCATTATAAAAAATTATATTTTTCAACCTACATGTCTCCTTTGTGATGTTTGTTTTACAAATTCTCTTGTCTAATTGTGAAAGTTTGCGTCCATCTTCGTTAAAACTCTCATCCACTAATGATTGCACCTGTTGATCGAAATGTTTCTTCTTTTTTGTCCGAGAGAAAATGAGCCGGTGAGCATCACAAAGTGCATAGCATAAGTCGAAGTTCGTCATACTTACTTTTGGTTTGAGCATCGGGCGTGCATGATCGTTCCCATTTCATAGTAACCAAAATAGGACATTCATGTCTTGTCCCAAGGGAAAGACATAGAAAGTATAAAATGGAAAAAGCAATAAATAAAAAATGAGTTAGGCGATGTCAACATAAAGAATTGGTAGGTCATTGTTAATGACTACAATATCACCAACTACAAATAATATGAGCAAAAACGCCCCATAGATCAATAGTTGCCCTCCAAACCAATGTATGCAACAAAATGTAAAATGTTATGAAAGCTTAAGCTTACCACTTCGTTCAAGACGTAGGAGGTATCCAGATACTGCTTCATCATGTTCTTCATCATTATGTACTCTTCAATTCGAATTTAAGCCATGTGTGGTGTGGCACAAATTAATCATGAGAGACTATATGTCATATGATTCATACAAAAATTGAACATGAATACAAAGGATACTTGAACACATAAAAATTATAAGCTATATCCTATACCATATTTGATAGCCTATATCATCATTGCAAAGGAACAACAAAGTCACTCTCAGTCTACCAAAATGTACTAGGTGATCTGGTAGATTATGCGAATCTTGCCTATGAAGTCTATGCAATAAATTTTATAACTTATGTGTTTCTTGCCCAAGAAAACCACTTGTTGAACTTGGCATCCTCTTTTGTGTCAACTTTCGTCAACAAGCCCAATGGAAGCATAGAATTGCGAGTACAAGCTGTATGCGACTGATCTTCATTGGCAACGTTGTCCGTACCCATTTCTTATTGAACCACCTCATCACCTCTATAACGCCCCTAGTTCCATGTCATATGCATATCTTAGCATCATGTTTTTCATGCTGTGCACGGTAATTCATGAACAGTATAGCCTCGTGCACTTATTCATGTCTCATAATTGGAACTAGAACAACGTTTCTCACATACATTTCATTCATGAAACCCCGAGTTCATATTTTTATTTTAAAACTTTCTTATATAACGAAATAACTCTAAGGGTTTTGGACTTACATTCAAACACACCGCAGGTCATTGGATTCCTTTTCCCCTCACATATCTTCACACATCAGGTTCGGAGGACTCTTCGTCATCTCCCACGAGCATATCATGTTCTATACCTTCAAAAATATAAACGAACACATAATGAGTCATAAAGACTTAGTGGAATTAAATGCAAATGCATGTCATATGCATGTCATGTTCTTTCTTTCTTTGTGCCTTGTTGTGAATCATGTGCTTATATTGGTGCCAACCTCGTATCACATTTTTGGGGTTTAGATCCCCCATTAGGCCAACATATCACATTTGGGGCTTAGATCCCACATTTAGGTCATTCTTAACTTTCACATAGTTGTAAACACATGATCGATAACCTCACATATGTATGTTTTCATAACATGCGAATATGCTTTTATGACATAATCATGCACACTTACCTCTTTAAGCCTTGATTTCGTTTATTCGTAAGTTCATCATCAACGATTCACATCATAGACAAGGCTGTACTTCACAATCATGTTTTCATCACACAACTAAAGGCTTTACTCGTTCCAAGTTATCTCCGTATCACATATAACATAACATTAATGCCCAATTGTCCACATACAACATATCATAATGTCAAATTTATCATGATACCTCATATATTTTAATTAATTCAATTTGAGCATAACAAGCTCTCACAATTGAACACATGAGCTTTTCCAATCATAGAGGCATTCTACCAACCATATAACCTCACTAACATCACAAATTCTCTATATCTAGCGTCTAGGGTGCTAAACTCATCAAAACTTATCATGTCAACAAGTACTTCGTTTGGCTGACAACGAATCCATTGACATTTAATTCTATCTCTTTACTTTCATAATTTCCTACTAGCTACACAACTTATGTGTGTATTGAGAACCTCCTAGATCATATAAACACATTTACAAGTACAACATATTCACAAAACAAGTAAAATAGTTAGCACCATGCTCTTAACCTTCATAAACGTATTTCTTTCCATCATAAATCCAATCAACACTAACAAAAGCATATACTTACCCCTTAACACATGTAATACATCTATTTACCCATCTTGTACTAGAAGAAACCCAAGCAAGAAGATGGTTAAAATTTACAACCGTAGCCATGATATTTATTGTCGTAATTTTGTCTCTGCTAAAATTTTCCTTACAATCATGAATTTGAAGGCCGTAACGATTTTCGAGACATCAAATACCCTAGAAACATGATGTAAACATAACAAACACATTCATCATATCAAAACATATTCATATCATTTCAATTCATATACGAAATCATATACGAATGTGGACGAATTCGGGTGGAGTGTTGCAACGTATTTCCTCGGCAAGTTGTACATCACCTCTACTCCGACTTCCAATATTTTGATTCTCTTTAGCCTCTGTAGTGCCACCTTGTTGGATTGATAGATGCCCATCATTTGATTATAAATCAGCAGACTCGCCAATGCAACTAGGATAGCTAGATGCAGCGTTTTCTTTGCTTTCTACAACACCATCGCTTGCCGGGGGATCAGTGGGTCCATGATCATTGTTTTGGTGTTTAACATCATCATTAATATATGGCCTGCCAATGTTCCTATCACCATCACCATCAAACTCAGAATGATAATGGTTATCCTATTGGGCAATTAAGTGAAATCAATGCAAAACTTTTGTTACTCTGGATAATGGAATGACATAGTATTGATGCATAAGTAATAGACAGCAAAGACCCGATTTAGTGGTAAAATAGTGAAGCTAGGTAGTACATAATAGCATGTTGAACTCTTATTTTGACTATTAGTCTAAAAATTCGAAACTTGCCTCTTTGGTTGGGGATATGACATCCTTATTATGATGATCTGCCTCAATCCTATCTCTTTCACCGTGGCTTCCATGTTGCCGATCATCCTAGAAAATGGATCAATATGTTGATAAAAAGTATGACATAAACATTAAGTACGTACGCCCGACTAATACGAGTAGAACGAGGGAGGATAATAACAAGGATTCTAAA
Organism: Jasminum sambac; assembly: GCA_018223645.1. NCBI lineage: Eukaryota > Viridiplantae > Streptophyta > Magnoliopsida > Lamiales > Oleaceae > Jasminum > Jasminum sambac. The sequence goes on from CP073640.1 coordinate 39,263,622, forward strand.
ATAGCCATACTAATAGTAGTGAAACACCATTAATAGTCAATACATGTCTCCAAGTGCTTTTATCATCACGACCAAGCCTGCGGTAAATGTCCTCACAAAGCTTCTCCAATCTTGTCAAACCCTTCTTTAGGTCTCGAATGTCTTTCTCCTGATGATGAGAGTGTGCACATCTCTTCTCACAACGTGTGTCATCATCCCTACTTTCTTCAGCTAAGATTTCGACATCATCACTCCTACGAGTATCGGACTGTGAACCATTTCAACTCTTTTCTATTTTCCTCATCAATGGCTCAGTCCAACATCTTCAATATCTATAGCTCTGTTCCTATGTCATGGTAACTAGCCTTCGGAACCTGGATGTCAACAACATTCGACACAAGGCTTTCTAACATTTCGTCCAAGGCATGGAAAGTTCTAGTGTATTTTTTTGCTTTCTCTGCCTCATCAGCAACAATAGTCAAATGAACATGAAACTACATGTAAAAATGCAACCTTACATTAAGAAATCAATACTCAACAAAATTCCATAAGTAAAGTTGTATGTTGTCATAGAAAGGCGAAGAACACATTTAAAGTCTCATTTACTGTCGTGTCCCTAAAGAATTCATGGGCGAGTTTGGTTTCAAGAGTTATTGTGGTAATCCAACTACACATCCTCGGATACCAAACCTTGATAAAGGCCAAATGCCTGCGCTAAATATAGTAGAACCTCGAATGACTAGAGCTCGAGCAAATATTACACATAAGATGGCAAAGTTACGAACAATTATAATTAATTAATACATCGACAACCTAATGGAATTGCAACAGCACACTCACAAGTTGACTGCTAACCTATATAGCCAATGGGAAGCCATAGACAATGTAGCTAAATTTTCCACCATTACCATCACTGAAGCTCTCAACAACAAATTGAGATGCACGGTTCTTAAATGCAGACTACGTAGCATCCGGAATGCATGAGTCCCGCAGGGATATCGATTAAACAGTCTCTCATCGGTTCTTAGGGCAATAAAATGTTTGTTGATATTGTTGTTCCGATTGATTGGTTCAATTACGCTTTCTAAACACAACAGCAAAGCAAGCCGGTATTTATTGTCCGGGTTCTCGCACCTAAGAAAAATGGGGTGTGGATAAGAAAACTTCACAAAATAGAACCTTGGTGTTGCTTCCAAGACTTCAAATTTATCAGATTCATGTAACAGATTGTGCTGGACGACATACAAACAAGTTCAGTCAAAAAGGTAGAATTACTCTTACATGCTATCTTGCATTCATAGCCATAGGGAAAAAGTGTTGTCCTTATAAGAACAACCACATTTCCCTCAAGTAAAATAGGACAAGTATTTGGCTCCCCATGGTGCGACCATTTCCCCTCAAGTATTTTTCCTTTGCATTCCTTGTTCTTTGAATAGGTGTATATGATTGGTACCATTTTTTTATTAAAAACAATTCAAGAAATTTGTTTCTAATGTTATAACCATTCAAAGCTGCTCACTATAAGGAAAAATTTGACAAACTATTGGGATTATGTTCACTTTTACTTATCTTATCCGTATCAATGAAGTCTTAATCGGTTAGTGCTTGTTATGCCCTTATTCAACATTTAATTTTGTAATGGAGGAGTACGTGTAACCTAATGTTTTTTGCAAACTAAATGAACCTTCTCAGCATGAGAAACCCTAGAAATTGGGCGAGTTCTGAAGACTACTAACTGTGCAAATGAATGTACACTCAAAATATCATATTCATATGGAAAGTGTCATATTCGTATATACAATTGCCTCAAACAATATCTCGCATAGCGGCTATTATCCATCAAAAGGCACGAAGATTAATAACTCCAAGATTTGGGTATTTTGAAATTCCACGGAGGCAAAAATTTGTGACCAAGATGGAAACGAAGTCAGTTGATGCAATAGGACAACAAAAAACCCAGACTATAGAGTGAATTGCACATTCATAAAAAAAAACACAAGGGGAACACGAAATATAGAGTTTCAAAAATTTTTCACAACAACGATAAAACACAACCAGAATACAAATTACACATTCAACCAAGAAACTCATGGGTGGGTGAGCATAGAATTTTAGACACGAAAGCTTACTCTTCCATGGGTTAATGTAAGCCTTCTAGTAATGAAAATTTGCGAAAGGAAATCCGTTTGCTGATACAAAAAAATTCCACCACCATAAACAACAGAGACAACCACGATCTTCAAGATGACGATGAGATGCAGTTGAGGAACCATTTATCAACAAATGGCAGTTCTTGAAATATATGCTATGGGGGGAATTGCAAATTGAACTTGCTGAATTGGGTGTTACATTTGCTAATGTTTCCATGTGTTGCCTTTTTTCTTTAAATAATCTATAAGTGATTTCTAGGACAAGAGGTAAAAGCAAATTATGCGTGATTTTTTTCCATTGGTTTGTATTTGTGTTATTTTTCTAACTATTCATAGTTTCATTTCAAGATACTCGAAAGTATATGAAATTTCACAAACCATTAAATTACATTTTGTGAATACCTACAAAAATTCCACTAATATCAATTAAAATCTACTAGCATATGTCGAACAGGATTGTACTAGAATTTTAAGAATTTTATGTATTTTGTTAACATCTATGAAATCTATGAGTATTCACAAATCCAAAAAGAAAAAAAAAATCCACTCAATTCTATGTTGAGAACATCTGTTTAGAGGGAGCTGAATTTTTCCATCGAAGTTGGAAAATATTTTTTTCCATCTCCCCCACCTCTTCGAATAAACAAACCTATAAGAGTGTGAATTTGTTAACCATCACATATCATAATATAAGGGTTATGGCAATCCTTATTTTGGAGGAAAAATATGGAGAAAACAAAGCACCTGATAGGGAATAACTTTTACCACATTTCAATGAGTAAAAATCCATAAAGTGGCATATGGTCAAAAAATTGGTGGCCCACTCCTCATGACTCACCCAGCCTACCAAAACCTATCCATCAACCCACCTCTCTTCACTGTCTTTATTCCCTTCAACCTCTTCTATCCTTAATTATCTTCCTTATCTTCTTTTCTCTTCATATAGCCATATCATCCCAGCCCCTCAAATCTGAAGTGCCGCCCATGTTTGTTGCTATAGTTCCACTTATACCTCGCAAACCATTGCTATACTTCCACTAATGCCTTGCAACGTTGCAGCTCCGGTGACATCCTACTTCCCTTTTTTGACTGACAACGGTATAGATAAGCAAATTCTTGTCCATCTCTTCACAATTTCTATGATATTATTGGAACGAAAATTTGAAACATCCTTCTTCCATTCTTTAATTTACAATATACCAAGTTACCAAGCTTTTCAACAAGGACTTCGAAGGGAAAATAAATTGAGATATGGCAGAGAGCTATGGTTTTGAAGCGTCCTTTTTGGTACTTTTTAGTTTATTACGCTGCTTCACGTATTGTTCATCTTTCGTTCACTAATGTTTTTAGAATGTTAGATTTTTTGGTAATTTTTATTTACTATTTCAATGTAATTAATTATCAAATTTGTAATTTGTTTATTTTGATGAATAATTATTTATCTTTGCATTTTCATGTTGTTATTTAAAGTACCCATCCTTATTATATTTTTTTAATTTTTCAATCAAGGATGTAGGATCAAATTAACTGCTCTATATATATATATATATATATATATATATATATATATATATAAAGAGGGTTGGGGATGCATAGATGTAGTTAAGCTATTTAAATGAAGTAATATGAATATGGAGTGCATTTGGCTCAAATATGTGTTTTCATTTCTAAAAGAATCAGTCATTTCAATCCATAGAAGTCAGTGAAATGTGGTAAGTATAGTTTCTTTGCCATTTTGTATGATGAATAAAAAAACAAGGTTGTAAGAGAATTACATTTTCTCTTTAGTGACAATTGTGTTGTGTTCGATATTTTTTCGTAGAATATTGACGAAATCACCCAGCCATTTTTTTAATTTCGACCGCTTTCTTCATTATCAAATAAAGTTCAGTTCAGTTTGCCGAAATAGGGAAAAGGGTTAATACGGTACAGTTTAATTCATTCTTTATTTTTTTGAGTTAGTTGACCGATGCATATAAAATGCAACTTAGGATGACATAGAACATTGGGCGATCTACGTATAATCCAAATTCATCTTACATAGAAAAAGGTCTTCCATTTATACAAATTGTAGAGCTATGGCAAGTGGGAGCTGTCATATGAATCTGCCATTATTTTTCATTTAATTTCTATGTTTTTAAGCATTATTTGATTTATTGCCTCAATGGCATTTGCTAATTGCGAGCTTTGTTCTTTACTGTTTAGTTGACGGGTAATTGGGAACAAATTTGTTTCATTCGGTTAAATTTTGTTACGATTGGATTGAAGAATTTGCAAACGATGTACATGTGCTTATGGGTGCTTGACAGACTATTGTTACTTACATCCATCGTTAATAGGGATTTTGATTAACAAATACAATGAGACAGACGTATTTTGTCTCCTGTTTCGTAGCATGTACACTAATCGTGTTTACTGATTGTAGAATGGGTACCTCTACAATCAGTTGCGAAGGCAATCCCCAAGAGGAAAAAGCAAGGTTGCAGTAGAGTCTACACAAATTCTCCATGCTCAATGGAACCCACGTGCAAAGAGAAACTACATGGAAGCATAACATGAGCAAATCGTCTTAGGGGACACAATGAACGGCCAAAACACCATGTGCAGTGAGGGATGGCGTAATTTCCTTACGGATTTAAATGTGGGGATGCAAGGTAATTATAACATGAGCATGGTAAAGAATGCATTTCAAACTTGAAGCCAGAGTAAATGTTCGTTAAAAATTTGTTACTTAGTGTAACAAATGGTACTTAGGACTCCATGGCAATCTTGAGATGGACGAAGAGTGGTGGGAAGCCAAAGACACTGTAAGTGAATGAAGAAATCCCTATAAAGTCATTTGACTTTCCATTTTAATTTGTTTTCATTCATTTCTTATTTTCTTATCTTTCACTAGTACCACTATTTCGTCGAGATGTGACCAGATAAGAGGGGAGACAAAATGGGAAAAGAATTTGCAAATTGATTTTATTTGTTTTTAAGCTTCTTTTGGGAGGGATAGGGGCCATGGGGGTTGCTAAAATAAATTTGTGGTGTGCGTTTAGCTGCACACATATTTATACCCACCAAATGTACATACTTTATAATTTTGCATAATTGTATAGCCACTACAAGATTTTTGACAAATTATTAGACTTACAAATTGAGGGGTGATTATTACAGTTTTGATTTACCATTTTTAGTCGATATGTAAAACTGTTTAAATATGTATGAAAAATTATTAGACCTTGAAATGGTTGAATTTTTACTTGTTTAACCTTGTATAGTGAATGAATTAACTCTTGTGAGAATTATGGTAGGCCAATCCACATTTGTGTTTATGCTTGTATGAGACTAACTGAAAGGCAATTAAGTTCCGCAACATCAATTTACTGCATTAACGTGATTTGGGACCAGCAATATTTGACGGAAAGTGTGGCAAGAGAGACTACGCAACTGACCCAAGCATGTATAGCAGTGAAGTTTACAGTGGTGGCGAAGATGTTAGTGACTCCGATCCAGACCGCAACGAAGGCAGCAGGGATGCTATGCCGAACGAGCCGCCTCAAATGTTGAACATTCGCAATGTAACCAAGAACAGCGGATCTTCTAGGAAATGCAAACGCCTCGTTATAGGACATAAAAACCAGCTGGCATCATGCTGTTATCTTTTAGAAATGCATGACTTTTTGACGGGGTCTATGTAGATGATGGGCGATTCCAAGGGGAAAAGACTGTCGAAAATGGCGATGGGATCCCGACCATCAAAGAGAGCATGTTGCTTATAAAGGATCTTAAGGAAAGAAATGTGGCATTGCACACCTATGCATGCAAGCTCATCAAAGATCCCGTGAACCGGGATACGTTAGCTGGTTTCACAACTGATACTACGAGGACGGCATAGCTTGTAGCATGTAGAGAAGAGGACTCGAGTGAAGCAAGTGGGGAATAAGCATATTGCCAACGTAATACATCGGGCAATGTATTGCAATTTCCTATCTTATCGGCTATTTACATAGATTACGTGATTGAGGACATGTTCAATTAACAAGCATGCCTATTATGTTTCGTAGTGTTCTTATATTTTTTGTGGAAAATGTGACTTCTCAGTGCTACTATTGATGTGTAAACTTGAATTATCAGGAATATTGTTGCTTCTAAAATATCTGCATGCCATGTGTTACCATAGTTTGCAACATAATTTTCATTGTTCTGCAAACCAAAATTCGCCTTATTAAGAAATATGGGTTAATGTTTTCATTATACCATTCTAGTTTCTAACTTCAAAAACAATAATATCAAATGTATTCGAATGTTTGTAATTAAAAATATTTATATTTCATATTATAGTACATATAAAAAATATATTATTATTATTATAACAATAATATTTATACTATGTACTACAAATATGAGTGAGGAAATAATACATTGGTTGACAATGATGACCAAAAATCTCTATGAAATATAACTGTACGACGAAAAGACACCACCGATACCACAAGTAGGAAATCCCATGAGTCCTACAATAGTTGTTAGCTTTTTGACAAACTTGCCTAGCCAGATCTTTGCAAATGATATATGGTGTTGGAGACTTTTGGAAGCAAATGAAAATTCATTCGAAATTAGAGAAATAAGGTACAACACAAATGGTGGGTAAGGATATGCTAGAGTTATTATATAAAGCAGAAGTTTGAAGTATCCTCTTGTGTTTTAGTCTTGTCTAACACAAAGTAGAGTACCAGACGTTCTGTGAATAAAACTCCAGTGCAATAATGGATCAACAAATGCTGAATCTCTTTAATGAATTGCTATCGATCGATTCCACAAACTATCAATGGGTGAAGTTTTGTCATGTTGTGATAGCTGTTATAATGGATTTCGTAAGGCCGGACATCATTTGTCCATCTACTGATGGTAAAAGATTGGAGGTTACATTGGTTCGAAAAGCCTTAGATCAGCCCTTGATATGCTACACCTTATTCCGGATGTATCTTGAAGTTTTCAAACACTTTGTTTCATGCTTATTTAATGATTATGGTTTGGGCGAAACATAGCAAGTTAGACACACTGAACAGGTAGCGATTTTCCTATTTGCGGTAGCACATAGAGCTTCCCGACGCTTTGTGGCTGCTACTTTCGATCTATCATCCTTTATGGTGAGTGATCGCTTCCATCGTGTGCTTTGTGGCGTTACAGATCTTGGCAGGATTATGATTCAACCCTATCCTGCTTACAGAAATGGTTGTGGTTTCCATAAACCGGTTAACCCAAGGCATTGGCCTTTTGGGGTATGTTTCTCGATAAAAGTAATAGTACCAGCAGTTGTAGTAGTTGTATATTGGTGAAAGAAATTAACAACGTTATCAAAAATATGAAAGTACACAAAAGTCTAGAGGTAAACAGTCGCCTATAAGAATAAAGATTTTATCGTACTAACAGTAACAATAATAATTGTTAATATTATTATGTATAATATTGACATATAGTTTGGGCTTTGGGCGTCTAGGGTTTACTCACCTAGGGTTTTACTTACTTATAGCCTACTCCATATACTCTATAAATACATTGCATACTCATTGTAAAACATACAGCTCAATACAGTTTATTCCAATTTATCTCTTATTCTCTTTTCCTAACATGGTATCAGAACTAGTCCATAATAACACACAAAACCTCATTCTTAAACCTTCTCCTATCATCTTCACCATCACCACTGCACGAAAAACACATCAGATCTGAAAACTGCGCAAACAACCGGCCGGTCGCACACAAGCTCACATTCTGCTCCGCGGTTCATCCTCCTATAGTACCCAAAACATATATCTGACTATACCATCGTGACCGCCATAAAAAGACGATCACAACCACGTCAGATTCAAGTCAATCGGAGCCGTCACGCGCCCGCACGCGCCGACTAAAGGAGACTGCATCACGATCTCAGTTCTACGCGCCACCATCCGCCACGTCATCTGCCACATCATCAGTCCACGTCACTTGGCCACGTCACCTACCACGTCATTAGTCCACGTCAGCAGTCCACATCACTGGTCCACGTCATCATTGACTTTGACTCAATTGACCTTTGACCGGTCCGAGTGTTGACTTGACCAGTTCACCCTTTCTTTGATTGGTTTTTGACAAAGTTGGACCGGTTCTTGGGGTTTTCGATCGTTTTGAATCTGTTTCCAGCCTTGGTTTTTTGAAATTCAGCCTCCATTTACAATCGAGCCTTATGGATCGATCTGATGTTTCGCCCCATCGCCATAATTCTTAATGGGCACAACTACGTGCATTGGGCACAGGCTATGACTAGTTTCCTCAAAGCCAAAAGGCTTTGGCGCATTGTTACTGGTTCTGTTATAGCTCCGGTTCCACGGGAAGATGAAAGTGAGGAAAAGTTTGGAGAACGTGAGGAAGAATGCGATAGCAAAAATGGGGATATCATAATATGGTGTCGAAATACTTCGATACCTTCCATCAGTCAGCAGCTGGGGCGTTTCGATGCAGGTAAAGAAGTGTGGGATTTTCTTCGAGACCGCTATACTACTAAAGATCTTGCTCATCAATATCAGTTATTGACTGCACTTCACAGCAAAATCCAACAACCAGATCAATCAATTGACGAGTTTGTGTCTGAAATGCATGTCATATGGGATCAGTTGACCCTTTCCGAGCCTACATGGAAAAACACCGATGATGCAACCAGCTTTGCAACCTATCGAGACAACCAGCGCATTATCACACTTCTCATGGCTCTTAATGATCGTTTTGAACCTGTTCGAGCTTCTCTACTTCATCGTAGTCCTCAACCAACCCTTGTTGATGTTGTCACTGAACTCATCTCTGAAGAAACTCGACTTTGTACGAAATCACAAGCATCAAATACTGTTCTGGCAACTCATTATGTCAAACCAGGCAAGTCATCCAATACTAGGGCTTCCACTTATTGCTCTTACTACCACGAGATTAGTCATGCCCTACTCCACTGTCCTAAACGGGTTTGCAAGCATTGTGGCAAAAAGGGACCAAATCACTGTACAGCAGATTGCTACAAGAACCCTGCTAAGGGCAATTCTACACAGTCTATCACCGCTGCTGCTACTAATCAATCCTCAGGCTCTACATCAGCTATCAACAATGATGATCTTGCTGATCTTTTGAAATAGGTTTTATCTGGTCCTTCCAATGCCATGTCTGCCATCTCAGGTACCTATTGGTATTTTGACTCTGGTTGCTGCAATCACATGACTCATCACTCTTCTCTCTTCATATCTAAAACACCCATTTCACGTATCACACCAATCAGAACAGCAAATGGATCTCAATTGTCTGTTAGTCACGAAGGAGAAGCTTCAACCTCAAAACTCTCTCTACTATCCACCTTTCATAAACCTCAACTCGCTATTAATCTTATATCAGTTGGTCAGTTATGTGATATGGGCCTAAATGTCATTTTTTCTTCTTTTAGCTGTCATGTGCAAGATCCAAGGACGGGGCAGATCATTGGGATAGGCCGTAAAGTGGGATGCATGTTTGAACTCGTTCACCTGTGCACAAAATCACTCACAACCATCCCTACTATCACTGCTTCCACTCTTGCTACATCTTCTTTGGATCTTTGGCACTCAAGATTATGTCATGTTTCTATTGATCGACTTCGGTCTCTTATTGTATCTGGTAGATTAGGAGTAGTTAAAACCAAACAAGTGTCTTGTTTATCTTGTCAACTTGGAAAACAACCCGCTTTACCATTTAATAATAGTGATTCTATTTCATTTACACCTTTTAACTTGGTTCATTCTGATGTATGGGGTCCCTCGCCTCATAACACTATGGGGGGATCTAGGTATTTTGTCCTTTTCTTAAATGATTGTACTCGATTTACTTGGATATATCTCATGAAAAACCGTTCTGAACTACCACAAATATATTACAACTTCACTAAAATGGTGCAAACCCAATTTTCTCGGACAATCAAAGTATTCTGTGCAAATAATGCTATGGAATACAAAGCAATCAACTTTCTCCAGTTTTTACGTCAGCAAGGCACCATTTCTCAATATTCGTGTCCTAGCACATCTCAAAAGAATGGTCATGTTGAACGCAAACATCGCCATATTCTAGACATCGTTCGAACTCTTCTTATCTCTAGTTGTTGTCCTGAACGTTTTTGGGGGGAAGCAGCTCTGATTGCAGTCTATACTATCAATCGACATCCTATTCCTGCCTTTCAAACTCAATCTCCCTATGAAAGGTTATATGGTACCTCACCTAACTATGATCTTTTGAAAGTTTTTGGGTGTGTGTGTTTTGTTTTACTCCAGCCACATGAACGCTCTAAACTTGAGCCTCGTTCACGTCTGTGTTGTTTTTTGGGGTATGGAATAGAACACAAAGGGTATAGATGTTGGGATCCTATTTCTAAGCGTCTTCGGGTCTCTCGACATGTCATCTTTTGGGAACACAAAATGTTTTCCTCTATCTCCAAGTTTCATGTCACTTCTAATTCTTCTATTCCCTTCTTCACTAGTTTCCCCATGGATACATATTTATCTCCACTACCCACAACTTCAGCAGACCTCGCCACACCATCCGTTGAAATCACTACAACCACTCCAACTACTTCATCAACAGATATCACCATACCATCCACTAATGACAATGCCACCTCTTCCACTGAGACATCCGCATCAGACGACTATTCTTCTCATGAGATACCACTTACGGACCATTTTGATGAGCCTGCCTCACCCGGATATCCTGCTGATCATACCATCCCTCCTCGTCGGTCTACCAGGGTAAGAACTCTTCCTCATCATCTTCGTGACTATCACTGTTACTCTACTATATTTTCCCACCATGAGCCATCTTCCTATCAAGAGGCTAGTTCTAACCCACTATGGCAGCAAGCTATGTCTGAAGAGCTACAAGCTTTAGAAAAAGCTCAGACCTGGGAATTGGTTCCTCTTCCTCCAAGAAAGTTCGCAGTTGGTTGTAAATGGGTTTATAAGATCAAAACAAAATCCGACGGATCAGTGGATCGCTACAAAGCACGACTTGTGGCTAGAGGCTTCACCCAGGAATATGGTATCGACTATGAAGAAACCTTTGTTCCAGTTGCTTGGATAACTTCTGTTCGCAGCCTCATAGCTATTGCAGCAACTAGAAAATGGGACATGTTTCAGATGGATGTGAAAAATGCCTTCTTAAATGGCGATCTCTCTGAGGAAATATACATGAAACCTCCTCCTGGTGTTTCTCATTCTCGATCTCAGGTATGTAGGCTACGGCGTTCCCTTTATGGTCTTTAACAAACCCCTCGTGCCTGGTTTGAGAAGTTCAGTTCAACTATCGACACACTTGGTTTCCTTTCCAGTGAACATGATTCTGCCCTCTTTGTCAAGAAAAGTTCTGCTGGTTCTATTCTCTTGATTCTGTATGTAGACGATATGATTATTCCTGGGGATGATGATACGGGCATCATTTCATTGAAAGAATCTCTAAACAGCCACTTTGAGATAAAGGACCTTGGTCATCTTTATTACTTTTTGGGTCTTGAAGTACTATCTGATTCTGCTGGTTATTATCTCACACAGGCCAAGTATGGGTCAGATTTTCTTACCAGAGCTGATCTTACCGATTGCAAAACAGTTTCCACTCCTCAAGAAACAAATCTGAGACTCACACCTTATGATGGTAACCTCCTCAGTGATCCTACGTTATATCGACAACTTGTTGGAAGTCTCGTTTATCTCACAGTCACACGTCCCGATATTGCATATGCTGTGCACATTGTCAGTCTGTTCATGGCAGCACCACGATCTACTCATTATGCGGCTGTTCTTCGCATACTTCGATACATCAAAGGGACTATGTTTCATGGACTTCACTTCCCATCTTCATCATCATTCGAGCTTCACGCTTACTCAGATGCTGATTGGGCTGGTAATCCGATTGATAGATGCTTGACCACTGGTTTTTTATTTTCCTCGGAAGCTCATTGATATCCTGGCGGAGCAAGAAGCAAACCCTGGCTTCACGCTCCAATGCCGAAGCAGAATATCGTGTTCTTGCCGACACCACTCAGGAACTTGTTTGGCTTCGCTGGCTCCTCTCAGACATGGGAGCCCCTCAAACATCTCCAATAGTTATTTGGTGTGACTGTGATAGTGCCACCAAAATAGCTCAAAATGATGTCTTTCACGAACGTACCAAGCATATTGATACTGATTGTCACTTTACTCGTCAACACGTGAAAAGGAATACAGTATATCTCGCTCACATATCATCTGATGAGCAAACGGCTGATCTCCTCACCAAAGTCCATCCACCACGTCGCTTTCAATATTTGTTGTCCAAGCTCAAGATGGTCTCTCATTTACCTCCTTGAGTTTGAAGGGGGGTGTTAATATTATTATGTATAATATTGACATATAGTTTGGGCCTTTGGGCCGTCTAGGGTTTACTCACCTAGGATTTTACTTACTTATAGCCTACTCCATGTACTCTATAAATACATTGCATACTTATTGTAAAACATACAGCTCAATACAGTTTATTCCAATTCATCTCTTGTCCTCTTTTCCTAACAATAATAATAATGACTTTGAGTGGTACTCATGTGTACGTTTATAGAGGCTCTCTGATTTGAAGTAATGACTTTTATTGAAAAATTTAGGATTGCATTGGAGCATTTGACAGGACCCACGCATGCCCCCATAGAATAAGAAGGAAGTATACTATAATCAAAAGGGATACGCAACGCAAAATATGTTTGGAATATGTGATTTCAACCTTTGTTTTATTTTTGCATCACCCAGATGGGAAGGCTCCATGTATGACAGTTGTGTTTTACGGGAGAGTTTGGAAAGATACAGTGACTCCTTCCCCTACCTAGGAACAAAAAAAATACTATCTAGTTGACTAGGCATATGGACACAAAATAGGTTATGTGGGACCTTATAAGGGTAAGGATGTTCGATACCATTTCCAGTTGTTCGACAATGTAGCATTAGAGTATGCTCGAAACCCTAGGAATCGTGAAGATGCATTCAACTGCCTACATTCGTCTTGTGGGAATGTCATCGAGCATATTTTCAGGGCTTGGAAAGCATGATTTGCAATACTGCAACATATGACTTCATATCCCATGAAAACGCATGTCGACATTGTAATGGCAACAATGGCAATCCACAACTTCCTTCGAATTAACCAATCGAATGACGCCGCATTTATATTAGCGTGGGAACAGCAACTCACAGCCTTCGAGATGGATGATTCTAAGCTAAATGCAAATGAGGAGGGATAAAGTACTTCTCGCAGGGGTACGAGGGAAGCATGGGAACAATGACGTACTAGCATATTAGCCGAGATTCTTAACGAAAAATACCATTTTGCGATGATCCTCAATGGAAAAAACAAATGTTAGGGTATTGCAACAACAACGCAATTTTTGGCTTCCCTTTTCTTTGCTGTTGCATGTGTTTTCATTTGTTTGCATTGCCTTGTCGTTGTCTTAGTGTGTGAATAAACTATTTTAACAAATAAAAACCCAAAAATATATATCAGCTGTTCATTGCTCTTATATTGTAGTTTAACTATTTAATAAAAATCTTATAATGGTTATATCTATTTTTCAAACAACTTCTCTGTATATAGAAAGTGCTATACGATTTTCCTTTTTACTATTGTTGGCGGTGTTATTGTATGTCTGCGTCACAATATCGTTATGTTTTTGGGGGAATAAATTATTGCAAGCAATAATGAAAAATAAAAAATGTATCGGCTTCTTGTTAATTTACTATTTTAAACATGTAGAGTAAATGTTTTTAAAACAAAAAAACTAATTCGAAAAAAAAAATTGTATAATAGATAAATGAGCCGTTTGCATGAATTACGATAGCTTGCTGAACAAATTGGACCTATTTCAAGCTCAGTGAATTTTTTGACTTGTTAACTTATGTGGGCCCGACATATTTCACAAAAAATGTCGGCTGGTTACATGATGCAATTGGTGGATCCCAACATTGATGGACGAGGGTGGATCCATGCAGGCAGTGGCCATCAATTGTTGACCTTTGTAGATGTTTGTTCTCTTTCTTTTTCACGCATTTATTTATTAAAATATGGCAAAAGTTGCTCCCTATCAGGCGCAAAAGTATAAAAAATTGAAAAATGTGAAAAGTTTTCATTCTATATCTTAATATTATAATAAGAGAAGTGTCACCTAAGCAAAGTGCTTTGGTGGTGTCATGTTTAACATTAATTTTTAGGAATTAATTATTTTTATTATTTAATTTATGTTGCTTTCCTTATTTGGTGTTCTTTTCCATATTTTTTTATATGTGTTATAAATATTATAACACACTCGAGGGAATCAAGGGTATTAGTTTATAATATTTTATTAATATGAATGACTATTATGTCCCTGATGAAATTATGTAATTACGATTATGCCATTTGAAATTTTTCTATAAATAGGGTTTCAGTTATTAATGAAAATTATTCCTGTGAATTCCTTAGAACTCATTCTTTCTAAACTCTCTCTATTATTTCTATACTTTTATAACACGTTATCAGCACGAGTCTCTAAGCCTTTGAGTAATATGAAAGAAGTATGCTCTACAATTGCATCTTATAGATGATCTTCTGTATCAGAAACTAGATTATTACAATTTGAAATACTCAATTTTCTATAAAATCTCTCTCTGTCCCATTCTTTCTCTAAAGCAAACAAGCACACCACAGCCTCCGTTATAAAATACCTATTCCTACAGAGCAGTCACAATACCAATGTCAATTAGTGGAATTTTCCAAGCCAAACACGACGAATACTGGTTTCAAAAATTAAGTGACAAAATGGAAGCAAATGGACGGAGAGGTATATATTATATATATTATATTATTCTTTTATAATATAATAATATATTAAACTATAACATTCGTTTTCTCGAGATATAAGGAGCATACATTATCAAAATCAAATTTTCTCGACTCCATTATACTCGATTCAACGAGATCTTCAATTTGACACCAATATTGATAAGGTAAACTTTCAAAAATTTACAAATCAGTACCCCAACTTTTGAAAAAGTTACAAAAGGGTCCTTGGACTTGTGAATATTTACGTATTAGTGCTTATAATGTCAAAACTTTATAAAGAGACATGTGCAATATACGCACTTGCCAGCGGCTGCCAAGTAACCAAGCGATAGCGGTTGGTAGCAGCCGAGTATGTATTAATGTTTTATAAAGAAATATGTGTAGCGCCACGCACTTGCTAGCGACGCTGCCACAGCGAATCGTAGCGGTTGGCGGCGAGATATTTCGATTCTGACTGTTACTTTGATGATAATTATATTTTGAAAAAATAGTTAGAACAAATTTACTGCTATAGGTATTTAAGTCTCGCACTTTATTGCAATTT
Organism: Jasminum sambac; assembly: GCA_018223645.1. NCBI lineage: Eukaryota > Viridiplantae > Streptophyta > Magnoliopsida > Lamiales > Oleaceae > Jasminum > Jasminum sambac. The sequence continues at coordinate 39,279,159 of CP073640.1, forward strand.
AAATACTGCAATACCTCCTACTTGATGATGGGTTCAACCATCACTAAACGGAAGATTTTATATATTTATGCACTTTATATGCTAAGTGAAGGGTAATACCTTCTACTAAGCGAACCTACTCCTGAAGAAGTAGTTAAATGTTATGCAATTTAATTCTCGCGATTTAAATTCCGTAAATTTATATTTATTGCAATAATTCTCATAAGGTAGGTTCGACCACCTATTGGAGGAAATTTAATTTCTGCAATTTAAATTTACGCACTTTAAATTTCGCATATATTTCCAATGTGGTGAGTTATATCACACGATTGGTATGCATATTTTCAATGTGGTGGGTTATACCACATGTTTAGAATACTTATTACAAATATGGTTGGATTAAATCCCACAATTGGATAACTGATTTATATATGTTCGATATGAATATTCTATTGATATTAAAGAAGGGATTTAAGCAAGTGATGCGAATTTCTGCAGTTGTATGTATTGATGAAATGAAATTGCTCAAAGAATCCCATTGTGATAAAAGAGAAAGAAAATATACCGTGGTGAAAAATCTCATTATGAGATTAGTATATTGTGATATGATGAGAAATGCTCTTAAAAAAATATTTAATAAAGGAATGTTTACTTTCCACGCCTATTGAATATTGATGAAGAAAATTGAGTAAGTGGTACCTGAAGTTACCATTGGATAAATAGATGAAAGTAAAATGCTCAATAGATCCCATATTGATAAATCAAAGAAAATGTATCGCATAGAGAGATTATATGAAGTAATCTCATTAATGATATGAGACTGTATTGATATAAGAATAAAATGCTCTTGAAGAAGTATAATCACTAGATTTCTGTATTTGAATAAGGCCAATATGATATTATTATTATTACTCCAGAAGAAGTACAAAACAGCCGAAGTGGAACATATTGAGAATATCAAAGATGGCAATAAAATATAGAAATGCGAAAAGAAAATACATATTGAACCCATAAATGAGGGATGCGTCTCGAGAGTATAAATACTCCGTAACTCTGCCACCCCGAACATTCGGGTTCGTAATGAAAGATCCAAAGGATCTCTTTTTCACTTGACACCGATGGTCTGTGACCGATGGATTTTAGCTTCCACAGATTTTTGAATATATGATTGAATCTTGATGAGTAGATCAGCAACTGTATTAGCATAAACAAGTATATTTCTCGTTGAACGAGAAATAAATTTATGTTCTACACCCTGATCTAGAAATGCTAGCAAACCATCAAAGAAATAATTAATATTCAACAAACCTATGGATTTGTTATGAAAGTTCCACTGTGCAAATGACGTTATATTGAATATTTCCTCCAGCGTGTTATAGCCGCCTGGAAGAACAATAAAAACATCACTATTGCTCACCATGTACATCAGACAGTCGTGGATGGATTGTGTTTATAGCATCAATCCAGCTGGACTAATGACATTTCTAACTCCAATTCGATTACTGCCTCCAATTCGATGAAAATGTATTACACTTGACACTCTTATCCCCCATGATTGTGCGGCCATCATAAGACTCCTTAATAGTTTGTTATTAGTCCCTCCATATAGTATATTGATATTTTGTTTCCCTAACTCCCTTACAATTTGGTCTGCCATATCCACATATTGGATATGACCTACTAGTCTGGAGCCACCAAGAACACATATGGTTTTAATCTGGTGAGGTAAAGGCTGACTTGTATGAGATGATTCTACAATCTCCATATCCATCTCTATTCCTATATATCTTTTTGCACTATACTTTCAACGTATGAACATGAGAGACACGAATCCCTCTATTTAAAGGAAAATTTTCAAATCAATAATTGATTGCACTATTTACTTTTTGACAAATATGAAAGAGAAAAAGGCAGAAAAATTTTAGTGAAATGACATATACCCGTCAGTGATTGAAAAATAATATATATATATACATATATATATATCTTAAAAATTGAAAAACAATATTTACAATTACAAGAAAAACATTGATCTTCGTTATTACACCGAGCTTCCTTATATTAATATGAGAAAATTATTATACTAAGTTTTTCTACTAAATTTACAAATAGGATCTTCTAAAGTAAGTTTTTCAAGACTATAACGTGATTGTTCATCTTTGAATTTGGCCCATAAGGCCATCAGTTCACCTTGTACATGCCCACTAGGATGTGTCTCAAGAGTCTGTTGAATATCATCTAAAGGCTCCTTACTCAATCCATCCTTAATGAATGCTATCTTATCTTCTCGGTTACTGGACACGTACCCCACAGATTTACATCGAGTGTCACATGTCCACCGAGCACATTTGTAGCACCCTCCTAATCTTTTTGCTCTCCGTTTCTTTGAAAAACTACTTTTACCCATACCAGGCATATATTTAGAAGGAATCGAAACCTCACCAGATAATCGAACCTTTGCTTCAATCAAATATCGAACATCTTCTGGGATGCCGTTATTCATTAGCATTCTCAACCTTTCGAGTCTACCTCGATAAATTCTTTTTAGAATTTTGATCGATAATGATGGATAGTATTTTCGAAGATTTGAGAGCATATGATCCATTATAAGATATTGACTCTTATGAGGATGAATTTTGCAATAATTTTGATGATCTATTTATAGAATAATACGACGCGTATGAGATACGACTCCGCGTTAAAATAGTAACATAAAGCGTATGAGACTCTGTAAAGCGTAAGAGCTAAGACTCCGCAGTTGAACAGTAGCCAGATGTGATGCGTATGAGCTGTAACTCCGTGTTTGAACAGTAGTAGACAATAATGTCACCAAAAGACGATGGAATATGTCGGTGAATTGTTTCTATGATAAATCATGTTGAGCACTATACAGATAATGGTGAAATTAATATAAGAATTTACTGAACTAGAAGTTCAATAATACTCGTTTGCAAAACCGAACTGACCATCCCGGTTTAAATAATTATTGAAATCAATATTTCAAGTGAAGAATTAAAAGAATTCTTCAAATAATTATTCTCGATAAATAATTACTGGCCAATGTTGGGAATAAAATCCCAAATATATCTGGAATAAATAAAGGATGAGAAATATGGGCACTCATCCTCCATGTGGACTACTAGATATTATGATATGGATCCACTAGATAGTCACATGTGTATATGATTCGTAATTTGAAATTTACGAAATATTTGCTCACGGTATGAGTATGATTTCCAGATTTAATGATAAAGCTAGTAAATGTATATCCCAATACTTGAATAAATCCCTGAAGGATTAAGTATGCGCATACAAGTGGGATATTATGTGGCAAATTATTTAAAGTCCTCCAATAAATTGCCAATATCAAGAATAGAATGCAAACTATATAAATTTTCATATTAAGGCTGAATGATGAGAATATATATGAGTTTTAGTGTTCTAAATTTTCTTAGCATGAGGGGGAGTATTAAAGGCTGAAAATGATATGTGAAAAGCATCATACTATATCCTCACAATTGAAATATGAACTTGAAGTTCAAGGATGCATGAAAGATTATGAACAATCGCATATATCAGCTAGGATGCTTTGATAAGTTAATATTGTTAGAAATGTTGATATTATAAGAGTTCCCCAATCATATATATCAAAGCAAATTGTAAAAGATGGTCTTAATAACGGAGGCATATACTCTTGAAGAGTATATAGACATAACTATATTGTGTAATCCTACAAGAGGATTGATAATGAGATATCTCGATAAGTTATGTCGATATGGGGAAAGAAATAAAATTAAAAGTGTCGACACACTATGAAAAGACAGCGCTACATAATATCAATGATAATGAGGATATTGAAATTCGTCGGAAAATGCCGATGCTAAAATATATGCCCTTATGATTAATGTATTCATGCATGGGTTTAATGAGAAATGAGAATGAAACTCGTGAAGAGGTTTCAAATGTATTATTGCATGCAACGGCTCAAAATATCTACATTGATATTGTTGAGAAATTCATATGCTGTACTCTTTTCCTTGATTGATGTTTTTGTCCCAAAATGATTTTTCTCAAACAAGGTTTTCAATGAGGCAGCCCAATCTCAACTAATATGAAATCTCCAGAAGAGATTTAGGTATATATCTCGATATAGTGAGAAAATGAGATCGAAGCTGTTGATTGCATATATGACTAAATATAACATGATATTGTATAACATCTAAAATTTCATTCACGTGGAAATGAATGAAGTGTATGAACAAATGTATATGATACTCATACAAATCTATGAAAGATTTTGAAATGCTTGCAGCATACTTGTATAAAATATGCGTTGCACTCTTTTTCCCTTAACTGAGGTTTTATCCCATTGGGTTTTCCTAGCAAGGTTTTTAATGAGGCAACATTAAAGGCGTATTCACATGAATAATGTACTCTTTTTCCTTCATTAGGATTTTTCCCACTGGGTTTTTCCTAATAAGGTTTTAACGAGGCATATTCATGGTATATTGAGGACGACAAGAGAAATCGACACAGTATATCTATTGGATCAAGTTATAATAGAGACAATGATTTAGATTCAAATAATGATGATATTGAAATCCTTTACCAGAAGTAAGGATATCCGTCCTCAAGATATGAAATCAGATAGAGTAGTTGTACTCTTTTTCCTTCGATCAAGTTTTTTCCCACTGGGTTTTCTTGATAAGGTTTTAACGAGGCAGCACGTACTCCTATATTGGTGATCGACATCAGGGGGAGAAATATTTCGACGAAGCAGTATATGACCATTCTAAACTTTCGTACAATCAGTTTGGAATTTTCATTGGGTTTTCTCCAAACAAATTTAGAAGACAATCAAATAGTCATTCAAGGGGGAGTGTTATAAATATTATAACACACTCGAGGGAATCAAGTGTATTAGTTTATAATATTTTATTAATATGAATGACTATTATGTCCCTGATGAAATTATGTAATTACGATTATGCCATTTGAAATTTTCCTATAAATAGGGTTTCAGTTATTAATGAAAATTATTCCTGTGAATTCCTTAGAATTCATTCTCTCTAAACTCTCTCTATTATTTCTATACTTTTATAACAATATATATTTTATCTTTTTTTATATGTGTTCTAATTTTCCAACTAATTTATAAAATTTTTAATTCTTTTATATTTAGTGTTACATGCATTAATGTAAATGTGATACTTGAGAAAAGTTACAACTTACAGTATCTATGAAGTTAAGTTTGAAAATGAGAATTATCATTTTCTATATATATTTTAATTTTTGGATATTGCGTTTTAGTTATTTTATGTATATTTTAATTTTCAAAGTAATTATATAGTTGAAGTATCAATTTAGCATAGTCCGACATTGGCAGCAATAATACGTTATAGAAAAAACCATTTTCATATATTTAAAAAAATTAAATAAAAAATCCTCTTTTTTACAGTTGTTACATTAGAGAGAATTAAATCAGTTAATAGAATTTTTTATTTAGTTCAAGTTGAATATCATACAGAATCAATTCAATATTCAGAATTCAATTCGAGTTACATGTGGTACAAAATCAATTCAATATTTATAAAATTTATATATGTATGTGTAGACCGATCATAAGATCATTATTAATCTTATTTAAAATACGTTTGAACAGTTATATATGACTCATAAAATGTATTATTTACGTTGATTTTTTTTCAAATAAATATATTATCTAAAATTTATTTTCAAATATTATATTCTCAACTAAAACCATCATTTGATATAAATTTTTTCTTATAAGATAATATTTCGCACTAAAATTTATAAACCGTTATTGAAATCTATAACATTACATGTGTTTTGTTATTTTTATTATATATTTTTAATAATTTATTGTCTTATTTTATAATATTATTTTATGTAAATATACCGTCTTATTCGTCCCTGTGCAACGCAAAGGGGTAATACTAGTTCTATATTATACTACTTACTATTTATTGTGAGCTTCAATGTGAGTATAGTTTGATATATAAATTTTTGTTATCTTAAAAGTTTGTTTATTTTTTAGGGAAATTGGCGGAAATTGTTCACAAAAGTTGTTTGAGTGCGAGTTTGATCCAATTTCAAAAAGGCAACGTATTTGGTCCAAAAAAATTAGTGCTCTCTTGGTCCATTTGGATAGAATCCGTCTATTAAATCATTAGTAAAAGTCAGCTTTTTAAAAATTTGGTGCGCATTTGGTCCATTTGATTGGAGATAAAGCTGCACAAAAGGTCCTAACATTTGGCATTATTACCATCAAGTCCTAGAGTTTGGAAAATGTCTACTTTGCTCCCAAATTTTGTTAAATTGTGCAATTTTATTTTTTATTGTTTCTATGGGTGCTAATTTGATCCGTAATAAATTTTATTGAATTAATTTAATAGTGATTAAATAATTTTTATAAAAAAGTTTCAACACAGTTGCATTTGTTTGTATTAATATGATAACACAACTTTCGAAAATTTTATGTAGCATTAGAGGTGTGCATATTTTGATTTTAATAAGAAATATAATTATTGTACATATATAAAATTCTATTAGAAATATATTACTTCAAAAAAATATATCGAATATAAAGGATTAATCAAATAATAAATTTTATCAATAAAATAAAAAAGAAAACTGGTGGTGGTTCCGCCACCACCAAATCGAGGTGGGGTGGGGTGGGGTGGTTAAATTTTATTATTTATTTATTTTGATTAATTTTTTGTATTCGATATATTTTTTACAGTGATATATTCCTAATAAAATTTTTATTTAAGTACATCCATTACATTTATTATTAACTATTATTTAAAATCAAAATGTGTGGGTATCTCATGCTAAAGAAAATCTTTCAAAGACCACCAAAAGTGGTGGTGGTTTCGAAGCCACCACCACCACTAGCGTGGTGGTGGTTTTTTGGGGGTGGGGTGGGGTAGGGTGGGGGACAGGGATGGTTTTTATTTTTGATTTATTTTTATTTTTTTGTATTTTTTTATTTGATTGACTAATTCAATGTATTTGATATATTTTTTTGCAGTAATATATTCCTAATAAAATTTTATGTTGGTAAAATAATTATATTTACTATTAACTATTGGTTAAAATCAAAATATGCTCGTCTCTAATGCTAAATTTTTTTTAGAAAGTTGTGTTTTTATATTAATGAGGACAAATGCAAAACTATTTATCTAGTATCAAATTAATTTGATAAAATTAATTACGGACTAAATAGGCATCCACATAAAAAATAAAATATATAATTGTATAATTTAACTAAATTTGGGACTAAAGTACACATTTTCAAACTTTGGCACTTAATTGTAACATTATCTAAAGGGTATGACTTTTTGTGCAATTTATCTCAAGTTAAATTGACCATGCGCATGCCAAGTTTTTCAAAAGTTGACTTTGACTAACGGTTTAATGGACAAATTCCATCCAAATGGATCAAATACACATCAATTTTTTCAGACCAAATGCGCTGCTTTTTTTTTAATTCGACCCAGCTCTGCCCAAGCAATTTTTTTGGACCATTTGTGCCGCTTTCCCTATTTTTTTTAAGTAAAAATGACCAACTTATCATTGGCAATGAGTAACTTTTAAGGCAAACAAAATTATATATCAATAATTATACTCATATTGAAACTCTTCATAAATAATGTAACATGGGAGAAAAATATTTATATTTTCAAGCTTTTATACAAGTTTCACTCTCCCAAAAAAAAAAATTGAAGAGGCATTATAATCATGATTTTGTGGCAAACTTAAGACGTAATGGGTCTAAATGGCCTTTATTTGTTGAAAGAAGTTTTTTAGGCACTCATTGGAGTTTTTAATACTTTACCCATAATTTTTCTTATATGTACCATTGTACCCTTTTATATTTCTTTAAAACCTCAGACATTTCATTCTTTTTCATTTCTTTCTCTTCTTCTTCACGTTCTTCTCTCTATCTTCTCCATTTTCTCTCCTTCATTGTTTTAGTTTTTGAAACTCACTCCATTTCTATGGCATTTCATCTTTACCAAATTCCTTCTCATCTCGTATTTTCGCCATTGAAATTATACTAAGAAGAGTCACGGGTGCAATACGAGAAACGAGGTAATTTTAGTGTTAGGTTTTTTTTTTGGTAGAAATAGTTGAAAATGAATGAATTTACAGTCGTATTTCACGAAAATTATATTTTTTTCTAATCTAGATTGTAGTAAAACAACTAGAATCGTTCAAAGTCTTTCTAGAGTTGTTCTGAACAACTCTTTATGAACGACTCGTTAGAGTTGTTTTTCATGTCTGAAAATTCCAATTTTCAAATATGAATGAAAAATGGGTAGGAAATTTACTTTTTAAATTAGGTTCATTAAAGATAATTTAGTAATGTAAAATAGAATGAAGCCTCAAAAACATTTTTAAAGTGAGAGATGATGGAGGGGGAATATGTGTTGCTCATTTTGTTGAGGTGCATACATATACACCCTTGATCATTTGTGTTGAAACATAAAAGGAGCAAAAGTGATCAGGTACCATTGATGGTACCATCAGCTGATTTGTGCCATGTCAGCACCTCATACATGATTATGCTTGGTGTCATTTTTAACCAAAAAGGAAAATTGAAGGGCTCTATTGCAATTTCTTTTGTCATTCCCCAGATTCAGTTTCATGACCCTAATTGAACAAAAGAAAAGCAAAACCTTGGACCCGCTCTTCTCCTTCAACCTCGACTTGAGCTTAATATATCCCTATATAAGAAATGTAGCAAGAAAGGAAGTCAAAATAAAACATCTCAAGATTTAAGCCTAAGTGGCGGACAAAATCCTTTCATAGTAACTTGATCTAATTAGGAAGGTAAAATCAAGTTTAAAGAAATGTTGATTACCAAACTAGATTTGACCGAGAATTTGTATGTTTGAGTTCCGAGCAAAATAAAGTTTGAAGCACCCTTTTTTTTAATCTTTTCTCCACACAAAAAGCGTACATGATCGCAGAAATTTGGCCTGCCCTATGTGATAGGAAATTACCCCTGGATCACACTAGACGAAGTCAACCAGGTCAAGGAACGGTGGCATCTACTGGTGGTGGCGGCCGACGAGTGTTTATTAAGCCTAAATAACGAAGGTTTTGGTTGAAGTTTGAGCATTAGGGTAGAATTTTAGAAATTGGAGATATTTAGAACCAAAGAGAACGAGGCTCACCCGGTGGTGGTAGTGGAAGGTTGGTGGCAGTGTGGAGGAACGGCAGCAAGAGAGTGGCGGCTGATGGTGGTGGACGAAGGTCGTTATCTTTTTTTGGGCCGAGAACTGGGTTTGTGCATTTGTAATAGGGAAGGGACGATTGTTGCTTGAATTTGGGAGAGGAAATGGTCTAAATTGCAAAAAAGGCCCTTCAAGTTTTTCTCTCTTTTTAAAAAAGGCAACCGGGGTCTAGTTTGATGAGGCGTTGACGTGGCATTTGCCATATTAGTGCCATGTTAGCCTATGGTGCCATAATAAGGCACCATCGGTGGTGCTAATTTACCCCCAATTAGTGTTCTAAAAAGGGTGAAACGTGAAAAAATATAGATTTGAAGTTTCGAACATTACAAGCTTCAGCTTGCCTAGGCATTAAAAAACATTTTTCAAATTTTTAATTTTTAAAATTTTTTTTAATTAAAATAAGCTATTAAACAATTAAAATAAATTAGAAAATGTATTTAAATTTATAAACATTATATCTACTTTATAATTAGAAAAATTTTATAATATAGTTTTAATATTCTCAAATGGAAAAAATCAAAAGATTAATGAATTTATAAAGATTATAATTTTGCAATTGAATTGCTATTTTCTATTGTGTATTTTCTATTGATCCGGAACGCCCGGACGATCCATATTATGGACACCCATCCGACGTGGCCCCTACATGGACGTTCCACGTCGGATAATGAGGCCCGGTGCCAAAATTAAAAATAAGCTAGAAATTCAGGGACCTGTATGCAATTATCTATTTCCCCCCAATTCAAACCCTCGTTCGTTCACCCTTCACCCAGACCAACTCGTTTCCAAGCAACCCACATCTCATTCTCTCGGTTCACTACCACCACCAAGGCCGAGCACCGCCGCCGGAACTGGAGACGCTGGAAAATCGACGCCATCGACCTACCGACGCAAAGCCCAAGTATTTTTCGTGGCTTTTCTGTGTGAAAAAGTAGGGAGTTTTCGAATTAGGGATTTTTCGAACTAGCTATGCCTAGGGATTTTTCTTGAATTATTGTTGAGAATTAGGGATTCTTCTTGAACTGTGATTCATTTTTCTTGAACAGAGTTGACTTCGATTTTTATTCGAATTCCAAAAGTTGAGAATTTTAGTTCAACGCTTGGATGCTTTGGGCTTTAGGATCGAAGAAGCTGAATTCACCAGCAAGTGAGTCTCTCAGTGGACCTTCCTAACGTTATTCCAGAAATAATAATAATAATAATAATAATAATAATAATAATTTTTTAAATTTGGTTCCTAATATGGTAGGAATAACAACAACCTCATATACCTTGGTTTAGTGTTAGTAGATGGTGTGATAATATGCATTAACAACCTCTGTTCACTATAATGTAGAATAATTTTGCTTTTGGTGACAGTTTATACCGTTTTCTTTTTTTATAGAGTTAATGCCATTTTCCTTTTTTTTTTTAGTTGGCGTGATGATGACCGAGAACTCGATTGCCGCCGAAGGGTTGTCCGGTGATAGCTTGAGTGCAGTAGGGTCGTCTGAAAAAAAGGATGAAGAAGAGAATGTCATTCCAGAAAATATCATCGATGGTTTGTTTTCTCGTTATCTTTGATTATTGGTTTATTTATTCTTTATGGACATATTGTAGTGTGATTAAATATTTCTTGATAAAAGATTTGAGTAAATATTGCATTGTAAAATAAAGAAACTTAACTTATGCCTTCTATGCCATTCGACAAGTGAATACATTGTGGAGAATGAGATTGACTTTTAAGCATGTATTTATAATTACGTATTTATAATTACTTATTTTCACTTATTTCAAATCAATTTCAATGGCTATTTTTTTATTTGTATTTTATATATTTAAGCACTAAAACTTTTAACACTAAAACTGTAACCAGCGTGATTAATCATCGGAGGATTTTTTTTTGTAGAAATCGATTTGCCAAAAGATGATGTTAAATACATTCCCGACGTTCGCTCTGATGATGTACCATTTGTTGGGAAGATATTTAGTTGCTCGGATGAGGCATTTGATTTCTACAATAACTATGCTCGGTTAGGTGGTTTTAGCATGCGTAAACACAGTTGTAAACTAAAAGCAGGCAATACAGAACATCGATCGAGAACATTTAGTTGTTCTAAACAAGGGAAGACGAACTTAACTTATCAAGTGAAGGAGAAGCATACGAAACCACGCTCCGGAGAGCAAAAGCGGGGACGTACTAGATGCAGGTGCTTGGCAAGCGTGACTGTGAAGAAGGTAAAAACCGGGAACGCTTGGATGGTTTCGAAGTTCACACCCGAGCATAGTCATCCCCTAACTAGTCTAGGGAAGGGCAGTTTCTGCACTCGCACAAAAATGTAACGCCTTCTCAGAAGAGTCTTCTCGATCAATTGTCACAAAAAAACATTCCAACATGTCAGCAGTACCGGTTTTTAGAAGTATGGAGTGGAGATCCCTCTTCTGTCGGGTGTCAAGAGCGCGACATTAGGAATGTCGAGAGGGATAAGCGTAAAAAAAGTTGGGACACGATGCTAAGACCCTCGTTGACATTTTTGAGTGGGAGAAAGAGGTAGATCAAAACTATTACTACAACGTGAAAATGGAAGAAGGGGTATTCAACAGTTGTTTTTAGGCGGATTCTATATCACGTAGTGCCTATGCATATTTTGGCGATGCTGTAGTTTTTGGCACAACCTACAACACGAACACATACGGCATGATTTTGGCCCTTTTCGTAGGTGTAAATCATCACAGATAGACGGTAATATTTGGATGTGGATTGCTTAGCGATGAGAGGACAAACTCTTTTATCTGGTTGTTCTCGCAATTTCTAGAAGCCATGCCGTCTGGAGTTGCCCCGAAAGTTATCATTACCGACTAGGATCAAGCAATTGGAGCAATGATTGCTAAGGTACTTCTTTCCCTAACCTTGTTTTCAGGCAATTTATTCTTTCGTCATATCCAAATTGTTACCATTTCCAAGTTGTTGTCATTATCGAGCACACATTGCTTATTTGGCCGCTATTTTTTCATCTATTTCAGGTATTTCCCCCGACCGTGCATCGACTATGCTTGTGGCACATCACAAACAAATTTTCTGAGAAAATGGGTCCATCGGTTTACAATGATTACAAGGATGTTCTCTCAGCCATTGTCTACAGATTTGAGACACCCGAAGAGTTTGAGAAGAAATGGGGTGATTTGATGAGTACCAGCATCTTGGGGAGGAATGAATGGCTGCTTAGCATATATGCCATTCGGGATCAATGGGTACCAACATATGTGAAACATTTGTTTGCTGCCTGGATGACGAGCAGTCAGAGGGTTGAGTCTAATCATTCGTTTTTGAAAACCTATGTGATTAGGAAGAACTGTCTTTCAGATTTTATTTTACGGTATAAAATTGCATTGAAGCACTAGAGGCATCTAGAAACACAGGCTGAGCACATTGACAAATCGAGTGCATGTTGCATTGACAAATTATCATATGGAGACCCAGATGCGGAGTGTATACACAAAAGTAGTATTTTTGTTGTTCGAGGAGGAGCTAGTACAGAGTTCCGCTTATGATTATGTGAAAATTTTGTCCACTGCTGATGTAAGATTGTACCAGATATGAAAGTTCGACTAAGTCTCAGATCATCCACGGCATGTTACTTGGAACATCGGTTTAGATAACATGACATGTAGTTGCAAACTGTTTGAATTCAGTGGATATTTGTGTCGCCACATCTTGTGTTTGTCGTGTAGGAAGAGGGTTAGGACAATCCCCAATCACTATATTCTTAATAGGTAGACAAAACAGGAAAAATTAGTTCCCGTATTAGCCCACACTCCGGAGTCGATAGGTATAGACTCTGCAATTTCTACAAGAAACAAGGTGATTACAGATTTCGTGGACTTGGCTAACGAAGTGTCGAAAATGCCAGATGTTATGAATTTTGTCATACAAGGGGTGAGTGAACTTAGAAGGCAATCAAAAGAGATGATGGCGAGGATGGGACCATTAAACGTAGATAGTGTACGGGGTATGCCTTTTTAAATCTGCATGTCTTACACTTCTCTTTCGAAATTAGTACTTTATTGATTTCTAATTTATCTATGGTTCAAAATTTTCCAGTGTTAGAAGAGGGCACGAATATCGAGGAAGGTTTGAGCATTCAAGACCTAGTGTCGGTGCAAGCCAAGGGTTCCGGGAAGTGTCTCAAGTCGTCGAAGGAGAAGGGGATGAATCAAAGGAAATGTGGCACATGTCGAAAACCAGGTCATAATGCCAAAAAATGTCCACAAAATATTTCACGGTATGCCTATCTATGAATAACTTGTCCACTATTCCTATTTTTATTTCTTGAAAAAATTTTCATTGTTAAGTGTGTTGTAGTTGAAAAATTCCTATTTTCAAAAGTTTTATTTCCTATTTTTAAAAATTTTCATTTTTAAATTTTCATTGAAAAAATTTAATGTCAATTACATTTTTCGGCGTTAATGGCAATTTCGCTACTAATTATCTATGAATAACTTGTCCACTATTCCTATTTTTATTTCTTGAAAAAATTTCGTTGTTAAGTGTGTTGTAGTTGAAAATTTCCTATTTTCAAAAATTTTATTTCCTATTTTTAAAAATTTTCATTTTTAAATTTTCATTGAAAAAATTTAATGTCAATTACATTTCTCTGCGTTAATGCCAATTTCGCTACTAATTATCTGTGAATAACTTGTCCACTATTCCTATTTTTATTTCTTGAAAAAATTTTCATTGTTAAGTGTGTTGTAGTTGAAAATTTCCTATTTTAAAAATTTTATTTCCTATTTTTAAAAAATTTCATTGAAAAAATTTAATGTCAATTACATTTCTCGGCGTTAATGGCAATTTCGCTACTAATTATCTTTGAATAACTTGTCCACTATTCCTATTTTTATTTCTTGAAAAATTTTTCATTGTTATGCGTGTGTTGTAGTTGAAAATTTCCTATTTTCAAAAATTTTATTTCCTATTTTTAAAATTTTCATTTTTAAATTTTCATTGAAAAAGTTTAATTTCAATTACATTTCCCGACGTTAATGGCAATTTTCGCTACTAATTATCAATGTGCAATTTCTTTTTAGGAGGTTATTGGTCGATGAGGACTACCACCCAGATATGTCATCCATACCCTGAGGGATTGGAGATACGACAGTTGCTGATACATTTATCTCTCAGGGGGCTGACAACTACTCCGTTTACCAGACGAGTCTACGGGGGGACGCATTCCTAGAGCAGTTGTGATGTTGTATTGTAGGAACCAAGTTGACTATTTGCCTTACTTGTTTTGTAATCGATGAGACCTTCGCATGATGTCTAATTATTCACTAAACATCTTACTTTTATCTGTTGGCATCAAGATTATAACTATTGTGTTTGACTATCTGTTCGTATTGTAGCAACTATCATTGTAAAATGGGTAAAATGTCACTTGTTTTGATTACTGGGTTCAAGTTTTTTTTTTTTTGGAAGGTTAGTACATGTAAATGTTTTCATTGCAGTTTGAGCATTCTTGGGGAGATAAAATCAAGATCAAAGCATTATTTACTATTTATTGTTTCCCCATCACAACGTTTACAACTGTCTAACAAATTCCAGAAAAAACCATGCTTATATTAATATCAATTTCAAAACTAACAAGCATAACACAAGTTTGAAATGTGAAACTAAAATATTAGTTCAAAGACATCATGTCTGCTCACTCCACCCCAACGTCGAGGATGCAAAAAAGAAGCATAACAAAGTCTAAAATGCGAAATTAAACTACAATATTGAGCAACATGATATGCGGGCATGTATATCGTGCCTCAAAGACGATATTTCACAGAAATGAAGTTCCAGTTTGTCTAGCTTTTCAAGGTTGTCCAACTTGTCCAGTTTATTTGCGATGTGTGCAAGATAACTTTCTTCAGCACAAGCATTGCCGATGGCCTCGATCGGATTATGCGAACTTGAGGCAACCGTATACTCATGATCTCAAGCAATACCCCATGACCTCGTTGTCCCAAAAGAATCCACTACAAACCTTCCCATCTTTCACAAGAATAAGCATTTATATACATTATTAAAATTCGTTGGTTGTAATAGATGTGTTTTTGTAGAAAAACACAATTTAAACACTATTTGTTTGATATTAGAAGACATAGGCTTACCTTCACGTTGAGACATTTCCAAAAACACAATTGGGGTTGAGCTTCATTTTTACCGTTTTCATCACCATCGATGCACCACAACGACATTTTAGAGGCGGACATACGTTAGTTGAACTAGATGAAGCCATTTGTCAAAGCCTACATGTACCACGGCTCTTACATTGAAATTGTTGAAAATATAAGATCAGTAGAAAGATTTAGTTCCAAAAACCTACATGTACCTACATGTATCTACGTGTGCCACGACTGTTACAATGAGCAACCAAAGGGCAAAAAAAAAAGTTGCATAACACTTTGTTCCAAAAAAAATCATCACAGTAATTCAAGTGCAGGCATAATCCAAGCAAAATCTGTATTCCTCAAGAACAAAGTAAGAACTCAAGCAAATCCAAGCAAAACCCGAAGGAAAATCCAATAAAAATGCAAAACCCGAAGGAAAATCTATATTCCTCAACGTCCTATGATTCCTCATTCATCAAATAAAATAAAAATTCATTTCTTGGCTCCATAACCAATAACCACCTTCCTATTCCGCCCCGGCCGGTACTACCATGAACTCTACAATCAGCAAGCAAAGCCCCAAGAGTTCCATATTCTTTCTCCATTGACAAGAAAATACATAAGGCCTTTATTCGGTCAAACAATTTTAGTGCCTATGAGCAATAATTTCTCATTCAATAAAACTCCAAAATTCACGAAAAATGCAACCATAGTTTCACACAACAATCCAAGTATCCGAACGAAAATATGAGCAAATCATCCGAGAAATAATAACTGAAAATCCAAGAAATCCGAACGACAATCCGAGTGAAATCCGAATAAAAATCGAAGTCAACTCCTTTCAAGAAAAATGAATCACAGTTCAAGAAGAATCCCTAATTCTCAACAATAATTCAAGAAAAATCCCTAGTCATAGCTAGTTCGAAAAATCCCTAATTCGAAAACTCCCTACTTTTTCGGATAGAAAAGCCATGAAAAATACATGGGCTTTGCGTCGGTGGGTCGATGGAGTTGATTTTCCGGCGTCTCTAGTTCCCGCGGTGGTGCTCGGCCTCGGTGGTGGTGGTGAACCAAGAGAATGAGATGTGGGTTGCTTGGAAACGAGTTGGTCTGGGTGAAGGGCGAACGAACGAGGGTTTGAATTGGGGGGAAATAGATAATTGCATACAGGTCCCTGAATTTCTAGCTTGTTTTTAATTTGGCACCAGGCCTCATTGTCCGACATGACGCGTCCACATAGGCACCACGTCGGATGGGCGTTCCATAATATGGAATGTCCGGGCATTCTGGATCAATTCCGATGGAATGTATTGTCTTTATTTTTATTCTTGTTCAATGGGCTTACGCTTAAAAACATGGGTATGGAAGAAAACACAGAAGTAATAGTCCAGGGCAATATTAAGCACACCTCGGCGTGCCTAGTCACATCTAATCGCCGCGTAATCATGCTTAGGTTCGGCCAAGTCACACATAGGCAGTCAACAATTTACATTGATCATTTTTTAAAGCTTTTGGCCTAGGCAACGTGTGGAGGCAACGCTTCGCATCTCTTCGTGATGTTTAGAATGCTACCCCCAACCCGTTACACCTTTTGGCATGCCCACTGTAGACGATTGAAGATTAGGTTATGTCAAAATTTTCCCTTGCCAGTGCTGGCTGTGTGAGCGTTGACAATCCCACTCACAGCCCTCTGAATGCACCACGGGGGAAAAGAGAAGGGTTTTTTCGAGGGGGTTGGGGCAAGTTAATTTTGTTGCTGCCAAGCGCTTTTCCGGCAACATAAAGTTGCTGTATTTATATGTAGAGGCTACGAACAAAATAAAGCAAAGCATTATTTGTCGGGTAGGGCTAAATGCACCCACCTCTTTACTTTACACACCCAAGTTTTTGGCCATGTTCCCATTCTACCCTTACACCCATTTCTCTCTTTTCTTTTCTTTTTTATTTTATAAATAGCGTTACATTGGGGCGAACAACTGATGGTTGTTCGCCTCAATGGGGCGAACTAGTTGTTCGCCCCAATTGGGGCGAACACTAATACACTGCTCGCCCATTGAGGGCTTAACAACCAAAAAAAAAAAAATTTATATTATTATTTTTAAAAAATTTTTTAATAATTATATTCGACATTAATAGGATAAAATTTATCAAATAAATTTCGAAATTCATCGTTAAAGTGGTTGCAAAAAAAGTAAAAAAATTAAAAAATTACTCGATAAAATGATTGCAAAAATTTTTATTTTTTTAATGATTATATTAGACAATAAAGCCAATTACTATATCATCAAAAAAAATTTGAAATTCATCATCAAATTTGTTGTAAAAAATTTGAAAAAAGCGAAATCGATGTGTTTCACAACGAACATTTAAAAAAATTAAAATAAAAATGAGTAATTTTTGTTGTAAAAAATTTCGAAATTATTTATCAAAGTGATTATAAAAAATTTGAAAAAATTGTATCCATCAACGAAAAACCAGACAAAAATTACTCATTTTTATTTTAATTTTTTTAAATGTTCGCTGTGAAACACAGCGATTTCGCTTTTTTCAAATTTTTTACAACCAATTTGACGATGAATTTCACATTTTTTTTTATGATCTAGTAATTGGCTTTATTGTCTAATATAATCATTAAAAAAATAAAAATTTTTACAATCATTTTATCGAGTAATTTCTTAATTTTTTTTACTTTTTTTGCAACCACTTTAGCGATGAATTTCGAAATTTATTTGATAAATTTTATCCGATTAATGTCGAATATAATTATTAAAAATTTTTAAAAAAATAATAGTATAATTTTTTTGGTGTCACGCCCAATGGGGCGAATAGCAGATGTTTCGCTAATTCAGCCGAACAACTTCAAAGCTGTTCGCCCGAGTTGGGGCGAAGGCTGTTCGCCCCATTGGGGGTGAACAACAGGTTGTTCGCCCCAATGGGGGCGAACGTTTATTTATACAAAAAAAAAAAAAGAAGAAAAAAAGAAAAGAGAGAAATGGGTGTAAGGGTAAAATGGGAACATGGCCAAACACTTGGGTCAGGTAAAGAGGTCGTTGCATTTAGCCCCACCCTTATTTGTCGTTAAATCCAATCTTTCTTTATCCTTATCTTTGTTTGCCATTATCATCGTCTCAGTTCATCAGAGGTTTTTCTCTTCATTGTTTCCTTTTATACATGTTTTTTCCTTGATTTCTTGTTTATTTCTTCGCTGTTGATTGAAGATTCCGCCTTTATAAATTCTTAATCTTTTTGCCGTCTGGTTTACTTTGACTTTACCAATTTTCTGATGGGACTTTTTTATTCAAAAGGAAAATTGAATTATGTGATAGTTTCATATGGACAATTCTAGTTGTATCCAACAGTTTCTATTACCTTTTTAGTTGAATTCTTGGTGCCCCTGAATTATTTGGACCGGTCAAATTATAATCTGACGGATTTTTGTTTTTAAACTTATTGTTGCTTTTAAGTAATTGCTTCATATCGAAATCAGGCTAACTGTTTTAATCACGTCCCCATGAACAATTTACTTGTTAAATGCACTTGAATTAATTTGATAAATTGATCCTTTCCCCCCCTTTTTTCAGCAGTGATATTCAGGTGGAATGGCCAAGAGTTTATTCAAGCAAGAGCATGATCTGGGTTTGCACTTGCATTTGATCATTTGTGTTTTTGAGTTTTGACTTTTTGTGCTCTCTAATCTGGTGGAAAACTCTTGTCCTTTATTATTAATTATTTGACAAATATTTATTTGTTGTATGAATTCAAGAAAAAAGGCGCGCTGAGGCTGCTAGGATTAGGGAGAAATACTCGGATAGGATACCAGTGAGTACATAGCTTTTTTCCTCAATGATTTCATATTGCATAAATTGATTAAACATTTTGGACGAGTGTTTTTATTCTACATTGTGCAGAATATCATTCAGTTGGTATTATTTCTCTATGTGCTTTACGAAGTGTCTAGTTAAGGGGCTTGGTATCATTATTACTATAAAATTGTAATTCTTTTGGGACCTTAATTAACCAGTGAACAATCATTTCCTGTGGGAAGTTACTCCGTCTAATTTCACTAATGGGATGAAAAATAAAGTCAGTTTTGATGGAGAAACTTATCAATCGTTGTGAATAGTTGGATGATTCCATTGAAGAGAGTGCACGATTTTTTATTTTATTTTTTTGTATTATCTTTGTTTTGGGCTTAAGATGTTTAATAGATGACTCATGAAAAAGGGGCTTTACCCTGGCTGCACTCATATCGAACTGTATAAAGGATTCATATTTTCAACTTCCAAGAACTTCATTTTATCTATACCTTTTCCCTGTGGGATCCTCGAAAAAAATACATTCTGAAATTTTTCGTAGTAGACATATCATTTGGTTTCATCTGCCATGTTGTTGTTTCAAGAAAGTTGCAAACCATGAACTGTTTAACCACCCAAAGTGCTACGAGTTAGTAGTGAAAATGGAGCTATGATTTTAAATTTATATCTTAGAAAAATCTACGGCGTTCAAGATGGTATTAAGTGCTCGTTTGAAAATTCAAGTCGAAGTCAAATATTAATCTTAAACACACTTGAACAACAGCTACCCACTTATTGGTTGTTATCCAAATGTTTGGAAGGATCCACTAATTTTCATTATAATCTCATCATGATTTCACCCATGTAAATACCGAAGTTGGATTTCGATATATCTTAATTTCGTAGTTATCGCCATCTGGTGAAACTTTTCTCTATTGGGTCCAAATCATTTTCGGGTTTCTTATTTGTTGTAATTTGGAATGCCATTAACTTGTTGTCTAATGCAATACTCTCTTCTAAATGCTACTTGTGCTTTAACTTTGAGTTATGCTATGTACAGTAATATAGTAACGTTCCTCGGAAACGTGGATTGCTTAACTGCTATGGTTGTGCTGGTTCAAATGCCAATTTACTTGGATGAGGCTTGGTAAATCTTTATGTACATTGGGAGTGTGTTTTGTAATGGTTTAAAGGTTCTGTTCGAATCTTTATGCTCTTACTAATATAGTAATATTAAGTACTGACTCCATCAAATTTGTATTAACACATTTCCATTATGGGACATCTCCTAAGATGCATTATTTCAATGTTAGAATAGATGGTGACAAGTGGGGAGTGTTTACCCGACATGTTACCTGACATATCTTAGTATAACATGATTTGCTTGCTGAGGCTTCGATTTTGTCAGGTTCTATGGTAGATATCTTGCAGATTGAGTGGATGTTTATACAATTTTTAAGAAAATTATGCTCATCCATATCAATCATGAGGCTATAGAAAAAGTTCCAAACTCTATTATTAAATAATAGACATGGCGTATTGGAAGATCTACAATTATGACTGCCCTCACAAATCACCACTTCTGCAGGTTTTTATGCAAAGTAATTTTCGATGTATGGTTAAAACTAGATAAAAGTTATTTCAAATGGGTCTCGGAAATCAGAGGAAGTTACCATTTCAATAAAAAGTGGTTAAAAATGATCTTTTTAAGTTGAATTCAAAGATTGAAGCAAACAATCACTTAGTTAATAGTACTATCAGTTCAAAGATTGAGACATGTTTGGCTAATGTGTATAGACTGTTTATAATATGTCAGATCACTTCTTATACATACAATTTATAGGGCCAACAGGTATGACTAAATTATTCACAATCCCATTTTATCTACTTACAATTCAAACTGTTTATTAACACTTCTCAAATGTGCTTTGTGACATACTTCCCAACCCTTCTTCTCTGCAATAGTTCACTTGTTGACTGCTGTTATGCATTTTTATTAAAATTATGGTGATCACGTTGTTGAGTTATTCAGCACCTTGTCCAACTTTTGCATTCAGCAATGACAGTGAAACATGTTGTTCGTGTTTTTGACATGTAGGTGATCGTGGAGAAGGCAGATAGAAGTGATATCCCTAATATTGACAAGAAAAAGTGAGTCCACTCTGTTAGATTTCCTTAACATTTTCTCAGATAATTGTTGTGATATAGCGTTTTCATTAGATTCTAGTAGTGGTGAACATGTTTTAATGATCCTTGAAAAGACATACCATGATATTAGTTTAAATTACGAGATGTCATTTATCTATAGAATGCAGATTTTAGAGTTCATTTGCTATAACTTATGTCTTATTTTTAGAAATCGTTTTCCCCAAAATCATTTTTAACCACTCGTTTCATGGATTTGAAAATTCTTAATTTTCTACAAACGTCCTCTTTACTTTTCAATTACACTTTTAAATAATCATTTTTTCAATGTTTTATATCAGACAAAAACTTAATGGAAGAAATGCTTGTAGGAGCTGTTACAATAGGTACCAATTTACTAGCGTTGTAAACAAGTGTGAAAAGTCATGAGTTTTATAATATGTGGTTGAAAATGAGTTTTTTCAGGCAATGGATTGTGAAAGTTGGTGGACCAAATAGGTACCAATTTACTAGCGAGGAGTAGAAAATATCGAAGCATTGTACACTCCAACTAATAACATATGTGATTAGTGTTGCGAAATTGAATTACGCAAACATATGTCGTAAAGAGTCGTTTGATGAAATTTGATTTACGAGTTTTTTTGGCTTGTTTTATTAACTTCTTGAGAAAATTATAGGTATCTTGTACCAGCTGACTTGACTGTCGGACAATTTGTGTACGTGATTCGCAAAAGGATCAAACTGAGTGCAGAGAAAGCTATTTTCATATTCGTCGATAATGTCCTCCCCCCTACAGGTTAGCTTCAACATCATATGCTTTTCATTTCATTTGAAAGTACAAAAATCTATTGTTTTTAAGTCACAAGCTTTTTATTTCTCGACTGTCTGCTGTTATCAGGTGCTATTATGTCTGCAATATATGATGAGAAGAAGGACGAGGATGGTTTCCTCTACGTAACTTACAGTGGAGAGAACACATTTGGGCATGGGGTTGCGCCGTAGGTTTCAAAACTCGGTGTTTACTTGCTTTATAAGGTTTTATGTATAATTTCTTTCTGGTGTCTCTATATGAAAATATTGCGTTTGAATTCATGTTTGGCATATGCTTTGTATAGTTTCTGGGTTTTATATACCTCATATGTGATTACAATAATTGACCTGGTAACTTGGGAGTTCAAATACACTGTTAAATTGATAAATGTTTGCAATGAAGACAAGTTCTTCAATTGTGTTTCTGGCTATTGTGATCTTGCGCTAATCTTATTCAGACCAGATTAAGAGAAGAATTTTTAGTCCATTTTAGCGATGTCACGTCAAAGTATACATAGGTTCAGTCCTAGTATCAGTGTTATTTGTATCTCAATCAAAACTTAAAATAAGAGTCCTCGCCGCTCCATGACTATGAGAATTAGCACTATAGTCTGCGATGAAAAATGCTAGAAGTACACACAAATCCACTACCACACACTACCACACCCTAATACACAAAATACCAAATGACTAAATGCCCCCTGAATGTGGGGGGTCCATACCCCTATTAGTGGTATTTTACCACACAAAAAGTATGTGTACTCCAAGCATTGCTCGTCTGCGATAGGATTTTACGGTTGATATCAAATGACTAAAACTACTCATGCGTGTCATTGTTTTATAGTGATGATATTTATAGTTAGCTTGCTGTATTTTATCCCTTGTACTTATCTCACATTTGTAATTCTCTCTCCTTTGTAGTAGATTAGCGGTAGGATACTAGTGTATAAATTAATTATAGTACTTATCAATAAAATTAATTAATCTTTTCTTCCAAGCATTGCAAACGTCCAAGGCTGTACTCCATCGTCTACGCCTTCATCCTTCGGCCTTCTTGTGCCTCGGTCATTCTCTATTCTTTTTAGCCTTTCACGGTATCAGAGCCTACCGTTTAATAGTTTGCATCCCATGGAATTGATAATGTTCCGGTGCACCCAGGTGTGCCATAGCTTATGACACACTCGGGTGATTTTTCTCCCTCGTCCGGATTCCGTTTTGAAATCCGAAAATTTTGTTGGATTCATCACGACGAGACGGAGCTCCAGTAATTTGGAAAAAAAATTTTGGATACCGTGGCGGCCCGTGGTGACGGGTCAAAGATCGGTCAAATTTTTTGGTCAAAATTAACTAAAAACTTTGACTGATCTTTGACCGGTAGAAGCATTTGCTGGCGCTATGAATGTCAACGTATCTGCAAGTTCAGTAATGGATGTCTTTTTGCTCATCCAATAGCAAATCACGAGTGGAGTGCCTCAAAAATTAACGTTGACTTTGATTCCAGATCATGGGGCAATTAGAATCGATCGAGTTGGAAAGCTTTTGAAATATAATATTCGGGTTAGAAGTTTCAGATCGAAGTATAATTATCTGCGAGTTCAGTATTAATTAATTCATGTATTTCAATGCAATTTTGTTTGAGATTTTCAAGAGCTTGAAGAGGAGAAAAAGAAGAGAGAGAGTATCTCAAATTTGGGGATGAATAGGGAGAAGAGAGAGATCCCGTGGCTAATGATAATGAGAATGAAATTGTCACGAACAAAAAATTTAAAATTCATGAAATTTGATTTAGTTGTTAAAAAAATGGGTAAATTTTGTGATTTAGCACACAAAATTATAAGCGGGGTGACCTAGTGGGTAAAAAATTATTAGGGCCTGTGTCCAGTGGTAATTTTCCCTTACATAAGGTAATGATATGCCTATTGCAATTTATTGAGTTTTATTGAGTTGAATTGGAAAAATCTTCATATGAAAAAAAGGGATCTTTAATTCGTATTTTTCACAATTGTTTTCTAAGGACTATCTTTCTAATTTTTTTCCCCAAAAAATAACTAACGTAATTTTCCCTATAAAGGGCCAAAAGATAGGTCTATTATATTCACTACTAGAATTGTGGTCTTCAGGAATAGCCATTTTCCATTGCAAAAACGTTGCTGAAAGTCCCGTAGCTAATGGATGGTGTAGCAAATTCAGTTGCAAATTTGCAACAGAAGTTACCGTTGCAAAATAGCCATTTTCCATTGCAAAAACGTTGCTGAAAGTCCCGTAGCTAATGGATGGTGTAGCAAATTCAGTTGCAAATTTGCAACAGAAGTTACCGTTGCAAATTTGCAACGCCATATTACCCGTTGCACATTTGTAACGGCATTATGCTTTCCGTGGCTAATTTTGGCTACTACTAAAAATATCCACACACACTATAACCCACACCACCTAACCAACCCAACAAAATTCATTTTATAAATACTCATGATTTGTCCAAGTTTTGAATTCGAACCTAAGACTTCGTGGTTAAGAAGTGAAGACCCAACCGCCAAGCCAACCTCCTTTTTCTGTTTATTTCTTGCATTTATAATATATTTGTTATATTACTCTACAGTTTACTAATTTTGAAATTAATTTATTTTTTTAAAATATTGTATAATTAAAATTTTATTTAATTACTTCTTAATTCTTGTTTCCTTGTTGCCTCTATAATATATTTGTTATATATTTGTTTAAAATTCAAAAAATTAACATTCGACATTACAGAAATTAAAATAAATTGAAAAGTTAGTGAATTATTTAGTGAACTTTATTTTTTTTTAGTTCAAATATGATTCACTTTTAATTTAATTTAATATTAATGACTAAATGTATAAAATTATTTTTTGTTTAACCATTTCAATGACTCAAGATTTTTTTTTTAATTATTGGGAACAAGAAAATGTATTTTAAACCATAGAATCATGTTGAACTTTCTGTCAAAATTAATAAATAAGTGAGAGTTGTTCCTATAACTATTATTAGCTTTATTTATTATTGGGTGACTCTATAATTTTTTTTATCTTTTCAATAGAATGAGAAAGTATTTTATATTGAAAATAATTCCAATCATATACTTATTATATGAATACAATGAAAAATAAATTTTAAAAATTTTTACATATAGATTTTGGAAGCCAATACACTATATGGTTTCACAAAGAAAATATGATAGCTTCTAATATTTTGTATAATTTTTTTAATAAACATTGTATTAAACAGATGTTATTAAATATATTTTATTATCTCCAAGCAAACAATGATTTTTTCTTTAAATGTACTAAATAACATGCTTGGAAAACAAAAGTATAAAAATAAACCTTACCTTATACGTTGCCAATTCAATTAACTATATGTTTGGATTTTTTTATAAAAAAAATTAAATATAAAGGCGTGATGGAGCAAAAAGGAAAAAATGAAGTGAAATATGCTAAGGGAATTAGAGTCACAGCAGATTTGTAAGGAAAATGTTCGTACGAAATTTGCTACGGACAAATCCATTGCAAAATAGTAGATTTGCAACGGAAATGTCTGTAGCAAATTTGCAACGGAAATATCCGTAGCAAATTTGTAATGGAATTCTAAAATTCGTTGATATTTTACAACCATGTATTTAGAGTCGTGGCAATTTGCAACGACCCTGACGTTGCCGTGGCTATTTTATTTCGCTACGGCATAATCCGTTGCTATTAGCAACGGATTTCTTTTCCATTGCTGAAAGCCAATATTCTAGTAGTGATTATTTTAAGCGTCTCAAATAAGGAAAAGAATTGCATGAAGGCAATTCATAATTAATTTACACCATCAGATCATGAAATGGTGTGATCCTGAAGTTATCAGAACTGATTGGTGTACCTCTTCGGATAACCATATTTTTTTTCTCTGCCTTGTGCATTTTTTTCCTCTTCTTCTTTCTCACATTTTTTTAGTTAACCCGTAAAGACACCAACCCCCCAATTACTCGTCACCTTAAAACTCAAAGTCCGCTTATGATTATAGCATAGTTTTCAGACTATGGTAATGATCTCCTTCACAAATGTGGGAGGAGATCACGCCACAAAAACACATTGGACGGAGGTGCCATGCAGAGGTCCCACCACCGCTCCCACCAATCACGCCATATTTACAAGATTTGATATCCTCCCCATCGTAAGAGATCATTACCGTCTGTGACTAAATGAGATTAGATGGAAAATGAAATCCTCTCTTTGTTGATTTGCAGATTTGGGAACACAAGTTGCAAATTTCAATTTGAGGATGATTTGGAATGACAATGCTGTAGTTGCAGATTTGCGAACATCTTTGGCTAGTTGTAGCAAAATTTTTTGCGCTTTTAGTCCTTTCCAAAAGTAAATGCCAAGCTTGGAATTTCATTTTCCCCGCCTATCATTCTTTGAATTTTTTCTGTAATGTATTTTATATTCTCTCTTCCCCCACCTCTAACGTTCCTCATTTTCAAGAAGATTGTAGTTATCTCAAAGTTGGTAAACTAGAGTATTGACTTCGAAAGCAGCATTCAGTGGCGGAGCCAAACATATTGACCTATGTAGGCACAAATTAACTTATTATTATAAGAAATTCTAAAATAGAAAAATGCACTTAAAAAATATTCTAATGTATTTATTGCAATTATACCTTATGCGGTTTCATATTCTCATAATGCTTTAAAATTCAAAGTTCTTAATATACACAACAAAGTTATCATTCAACCATTGGTTCCAATTCTATTGTCTCTTTGTGATGGTGTCTACTGCGTCTATGTGTTAGTGAGGCGACGACGCTTTTGCAATTTCCTCTCCAAATTCTAACCAAATAAATTCTACTATTCACCTTTATGTCCGAAATTCCACTTGGGTTGTTTGTGTTGGACATGAAATCTGGAAAACATGAAACGCCAGTTCCTAGAATGGAGAAAAATTAGAAGAAATGATAGAAGACGTGAGTTTGTGATTGTTGAAAATTGAAATATGATTTTAGAATGCTAAAATTGGATTTGTGATTCTCACAAGTCATTGGGTACTTGGGCCTATTGCAGTTAAAGATTGAAAAGGGTACTTTTTTGAGAATTTTCTGTTGCATAAATCCATATATCCATATATATTATTATTAAAGCCACAAGAGATTCTGGAATCTTTTTCCCGCTAAAATCTCAATTGGCTTATTTATTTAAAAAATATATTTTTTGGAGGTTTAAACCCATAATCCTTTGTTTAATACATAATAACATTCTTACCATCTAAGCTTCCACCACTTTCTTTTATTATTTTAACTGCCATATTATTTTAACTTACTACATCTATTATATGACTAATTGCTCCAATAATAATTTTTATTTAGTCAAATAAAAAACAAAATTGTTGGTCACAACATAATTTGTGTACTATGATTTAAGTTGGTTTTATTTTTCATATCAAATTAAATAAACTTATAGCCATTTACCAATTTTTAGCTAATTTTCAATTCTTATAATTATAATTATAATTTATATTTTTTGCGTGTTAGAATACTTTCCAATTGCTACTTTGTTTTGAAAAATTTAAATTTATTGCATATTTGTTACCGACTCATGCTTTTTAGTTTGCAAATATAATACAATAATACTAAAATAAAATTTATAAATTCATAAAATTTATATTTATTTATATATAAAATACTCTAAATTAACAAAAGGATTTAATATTTGTGCTGACTTATATTTTTCAAATTTCCAATTATAATTTTATTTTCGTATACCACTAATATTTTATTTGGTTATAATGGTATTATAAATAAGATTTACACATTATACAAAAAAAGACCTGTAGGGCGACGTATCATTCCAATAGCTTTGTGTCTATAGAGCAGCCAACAGTAGCTACTATTGCTCTTTATGTCATTGCTATTGTTCTGCAAGCACAATATTATTAGGACTCTAGAGCTATCTCCCTTTTTAGGTTTCCTATAAAATTTTTGATTTATATTGTGTTAATAATTAATTAATATAAAGATCTTATTATTATAAAATTAATTAGTTTAATGATATTGATAATTTATTAGTCATTAAAGAAAATTAACTAATGGGTTTTTTGACAAACCAGAAATAGACGTAGGTGAAGAAGAAAATGAATATTTTATTTTCATTCCCTCTTATATATATATTGATTAGTGATAAATTCTTAAATATTTGTTTACAATTTTTGAATTTAATAGATAAAAAAAATTATTAGCATAATTTATATGATTTTAAAAAATTTGACCTTTAATATTATGTTAATAACTATGAAATTATTATTATTATTATTGGCATTGAGCTAATAATTAAATAAATAAAGATATTATTACTATAAAACTAATTGGTATAATGACGTTGATAATTAACCAATTAATTGCTAAAGAAAATTAACTAATGATACTTTTACAAATCCAAAAAGGGTTTTGGGATAAAAATGGAGAATAAATATTATTTTTCACTTATTTCCCCAATTTTTATATGTTAGTTGTTAGTAATATATATATATATATAAACAAAAAGTATTCTAAAATATTTACTATTTTAACATATTTTAAATAGAGTAATGTGTATTTACTTCAATATAAGATGGACTATAAATTAAAACATTTTTTTATTTTTAATATTAATAAATTAATGAAATTATTCATTTTCTAAACTTTCGAGTTTGAACCGAACGGCTTTAATAAATAAATTACATGCAATTGTGGTTTAATATATTATATCAAATATATAATATAATGTATTATATCAAATATATTATATATAATAAGTATATGATATAAAATTGTTGCAAATTAAAGAAATTAATATTTTTTGGCAATTTCTATGAATGTATTGATTATTTTTTTCAAATATTATTATTTGGTTTAGCAATTGAGCTTTTCAAATATTTCTCGATTTTAGACAAAAATTGACTACATTCGTTAAGTTAATATATTATTATCACATGAATATTGACTGTATTAATCAAGTTAGAGCTTCTTCTACTCACATTAAATTTTATAAATTCAAATTTATTTTTTTCTGTCATCATTTTCAACCATATATATATTGATTTAACAATTATTTTATATTTTTTTAATACATTGTTTTTCAATTCGCAACCACACATCTAACACAAATTTCGAGTGAACAAAATTTAATCTATAAAAACCAAGGCCTTGTTATGAATAATTGAGAATAATTTGGTGGTTATGAATTATGAGGAATAATTTGGTGGAGGAATAATTTGGTAAAAGATGTAATTATTATATGTGAATGACTATTATACCCTTGATGAAATTATGTAATTACGATTGTGCCATTCGAAGTTTTCCTATAAATAGGACTTCAGTTATTAATGAAATTCATTCCTGAGAATTCCTTAGAATTCATTCTCTCTAAATTCTCTCTATTGTTTCTATACTTTTATAACACGTTATCAGCACGATTCTCTAATCATTTGAGTAATATGAAGGGAGTATGCTCTACAGTTGCATCTATGATGAACCTCTCAGACGTAAACCTTAATATTAGTCGGATAATAAATTTCATCACTTCTCTCTCTTCCCTTTCTCTTCCTCCACATATTTTCGGATCTGCAAATATATCGCATTTGCCTTTGTATAGAGAAGAAGAATGTGGGTTTCTTACATCACAGATTGACTTGCATCGTAAATGGACCCAGATACCATGTACTGTAATTGGAGATGGCACCTCAAGGTCGTTTCTTTACCCCAATTTAAGGCAAGATTGTTCTTTGGGGAAACGAGGAGAAAGGTAAAGAAATAAATAAAATATTATTTTATAATATAATAATATATTAAACTATAACATTCGTTTTATCGAGATATAAGGAGCATACATTATCAAAATCAAATTTTCTCGACTCCATTATACTTGATTCAACAAGAGCTTCGATTTGACACCAATATTGATAAGGTAAATTTTCAAAAATTTGCAAAAACAGTACCCCAACTTTTGAAAAAGTTACAAAATAGTCCTTGAATATTTTGATATTGATAAATTGAAGTAAAAAGGAGATAATTTTTCCAATCGTAAAACATTGATAAAATATTTTTGACAATTTTACCTTTGCGGATTGGAATGAACAATTTTACCTTTAGGGTAAAACCGACCTAATTTTGATGACAGTGAAAAATGGATAGAATATTCATGAAGAAATTCTAAATCCATTGATTATATAAAATGGCTTGAAGTCCATTTGAGTTAAAAGATCGGAATATTATTTTAACTCCCGAAGAGTTTAATTACATAATATACTTGTTCTAAAAGGATAAATGTGCTCTTGTAGAAGTAATGAGTATTTCTTCTAGAAGAACAAATCTGCTCCCGTAGAAGCAGTTCAATATTTAATTCTCGCACTTTATTTACTGCAATTTAATTACTGCAATACCTCCTACTTGATGATGGGTTCAACCATCACTAAACGGAAGGTTTTATATATTTCTGCACTTTATATGCTAAGTGATGGGTAATACCTTCTACTAAGCAGATCCTATTCCTGAAGAAGTAGTTAATCATTATGCTAGGTGGGCGTTGAGATGCGGTTCGGTAGTGAACTACCTAGAACTGAACCGTAAATTCCGGTTCCTTGAAAAATGGATCCGTTCGGTTCTTTTCAAATGAAGTACCCGTTCGGTTCCGGTTATTTTATGATGTATTTTTTATTACTCGAAAAACACAAGAAAAAAATAAAAATTTTGATTCCAATATAATATAACAACAACAAAAAAGCACAAAGCGTGCCGTTGCTCCTTGCAAAGAAAATAGTCACGCTAAGAGGCAAGCATACTTTCGCCATAGACGACAACAGCGGCAGCCTCCGCCGCTTTTTGGCGCACGACTCCATCATGTTAAAAGAATTCTATGATAATTCTAGTAGAATTTTTCTAGAAATAACACCAAAATTTACTAGAATTAACACCAAATTTTAAATTGACTAAAAGAATTCACAAAAGTTGGCAATCAAATAGAAAAAATAGTGCTATTTCTTATCCTATTACGGTTCCGGTTCGGTTCCGGTTCCTAATTTTTTTTTAAAGAACCATTCGGTTTCGGTTCTTTCGGTTCGGTTCCGGTTCTACCCGTTCGGTTCCGGTTTTTTTGCCCACTCCTAATTATGCATTTTAATTCTCGCAATTTAAATTCTGTAAATTTCTATTTATTGCAATAATTCCCATAAGGTAGGTTCGATCACCTATTGGAAGAAATTTAATTTCTTGAATTTAAATTTACGCACTTTAGATTTCGCATATATTTCCAATGTGGTGGGTAATACCACACGATTGGTGTGCATATTTTCAATGTGGTGGGTTATACTACACGATTGGTTATAACAAATCCTACTCCAGAAGAAGTAATTGATCAAACATTCTAATCCTACTCTTGAGAAGTAGATAATAAGAATAAAAGTTATTCTCCATATTTACCGAATATTAATGGAGAAAAATTGAGTAAGTGGTACTTGAAGTTACCATTGGATAAATAGATGAAAATAAAATGCTCAATAGATCCCATGTTGATAAATCAAAGAAAATATATCGCATGGAGAGATTATATGAAGTAATCTCATCGATGATATGAGATTGTATTAATATGATAATAAAATGCTCTTGAAGAAGCATAATCACTAGATTTGTATTTGAATAAAGCCAATATGATATTATTATTATTATTACTCCGAAGTACAAAAACAAATTAAGTGGAACATATTGAGAATATCAAAAGATGGCATTAAACACTTGAAAATATAGAAATGCAAAAAGAAAATACATACTGAATCCATAAATGAGGGATGCGTCTCGAGAGTATATATACTCCGTAACTCTGCCATCATCAACATTAGGATTCATAATGAAATATCTAAAGGATCTGAATTTTTTTCGCTTGACATCAGTGGTCTGTGATCGACGGACTGGCTTCCACAGATTCTTGAACATATGCATGAAATTTGATGAGTAGTTCATCGACAAGATCGCGTAAATAAGTATTTTTCTCACTGAATGAGAGATAAACTTATTATTTACACCCTGATCTAGAAACGTTAGTAAGCCATCAAAGAAATTGTTAATATTCAACAAACCTATTGGTTTGACATGAAAGTTTCACTGTACAACGAGGCTATATTGAATATTTCCTCCAAAGGTGTTGTAGCCGCTGGAAGGACAATGAAATCATCACTATTATTCATCATATACATCATGCAGCCAGAATGGATTGCGCTTGTAGCACCAACCCTGCTGGACCCATGGTAGAACTGGCTGCAATTCGAGTATTAGATCCAACTAGATGGAAAGGTATTACACTTGAAACTTTTATTCCCCATGATGGTGCGGCCATTATAAGTCTAGCTAAAAGTTTGTTGTTGGTTCCTCCATATAGTATATTGATTTCTTGTCTCCCTAACTCTTTTACGAGTCGGTTTGCCATATCCACATATTGGATATGGCCTACCAGTTTAGATCCACCAAGAATACATACGGTTTTAATATGGCGAGGTAAAAGCTGACTTGTATGAGATGATTCTAAAATCTCCACATCCATCTCTACTCCTATCTCTCTTTTTGCACTATACTTTCAACATGAGAAACACGAAT
This sequence comes from Jasminum sambac, assembly GCA_018223645.1. Taxonomy (NCBI): domain Eukaryota; kingdom Viridiplantae; phylum Streptophyta; class Magnoliopsida; order Lamiales; family Oleaceae; genus Jasminum; species Jasminum sambac. Next base: position 39,311,899 of record CP073640.1, read on the forward strand.
CCCTCTATTTAAAGATAAATTTTCAAACCAATAATTGATTGTACTGTTTACTTTTTGACAAATATGAAAGAGAAAATGGTAGAAAAATTTTAGTGAAATGACATATACCTGTCGGTGATTGAAAAATAATATATATATACATATATATATATATCTTAAAATTGAAAAACAATATTTACAATTACAAGAAAAATATTGATCTTCGTTATTACACCGAGCTTCCTTATATTAATATGAGAAAATTATTATACTAAATTTTTCTACTAAGTTTACAGACAGGATCTTTTGAAATAAGTTTTTCTAAACTATTACGTGCTCGTTCATTTTTGAATTGGGCCCATAAGGCCATAAGCTCACGATGCACGTATCCACTAGGATGTGTTTCAAGAGCCTGTTGAATATCATCCAAAGGCTCCTTACTCAATCCATCCTTAATGAATGCTATTTTATCTTCTAGGTTTCTGGACAAGTACCCCACAGATTTATATCGAGTGTCACATGTCCACCGAGCACACTTGTAGCATCATCCTAATCTTTTTGCTCTCCGTTTCTTTGAAAAACTACTTTTACCCATAGCAGGCATGTATTTAGAAGGAATTGAAACCTCACCAGATAATCGAACCTTTCCTTCAATCAAGCATCGGATATCTTGTGGGATACCCTTATTCATTAGCATCCTTAATCTTTCCAGCCTACATCGATAAATCCTTTTTAGGATTTTGATCGGTAGTGATGGATAGTATTTTCGAAGATTTGAGAGCATATGATCCATTATAAAGTATAGACTCTTGTTAGGATGAATTTTGCAATAATTCTGATGATTTATTTATAAGAATAATACGATGCGTATGAAATAAGACTCCGATTTTAAATAAATAATATGAAGCGTAAGAGCTACGATTTCGGAATTAAATAATAGCCGGATGTGATGCGTATGAGCTGTAACTCCATGTTTGAATAGTAGTAGACAATAATGTCACCAAAAGATGATGGAATATGTCGGTGAATTGTTTCTATGATAAATCATGTTGAGCACTATACAGATACTAGTGAAATCGATATAAGAATTTACTGAACTAGAAGTTCAATAATACTCGTTTGCAAAATCGGACTGACCATCCAGGTTTAAATAATTATTGAAATCAATATTTCAAGTGAAGAATTAAAAGAATTATTCAATGATTGTTCTCGATAAATGATGAAATCATTACTAGCCAATATTGGGAATAAATCCCAAATATATCTGGAATAAAGGATGAGAAGTATGAGCCCAGTCATCCTCCATGTGGACTACTAGATATTATGATATGGATCCACTAGATAGTCATATGTGTATATGATTCATAATTTGAAATTTACGAAATATTTGCTCACTAGTATGAGCATGATTTCCAGATTTAATGATAAAGCTAGTAAATGTATATCCCAATACTTGAATAAATCCCTGAAGGATTGAGTAGTGGGATATTATATGGAAAATTATTTAAAGTCCTCAAATAAATTGCCGATATCGAGAATAGAATGCAAACGGTCTAAATTCCCATATTAAGGCTGAATGATGAGAACATATATGATTAAAATCATACCAAGCTGTATTAGTTTTGGTGTTCTAAATTTTCAAAGATGAGGGGGAGTATTAAAGGTTGAAAATAATATGTGAAATGCATCATGTTATATCCTCGCAATTGAAATACGAACTTGAAGTTCAAAGATGCATGAAAGGCTATGAACAATCACATATATCAGCTACGATGCTTTGATAAGTTAGCACGCCAGAAGCGTTGATATTTCCCCAATTATCTATATCAAAGAAAATTATAAAAGATGGTCTTAATAACAGAGGCATATACTCTTGAAAAGTATATAGACATAACTATATTGTGTAATCCTAAAAGAGGATTGATAAAGAGATATCTCGATAAGTTATGTCGATATGGAGAAAGAAATGAAATTGAAAAGTGTCGACACGGTATGAAAATGTAGCGCTACATATGATCAATGATAATGAAAATATTGAGATATATTGAAGATGATAAATGGTGAATGTGAAATCCTTAACTTATGAGATGATGAGATGATGATGACTAGTGCTCAAGTTTAAAGATAAGCATGGTGGTCATTATATGTTGCATACTCATGAAAGTTAAATTACCGATCGTGTGTGTAGTACCGAAAAGGAAATTAAAGGATCGGGTGAGTTAAGCCCGTGTTTATGAGTACCCTAAAGGGTGAGCTAAGCCCTGGGAATGAAATAACCTATTAAGTGAGTATTAAATGTTAAATAATATATTTTAAATGTTAGTTAGTTATGAAGGTTTACTTATATGTTTACATGTTTTTACGATGAATTTATATGCTTTAAATTGTGTGTTTGGAGACATGTGTTCATGGTGAATGTTTTGTAGTTGTTTAAGAAAATTGATGCACTCTAAATGAACGAAGAGTATAAAACCAATGTATATGATACTCATACAAATGTATGAAAGATTTTGAAATGCTTGCAGCATACTTGTATAAAATACGCGTTGCACTCTTTTTCCCTTGACTGAGGTTTTATCCCATTGGGTTTTCCTAGCAAGGTTTTTAATGAGGCAACTTTAAAGGCGATATTCACATGAATAATGTACTTTTTCCTTCATTAGGGTTTTTCCCACTGGGTTTTTCCTAATAAGGTTTTAACGAAGCATATTTATGGTATATTGAGAATGATAGGAGAAATTGATATAGTGTATCTATTGGATCAAGTTATAATGGAGTTAATGCTTTAGATCTAAACGATGATGATATTGAAATCATTTACCAGAAGTAAAGATATCAGTTCTCAAGATATGAAATCAAACGGAGCAGCTGCACTCTTTTTCCTTCGATCAAGTTTTTTCCCACTGGGTTTTCTTGACAAGGTTTTAACGAGGCAGCACGTGAATACTCATATACCGCTGATAGACATCACGGGGAGCAATGTTTTGATGAAGCAGTATATAACCATTCCAAGCTATCCTGCAATCGGTTTGGAAGTTTTTTTCCCACTGGGTTTTTCTCCAAACAGTGCAGAAAGACATTTGTATTAATAGTCATTCAAGGGGGAGTGCCATGAATAATTGAGAATAATTTGGTGATTATGAATTATGAGGAATAATTTGGTGGATGAATAATTTGGTGGAGGAATAATTTGGTAAAAGATGTAATTATTATATGTGAATGACTATTATACCTTGATTTAAATTACGTATTACGACGCTTATTCGAAATTTTCCTATAAATAGACTTCGCTATTAATGAATTCATTCCTGGTAATTCCTGTAATTCATTCTCTCTAAATTCTCTCTATTGTTTCTATATTTTTATAACAGGCCTTAGTATATTATCACATGAATATGATGGTGCATTGCATGGGTGAAAATGCTAATTATTCACTAATTGTACTTGGTTTACGCTTCTTACTTTTGCAAAATCTATATCCTTTTGCCTAGGCCAGGAGTAATTAGGGACTAAGTGGTAATTGTGTCACAATATAATAAACAAATAAAAAATAAGTGGCACAAAACGTAGAATCAAACACGGCTTTTTGATAGCTGGACTCCACATCTTCCATCTTCTTCCAACACACTTCGTTTAAACGAACTGCAACTCCAGAAGCTTTATATTTGTCACTTGCCAGACTCTTCAACATCAAAATTTAAAAAAACAAAAAAATAAAAATAAAATCCTGTGTGGCCCCCAGCTCCCTCCACCAGTGGAATTGTGGAAGCATTGTAGTCAAGGGAGAAACATGTCCACCGATGATTCAACGAATGAAATGTGTTAATGAGATTTGTTGCGACCTCCTCCCTCCCTCTTACAAAGATAATCTATTAATTATTTTCACATATATTAAGAAAATAATAGTTAATTAAATTGAAATATTAAATTTTATATTATTTTTCCATATATATCATTAATTATTTGAAAATACTTTCATTATGTATATAGTTGAAGGTATATTAACTAGCAGTATAGGTGGAAATAAAAAATATGCTAAATATGATAAGTAAATTATCTTTTAGGAATGGACAAAAATAATATCGGCGGACTTTCTTTGTGGGACGGGGATTACAATATTGCTTCATCTCCTTTCCACTTAGGATGTGTTTGATTGGTTTTTTTTTTTTTTTTGGGGGAAAATGCAACTTTTCCACATTTTTCCGATTTTTCGGTATGTTTGATTGCATATTTTTTTTCCAGGAAAACGTTTTCCAATTTTTCTCGAAATCTGTTCATTTTCTTGTTTTGATTGAAAACGTTTTCGTTGGAGGGAGAATGTTTTTGGTGTCCTCGAAAAGTTTACTACTTTTTTAATGGACAATTTGCTTTAACCATAAAGATAAGGAAAATGAACACATTTCATAAAAAAATACAAAAATAAGAAAACAACACTATTTTCTATCTTGCAAATTAATACAATCAAACACTTACAATTACCATTTTCCGTGGAAAATCTTTTTCTAAAATTCATTTATCCGAAAATCATTTTCCTTCCAAATATTGTTTAGCTTTCCAATCAAACGCACCCTTACATATTCTTCTGTTTTCTCAATTCTTCTAGTCAACTTTTCCCATCTTACATGACTCATTATTAATTCTCTTCCAAGAACTCGGTGGAATATTCAGGTAGTCAAATAAATTACTCACTAGATCTACTAGACGACAACTCCGACAAGGGCAAAACAACTACCAGATATACTTTTGGGCCTCGTCGGATTTGGTGGTGGCGAGGGCCAGGATGATGGTGGAGGAGGAGGAGGAGGAGGAGGAGGAGGAGGAGAACATGTTGAAGGTAAGGACTAGTTTGTACTTATTGGCAGGTTATGGATTCAATTGTAGATATTTTTATTTAATTTAATAAAATTAATGTAAATAAAATGATAATATTGTCTTTTTTGCCTAAATGATCATTATCTCGTAATAAAATGTTAGGTTGAGAATGAAAATGCTAAGAAAAACAATAGGCCCTTAATGCGTAGCGAGTTGAAACGTTGAGTCCTGATTGTGCCAATGAGCCTTATTCATATATTTAGTACCTTTTATTTTGGTTATTTGATGAGACAACTATTCCAACAAATTAAAGATTATGATTCAATGATCAAATTATGAAATTTCTTGATTTCTTCACCTTAATTGTTTAATAAAATTCTTTGAGAGAATTGTAAAAATGGCCAAATAATATCTTATCACTTTAAATGTGTCAAATTTTGGTAGTTAATATAAAAATGTCCAATTTTAATACTAAAATATCTAAATAGCCCTTTGAGATTATATGACTTCCAAATGCCTTGCTAATTATTTATAATTATCATGATCATTATCATATGTTGATGCATTTCTTGACATTATTTAAATGTGGAGAATGCTATATCAAAAAAAGGAAACTTCGTTCTATATAATTTGTAAATGTATTTCTGGACATTATGTAATTTTACATTGTCTGATGTGAATATTATATTCGACAATCATTATTTTCACCGAGGAAGGTTGTTTTAAATTACATACTGTCTTCAAAGATAGTTGATGATGATGATTTTGTAGCGATACAATTTTATTCACATACAGAAAATATTATGGGCAGTCATAGATCCACTAGATAATTAACAGTACATTGAGTAAGGACAGTATTTTGTTATCGCCCATGGGTATGATGTGTGGATATTAGTATAAAATAATATTGACAAAAGAATTACCTAATGATGAAAAAAATGGTTTATATAGTTACGCGTGGACGTTGTTAAATGTCGCCCATTTTATGTACATTAATAGACTAATCCATTTGTTCATATTATTTTTCATTTAATTAAGCTTGTAAAATCTCGACCATTTAAGATGCAACCTGGACATTTGAAATTTCAAAATTGACGTTTGTATTTCTTGACACTTAAACTTCAAGAATGACAAATATCGCCATAGGGGCAGACTGGTCCAAGAAAATGGAAAGCGGACACTTTCGTCTATTTCTAAAATTATCTTTCTAAATTTGGACATTTCATGCAATTTCCACTTTTCTGTATGACCTCACTTGCGCCTTGGTTCGCTGATTAATTAAAAAATCTGATAAACAAACATTATTAGAGTCACGGGTTTGTATATTATCTTTCTAAATTTGGACATTTCATGCAATTTCCACTTTTCTGTATGACCCCACTTGCGCCTTGGTTCGCTGATTAATTAAAAAATCTGATAAACAAACATTATTAGAGTCACGGGTTTGTATAAGATCCGATATCCGGGCCCAAGTTTTATTCCGATCCAGATAGTATGTGCATTGTTACTTGTCTCTATGTATGTGTTTGTGGAGTTGCATGCATGAAGGCCACAGCTTGGCTTGAGTGTTTATTGCTTTTGGATACCATATGCATTCTCTCGATGGAGATCGCGAAAGCAAGTGGAAACGCGTGGCATGGAATGATATATGTGATAAAGAAATATGTGTTATCTGTTGGATGTGAATTGATGATTTTGAGCCACATTATTTGAAAATAATAAAAAATCTACGCACCAACACCTCGTTGGAAGTTCTAGCTTTTCAAGTTTTAATTTTTTTACGTTGAAAGTTTGAAGCCTAAATGAACTAAATTACTTATAAGCTTGAGAATATTAATTGCTCCTAGTAAAAATTTGATTGTTAAAATGAAATTTCAAATCATAACATGGGATGATAACTGACAAGCAGGGACGGTCTTATAGTTCGCTGGGCCTGAGTCGAATTTAAAAAAGTGGGTCGAGTTTTCTTCTTTTTTGATCCCTAAACACGTTGAAGCTATCCTTAATATATGCTTTAACACTATAGGAAAAACAACTTGTCACCCCTAAAGATCGTAATGGCATCCCTATTAATATATAGGGGCGACATGTCGTCCCTATAGAGTCGTCGTAATATCTTCGTACCAGTAGCTCTTTACCCGCGGCAAATGTCGTCGCTATAGATTGAATGACCCCAGTCAATATATGACACTTTAGGAGTGACTTACAGCTGTTTTTAGAAGCAACATAGTCACTCCTATAGCAAATTTTAATTTTGTTAAAAAAAATAAAAATATAATCAGCACCATAAATTAATACTACAATTAAATAAAACCATTTTGGAGACATAAATTTAATTGAAATTAATAGTAATCATTTAGTTACATTACAAAATTAGTAATATATAGGGCCTAATCGACAAAATAATTATGTGCTCATGCCGTTACCAACATTTCATTAGCAATATAAACAACCTAACTAGTCGGCAAAATAATTAGACTCCTACCATGACTAGCATTTCAAAATAAGTAATATCTATGGCCCATAATCGACAAAATAACTTGCTATCTCCGCACTAACCTTTCAAAAACATACATATGAGATATCTATGGCCCAGTCGGCCCACCGGATGTGCTTGCACCGTCATTCTGCCGTTGACGCAATAGACGGTCTACTTCCTCTGCTGTGAAGCCTTGACGATCCGCAAGAAGCAAAAGAACAGCATAAATATCTTCATTTTGGGGCCCGGGGGACTGACCTCTAGACGGTGGATCCTCGGATGATTCATCATCAGCACTACAGTAGATGAGAGGTTCCTTGCCCTTGCCTTTACTCATTCCCTTCCCATCCTTCCAACTCCATGAACGTGTCCCCGGCGTGCTCCAAGTGCCTCCTCTGCAACACTTATGTCGTTGATATTGCACCAATAGCAGAAGCTTGTGTCAACTGTGTTTCCATAACCTTAGTCAAGTGCTCCTAAACCAGTGGAAAGAAATACAATTAATAATAGTTGAGAAAATATGAAATTAAATATAAGTTAAAGAATAATATTAGACTATTGTTAGTCAAAAGTTGGTATGCCACTTTACAAAAATTAATAACAGTGTAGAAGAATGCAATAACAGTGTGGAATCATGCAGATATAATTGCTTAACAAACATTCATAGTCAAAGAAATTGATGAAAGGAATAACAGTGTGCAATAACAGTATCTCACACATTGTTAACATAACGTTGAGCACTAATTCCTTCTATTATGCACTAAAGGGATTTGAACTTTCATGCTTGTTCTAATATAAAGAAGGATACGCATGTGTCCTCACAAGGCCAGAGACTAAATGAATATGCTAGTTTCTTCATGCAGATTTATTACCCAAGAAGAAGATACACATTTGAGACGCATGATATTTATAGTCTAATCAAAGATGTAAGCCAGTATAATTTAGATCCAAATATCAATAACAAAATGGACCACACATTAGAAAGAAGAAACAAGTCTTCAATAACATGACTAGTACTACTAGGATTTCCAAGAAATAAAAATAACAGATTCTTTGCTATGAAATTAATGAAAGGAAGAAAGAAGAGGAATGTGATTACTTATCAAGATGTCATAATATACTTACGTAGTCTATGGATGCTTGCTCGTTCACCCACTTCCCCTTCTTTGTGTGTTTCTCTTGAAAGCAATCACTGAGGCTCTGCCATTCCCCAGTCTCATGGTTTCTCTACACTAATTTCAATGCAAACATGCATATTTTTAGCAGTAGAGGCAGTAAGATGAGACAATTCTCACTAGAATTCATTGAGTAAATCTGAATAATTACAAGATGTGTGCTTAGCTCTACTTAAGTACAAAAGAATCAAACAAGTCAAGTCAACTAACAAAGCTAACTATCCAGCTAATCAAGCTAACCAACTGCAACCAAGGATCTTCAAATATCTAGCTAATCAAGCCAGCCAACTGCAACCAAGGATCTTCAAATACTAAAGAGAAGGGGCAAAATCTGCTTCTATTTTAGATTCTATGGCCTTTGCTATCAAAGGATCTTCAAATACTAAAGAGAATGGTAAGCAAAGCAAAATGGATACAAGGGACACAAGAGGGATAGACCATATTGGTCTTACTGTAAATTGCAAGGTCATATTTTTCACTCTGCTCAATGCCAACAACTCATTTCACTCCTCTCCACTCATCCTACAGCTCAATCAACCAAGTATAACTAATTACATCTGGAGAATCCAATATCTAATACATATGCAAAATTACAATTGTCCACACCTATACAAATATGTTGTATACATATAACAAATTCACAAAACTAGTAGCTAAGGCCAAAACTAGTAGCAACAGCAACACAAAAACAGTAGCAACAGCAGAGAAATAGTAGCAAGCTAACAACATCAACATAAAAACAGTAGCAACAACAGAGAAGCAGTAGTAGGCTAATAGCAGTAGCACAAAAGCAGATAAACTTATGATTTCAGTATAAGAACAATTAAACGAATTTACAGAATAATTAATATATTTTGCCCAATTTTAATCATGTTTTCCATTGTGCCTTTATTTAGCTTTTTTTGTTACATTACTTCAATGCAAAAATTAAAAAGCAAAGGCAATACATACAAATGGCCAAGTAATTTTGTACCTTCTTATATCGGCTGGCTGAATAGCTTATAGAGCCATGCAAGCTTGGATACCTTTGTTTATTTCTGTTCCGTTTATTTGCTGCAGATCGAGCATAAAAAAAGAAAGCATCTTCCTTTAGTTAATTATTTATGCAAGTGTACTTTTAGATCGAGTGGTGCAAATAAGAAAGACATACCAGAAATTTAGGACTACTGAATATCTCAATGCATTTGAGCCAATCCTCATTTGAGATATTGCGATAAGGAACAACTGCTGCATTGTTAAGGAAATGATCATGTGCTTCTGTCTTGAAATCTCTATATCGACTTGCCATTAACCCATCAAGCGCACCAATGACAGCCATATACTGTGGCTTTGACAAATCGCCACGAATTTTAAAGTATGTCTGCATGAAAAAACAATAAGGCAGTAACGCATACAACATTGGACGTCTAAATTAATTTCAAAATCAAATTAAGTAGTCTTACATGAGCTCTTCTCATTAACCGCTGGCGCTGCTCTAGTGGGACGCGTGCCCAATCATCTAACATAGAACAAACTCACTTCTTATAGAAGTCCCAATAAACCGTGTAAGCATCCCCCCATTTTTACAAACTTGAAGCAAGGTCCTTTCCCAATCATAAACTAATGGCAGGGGCATTTTGTTATTGTTCTTCCACGTTTCAAGGAGCTTCTTGTTACGTGCCACGCCTCGCTTTTTGGTTGGACGTGCTACAAAATGATGAAAAAAGAAAAGAAAAGAAAAGAAAATGGTTGCATTGGCAATGTAGAAATTATCACAAAGGAAATATCAAGGGGTAAACATATTGACACTACGAAAATTTTTTGACTCACCACATTATTATCACACCCGGATAAAAAAAATATTTTTTACAGTCACACCACTTTATTTGACAAATATATTTCACTTCTTATAGAAAACTGCAAAGCTATAAAATCTCTTATGGCATTCCAAGATAAATAATATTCCATGTCCGTTCAACCTCCATTAAAGAAAATATTTACACCCATCATTGTCCAAATTTTCTGTGAACACTCAATATCAGAAATTTGAAGCCATATCAACATATAACTATGCATTGTTCAAGCTGTAACTCAATGAATTTCAATATAAAGAGATTAATCAATAAGCTGCATTTCAGACCTTATAGCTATGCAATAACTCAAGCTATACTTATTTTTCCATTTTATTATTGAATATACATAGTGAATAAAAAATATAAAAAATGTGGTGTGTCAAGAACTTTTCATGGTGGCAATATATCCATCAAATATCAAGTAGGATGAAGCTCAAGCTACTTACCTAAGTCACATGTCGGAGAGCGATGTGGAGGTCGAGGAGGTTCTCCTGAACTGTCACCTCCATGAGAGCTAGCTACGGCAGCCATGTGTACTACTAAACAATAAAAGAGTCATGAAAATTAGACATTCACTACACTAGGACTTATTAGATGGTAAACTAGATACTTTCCATGAGACACAGAGCACTACAATTTAACAAGCATAAGCTATTAGATACTTTGATATCTCAGCACAGAAATAATCTGTTAAATAATCAAAACACAAGTTCAATCAATAACCGCTGAATTTAATTTCGAGACCCAATCCAACACAAGTTCTACAGAATCTTGTTCATTATTTTCGAGCACTTTCCTCAAACTGAGCACGAAAAAGAGATACCAGACATAAGAAAATATACAACCATCTGAGAAGGCCACAAATCAAGAAAATTGGGAAAAACAGGAAAAAGAAAGCCATCTTCTTTTCATTAAAAAAAAGGACAGCCCAAGCCAAATCATTGACAATCAAAGAAAAAGATGAAGAAAATCCACAATCCTTGCGAAGAAAATGCACAATTGTAATAAGAAATTGTACAATCGTAATAAGAAATTGCACAAAAATCCACAACCAGGCCGACCTTACTTCCCAGCTAAAAACAATTGGGGCATACCGCAACGGTGGCTTGGGACAATGAGAGCAGCGTGGTGGGTGGGTGTGAGAGAGAGAGGGTGGCAGAGACGTGGCTGTGACGGTGGTTGTGGGCGGCGACCTTCACAAAGGATGAGCCAGAGAGATGCGAGAATTGTAAGAGTAAGAAGTGAGAAAGTCCATACATTTGATAATAGGTTGGTGAATTGGAATAGCGCCAAGGATAATTACTTAACGCGGGTTGGAAATTATTTAAGGCGGGCTTGAAATTTTTTGGACCATCAGACAAAATAATCTTCGTTTGTAACTAATTTTCAATCATTATAAAATATTATAAAATTATTATTTTTAAAAATAATGAATTCTTTCTAAAATTAATTAAACCGTCAAAGCTAAGTTTTAAATTTTCATGTTACACATTTATTTTGATTTTTATGTAAAAATGTAATGAATTGTAATTTTTGGGGAATTTTTAATTTTAATTAATTTTTCTCTTATGTAATTACTTATAAAAATAATTAAGTGCCATAACAAATTATCAATTTTTTAAATCTCATTACGTCTGTAGTCATTAATCTATATTAATATCAATTTATATTTAAATTGGATACTAATTTTTATATTAATTAAATAAATAAATTGTTTCTACCAACAAATTCAATTATTTAATTAATCATTAATTTGATAGTAATAGCTCTTCTCATCAATAGTTTTTTTTTATTTTGAACTACTCATGTAAAAATAAATTTTAAGCTCATATATAAAAATTATTTGATAAATAAAAATTACTCAGAGTATATTTCATAGAAATTGTAAAAAAATTATTTTTGAAATGTGACTAAAATAAAATTATATTTCACTAATATATGATAAAATTTTATTTTTATAAAATAAAATTCAAATTGATAACTTTTTAGCTTATCATTAGAATTTGGGAATACTGTAGGTGTAATTAAATAGCTAGGCCAAGAAATATAAATTGCAACAAATTTTCATCAGCGCTGCTCCAACATAAATATATTACAAAGGAATATTCAATCAGATCCACTATCGTAATTCATACGATCATCATCCTCATCGCTCATGGGAATGTCTTGTTCTAAATTGCCCTCATTATACTCTACCATTGTGTCATCCTCTAAGTCATCATCGTTAATGAACGACACATCATGAATAGACAAACGATTGGTTGTAGATCCTCGAACCTCTTCGGCGGCAGCATCGTCCCGTTGCAAGCTTATGTGCTCTAAGTTACCCAAATCAACTACCAGAGAGAATGTAGAATTGTCTGGATGCAACAAATCTATCTCTGTGATTTGTAATCCCGAGGAGTCCCTAGCTGCCACCGTGTGATAAACGTCTTGTACAACCCGCCAATTTCCACGTTGAGATGGATCTTCAATGTAAAAGACTTGGTTTGCCTGAGTAGCGAGAATGAATTGGTCATTTTTATATCCCTCTACACTTATATCGATACTAGTGATATTGTTTTCTTTTACCATTCGTTTGTCATCACACTTATACCATTTGCATCGAAATAGAACAACTGACAGCTCAGATGAAAATTGAAGCTCCAATATTTCTTGCAAAATCCCATAGTAAATTTCACCACCTATCCCTGATACGGATATACCACTATTTTGAGTTCGCCTACGCACATCACGGTCATAGGTAATAAATCTAACTCCATTAACAACACAGGCAGTGTACGACAATACAGTAGAATGAAACCCACTAGCCAAGTGCAACAATTCATCAGTGACTCTCGGGTCATTCATTTGATGCATTGCATAAATCTGCAGAGACTAGAGCATTGATTAGTGAAGTTTTTTAAATCAAACCTGTAAAATGTTTGCCCAATAAGAAATTAGCATTAAAAATATTGGGTTACCTTTTTGTAAAACCAAGCGTGGAAGCTCTTCTTATGCAGTTCTTCTAAGTTTGGATAACCACTACACAACAACTCTTGCTTGTGATCACTATGAATCACGAGAAAAATGTAAAGATAGTTGATTAGAATACTATACAAAATACATTTAAATGATACGAAAATGATGAATATCTTACTTGGAGTATGATTCAATTTCGGGACTATTGTTCAATATGTAAAACATTGCTTGATTTCTATCCTCACCGAACAGGACCACTGGCTTTTGTGTTCCCATCGGGCGACACTGGGATTGAAATACTGAAAACTGTCTTCTTGGAATGTGGGCGTGTTGTCGCAGTACGCCAAAATTTGTTTTATTTCCTTACTCGATTTCAAAACTACAAATTAATGTAGAAGTGGTAAGTAAGGGTCGAACCCAAGAGGAACGGTGCTTAATCTAGTTGATTTTATCAATTAATATAGAAAAAGGGGGGTTTTGTGATATTTGAATAAAAATAGAAAATCGAACGTCAAAATAAAAGATTGAAATAAAACAATTGTATAAAACATCTAGTGCTCGGGTTCGATTGTGTCAACAACTTATATTTATCTTCCCATGCAACGTGTTACTATTCCTTCTTCAATTTATCAACTCTCAATTAACTAAGAAGCTCTGATTAACGAATTCTTCCTTAAGTGTATTAAATTAAAGTGAGTTCTTTAACTTAACATCTAGCTATTGGATAACCCTAAACAAATTCTTAGGATTTAATGCAAAGCTAGTGTGAAATGAACGAGAAGAATGAGTTGAATTAGATGAATAATTTCATAAACTCGAATTAATACATCGAAGTTGACTTGTTAATAAATATGCACGATATTCATTTGCTACTTTGGATTGGAATCTAGTGATAATTACGGATCAAAAGTTCCAATCCTAGCAAGTAACTTGAATTTAAAGATTGATTGATTCAATTGGCCAAAGTGAATGCAATAATCAAATAAACTCAAAAACGGGTTTACAAGCATAACAAATCAACAAATTGAAGTAGAGGAATAGATAAAACGTTACGAAAGAGTTAGAAAAGATAACCACATGTTAGTTGAACACAACGTCCCCCTCGAACTAGATAGAAAAGTCTAACTACTCATATTTGCGGGGGTTCATACTTTTTAACGAGTGTTCGCTTTGTATCACCACCACTATATGATAGATTATACGCAAAATATAGAAAATAAGTAAATAAATGCTAAGAAATAAATAGAGAAATAAAAGGGAAAATAGAAACTTATCGAAGAAATGATCTGCTAATCATATTCATAGCCGAAGTATCGTTGATCGATTGAAGCCTTTATTTCTTCCCGGAATATGAAAAACTAAGATCTTTCAAGCTAAAACTAAGAACAAATGAAGAAGAAAATTTTATTGAAGAGAAAGTTGGAGAGAACTACTAGCTCATTCTCTTCCACTAAGTTGTGCATTTCCTTCCTTACAAATGCCTCTATTTATAGGCAAAATTTCACAAGAAAACAACATAAAAAAATTGTACAACTACTCCATTATAATTCCACTAATTGGTAACCACCAAATCATGATCTTAAATTGCTCCATTAGTTCAAATATTGTATCATGGTATAGGTAAGCATCTTGGCTGAATTGTGCAATTGGAATTTCCTTTTTTTGATATTTTAATAGAAAGTTATGAATTTTCTACCAAACATGGCCCAAGAAATCCTCCATTCACATCACTCTCGGTTTTGCCCATTTTTGACCATGATATGATCCGAATCATTTAAAGAGGTCAACATCAAAGTTGTAGCCCTCTGAGTGTCCTTTCCAACAATATAAAATGCAGATCAATCTGAATTTTGTAACAAATGTTATGGTCAAATTACTGAACTGCGGCAATAAATTCGAGCTGCTGATATTTTACGCTTTGTCCTTTATCTTCAAATGGCCATAACTTTCACTAGGAAACTCCGATTTGGGATCCGACAAAAATGTGGAAATCCTCTTTTGATATTCTTTCATATTGGCACAAGAAAAATTGTAAAAACAACTTTTCATAAAATTGCATCGGAGGCCCTCCATCTTTGAATTTGCTTGCATTTCGGTCCCAAGTTCCGTTTTCGCTCCGTTTTAATCCATTTTGGCTCCTATTGATTTCTTGTGACTCTAAACACACAATAAAAGGAAAACACATAAAAATAAACATATAATACTAATAAAACACACAAATACGTAAAATAGAAGAGTTATTTAAGTACTTTTCGAGCACTTATCAAACTCCCCCACACTTAGACTGTTGTTCGCCCTCGAACAACAACTATATGACACAAAACAACACAATGATTTTACATGAGATAAACAACTTTAAACATTGAAATTTTACTACAGATAGTGACTTGCTTATTAAACATTTTCCCGAACCATGAAAATTTCACTTCTTCTCAAATACACAATGGCTTGTGAGTGTGTGCAATTGAGGTTATCATCCCATCACTAACTGGACCCAAATGAAAACTTACGATGATCTATCCAAATCCTGACCCGAAATAGTCAAATATTTCCTTTCATCTCTCGTGATCCCACTCTTATTTTACAACGATTCCCATGGATCCTAAAAATTACTCTGTTTACCAAAAATCATCAACTGTTTGCACTGCAAAGAAAAAAAGGGCATGGCAGGTGTTTTATCACAAATATGTCTTCAATTTAAAGAGTGTTAGATTGAGCACTTCAAACCACTGAGGAAATTTATTTATCTCACTTCACACTTGGGTAGCTATCACATTTCTTTTTTTTCTTTTTTTTTTTTTTTTTTGAAGAAGAAGAAGAGTTTTGCAATTTTATTTTCAGCTTTTACCCCACAGGTAGCTTTCACACTAAACCCCTTTCATTGGAGGCAGTCTTCTTCACCCATTCGAGGTGACGGCTTCAGACTTTGAGGTAGGTAGCTCTTTCCTGTGGTCCCTCTCATTTATTTCAAATATAAAAGTAAAATTCATTCTCAACATAGGTCAGTGCTTTTTCCAAACTTTTTAAACTCTATCAATAAAAGACACATTCACAAAAAATAGATACCATGCGATTATAATTCCACCTTGCAAACAATTGATATTTCCAAGTTACTTTGACCAGGACGAATGGATAGAAAAAAAAAAAGAAAAGAAAAAGTTAGTTTACTATGGTCTAGAAAGTTAGAAAAAAAAATTAACATTTTCAACCTTCAATTTGTGTTCCAGAGAATGATAGTAAATTACCTATAAATGTGCTCAGATAAATTTACCAGCTGTGCTTGGAGAAGAACAGAACACATTTTTTTTTTCGAGATCTTGTAGTTTCAGCTAAGTCACACAAATTAAGTTCAATCATATTCAAAAGTTGCTATCTCATGCAAAATCGTCGACACAAATAAAAAAAAAAATCACACGCAGACCACAATACGCCACTCCCCCACACTTAAATTCTACATTGTCCCCAATGTAGAAATATAGAAAGTATGAAAAAGAGAAGAAATAGAAACTCCCCTATGGTAAGCAATGAGTCGTGCCGATTTAGGGATGGTGGTTGCACAATGTAGCACTTCTGAGGAATACTTCGACAATCCAAGAGCAAGAGACCTGCAATCAACATATTTACAGAACAAGAAAAACAACAGCTGAAAATATTTTGGTTTTTTTTTTTAAATCCAGAGCGTAACACAGATGTGTTTCCAGAGTTAACTCTGTATTCTACCATCTGAAGTTAGCTATTCCACATTCATAACCTTTACTCTAAATCCAATTCATTCGGATCTCTTTTTCTTTCACTTAATTCCTCTGGCCAATTGATGACAGGTACTTCTATATGCATTTGTGGTACATAAGATTCTAATTTCTCCAATAATTCCTCAATTGATGGTGTAATAAAAATTATTTTTAAAGTATTAGGAGAAATCAGCTTTTGATGAGCTAAAAATTCGAGAAATGCCAATAAACCGTTGAAATGGTTTTGAATGTTTAAAAGACCAATTGGCTTAGAGTGTAGATTCAACGTGGCCCAAGAAATTATGCAAAAGATCTGTTCCAAAGTTTCAAAACCCCCTGGTAATACGATAAAAGCATCCGAATGCATTATCATCAGTGTTAAGCGTTCAAATGACGATTTAACCTTTACCTCAACGCCGATGGTTCTACCATACACCTGTTTCAGAGGTGGCACAGTAATACCAATCACTGTTGATCCTCGTACGTACGCAGATTGAACGGCACACCCTATCAGCCCATGGTAACCTCCTCCGTATATTATCTTGCCCTTTCGATCTCCAAATGCTTGTTCGACTTGACTCTTTGGTGCTAGAAGCGTTGGTTGTCCCATTGATTCCACCAAAGAGACTTATGACCCTCAATGTCCTTTTTGAACTCCCAGTTCCGGCAGAAGTAGTAGCCTCCATAGGTTGTCGATTTTGCACACTAAAAACTGACACAAGAACACAAAAACAATTAAAAATAACAATATGTACACGTAGTTGTGATTGTGGCTCACATCTTCCTTTGGTTTTACGTCCAAAAATGGCTTAAACGCCTTCTATGAGTCGGGGATAGGCTTCCCATCCAGTTTTCTTATAGACTGGCGGCAAAGCGTCTTTTAAAGTCGATTCCCAAGACTATATCGTTCTCATTCCTTTTTAAATTCACTCCACAAATTGAGAAGTTCGATTTGCACCATTCCACTAGGATGCGTCTCAAGAGTTTGATGGATATCATCCAAAGACTCCTTACTCATGCCATCCTTAATGAAACACATTTTATCTTCTCGATTTGTGGACACAAATCCAATGGAACTATTACCTGATTTGCAGGTCCATCGAGTGCATTTATAAGGCCATCTAGCACATTTATAGCACACATTCATTCTTTTTGCTCTTCGTTTCTTGGCAAAATTACTTTTGCCTAACCCTGGTGCATATTTAGCCTAACCCTGGTGCATATTTAGTACTTAAAGCTGGCATTTCACCTCCTAATCGGACATTTGCTTCAATCAACCAACAGATATCCTCATGCATTTCCTTTTCCATCAACATTTTTAACCGTCCTACTCTAGAATAGTAAATCTCTTTCAAAGCATTCAAAGGCAATGACGGATAATATTTGTGGATTTTGGAAAATTTGTTATCCATTGAAAATTCAAGCGTTTTGGAGAACTAGAAGAAAAAAGAGTGCTTAGGTTGCCTCCTAAGTAGCGCCTTTGTTTATAGTCCTTGGCTCGACTATAAATTTTTTTTGTTTTTTTTAGTTACGTAACACACGAGAGAAAAAGAAACACTCAAGTAATAAAATTAAAGCCATCAAAATCAATAAGCATAGTAGATTATCACACTCTTCCATATTTTCAAGTAAAATAACGAAGGAGAAGAAAAAATGTAAATTGAACTACATAATCAATTAAAATGAGAAAAATACATATATATACAAAAATATCCCACACGTCCATACTATAAAACTAGGAAAAACAAAATAAATAGAAAGAAGAAGAAGACGGTGAAGAAGAAAGAAATTACCTAATCAACGCTAGAAAGAAGTACTCATGAAAATGAAGATTGTGGTTGTGGTGTCGGTGGAGAATGATCTCTGATTTATAGTCAAAGTGGGCCTTTGTTTCAACCGACAATCGTGCATGCAGTGTGCGATGAAGTGCGTTGGAGTGGGCATCCGAGAAAACGCGTTTGACGGATTTGTCATTTATCAATAATTAACCTGCCCATTATCCGTAATTCTCGCTAATCACCGATTTATGGGCCATCATGTCTCTTCCCAAATAATTGAGTTTCGAAATATCGTCCTCCTACAGTAATAAAGCAATATCTTCCTTAATATGTTAGATGAAAAGTAAACAAATTAAAAACAAAAAAACAATACAAATATTAAAAGAAAAATGCTTGGGTTGCCTCCCAAGAAGCGCTTTTGTTTATGGTCGTTAGCTCGACACAGTTCCCATTTGTCAAGTAGAATTCTTCAAATCCATTGCAGCTCCACTTTGTCTTCGATGGCTTCTCCGAGTGTCTTGATTTCTTAGCAGTCCTTCTTGAATTCTTCTCCAAATTTTTTTGGTCTCATTTCTTTCCATGGCTTCCTTCTTTGAGATAAGGTAATTGTGCTTTGACTCCATTTTATGTGGCACGCTAGCTTTGCAATTCAATTTACACATTTCTTGCACAAAAGGATTAGTTGAATTGATTGCAAAGACAGAACAAAGCGTTATTAGGGCGCAATGAACCATCAAAAATATTAAAGTTTGCTTTTTCCTCATCAAATTCCATGGATAGTGTACCCTCATAGACATCAATTTTAGTGCGAGAAGTGTAAAGAAATGGACGTCCCAATATGATAGGTGTAGGGTGAGGTGAATGTTCATCAGCCATATCAAGCACGTAAAAATCAGCAGGGAAAACTAAACCATTTATTTTGACTAGCACATCTTCTATCACTCCATCCGGGTATGCATTGGTATGATCAGCTAGTTGCACAATTACGTGAGTTTCTTTCGATTTTCCTAGATTTAGTGAAGCATATAAGGATCTAGGCATGACATTTATGGATGCTCCTAAATCTATGATTGCTTTGTCAATATGGTGATTGCCTATGGTGCAAGGGACAGTGAACATACCCGGGTCTTTGAATTTTGGAGGCAACTTCTTCTGGAATACCGCTGAAACGGTTTCTCCCATTTTGATCATTTCATTTCCCTTCAATTTCCTCTTATTAGTGCAAAGATCTTTCAAAAACTTAGCATAGCGTAGAATTTTTTTGATTGCATCTAACAAGGGAACGTTGATTTCTATCCTCCTAAATGTGTTCAAAATTTCTGTTTCCTTTTCTTCTTTGTTAGTTTTTGCTAATCTACTCGGAAAAGGGGGAGGGATCACTTTAGTAGTGACAGAGGGGTTAGGACATACCTCTTTTTCAAGCTTTTCTTCTTTATCTTCATGTGTCGGAACTTCTTTGTGAGGGTTTTCGATCTCTTTTCCAGTCCTTAAGGTTATGGCACTAACATTCTTTGGATTTACCTCAAGTTGGGATGGTAACTTCCCTTCATATTGTGCTTCTAGTCGATTGATGGCAGTTGCCAATTGACTCATCTGGTTTTCCAAGTTTTGAATGCTCAATTTGGAATCCTGTTGAAATTTCACAGTGTTAGTTGTTAATGTTTTCACCATATCCTCGAGAGACATACCTGATTGTTGAGGTTTTTGTTGAAATTGCCCTTGGGGTTGAAAACTCCCATGTTGTTGGAATTGGCCTTTAGGGAAGAATCCTGGGGGCTTGTTGTTTCAATAGCTCAGATTGGGGTGGTCTCGCCATCCTGGATTATAGGTGTTTGAGTACGGATTGTATTCTTGTCTTGGGAATGGGAAATTATTTGCTGAGTTCACTTGTTCGTTGTTATCCACTTGTAGAACAGGACAAGCATCTGTAGGATGTCCTAAATTTGTGCATATGCCACATGCTTTGACTTGCGGATTGTTTCCTACAACAATTTGTTTGAGAAGATGTGTTAGTTCAGAAAGTTGGCTTTCAATATTGGAATTACTTACCTCGTTAACTCTTCGAATGTTCATCTCCCGGCCTGTATTGAATTGTTGAGTGTTTTCAGCCATGTTTGAAATCAGTGTTTTGGCTTCAACAGGGGTTTTGTTCATCAATGCGCCTCCACTAGCAGCATCAACCATGTTTCTGTCTGATTGACATAAACCTTCATAGAAGTATTGCACTAGAAGGTTTTCACTAATTTGGTGATGCGGGCAGCTTGCAATGAGTTTTTTGAAACGCTCCCAATACTCATAAAGAGTTTCTCCATTGTTTTGGCGTACTCCAGATATATCTTTCCGATATTTCTTTGTCTTTGAAGTGGGAAGTACTTTTCGAGGAAAAGTTGCTTCATTTGATTCCATGTTGTGGCGAACCTGGTGGTAAAGTGTATAACCAATGCGGCGACATCTTTTAGTGAAAATGGAAAAGCTCTAAGCTTGATTTGCTCTTCAGTGATGCCTGGGGGTTTCATGCTATCACACACCACATGAAACTCTTTCAAGTGTCGATATGGATCTTCGCCGGATCGTCCATGAAAAGAAGGTAGAAGATGTATCAATCCAGATTTTAGTTCGAAAGTCTTACCTTCTTCTACGGTTGGAAAGGTGATACACAAAGGTTGTTGAGTAACCGGGAGTTGCGGTTGTTTGAGAGTTCTTTCGTTATTGTTTTCTATCATTTCTCGTTCGGTTTGTTTTGCTTGTCTTATTCGTCTTCGAATGGATTTCTCGATTTCTGGATCGAAACTTTCAAGAATTCGATTAGTAGATTGGGTATTATGCATACAAGTGAAGAAGAATTTTTTTTTTAAAATTAATTAATAAAAGCAACTAAATTCGTTAACCGTTCCCCGGCAACGGCGCCAAAAAACTTGGGCGTGTTGTCGCAGTACGCTAAAATTTGTTTTATTTCCTTACTCGGTTTCAAAACTACAAATTAATGTAGAAGTGGTAAGTAAGGGTCGAACCCAAGAGAAACGGTGCTTAATCTAGTTGATTTTATCAATTATTAATATAGAAAAAGGGGGGTTTTGTGATATTTGAATAAAAATAGAAAATCGAACGTCAAAATAAAAGATTGAAATAAAACAATTGTACAAAACATCTAGTTCTCGGGTTCGGTTGTGTTAACAACTTATATTTATCTTTACCATGCAACGTGTTACTATTCCTTCTTCAATTTATCAACTCTCAATTAACTAAGAAGCTCTGATTAACGAATTCTTCCTTAAGTGTATTAAATTAAAGTGAGTTCTTTAACTTAACATCTAGCTATTGGATAACCCTAAACAAATTCTTAGGATTTAATGCAAACCTAGTGTGAAATGAACGAGAAGAATGAGTTGAATAATTTCACAAACTCGAATTAATACATCTAAGTCGACTTGTTAATAAATATGCACGATATTCATTTGCTACTTTGGATTGGAATCTAGTGATAATTACGGATCAAAAGTTCCAATCCTAGCAAGTAACTTGAATTTAAAGATTGATTGATTCAATTGGCCAAAGTGAATGCAATAATCAAATAAACTCAAAAGCGGGTTTACAAGCATAACAAATCAACAAATTGAAGTAGAGGAATAGATAAAAGCGTTACTAAAGAGTTAGAAAAAGATAACCACATGTTAGTTGAACACAACGTCCCCTCGAACTAGATAGAAAAGTCTAACTACTCATATTTGCGGGGTTCATACTTTTAACGAGTGTTCGCTTTGTATCACCACCACTATATGATAGATTATACGCAAAATATAGAAAATAAGTAAATAAATGCTAAGAAATAAATAGAGAAATAAAAGGGAAAAGAGAAACTTATCGAAGAAATGATCTGCTAATCATATTCATAGCCGAAGTATCGTTGATCGATTGAAGCCTTTATTTCTTCCGCCGGAATATGAAAAACTAAGATCTTTCAAGCTAAAACTAAGAACAAATGAAGAAGAGAATTTTATTGAAGAGAAAGTTGGAGAGAACTACTAGCTCATTCTCTTCCACTAAGTTGTGCATTTCCTTCCTTACAAATGCCTCTATTTATAGGCAAAATTTCACAAGAAAACAACATAAAAAATTGTACAACTACTCCATGATAATTCCACTAATTGGTAACCACCAAATCATGATCTTAAATTGCTCCATTAGTTCAAATATTGTATCATGGTATAGGTAAGCATCTTGGCTGAATTGTGCAATTGGAATTTCCTTTTTTTGATATTTTAATAGAAAGTTATGAATTTTCTACCAAAACATGGCCCAAGAAATCCTCCATTCACATCACTCTCGGTTTTGCCCATTTTTGACCATGATATGATCCGAATCATTTGAAGAGGTCAACATCAAAGTTGTAGCCCTCTGAGTGTCCTTTCCAACAATATAAAGTGCAGATCAATCCGAATTTTGTAACAAATGGTATGGTCAAATTACTGAACTGCGGCAGTAAATTCGAGCTGCTGATTTTTTACGCTTTGTCCTTTCTCTTCAAATGGCCATAACTTTCACTAGGAAACTCCGATTTGGGATCCGACAAAAATGTGGAAATCCTCTTTTGATATTCTCTGATATTGGCACAATAAAAATTGTAGAAACAACGTTTCATAAAATTGCATCGGAGGCCCTCCATCTTTGAATTTGCTTGCATTTCGGTCCCAAGTTCCGTTTTGCTCCGTTTTAATCCATTTTTGCTCCTTTTGATTTCTTGTGACTCTAAACACACAATAAAAGGAAAACACATAAAAATAAACATATAATACTAATAAAACACACAAATACGTAAAATAGAAGAGTTATTTAAGTGCTTTTCGAGCACTTATCAGAATGTCTATGGATTCATTCCTCTCTGGTCGATTGAATCGAGTCTCAATGTCATTGAAATACCTCGAATAGAATGTTAATGCCTCGTCCACAACATACCCTTCAGCTATAGAACCCTCTGGTCTTGCTCGATTTCTTACATACTCTTTCAATTTTTTAAGGTATCTCTCAATGGGATACATCCATCTCATATAAACCGGACCTCCTAAGATTGCCTCCTCGGGTAAGTGGATAACTAGATGAATCATGATGTCAAAGAATGCCTGTGGAAAGATTCTTTCTAACTTGCACAATACCATTATCAAATGCTCTTGAGCTGCTACCATGTCGCTAACTTTCAATTTCTTAGCACATAATTGTTTAAAAAATATACAAAGCTCAATTATTGGTTTTGATATACTATTGTCCAAATATGCTTTACACCCAATCGGAAACAACCTCTGGATGATAATGTGACTGTCATGTGACTTCAAACCAGAGATGCGGCCCTCATTTTGTTGTACACACTTCCTTATGTTCGAAGCAAAGCCATTAGGAAATTTCACTGATGCGATGAAGTTGCAGAACCTATGACGATCTTCTAGACTCAGTGTATACTTAGCAGCAGGCTTCATTAACTTGTTCCCATTCAAAAATAGATGCAATTCATTCCTTATTCCCAAGTTCATGAGATCTCGCCTGGCATTAACAGTGTCTTTCGACTTGTGTGGATCATCTAAAATAGTGCCTAGCAAACTGTCGCAAACATTCTTCTCCACATGCATGGCATCAATGTTATGTTTCAACTGATTAGTAAACCAATAAGGCAGCTCATAAAAGATACTTTTTTTCTCCAATTGAGTTCATTCGGGCTTCGTCTCATGTTGGAGCTTGCAAAACTTGGGTGTTTGCCGGGAATAGCAGGTCTCAACCGGTTCAATAGAGCTAAAATTTCCACATTCGATTTTCCTACGACGAGGGAGTCTATGCTCTGGCTTTCCATTGAAATCCAGGCTACGCCTAAGGTGGTGATTGGTCGGAAGAAATCTTCTATGCCCCATGTATGCTGTCTTTCCTTCTACACGCACCGATGGTGTATCTTCACCACATGTCGAGCATGCTAAGTATCCTTGACCGCTCCAACCTGATAGACTACCACGGGCTAGAAAATCGTTAATTGTCCATAATAATGCAACCCGCATCCTAAATAATCCCCTATTATTGGTTCCAGCATCCCTTATGTCAATACCGGGAGACCATAACTCTTTCAACTCATCCACCAAAGGTCGCAAGAATATATCCATGTCTTTGCCTGGTGCTTTAGGCCCTGGTATCAATAAAGTCAACATTAGATACTCCGATCTCATACATAACCACAGTGGTAGATTGTAACACGTCATAACTACTGGCCACGTACTATGTGAGTGACTTATGTTGCCAAAAGGATTGAAACCGTCTGCTGCCAACCCAAGTCTAACATTTCTAATCTCACATGCAAACTGAGGATGCTTTTGGTCAAAGTCTTGCCAAGCCTTCCCATCTACATGATGCTGCATTTCATCGTCGCCTCTACTCTTACCCCTTCTATGCCACCTCATCAACATAGCTGTATCTTTTGTAGCAAATAGACGTTTTAGTCTAGGAGCTAAAGGAAAATATCGTAGTACCTTATGTGGCACGTTCTTTCCAAAAGCTCTACCAGCAGTTTGCTTCCACCGACTCTCCCCACACACAGGACAATTTTGCTTATCTGCGTGCTCTTTCCAAAATAATGCACAATCATACTTGCAAACATGAATTGATTGGTAACCCAACCCCAACTTCGCCATCATTTTTTAGCTTCATAATGAGAGTCCACAAGGTTCATCTTTGGGAATGCTAGCTTCAAGAGCGATAAAAGATCGTTGAATGACTTATTCATTCATTTATTCACCACCTTTAGATGCATTAGTTTCACCAAAAAATTCAGTGAAGAGAATGAAGAAACCCCGGGATATAGTTCTGAATGTAAAGCCTCAAACAATTCATCATGTTGAGCATCATCCCCAGTAGCATTGTAATTATCCTCAACCATGTCCCCTAACATATTAACCATTTCATCCACTCTCTGATTGGTAGAACCCATCCCCTGGTCCCATCCATCTGTGTATCCATGTTGAACCTCTGTTTCACCATGATAAATCCATATATCATAACTTTCTGAGAAACCATGTCGGTATATATGATACTCCACAACTTCCAAGTCATGATTGATAACATTCAAGCAATTGTTGCACGGACATCTAATAAGCCCCCTATCATTTACATATTGTTTCGCCCGATTTATAAAATCTTGCAAGCCCTTTTCAAATTCTATTGACGTTGTGCTGTTTCTAATATGTATCCATCTCTTATCAATATTCATCTTTGATATACGTACTGTAAAAAAAAGTATATATATATTAACTTACAATTTTAAGATCGTATCATTATGTTCTACTAAAATCTTATCCATGTACAAAAAAATGAAACGTGTCCATTTTCATATTTTTATGGCTATGCACATACATTTTCACACTTTAGATCTTACAGCAACAATCGTATATCTTCCAGTCACATTGATTTTTAATTTCAATATCTATATTTATCGTTGTAAATATTTATATCAAAAGAATTTCAACAAATGAAATATGTACATAATACAAGGGAAAAAAAAAAAGTATATTAACTTACAACATCAAATATCCCTAAAAAAAACCTTACAATTTCAAACATATTTCATTATGCTCTACCAAATTATTTTTAGTGTGCAAAAAAAAAAAAAAAAGGCATGTCCATTTTCATGTTTCTATGTCTATCCACACATATTTTCATGTTTAAAATTCTTACAACAACAATCCTACATCTTTATATGACATTGATTATTTATGTTCATAACTAGATTTTTCTTCAAAAATATTTATATACAAATATGTGCTACAAATAAAATAACATAATAAAAATATGTTAGTTTGACTTACATTAGAATATGTCTTGCTAGACTTTTCAAGTTGTTGATCGAATTCCCAGAGTACACTTCTTTTTCATAGATGATTTGAGCAATGAGAAGATAAATGGAGAAGAATCAACTGAGGAAATTTGTAAAAAGAAAATAAATCGAGGAAAAATTATAACAAATGATGTTGTAAGCTGTTGAACTGGTAAGGCAAATAAGAGTGACCAACTACCTAGGCTCCAAAAGTTCTCCATAATTTATTGCTCTTAGTGAAGTGAGGATGGGAATTAATTAATTGCTTGTACTTTCCAACAACTTAAACTCTGAGGGGAATTAAAGTATTAGCTGTTACTAGGGCATGATGGGAAGGGAAATAGCGCGTAGGTTTCCGCCCAACATTTTAGCGGCGACACATAGTCTATTAGGGCGACATATGTCGTCCCTATAAGATCGGCATGATACAGCGACGACAGCTGGTTGTCGCCGCTATATCACCATCCTATAGGGGCGACATCCTGTCGCCCCAAAATGTCGTCGCCCCTAAAAGACCGAATTGTTGTAGTGTAATCTTACTGGTATACCCAAATCTAGCCGAAGAATTTGGAGCAAATCAGCCTCCACAATTGGATGATTATTTTTATTTATTTATTTATTTTTTGTTATTTCATTCACTCCGCGTTTGTTCCTTTTTACGGATCCATATACATATATATATATATATATATATGTATGTATATATATTATTTTGTTTTCCTTTTTCATTAATCTTAACGATGGAAAGTATGTTTTTTCCATGTAGAATTCTAGCTTCTCTGCAATTCTTTGTCTCTCGAAACTATGTAGTCTTGATTATAAATACAATGTTTTGGATTTGCCTTCTGCATTTACTATAACAAGAAGCTGTTGAGGTATAGATTTTCAAGCTGATTTTATTTTCCCTTTTGTAATTATTTAGTTAATTAATTTTCGAGTTTTTGTTTATACATTGTGGGTTTTGATTAATTTTGCTTCCCTAATTGTTTCCCATGGTTGATTATAGAGCAAGAGAAAAAAGTGTGCAGCTATTATCCATTCTTCATCCGTGCTTCAGTTTATCCTTTACTTAGGAGTTTTGTATTCACTGTGTAAGGTATGTGTGTGTGTGTTTTTTTTGTTTATCATCCATTCTTCAGTTTTTCAGTTCATCGTTTATGTTAATATATATCTTTGGTTTCAAAGTCACTGTGTATTGTATGTTCTTTTTTTTTTTTGTTTATGTATGCTCTCTAATTGTATATTTGTATATATATGCTGTTTCAATGAGTTTTAGGCTATAGAATTTCTTTGAATGCATGATGTATTCTCTTTGAGTTTCAATGAGCCCAGCGTTGTTTGGAATTTGGACTATTTGTAATTACTTTGTTGAATGATTAATACAGAGGCTAAATTACAAAGACTTATGTAGTATGGCTAATATAGATCTTCTATTCTTTCTTTTCTATTGGTTTTTTTTTGGGGGGCTTGTGATATGATTATATCTATTCTTTTTGTCCCTCTTATTAACAAGATGCCTTTTTCCCCCTCTTTGTGTATAGTGCTCATCAAGAAATATAATTCAATGAGTTCTAGATATTTTATGTTAATATAGATCTACTGTCCTTTCTTTTCTATTGTTTTTTTTTGGGTCTTGTGATACATTTATATCTATTCTTTTTGTCCCTCTTATTAACAAGATGCCTTTTTTCCTCCTCTTTGTGCATAGTGCTCATCAATGGCTCCTCAACCAATGAAGCTAGCTAAAGTTGTTGGGGATATCCCCAATAAAAACAGATTTTTGGTTCGTATTCTTCATTTTGGATTGTTCCATTCCGTTATAACCAAAATCGTATTAGATGCGTGGAGATGCTTCTAATGGATGAAGAGGTTGTGTCCTTTTTAAATTTTATTTGACTTTTTTCACTTTTATCCTTTTTTAACCGTTTTCCCCCTTTTTGGTATAACTTGCTTTGTAGCATGTTCGTGTCCAAGCTACTGCTGAAGCAGATTTGTGGGATCAGTTTAGGGATCAAATTGAAGAGCACGGTTTATATGCCATAAAGAACTTTCTGGTTGAAGCTAATGATGTGATTTTCAAGCCGGCTACGCATCCTTATAGGTTATTTCTTCAAGCAAGCGACATGTGTTAGGCGCCTCGATTTGGGTAGTTTCCAAAGCCTTCCTTGGGATATCTATTAAATTCAAGAAAGTCAAGGAAATAAATGCTATGCCAGAGCATAGCACTAATAATCTTATTGTAACTGTTGAGTAGATTTTATATTTTGCCTGCTTGTATTTACTCTAGAAGCATGTTAAAATTTTATTTTTGTTAGATTTTTTTGGTGCGCTAGTGCCGACTGAGGATTTAAGGGTCGTTGATGCTACACCAAGGGCTTCGAGACATGTGACTTTACCTCTACTAGATTTAGGGTATAAAAAATCTACTTATTCCTCAATTGTTCTCTAAGTGACCAAATTTTATTATGTACAAAATTCTATGTATTTATGCATTTTGTAGAATGAGAGCAATATCGTGCACTTTGTGGGAAACCTATGGTGATGAAGCAGTTGCCAAAATACCACCAAATAGGGGTGCACCTGTAATTGTTTTGATGCAGTTATGTCATTTGAAGAGGGGTAATCGTTGCACTACTTTTATTTTGAATCTTTCCCATCCTCCTAACCTTTTTTATTTGTGGAAATCTAATCATCAATTTTTATAGATGATTTAATTTCGTTGAGTACGTCATTCCATGTGACGAAAGTTATAATTGATGAGCATTTGCCCGATGTTGAAGATTTCCGTGTTCAGTGAGTACATTTTTGTTTTCTATCTTTATATTATCTGTTGACATGTTTGTTTTTTGTGGTATGATTGGTTTTCATTTTTATCAATTACATTAGTTTCATGGCTGCTTTCCAAGCTTCTTCAAAGAGCAATTGTCACCTTTCAGGGTCCTCGAGATTTGGTGGTGATTCTGGCCTAGTTGACATAATAAAAAGTCTGAGAGATGCTAAGGAGGTAGCCTGTTTTCTTGATATCTACATCCTCTTGCACCATTTCTTTAATTCTTTTTTCCTTTTCTTTCTTTTTTTTGTACGATTTTCTTTTACTTCATTGCTCCTCATATGCTTGTGTAGGTAAGGGGTTATTGGTTCTATGGCCAAGTTGCTCGTGTTATTTCAAGGGACAACTGGCCGTACCCGAATTGTCTTGATTTTAAATATGCAAAGAAGGTGAATAGAGCTGACAATGGATATGTTTGCAGTATGTGCTCCAAAAAGGTTGAAAAGCCAGTTGACAAGTTCTGACTTATGCTTGAAGTTGAGGATGCAGATGCCCTCACCAATGTGTTGTTGTGGGATGAACAGAGCCGACGGCTTATTGGCAAAACTGCTAGTGATCTTCATAGCCAAATGGAAGGGTTATTTCTATATACCGACTATTTTATTGAGATTACATTATCAGTTAGTGAATATGTCTCTTATTGTTTCTGTTCTTTTTTTCTTTTTTAATATTTTGATGTTTCTAGGCTGGTAATGATTAGGGTTTACCCAGGGAGATCAATAACTTGGAGAGTAAGAGTTTTATGTACAAAATATCTTATTACTAGAACAATAGTGGAGGAGGAAGTTGGAGAGTAAGAGTTTTATGTACAAAATATCTTATTACTAGGACAATAGTGGAAGAGGAAGAGCTTATATAATTTCTTCAGTTTGTGATGATCCTTCGGTTGTTAAGTCGTATATGCCACGAGTTGCTTCTGAGGAGGTACTACGCCTAAGATTAAAATTTATGGTTGTTCCCAGGTTTTAACTTTTGCATATTAGATCTCACATGCTTTCTTTGTTTGTGTGTAAAGGTGTATGATTCTAACGATGATTTGGATCTAATTTGTCAGAATGAAACTCAAGGCAATTCTAATGCTGTATGTATACTTCTTCACCTTTGAACTGTGTGTTTTCAATCAATATTTAATAGCTAAAGGATTCTACAAATTGATCTTTTGTTTATGCATGGCATCTCTTTGATTTCATTATTCTTTTTCTCATTGATTTTTTTTGCTGCGTTGCAGTTTGGTGATCCATCTCTTGAAGCTATTGAAGATTATTTGACCATACCTTTCTCGAAGCGCGACCATCGGGATGATGATGGGACTCTGTTGTTGGCACAAATACTTAGAGCTCTACAAATAAGAAGATAAGAAATGCGAAGATCAAAAAACCTTAGGATAGGAAGCTTTGAATGCATTTGATTTTTTTTGGCTATTGGATCATAACTATGTTTTTATTCTGGTTTTTTTGCAATTGTTGAATTCTTAGTTTTTGAAAAATCTATTCAGTATAGTTGAATTGGCAGTCTGGGATTTTAAGCATTGAATATGATTGAGATTTTTCCATGCATTTCTTGCTTCTTTAGTAATTTTCCTTCTCTAATGGATGAATATGTAGTCTTTGGTTGATGTTGCTATCATCGTTAGGGCCCTTGGTGTAAGAAGTAGTTGTTGTTGATGCTCATAGTTAGGTTCTTAGTTGCTGATAAGGAATACTGCTGACGATGCCAATACTTGGGTTTGATGTTACTCCTGTTGCAACTTGGTACTTAATCATCAATTGCCAGTGTTCTTAGTTGTTGTTGTTGTTGTTGTTGTCCTGATACTTGGTAGTGCCGAATGTTGTTATTATTGCCCTTTCTAGGTGGCTGGGTTATCTGCTGCGTTTGTCCACATGTATTATTTATTTTCCTTTTTGTGCGTTGTTTAACGGTTTACTAATATATCGTTGTTTATTGGCTAATTTTATATTTGGCTACCAAAATTGAGCCATGTTGACATTTTGGTCTTTTTAGCTAATAGGTTGAGAACTGATATAGATACACATGACCATACGCATGTAATTAAAGGCCATGGAAAATCAATCCATACCTATCTAATTTGTATTCAATGGAATTGTTTTTTCTCTTTTGTGGTTTTCCCTTTTTCCTCTCCTCTTCACTTTTTTCCTTTACCATTTTTTCCCGTGATTTTCTCCTCTCTAAATTTTTCTCTTTCCTTACTCTATATCAACTTGTCTAAGAAAAGTTATATTTTTTTCTTTTCAGTTCCAATACTTGATTTTTTTGGCAACTTTTTATAATATTTTTGATTATATTATTTCTCAATTATTTTCATCATAATTACTATTTCATTTTTCCTTTTCTTTCCTCCTTTTTCACTCTATATCAATTGACTGCCTAGGCTTCTCTAATGTTGATTGTAATATCTAAGAAAAAGATTTAATTTTTGTTTTTCACTATCAATACTTGATTTTTTCGGCACTTTTCACAATAATTATTTGTTGTTCAATTTTTATTTTCTTTTTATAATTATTATGTCACTGAATTATTAAGGTAGACTCATTTAATGTTTATGTACATGTACAATTATTACAAGGTAAAACCTTTTATTTATTTTTATATTTCTCATTCTATATCTATAAAATTACTTTTTTCTTTTACTTTCCCCCCCTCCCCTCCCGGTTTTTCGCATCTCTAAACTTTTCTCTTTCCCTACTCTATATGAATTTAATAGCGAACCTCCTTTAAAGTTGATTCTGCTGGCTAAGAAAAAAAATTAAATCTTCCGAATGGGGAGCACTAGCTTTTTTACTTACAGAAATATTCCTATAGCTATAATTGGATCCAAAGCAAAGAAATCACGTTTGTCTAGCGTAGAGAATTCTCCTAACACTACATGTGTTTTTGGTCTATTTGATCGTTCGTCACATTCGAGTATCCAAACGCCACTGTCTGAGATTACTAATGGTATGTTAACTTTTTTATAGTTTTTTGTTTAAATATATATCTTCTTTACTATGCAATTCCCATATAGTAACTTCGATTGTTAATTAATTTTTTGTAATATTTTCCTTTTCCATATTTATTATATGATCATAATTAGTTTATTTTTCTTATATTCTTACCAATATAGAAATTTCCATGGGTTCAAATAAACAATTCACAAGGGAGACACGTTCATCTGCCATTCACAATTGTCTTAGTGTAAAACGAACGATTTGTTTATTTGATGGTTCATCACCTTCAATTGTTCGAACGCCGCTTTCTAACATTACAAACGGTATTCTTTTTTTGAACTCATATTAAAATTTATGATTGGCATTCACTTTCATTGCAATTGTTTAGTTTTTTCAATATTGTGAAATTTATTTTTTGAGAAATTAATTGTTGTATTCATTCAATGCCTATTCCACATGTGCTTATTATTAATAATAAATTCACTATTTGCTAACTATAACACTCCATTTGCTATTGACTAAATTCTTGGAATGCATATGTTATTCTAGCTTTTGACGTGTTGCATGGAATATACAAGGTTATATTGATTATTAATCCAATGTCTTTCTTGTGACCGATAACTTGCCTCGCCTAATTGACTCCACATTTAGTGATGATACTCAAGAAGTATGTAATAACAATAGTCAAGCTGTTCTGGACCATTTGTCTTCTTTGAGAGCTCCGTCCAGTATAATTGATTCTGCCGGGTCAAGCTGTATGGTCATGCAGAATGATGGGAATTCTCAATTGAATGATTGTATGTACTTTTTTTCTAAGTACTTATTCTTTTTTTATTCCTACTATGATATTATAATTAGTTATTGTGAATTATTAGTCAAAGCAATACTTTGTTGTAAGTGTTAATCGATGATTTTTTACAAATATTTTTGTGAATTAGCTATTCCAATCCATAACCTGGCAGCTACCCCCATGAACAGATAATCCTCTTAATGACTGTGAGCATTAATTTCTAAATTCAAAACTTTTGTATGTGATATCTTATGTCGACCTTTGCATTTGTTTATTTTATTTTGTTTATTATGCAAGCATCTTTCATGATAATAATATTCCTAATATGTTTGTTTTTTGAATAATTAGTAAACATATTTGGAGAATCCTCAGACGAATCATTTGGGGATGAGATTGATCATGATTTGTTTGACAGTATGTAAATATCAACATTTGGGCATGGTGGGCATGGTGATTTTATTTTATTTTATTTATCTTGCCATGCGTAACCTAATTCGTTTATTGGTTTATTACATGTGAGGACATTGAATGCGCCAATTTAGCGAAGTAGTTTTTTTGAATGCATTTTTCCATTATTTCCTATAATTTTCAAATAGCCATTATATTTTTCACATTAACTAATTTCACTTGGGTTAAGTTGATTTTTTTGGATTATGTTAGTTACCACACTACTGCATATTTATAGCGACTTTTTATTTCATGTTCTTCTGATTTTCATATTGTTTAATCCAATGCAGTATATGTTGATATTAGGGATCCTGTACATTGTTGTGAGTATTGTGGTGCCATTTTTTGGTTTGCTGAGAGAAACAGGAGTACATCCAGGGAAAATAATCTTAAATATGCAAAGTGCTGCAATAAAGGCTATGTTTTTTTTCCTAAAATGAAGGACCCTCCTTCGGCCTTGAATGATTTGATTTTCGGACATGATCAAAGGAGTAGTCATTTTATTGATAATATTCGTTCCTACAACTCCATGTTTTCATTCACTTCCACGGGTAAAAAGATAGATAAATGAATAAATAAAGGCAAAGGCCCGCCAATTTTCCTATTGAATGGTCATAACCACCACAGTATTGGATCATTACTTCCTCCGAAAGGTGAACGACCAATGTTGTTGCAGATTTACATACAAGACCCTCACAATGAAATCATCAATAGAATGGAGGCTATCAGATTAGTTTTACGATGCGTGACGATATTTTATTTTATTATTCTAGATTTTTTTCCTTTTTGTGGTTTGTTATCTTTATTGATTGTCCATTTTCAAATAGCATTACAATCTTCACTTTTTTTATTTTATTTTTTGTGGAATAGGTCCGAGGGAGTAAATGAATTGCACGCTGAGATTGTTTCTGACTTGAAGAGCATGCTTGATGAATATAATGTATTCGCTAAGGCTTAAGATGGCAAGAGACATGATTAATGATGGCGAATGAGTTGATGTTAAGATGAAACTCATTGGAAGGCGGACATGGGCAGTAGATGCTACAACGTTCCACAGGAAAATGAGGCTGCAGCTTAATTAGGGGTGACATAGATGGTGATCGACTTGAACGTGATGTTATTGTTCATAGAAAATGTGGAGGCCTTCAGCATTTGAATCACCTCAATCCTGCATTTCTTGGTCTCCCATACCCACTGCTTTTTCCTTTCAGACAGGATGGTTATAGGGAGGATGTGATGTTTAGTCGTGCGTTGGAAGATCAGTAGAAGTCTAGATAGCATGTTAGTCCCAAACAGTTTTTTGCGCATAGGATACAAGAAAGAATAAACGAGTCTCCATATATTCTTTAGTTTAGGAGGCTCTTCCAACAATTCTTGGTCAATGGTTACACGATGATTTAGACTTCTCGCATAAACTTTGTTTGTACACATTAGCCGCTTCTTAGATTTGAGTTGTATCGCGGACTTACTGATGCTGATGGGTATGGATAGACTGATTCGAGCAGGGTAGAAAAGCTTGTGGTACTACCAAACACTTACCAGGGTAGTCCGTGCCATTTGATATCTAATTATTAGAATACCATGGCTATATGTCTCTGGGAAGGTTGTCTAGAGTTTTTCATCACATTTACATGTAATCCTAAGTGGCCTGAGATAACTCGTTTTGTGGATAGTAGAGGTTTGCGGCCGGAGGACCGGGCTGACATAATACATAGTATGTTCAAAATTATGTTGGATTAGCTTATCGACGATATCAAGAAAGACATGTATTTGGCAAGACAAATGCAGGTAAATTATCTTTTTAGGTATTATGTTTTTGATAGTTGTGTCTTTTTATCGTCCTTCAATATTATTTTTTCTGTTTCAGTTATTTTGGCCTTCGTATATCATATTTTTCCAACTATGTTTTTCACTGTTTTTACAATTATATATACTGTAGAATTCCTAAAGCATGGCTTAGCACATGCACATATTTTGTTATATATGGACCAAAAAAACAACAGTCCTAGTCCAGCATATATGATCAGATAATATCTGCTGAAGTACCGGATAAAAATTCTCAGATGGAATATTATAATTTGGTCAAAGAACGGATGGTTCATGGTCCTTGTGGGGTTTTTAATGAGAAATCTCCTTGTATGGATAAAAAAAATGTACGAAACACAATCCGAAGAAGTTTGTCTCTCAGATGAGTATTGATAAGAGTAGGTTTGCTATTTATAGGCATCTAGATGATGCAAGGACGGTTAAGAAAAGCAAGATAGTGCTCGACAATAGATATGTGATCCCCCATAATCTGTACTTGCTTTTAAAATAAGGAGCCCATATTAATATTGAATGGTGTAGCCAGACCAAATTGATAAAATACCTATTTAAGTATGTAACTAAGGGCAACGATCGTATCACAGTTGCATTTTCTAAGGGCGTGGATTCTTCTTCCACGGAGAAATTTGATGAGACAAATGCCTATTATGATTGTCGTCATATCTCGGCATGTGAGGCTGTTTGGCGGATGCTAGAGTTTACTCTTTATTATAGAGATGTTTCTGTCAAGTGTCTTAGTTTCCATTTGCCTGGTGAACAGAATGCTGTATATTTTGAAATAGATGACGTTGAAGATGTGTTGAAGAAATGCACAGTGAAAGTCAGCAAATTTCTTGCATGGTTTGAGGCAAATAAAAAATGTCCTGTAGCTAGGAAATTGACCTATGCAGAGTTGCCTTCTGAATTCACTTGGAAACCGATGACACGTGAGTTGGTTCCAAGACAACAAAGGGTTTGTATTGGAAGACTTTATTTTGTTCGACCTGATGCTGAAGAAAGGTATGATGCATGTAAAATGTTAGGGATGGCAAAACAACCTGAGAAACACGAAAACCGTAGGTACCCGAACCGATGGATCGGCCGGTCGGATATGGTGTTTGATAGTAAAACTCGAGACATATATGGTTTGGATATGGATTTTAGCGTCATACCCGAACCCAAACCGAATACCCGAATATATACTTTTTTCCCCAAAAAAAATTTAAATGAATAAAATAAAAAATTAATTTTCAAGTGTATTGTTGTGTATTCTTAATTCTTCCTATGAGACTTTGGTATTTTAAATCTAAATTCAAGAAGTTGATCATTTGAACTAATAAACTTTGGTATTTGAATTGGGGAGTGAAGTTATGTAATATTTTGATTTTAATTTTGATTTTGGCCTTTAAAAGTTTAATCTTTTAGAAATTAGACTAGTACAATAGAGGTAGGACATAGATTATTTTTGTTTGTGTAAAATATTCAATTTTAATATTTTATAGTTTACATTTTATATGTGATCTTATTGTATTTGTAAATTGTGAATGTGTTAGTCAAAATTATCTTTAAAAGGAAAAAAGGGTAGAAGGGTAGACGGGTACCTCGGGTATAAAAGCCAACCCGAACGGATACCCAAACCGAACCGACCCAAATTACCCTCGGTTCAGTTATGGGTGCGGGTTCGGTATTGCGGGTCAGGTTTGGGTATGGTCGATCCGACCCGTTGCCATCACTATAAAATGTTCTTAATTGTTTATATATTTTGTTCGATGTTTTGTATTTTTCAATTGAAAATCTTATATTCATTGTCCAAATTTCTTAAAATTCATTATTTTTTTAATCTATTTCTCTGACTATTTTTAGGTGTTATATGCGATCGTTATTAAATCATGTCTGTGGTCCGATGTGCTATCATGAAATACGAAAGCTTGATGGCAGGGTGTACGATTCTTACAAAGATGTAGCTATGCTTGAGGGCTTTTGGATCACGACAAAGAGTATGTTGATAGAATAATCGAGTCAAGCCATTGGGCTTCTAAATTTTCTTTGCACTATTTATTTGTGACATTGTTAGTATCGAATTGTTTGGATAAGGCCGAGGTCTTGTGGGAGAAGTGTTGGTAGTATCTGTCCAATGACATTGAATATATTCACCAAAAAACTCTTAACAATCCAGGTATTAATGTAGACAACACACCGCTTATATTGTTGTAGATTGTGTCACCTTTTTGAAATTTAGTTGATATTGATGTAATTTATTTAGTTTGTCCTTTAGTATATATTTTTTGCTTTCATTTTCAATATTTTGTAAATTGCACAAGTGTTTCTTTTAAGACATTTAGCTAACCGAAAATCAGAAGAAGAACTATGCCTTAGTTGAGATTGAAAATTTGCTTCACCGTCGAGCAAAGAGCCTCAGAAACTACGATTCCATGCCATTCCCTGATTGTTCTTATTTCTTCGCTCTGGATAATACCCTGATACATGATGAATTAGACTATGACAAGGTTGCACTTGCTGTGGAGCATTCCAAGTTGTTGTCCGACTTGACAGATGAGCAACATTGTGTTTACAACAGTATTATTAATGCCGTTGATGGTGATGAGGGCGGTGTTTTCTTTTTGGACGGATATGGAAGTACGGGCCAAATATTCTTGTGGAGAACTTTGCCAACTATGATCCGCTCCCGTGGTGAAATAGTGCTTAACGTAGCTTCCGGTGATATAGCTTCTCTTCTTTCCCGGGGGAAAGAACTGCGGATTCGAGATTCGCTATTCCATTGAATGCAGACGAAGAGTCGACATGTAATATCAAATAAGGAAGTCATTTGGCTGAGCTTATCGAAAGGACTAGGTTGATAATTTGGGACGAGGCTTCGATGATGAACAAGTATTGTTTTGAAGCCTTAGATCGGACGATGAAGGACATTGCAAAATTCAGTAACCCATGTGCAACCATCAACCGTTCGGTGGAAAGACAACTATATTTGGAGGTGACTTTATATATATAATTCCTGTCATACCTAAGGAAACCCAAGCAGCAGATAGTAAATACATCTCTAAATGCATCTAATTTGTGGGACCACTGCAAGGTTCTCAGACTCACAAAGAACATGAGATTGTGTAGTCTTCCTGGGGATGAGCACTCAGATGAACTTCGTTTCCGAATGGATTTTGATTATTGGAAATGGTGAGATTGGAGGGCCGAATGATGGTGAGGATACAACAGAAATACCAGACAATTTGTTGGCTTCTCATTCCTTGGATTCTGTTTAATCTATTGTTGATAGCACCTACCCTAATATTTACACAGAGGGACGCTCTCCATCTTACTTAAATGGAAGAGCCATACTTGTGCCTACTCTCGAAGATATTGGCATGGTCAATGAGTACATGGTTGGCTTGAACAAGTTCGAGATGAAGACATACTATAGTTTCGATTCCACGCGCAGGTCTAACGAGTTCGAGAATGATTTTCTAAGAGAAATTCAATTTCCTAAATTCTTTAATGGGATTAACTGCTCTAGTGTTCCGAGCCATATTTTGAGATTGAAGTTGGATGTTCCTGTCATGTTGATGCGTAATATCAATCATTCTACTAGGTTGTGTAATGGAACTCGCCATATATTCACAAAACCTGGCGATCATGTGATAGAGGCAAAGATACTGAACAGGGTAAATGTTGGTAAGGAATTTTTAATTCCTAGATTGAGCCTAACGCCGTCTGATATAAGATTATCGTTCGCATTTTAGCATAGATAGTTTCTTTTGGTGATTTGCTATGCAATGGCTATCAATAAGAGTCAGGGATGACCATTGACCAATGTTGGAATTTATTTGAGGAGATCGGTATTTACCCATGGCCAGCTCTATCTTGTAGTCTCGAGAGTGACTAATAGGAGGGGTTTGAAGTTTGTCATTTTTGATGATGATGTTCGTCCAACTAAACAGACAATGAATGTGGTATATAAAGAAGTTTTTAGTAATTTGTAGTGCCTATCGTAGTGTGTTACTAGAGGTAACTTAACCTGCTTTGTTATCGCCTTTGTCATATTTGGTGAATTTCATTGACTCTATCTATACTCTAAAATTTTTTTTCTAATTATTATGCAGGTTTTTCATTTATGGGCATGATTCTTTCGCTAAATTTGAAGTTTGTCATTGTCGTCTTGTATAATAATGTATGTTAATTTCTTATTACCATTGATTTGTATATTAATGCGAGTTTGTCAGTCTTTCATAAAATTATGGATGTGATTTATTATTAGCTATATTCATTTGTTTCTTACAAGTTATGTAGTTGATGGCGCGTGTTGTCACGACACGCCAAAGTTTAATTTTCATTTC
Organism: Jasminum sambac; assembly: GCA_018223645.1. Taxonomy (NCBI): domain Eukaryota; kingdom Viridiplantae; phylum Streptophyta; class Magnoliopsida; order Lamiales; family Oleaceae; genus Jasminum; species Jasminum sambac. The sequence continues at coordinate 39,351,647 of CP073640.1, forward strand.
CTTACTCGGTTTCAAAACTACAAATTAATGTAGAAGTGGTAAGTAAGGGTCGAACCCAAGAGGAACGGTGTTTAATGTAGTTGTTTTTATCAATTAATATAGAAGGGGGGTTTTGTGAAGTTGAATGAAATTTGAAAATAAAATAACAAAATAAAAGAGATGAAATGAAACAATTGAACTTAATATATAGTTCTCGGGTTCGGTTGTGTCAACAACTTATGTTTATCTTTCCCATGCAACGTGTTACTTTTCCTTCTTCAATTTATCAACTCCAAGTAACAAAGATGATCTGATTAACGAATTTTTCCTTAAGTGTATTAAATTAAAGTGAGTTCTTCAACTTAACATCTAACTATTGGATAACCCTAAGCAAGTTCTTAGGATTTAATGCAAAGCTAGTATGAAATGAACGAGAAGAATGAGTTGAATTAGATGAATAATTTCACAAACTCGAATCAATGTATCTAAGTTGATTTGTTAATAAATATGCACGATATTCATTTGCTACTTTGGATTGGAATCTAATGATATTTACGGATCAAGAATTCCAATCCTAGCATGTAACTTGAATTTACAGATTAATTGATTCAATTGGCCAAGGTGAATGCAATAATCACATAAACTCAAAAACTAGTTTACAAGCATAACAAACCAACAAATTGAAGTGGAGGAATAGATAAAACGTTACTAAAGAGTTAGAAAAGATAACAACATGTTAGTTGAACACAACGTTCCCTTCGAACTAGATAGTTCGCCTTGTATCACCTCCACAATATATGAGAAATTATCTTTCTCAAACATGAAAAATAAAAGAAAGAGAAAAACTAGTGAAGAAATACTCCGCTAATCATATTCACGGCCGAAGTATCATCGATTGATTATTCGAACCTAAATTTAGGTTTTTACTTCCACGGAATATGAGAAACTAAGAGCTTTCAAGTTAGAACTAAGAACAATTGATGATGAGAATTTTATTGAGGAGAAAGTTGGAGAGAATCACAAGCTAATTCTCTCTTCAAAGTTGTGTCTTCCTTCCTTACAAATGCCTCTATTTATAGGCAAAATTTCATAAGAAAATATAATAAAAAATTACACTCATGCACCATCATGGGTTTATTAAATTGTATCCACCAAATCATGATATTGAAATTGCATCATGGTGTAGGTGAACATCTTGGCTGAATTATGCAATTGGAATTTCCTCTTTTGGATAATTTAATAGAAAGTTATGAATTTTCTATCAAAAGATAGCCCAAGGAATCCTCCATACAGAACACTCTTGGTTTTACCAATTTTTGACCATCATATGATCCGAATCATTTAAAGTCATGAACACAAAAGTTGTAGCCCTCTGAGTCTTCTTTCCACAGGAACAAGAATCGGGTCAATTTGACTTTTGTACCTCAAGTTCCGGTCAAAATACTGTACTACGCCAGTAAATCCGAGTTGCTGATTTTTTTCGATATGACACTTTTAGTCATTTTTCTTCAAACGGCCATAACTTTAACTAGGAAACTCCGATTTGGGATTCGGAAAAAGTTTGGGAATCCTCTTTTGATGTTCTTAAACATTGGCACAAGAAAAATTATAAAAATAACTTTTCATAAAATTGCATCGGAGGCCCTCCATCTTTGATTCTCTTGCATTTTGGCCCTGAGTTTCTGTTTTCATTCGATTTTCATCCATTTTGACTCCTTTTGATTCTTTGTGACCCTAAACATCACAATAAAGGAAAAACATATAAAACGGAACATATAACACTAATAAAACACACAAATACGTAAAATAGAAGAGTTATTTAAGTACTTTTCTAGCACTTATCAGTTGACTTTGTGGATTTGGGTTATTTCTTATATTCATATTCATAGGATGAAATTCTACTCAATAGAGAATAAACTCTGTCGGACTTTTGATTGAATTCCTTAAGTATTTTTGTTAATTTAATGTATTCATCTCACCATTATTTTGTTCATTTTGTTGGTTGTCTTATTTTCTTACTACTAATATTTATCAAGACTATCGATTCTTTGAAACTTAGCCTTCCATGCAATGCAGGGATGAAGATGACTGGCAAAATAAAATAAAAATAATATGCTAAGTGGATTTTAGTTCAACAAATAAGTAAACTTTTTTTCCTTCCAATATCTATCAATCGTTTTTGTTCTTTTTTGGGGTTGAAATGTATCTTCAAATTTTTATTTTACGTCAATGTTATGTACATACACCCCTATAATAGAAGGGGAGAAAAATTTATGACTATTACCTATCTCTATTAATAGATTCCAGGTTTGTATTAGAGGGGCATGTACATCTAAGTGTGCACATAACATCTGTCTTTAGCTTAATAGATTCCTTTTGGTTTTTTAGTTAGTAATGTTGAGATCAATGGTTGTAAATTATAATTTACCTAAAAATTTATGATCTATATGTGACATTTTAATAAATTTAATAAAAATAAATAATTTAGTCACAAATAAGAGTATTCCCTCCGCTGTATAAAAAATAGACTTATTTATTTTATCCATCATAATACATGCTAGGGATTTTTTTGTGATCTAATGAGTTATTGTCACCTGAGTTAAATTAATATAAATTAACGTTACAAAAAAAAGTAATTTAATATTTTTATTATTATCATTATTATAACATAAATTATTATAAATTTTGAAACACTTCCTGATATACAACAATGGTTATTGTGTCTGTTGAGGATAAAAAAAATATTTTAATATTTACTTTACTTTCAAAAACATTATTTAAAAAATTGATTTCGCATGACTTTCATTCTATGGATGTTTAACTATCCATTATTTGTTAATGAAGCTAAGCAATAAATAAAAAAGATTAATATTACTTCACTATTAATTTTTTATTTTATTTGTGAACTAAAATTTTATTTATAAGTTGATGATATTAAAATTGTGAAAATAAAAAATAAGATCATGTATGATCCATCTAATTTATAGGAACACAAAGAGAAAGTAAAATAAAATTACAGAATAATTAAGTGAAAAGAATCCATGTATGGAGAAATTGCATATCAAGTAACAAAATATATTTTTAAATCTCATCCAAAATGGGTCATTGCCACTCTAAAAAATAAAACAAATAAAAAATAAAAAGATAATGAAATAAAGAATAATCTATCTATATATAAATAAAATGAGGTCAGTTTCCCGCTCATTTCAGTATTTTTGTGAATTAAAAAATTAATATTTTATTCTTAATTCTTAATTCCCACTCACGCACCCTTCTCTAATTTTCCCTTCAGTATTTTTGTGAATTAAAAAATTATTATTTTATTCTTAATTTTTAACCACTCACGCACCCTTCCCTAATTCTTTATTGTTAATTCTTATCCTTTTACACCTTTCCCTAACAATTAATTTATTTTCTTCATGATTCAATACTTTGTAAAGTACAACGATATTGGGGATCCGATATATTCTTGTGAGCACTGTGGTGCAATTTTTTGGCATGTTGAGAAAAATAAGAAGAAATCCAGAGTCATGCGTCCAGTTTACACTATGTGTTGTAATCAAGGGAATATCGTTCTTCCGGTGATGAAGGATCCACCTCGAGTCCTAAATTATTTGATTTTTGGGGGTGACCGCAAGAATAGGCATTTTCTGGACAACATCCGCTCCTACAACTCCATGTTCTCATTCACTTCTATGAGTGGAAAGATAGACAAAGGGATAAATAAGGGCGGATCCCCACCTATATTCAGGCTGAATGGTCAGAATCATCATAACATTGGGTGTTTGCTTCCAAATGAAAATGAAAGAGCAAAATTCTTAAGATGTACGTATAGGACTCCCACAATGAGATTGTCGACAGAATTGAATCTGGTAGGTTAGTTTTAACAATGCATTAGGATATATTCATTTGGTATACCCGATTGAATTTTTTATTTTTGTTTTGGTTTTCCTTCAAAATCATGATATTGCTTCTAAAATATATCGCCCATTTGTTTGCTTGACAGGTCGAGGGCTCAAATAACTTGCACGTTCAGATTGTCTCTGATATGAAGGAGATGCTGGACGAACATAATGTATTTGCTAAATCGTTACGGCAGACAATACGGTCTCCCACAATAGAATGAGGTTGCGGCATTAATCATGGGCAACATAGAAGAAGATCAACTTGAGCGTGACATAATTTTTTAGACAAAGGGTGGAGCCCCTCAACTCATGAATCAACTCAATCCTTTATTTCTCCCTCTCCAATATCCATTGCTTTATCCATTTGGACAAGATAGATATAGGGAAGATGTGCTGCTTACACGTGCTACAGAGTCATCTTTTACAGGTAGAAAGAATGTCACTATAAGGCAGTATTTTGCCTATAAGGTACAAGAAAGAGTGAATAAATCACCTTATATTTTGCGAACTAAGAGGTTGTTCCAACAATTCCTGGTTGATGGTTATACTATGATTGAGGCCGCACGCATGATATATATCAGGACACATCAGCCACGTCCAAGATCGGAATTGTACCGTGGTCTGATAGATGCTGCCGGTCGTGGAGAGACAGACTCCGCAAGATGGGGAAAGCGAGTTGTGTTACCGGAGTCATTTCAAGGGAGTTCCCATCATATCATGCAGAATTGCCAAGATGCGATTGCCATATGTCGCTGGGCTGGATATTCGAAGTGGTTCATCACTTTTATCTGCAATCCTAAGTGGCCTGAGATTACCCATTTCTTGGAGCCCAGGGGTCTACGACCTGAGGACAGACCTGACATTATCTGCAGGGTGTTCAAAGTCGAGTTAGATCAGCTTATCAGTGATATAAAGAAAAATCAGAAATTTGGCGAGACCAAAGTAGGTAAATTTTCCCTTTTGATTATCCTCTCTATACAATTTAAACTGTCCGCCTATCTTCAAGCAATTGTTATTGGCTATCAATAATTTGTCTGGCATATGTGGTAACGATTGTGTATGTTCTTCATTGTAGTTATATATACTGTCGAGTTCCAGAAGCGCGGCCTCCCTCATGCACATATTTTATTGTTCATGGCCTAGAAAGATAGGAGTCCAACACCCGAAAAGATTGACAGGATGATATCTGCTGAGATTCCGAATAAAGAGACCGATCATTTATATTATAATAATGTTAAGGACCTCATGGAGTACGGTCCTTGCAGGGTTTGGAACAAAAATTCTCCATGCATGGATAAGAGCAAGTGCACAAAGTATTACCCTAAAAAGTTTGTCAAGTGCACAAGCATTGATAAAAGTGGGTTTGCCATATATTGGCGCAGAGATGATGACAAGACTGTGGATAAAGGTGGCGTGTTGCTTGACAATAGATATGTAATCCCTCACAATCGGTATTTCCTTTTGAAGTATGGAGCTCACATTAATGTAGAGTGGTGCAACTAGAGCAGGTCTATAAAGTACCTATTCAAGTACATATATAAGGACAATGACCGTATTACAATTGCTTTTGCAAAGAATGCTGATGCCGAATCGATGGTCATGGTTGACGAGATTAATATGCACTACGATTGCCATTATGTCTCAGCTTGTGAAGCACTTTGGAGAATGTTTGCATTCCCTATTTGTTATAGGAATGTCTCAGTCGAGCGTCTAAGCTTCCATCTTCCAGGCCAGCAAACTGTGGTATATGATGAAAGGGATGAGGTTGGCTAGGTCGTAGAACGATGTACCGTACATTCCAGCAAATTTATTGCATGGATGAAGGCAAACCAAAAATATCCTGCTTCCAGAAATTTGACCTATATAGAGTTCCCTAACCATTTCACATGGAAGCCCCTTACTCATGAATGGGTTCCCAGGAAAACGGGGTGGCTGTTGGCAGAATGTTTTTTGTGGGACCTGGAATAGGGGAAAAGGCACATCTACATAATCTATTGATTCACGTGCATGGTCCTATGAGTTATGATGATATAATGACTGTTGATGGGAAGCTTTACACTAACTTCAAGGATGCATGTTATGCTCGAGGGCTTTTGCATGATGACAAAGAGTATATTGATGCAATAGTCGAGGCGAGTCACTGGGCTTCAGAATCAGCATTGTGGAATCAATTTGTTACATTGTTGGTCACTGATTATTTGGATAGGCCTGAGCATGTGTGGGAAAATTGTTGGCAGCATCTGTCTCGTGACATTGAAAACACTTATAAGAAGAATTCGGCCAATCACGGTAGTCAATTTCCATTGCATTGTTGCTTTAGCATTTCTGCGTACGGAATCACTGAAGGAATTTATACCCACCATGGTGTATTTGTTTTCTATCCTTAATGTTGTCCCTGATGTATTTATTCACTTTTTTTTGGTTTGTTTGTTTATTTATTTTGCAACATGAGCTAATTGTTCCAACTTTTACTACAGATAAGCAGCTAACTGAAGACCAAATCAAGAACTATGCTTTGGCTGATATTGAGAAACTGCTTCGCTGGCGAGGGATGAGTCTACATGATTATGGTTTTATTTCATTTCCCGACTTTTCTTATTTTTCAGCTTCGGACAATATTTTGGTAAATGAAGAATTGGACTACGATCCAGTTGCATTAGCTGAGGAACACTCCAGGTTGGTGTTGGATTTGACCGATGAACAACATTATGTGTATAACATTGTTATGGGTGCGGTTGACGAAGATAAGGGAGGTGTTTTCTTTTTATATGGACATGGTGGTACGGGCAAGACATTTTTGTGGAGGACACTGTCGGCTGCGATACGCTCTCGTGGAGAAATAGTTCTCAACGTAGCATCCAGTTCTATAGCTTCTCTTCTTCTTCCGGGAGGTAGGACTGCGCATTCGAGGTTTGCCATTCCGTTGAATGCAAAAGCGGGATCAACCTGTATTATTAAACAAGGAAGCCATTTGGCCGAGCTGGTGGAGAGAGCAAGGCTGATAATATGGGGTGAAGCTCCGATGATGAACAAGTACTGTTTTGAGGCATTGGATAGTACCATGTAGGATCTTGCTACGTTCAGTAACCCACGAGGCAGCAGTGTATCATTTGGTGGGAAGACTATCATTTTTGGAGGTGATTTTAGGCAGATTCTCCCCGTTATACCCAAAGGAAGCCGGCAAGAGATTGTACATGCATCTCTCAACTCCTCTTATCTGTGGGAGTACTCCAAGGTATTAAAAATATCACATTTTTGGCTACGTGACCAAAATTATAAATCCACATCTTTCCACTTTAGCATGTTGAATGAGATTCGTTCTTCGCAGCTTTTCAGAATGGATTCTTAGCATTGGAGATGGGGAAATTGGAGGACTAAATGACAGTGAGGTGACCATCGACATACCTGACGACCTTTTGGTATGTCATTCGTCGGACTCTGTGAAATCGATCGTTGATAGTACCTATCGAAATTTTTTGACCTAGGGACGCTCTCAATCGTACATGAATGGAATGGCCATACTTGCGCCTACCCTTGAGGATGTTGGCATGGTTAACGATTACATGGTTAATATGAACCACTTTGAGCTGAAAGCATATTACAGTTCTGATTCGACCTGTACAACTAATGAGTCTGATAGTGATCTGCTTCGTGAGGTTCACACTCCAGAATTTTTGAATGGCATTACTGCTTCTGGTGTGCCAAGCCATGTTTTGAGGTTGAAGGTAGGGGTTCCAGTAATGCTAATGCAAAACATTGATCATTCGTTGGGATTATGTAATGGCACTCGGCTTATAGCACAAGATTTGGTGCTCACGTGGTAGAGGCTAAGATTTTGTCTGGGATGAATACTGGGAAAGAGTTCCTAATTCCCAGATTAAGTCTTACCCCATCGGATATAAGATTGCCTTTCACCTTCCAAAGGAGGCAGTTCCCTTTAATAGTTTGCTATGCAATGACCATAAATAAGAGTTAGGGACAAACATTGACCACTGTTGGTGTTTATTTGAGGAGTCCTGTCTCACGCATGGTCAATTATATGTTGCGGTTTCAAGGGTCACAAGTAGGAAGGGATTGAAATTTGTTATTTGTGATGATGATGGACGCCAGACGAACAAGACTACAAATTTTGTGTATAAGGAAATTTTCAATAATTTATAGTGCAGTACGTCTCAAACACATCAGGCATATCCTTTACTCTAAAAAACACATAAGATTAGTACATGAGCATTAATATTTGGTTGCTGGTAATAGATTCATTTTTATTGAGATTGGTTGTACGGAAACGAGGTTGATGCTATTAGTGGATGAAGCATTATTCGAGACGGCTTCCAGGAGGGACAAGACGACTACAGAGCCATAACTTCAAAATACATAATGGTTAGATTGAAAGAAACCCAATTGTTTGCTGTTCTATGATTATTTAATTATTACAAAATTTGATGTCATTCATATATTCTATAATTGGGTTGTGTGGCGGAGAATAGTGGATTTTATCGGTCTCAGAATGTTATTGAATCTAAGATGTTTCAACACAATATAAAATTATGTGAAATTATTTGGTTTTTAGTCTTGCTATTTACTATAACAGGATGTATTTGTGCAAAATATAGGCGAAAGTCTACTGAAAAATTTAGAAATTATTTTGCACTTATTCCCTGATGTGGATTCTAATTTATTACATGTGCATATGTCTCCCCGTGTGACGCACGGGTGGAAAACGATAGTAAAAAATAAAATAAATAAATAAGAGGGCCACAACCAAAAATATGTAGATAATACCCACCTAGAAATTCATGGATTTTTTTCGTTTAAAAAAAAAGGAAAATAAATTCATTGCATTTATATTATTATTATTATTATTATTATTATTATTATTATTATTATTATTATTATTATTATTATTATTATTTGTAAGGTCAATTTATAACCACCTCTAAAAAAAATTATATGTCTATGTAAAATTGACAACCACACTTGAATTGTAAATTTCTTCTTAAAATTTTATTTTAGTACATTCATTTGAATCTTAATTTTTCTATTCTCTATTTTTTTCCCATAACAAGAACAATATGACAAATAAGCAACAAACTTAAACGAAGATGAAATTAAAGATTCCAAACTGTCGAAGCAACACATTACCCAATCAACAACTCAAACAAGTACGCAATTCATTACATCTACCTTCCACCTATGAAGTGAAAATGCCATTTCATTTTCTTTATAGAGGTATGATCACACATTGTACATTTTATTTATCATCACAACATAAATTCTAATATCTCCACTTAACAGTTGTTTGGGGTCACATTCATTGTTGAATAAAACATTTGGTTCCCTTTATTTAATAGAAATAGAATTGTTCACGAATTGTATAAAGAGGGTACAAAAATTGTCATTTGAAATTAGAGATTCTTTGAAACCAAGCAAAATTTAGAAATTGAACAAAAATGAAAATAGAAACACACATGTCAATCAAGCATTTTTTTCCTCACACGATTCTAGGAAATGGGGCCGCAAATCAACATCAAAGTCCACATTATATGTTCATGCAGAAGGAAAAAAAAGGACAGTAAGAAGCATAGGAAAATTTAATTTAAAAAATTCTCAATGTGAGGGAAACCTTTTAGAAGATAAAATAAATAATTAATTATTATAAACTATGACTGTGAACCCACCAGCTCCCGTTGCCGCAGCAACCATTTAACCTTCAACAATCTATTCCAATAAGAAACACATCAGTTCAATAAAATTAAAATTAGTGTCACCATCATCAATGAAACATTACATGCAATTGAAAATTCGAACAAAAAATGTCACATAATGTATCTTATATTTATAAAATGAAAGAGACAAAATTAGAAAAAGAAAACAATTTAGGCATAAATTCGAATTATTATATGTATAAGTGGGAGAAAAAATACAATGCCAATTATAATTAAATTCAAATTATCAATTTTGTTATAAAAGTATAGAAATAATAGAGATAATTTAGAGAGAATGAATTCTAAGGAATTCACAGGAATGAATTTCATTAATAACTGAAGCCCTATTTATAGGAAAACTTCGAATGACACAATCGTAATTACATAATTTCATCAAGGGTATAATAGTCATTCACATAAATAATTATTCATAACTACCATATTATTCACCAAATTATTCTACCTAATAATTATTCTCCACCAAACAATTATTCATAACACTTAATAATTATTCTTCAATTATTATTCATAACACTCCCCCTTGAATGACTATTAATACAAATGTCTTCTAAACCTGTTTGGAGAAAAACCCAGTGGGAAAAAACTTCCAAACCGATTGCAGGATAGCTTGGAGTGGTTATATACTGCTTCATCAAAACATTGCTCCCCCTGATGTCTACCAGCGGTATAGGAGTATTCACGTGCTGCCTCGTTAAAACCTTGTCAAGAAAACCCAGTGGGAAAAAACTTGATCGAAGGAAAAAGAGTACAGCTACTCCATCTGATTTCATATCTTGAGAACGAATATCCTTACTTCTGGTAAAGGATTTCAATATCACCATTGTTTGGATCTAAAGCATTGTCTCTATTATAACTTGATCCAATAGATATACTGTGTCGATTTCTCTTGTCGTCCTCAATATACCATGAATATGCCTCATTAAAACCTTATTAGGAAAAACCCAGTAGGAAAAACCCTAATGAAGGAAAAAGAGTACAATATTCATGTGAATACGCCATTAAAGTTGCCTCATTAAAAACCTTGCTAGGAAAACCCAGTGGGATAAAACCTCAGTCAAGGGAAAAAGAGTGCAACACGTATTTTATACAAGTATGCTTCAAGCATTTCAATATCTTTCATGGATTTATATAAGTATCATATACATTAGTTGATACGTTTCATTCATTTCCACGTGAATGAAATTTAGATATCATATAATATCATGTTATATTCAGTGCTTATATGCAATCAATAGCTTTGATCTCATTTTCTCACTATATTGAGATATATACCTAAATCTCTTCTGGAGATTTCATATTAGTTGAGATTGGGCTGCCTCATTAAAAACCTTGTTTGAGAAAAACCCTTTTGGGACAAAAACATCAATCAAGGAAAAGAGTACAGCATATGAATTTCTCAACAATATCAATGTAGATATTTTGAGCCGTTCCATGCACTGATACAATAATACATTTGAAACCTCTTCAAGAGTTTCATTCTCATTTCTCATTAAACCCGTGCATGAATACATTAATCATAAGGGCATATATTTTAGCATCGGCATTTTCCAATGGATTTCAATATCCTCACTATCATATTTAGCGCTATCTTTTCATACTGTGTCGACACTTTCAATCTTATTTCTTTCCCCATATCGACATAACTTATCGAGATATCTCATTATCAATCCTCTTGTAGGATTACACAATATAGTTATGTCTATATACTCTTCAATAGCATATGCCTCCGTTATTAAGACCATCTTTTATAATTTGCTTTGATATATATGATTGGGGAAATCTCATAATATCAACGCTTTTGGCGCTAACTTATCAAAGCATCTTAACTGATATATGTGATTCTTCATAGCATCTTTTATGCATCTTTGAACTTCAAGTTCATATTTTAATTTTGAGGATATATCATGATGCATTTCACATATCATTTTCAACCTTTAATACTCCCCCTCATGCTGAGAAAATTTAGAACACCAAAACTCATACAGTTGGTATGATTTTAATCATATATGTTCTCATCATTCAGCCTTAATATGGGAATTTAGACCGTTTGCATTCTATTCTCGATATTGGCAATTTATTTGAGGACTTTAAATAATTTTCCATATAATATCCCACTTGTATGCGCATACTCAAATCCTTCAGGGATTTATTCAAATCATTGGGATATATATATTTACTAGCTTTATCATTAAATCTAGAAATCATGCTCATACCGTGAGCAAATCATTTCGTAATCTTCCAATTACGAATCATATACAGATGTGACTATCTAGTGGATCCATATCATAATATATAGTAGTCAACATGGAGGATGAGTGGGCTTATATTTCTCATCCTTTATTCCAGATATATTTGGGATTATTCCCAATATTGGCTAGTAAGGATTTCATCATTTATCGAGAACAATCATTGAAGAATTCTTTTAATTCTTCACTTGAAATATTGATTTCAATAATTATTTAAACCGGGATGGTCAGTCCAGTTTTGCAAACGAGTATTATTGAACTTCTAGTTCAGTAAATTCTTATATCGATTTCACTAGTATCTGTATAGTGCTCAATATGATTTATCATAGAAACAATTCACCGACATATTCCATCATCTTTTGGTGACATTATTGTCTACTACTATTCAAAACACGGAGTTACAACTCATACGCATCACATCCGGCTATTATTTAATTCCGAAATCGTAGCTCTTACGCTTCATATTATTTATTTAAAATCGAAGTCTTATTTCATACGCGTCGTATTATTCTATAAATAAATCATCAAAATTATTGCAAAATTCATCCTAACAAGGGTCTATACATTATAATGGATCATATGCTCTCAAATCTTCGAAAATACTATCTATCACTACCGATCAAAATCCTAAAAAGGATTTATCAATGTAGGCTGGAAAGATTAAGGATGCTAATGAATAAGGGTATCCCACAAGATATCCGATGCTTGATTGAAGCAAAGGTTCGATTATCTGGTGAGGTTTCAATTCCTTCTAAATACATGCCTGGTATGGGTAAAAGTAGTTTTTCAAAGAAACAGAGAGCAAAAAGATTAGGAGGATGCTACAAGTGTGCTCGGTGGACATGTGACACTCGATGTAAATCTGTGGGATACTTGTCCAGAAATCGAGAAGATAAAATAGCATTTATTAAGGATGGATTGAGTAAGGAGCCTTTGGATGATATTCAACAGGCTCTTGAGACACATCTTAGTGGACACGTACAAGGTGAGCTTATGGCCTTATGGGCCAAATTCAAAAATCAACAGGCACTTTATAGTCTTGAAATATTTACTTTAAAATATCCTGTTTGTAAATTTAGTAAAATAATTTAGTATAATGATTTTCCCATATTTGTATAAGGCAAATTTATGTAATATAGAAGATCAATATTTTTCTTTTATTTGTAAATATCATTTTTCGATTTTCGATTTTTTTTATTTTCTATCACCGACAGATATATGTCATTTTCACTTAAATATTTCTACCTTTTTCTCATTCATATTTGTCAAAAAGTAAATAGCGCAATCAATTATTGGTTTGAAAATTTTCCTTTAAATAGAGGGATTCATATATCTCTCATGTTCATACATTAAAAGTATAGTGCAAAAAGAGAGATAGAAGTAGAGATGGATGTGGAGATTTTAGAATCATCTCATACAAGTCAGTCTTTACCTCACTAGATTCAAACCGTATGTATTCTTGGTGGATCTAAGCTGGTAGGCCATATCCAATATGTGGATATGGCAAACCAACTCGGAAAAGAGTTAGGGAGACAAAAAATCAATATACTATATGGAGGAACCAACAACAAACTTTTAACTAGACTTATAATGGAAGCACCATCATGGGGAATAAGAGTTTCGAGTGTAATACCTTTCCATCGAGTTGGATCTAATACTCGAATTGGAGCCAGTTCTACCATGGGTTCAGCTGGGTTGGTGCTACAAGCGCAATCCATCCACCACTGCATGATGTATATAATGAACAATAGTAATGCTTTCATTGTCCTTCCAGGCGGCTATAACACACTGGAGGAAATATTCAATATAGCCTTGTTGGCACAGTGGAACTTTCATGTCAAACCAATAGGTTTGTTGAATATTAACAATTTCTTTAATGGTTTACTAGCGTTCCTAGATCAGGGTGTAGATAATAAGTTTATCTCTCATTCAGCGAGAAAAATACTTATTTCTGCTAGTACTATTGATGAACTACTTATCAAATTTCATGCATATGTTCAAGAATCTGTAGAAGCCCAGGTCAGTCGGTCACAAACCACTGGTGTCAAGCAAAAAAGAAATTCGGATCCTTTAAATATCTCATTATGAACCCTGATGTTAAGGGTGGCAGAGTTATGGAGTATTTATACTCTCGAAACGCACCCTTCATTTATGGGTTCAATATGTATTTTCTTTTGGCATTTCTATATTTTCGAGTGTTTATTGCCATCTTTGATATTCTCAATATGTTCCACTTCGACTGTTTTGTACTTCTTCTGGAGTAATAATAATAATATCATATTGGCTTTATTCAAATATAGAAATCTAGTGATTATGCTTCTTCAAGAGCATTTTATTCTCATATTAATACAATCTCATATCATCGATGAGATTACTTCATATAATCTCTCCATGCGATATATTTTCTTTGATTTATCAACATGGGATCTATTGAGCATTTTACTTTCATCTATTTATCCAATGGTAACTTCAAGTACCACTTGCTCAATTTTCTCCATTAATATTCGGTATATATGGAGAAGTAATTTTATTCTCATCGTCTACTTCTTCGAGAGTAGGATTAGAATATTTGATCAACTACTTCTTCTGGAGTAGGATTCGTTATAACCAATCGTGTAGTATAACCCACCACATTGGAAATATGCACACCAATCGTGTGGTATTACCCACCACATTGGAAATATACTCAAACTATAAAATGCATAAATTTAAATTGTAGAAATTAAATTCTCCCCAATAGGTGATTGAACCTACCACATGGAAATTATCGCAATAAATATAAATTTACGGAATTTAAATTGTGAGAATTAAAATGCATAATGATTAACTACTTCTTCAAGAGTAGGATCTGCTTAGTAGAAGGTATTACCCATCACTTAGCATATAAAGTGCAGAAATATATAAAACCTTCCGTTTAGTGATGGTTGAACCCATCATCAGGTAGGAGGTGTTGCAGTATTTAAATTGCAGTAAATAAAGTACGAGAATTAAATATTGAACTGCTTCTACGGGAGCAGATTTGTTCTTCTAGAACAAATACTCATTACTTCTACAAGAGCACACTTATCCTTTTAGAACAAGTATATTATGTAATTAAACTCTTCGGGAGTTAAAATAATATTCCGATCTTTTAACTCAAATGGACTTCAAGCCATTTTATATAATCAATGGATTTAGAATTTCTTCATGAATATTCTATCCATTTTTCGCTGTTGTCAAAATTAGGTCGGTTTTACCCTAAGGGTAAAATTGTCCATTCCAATTCGCAAAGGTAAAATTGTCAAAAATATTTTATCAATGTTTTACGATTGGAAAATTATCTCCTTTCTACTTCAATTTATCAATATCAAAATGTTCAAGGACTATTTTGTAACTTTTTCAAAAGTTGGTGTACTGATTTGTAAATTTTGAAAGTTTGATAATAACGTATTTCAAAACGAGTTATTACCATATCAATATTGGTGTCAAATCGAAGCTCTCGTTAAATCGAGTATAATGGAGTCGAGAAAATTTGATTTTGATAATGTATGCTCCTTATATCTCGATAAAATGGATGTTATAGTTTAATATATTATTATATTATAAAATCATATGATTTACCTTTTTCCCTTTCTCTAATTATTCCATGGATGAGATTTAATGGCTGTGTCTTGCAATCCACTTACGTGATCAGAAAATTCTTTGGACTCCATTCTTCCAATTTTGGGATTTCAGACATCTCCAAGCAGGTTGTGTAGAAGGAAGAATTGTGGGAGAAGAATATGAACAAAAGGGAATTTTTAATGACGTGTTTGCAAAGAGAGAGTTATTTAGGATTGATGAGGATGAATTAATTCATTGGTAATAATCCAGTTTCTGATACAGAAGATCATCTATACGATGCAACTGTAGAGCATACTTCTTTCATATTATTTAAAGAGTTAGAGACTCGTGCTGATAACGTGTTATAAAAGTATAGAAATAATAGAGAGAATTTAGAGAGAATGAATTCTAAGGAATTCACAGGAATGAATTTCATTAATAACTGAAGCCCTATTTATAGGAAAACTTCGAATGACACAATCGTAATTACATAATTTCATCAAAGGTATAATAGTCATTCACATAAATAATTATTCATAACTACCAAATTATTCTACCTAATAATTATTCTCCACCAAACAATTATTCATAGCACTTAATAATTATTCTTCAATTATTATTCATAACAAATTTGTAGTTGTTTATCATTTGTATTTCTAGCCGAAAATTCGAATAATGATAGGAGAGGTTAAATTTTATCCGGATATAATTAACAAAAAAATTAAACCATAAGTCTAATGATATAATTAATAAATTTGAATCCAGAATGTTCAAATTGTATAAGGAAAACAAAATGATGGCAATATGCCGGACTCTTGTATTAATCTTATCTTAAGCCATAAGTTTCATCATATCATATAATTAATAAATTTGAATCCTGATTGTGTTAGATTTTGGACAATTATACAGGAGGAGATTTGTGAGGAATAAAAAACATGTATCCTATTATAGCAGAAAATATGAATATCTAAAATAAATAAAATCTAAAAAAAGGGAAAAACTTAGGCCGGAAAAAGATGGAATCGATTTCTGTTTTTATATATTTAATAGATAAGCTACTTTTGATGTTTACTAGCTGTTTCACCAGTGCGTTGCAATGGAGCATAATTTTTTAGCTAATAGCAGTATTAATAAGTGTTAGTCGTATCAACATAAGATTTCGAAAAAAATAAAATAAATAATGAGTCGTAATAATAAACTTAATTAATATAACTAATGAAATAATTCTTTGAAAATTTTGACAGAGTTTCCCTCTATTTTGTATCAAATCATCCTATAAACAGTTGGGGAAAACTCACCAAAAAATACAAATTTAATTTACAATACTTTTAAAGACATTCACAATTAAAGCAGTCCAAACATAACACCATTAATAATAGTCAACAACAACACACAAGATAAAAAATAGAAACATTTTCGCGTTTTGAAAAAAATGATGAATGCACTCAAATATAAGTCACATCTATAATTGTCACATAGAATATAAAATTTTGTATTATTATACAATTCAATTGTACTAAAATAATAATTAAATTTTAGATTAGCGAAATATCTCTAACATTATTTTTACACGAACATTGGTGCTTTAGCATAAGAAACTTATCAAAATATTAGAAATAATATCATATTTCAGATATGATCAATACGACTCACTAAAAGTGTAATTTTCAACCACAAAGTACGTTGAGTTACCTTTTTTAAATGCAGTGCCAATAATGCATATGCTAGTGCTCTGTTCTCCACGTAAGGACAGTACGGCACGAGGGTCCCACGTCACCCAAAATAAAAAAAAAAATTTAGTATCTACGTTAGGTTAGATGACTAATACATAATTACTCTGTAATGGTGGGGGGCCGATGGGGTCCACATGAATTTTTTTTCTGTGTGTACGGGATCTCCTAATGCATAATGGTAAATATGATCAATTTGTATAACTCCACCAAATTTCTGATAGGAACATTACACATATATAAATACAAGAGCACAAACAAAATAATATATAAATACAATCCTTCGCTTCACATATCAAACCATAAATGACATAAATGATTTGTGTAAAAAACCAAATAAAGTGAACAACGTACCTGATGCGATTAATAAGTATGAAACTATAAGTTTAAACACTTCTTTATAGACGATATTTGTGATCATGGTAGTAGAATTACCATCGTCATCATATATCACAAATTTTAAACCCTTCCAATACGTCATAGTGCCATTGTGTTATCATAAGAATTAGAATACAAGAACAACTAATAATCACCTAAAAGCTTATTTCTCTACCTTATTATGGCTTGATCCATAGTTTAAAATTGTAATAATCTATATGAATTATAAAAATAAAAATAATAAAATATAATGTAATTCATCTCATTCCAAATCGATCCATTATAAAGATGAGAGTGTAAGTTGTAACACCCGCCCCAGTACGTCCAGCGGCATCGTACTAGGAAGGGCGTTACCTGCGTGACGTCACCGAGCTAACATATTTGCAAATGTTTTATGAAGGCCCAAAACGATAATTTGCATATATATAATGTGATAACTACAAAAGTTCTATAACATAAGAGTTGACAAAAGAGTGTTCTTATGCACACGTGATCCCAAAATCTTTTTCCTTCCCATTTCGACACGCCGACAAGCTCACGTACGAGAGGACCCTGCGCCACCTCCAGCTTGCCTCCTACCCGCAGCATCATCTAAAACATAGAAAAGAGCACTCGTGAGTCATAATGACTCAGTAGGAAGAGACACAATGCATAAGAACATCACATATTGCTTTCGGGCCCATTGCGAATCATGTGTTAGCATTGGCGCCGTTATAAACATTTGGTCGGCCGCGTAACATCATTGGGGCGTAGGTCCCCCATGAGGCCATACGATCGGTTATTGGGGCATAGGTCCCCCATTCGACCGATGTATCATCCATTGGGGCGTAGGTCCCTCATATTTGGCCAAAAACATTAACATTAATGCAACACATGATGGGCAATCCAATCCAAACACACGTGACATATGGATGCAAAGCATCGTTATCCAAGTCCCACATGGACGAGACATTCATATTATAGCATTTGGCAACATAAATATATCATAAACCAAGGTTAGAAAGCACCTAACCCTAGAAGAATCACCATAGCAAGCTAACCATGTCATACTTTGCCAAAACTATGCAATTAGCCAAGGAAACTTGCACACATGGCTATCTAAGGATCATTCATGTATCTACTTACCTCCTACATGGGTAATCGATCTCAATCCTACCTCAAAAGACAAGAACCCAAGCTAGAAGATTGGATGGAGAACTTCATCTTCTTCCTTCCCTCTTCTCTTCCTTCCTTCTTCTTGATCCCAAGGTAGTAACTAGGAATAGGTGAATGATCTACAAGCCAAATACCATGCCAAAGTCTTGAAATCACACTTGGACTTGTTCTCTAGGGTTTAGGGGAGTTGGGGGTTGAAAATGGTGGAAAAAGACCAAGCCAACGTGTTAAAACCCAATCCAACAGTTTCTGCTGACTTAAAATTACGGTCGTAACTTGCTCTTTTACGGCCGTACTAAAATACCATACGACCGTAATAAAGCCTCTGTAAATCCATGCATCTCACCCTTCAAGAATTACGGCCGTAACCCATAAACCTTACGGCCGTAACCAAATAATACGGACGTATCTCCAAGTCATACGGCCGTAATTCCCTCTCTGTAAATTTTGGCACATTTCCTCATTCCACAAATTACGGCCGTAACTCTTTTACTTACGGCCGTAACCCGCTAATTACGGCCGTAAACCCTAAACTTACGGCCATAAATCTCGGTCCTGAAAAATGTTGTAGCGGCCTCGTTACTTGCTCGGGAGGCCGTTTCGACACTTAATACCGTACATAGCATCACAACGAAGT
Source organism: Jasminum sambac (assembly GCA_018223645.1). Classification (NCBI taxonomy): domain Eukaryota; kingdom Viridiplantae; phylum Streptophyta; class Magnoliopsida; order Lamiales; family Oleaceae; genus Jasminum; species Jasminum sambac. Next base: position 39,370,985 of record CP073640.1, read on the forward strand.
CACCAAGGGTCCAAACACATATTCATCACCTCATGATCATACATAACATCATAAATCACATGCATAAACGGGCCGGGTATTACAATCCACTCCCCTTAAGTAAATTTCGTTCCCGAAATTGTTACCTGTAAAGAGTTCGGGATAATGATTCCTCATGTCATCCTCTCGTTCCCACGTTTCTTCTTCCACGGTTGCGCTCCTCTATAGGACACGAACCAATGGTATCTGCTTACCTCGCAACTGTTTCTCACTCCGAGCAATGATTTGCACTGGTTTCTCCTCAAATGACAAATTCGGTTGAATGTCAAGTGGAGGATCTGGTAACACATGAGATGGATCTGGCATATACTTCCTCAGAGTCGGGACATGGAATACATTATGGATACGATCCATATGCATGGGTAACTGCAACCGATAAGCAACCTCCCCGATTCTTTCAAGAATCTCATACGGGCCAATATATCGAGGCATCAATTTCCCTCGTTTACCAAATCGAAGAAGCCGTTTGATAGGTGCAATTTTAATAAAAACCTTTTCACCAACTTCAAATTCAAGCGGACGGCGACGAGTATCAGCATAACTTTTCTGGCGATCCTGTGAAGCTTTCATTCGGCTTTTAATCTGCTCGACCGCCGAAATCATATCTTTGATCATTTCGGGCCGCATATCCTTCATCTTGCCGACCTCGTCCCAATGTAACGGCGACCTACACTTTCGCCCATACAAGGCTTCGTACGGGGGCATCCCAATGGAAGTGTGATGACTGTTGTTGTACGCAAATTCAATCAATGGAAGATAACGATCCCAAACCTGCGAAAATTCCAAGGCACAAGAACACAGCATATCTTCTAACGTTTGGATCGTTCTCTCCGTTTGTCCATCAGTTTGGGGATGAAATGCCGTACTGAACTGAAGTTTGGTCCCTAACACCATCTGCAACTCCTTCCAGAAATGAGACAAATACCTCGGGTCACGATCCGAAGTAACGGTAGCTGGCACGCCATGTAACCGAACAATTTCTTGCACGTAGAGTCGAGCTAATTGCTCCATCTTAAACGTCATGTTCATAGGCAAGAAATGCGCAGACTTTGTGAGTCGATCGACGATAACCCATATGGCGTCAAATCCTTTACTCGTCCGTGGAAATCCACTCACGAAGTCCATCGTGATGTCATTCCATTTCCATTCGGGAATTGGAAGTGGTTGGAGAGTTCCTGCTGGTCTCTGATGTTCGGCCTTCACTTGTTGGCAAATCAAACACTTTGCCACAAACGTCGCAATGTCTCGTTTCATTTCGGGCCACCAATAAAGCATCCGTATCTCCCTATACATCTTGGTGGAGCCGGGATAAAGCGTATATGGCGTCATATGTGCCTCGTCACATATCTCTTATCGGAGACTATCGGTCATCGGGACATAATACCGGTCTTTGTATTTCAGGAATCCATTCAGCACTTGATATTCAGGTCTTGGCTTCTCCGTGAGTCGTTTCTTCCTTTTGATTGCCCAATCATCAGTTTCCTGCCCATCTTTAATCTGCTCAAGCAACGTCGACCGAAGAGTCATAGCCGCCAATCGAGCTCCTTCTCGTTCCAAGATCTCTAAATCGAACTTCTCCATTTCTCGTTTCAACTCTCGAGGTCGTTGTTTTGGCTCTTTCCGACTCAAAGCGTCGGCTACGACATTGGCTTTCCCGGGATGGTATTGAATCGAACAATCATAATCCTTTACCAACTCTAACCAACGGCGTTGGCGCATATTGAGATCTTTCTGGGTGAAGAAGTACTTCAAACTCTTGTGGTCCGTATAAATCTCGCACTTCACGCCATATAAGTAGTGCCGCCAAATCTTCAACGCAAACACAATCGCGGCTAGCTCCAAATCATGCGTAGGATAATTTCGCTCATAACTCTTCAGTTGGCGCGAAGCATATGCAATCACTTTCTCATTCTGCATTAATACACAAGCAAGGCCTTGATACGAGGCATCACTGTAAATCGTAAACACACTAACGCCATCAGGGATTGCTAACACTGGTGCCGTTGTGAGACGAGTCTTCAACTCCTGAAAACTACGTTCACACTCGTCCGTCCACCGGAAAGGTACATTCTTTCGGGTTAGGTGTGTAAGAGGCACCGCAAGCTTAGCGAAATCCTTGACAAAACGACGGTAGTATCCTGCTAAACCCACAAAACTACGTACTTCAGTAGGAGTAGTCGGTTGTGGCCACTGGAGCACCGCGTCAATCTTACTAGGGTCCACAGAAATGCCTTCCTTTCGTACGACATGACCAAGAAACACCACTTGTTCCACCCAAAAGTCACACTTTGAAAACTTTGCATACAGCTTCTCTTCCCGAAGTGTTTGTAAAACAATTCGAAGATGCCGCTCGTGCTCCTCTCGAGTCTTGGAGTAAATCAAGATATCATCAATGAAAACAATCACAAACTTATCTAAGTACGGCTTGAAGGCCCGATTCATGAGATCCATAAAAACTGCCGGAGCATTCGTCACTCCAAAGGGCATAACGAGAAGTGCCCATATCGAGTACTAAATGCCGACTTTGAAATGTCATCTTCCTTAACCTTCACCTGATGATACCCGGACCGTAGGTCAATCTTCGAGTAAACCGCCGAATCCCGAAGTTGATCCAATAACTCATCAATACGGGGTAACGGGTACTTATTCTTGATCGTCACCTTGTTCAACTCCCGGTAATCCATACAAAGCCGCATCGAGCCATCTTTCTTCTTAACAAACAAGACCGGAGCACCCCAAGGTGAAGTACTCGGTCGAATGAATCCTTTCTGTAACAAATCATCCAATTGCATTCGGAGTTCTTTCAACTCGACTGGAGCCATACGATACGGAGTCTTAGAGATCGGAAGTGTTCTCGGTACAACTTCAATAGGGAACTCTACTTCTCGGGTTGGTGGTAACCCTTCAAGATCATCGGGGAATACATCGAGAAACTCACATACCACCAGAACCGATGATGGTGTCTTAACTTCCTTCGTGTCCATACTACACATCCGCACCACGTATGCGCTACACCCACGCTCGATGAGTTTCTGAGCCTTCATTGAGGAGATAACAACCCTAGTTGACCGCTCCAACCTAGGGAATGAAACAACCTCACCGTCTGGAAACTTAAGAGCACGCTTAGAACAATCCAAAACTATACCATGTTGCGTTAGCCAATCCATCCCGAAAATAACATCAAAATCTTTGACTTCCAAGGCAATGAGATTAGCTAGTGTCTCACACTCCCTAACTTGCACCGTAACAGACGGATGATACCACACAGCACATTGGTTCAACCCCGTAGGTCCAATAACATCCATAGGAAACCGTAAAGGTACCCGATGCATTACTAACCGACAGCCATACGACATGGATATGAATGAATGCGTAGCTCCAGAATCAAACAATGCATATGCGGGAGTAGTAGAAATATAAACGGTACCTGCAATCACATCAGCTCTCTCCGGAACATCGGATTGAGCTATAGCAAAAACCCGTCCTGTCGGTCGTGCCTGAGACTGTGGTGCTTGATTCTTTGCCTCCGGGCAATTCCGAACAATGTGCCCCTCCTTCCCACAGCCGTAACATCGGTCTGTACCAAAATAACATCGCCCCGAATGAACCTTTCCACATGTTGGGCACTGCGTTGGGGACGGAGAGCCCGATCCCTTCTTCGCCGAAGATTGAGACGAAGAAGTAGTATCCGCAGGCCTCTTGTAGTTTGAGCTGTAATTCGAACCCCTGCCGCGGCCCCGAAAGTTGGAACCTCGTCCCCGGTTACCAACTGAAGAACCCTGAGAAGATTGAGCCGAGCCTTGAGTCGATTGAACAGCCTGAACGGGTTGGCCTCTACCTAGACGAGCTTGCACAATTCTAGCCTCCGCCTTCTCGGCTACATAGGCTCGTTCCAATGTCTCCGCATAACTCGTGGTTGAAACACTAGCCAACTGCACATCACGAGCCAACTCCGGTTTCAATCCCACTACAAACCGAGCTATCTTCCGGCTAGGCGTATCAACCATATAAGTAGCAAAACGAGCCAACTCCTCAAACTTCTTCCCATAAGCCATCACTGTCATATTCCCCTGCTGCAACTGAATAAACTCATTCAGTTTCTCATTTTTGGCAGCATCGGAGAAGTACTTGGCACGAAATCGTACACAGAAATCCGCCCAAGTAACTGCCCAGGTAGACACATTCGTAGTTTCCTCCCTCTTAACCAAATCCCACCAAAATTCGGCCGAGCCTCTAAGCATAAAAGTAGCACAGTTCACTTGTTCGGAGTCCGGAACGTGAACATACTCAAACATCCTCTCAATCGTCTGTAGCCAGTTCTCAGCATCAATAGGATCCTTGGCATCCTCGAACATCGGAGGGTTCAAACGTCGGAACCGATCCGTAACCATCTCCCTATCCCGATCTTCTTTCACCTTATCCCCTCCTGAAGTATCCGCCGTATTACTACCACCAACACTGTGGTTATTCGAATTCTGCATCCTCTGTTGCATCATCTGTGATTGCTGCTCAACCAATCACGTAAGCCTCTCTATAGTAGCTGCCTGATCATCTGCCATCTATCATCCAGAAGGAAAGAGGGAAATACCACATCAATTGTCCAACCCTAACATATAACTTCCATAACATCATATCCCAGGCAGAACGCAAAGCAACTCAATCACAGGCAAACTCATATAACATATAGAATACCTTGGAGGGGCATAGAAGTCCTTCGACGTGCGGAAATTAGGGAAAGCAATTGCTCTGATACCACTACTGTAACACCCGCCCCAGTACGTCCAGCGGCATCGTACTAGGAAGGGCGTTACCTGCGTGACGTCACCGAGCTAACACATTTGCAAATGTTTTATGAAGGCCCAAAACGATAATTTACATATATATAATGTGATAGCTACAAAAGTTCTATAACATAAGAGTTGACAAAAGAGTGTTCTTATGCACACGTGATCCCAAAATCTTTTTCCTTCCCATTTTGACATGCTGACAAGCTCACGTACGAGAGGACCCTGCGCCACCTCCAGCTTGCCTCCTACCCGCAGCATCATCTAAAACATAGAAAAGAGCACTCGTGAGTCATAATGACTCAGTAGGAAGAGGCACAATGCATATGAACATCACATATTGCTTTCGGGCCCATTGCAAATCATGTGTTAGCATTGGCGCCGTTATAAACATTTGGCCGGCCTCGTAACATCATTGGGGCGTAGGTTCCCCATGAGGCCATACGATCGGTTATTGGGGCGTAGGTCCCCATTCGACCGATGTATCATCCATTGGGGCGTAGGTCTCCCATATTTGGCCAAAAACATTAACATTAATGCAACACATGATAGGCAATCCAATCCAAACACACGTGACATATGGATGCAAAGCATCGTTATCCAAGTCCCACATGGACGAGACATTCATATTATAGCATTTGGCAACATAAAGATATCATAAACCAAGGTTAGAAAGCACCTAACCCTAGAAGAATCACCATAGCAAGCTAACCATGTCATACTTTGCCAAAACTATGCAATTAGCCAAGGAAACTTGCACACATGGCTATCTAAGGATCATTCATGTATGTACTTACCTCCTACATGGGTAATCTATCTCAATCCTACCTCAAAAGACAAGAACCCAAGCTAGAAGATTGGACGGAGAACTTCCTCTTCTTCCTTCCCTCTTCTCTTCCTTCCTTCTTCTTGATCCCAATGGAGTAACTCGGAATAGGTGAATGATCTAAAAGCCAAATACCATGCCAAAGTCTTGAAATCACACTTGGACTTGTTCTCTAGGGTTTAGGGGAGTTGGGGGTTGAAAATGGTGGAAAAAGACCAAGCCAACGTGTTAAAACCCAATCCAACAGTTTCTGCCGACTTAAAATTACGGCCGTAACTTGCTCTTTTACGGCCGTAACTTCCAAATTTACAGCCGTAACCCATAAACCTTACGGCCGTAACCTTATGATACGGCCGTACTAAAATACCATACGACCGTAATAAAGCCTCAGAAATCCATGCATCTCACCCTTCAAGAATTACGGCCAGTAACCCATAAACCTTAACAGTAACCAAATAATACGGCCAGTATCTCCAAGTCATACGCCGTAATTTCCTCTCTCAGAATTTTGGCACATTTCCTCATTCCACAAATTACGGTCAGAACTCTTTTACTTACGGCCAGTAACTGCTAATTACGCCAGTAACCCTAAACTTACGGTAGTAAATCTCGATCTGAAAAATGTTGTAGCGGCCTCATACTTGCTCGGGAGGCCATTTCGACACTTAATACCGTACATAGCATCACAACGAAGTCACCAAGGGTCCAAACACATATTCATCACCTCATGATCATACATAACATCATAAATCACATGCATAAACGGGCGGGGTATTACAATCTACTCCCCTTAAATAAATTTCGTCCCCGAAATTGTTACCTATAAAGAGTTTGGGATAATGATTCCTCATGTCATCCTCTCGTTCCCACGTTTCTTCTTCCACGGTTGCGCTCCTCCATAGGACACGAACCAATGGTATCTGCTTGCCTCGCAACTGTTTCTCACTTCAAGCAATGATTTGCACTGGTTTCTCCTCAAATGACAAATCCGGTTGAATGTCAAGTGGAGGATCCAATAACACATGAGATGGATCTTGCATATACTTCCTCAGAGTCGAGACATGGAATACATTATGGATACGATCCATATGCGTGGGTAACTGCAATCGATAAGCAACCTCCCCGATTCTTTCAAGAATCTCATACGGGCCAATATATCGATCGTCAATTTCCCTCGTTTACCAAATCGAAGAAGCCGTTTGATAGGTGCAATTCGAATAAAAACCTTTTCACCGACTTCGAATTCAAGCGGACGGCGACGAGTATCAGCATAACTTTTCTGGCGATCCTGTGAAGCTTTCATTCGGCCGTAATATGGGGGAAATTGACGGCGACGAGTATCAGCAAGTTACGACCGTAATTTTAAGTCGGCAGAAACTGTTGGATTGGGTTTTAACACGTTGGCTTGGTCTTTTTCCACCATTTTCAAACCCCAACTCCCCTAAACCCTAGAGAACAAGTCCAAGTGTGATTTCAAGACTTTGGCATGGTATTTGGCTTGTAGATCATTCACCTATTCCTAGTTACTACCTTGGGATCAAGATGAAGGAAGGAAGAGAAGAGGGAAGGAAGAAGAGGAAGTTCTCCATCCCATCTTCTAGCTTGGGTTCTTGTCTTTTGAGGTAGGATTGAGATAGATTACCCATGTAGGAGGTAAGTAGATACATGAATGATCCTTAGATAGCCATGTGTGCAAGTTTCCTTGGCTAATTGCATAGTTTTGGCAAAGTATGACATGGTTAGCTTGCTATGGTGATTCTTCTAGGGTTAGGTGCTTTCTAGCCTTGGCTTATGATATGCTTATGTTGCCAAATGCTATGATATGAACGTCCCGTCCATGTGCATTCACATGTCACGCGTGTTTGGTTTGGATTGCCTATCATGTGTTGCATTAATGTTAATGTTTTTGGCCAAATATGGGGGACCTACGCTCCAATGGATGATACATCGGTTGAATGGGGGACCTACGCCCCAATAACCGATAGTATGGCCTCATGGGGGACCTACGCCCCAATGATGTTACGAGGCCGGCCAAATGTTTATAACGGCGCCAATGCTAACACATGATTCGCAATGGGCCCGAAAGCAATATGTGAAGTTCATATGCATTGTCTCTCTTCCTACTGAGTCATTATGACTCACGAGTGCTCTTTTCTATGTTTTAGATGATGCTGCGGGTAGGAGGCAAACTGGAGGTGGCGCAGGGTCCTCTCGTACGTGAGCTTGTCGGCGTGTCGAAATGGGAAGGAAAAAGATTTTGGGATCACGTGTGCATAAGAACACTCTTTTGTCAACTCTGATGTTATAGAACCTTTGTAGCTATCACATTATATATATGTAAATTATCGTTTTGGGCCTTCATAAAACATTTGCAAATGTGTTAGCTCAGTGACGTCACGCAGGTAACGCCCTTCCTAGTACGATGCCGCTGACGTACTGGGGCGGGTGTTACAGCAGTGGTATCAGAGCAATTGCTTTCCCTAATTTCCACACGTCGAAGGACTTCTATGCCCCTCCAAGGTATTGTATATGTTATATGAGTTTGCATGTGGTTGAGTTGCTTTGCGTTCTGCCTGGGATATGATGTTATGGGAGTTATATGTTAGGGTTGGATAATCGATGTGGTATTTTCTTCTTTCCTTCTGGATGATAGATGGCAGATGATCATGCAGCTACTATAGAGAGGCTTACGCGATTGGTTGAGCAGCAATCACAGATGATGCAACATATGATGCAGAATTCGAATAACCACAGTGTTGGTGGTAGTAATACGGCGGATACTTCAGGAGGCGATAAGGTGATTCCACAAATTACGGCCGTAACTCTTTTACTTACGGCCGTAACCCGCTAATTACGGCCGTAAACCCTAAACTTACGGCCGTAAAGCTCGGTCTTGAAAAATGTTGTAGCGGCCTCGTTACTTGCTCGGGAGGCCGTTTCGACACTTAATACCTTACATAGCATCACAACGAAGTCACCAAGGGTCCAAACACATATTCATCACCTTATGATCATACATAACATAATAAATCACATGCATAAACGGGCGGGGTATTACATAAGTACTCATAAGATAATTACAATTTTAAATTAAATCTTTGATAATTTAACTCAATAAATGTGTACTTTTAGTTTTAAATTTCTCATTTCTTTATATATATATATATATATATATATATTCATTCAATAATTCATTATGATACAATTAGAATAAGAACATCATTCATACTCTTAACTTTTCTACTTCAATGTTGTAACTAATAACATTGATTCATGATTGAGGTGTTAATTGGACCAATGAGGTACTAATTTACTAAGTTAATATGTGAACATTTTGACACAAAAAGTAAACGTTCCACGAAAAAAAGTGTAGAGAAATTACAATCAATCAACAAATTCACCTTTACAACTTAAAAAATTGTGTCGACTCAACCAAACGGTATAAAAAATTAATGATGCAAAAAAAAATCCGGACGAAGAAATAATAATTATTTTAATAATTTATCGCAAATAATCCATCAAATTGGGCCAATGCATATTTTAATTTATTTTATACTTGTAAATAGTAATAATTGTATTACAAATTAATCTACTACAAAAAACTTAAAAAGTTTACTGGACTTTTACAATTGTGACGAATTATGTGAATTAACAATTTTAATCAACCATACAAAAAAGTATAATTAACTTTCACAATAAACATATTAACATAAAAACTAAATTATATAAGGCAAAAAAAATTAATAGTGTGAAGAAAGTACGATCAATCTACAGATTTATCTTAACAGTTTAAAATATTGTGTCGACTCGTACTAATAGTTTTAAAAAATTGATAATATAGAAAAAGGAAAAAAATTTGTTATTGTGAAGAAACTATAATTATTTCTTCACACGAAGTGAGTTCGACACTCTTTTGATTAGAACTATCTTCCATTGCCGAAAACCATTTTCCATGTAGGAAAAAAATAAATGATCCAAGAAAAAATTTAATAATACGAAGAAAGTACAATCGATTAACAGATTTACCTTTAGTATTTAAAAAATCATGTTGTCTCATCCTAATGGCGTAAAAATTGAGATAAAAAAATAATTTACCAATGTGAAGAAATAAATAATTGTTTCAAAGTTACCGAAAATAACCCATCGAATTGGATCGACTAATATTTTAATTTATTTTATACTTGTAAACAGTAATAGTTGCATTACAATTAATCCTTGGAAAAAATTATAAAGTATATTGGACTTTTACAATTGCAACTAATTATGTGAATTAAAAATATTAATCAATCGTACAAAAGAAGTATAATTCACAATGAACATGTTGGCATAAAAACCAAATGGTCTAAGCAAAAAAATTAAATAGTGTGAGGAAATTATGATCAATCCACCTACTTACCTTAACAATTCAAAATATTGTATTGACTCCTATTAATGGTTTAAAAAATTGATCATATAAAAAATAAAAAAGATAAAACTTTAGGAGTGTGAAGAAACTATATATAATTGTTTCTTCACAATAAGTGAGTCTAACACTATTTTGATTGGAACTCTTTCATTATTGAAAAATATTTTTCATGTAGGCACAAAAAATAAATGATTCAAGAAGAAAATTTAATCATGTGAAGAAGTATAATCAATCCATAAATTTACCCTTACTATTTTAAAAATTGTGTCGTCTCAACCTAATGATATAAGAAATGAATGAGAAAAAAATGAGAAAATAAGTTATTACTTTGAAAAAAGAATAATTGTTGCAACAACTTACCGGAAGCACTCATCAAATTGGGTTGATTTATATTTTAATTTATTTTGTACTTGTAAACAACAATAGTCGCATTACAAATTAATTTACTGGAAAAAATTATAATGTATATTAGACTTTCCAATTGTAACTAATTATGTGAACTAAAAATATAATCAACCATACAATAGAAGTATAGAAGTATAATTAATTTTCACAATGAATATATTATCATAAAGACCAAATGATCCAAGTAAAAAAATATAATAATGTGAAAAAGTACTATAAATCCATGAATTTATCTTAATAATTTAAAATATTGTGTCAATTTGTATTAATGACTTAAAAAATTGATCATATATATATATATATATATATATATATATATATATAACATTTATAATGTGAAGAAACCGCAATTGTTTCTTTTTAATAAGTGAGTCCAACACTTTTTTTATTGAAACTCTATTCCACTGTTGAAAAGTATTTTCCACATGCGTACAAAAAATAAATGATCCAAGACAAGAAAAATTAATAGTGCAAAAAAAGTACGATCAATCCACAAATTTACCTTTAATGGAAAAAAAAAGAGAAAGCAATTTATTAGTGTAGAGAAAGAATAATTATTTTAGTAATTTACCGCAAACAATCCATCGAATTGGGTCAATTCATATTTTAATTTATTTTATACTTTTGAATAGTAATAGTTGCATTGAAAATTAATCAACTTTATAAAAAAATATAAAGTTTGTTGGACTTTTGCAATTGTAACGAATTATGTAAACTAAAAATATTAATCAACCATACAAAATAAGTGTAATTAATTTTCAAAATAATCATATTGGCATAAAAACTAAATGATCCAAGGAAAATAAATTTAAGAGTATGAAGAAAGTTCTATGAATCTATGGATTTACCTTAACAATTTTAAAAATGCCGTTAACGACACTCATGTAATCATTGTTCATTATTTTGAAAAATTACTTTTCTGATATCTTGTTGGTACATTAATTAGTAAAATATCCTTATTGATAATCTTTATTGTAGTTTATGGTGGATTTTAATATTGGTCAAGAGCTACATATTTAACATCAAGAAGCAACATAGCCTAACAAAAGGCATAACTTGTGTTTGCTTTTCAGAAAAAACTTAATCAATCAAAAAAAATATTCGATAAATGAAGACTATCAGTTCTTCTAATCAAATTCAAATAACAGCCTAGATAAATGAAAACTATCAGTTCTTCCTTTACGAGAATTGTGACGACACAGATAGAGTTGTATGTGAATTAGAACTCTAACATAGATAAAATTCTGCCTAATGGAGGTGAGGAGCCTCATGAGTTTTACTTGTATAAAACTAATGTCTCATAAGGGATTTATTTAGTTCGATGGCCAAGGTCGGTTAATAGGTCGACCTCGGGCCCCATAAATGACACATCATAGGTTCAGGTAGTGACGTATGGTTGGGTCATCCCCTCTAATCATGTAAACTTAGGTAAAGTTGGGTCATGACTCATGGTCGAGTAATGACCTATAGCTAGGTTCATGACTTATGATGACATGACCACCGACCTATGGTAACATCATGGCCTATGGTCGGTCATGTAGCCCGCTTTTGGTTGGTCCCTAGCCTCACAATATGTTTGACTTGACCATTGCTGCCACCACTCTCACCGTCGCCAGCACCTTGATCTTACAAGACGTACCTTCATCTTGGTACTTCTATCATTACTTGGTCTTGTCAGAGAAGATATGTAGTTGACTTTTTGGGAGGGGGTAGGGGAGGCGTGCGGTGAGGTAAGGTATGATTGCTTGAAGATGAGGGCAATTTTGAAAATTTTAGGATTTTCATGTAATTTTTGTTGTATAAATATGCCATTTTCTAAAAATGCAAATAAAACGAGTATTCTGTTTTTCCCTTCTTGAAAATGGTGTTTGAAAATGACAAATCAAATGCATTTTCATTTTTTCGTTTTTAAATACAGCATTGTGGGGATTGTATGGTTGGCGTTGTTAGAGTAATTAGTTATTATTATTCATTATGTTGTATTTTAGTATGGCAATTTTTACTTAGTATAAGTTAGGTATTGTTGACATATGTATATATAGTTTGTAAACCTTACTCAGTATAAGTTAGGTATTGTTGACATATGTATATATAGTTTGTAAACCTTACTCATTGTTCAAGCCATCAACGAATTCTTCTTATTGTTTCTTCCTCCTTTCTCTTCTCTTCTCTTCTATTCATTGAATATACTAATGTTACCACTGTACGTGCTCTTATTGACGTTGCTTCTATTCATCAATGGGATCTTTCTCAAATGGATGTTAAAAATGCCTTCTTGAATGGGATTCTTCACGAAGAAGTTTACATGACCCCTCCTCCTGGTGTTCCTCATTCTCCTGGTTATGTTTGTAAGCTCAAAAAGGCACTCTACGGTCTCAAACAAGCTCCTCGTGCCTGGTTTGAGCGATTCTCCACTACTCTTTTATCTCTTGGTTTTGTGTCTAGTCATCACGACTCTACCCTATTTACTCAGTGCACTTCAGCAGGACTTATTCTTCTTTTGTTATATGTTGATGACATGATCCTTACTGGTGATGATTTTGAAGGGATAGCAGATTTGAAGACTGAACTAGCTCCTCTATTTGAGATGAACGGTTTGGGCCCACTATCTTACTTTTTAAGAATTGAGGTTGCTTCTTCACCCGGAGGTTATATGCTTTCTCAGTCCAAGTATACTGCTGATATTATTGAGCGTGCCCACCTCTCTGATGCCAAAACAGTTGATAGTCCCATTGAGACTAATGCTCGTTATTCTCCTACAGATGGAGTTCCGTTGGTTGATCCCATGTTGTATCACACCATTGTTGGTTCTCTTGTTTATCTTACCATTACACGTCCTGATATTGCGTATGCTGTGCATGTAGTTAGTCAGTATGTCTCTGCTCCTACTACAGCTTACTAGTCTGCTATTGTGCGTATTTTGCGATATCTTCATGGTTCCTGTTTTCAGAGTCTTCTTTTTCCTTCGACCTCTTCTCTTGAGTGCCGTGCCTATTCCGATGCTGATTGAGTAGGTAATTCTTCTAATCGTAAGTCTACCACCGGCTTTTGCATCTTCTTAGGTGACTTTCTTTTTTCGTGGAAGAGTAAGAAACAACCTGTTGTTTCGCGCTCCTCTACGGAAGCAGAATATCGTGCTATGGCCTCTATCACTGTTGAAATTGTATGGCTGCGTTGGTTACTTGCTGATATGGGTGTTCAGTTCTCTTCTCCTATTCTATGTACTGCGATAATAAAAGTGTCATTCAGATCTCCCATAACTCTGTGTTTCATGAGCGCACCAAACATGTTGAGATTGATTGTCACTTTGTTCGTCATCACCTGAGCAAGGGACTCTTGCCTTGCCATTTATCTCCTCCTCACTTCAGCTCGCCGACTTCTTTATTAAGGCTCATTCCGTTCCACGCTTCCGTTTCTTGCTTGACAAACTCTCGCTGCTGTCTGCTGTCACATTGTGAGTTTGCGGGGGGATGTCAGAGTAATTAGTTATTATTATTAATTGGTTATTATTATTATTCATTATGTTGTATTTTAGTAGGCAATTTTTACTTAGTATAAGTTAGATATTGTTGACATATGTATATATAGTTTGTAAACCTTACTCATTATTCAAGCCGTCAATGAATTCTTCTTATTGTTTCTTCCTCCTTTCTCTTTTCTTCTTTTCTATTCATTGAATATACTAATATTATTGATTAGTTTCACAGGAGTGATGTCTCAAACTCGGGTCAATCCCCCAATAACGAAATATTTTTTCCACTAGACCAACGGCATTGGACAATACATTGCCATGTTTTGAAAATAACCACTCAAAAGAAAGCTCAAACCATTTTCAAAACTCAAAAATTTACAATTGAAGCGCTCTAAATTTTTGATAATTTAAAGGGCATGTTGTGGTCCAACAACGAGAATGAGTTCGAAACTTCTTTTCTTAATTAAATTATGCTATGAATTGCATTTACAATTAGGGTATGTTTGGTAAGTGAAATTAGCTAGCTTATAACTTATTTAGGAGTTTATAAGCCCCTACTAATTAAATAAGCCCCGTTTGGTTGGAGGAGCTTATTTGAAAATGTCAAACTTATTTGAAAAGCTTTTTTTACTAGCTTTTCGCTTTTTAATCCATTTTTACCCCTATAATTTTCTGGAAATATATTTTAAACATATCTTTTTATGTAATTTTTTATTTATGAGCTAGCTTATCAGTTATTTTACCAAATGTTTTTATTTATATCAACTAACTTATCAGCTATAAGCTAGTTTATCAGTTATAAGCTAGTTTATCAATTAATTCTACCAAATATACCTTTAGAAGGTGCTTGATATTATTATTAGAATTTTTGCCTTCCTTTCCAATTTTTATGAAGCGGATGTAAGCTTCTCTATAAATGTCGTCTAGTGTGAATATTATAATATAAGATGAATATTATAATATTCACCAATATGAAAATATCACGTCAAACTTTGATATACAAATATCAATAATGTATATGTATGTATAAAAGAGTAGAACGAGAATAAAAATCTCAACGTCTACTTGAAAATAAGGAAGGACGGCAAAACCATTGAACAAATGATGAATATCAAAGAGGGACTATACGCGTTTGGAGAGAGAATTTGGCAACCACTCCATTTGGAAGAAAACTCCAAATTCTCAATAATCCCAAAGGCTTATCTTCCAAGTTGTAAAGCCAGCTTGTCTTGCGTAGCGTATTCCAGATTTCATTTCAGACCAGCCCACGTGGTTCCATTCGACCCCGTCAGTGACAGAGCCAGAAATTACATCTTGCGGATGCGAAATGATAATTTACGAAAAGTAAGTGTATCATTATATCCTATGTAAATTTAACTCTAAAATCAATTAAAAATGCTTTTATGTGCCAATATTGTTATAAAAAACAAAAAATGATATAGATACACGCATTCATTCATAGACCAAAAAAAAAAAAAAAAGAAAGAGAAAAAAAGGACTTTTCAATCTATAAGTTAGAGGGTACAAATAGATTGGACATCTTAAATATGTATTGCAATGCCCTAATCCCCAATTTTATTTTGCGTCCTCGTCTCAGTGTTATTTTTCATTATTTTTAAATCCTCCAAATAATTTAATTGGGCATTATAAATTGTTCATCATATGGATTGGGATTTGGGCATATTTGATATTACACGGGGAACACTCAAAGCAGCAAATGATGTTGTAGGGACAGTCACCCCCTCATGCCCTCACCTAGCTCCACGTATCACCGCAATTTGTCTCTGTTTCTTCAAGGAAATGTATAAAAATTGAAAAAGGAGGAAAAAAAAAACACAAATTTTCATTTTCTTTTGTTTTTTGCTCCCCCCCAAATTCCAAAAAAACAAATATATATATTGCTAGCATTGTTGCCTTGCCAATTTGGATAAGTGACAGTAAATCGATCCTCAAAACCATGCATGTTTGGGAGTTCATAAATGAAAAAAGATTAGTGAACAAAGTATGAATAAAAGTACTTTGACCAATTAGAAACGTAGCTCTTAAATGGTTGCATGTGCCGATAAAAGTTCTTCGTTTAAATATTTAACTCGTAATCAACAAGTGCCAAATAAGGTTGACAGTGCTACTTTAAAAAAAAAAAAAAAGCCAATTATATATGGCTGAATTTTTAATAATAGTAAAAAATAAACTGGAAAAAAAAAAACTAAATTGAAAGCCACCGTCCGACCTAAAAACGTCTAGTTTTCTTAGTACCGTATATATTAAGTATTTTATGTAAACCAATATTAATTATAGAAGGCCGCACTATTTAACTAATTTTATTAGCCTTACAAGTAAATAGTTGTTAGGTTGCTCATGTTTCAAAAAGTTCCTTTTGATCTCATTTAAATAACACTTGTGCTTGAAAATTGGGTCATTGACCTTGCAGCTTTTGTACACTTTATGTTTTTACCTCGCGCACCATACACTTTCAAATTACACCCACTTATACACGATATTTGAATTTGCCGTGTAGTCATGCCCTGCCCTTTTAAAACATTAGTATCGGAAGTTAAAAGTTTGCCCCATGTAGAGCGGGTTATTCAACAAGGAGTTTAGAAACGATTGTACTAGGATGGCTGTTATGAAGGTTATACATTTTTTCCCTTTTTTATTTTTTTTAAATTCTCGTTTTTTATTTAATTTTTGTTGACGCTATTAGAATTTAAAGACGAGGAATAAACACCACAAATAAATGATGCTCAATGGTCATAAATGGAGGACCTCAGCTTCAATTTCCTCCACTATTTTCACCATAAAACCCCCACTGATTCCATCCTTTCCTCCACCAAACCCCAACACCCAAAAACATTTCCTCCCAGCTTGCTTTGACATAGCAAGTTTAATTTCCATCAATGGCTTCCAAAGCTACCCTTATCATTCTTCTCAACCTCCTCTTCTTCACACTAGTAACTTCCCACGGTGTCCCATGCCCTCCCCCATCAACCCCTACCACCCCTAGCCATGGCCACAAGCACCACCAATCAAAAGGCAAGTGCCCTAAAGACACACTCAAACTAGGAGTGTGTGCAGATTTGCTTAATGGTTTGGTGCACCTTATTGTGGGTACCCCACCTAAAACCCCTTGTTGCACACTCCTTCAAGGCCTTGCGACCTTGAAAGCTGCTCTATTGACTCGTATGAACTGGAGAGGAAGAAAGAGTAGAGAGAGAATTTTTGTTAACTGAATCAATAATTATTATTACAATGACTAACTCTGGTTTTAATATACATAACAGACTTTACTAATCAACTAACAGACCCCTTAACTTAAAACAGCACTAACTAATCCTCCAGCTCAGCGTGCTTCTCTGGCTTGCTCTCACACTCCCCCTCAAGATTAACATAGATGTTGATCATGTTAATCTTGTCAACAAGCCTGCAAAACTGGTCAGCTCCCAATGCCTTGGTAAAGATATCTGCTGGTTGATCTTTACTCTTGATGTGCTGGAGACCAATCAATCCCAACATTACCTTTTCTCTAACAAAATGACAGCCCACCTCTATGTGTTTGGTCCTTTCGTGGAAAAAGCGGGTTTTTAGAGATGTGTATTGCAGAGAGGTTGTCTGTCAATACTCCCAAAAGGTTCGGTCAATAGTAACTCTCAAATCATGTAGTAGATAAGCCAAATCATCTCCGCCCATCAGACTAGCCATGGCCCTATACTCGCTGTTGAACTTAGGAACAGGGCTTGCTTCTTTGACTTCGACTTATCGAGAGACTCTCAATGAATACACAAAGCACCTTAATTGACCTTCTAGTTTCTTGGCATCCCAGCCACTATCTGTATAGCCCTTATCTTTAACTCTGATTTGGATGACGAATGCCCTCTTCTGGTGAACCTTTTAGGTACCTCAATACCCTGTAAGCTGCTGAGAGGTGTCTATCAGTGGGTTTATCCATGAATTGTGAAAGTATTCCCACTGCATAGCTTATGTCGGGCCTTGTGATGCTCAAGTACAACAATTTTCCCACCAACTGCTCCAGAGTAAGTGACATCTTTCGACTTTTAAATCGGAATGCATGAGTCCATGATTCATTTCCATAGGGTCTTGTTAGGTTTGCTTCCCAACCGCGTACTCTTGAAGAAGCTCTAAGGTAAACTTCCTTTGTGAGTGAAATCCCGGCCCGATCTTGCTATTTCCAAACCAAGAAAATATCTCAACTTCCCCAAATCTTTCATTTTGAAATGGCTTTGCACTTTGTCTTTAAATCTTCTATCAGAGGTTTGTTTAGCTCCCGCAATCACTATATCATCGACATCTGATATGGCCACAAAATCATCTCCATGTCCTTTGTGAACAATGAATAATCGGATTTAGATTGACTAAATCCCTCTTTCACAATGCATTCGTGAATTTCAAGTTCCTTTGTCTAGATGCTTGCTTTAAGCCATACAATGATTTCTTTAGCTTACATACCAACCTTCCATCTCCATTCCTTGGTTAACGATTTACTCGGGATCTCCCTGAATCTGGTAGCCTTGGGAATGTCCATGTAAATATCCTCACCGAGATCACCATTAAGAAAGGCATTATCGACATCCATTTGAGAAAGATGCCGGCTGTGGATGGCAAAAGGAAAGAAGAACTGACGATGGTGTGCTTAGCCACGGGCTAAAAGTTTGATGTAATCAAAGCCTTCATTGTGTAGCCTTTAGCCACCCAATGGGCTTTGTATCGCTCTATTTCTCCGGTAACTCAATTTGACCAGAAACCCACTTACAACCTCTTTGTGGAATGACCCAGTGTAAAGGGACAACGTCCCAAGTGTGATTTCGCTAGTGCACCAAGTTCGAGGCCATGGCCTCTCTCCGATCTGAGATTTAACGACCGGCATAGGAGGAAGGTTCAGGGGATGAGAGGATATGGCCACAAAGTCTTCGATAAGACGGAGATAGGTGATTGTAATTGAAGCACGTGATGAAGTGGATGAGAAGTGCAAAGAGGGATAGGGAGAGGAGCTTTGTAGGTACTAAGAGTGGTATGGTAGTCTTGTAAGTATTGGGGTGGTGTGACACCTTGCACTCTCGAAGGGGATTGAGATGAGAGATAAGAGGCTGAGGTGATGGGTCTTGTGAGCGGGAGAGTTACTGTGCCGTGAGAAGGTGGAGTGGGAAAGGATGTATGGCTAGGTGAGTGGGCTATTGGTGATGGTAACATGTGAGATGGTGGGGAAGAAGTGGATGATGTAGGTGAAGGTTCTATAGGAGTATGGGAGTGCAGTCTTGTGGTGCATGTGAGGAACAAGCAAAGTCTGGGATGTTAATGTCTATTAAAGGAGATTGAAGTGATGATGGAGAGAATGGAAGGAGATGAGTAGGGAAAGATATTTTCATGGAAAAGAACATCTCTGGATATGAATATAGTTTGTGAAGTGAGGTCATAAAGCTTGTAGCCTTTGTAGCCTAGAGGGTAGCCTACAAAAATGCAGGGTTTAGATCTAGAGTCGAACTTCTTTTTGTAGGGTAAAGTGTTAGCTGCAAAGCAAAGGCAACCAAAGGACTTCAAGTCGGTGTAGGTAGGATTTTTGTTGAATAGAAACTCGTATGGTGTTTTGCCTTTGAGTATTTTGGAGGGGGTCCTGTTGATGAGGAATGCAGCTGTTAAAACAGCATCTCCCCAGAATTTAAGAGGGAGTTTGGCATGGAATAACAATGCTCTAGTCAGATTCGTAAGGTGTTGGTGTTATGCGTTCCACAACACCATTTGTTGAGGGTGTATAAGGGCAAGAACATCTTGGTGAGTTATCCTTTGGAAGAGTAGAACAAGTGGTAAAAATTTCTTGCCATTGTCGGTTCTTATGGTTTTAATTTTGGTATTGTACTGATTTTCCACATGGTTACAGAATTGTTCAAGTAATGAATTGATCATGGCTTTATGAGGCATCAAATATATCCAAGTACAACGAGAAAAGTCATCTACAATGCTCAAGAAATAGTGGTTTCCATAGAGATCCCTTTCAGAATATGGACCCCAAATGTCCATATGCACAAGTTCAAACAAAGAAGTAGAAGTTTGCACATATGCGAGAAAGGAAGCACGTTTTTGGTGTGCTCTGGGACAGGTAAAACATACATCATTGAAATGTAAAGATGACAAAAAAGGAAATTTATTGAGTGAGGTGTGTCCAAGTCTATGATGCCATATGTTGGCACTTGATTTGTCCCTGGAGATGCTGGTGGCTGCAGCTTTTGGAGTATGAGTGAGTGTAGTGTCTTGTAGATAGAAGAGGCCATTGATGGCCTTAGCAAGCCCAATCGTCATCCATGATGAAAGGGCCTGGACAATGCAACATTTAGAAGAAAAAATGAGTGCAATATCAGATGAGGTGGTGAGTTTGCTGACCGATAAGAGGTTGAAATTGAATGATGGAACATATAAGACATCGTACAGAGTAAGATAAGGGTTCAATGTGATGTTACCAATATGTGTGGCTAAAACTTTGGATCCAGTGGGTAAAAGTACATAAGAATTGGACAGTGGAGTGTATGATGTAAAGAAATCTAGGCTACAAGCTATATGATCAGTAGCACCAGTGTCAAGAATCCAAGAGGTGTGATTCAGTGAGTATGCAGCCATGCAATTGGATAGAACAGAGACTTTGGGTTTTATACCTGTAAGATTGGCAACTGGTGAGTTTTGTGAAGGAGAATGTGAGATTGAATTGTTCGATGAACCACTTCACGAAGCTTGATCTGGGTGCACGAGGAGGAAAACAAATTTTGCACTTGTTCTTTGGACAATCCTAAGCGAGAGAACCCGAAACCAAGGCTGTGGTGATTGAGTTTGCTTTTCCTTACTCTCTTCAACAACAGCATTGGCATTTGCATTCTTTCCTTTGGTGAACTTGAAGTCCGGAGGAAAACCGATGATCCTATAGCACTTCTCCTTCACATGCCCTTTCTTACCACAGTTGGAACAAATGAGATCATTTTTCCCTCTCTTTCGCCATTGCAGAGGACATTTCAGAAGTTTTGATGTTGAGACAAATAGATCCTCTCGAAGTTTCTTCACCTTGACACCAGTTATACACTTGGTCCAAAGGTTAGAAAAAGGCTTCATCAAGATAATTTGGGAACGCAAGTCCTTGGTACATTTCATTTAAGCCATTCAGAATTTAAACACTAAATCTTTGTTCCGAGCATCCACAAACTCTTGAAAGCAGCTATTGCAACTTCCACATTTGCGATGGAAGTGGTCTAAAGGTCTTAAGCTCCTCCCATATTCGATCAATTCGATTGAAGTAACTATCGGATTTAGTACCTTAGACTACTTAATTGATCACCGCAAATTACAAATTTTCGACTCATCCGTTGTGAGAATCATTCAAGTTTCTCCCAAACTTCACTAGCATTATCTAAGTAGAAAAGCGATGACGTAATAGGTTGTGAAATCGAATTCAATAACCAAGCAATCATCAAATTATTGCATCGTACTCCACGGAAGATGTTTTGATCCTGTAGGGAGTGGTTTAGGGATTGACTTGTCGAGAAACCCACAACGCTTGTTTCTCGATTGACACCGCGAGCAAGAAGGATCTCCTCCATGTGATGTAATTCGTTGCGAGGAGTTGAGAATGCGACTCAGTGATTCGAATGATGGAGAAAGTATGGTGAATTAGTGTCTTCGACGACTGAATTGGTTCCAAATCCATCGGTAGCACCACCCGAAACTGAATTCATGGTTACTGCTGATGAGAATCAAGGACTGATAGATGAAATCTGAAGGAAAAATGACTCGAGATTGATGAGGGATCGACGAGAAACAGGCCTGGATCTAGGTGGATCTAAGCTCTGATACCATATTGACTCGTATGAACTGGAGAGGAAGAAAGAGTAGAGAGAGAATTTTTGTTAACTGAATCAATAATTATTATTACAATGACTAACTCTGGTTTTAATATACATAACAGACTTTACTAATCAACTAACAGACCCCTTAACTTAAAACAGCACTAACTAATCCTCCAGCTCAGCGTGCTTCTCTGGCTTGCTCTCACATGCTCTTTGCCTTTGCACTGCCATCAAAGCCAATGTCTTGGGCATTAACCTCAATGTCCCGGTTTCTCTTAGCTTGTTGCTTAACTATTGTGGAAAGAAGGTTCCAACTGGTTTCCAATGCCTTTAAACAATGCTCGTGTTCGTGTTCGTGTTCGGTATCGTGGATTAGACGACACTGGATGGTATCTGTTCAGCAGTACTGTTTAGTTCTATCTAATACTGTGTAACATTGTGTGATTGTTTTACATGCGTTTCAAGATTCTTTAGGTTGAGGATTTAGTCTTCCTTTGTGTTCTCTGTGTGGTTAATTATATAGTTTTGAGATTACTCAGGCTTCATGCCTGAGAATTGTTGATTGCAATCAGTTCATAACTGTTTTCAAATTTCATAGATGAAGCAGCTGAAGGTTACTCGCCTTCTGTGATTGTATCCTCTGTTTATGGCATTACTATTAGCAATAAGATGAATATTTTATGTTTTAAAAAGAATATATGAAGGGGAAGAAGAACTTTTACTTCTCTAGCGGAGATCGAATGTAGCCCTTAGGATACAGATTTACATTTAATATATTTTCCTCTGTAACAAGAAAAAATTCCTTAATGTCAGGAATATAAATTGGAAAATGCTACTCCTATATTCTATATATAATATTATGTGGCATGTTTAATAACCACCTATCCAAAAGTGATACGATTGATAAAATTGCAGGATCATGTCAATTGTCCATTATTTCAATATCTATTATGTTGTTGTAGTATGGTCGAATAATTAAATAAATCAAAATAAAGAATTAATTTTCGTACTGTCGTAATTTTCTCAATTAATAACTAGAAGAAACTCTTGGTGTGACTTTCATATCTCTTAACGCTTGCATAATCATATGTTATTTTTGTTCACAGAATTTGGGTATCTCACACAAATCTAACAAATAGTGTAAGAGAAAGTGTACAAGATGAATAATAATGCCATGTGTAAAACCAATTTCTACAACTACGTGCATCTACAATCCTCTAAAAGAGGAATATGAATGATATACTTTTTAGCTCCTTATATTGCTAGGGCCGAACTTTCTCTTAGAGAGTTTTCTATGTATACTTAGAAAAATTAATTATATACCTAACATGACTCGTGTAAATAATATTTTCTATTGTTGTTCGATCTCATACTATTTAATAGAGATAAAAATGAGAAATAACGTTTCTATGCACCATATTCTTTTCCAACTTTTAAATGATTTTAAGTAGTAATACGTTTTTATATCTTTTAATCAAATACTTTCAGACTTTAATTAAAATGGTCAATTTCCTGATATCATATGTTGCTAATAACTTGTATCTGATGGCTGATTGGTCCATGACTCCATGTGAAGGTAAAATTGGAAAATGGGTGAGACTATTTACACCCCACATTTTTCTAAACACTTTCAAAAAATCTGATTTCCTAAAATACCCTCATTTTCATTAATCTTAAAAAAAAAAAACCTACCCCCACCCCAAAACCCTCTCCTAGTTCTCCCATCGGGGAGAACCAGAACTTGTGGTTCTCCAACACAAATAAAAATTAAAAAAAAAAAAGAAGAATAAGAAGAACTAGATCTTGGGCATTGGTGGAGGAAATAGCAGCTGGAGTTGGTTGATGGTAGAAGTCGAAGATCGGAGAATGATGATCAGAAATTATTATTATTATTATTTTTTTTGTTCCGCCAACCATGGCTGAACAGCTTCAAAGCTATTCAGCCATCTCCGGCAGAACAAAACTATTTTATTTTTTATTTTTTACATAAATTGGGAAGGTATTTTGGAAAAAATAAATATTTTTGGGATGTATTAATTAATGAATGGGGTGTAAATAGTCTCACCCTTGGAAAATAAATAAAGTACAAATACAGTACCGCATCGATCAATTATAGGTTACGTACTTCTAGATGTTATGGACAATTAATAAAGTTTTCAATTTTATGGGTACAAAAAATCTCGGGTACTCAATGTGGGGGTACGTACATCAATAAATACAATGGTCCTAATAACTTGAACAAAGTGGGTCACGAGCCTTTCGACTTTGTGGTACTTCTGCTTCTACTTGGGTTAAAAAATGCATATTGAAGGAAAATCCAAATCGATCCTCTCGAACCAATGAAGTTAAGCAGCTAATTCAAGTCGATCTCGTTCCATATCCTATCAATAATCGTTAATAGTTGAGGAAGAAACAATCGCTTGCATATAGAGAGTCGAACTAATACATGCACCAACTCCTTGTAACAACAAAGAATGACCAATCTTTAAGTGACTGAATAAAGCTAGCACAGTGTAGTTCAAATTTATTTATTTATTAATTAGTTTTTTTTTTTCACACTCAGTATAAGTGGGCGTTAGTATATAAATTACAATGTATTTTTATGAGTAGGAAGACAAAAAATTAGAGGAATTAGATGGTGGAGATTTAATAGTACAAGTTGATCATATAAGATATATGGATGTGATTTGTTTAACCAAATTTAAACTTTGAAAAATAGAAAAAGGAATATACTATAATGAGTATGCAAAAATGCTCTTAACAACGGTTGATCTACTATCTCTTAGGAAAAATCCAGTTTCATTTTGTTGCCTTTCTATTCAAAGAAAAGTCATTATGCTGCAATTTTTAATTTCACATTTATTTTGGGGGAAATTAGAGAGAACATTATCCTTTGATTTCAATCACTTAAAGTTTGAACTATGTTTCTTCTTCTTTTGTGAATTGTGGTCTCGCATTTACATATTATTATTTGCTTCATGTATATGATATCATCTCCCCAAGAATGATCCAGCACAAGTGCCATAGCGCCATAGTTATGGCGCTAGCATTGTATTTTCCAACCACATACAATCTCTATTTTGAAATTCGAGAACAGATTTAAGTTAGGGAGTTCTAACAATTTGAAAAATTTTACGGCAACACCATGGCTGCCGATGGCTGGTGAAAGATTTTGATCTTAAGATTTCCCTCACTGTGTTGGACCTAGATGTGGTCTCAGATTTCAAAATAGAGATCTATATTGTCTTAAAACACAGCACTAGCACCGTAACTATGGCCTTAACCCTTGTGCTTAATCATTCTTGATCATCTCCCCATTATATTTATAATAGGCATTTGTTCGATTGATATTCTTTTATTCTTTCCTCGCGTATTATTTTTTGTATTATATATATGGTTGGATCATACTGGTTTTACAAATTACAACTTTATTTACTATTATTAATTGTGCATCACTAAAGTGATATATCACGATTCACAATTATATGGAGTCACATACTACGCTCATTCTACTATCGTCACTCTGCAAAATTGTACTGAGTGGTTATCTAGTTGTACGATTAGTTCAAAATAAAATTGTATAACCAAAATTATTCTTTCTTGGTTTTATATATTCCTTGATTATTTGTGGTATATATCTTATGAGTTTGAGGATAATTTAATAATATGCAAGGTTCTAAAAAGCGTGAGGCATGGCAAGACAGCGATGCGAAGCCTTAAGCCTTAGAAGCTTAGGCGTAGATAGGCCTTTTTTTTTTTTTTTAATTATTCTAAAGTGATAAATAAGTAAAAAAAAAAATCATATTTGAGATATTTTATACAAACTTCAATATATTTTTCATCTTTTCAATAAAATATATAGCATTTAAAGTATTAAAACCTTCGAACACTTGGCACATTATTATCAATTCCTATAATTAGATTACAAAACGAATACAAGTAGAAAATATTCTTGTCATAACCTGGTCTAACATAAAAAACAACGAGTACAAATGATCCAACATTTATAATAAAAAAAAGAAGAAAAAAAAACCAACTGATTTTAACTAAAAGGTTCGCACATTTTCACATCCAGGCGCGCCTAGGCCCGTCTAAGCCCGACTTTTCACGCTTTTGGAGTCTTTTTTCATGCCTACATAGTATGCGTTGCGTTTTCACACCGCCTCATGCCTAGGTACGCCTAGGCGGCGCCTTTTCCCGCCTTTTAGAACACTGATAATATATATTACTTTTTTGTTAGAGTAATAGTTTAATTAAATAACACAATGAATGCACCAAGATCGATCATCATACTAAATCACTAACAATATGCAGCCGAAGAAATATATTGTCTGATTTAGCGATAATTAGATTTTCCGCAAGCAAACCTTCGGAGTGTTCAATGTGTTCTCCTTCCACAATGAGGATAGATGAATATTAAAGCTAATTGTTACTCGACCAGGGGTCAAGAATCATAAAAACTTCTCTATATAAGTTTCATTAGATTCTCATCAATCTTAATTAGACTCGTTTTGTGTATCTACACATTCCAAAGTTCAAACTAAATAAATATTTCTAAAGCTCAATCATTTAATCACGCATTCATTCCTAATAAGTTAGATATGACATAGTATGATTGCATTCGAAATAAATCCCCCTAATAACTTTGATACTACATAGTATAACTTAATTCGAAATAAAGTCCCCGTCGAAAATGAGATAAACCGGTATATCTAAAGTTTGTGATTGAAAATGATCATGTGCAAAAATATGGTTGGAATGATGCCTTGCGATAAGCTCTTAGTGCTAGATTTTCTACACGTGGCCTGTTTGGAGGAGACAAATCTGAATTTCGGGGCACATTAATGAAATTTGACATATAGTGTGTGGAGTGAAAATAACACTTCAACCAGCATTCAAGTGGAAGTTATCTAGAACGGCCGAGTAGGAGATAGAGACGAACAATAATAATAATAATAATAATAATAATAATAATAATAATATACATGTTTTGAGTCTAAGCCGACATCTCACTAAGGGTGTGTTCAGGTAAAATTTTATTTTCTTGAAAGGGAAGTTGCTAAGTTGAATAACATAGAAAGTGTATGATGTGTGAATAATACATATAATGTGATATGAAATGTGCGATTGATATTGATATTTTTTATTTTATTATTATTATTTATTTACTTATTTTATTTTATTGTTTTTTGGGGAAGCACCTTGGTTCGAAATTTAATGCTCGAGGTGCACTTTTAGAGTGGGAAAAAATTACATCAACGAGAAGGGGATGTGATGAACCTTATCTCTCAAGCTTTACACTGTTATTATGGAAAGTAATACGCACAACGCAATAGTGTCAAAAACAATGAACGATGGAAATTTAAATCCTAATGTTTCTCGTGCTGAGCAAAGACAGCGCACGGAGAGAATTTGTTTCGATATAAACCCTCACAAACCCAAAGCTCTGGCAGAGTTTAATACCCAAACATACAGCTTGTATCTCAATAGCAATTATATCCCCATCATCAGGCAAAGCTTCATAGAAAGAAAATACAAACTTTCCACCGGGGTGATCACGACCTATGCCACCTATAGCAAGTGTTAGTTTTTTTTAATTAAGTGAATTTGACTTAATTAATTATCAGCTATCTATTTTAATTGTCATTTCTATTGTTTCTATGGATGTGATTTTCATTGGTGTAATATTTTTGTCATGCATATTTTAATTAATTTGGTTGTTAAACTTGTTTTATTAATTAAATTAATTAATTGTCAACTTATTGTGTCACATGGATTATTTAGGATGTTCTAGAATATTTTCATTACATGTTGATTAATTAATAAGTTGGGAGCTCTTTTAGGGTTACACGCCTAGTGGGCGTGTCCTATGCTTGATGGACAAGCTAGTTACTTGCCTATTGTGTTATGACTCTTATTTGTTTAGGATGGTAAGTAAATAGTAAGAGTTTAAAGTAAAAAAAATTTATTTATAGTATTTAATTATTTTCTTACTTATTATGATTGTCCTACAACTATTTTGGCAATTATCTTTTTTACGTTTTGTAGGCGTTTGTGTGTTACGGGAAGTCTTTAGGGGCACGGCATCCTACTAACACATGACTAAATAGGGGTCAAGGGAATTTGGAGAAGATACACATGCATGCAATAGAGCAAAGAAAACGTGTACTAGGTTGAGTGCATGACCCGTTCATCATTTGACTTCCCTATGCACTTGTAACCTAAAGATTAATATGATGTTCATGCTAAAATCAAGTGCAATTGTTCTTTAAATCCACTACTTCATATTCATCAAGTAAAATTTTTAGGAGAAGTCGGATTCACTACACAAGAACCTCAACAAGAGAAGATCGTCATGGAAGGTGACGGTAGGTTGGAGGACCACACAGATCTGGGTCAGGCTGCAGTATTGACAAGAAGTTCTGTAGAGCACGAGACATTGGCTCATAGTACAAGCTAGAACAGAGATCAAGGAGTGATCGTCGTTTGGATTCTAGTTGTTTAATAGTATTCTGCATAATTCTATCCTTAACTTCTTGTAATAGGTTTAAACTCTTGACAACTAGTGGATCTATTTGTCTGCAGATGCAGGGGGTGGTTTTTTTTTTTTTTTTACCCTGTTAGGGTTTTCCACCTTAAAAGTTGTGTGTTTACTCTTTGTTTACATTTCCGTATTTTTACCCTACGCTAGATATATCTAGACTCTAATTAAAATATAACTCAAATATGTCTCATTTGAGTCAACTGTAAACAAGCTGCATTTTTACATAACACAGTCCAAATTCGTCTAACTAATCTGTAAGTTAGACAGCTCATAACTTTCACTTGGTATTAGAGTGGGTTCACTTCTAGAAAGTGAGATCCGGTTGTCTAATAAAAAAATGGACTTTCCTGCCACACTTAGACCACCCTTGTTGAATGGCGACAGTTGTAATTATTGGAAGATTAGGATGGAAATTTATATCCAATCAATTGATGAGCGATGTTGGACTACCATTCTTGAATGTTACACTACACCTAATGTCACTGCTGAAGGTGTTGTATATGCTAAACCTAGAAGTACCTATATCGATATTGAACATGCTGCTATTTCTTTTAACTCTAAAGATTTAAATGCTATTGGTTCGCAAGTCCATGCAAGCCAGTTCAGGTTGATCTCCCGTATGGGGACAACCAAGGAAGCATGGGATGCCTTAAAAGTGGCTAATGAAGGAACAACTGTAGTAAAGACCTCTAAACTACAAATAATCATACAAGAATTCAATCAACTCACTATGGATGATCATGAAGAATTTAAAACCTTCTTTTCAAGGCTAAGTCATATTACAAAGATGAGCAAATCATAAAGAAGATCCTTAGATCATTGCCCGATAAGTTCCTTCTGAAGATAGAGCCATTGGTTCTTTGATCGAGATGCATCTGAATCGTCGCAAGAAGGACAAGAAGCCGAGAATTGCGTTCAAGGCCAAAAATGTAGAGCCAAATGCATATGAGGATTCTGACAATGATGAGACTACTGCTCTTCTTACCAAACAATTCAATAAACTTCTAAAGAATGTACAGAAGGACAAGAACTCAAAATCTCAATGTCAAAACCAAAACCAACCATGGAGGAAGAAAGGCAACTCCAATGAAAAGGGCGATTCGCGTTTCTTCAAAGGAAAGAAAGAGAATTGCATCTGATGTAGAGAATGTGAAGGATATGGGCACATCGTATCTAAACGTGCTAATACCCTGGAGAAAAAAGGAAAGAAAGCGATGAATATTACATAGAGCAATATAGGGTTATATATCTGACTCAAATTCAGATGAGAGCAAATAAGAAAATCACATAACCACTCTTATAGCATTAGTTACACTGGTTCCTAATACTATGAATTCTTTCTCTATAGGACCAAATGGTGATGCATCTATCCTGAGTACTGAAGATCTGAAAAGACAGCTTCAGAAGGATGAAGAATGGATAGACCTACTGCAAATTGTGCTCGGAGTAAAGGATAGAGTCCTGAGTACTGAAGATCTGAAAAGACAGCTTCAGAAGGATGAAAATGGATAGACCTACTGGTATTAAAAGTGGTCTTGGATATGAAGGTAAGGATACGGGGTCCTGCAACTGAAAGTGTCTTTGTGAAAGAATCAGAATATAAGCCTGAAAATCAAAATAGGCCCAATCCAGATGCATCTATATCAACCAGATGTGTGTAGAATGCACTCAGGACACCTACTGTCAACAAAATAGAATCTGCATACATTCAGAAAAAAAAGGCAATAGGTACATCTGCCTAGTATGTACTCTGCAATTTTTGTTCTAAACCAGGTCATGAAGTGTTTACTTATTTTAACCATCTGAACTTAGTTATTGCTCACAAGAGAAAACACATCATCAATTATGGCATGCCAGAGCAAACATGGGTAAGGAAAACTAAGGCAAATGCTTTTTTTCTTCAATTATCGTTTAGTACTTTAGTCCCAAATACTTGGTATTTTCATAGTGGATGTTCGAGACATATGACAAGTGATTTAGCCTTGCTATCAAATTTCTAAGAAGGTGAAACAGGTGTAGTTACATATAGCGATGGCCAAAAGGGAAAAATTGCAGGATCGGGTATCATCAACATAGATGGTTTACTTACTCCAACCAATGCCATTTTTGTTATTGGTCTTAAAGCTAACTTGATTAGTGTAGGTCAATTTTGTGATGACAATCTAATTGTGATGTTTGCTAAAGATTATTGTAGGGTGTTACAATGTGACAGGAATTCCAATCCAATGGAAAGTGTTATCTTTAAGGAAATCCAATCGAGAGATAGATGCTATACATTTGACCGTCTAGTCACTTGCAACTCAATACCTGTCAAGACTATAGAGCTTTGGCACAATCGATTGGGTCACATGAACTACCATGATCTTGTGAAGTTGGACAACTCCCAAGCTGTACGAGGACTACCCAATATCAAAGACATCCTGATGGTGTTTGCAGTGATTGTAAAAAGAGTAAGCAGATCAGAAGCCAACACAAACCAGGTAAATATCTCACAACTTTTCGCGTGCTCAAGTTGCTTCATATAGATCTAATGGGTCCAATTCAATAGGAAAGTATAGGAGGTAAGAGATACATCTACGTATGTGTCGATGATTTCTCTAGATATACCTGGATCATGTTCATTCGTGAAAAATCTGATGCCTTTGACTGTTTTACTCCTTTTTTTTAGAAATTGAGCAATGAAAAGTTCACTGAATAGGCAAAGATCAAAAGGATCAAAAGTGATCATGGAAGGGAGTTTGAAAACTCGAACTTTGCAGATTTTTGTGCTCAACATAGAATCAGACATGAGTTTTTAGCTCCTAGGACCCCTAAACAAAATGGAATCGTTGAAAGAAAAAGCAGAATTTTGTAAGAAATGCCCATGTGATGCCAAATAGCAAACAACTGCCTTTGAAATTTTGGGCAGAAGCCATTAACACCGCATCCTATATTTCTAATCATGTTTTCCTCGGATCTAGATCTAAACAAACTTCCTATGAAATTTGGAATGGTAGAAAACTTAGAGTTTATTACTTTCTTGTGTTTGGAAGTAGATGCCATATTTTTAAAGATAGGGAACATTTGGGAAAATTGGACTCTAAATCAGATGAAGGGGTGTTTTTAGGCTCTTCAAACAATAGTAAAGCCTATAGAGTCTTCAACAATCGAACTCAAACTATTCTTGAATCTATCAATGTTAAAGTTGATGATACAAATGATGTGTCTCGTGATTTGTAGGAAGATTAATCTGTCCTGTGGGAGATTCCACCGCAACTACTACATGAACACGCTAATAAGGATGAATCTGAGCAGAATCAACCTCCAGAGGACATTTAGGCCAATGCAAATATTCTTCAATTAGATGAATCTGACACTGAACAGGTAGAAACAAATACATCTGGCCTGACTGATACTAAACAGCAGCAAATTCCCACAAGAAGACCCTCATCTAGGGTTCAAAAGACCCATGCAATAGATAACGTCCTCTCTGATTGCTCTAAAAGGATAGTGACCCGAAGAAGGTCGTTGCTGAAATGGGTAACTTGTGTTACTTGGGAAACATGTTTTACTTGTCTCAAATTGAGCCAAAGAATGTCAAAAAAAAAAAGTAAAAGATGAAATTGGGTACAAGCAATGCACAAAGAACTCAATCAATTCAAGAGAAATAATGTTTGGGAATTGGTTCCCTGGCAGACAATGCAAATGTGATTTAAGCAAAATAGATTTTTAAAAACAAGTCTGACGAGCAAGTCAATGTTCTGAGAAACAAAGCAAGACTAGTTGCTCAAGGCTACACCCAAGTCAAAGGCGTTGACTTTGAGGAGACATTTGCTCCGGTGGCCATACTGGAATCCATCAGGTTGCTGTTAGTAGTATCTTTTTACATCAACTTCAAGTTGTTCTAGATGGCTATAAAAGGCGCCTTCTTAAATGGTGTGTTGAATGAAGAATCTTATGTGGAACAGCCACAAGCATTCACTATTCCATTTTATCCAGGTCATGTGTGCCAACTCCACGAGCTTGGTACGAGAGGGTCACTTCATTTTTACTCAGCAAAAGATATAAAATGGGAGGAACTGATACAACTTTTGTCATTATGCATTTGCATTCTGGACTGGCCGTAGCCCAAATTTATGCTGATGATATCGTATTTGGGTCTGCCTCGATGTCAAAACCTACTAATTTGTCAACTTGATGAAAAGAGAATTCGAAATGAGCAAGGTCGGTGAACTGACTTTCTTTGTTGGTTTTCAGGTAAAGCAGGATACATTTGGAGTCATCATCTTTCAAATGAAGTGTGCTAAAAACCTGCTTCAGAAATTTGGCCTTGAACATGCTAAGCGTATGAGAACTCCAATGGCCACAACACTGAAACATTCAAAGAATGATATAGGAAAAGATGTAGATGCATCCTTCTATTGGAGCATGATTGAAAGTTTATTGTATCTCACAGCAAATAGACCAAATATATCCTTTAGTGTTGGAGTATTTGCGAGATATCAAGCTAAGCCAACAGAGTCTCATCTTGCTGCAGTTAAAAGAATAATCAGGTATATAAGTGGTACATCGTTGTCACGGTCAATAACCTTGACAATTAGGTGATCTTTTTTTAATTTTATATGTAAGGAATCACAACTTGTGTGAAATTATATTGAACACTCTTTAAACTTAAAATCTTGCATTTACCATCTTATTTGCGAGAAAACAATGAATAGAAATCACTCCAAGTTTTCACTATTAAATATAAAAACATGTCTTGTTTCAATTTACATACAGGAATAATTATATAAATATGCCTTGTTTCAATTTACATATAGGAACCACTATATAAACATGTCACACATCTCAAACAATGCTTGCATCTTCTTGAGAGCATTACCACAAGGCTGCCTAGGATCATCTCGAAAAGACGAGGCATTAGACTCTAACTTCTTTAAGTCGCAATATCCAAATGCAGCTTTGTGTGGTACATAGGCTTTCTGCTCAGGCCAATCAAAGTCTTTCAACACTACCCTTTCATCAACCTATTTAATTTCCAATTATCACTTCCAGTCGATTCCTTTAAGCAAAAATTCAATAACGAAAAATGACAAAAAAAAAAAAAAGAATTACCATGTAGGAAAGCTCATCATGAAGCCGTTTAACAAAAAACACAACATCCTCAATGTCAATGGAACTGCAAAAGGTAATGAGGACATATTAGAAATGTATTTAGATTTTTACTACTAAGAGCTTGTTCGTTTTAGCATAATTTCAATTTTCACCACTGTTCATGTTGTTCCTACGGTTGAGCATTTCAAACATATCATGTGCGTTTGACTGGTCAGATGTTTGTGAATCAAGTTTTGGATGATAAAGACAATAGTGCCCATTCGTTGAGTACCAAAAACTCCATTTTCAAAACTCTTCACGCGGGTCCCACGTGTTGGAGGAAGTCAAGCATGTCATGCTCATAAAAACCACGAAGGTGAATTTTGGGAACGAAAATACAATAGTGCAAATTTTCATTTTTGTTTTCCCTGAAAGGCTATTTCTCTATTTACAAATGATTTTTCAGGTGATACGGGATGAGGAAGTCAACAACATCATGTTCGTTTAAATGGTGAAATGAAGGAGTCAAATGGAGTGGAGCAAAATAACAATAGTAACCATTTATCTACCTGTCGTATTGGCTCGATGTTTGTAAATGATAGCTTTTCAACATGCAAACCTCATGTTCTTCGTACGAATTTTTTTGTTTTGATTGTACTATTCAAAATTCACGAAATTCCTCAAGCAAACAAAAAAAGCAGCTGTACGGTCGGTTTCAAATGATGTAACTCCTCTTTTATTGCTTAAAAATGCTTATATTTAACATCAAGTTTCCCAATGAACAAGCTGTTGTAAAATGTATGTTCCATCATACAGTTGGAAATGTAATATCAATTACCGAAATGCTGCATTTACTTATTCTTTTCTGCTGGTTTACATAGGCCGATTGCAACCGACAACATAACATTACAATTTTCATTTCCCAATGCATGCAAACGTGTAAATCGAACAGTTGTTTCATTGCCCTCTGCGTCCAGACGTTAGCTGATGACTAAGGATGTCTCAGTGGTAAGCCCACTCGTCGCCTATAAATAGTTCAGTACTTGATGATTCAGCCGTCACTTGTTCTTCAACGTCCGGTTCATTTGGATCAATCGCAATGTCGGGGTCATCATATTTTGTGAAGTATTCGTCCACCTACCCAGACCTACGCCGGTAGTTGTGCAACGCCATTGTGCATATTACTATCACCACTTGTTTTTCCAATCGTAGCTTCCCATTCTTCCGAGTATCTTCCACCGTTGTTTTAGTACTCCGAACGCTCGTTCAATAATGTTACTACATGACGAATGCGTGAAATTAAAGCGTTCTTTGTCGTCACGAAATGGTCATCCTCACTCTTTTTGTGCATGCCTAAATTCTTGGAAGTCATATCTAATGTCAGTTCCTTTGTATGGAGCCAAATATCTAGTCTTATTTGCAAATCTGGAGTCGACAAGGTAGTATTTACCCGGACCCGATTGTGGAAACTAGTAACACAGGTCGGCTATTGCCTTTGCGAGAAGTTGTGCATGATGCACCCTACCACAGCGGCCGGCCATGATGAATGTGAAACATAAATTAAAGTCACATACTGCGAGCACGTTCTGGCTGGGGAACCCTTTCCGACCCATCTACTCTATTTCCTTCGAAGTTTTTATGGCTGCTGTCACATGGGTTCCGTCAATAGCTCCGATGCAGTCCTGCAAAAGGTTGAGTCATTGCATTGTTATTTCACATCACGTGACACAAAAATTGAAATACTTTAAAAAATCTATGCAATCTACGAGTTGGACAATGATGCTGAATGCCGTTGTTGTAATTTGGGTATGGTTTGATGATTATTGCCGCTAACCTGACTACTGCATATAGTACGTTAGTAAAGTAACTTAATATCGTGCATAACGAATAGTCAAACTGTGATTGAACTTGCCTTAATCCTATTCTATGTGCCAACACGTATAAAAACATTGCAACCTGCGCGTACATGTCTACTTCTGTTTCGCTTCACAGGTCGAAGTTGCTACGAAAGTAGCATACAAGCTGCACAAACATCTACAGCCTCATTCAGAAGTCGCAGTGTGCTCGATCTTCGTTCCCGGATAACGAACCTATTGCGTCTTGCATGTACAATAATCCATGCCTTACCGATGGGTTACGCTTCGAGCGTTTCAGGAAGTTTGGAAAATAATGCTCACACGCATGATCATACTCTAGTGCCATCGCTAGCCACGAACAACACTCTGCGTCTGGCATGTGTATTAACTCTAGGTCAGACAGGTGGTCGAATGGACGTTGTCATCTAATGTGAACGTTTATGAGTTGTCTAAGTTACAGATTACTTAGACATATCTAGACTGTATTCTGGTTCAGTAAAAACTATTTTTTTTTTAACTTATGTGAGATATATCTGACTTTGCAACTTAACAGAAACTAACAAAACTATGTTACCTGAACCTAGATATATCTGGCGTAAAGTGGAAAATGTAACAAGTAAAGAACACGCGGAATTAACGTAGAAAACCCCTTAAGGGTAAAAAAACCGCACGTCTGCACCCTGTAGACAAACAGATCCACTAGTTGCTAAGAGTTTAAACCAGTTAAAAACAAGCAAAGGTATGTTTACGAATAAACAATAGAACATATAAGATAATGGTGAGAAATACTCCATGTTACTCTCTCCTAGCATGTAATATGAGTCGGCATCCTAAGACTCTTCATAGGTTCTTGTAACTTCGCAATCTGATCGAGATCTACACGGTCTTCCAACTGATCTTTACCTCCCTTGACGGTCTTCTCTTGTTGAGCCTTTTGTATAGTGAATTCGACTTCTCCCAAAGATTTCACTTGAATAAATTAAACTTGTGGCCTTTTAAGAACATTGCACTTGATCTTTGCATGAACAAATCATAGATTAAAATTTACAAGTGCATGGGGAAGTCAAAGGGATAAACTATGAAGCTTGAATGTGTGTAGGCATTTTTTCTAGCTTCTCTGCGTGTAGTCCCTTGTTCTTATCCCTATTGACTCCTCTCGTATTCTTGTGCAAGTTAGTTTCTTGCCAAAAAAAAAACTTCCTTGTATAAGGACTCATACAAAATTCGTCTCTGTTCTGGTAACGTTTTCTTCAAATTGGACAATTGGATTTTGATCTTAGCGTTGGATTTGAAGAACCACGAGTCCTAAATACTCTGTCAAAATTTCATGCAAATTGGACCGTCAGATATTAATTAATGTAGGATAATCATAATAAGGTAAGATAATAATTAAATACCACAAATAAAGTCTTACTTACCTTAAACTCTTATTACCAACAAGAATATGAATCCTAATGCAACATAGTAAACAAATAACTCGGAGACCAAGCTAGTAAATATGATCCTCTGAGGACTCCTAATTTGATTCATAATCAATTTATTAATTAATCACATGTAATAAAAGTATTCTAGAACATCCTAAATAATTCATGTGACAAAATAAGTTGATAATTAATTAATTTAGTCATTAAAACAAGTTTAACAACCAAATTAATTAAAATATGCATGAAAACAATATTATAACAATTAAAATCACATGCAAAGGAAAAATAGAAATGAAAATTAAAATAAATAGCTCATAATTAATTAAGTCGTGTTCACTAAATTAAAAAACTAACATAACATCTCATTAACAACATCGTCGTATTCCATAGTTCTACTGCACCGAAATAACTTAGGGGAACGAACAATTATGTTAGCTTACAAAGGGGAAAGTAGGTACAATATTACCTTTTTTCAAAGAAACACAAAGAGCTATATATGGAGTCATGTAGATCAATATGGTCCAAATTGTATTAATGACTTGAGACTGGGCCACCCCCTAGCGTGCTACAATCCCGCTCCATGAAAAGTGGGTGTCCAAATAATAATGTGAGTTTGGAATGTTGGCAACCAATAATGACAAACATGTGTCTCCTGCACACTTTTATCTTTTCCTATGTCGGCAACTCTATCTTCTTTATTTTTTTTCTCGAAGAAATTATCGACTTCATTTGAAGCAAAAAAAAAAAAAAAGTAACAGCATCACTCCCATATACAACTACTTTGAATAAATAATCGAATTCCACAATTTATTTAAAATTTTTGGTCGAATAAATTATTGACTTCGTTTGACATAAAAAAAAATTAACAACATCGTCACTCCCACAAACTGCTACTTTGCTAAAATTCTCAACTTACACTAGTGATGAGCTTGTTTCGGGCCTACTTCTCAAAGTTTTTTTTTTTCACATCGTCGGCAACTCTCTCTTTTTTAATTTTTTTCATGAAGAAATTATTGCCTTCCTTTGAAATGGACAAAAAAATTGCAGCATAACTCCCACATACAGCTACTTTGAAGAAATTATCAACTTCTACGATCTATTTATAAATTTTTTTCTTGAAGAAATTATCGATGTCCTTTGAAATATAAAAAAAAAGCAATAATTACATCATCAGTCCCACAAACTGCTACTTTGAAGAAATCATCAACTTCCACTAGTGATGAGCTTCTTTCGGGCCTAATGCAATTGTTATTTTTTTTTTGCTGTGCCGACAACTCCATCTTTTTTTTCTCCTTCAAAGACACTATCGCCTTCCTTAGAAATGGACAGAAACGAAACATACAACACCACTCCCATACACAACTCATTTGAAGAAATTATCAACTTCCACTATCTATTTAATATTTTTCCTTTAAGAAATTATCGTCTTGCTTTGAAATTAATAAGATAATAAAAAAGTATCATCACTTCCACATACTCCTCCTTTACAGAAATTGCCAACTCCACTATCTATTTAAATTTTTTTATTGAAGAAATTATCGACTCTCTTTGAAGTAAAAAATAATAATAACAATAATTACATCATAATACTACTCTGAAGAAATTATCAACTTCCACTTGCAATTAAGGTGCATTGTATGGTATAAGTTTCTCCAACATTGGGCCATGTCTCTACAGCCTACTTTTGTAGGTGTTGACAAAAAATATACATAACAGTACAGAAATGAGCTCACCTACTTTCGGTATGAAGCGCTAGTGACGAGCTTGTTTCGGGCTATTTTCTATTTTTTCCCTTCATCGTCAACTATATCTATTTATTACATATTTTTCTTGAAGAAATTATCCACTTCTTTTGAAATATAAAAAAAAAAAAATAAGAATTACATTTCTTCACTCCCACGTACTACTACTTTGAGGAAATTATCAACTTCCACTTGGAATTCAGGCGCACTGTACGATATAAGTTGCCCCCTACAATGGCCCATGTCTCTGCAGCTCCCTTTTGTGGGTGTTGAAAAAAATTATGCATAATAGTATAGAAAAGTGCTCACCTACCTTTGCTATGTAGCACTAGTGAATAACTTGTTTTGGGCTATTTTTTTGTATTTTTTTTTTACGCTTCTTTGGCAACTACATCTATTTAAATTTTTTCTTGACGAAATTATCTACTTCCTTTGAAATATAAAAGAATAATAAAAAGTATATTTTCTTCACTCTCGCATACTGCTACTTTGAAGAAATTATCAATATCCACTTGGAATTCAGGTGCATTGTACGATATACATTGCTCCTATATTGACCCATGTCTCTGCACCCTACTTTGTAGGTATTGACAAAAATTATACATAATAGTGACGTTAGGTGCTCACCAACCTTTGGTATGCAGCACTAGTGAAGAGCTTGTTTTGGGCTATTTTTTTTTGTTTTTAATTTTTTTTACGCTTCGTCAGCAACTCTATCTATTTAATTTTTTTATTGAAAAAATTATCCACTTCCTTTGAAATATAAAAAAAAATAATACTGCCTTCATCCCACTAAGATATGCTTATATTCTACTTTCGTTTGCCTTAAATTATAATTCACTTTCCTCATTGAAAATATGGTTTATTCTCTAATTAACTAAAGTACTCATTTTTAATATTGTTTGAATAATAAAAATCAACTAGTTATTCCATCTTCCGAAGATATTAACAATGTTCACACTGTTTTTTTGTCATTTAATAAAAGGGTAAAATAGAAATAATATAGAAATATTTTGTAATTTGAACGATATTTAAGACCTTTCCTTAATATGTGTGAAAAATTGTGGGTGTCTATCTCAGTGGAATGGAGGGAGTAATAAGCACATTTTCTTCACTCCCACACACTACTACTTTGAAGAAATTATCAACTTCCACTTGGAATTCAGGCGCACTGTGCGATATAAGTTGTTCCTATAGTGGCTCATGTCTCTGTAGCCTACTTTTGTGGGTGTTGACAAAAATTATACATAACAGTATAGAAAGGAGCTCGCCTACTTTTGGTATGTAGCACTAGTGAAGAGCTTGTTTCAGGTTATTTTGTTTTTTTTCGTATTTTTTTTACACTTCATTGGCAACTCTATCTATTTAAATTTTTTCTTGAAGAAACTATCCACTTCCTTTGAAATATAAAAAAATAATAACAAGTATATTTTCTTCACTTTCACCTACTACTATTTTGAAGAAATTATCAACTTCCACTTGGAATTCAGGTGCACTATTCAATATACGTTGCTCCTACATTGACACATGTCTCTGCACCTTACTTTTATAGGTATTGACAAAAATTATACATAACAGTGATGTTAGGTGCCCACCAACCTTTGGTATGCAGCACTAGTGAAAAGCTTGTTTCTGGCTTTTTTTCGTATGTTTTTTTGACACTTCGTTGGAAACTCTATCTATTTAATTTTTTCTTGAAGAAGTTATCCACTTCCTTTGAAATATAAAAAAATAGTAATAAGTACATTTTCTTCATTCCCACATACTACTATTTTGAAGAAATTATCAACTTCCACTTGGAATTCAGGTACACTGTATGATATAGGTTGCTCCTACGCATATTTATATTTTCCCATTCATATTTATAGGGTAAATGTATTAGGCATAGTTAAAATGTAAACGGATTGAAAAATAAACAATACTATAAAAAAAATATTGCTAGTTCAAACAAAATGAAATCAATCCACGATGTTACCTCCACAACTTTGAGAAATCTATGGGCTTGATTTAATAGAATAAAAATTGTAAATAGAAAAAAAAACCAGTAAAAATGGGGAAAAATAGGAGAAAGTGAAATCCTTCGACAAGGTAAAATAAATAATATAATGTATAATAATAATTGCTCAGCACAATTATTTTTTTATTATCAATAATAATTACCAAGATGATAAAATTATACATAACAGTGATGTTAGGTAATAAATATATTTTTGATCCCAAAAACTTCATGAACTTTGTGACATCTAATATATATGCTTTCTACAAACCTATTGATTGAAACCAAATATCATCGGGTACTTTAGATAATTACGATTCAAACAAAGTAAAATCAATCCGGGATATTACTTTCGCAACCTTAATAAATCCATGGGCTTGATTTAATGGGAAAAAATGCTTAATAGCAAAAAAAAAAATAATAAGGGAAATTGGCGCAAATGGTTCAAAAGCTTTATGCTGTTGGCAAGATTGGTACGAAATAATAAAATGTAACTTAATTAGTCCCAAAAAAAATTAGGCGTGGGAGTTTGGTCCAAATGGATGGTTTCCGTCCGTTCTATCCGTTAGTTGTGCGCGTGCAATTCAGATACTGTTGTTTTGTCCTCTTCCCATGGGGTTTTTTGGTCATTACCCAAAAATCACTCAAGACTTCCCCCATGGAAGCAAATTTTTTTGGCTGAATAAATAAGCATACAAGTCAACATGTAAAGAACTGACGTGTTCCCAAAAGAGCAAAAATCATGCTTGCTACCTGGTCATGTGGTTGTGGGTTGCCTTTGGAGACGAAGACTTCCTATACAGAGTTGAATCCTTGGAGAAGATTTGTTGCCTGCTAACGAAGAAAGGTAATTTTTGTTGAATTTGTTGTTAGTATTCTCGATTTAGGCACCTAAGTTTCATATGTTTTCCTTTCTATAGGGTTTTGGTGGATGTGGGTTATTTGTGTGGTTAGACCAATAAATAATTGAGTGCCAACGCTGCCAAAATGCAATCCCAGCATTGCAGATATCTAACAGTCGTCTGTGCAAGGAGAACAAGAAATTGAAGGGGATGATGAAGAAACCTACACTTAAGATGTGGGTATTAGGCTTTGTGTGTGGTATGGTTGTAATGTGGCTAAAGCAATAAGCAATTGCAAGATGAACTTGGGACTTTAGTAGGTGAATCTAGTTTTAGATCTTGGATATCTTTCATTTTCTGGTATATGTAAAGCTATTTTTTATTGATGGTGTGGTAATAGTCCAAAAATTTCTATAAAGGTGCGTATTTGGTCCAAATAAAATAGTACGAGTTGCACAATTAGTATAACAATTTTTGGCATAAAGCATATTACATCCAACATTTACATTGACATGTGCATTTTGGTCCAAAAAGTTAAGAAAATCCAGCAAGAGTTTCTCTGTTTCCTTCGCAATTCACATATGTAATCTAATCTTTCACTTATTTCCCTCAAAGTTTATAACAACCAGCAAAAGGCCAACAAAAACCCAACAAGCAAGGGTTCTATTTTACATCAACCACACAAGACAAAAGAAAAAAGAAAAAAGAAGGCCACCGAACCCTAGATAACAACAAAATAAGCCATTTACTAAGCATTACAATTGCACCATTGATAGGTTATATTACACAGCAGCAATTGCCATGGATAGGTCATACTGCACAAAATATACAATGTGGAACTCTAACAAAAGTATCCTGCCACATGATAAACAAAAGGATCCTACCAAATGTTTTATTTCATACAATAGTTCCTAGCACATTGTGTGTCAAAAACAACCTATTCAACATTGCTAGCCAAAATCCAACACTTCTAGTTCAGGACTGTGCA
Source organism: Jasminum sambac (assembly GCA_018223645.1). Classification (NCBI taxonomy): domain Eukaryota; kingdom Viridiplantae; phylum Streptophyta; class Magnoliopsida; order Lamiales; family Oleaceae; genus Jasminum; species Jasminum sambac. The sequence continues at coordinate 39,413,219 of CP073640.1, forward strand.
CCACCATCTTGTGCTTCACCCTTACAAGTTTTCTTGTTGTGACCTAGGCCACCACAGTTGCCACACTTCTTTCGTTTACCTCATTTGTGTGATTTGGTGGAGCTGCTTGCTGGGGGTGGTTCTTTAGCCTCCCATCTGCATGTTTTTTTGGGTCGACCAGGCATCTTTTTGAGTAGGGGTGGATCTAGAGGAAGTTGTCCTCTGTTTGGCCAAAGCTCGGGACTTCTCATCAGTCAGATACAAAGCGAGTACATTCTCCAGTACGTTGTCTTCTTATAGGAGTTGTCAATGAATTCATCAACTCATTACTCATGTTCCTTGATTCCAATGAAGCAAGAACATGGCTATAAGGCAAACCAAATAGTTGCCATGCTCCACAAGAACACCGTCCACCAACTAGATCAACTGCGTGAGTACTCCCACCGTGGATGTTTGTCACTTCAAAATATTGATCACCCGAATATGTAGCATGAAGATACCTGAGTTTAAAAAATAAAAAATAATAATAAAGAAAGAAAGAAAATAGAAGACTTAAACTTTTATTCAAATCTATAAAACTTTATTGCAAAGCATTGATCAAAGCATCTGAATAAAGTTTACTAAACTTTATTGCTCAAAATATTGACCATCTAATGTAAAGAAAGTGTATTAAATTTTGCCCAAAACATATACACAGTTGAAAAGAAAAAGAATAAAACTTTATTGAAAATATTACTTTTGTGATTGCCTCCTCTTCTCAATCAAATTCCATATACGGGGCCCAATTTCCTTCTTCCATTTTTCTGCCTCCATTTTCTTTGTCACCATTCTTGTCATTAAATTGTACCTCATTTTTTCCGACATGCTTAGAATCGGCTTTTCCTGCGCATCGAAAATAGAGGCATTAAGTGCTTCACAAAGGTTGTTTAGCAACATGTCACACTTCACGGCTTCCCTAAAGTGAGATCTAGCCCGTTATGTTGCCGATTTTCCTTCCAACCATGAACATGCATCTCTGCCCAACTCCTTCAATGCCTCCATCTCTCTTTGCCAACTAGCTACATTTGTTGCTCTAGCCGCTCTCTACAGAGCAATCTTCAATACCAAACCTTTGTGCTCTTTTTCGAAATTATTGTAAAGATGCCTAACACAAGTTCGATGTTCTATATTTGGAAAAATAGCTCCAATAGCTGGCATCAACCCATCAACCCCTTTTGCTTGTCACTCATAGAAGCCTACTCTTCATTGCTCTCAATCTTCAAGTCCCCACGTAAATGAGTCAAGACCCAAACCCAATTGTCTAAATTCTCTACATCCACAACGGCGTATGCAATTGGAAACATGCGGTTGTTACCATCAATCCCCATGGCTGCCAAAAGTTCTACACCGAACTCACTTTTAAGGAAGCATCCATTTATGCCTTTTGGCTTCTGATGCCCACTCAAAAATCCATCCCTACAAGCTGCGAGACAATTGTACACTCTTTTGAATTTGCCTTCTTCATCACCCTCGACGAAACAATTACTACCGGTATTAGTGCTTTGCAATTGGGTGCAATAGTCAAAAATAAACTTGTATTGCTGTGCAATTGCTCCCCTAATCTGCGTCAAACATTTTTTCTTAGTCTGGTAGAAAGTCCATCTTGATATGTCAATGTTGCATTGCTCTTTCACAGTTGTTCTAAACGACTTCACCCTAACCTTGGGATCCACATGAATCGAAGACAAAAACCTATTAGAGATAAAGGTAGACGTGCATCTCTTGTTGTTGAACTTCAGTGCACAGCTATGCTCATCAGACATGGACTTGATTTTGAAGTTTTTCTTGTCTTCCATTATGCAAGCACAGACAAAGAACGGATAGCTTTCACTTGTACATTTGGCTGTAAACCGTGTCTTATCATTCTTTACCGGTTTAATTTCCCTGTTGTTTATAACTAAATAGCTGTCACAAGCTTTTTTCAACAGTTGTTTGGATGCGAATGTAAGCCCTGTTAGACAATGACAAAAATAGTTAGCTCAAGAGATGGAGAAGTTAGCAACACAAATTGAAGTAATAAATTAATGCAAATTGCCCAAAATTGAAGTAACAAATTGATACAAACTGCCCAAAATTAAAGTAATAAATTGATGCAAACTGCCCAAAATTGAAGTAATAAATTGATGCAAATTGCCCATAATTGAAGTAACAAATTTACGTTGACTGCCCAAAATTGAAGTAACAAATTGATGTAAATTGCCCAAAATTGAAATAACAAACTGTTAGAGGAGCCAATGCATCAATGTAGAGGATGGAGAAAGATTCAAATTAATACTAAAGTAGCTTTAGCTTTAACACCCCAAGCAAATAAATAAATAAATAAATAAATAAATAAATTGATCGTTAGTTACCTATCTTGAAAGTAGGGTTTTCCATATCTGTTAATGGATTAAATATGTTCTCTCCCGTCTGATTGGTTGGTTGAATGTCATCATCACTGTTCAAACTCTCAAAATTAGCAGAGTCATCACTATAATTTGAACCATCACCACCTTCCATGTTCACGTCATTGAAATTAAAATTCTATATCACAGGATTGGGTGGTTTAGGAACTGGCTCATTCATCTAATAATCAGATTCATCCAATTCCTCATTGGCATCCAACTCCTCATCGACAAGCTCCTTCCTATGTGCCTTTTCCATAACAGTTGGGTTGTTACCTCCCACATTATTGTTATTCAACTCCTCACCCATACTCACATCTTCGCTAAAGGCATCCTCGGAGTTTCTTACAAAAGACTCAATGAAATCTTCTTCGAACCATCGCCCCCAACAATTCCTCTGAAATCTAAGGTAGTATATCTCTCCACTCATCATCTAACAAAAGGATTAATGCTTGATTGTTGAGGGATGTAAGAACCATCATTTTTTTGTCTCCAATGGACCAGCCTCGTGAGTTTTAGTACAAGGTGGAGACTCCAATTCAACTGCCGATTCATCACTCATAAGTGCTTGAGATTCTTTCTGTTATAATGCTTCAGATTCATGCTCCTGTAATGCCTCAAATTGTTCCCACTGTAATGCCTCAGATTGTTGCTGCTGCAATGCCTCAAATTGTTGCTGTTGCAATGCCTCATATTGTTACTGCTGTAATGCCTCATATGGTTCCTCAATTTTTTCAATGAGAATATGACTAGAGTGACCAAAGCTTAGTAGCCATCTTCGGGATGGTGGTATTATGTACACGTTCGACTCCCTGCTATAATCCATCTCTTTTATGTACTTCACGATGTCTTGTACCGATGTAATCTTAACAAGTCCATTGATAAGGTTTTTGCTTGTTTCAAATTGTGGTAATAGAAATCCCGATCGTTCTTCTCACTTATGATCCACATAAATCGTTTGATGTGCTCCATAGTCAACCTTATTAAGTCCTTTTCCTTCACATTGTCGATGTACTGAATATTTCCACTCTCATATATGATGTTGTTCGGCTTTAAGAAAAAGTGTCCGCCGTAATTGCAAACAACAGTGAATGCCTTACTAGTCTCTGCAATTAATGGTAAAGGATGAAACTTTATTAATCAAACCACAACAAACCGAATGCTTACATGCAATATATGTACCTGTGAGTCAATGTAATATAGCAATCAACACAAGAATGGACATTTAATCAACACAAGAATGGACATTTAGGATGTGTTAGCATGGAAACAAAAATGCATTTTAATGCATTTCTTTCAAATTTCAAATTTGATCAAACAAATCACATCCATATATCTTTCAGCTCATTAAATCTCCACCATCCAACTCTACTAATTCTCTCTCTTCCTACTAATAAAAATACATTAAAACTCATCCACTAACACCCTCTATCAATTTTCAATTAAAACCACAAATTTGTCGCATTGTCCCTGAAAAATGTGTCATTTTTGGGATTGAAAACTTTAAATGGCCATAACTTTCCCATACGATGTCTGTTTTCTGCCCATGACCGCATTCCAGAATCGTCACGACGAGATCTACGATAGCCACACCTGTTGCTATGATCCCACATTTCACGCCCATTTGAGATCATTTAAGGCCTCAATACACAAATTTTATAGATTTCAAGATAATGTGATGAGACAAATCCCATTCCACATTGTAATGAGATACTAAATACTCTTGTATTTAAGGTTTCTTTCATAACGAAGGATAACTAGAGAAAATTTTATTGAATATTCACTTCATATGTGCTCTGCATGGTCACTAATTATGGTAGGGACCACACAAACATTGTATTGCATAATTACGTAGAAATCAAGAAAAATGGGGAATTTCATCAATAAGGGCTTCCACAAGAACATGCCAGAAGGACCCAACAGAAAAAATCTATATCAATAACAAACATTCTTGTATCAGATCCCTAAACCCTTAAAATCGACTCAAACTTTGAAAAATTCAGGTAAAAAAAAATACCATATTCTGGTGGTTGATCGCTCAAGCGTCTAATCGTGGGAGCCATGGCCAGAAAAAAAACCTCAGAACATCAACTTCTGTGAAAGAAACCAACCGATGAGAATTTCAATTCATGATTTGCTTGAAGTAAAACCCTTGCTTTTATCCCAATTTTCATGAAATTAAAAAGCATAAAAGAAACCCATTACTTACACATTGTGTAATCGCCCATCCTTCACTATTTATCATCACCTTTCCCGTTCGAAAAGTGCTAGAAATAGCCGAGTATTTCTTCTTCTGATCGCTTTACCTGAGAGCCAATGATTCGAGGGCTGAAATAAGTGTTGTTTGGCAAAGCTAACGGGTAATATGTCTTGAGTGATTTTCTGGTAATGACCAAAAAAACCCCATGGAAATAGGACAACACAATAGCATCTGAATTGTATGCGCACAACTAATGGATGAAATGGACGGAAACCATCCATTTGGACCAAACTTGCACCCCTATTTTTTGGACTAATTAAGCTACATTTTATTATTTCATACCAATCTTGCCAACAGCATAAAACTTTTGGACCATTTGCGCCAATTTCCCTAAAAATAAAAATAAAAAGACTGCAACAATAAAAATTAAAAAAAAAAAGAAGAAAATGAAATCCATCGAAAAAGTGAATGAATTATGCAAGGCATAAAAATAATTTCAAAGCACAAATATTTTTTTTTCAATAATAATTACTAGGAGGATAAAATTGTTTTGTCAACGATGTTAGGTAGAAAATATTTTTATCATCCCAAAAATTTCATGAACTTTGTGAAGTATAATATATTTACTTTGTACAAACCGGGGCTAAACCTAATATGATTGGGTACTTTAGATAATTCCGGTGGACAAATATCAAATGAAGAGATCGTATTTATAATTGGCTATTCGTATTCATAGGTTAATGTATTAGAAATAATTAAAATGTATATAGATTGAAAAACAAACAATACAATAAAAAATATTGATGATTCAAACATAATCAAATTACAACGCCACCAACCTAACGAGTGCAGCAAACCCACAATACCATCTTTGGCAATAAAATCCTCTATCGTCAATATTTCATTGTCCAAATTGTTTATCCATCTTTGCCAATAAAATCCCCCATGGTCAATTTTTTCGTTCAAGCACCGCCTAATTGCAAGAATAATGCTTTGCCAATATATAGTTCTTGAACTTCCTATTTGTTAACTTTGGTGGGTCTTTTTCATATTTCATCTTCATAGCCACTTATCCATTGGTAATTGATGTCCCATGGTAGAGGTTAGTCCCAATGTATACAAATTCCAAATCATAACGTTTAGTGTGAAGCATAGCATAGTGAGAACATACACGCCATATTCTTACTCAGCAACTACAAAACATAATGGTTGTAACTCCTATTTTTTAATGCCTTCAACTCTATCAACACATTCTGTACCCTAAAGGAAAATAAATAAGAGCATACAATATAACAATTGTTCTCGCAACTTGATTAGAACAATAAATTACTAAACTCCTATTTCAACTAAAAAGAAAGGTGAAAAAAAGGTGCACACATATAAGAACCATGGTCGACCGAGTACAGTCTTGACATGGCAAGCTCCAACACAGTCACTTACGAATACATATACCGAGGTTCCAACCTTTGCATTACAAAGCAGAATAGACATTATAGGTCTCTCACTACTTTGACAAGCCTTGATTTGGATCATTTATGATATGTAAAAAGTAACCCACCTAACTCCGAACGTCACTCTCGAAGCTATAAACATCTCTGTTCTCTGCACTTCGAAGAAAATAGAGAGCGCGGTGGTACTGATGAGAGTCACGTTCAATGTGCCTGAGGCAAGCACCTCATCCATGCACTTTTGCAAACTTGGCACAGTTGTAGCTGCAGCTTTGGCTTCATCATAAATACGCTAGTTTGCCATCTCGTCTACAATTTGCTCTCCCATAGACAGGATTTTGTTTTGACTGTACGAAATCTTGGGGCAATCACTTCTACCTCGTTTTCCTGAACCGCCCGATGTTTCACTCTTACGTTTCCCAGACACAGAGGAACGTTGAGGCATGGTCGAAGTGTCACCTCGGCCCTCACCAATGGAGTGCCGCAATTTCCGTGGAACTGGGTTTCTTTGCCATCACTATTTGCTTCTTGGCCCTAGTTGGTGTGAAGGAAAAATGTGGTCGGCGTGGCACAGTAAGTGTCAGTATTGTACGAGGTTCAAGATAATTTCATCCACTTGCCGATGTACTTTATCATGTCTGTATACTTGAACCGTGCATAACTTTGTTTTTGTTGTAACAAGAAGTGAAGTAATAAGAACATACGTAACGAATATATGGTAATTCTCAAGTAATAACCGAAGTAATAGACAAATAAAGAAGGGAAAAATAGAAACAACTAGAACCACCAAAGATTGTTCATGTCTGCATGCAAGCTTGAATTAGAACAATGTTATACAAAACACAGTCCACATCGAATACATGCATTCATGTATACATGCTTGGTTTATTGTATACACTATGAAAACTAGAAGCTATAACAGAGAGTGAGGTTATTAAAAATTCGCAGGCAGTGAATACATGCATTGATGTATACCAAAAGGATTTGATGTCCATTGTTGGAACATGATATATTCTATGTTATTTGTCACGTATGAAAAACTTAGCAAAAGTGTATATTACATAACTTTGATCACCATCCGTTAATTGTTCGTGCAAAAGAAATTACACAGAATTAATTATTTGCAAACTTTTCAAGAAATGATTAGGTGCCCTTTACTTTGATCCCCATATAGTTGAAGTGATTGTAACTTATATATAATCATAATGATCTAATTAGTATGGTTGTACGTACTCATTTAACATGAGTTGTGATGTTACGTTTTCCATGTAGGTGAATTGGGTAACATTTGCTAAACATGTTTCAATCGCGTCATAAAAAAAAGGATTTAACAAGTACTCAATTATATAAATAAAAAAAGTAATTTTTATTTTTTCAACAACTATAAATCTCGGGCTTACCGCAATTTGTAGCTCCCTCCAATCATCACTCTGTTTTATCATCCCCATCGTCATGATCGTCTCGATCCCCGTCCAGTTTAGAAACATCGAGGCTTGGCTATATTCTTGGCACGTCTAGTTCACATGACTTTCCATCTGATCTTGGGTGTACCGCAAACCCGCCAGCTGTTGAAATTTCGCTACGATGTAATCCTACACGTCCTGGGTGAAGCATTTTTTTGTCCCTTGACCGAGAGTGGCCTTGGAGATGCTGAGGTCGAGTAATTTGTCTGTGGTGCTGTCGGTCCACTTGCACCACTTTGGAGCAATTTTGTGTTTCGCTTTCTTCGTAGACGAGGCCGGCGCATCCATATCAAGCTGTAGGAGAGGGAAAAAACAAGTCAACAAAATCAAGGCATGAAGAAGGTCATTTGTTGACATAAGGAGAAATTTTCCAATGTAAGTTGAAAGCTGCTATGAAAATGGGACGAAGTGCAAATACATGGCATTGTTGTATGAAGTAATTGCACGTTGGGGTCTAAGGAAACATATAATTCTGATATATGCTTCAATTTTATAGTTTATCACTACCATCAGTTATGGCAAGCAAAATAGGTACAACACAATCTTGTAATTCCCGTCAACATTCTGTTATAGCAAAGCTAACGTACTAACATCTATACAAAGGAGCAAAGTGCACGAAATTTCTCACGAAAATGAACAAAGCAAAAGGCACAGAATTTAATGAGAACGTGCAAGTTGCTACTGTTGTTGGAATATAACAATCCAATGTGATTGGGTCCTTGAATAGCAAGTGATACAAACATAGTTGTTGTGAATTTTCTGGGTCATCTACTTTCTTCTTTGTTTGGACCTTCGGTTTTAAGCTAAATCGAAAACCATTTCTGTTTGACATACTCGAGAATTACACCAACGGAATACCCATGCCCAAACTTTTCACAAATGCATCACTACACTTTCCTCGATTGATAGATAAAAAATCTAAAGGAATAACATCAACTATCCATTACTTGAAAGATGAAGAAGAACAAAAGAATTTGCAAGCCACAGAATATCATAAACAGATAACAAAATTGGGAAAAAAAATGTTGCATATGCCATCAATAATCCTCATGTAACTTAGTATTGACAGAAAAACAAAGCCTGGAAATGAAAATGTGAAACGCAAAGAAGGAAAAAAATTGCCCTGAGTGCTAAAAAATAAATTTTTTTCTGATGCTTACATAAATGCATTGAACCAAACATAAATTCGAATAAAGAATACCAGTATAGATCCTTCCCTGCCATTCGGTTAGAATCCTGTGTAGTATACTCATGATTTGATTTCTGCTAGAAAATTATTTACAAGTTTTACCAAATGTTCAAGATAGCAAACCGCCCCAATTTTATCTATTTGAACTCCACAAAACTTCAATAAAAATTACAAAATTTTAGGAGGCGAACCCATCACAGCAAATCAATGCCTTTGAACTCACAACTGACTTCAAAACTAGATGGAAGCGATGAGACATTTAACAATTTCGAAAAACCCCAACTTATGAATGGATAACCTTTACCTTTCGTGGTCAAATGTTGTAAGGTATGCGTCGTCAGAGGTTGTATGGATGGCAATGCACATGACTTTTGGGGCAGTGGCGTTTCATCAATGGCCTCCTTCTTCTAGTGCCTGCCAAAGTGGTGGTCTTCAGCACTAGCAGCGTTTAATGAAAAGGAGGAGATTGGCGGAGATGAGATCTAGATATAAACGAGTTCAGCTTTGTTTGGTGATGAGTAGCCTTTATGCATCGACGTTTCACAACTATCGCATTTTTTGGGTCACTGGCGGATTCGTTCGTACCAGTAGTTATAGGTTGTCGGAAAGGGAGAGGAGATGGGGGAGCTCAGATTCGAATGTTGGTGTGAGCGGTCTCTTTTGGTGAATTGTGAAGAGAAGGGTAGAATTGTCATGCTCATAGTTGTTACAGATGGGTTGATCCACGTAGACCCATGCTTAGCAGCAGAGGTGGGACCCTTGACAGTAACGTAACTTCATCAACTATGTTAAATGCCCAACCGAACAAGGCCTAAAAGTATTATTTACTAGTTTACTTGTGATAATTTGCTTACTGTTGATTGCTTAGTTCAATGAGCTTGTCTATTATTAAATATATATATATATATATATATATATATATATATATAAAGATTCTAAAAGACAAATTTATGTGAAGAAGAATTACACAACAGTAAAGCACGGCGGATACCTTAGCAGGTTAGGGTGCATAATTAGATGAACTTTCTTGCTCGAGTGAGTTAGAGAATTTATCTATAGCACATTTGCCAATTAATGATCTTGGATTTAATCACTAACAAGACTCTGTCATTGAACTATGAAGGTGTACCAAAGTTGAGCCATAAACTAAAGTTTAAAGAGTTTGTATCATATTTACAAGGAGTGCCTAACATTTTACTAATGTACTAATGTAATATTTTACTAATTAAATTCCATAATATTTTAATCATCTATTTAATGACCAGGTAGAAAGTGCAAAGTAGAAAAATCGTGTATCACAATCAAATTAGATAATACATTTAAACAAGAACTTTGCAATGATCTACATCTAACTTATATTAGAGATAGAAGTGATGGTTAAAAATGTTTTGTAAAACAAGCACTTAAACCTCTTCATCTCTCAAACCAACAAAAAGATATAGAGAAAAATCAGGGATTTATGTGCAAGATCAACAATGTCACAACATATAAATCGACAATGCCACAATCATATAAACGGACAAAATCGCACTCATTCTCATTGACTTAGTAAATGAGTAAGAGAGAGCAATTCATTGTATAACTCAAAATGGATATTTCGATGCAATAGTAATTGGTTAAGATCAATATCCATGAGTTCTATGGCAATATAAAAATCATTGAACTCCCTAATCCCTCCTTATAGGAGTAGCAATCGCATCTCTTATACCAATAACCTGTAATCATTTATTCAGCTTAGTTTATTTCCCTTTTTCATTTAATAATTAATGATGGCTTAAACTTAAATTTTTTCAATCAACTACTCCAGTATTGAGTAGCATCCAATCAAAGTGAAATTGGAGATTTTTCTAAATGAGGCTTTTCCGTAGGTAGCAAGCAATTTGTGGAACAAACAATCGAATAATCCATCTAAGGAATGGAAAAACTAACATTATCTTGATCGAGATGGCGAAGAAGTTTGATCTCATGAAGAGTCCGCTTGGCGTCCATATAATTATCAAAAGCACTCCCAATTTTCTTCATCACCACTACCTCAATAAATTTTCCTGAAAAATATATTCATATATGCACATTAAAACCTCAATAAGCAAATAGCAAATCTATACTGTGTACTAAAATACTCAACTACATGATATAGGATATTAGGATTTCCTATATACAACCAAAGGTTAGGAGCAATATGAATCTACTAGTAATTAGTCCACAATTTAGTTAGAGAATCGATCAAACTCTTCTTTTCAGCTCCAATTCAATCAACCATTTCATCACAAAGCACTTAATCATCCCTCTAAATTGTATCTCCAACAATATGCATAATTCAATAAGGAAACCACAACACAATACCTAACCCTAAATCTATTCTCGGTTTCCCCTATTATAGTTTGCAAAAAAATCATAAAAATTTCTACGGGACTCCGAATAATGCTAAACCAATTCTAAAAGATAGAGGACTCATAAGAGGTTGTTCCCCAACTTGCATCATCAAGAAATCTAGCCTGGACGACTAGTTATGGACACTTGAACTGAGGGGAAAGAATTTGCCCAAACTGGGCAGCAATTGCTTGGTTCAAATTCATCAATTTCATTCAAGAAATTTATCAAACAATTTCATTGCACCCATAATTCACACAAGAAACTGAATCATAAACACAAATTCAAATCTTCATTAGCTCTTAGAAATCACACATTTCATATAAAACAAAGAAATAAAAATGCACTGGCCATTCTTTGTTAAGCTTAAAACCCAACTCATTCAAGTGATATACCTGAGCAATTCAAGAGAACTAGAGAGATATAGTTAAGCATGAAAAAAATAATTCATTAAAAAAAGAAAAAAAAATTGAAAATTAAATGGGAAAGAAACTAAGGAAATCAACATGCAATTGTCGAGATGCAATGACCAAAGTCTGGGCCAGAATTGGAGGAGAACATATGCAATCCCAAACGAAAAGTCGAGAAGTCCTCGATTTGTGTCGTTCCATAACATAGATGTTAGAAATTTTCACGAAATTAAGCCTACCTTCCCTGTACCCCGAATGGGAATCAAATTGTGATACAATTTCCTCAACTGTAGATGATTTTGGTGGAGAATGAAGGAACAAATCGCATCAAATCACTAGAAATCGCCGGTCTTTTCATGGGTTAGGTTTGTCTGATAATTGGGGATGTGTATGTGCATTATTTATTTATTTAATAATAAGTCGCGCTCTGGACGTAACTTTACAGCTCGCTAATTGTCACGGTAGAGAACTGTGATAATTTCAAGTTAGGTCACGGTCCTTCATTGTGACCCAGTTGCTCACAACTTGTCACCGTCACTAACTGTGACAAACATTTAGAAAAAAATTTAAATGGGATGAATCACGGTTCATGAGCGTGACAATCCGCAAAATTTTGAGTCACGCTAAAAAAGTGTGACTCCCCAAAATGCACCTCTGTGACAATTTTGTTGAAATGGTGCAGTGAATTTTGATGACCGAAAGAGTATATTCAGTGGCTGTTTCTATGTTGGAAACAATCTAGTCGCCTGGTTGAGCAAGAAATAGAATTCCATATTTCTATCTACAACTGAAGCAGAATATATCGCAGCTAGTTGCTGTACTTTACTTCTCTGGATGAAATAGATGCTAGAGGATTATCGGATAACCACTAATCAAGCCACAATGTTCTGTGACAACACCAGTGCTATAAACATCTCAAAGAAACCAGTCCAACACTTCCGAACAAATTATATTGACATCAGACACCACTTCATCCGAGAATTGGTGGAACAAAAGATTATCATTCTAGAGCACACACAGACTGATTTGTAGCCAATAGAATTATTTACTAAGGCCCTTGATACTGCTACATTTGAACTCCTTAGAAAACAAATCGGAGTCTCTCCCTTGCCCGAATAAGATCATGCATATCATACAAAAAAAATGCATTGCCATGCATTTTTTTTTCCTTGTTCACATTTTCCGCATGCATATAGGTTAGATATATCCTATTCTGAGTTTGTGAGTAAGCCTAACTGGAGATCATATTTGTGCAGGATACATCTAAGTGCTTAGGCTAACAGTGAGGAAGATACATCTGGCAGTCGACGATCAACATGTTTCTCTTATCAATCTAAGGCACTTAGTCGGACAATCCGAAAGAATAAGTCACTATTTTCAATGTTATATGGACATCACTACTGATTAAGGTTCTATATTATGAATGTAGACCTACGATCTATATTTTGCTATCAACACTACACGCAATTGATTGTCCAAAGGCATGGTCAGTGGAAAAGAAGGCTGTCAATCCAAGCCAAGCTCATACCCCTTTCCAAAAGAGAATGGCAGATGAAAAAAATGTGAAAATGGTGAAAAATGAGCCAAATTTGAAATAGAAAAGGGGAAAATTGAAAAGATAGCTTCTGGGGATTGTGCATAGCCGTTTCTACATTCTAAAAGACAATGCCAAATATAGGAAAGGCCGGCAAGCCGGATTTTGAAAATTGCACTCTTATAGTTTAAGATGGGTCTTCTTGTGCACTAAAGTGAAAGCCAATAAGTCAAGGCAACCATGAGGTATTTGACACTAGGTGATTGACTGATGGTTGTTTGAGTCACACACTCGTTTTAACCAATTTATTCATATCGTGGTGGGTTGTATGCTGCCCAGATGCATCTAACTCAATAAACTGTTAAGGCACTTAGATATATCTGAGTCCTCTCATTTGGTAAAGTATACGAGGTGCATCTAGCCCTAATTTTCGTGATTTTTCATGATTTTTCACTTTATTATTAACTTACTCCAAAAAGTGGCAGTATACTGTGGGCTTAAGTGGCGAATTTTTGCAGATCAAATTAATTAGTTGTGGGCCCAACAATAGTGATATTTCAATTATTCATTAATTCTTTGGATATTTTATTTCCTAACTGATGGTAACTGATTTTTGAATGAAATAAATTTTGCGCCATATGGAATTCTCGGAAACTTGGGTTAAAAAGAACAATCTATATAAGGAATTCAAAGAGTCAATATTGGGTCAAAAAGTCAAATTTTCCTCTTCCTTCTTCCCCAACCCATCAACGTCTCTCTCTCTCTCTAAACCCTCAAATTTTCCACCATTAACACCCATCTCAAACTTTCCCTCTCTAAAAATCAAACTCTCTAACACTAAATCCACTCACCTAAACCTGCATCTATTATGGGAAGAGCAAAATGTATGGCTAAGAGACTGGATATTTAAGATAATCCAAGAACACTGGCTAAGAAAAATGCTAGATCTAAAGCTACATCATCATCTTCAATTGATACAACAACCATCCCCATGTCAACACCAACACCACCGGTCCTTCGTCTTCCCGAACCCACGGCACCGCCACTACCACCGGATGCCTCGATCGTTCCGCCTCTACGCTACCTCCACCACAGCCACTGGTAGCACCACTACCTTAGTCATCACCGGCTTAACCACTTCACCGGTAATATTGCTCATCCTCTCTTCCATCTCTTGATATTAGAGTGAAGTATTAAGCCCTAAAGTGAATGAAGAGAAGAAGCTTGATCATAGTAAAGTGGATAGAAATCTTATCGATGTTCATAAGTTTGTAGACAATAGTTTGAATGAACCTGTTGATGGTGATAGTGAGAAAAAGAATGATGAGAAGAACATTGATGATGAAGAAGACGATGATGAGGAAAGCGATGAGAAAGCTGAGAATAAAAGGAAGTTGATACTCCACAACAACAGCCTACTGTCGACAAATCAGGATCGAATTTTGAGGATGAAAATCTCAAAAAAGACGATGCTCGTGATGATGAAAAGGTTGAAGTTGAGCCGGTTATGGAGTCCAAGCCAAAAGGAAAAGGGAAAAAGGCTACAAATTTGTCCGAAGTTCGCAACCTAACCAGGGTATATCCCAGCCTAAATTGGGTACTCAAGATACATCTAGCTTTGCTGAAATCAGAGAACTTGACCCCATTGGTGTCACTGTTCGACGGAGGTAACTTCCAAGGTATCAACAAATCCCAGTGAGCTACAGGTTTGTCTCTAAAAATGGGTATGATGAATATCTGCTTTACATGTCTAAACATCCCCTTAAGTATGAAAGATGCATGTGTTTTGGAGACTTTGCTAAATTTGAACATAAGGACTTGTTTGAATATTATGGATTGTAGAAGTTGGGAAATATTGACACAACGGCTAAGGTGAATGAAATGTTGGTTCGAGAATTCATGTCTAACATTCCCGATGAGAAAGAAGAAGTCATGCCTCCAAAGATTTATGTGTGGGATCAATTGGTGCCGTTCTCGGCTACAATGCCAAGAATGTGGCTTGGTTTGAAGATTGAAGTAAGAGAGGAAGAAGGCTCTAATATTACTCCGGACGGAATTGTAAAAGAACTCAGTGGTGGGGAGTTTGATTGGCCTAAAGGAAAATTCAAGGTTAGTGATTTTCTTGTGGAATATAAGGTCTTAGCCGAGTTTATGAGAACTAATCTTGATCCCCATTTGCACACATCCGAGCTCAACCTTGATTCTGCCACTTGACTCTATGTTTGTGGCAAAGAAGAACATTGATTGGGCTAAGCAAATCTACAATTATGCTGCGAAGAATGTGACACACTGTGGACCTTGACACTTGGCGAGCAAGTCTCTACTATTTCCATGGTTACTTAGTACATACTTTTTGGAGAAAGGTGTGCCGAGTTTTGATAGTGATATTTGTAAGGAAGATGGGATTATAATGTATCATCACACTGCTGCTCGAGGTCTTATCCATCCCTGCTCACACCACATTAAGCCAACGCTGACAATTGCTGCCCAAGATACATCCAGTCTGATAGGTTGGCAAAGATAGAGGTAGACATCGCTGACCTGAAGGCTCAAAGCTTGAGGCAGACACGTCTGCTCGAGCTGCTAGTGGTAAACAGAGGGCTCGTTCTAGATTATGATGCAGGTACATACGGCACTACTTTGAAGAGGAATGATACATCCAGCCTAGTCTCATAGCCATTGCCAAAGAAGAAGAAGTGATTCACCCAAACTGTTTTCTTTTCTTATTTTGCAACTTTTCGTATTGCCTTTATTTCTCTTATTTGGTACTTTATATTTTGGGTTTGTAACTAAATTTCACGACTACTGTGTATTTTCCTATGCTTGATAGGTTACAGATGATTTGATGATCGAACCCTTCCCTTTCCACTTTTTCCATAAACGAGGAGTACTTATATATATCTCTGTTTTTGCATTGGTTGATACATGACTTTATGATTTAACTTGTGCCTAATTTGACGGAGAGGATGCCACCTTTAGGGGGAGAGTTCCATGGTCATTATGGTCATTAATGCTATACTTTTTGATGGCATGGTTTTGGAAAAATAGAAAAGCGAAAGGGGAAGATTGTTAGCTTTCTTAATTAAGTAAACGTGACTTAATTAATTATAAGCTATTTATTTTAATTAGCATTTGTATTTTTCCTATGCAAGTGATTATAATTGGCCTAATATTTTTTCCATGCATATTTTAGTTAATTTGGTTGTTAAACTCGTTTTAATGATTAAATTAATTAATTGCCAACTTATTGTGTCACATGGATTATTTAGGATGTTCTAGAATATTTTCATTACACGTGATTAATTAATAAGTTGGGAGTTCTTTTAGGGTTACACGCCTAGTAGATGTGCCCTTTGCTTGATGGACAAGCTGGTTACTTACTTATTGTGTTGTGGCACTTATTTGTTTGGCATGGTAAGTAAATAATAAGAGTTTAAGGTAAGCATGACTTTTATTTATAACATTTAATTATTTTCTTACCTTATTATAATTATCCTACAACTATTTTGGTAATTATCTTTTTTACCTTTTGTAGGGGTTTGTGTGTTATAGGAAGTCTATCGTGGCAAGGCATCCTAGGGAATCTAGAGTAGATACACACGCATGCTATAGAGCAAAGAAAACGTTTACTAGCTTGAGTGCATAAGTAGTTCATCCCTTGACTTACCTATGCACTAGTAACCCAAAGATTCATATGGTGTTCATGTTAAAATCAAGTGTGATTGTTCTTTAAGTCCACTACTTGATATTATCAAGTAAAATCTTCGGGGGAAGTCAAATTCATTACACAAGAGCCTTAACAAGAAAAGATCATCACGGGATGTGAAGATCAGTTGAAGGATCACATAGATCTGGGTCAGATTGCGTTGTTGACAAGAAGTTCTGAAGAGCAACGGGACATTGACTCATAGTACAAGCTAGAAGAGGGATCAGGGAGTGATCGCCGTTTGAATTCTAGTTAATAACTTCCACTTTCACTAATTCATGCAAAATGATTATAAGGCTTCATAACCGTGTTCATAAATCCACTTAAATAAAAGCTAAATTAATATGAAACCATCATATATCCTCATGTAACTTGCATTTAATTCAGAATTTTTAATATTAAAAATGTCTGATATTTACAACATTTCCCCACTCATTTTTATTATTAAGATTTGGTCAATATATATTCTTTGGCCGAGAAATAGATTATTATGCATCATGATAAGTGTGACTCTGCATTGAACCTTCATTAGTGAAACAATAATCTCTACTCTACAGTTAGTAGAAGTCTCAGACTTGAACTATAACTGGTTAGGGGAAATAAAGAATTATTGCCCACACATGATCATCCAAGTGTTAATATGAGCTTTAATGGCTAGCACATTACGGCCCTGTACTGATCTTAGTATTCATGAGTGTATTTTGAGAATTAGCCCACAATTCTCATAGAGAGCGGCCCCACTCTCGCACTCACATAGGTAAAATCTGTCAAGAGTGCTCCTGTAACTGTCGCACCCCACTCATACGAGCTACAAATTTTATTAAGAGTTTTTTCAAAGAAAACTCAACCTCAAACCGTTTACAGGATAATGCACTTACATCATTAGGGATGGTATATTTAGATTGTGCATTTCTTCCGGCCAACATATAATTCGTTCTTCCCATTGAACCTGGATACAGGATCTCTGGTCCCCAGGTTGGGTATCCTTATATATGGTTCATGATTATATGGGCTTCAACTCCATCCCCCTCGATGTACTCCAGACCATTTCTCTTGTCAAGGCCTTGGTTAATGGATCTACAAGATTATCGCACGATTTGACATAATTCACATTAATTATGCCATTACTCAAATAAGATCTCACAGCACTATGTTTTCTTCCTATAGGTCTAGATTTACCATTATAATAATGGTTATTCACTCTACCAATGGCAGCAGTGCTATCACAATTAATCAAAATAGGAGGTATTGGTTTTTCCCACATTGGGATCTTATATAATAAATCTATTAGCCAGCTTGCTTCCTCACTAGCTGTAGCTACAACAATTAGCTCAGCCTCCATAGTTGAATTAGCAATAATTTTATGCTTTTTAGATTTCCAGCAAATAGCACCACCTCCCAATTTGAATATGTACCCAGTGGTAGATAAAGAATCTCCTGACAAAGTATTCCAATCTGCATCAGAAAATTCTTCAATAACAGCAGGATTTTTTTGATAAAATAATCCATAATTTTTGGTACCCAGTAAATATTTCATTACTTGGCTGATAGCATGCCAATGCTCTTTACCTGGCTTGTTAGTAAACCTACTGAGTACCCTTGCTGCAAATGCAATATCCGGTCTCGTACAATCAGTAGCATATCGCAAGCTGCCGATTATACTAGCATATTCCTTTTGATTTATCACATCATTTTCACAGTCGACGGGAAATAAGTGAATACTAGAATTAAAAGGACTAGTAACATGTTTGCAGTCAACATAATTGTATTTTTTCTTCACCTGGCTATATAAAACCTTCGAGTTGGTCCATATATATTTCTTCATCAAGATCGCCATTCAAAAAAATTGTTTTCACATCCATTTGATGAATAATTAAATTATGAATTGCAGAAATAGCAATCAACAATCTTATGGATGTTATTCTCGTAACCGGAAAAGAAGTATCAAAAAAGTCCAAATCAACTTTTTGTTTGAAACCTTTCTCGACAAGTCTCGCTTTATACTTGTCTATACTCCCATCCGGTTTTAATTTCTTCCTCAAGACCCATTTGCGCTCGATTGTTTTACAACCTGCTGGTAAATCAACTAATCTCCAAGTTTTATTTGAAATTAGTGACTCCATCTCATCATTTACAGCCTCTTTCCAAAAAATAGCATCTGGTAATGATAAAGCTTCTGATAAGGAAATTGGTGTTTCTTCAGTATTACAAACAATAAAGTCTGGACTAAAATCTTTTTCAACTCTAACTCTTTTACTCCTTCGGAGTTCATGATTTTCTTCACTTTGTAAATTTTGAGTAGCAGAGTCAGGTTTTGAAATATCATTTTCAATTGATTTGCCCCCACTATTTCTCAATATGTAGGGAAATTTTTCTTCATAAAAAATAGCATCACTAGATTCAAAAGTGATATTATTTTTAATATCGAGAAATATATAGGCGGTACTATTTTCTGCATACCGAATAAAAGCATAAGTGGTAGCTTTAATCCCCAATTTAGGTATTTTAAGGTCTTTTAACCTCACAAAGGCTAAACAATCCCATACTCTGAGATATCCCAAATTTGGCTTATACCCCTTCCACACCTCAAAAGGTGTAATTTTTGTCTTTTTATGTGGCACTCTATTCAACACATAACAAGCAGTTAAAACCGCTTCACCCCACAAATTTGAAGGAGCATCTAAATTTAATAGCATAGCATTCGTAAGATCAATTAACGTTCTATTTTTCCTTTCTGCCACGCCATTAGAAGTAGGTGAATATGGTGGGGTAGTTTCATGGATTATTCCCAATTACTCAACATAAGAATTCAAGCCAAAGGATTCATATTCTCGACCTCTATCACTTCGAATCCGCTTGATTTTTCTACCAAATTGATTTTCAACTTCAAGGAGGAATTTTTTAAAATACTCAAAAGCATCACTTTTATTCTTCAATAAATAAACATATGTATATTTTGAGCAATCATCAATAAAAGTGACAAAATATCTATTTCCTCTACGAGTTAAGATTCCTTCAAATTCTCATAAATCTGTGTGAATTAATTCTATCAATTCGGTATTTCTTTCAACGGTTTTATGAGGCCTTTTTGTAATCTTTACTTGACTAAAAATTTCACATTTGTCAAAGTCTTTTTTCACCTTAGGAATTAATCCTATACTACTCATGATTCCCACGTATCTACTATTTATACGACACACACGGGCATGCCAAAAGTTTAAAGAAGAGAGCATATAAACAGAAAATAGAGGCATTTTTTATTAGCATTTTCAATATTTAATTTGAACATTCCATCACAAGCATATCCTTTACCCACAAAAATACCTTTTTTGGTAATGGCATACTGATCAGACTCCATAGTTTGCTTGAAGCCAACCATATTCAGCAGATAACTTAACATCAAATTCTTTCTCATGGAAGGTGTATACAATACATCTTTTAATGTCAAGACTCTTCCAGAAGTGAACTTGAGATTAACATCGCCAGTTCCAAGTACCTGCGTAGTGTGAGAATCTCCAAGTATAATGGTTTTAGCCTCCTTAAAAGGAGTATAAGCTTTGAACCAATCCTTATCGTAGCAAACATGTTTGTTTGCACTAGAATCAGCCCACCATCCTTCAACACTTTGCACCATATTAATATCAGTTATCATAGCAACAAATGGCTCTTCGGTAATGTTGGCTTGGGGGACAGGTCTACGTTTCTGATATTTACAATTTTTCGCAAAGTACCCAATTTTTCCACATACAAAGCAAGATTTTTCTTGCTGATTATTCGAAGGATACGATTGGTTCTTATTTTTCATGCTTGAGTTCCTCATACTTTGTTGATATGTTTTTTTCATATTTTTCTTATTTGATTTCAAAGCATTATTTTTTGAGATCTGATTAGTATCAACATTTTCATTGGTACATATTAAATTTACCTTTGTGGAATGTCCATTGTTCTGCTCAATAAGAGCATCTGGTCCTCCCGTTTCCTGCTCCACACGAATGCTCGTGATTAGAGTTTCCAGAGACATTTCCTTTTGCTTGTGACGCATGCTCTTTTGGAATTCCCTCCAAGAATGTGGGAGTTTGCCAATCAAGCCAGCAACAATGAGGTTGTCTCCAATTTTAATTCCTTCAGAAATAACTTTTGCCACTATCATCTGAAAGTCCTACGCTTGTTCTGCCACAGATTTTCCATCCACCATTTGATAGCGGAAAAAATGACTCGCTGTATATTTTTTTGCACCTGCCTTTTCTGCATCATATTTATTCTATAAGACTTTCCAAATTTTCTTTGCGGAAGAGAAGGTAGTATCATAATAATCATAAAAATGATCAGCGAGACAATTTAAAAGATAGTTTCGGCAGTTGTACTCATCTTTTTGATATTTTTCAACATTTTCCTCATGTTCATCGTCGTTCATGCCTTCGGTGTTGATCTTTCTAGGATCTTTCTCAGTGAGCACATAAGCGACTTTGAGCAGGTTGAGGTAGAAGAAGACTTTTCCTTTCCACTGCTTGAAGTTCACGCCCTTGAACCAAAAAGGCTTCTTGAGATCTCCAACACGCTCATTGGTTTTCTTGATGGTTACATCCATTTTGAATCTCCTTAAAATTGTTGGTGATATTACAAAAATAATATAGCAATATCGCAAAGAAAATGGATAAATAACCGTAACCAATTAGGCTGAGGCGCAGATATCTCACTCTTTTTAGGGAGATTCAAGCCCTCTGCAGTGTTGGAATACATCAATCACCGGTGCAACAAAAAATATGTGACTCATCCCTTCCAGGATACAACAGCCCAACTTGAAACATTGTGTGGTTAAATCCTTCTTTTACAGTAAAGGATTAACCCAAAGCTCCCACTACAAGAATACCCTTCTCTTGGCCAAATATATTAAAGTGTGTGATTGAGCTTTTTTCATTAATTCACAATGGTTTCACTTATATTCTCTCCACGGGAGTCTCCTATTTATAGGATTTCAAAATGTAAGGATAAGATGTAAGTTACAATTCAAAGTTAATGCATTAATAATTAATTAATGAAGTTAACAACTTCCACTTCCACTAATTCATGCAAAAGGATTATAAGGCTGCATAACCGTGTTCATAAATCCACTTCAATAAAAGCTAAATTAATATGAAACCATCATATATCCTCATGTAACTTGCGTTTAATTCAGAATGTTTAATATTAAAAATTTCTGATATTTACAACAGATAGTATTATGTGTAATTCTATCATTAATTTCTTGTAATAGGTTTAAACTCTTAGCAACTAATGGATCTGTTTGTCTGAAGGTGCAGGCGGGTGGTGTTTTTTTTCCCTATTAAGGTTTTCCAACTTAAAAGTTGTGTGTTCACTGTTTGTGTACATTTTCGCATTTTTACCCTACGATAGGTATATCTAAGTTCTAATTAAAATATAACTCAGTTATATCTTGCTTGAGTCAATTGTGAACGAACTTCATTTTTACATAACACGGTCTAGATTCGTCTAAGTAATCTGTTACTTGGACAACTCATAACTTTCAACAAGTTTGGGGTCCATAAAACTTCCATCTGGGCAATAGTAAATCACTACTACGGAGCAAAATTGGATAAGTAAACTGGTAATGAATCAAGAAATTTGTTTTGGCCAAAGGAGAACAAGTTGGCTTTGATACCAAATTGATGTAGAATCAAGCAACAAATATTGAGCGCACAAGAACGAGAAAAGAGATCTAGAGAGAAACTGAGAATTGGGAGGCCAAGGGAAAAATAATATTCATTCAATAATAGGCAAAAGTGGTTCCAACAAGTATGATGCTTCTATTTATAAGAAGTTAAAACCCTACTCAATTAAACAAAAGGCTAAACAAGCCCAATCAAGAAATAAATCTAGGTTCAAGTTAAACAAATATAAACAATAATAATCCGACTAAAATAAATAATATCCAAAATAGATTTAACGTATTGTAGATCAGGGATGTGTTTTCAATGTTGCATCAATACTTGTACAATTTATAGCTTCTTTAATTGCATGCACCTCACATATTCAGTCGTCATAATTTGATAAACCACTTGCACATTCCTCTTTTATCTAATTATTTTGCAAAATAGAACTCACACCATTGTAGAGAACTGAACCAACTTTTTGAAAAATTTGTGACATAAAAAATTTACTTTGGTGGTCAGGGAGTTGAAACTTTTTTTTTCCAACTTTAACATTAAAGTTCGCTACTTTAAACACTTCTAATGATGACAAAAAATTCTGATCCGATCCAAATGGAATGAAATTTTCTTAACCGGCCGATCCACATATCATAAAAAGCTAAATTCTGTAGAAGAACAAGTTTTAGCTTGAGGTTTGTTCTCCATTTTTTATTTCTGAAAACATCACAAGTTCCCTTCAACTTGTTTCAAACAGCATTTCCGAAAATGAACTAGTTTCGAAGTCATTTCTGAAAATGAAGTACAAAACTCAAAACATGAAATTTGTGTTCTGGGCGAGTTCAAGCTAAATAAGCCAAAATTCCAAAACCTGGAAAGCTGTGAATTTCTCCCACCAGCATCATAGGAACTTGTTCACAGTATCTTTGTTTTCCTTTCATATGTACATTTTAGTTTGCATTTCGGTAAAGAATTGGATTTTGAGGAAAGAAACTATGAATTTCTACTTGTCATTTGTTTGCCTCCATGTGAAATGGGGATTCCCATTTACTTGTCACTCATAAAGTTGATTACTGCCCATCTATTTGATCTTGATAAAATTGATTGCTGCCCAAAATCTTTAAATTGTGAATTTTGATTCTTTTTCTCCATATTCAGAGTAGCTCTGTTTCTATGTAAATCTGGCGATTATTATAATAATAATGGGAATGAATTGACGATGTGCTTGAATTTGCAGAAAGTTTTCTGGTTCTCTTTCATTAAAT
Source organism: Jasminum sambac (assembly GCA_018223645.1). NCBI lineage: Eukaryota > Viridiplantae > Streptophyta > Magnoliopsida > Lamiales > Oleaceae > Jasminum > Jasminum sambac. The sequence continues at coordinate 39,436,851 of CP073640.1, forward strand.
CTTTGTTTTGATATGGAGCATTCACCCTAGGAAATCGACAAATGTAAGACGGCAACCTGTGAGTAGGAACTCTTGCAGATATATCATTCTATTGTTCCTTTTTTTCTCTAACTTCAACTTTTGCAATGTTTACAAGAATGCGAACTCGGACATTAGACAGTTTAGTGGATGCAAGCTTCAGTTTTGCAGAAAGATATTAAAAGAAAGCTTTACAATGGGTTGCTTATTCTTAACACGACATCAAAGTGTTCCTTTATTACTTGATTTTCCATCACTTAATCTTATTTCTTTATTGGGATTTCAGAGTTGTCCTTTGAAAGTTTACCGGCTAGTGTTATATTGACTTACCCAACCTTCAAAGAGGATTAATATTGACTTTATTCCTTTGTTGTTTCAACTAGTATCCAACCCGTGCATTGCATAGGATAAAAACATTCTAAATAGCACACATTATTATAGATAGAAAAACAAGCTTTTTAAGTAACATGCAATAGATGCAATTATAATTGAAATGATAAAAAAATAGCATTAGACAATTAATGTAAAATATTGAAGACATATCCCACATTAGATATAAAAATATAATTGAACAATATTTTGTAACAATCAAACTAAAACAGTTATAACTTAAAGAAAATTAGATGGAAATGCATTTGACTAGATGGAATTAAATTGTGGTGACATACATCTAAACCAAATAAATATTATAATTTATAAATAATGAAAATCACTCTATTTTTTTAAATCATAAAAATCACTCTATTATTTTATTGAGCATAACTATTTTTATTTGTCTATGAGTCTATCTTATATTTGTAGTTCTATGGTCCCTTTTTTGTAGAAAAAATTTAAGCCAATTGAATTTATTATGTTCAAGACCAAATCGAGCAAACCAATCCAACCCAAACCGCATTGCATGGCTTGGGTTGGATTGGGTTCGCAAACGATTGGGTTGGTTTTGGATTTGATTTTGTCAAACTGAAATTGCTTGAGTTGGTTTCATATTTGACCCAAAACCAATCCAACACACGCCCAACCTAATTATAAATCATAAAAATCACTCTAAGTTTTGAAATACTTTTTTAAACACCACATTTGTTGTTGAGTTTCCCGATTGACCATTATTGTAGCGAATCAAAATTTTCAATCACTCCCATTAGTAATTCTAGAGATAGCAACAAACAATTGTCCATAGCTGAATATCGGTCTCCTCAAATAAATGCCAATATTAGAAAGCAATTTCCCCTGACTCTTGTTGATCGTCATCGCATAGGAAACAATTGAAGTAAACTGTCTCTATTGGAATTTAAATGGCAATATTGGATTAGATGAAGTCAACGTCATTCTAGGAATGAATATTGTGTGACCTACATTGCATCCAAAAATAATTTGTGCCGAAACCACATGTTTCCAAAGTCTTGTGATAATCAATCGAGTTCCACAGCACAAACTTATTGAATGATTTATGCTTCTAAACAATACTATAGGAATATCGACCTTCAATTTCAGTTCGTGATTTGACACTAGAAAATCGAACAGCATGCAAAATTTTTAATTCATTGGCAGTTAAGCACAGATCTGTGTACCCCAAAAGTCATCGATCTTCTTTCCCACTTGTTAAATCTCATGTATTACCAATCATCCTCAAATTCAATTTATAAAATGGTTGCCACAATCCAAAATTTTCCTATCTGCATGAATTGTAATTATCAAATTAATCCTAAAACACTATAAGTTTATTATTAAAATAAATGATTCTAAAAACTGATGAATGACTTAACAAAGTTTATTAATTTCAAAATGATTTCTCAAACTATCCTCCATATTTTGGATTTTATATCTGAATAGATAATTCTAAAAATTAAATAATTTTGTGTTAAGTAATATAATAGATTGAAAAATATAATAATGTAATCATTTAATTAGAAATTAAAAATATTTCACAAGTTAATTTTAGTGATTGAAAAATCACCTTATTGATCTATAATTTTACATATTTTATTTTTTGAATTTTTAGGTGAATAAAATTACAATTATCTATGGGATTTTCATTCCTTATTATTAAAATAAAAAAATTATCAAGTTCATTAATTTATTTCATTTTTTGTTTTTTCAAAAATAATTTATCTCTATATTAAAAATATGTATTTAATTAAAAAATTATAAATGGAATTGAGAAAAATGAGCTATGAATTTTATTTATTTGAAAAAACTAGTGATATGATTTCATTTTTGCATTTTCATTTTATATTTTTTTAAACTAAAAACTAATGATTGTTGTAAAAAATTGATAATTGGTTTTTTATTGTGCTTTTATTTGTCAATATCCTAGAAATTTTTCATATTATATAAACTTTTGAAGGAAAAATACAGTCAATAATCTTGTTCATCGCCTAGAGTCACAAATTGCAGTTTAACCCACATTAGGCTCAAATTATGGAGCCACTAAAAGATTTCATGCATTATGATTGGGTAAAAAAATTAAACTAAAAAGTAATTAAATTAGAAAATAAAAAAATAAAATTATTATTAAACAAAAGGAAACCAGTCACCAATTTCTCTAAGTAGTCTATTTGTCTCAAATAGTAATCACAAGTGTACGATATCAAACAAGTAGCAAGTGGACCTTTTGAGTCCGGTTCATCGTCCCACAAGGATTGGATTAAGTACCAAAATATGTTGAAAAATCTACTTTATTTGAAAAACCAATGGTTGGTGGCAATTATAAACCAAAACAATTCATCAAAATTAACAATAAAATATTGAGAAGAGCAAAGAACCTTAAAGAGAAACTATAGAATGACAAATATCAAGACTCACAATTTCACCGTAATTGTTCCCCCTAGTTCCACAAATTATGATTTGACATCAATTGACCCAATTAACACTTGAATTTCACAAATATATTTTATCGCTTTTCTCAAAGTTAATTAATCATATTTAATTAAGTCAACCCACTATATCTCTATGTGAATTGAATTAGAACAAGTCCCTAATTAAGGGCATTGAACACAAGAAACTCTTCTAGATCTCATCCATATTCAACCCAGAGTAATTGCATGAATAAAAAGATTATATTTCTATTTCTTAATTAATTACGATCTTTATTGCGGAATCTAATTCTAATTGTCCTCTCTCGATTTCAAATAGATCCTCTCTCGATTTTAAATAGAACTAATAAATCATTTATCACTTGATCAGAAAGATAAGCACATGATAAAATACCAATAAAGATTTAACCAAAGAATCCATTAACAAACTCAAATCAAAACAATGAAACTAGGGATCCCAATTAAGCTACATTGTTTGCCCCGAATAAAAACTTAGAAATTCATCCCACAAAAAGATAAAGGAATAAAATAAATTGAGTTCATCACCGGATTTTTTGAGATTAATTATAAAGATGAAGCCTTGCACCAAGATCTCCACCCCCGAATCTTCAATCTTGAATCTTCGAATTAATCTCATGGTTTTACTCTTCGGTGTTTCTCTCTATTTTTCTTTAATCAATCTCTCCTCAAGCTCCCTTTTCTTGTGAAGAATTTCCTCTTTTATAGAGTATTTCATATTTGAACTTCGTGCATAAGGAAGAAAGCTCAGCTAGTTTCCAAATCCTAGTCTGAATTGAAGTCCCAATTGGACAGCCTGTCAGTCCTTCAGTATTTTGGGCATAACTTTTTCTCCCGATGTCCAATTGAAATGATTAAAAGTGCGTTGGAAAATAGGTAAAAAGATCTACAATTTTTTGTGAAATATAAAAATCTAGATTCAAACTTTACCCTTATCAAAACTGGTTCTCAATATTCGGGTCTTTTGCATTCTTACTCCAAAGTCCATCAAATTTGTATACTTTCAATTCCTTTTCTTCCAATGTTGAGTCACATATCATCCAAGTTGATTTTTACCTAAAACCAAACAAAACCAATCATATTTAAGTAGTATGAAACTAATTAAATGAGTTTATGACAATAGAATAAACGTAAATTTAGCGCTTATCATAGTCATTGGCTATAACTTCTACATGCCTAATGATTGGTGATTTAAAAAGCCATACTTGCCTCTTTTCTCATAACCAGTGTTATAAAGCGTGATGAATTTTCAATATCGAGCTTCAAGCTTTATAAACTTAATTGCGCTTAGGCGAACCTTAAGCGAGAACAATGTTTTCTAAATTTATTATTTATTTTAAATTTATAATCAATTTAAAATTATTAAATAATTAAAATAATCCATAATAAGCACATATACAATAAATGATGTCATTTTCAACTACACAAATATATATAAATGAAAAATACAATTATATGGAATATGGATATTATTTTCAAATTCAATTGTGCATGCGACATTAGACAAAATTTCATATTTTGGGTTTTTGTCAAACACAATATTTATTATATAAATACAAAACAAAGTTCTTTTTTCACACTTTTTATTAAATACTTTGTAAGTAGTGATTAAGAAGCGCATATATATATATATATATATATATATATATATATATATATATCTCAAAGGAAGTTTAAGACTGCCTAAGCATGCTTAAGCACGCTTAATCGCGCTTTTTTGGTCAATGCTCAAAGTCGACCTTTGTTTTCATGCTTTTGGCAAAAGCGAAACGTGCCATGTACGGATGGCGCTTCACAGTCGTTTAAGCGCGCTTTTTAGAATATTGCTCATAACTATCTGTATAGAAAATTGTCATGTTGTTTAAACTTTTGGAAGGAAAACTGTGAATTTTATTCTATGAGGACTTTCGAAATAAATATTATTATATCTAAAAAAGATATTTTAACTGCCAATAAATATTTAATTAACTTGATATTAAATTAATTATGTGCTATATTAATTCCTAAATTATATTCTTAATAGTAATATACTTTTATCTAATGAAATTAAAATGAAAAATTCACGAATTTTATTAATTTATGTAGTGTTCAATTTCTATATATATATATATACACACACACACTCTCTCTCTCTTATTAAAAATGTGACCTTAATTAAAAAAATTATAAATAAAATTTAAAAAATGAGTGGTGAATTTAATTTCTTTAATGATAAAAACCAATAATTCGTTTTTTCAATTTTTATTTTATCTGTATTTTTTAAAATTAAAAATTAATAATCATCCTAAAAAATTAATAGTTGGTTTGTATTCATATTTTTATTTTTCAATAATACATAAGTTTTTGTTTCACATTGCATAAACTTTTGCATGAAAAATGCAATTAGTAATTTCATTGATTGCTTAAAGCTACTAAAATGTACTTTAACCTCGAATTTCGCCCACATAATGGGACCACCATGAGATTTTTATCCATTATTATTAATTAAAAATTATTATTAAACTAAAGGAAAGTTGGATATCAATTTCCTCAAGTAACTACTGGCCATAACTTTTGCTTGCTTAATAATTAGTATTTTATAGTGTCGTATACGAACCTTTGTTTAATAACTACACTATATGGGATATTTTATTTTTTCAATAGCATAGAAATTATCAATATTGTCTAAACTTTTGGTGGCAAAGCTAAGAATTTTATTTTTGAAGGACTTCCAAAATAAATATTTTTACGATCCAAAAAGATTCAATTAATTTGACATGAAATTAATTATGTGACATATTAATTCCAAAATTATTATATTCTTAATAATAAGTAATATTATATTTCATCTAAACAAATTAATTAAAAAAGAAGCATGAATTTGTCCATGTTAGTTGTATACGTGTGTTTTCATATGTGTAATTCTCCATATATATTAACAAGTATTTCCATATTTCTAAATATGTATTATCACACATATATATATATATATATATATATATATATGGATTGTACTATATACTAAGCCATGTAAAAAATTTAATAAAAAGATAAATTCCACGTTTCTTAAGTTTTGTTTCTAAAATAAGTAAGGGTCCAGACTAATTTTTAATTTTAATCTTACACGTTTCCTTTTTGATGTAAAAATTTAATGAATTGTGATTATATCGCAACAAAATTAAATCCTAGAGAAATTTATAATTTTAATTAATTTTCATTTATTAGCTAATTATTTATAAAAATAACAAATTATTTCTAAAATTAATTAATTGGTCCAATCTAATTTTTATATTTTAATATTACAAGTTTCTTTTAATTTTTGTATAAAAATTTAATGAATGGCAATTTTTCATCACATGAAAATTAAATCTTAGCGAAATTATTAATTTTAATTAATTTTTTATTTCTTGGATAATTATTTATAAAATTAATTAATGGGCCCAATTATTATTATTATTATTATTATTATTATTATTATTATTATTATTATTATTATTATTATTATTATCATCATCATCATTATCGTTATCCTCATCATCATCATCATCATCATCATCATCATATAAACGATTTGTCACCTATATTCCAAAATTACGCCCATAAATTTCATTTTATGTATGTATGCCAAATTTATTATTTAATTATGAAGGTGTTTGCCATATTAAAAGATATGTAATTATAATTTCATATATATATATATATATATATATATATGTAATTCCATACATACCATAATTGCAATCTAGAATTGCATACCAGAAGTAGAAATTTGTTTTCTTTTGTATTAGTAGATTTGGTAAAAAATAAAAATAAAAATATATAAATAAATAAAAATATAGAATGGGTGGGAAAATGTGTGCTTTTACACACAATTGGGGTCCAACTTTTATATATATAAAGATCTCCAAAATAAATGAATAACATGTGTTGCTTCATAGTATCCAAGGCTTCAAATGTCCTAGTAGGAACTACTGTAAAATAAAGTAGTTCATGTGTAATTGACTAAAATTGTGTCAATTTTTTGTTTGTAGATGAATTTTTCCTTGTTGATGTTGGCTATCCAAAGATGCTTGCATTTCTAGTCCCTTTTCGAAGACGTCCGATGTCATCCATATGATAATGTCGGACACAAAAGGAGGCGCTATTTAATGACACTCACTCACTGCGCCATTTAATTACACTCGCTCATTTTTTTTATGGCACTAATAAAAAAATAAATCCAATTTAATCTCTAAAGTGAAAATAAATTTAAATTATTGTTAATAAATACTCCCTCCAACCCAAATATATAGTCCACACACATTTGGGACACCTTGTAAGAACACTTTTCCTTTTGGGATTGTCATGAATATATAATGCTCTTTCAATATTAAGAGGTCTAATCTACATTATTTTACTAATCGACCCATATTTAATACTTAATTATAGTTATCAATTTTAAATTTTGCTCATTAAATAGGAGTAAATTACAAATAATGATAATAAAATGTGGGGTTCGAATAAAATTTTTAATATCTTTATATATATAAAAGAAGAAGTCTCCGCATTGCATTTTCCGGCCAAAACCCCATTTTTTTAATTTTTTCCTGCTAATCTTCCTTTTTTAGATATATAAGTATATTATCTATTAATGGTTAATAATTAATGATATATCCATGTTTATCCATGGATATATATGGTAACACATGCTCACATGTACATTATATGGATATATTTATAAAAATATGTAATATATAGATGTAAATATATGTAATATGTAGCATTTAAATATACGTGTATAATATATATACTACCTCCGTCCCATAATTATAATCCACTATTCCTTTTTAGGCCGTCCCAAAATATAGGCCACCTTCCTTTTAAAGATATTGTTAAAATATTAGTTGTCTTATATGCCCTCATTTAATGTACATAGTTATTATCAAAATAACTTAATTGAAATAAAACATCCAATAAATGAAGGGGTATAATAGGAAAATAAGTTTAAATTTTACTTTTCCAACACTATTAATTGCAGTTTTCTTAATCTTTGTGAAATTGAAAGTGGACTATAATTATGGGACGGAGGTAGTATATATATATAATTATTTTAAATGTAGGTGTATAAAAAATATATAATATGGTTATGTTTAATATGTAATTTTATATGCCACGGAGATACCATGACAATCTTGTAGGGATAATTTTGAAATGACTATAATGCAGTGAAAGTATAAATATGTTGTTCCTATATTTTAGATAATTTTTTTTAAAAAAATTGGTCCTCTATTACATGATTTTCTCGAAATTTATTGATTTGTCTTTCAATTAATTAAGTAAAAATTGTCTCAACCACTACACCAAAATTAAGAATTTGTCACAATAGATTTTGATGGAGTCACGGTTTTAAACTGTGACCAAATTTCTCGCCGATTGTCACGGTTTTTAACCGTGACAACCTCTTTCTTTTTTTTTTTTGAAAATTTTCGCCGATTGTCACGGTTTTAAACCGTGACAATCAGCAAGAAATGGGTCACGGTTTAAAACCGTGACCCTTTTGAATGATTGTCACCAGTTTACAATCGTGAGAACTAAAAATAATATAAAATTGATTCACCAAATCGATCCCCAAATTCGTGACAAAACTCACTCGGCGGCGATGACCTTGAGATCCCCAAATTGGTACCAAGAGTGCTACCCTAAATCACGAAACCCGGCCGAGGCGCTCACAATTTGGATCAATTGCCGAATTGCCCAATTCCACTTTGCACAATTCAGGTTCCATGGTTTTGTTTCTTTTTTTTGGGTCCTTGTGCAGTTTGAGGCATCTTGTGATAATTATATTGTAAGGAATGGACTTTGTATTGTTACCCAACGATTGCTTTTCTGCTTCTTTGACATGAATGGGTTCTATTGAATCATGTTCTGAATTGTTTGTTGCTTCGCATGTTCTTCATTCTTTGGTTACTTTTGCCTACCTTTCATACGATTTTACACATCATATTTATTGGTTGCTTAGCCTTCTTTTATATCATTTCACAACATCTTAAATATTGCTAGTTGCTTAGCTTACTTCCATAGTTCCATAGTGTTATTACAAATACAATAAAATTAAAAAAAGCGTGCCAATGGGGGAGAAAATATCTAGAAGAGATGGAACTCAAGCTCATACTTTTTCAAACTTCGCACTATTGTTGTTTACAAAGCTCTTCAAGTAATTAAAATAGGGTATTTATGTTTCGAGGAACCATCTGAGTAAATGAATCATGTACATGTGAGCCTTATTCTTCTTCAAAGATATCTAGAGTTGTGATGAATGTTTAATGGGTTCTAAAATTATAATGAGTTTTCAAGCTGGTTCAACACTTTCATTGAGTTTTATCAAAATTTTGGGTACTTTAGTTTCTTAAAGCATTGATGAGCGGGTGGCATGTGCCAATACTTGTAATGTATTTCTTATCCTATTTTGAAAATCAATTTTCATAACCTTGACGATATCGTCTGGATCTGAAATTTCAGTATGTGTTGTGTATATGGGTGAGCGATCTTATGGTTAAATTTCATTGCATTCCGCCGTGGTTTACCTACTCGAACAATTTTCCTTCATGTATTTGTCCGAGTTGGCGAGGGAATACTCAAAATCCTACTTTTAAAATCAATTTGACAACCTTAACGATATCATCGGATGTGAAATTTTAGTATGTGTTGTGTATATGGGTGGCGATCTTCTGGTTATATTTCATTGCATTCGCCGTCGTTTACCTACTGAACAATTTTCCTTCATGTGGACTGTCCGAGTTGGCCGAGGGAATACTCAAAAATCCTACTTTTAAAATCAATTTGACAACCTTATACTTGATATCATCGGGATGTGAAATTTTAGTATGTGTTGTGTATATGGGTGAGGATCTTACGGGTTAAATTTCATTGCATTAAATCGTTATTTACCTACTGAATAATTTTCCTTCATGTGACACATTTCCATATATTTATCATCTGTGGCACATTTCCACTTGGGAACAACGATCAGGCATGAGAAATTGAAACAGATTCTGGTGGTTGCATCCATGCTCCTCCTTTTTCCCTTCCCCCTTTTTACCCATGACTTCTACTTGACATATTTCTTATTGGTTATACCAACTGCTGTCTTATGAAGCTTTTGTTTGTTTAATGTTAGTGTGAGACACTGAATGAAGAACTTTTCCAGGTTCAAGACATGCGTTCCAAGTTTACTTGCCATTTTTTTACTTGCTATAATTACTGCTGATTTGGTTTGTCATTTGGTGCTTAAATTTCTATTTGTTATTCAATTTCCAGGTCCTTGAACAACTCATTGGTCAATCTCCTATTTTCTCCAAAGGTATTTTTCCCGTGACAAAGTATATTGTTGCTGCTATGCATTTTATTTATATGGTACTTTAAATTGGTTTCCCAGAAGAATTGAAGTTAGCTATCAAAATTTACTCTACTGGAATTGATGTAAATGAAAATCATAAAGCTAATGGCATAGAAGTATATATTTTATTCAGTTTAGCTTTGTCTATCTATGTAAATACCTTTGGGCAATGCCTTGCTTTGTCGATCAATTTTTCAATTTTTACCTTATTTCTTTTATGAACAAGACTTATTGTATGTGTACCCTGTTCTCCTCTTCAATGTTTCCGGACCGTGCAGCGAAATGATGTATATCTTTATACTACTTTTGTTGGAGGAAGTCGAAATAGAGTTGGATTGTCGAGAATATCACTTTCGTTTCCTGAAACAAACAAGAGAAAAGGATAAGAAAAGAAAAGTTAAAGGGAAAAAATACCCCTATTTTACATTACCTTTAAAACATCACGAAGTCTAGTATGTTGTAGCGGCATTTGTTTAGTATTTCCATTTTGTAATTTGCGTTGTTGAGACAGACTTTAAGAAGAAAATAGAAATATGATGAAATATTTGGTATTTACATTTTGTAATTTGTGTTGTTGAGAAGAGAAATATTATGAATTATTCTGCTAAAATCCATGCTACTATTATTTACAATTTTTTTTTTTATTTTTTACAATTTTTTTTTTATTTTTTTCCCCGATTATTGGTCACAGTTTATAACCGTGACCTAAACCGTGACCAATTTAAATTTGTCACGGTTTTAAACCGTGACGAACCGCGTGAAATGGTGTAGTGAACTGATGATTCTTAAACATGCCTCAAATGATGAATTCCCATCACCATACATCTCCATTTGTATAAAAAATTATAAATTATTATATACTTTATTTTGTCATCACCCCAATTCATTAAAGAACGCATTCCTTAATTAATTGGAGAAAATAAAAATTATTACTAATATTAAGAATCACTAATTGAAATGTTGAAATACAAAATATAAATTATAAATTATAAATTATTTAAATCATATAAATAATTTAAATCCTTTAAATTATTTTATTTTATTATATTTTAAAAAATATAAAATGTATATTTTACGATATAATACTATAATATTTTATGATATAATAAATTATCCGGGTTAATGTCACAAATTCCTTAATTTAATTAAGGAATTTGGAATTTATCTCTTAATAATAAGTTTAATCATATATAATATATTATTTTATAATATAATATTTTGTAATTTATAATATTTATAATATCATAAATAATGTTTATTTATTAATTATTATTTATAACAATTATTTGTGACAAAGAAACCAAACCAATTAACTCAACAACGAACATTGTTTTCAAAGAGGTGTTTCAAAATTTGTAGTCACAATAGTTGCACTGTAATTTGTAAATTATATTTTTTTCTAAGTTCAAAATGTCAAAATATTTTGCACACTTTATCAATTTTGATTGATTTATTTATTTTTAGTAATTCTACTCGCTATTAAAATTTTTATGTATGTTGTTCGTGCATTGCACGAGTACAAAACTAGTTTGTGGAAAAAATAAAATGGACTATATATTTGTGATGGAACAAGCAAGAACATGTGCTCACAAATGCATATAATATATGTTTTTCTTAAAGCAAAAAGGAAAATATGTAGTGTATTAATTTAAATTTAGTAAACCAAAAACTAATTTAGAAATAAAAAATAATTTATGAGTAATTTAAGCTATATTGTTGGGCCCCTACCCATAAAGGTAGAAAGTGATAGTTACATTATTTTTAAAAATAATTAAAATAGATGTTCATCATTTATATTTTAATTTTTGAATATAGTGTTATAGCTAAATATGTAACAGTTAATCAATCATAGCTCAGTTAATTAATTACGAACATAACTTAGCAATATAAAATATAGTTTTATTAAAGGCAAATAAATTGAAAAGGAAACAATTAAAAAAAACAATATGAAGAAATTTTAGAGAGGGGTGGAGACTAAATATAGTGGTGAAATAGTGAACGGGTAAATTTAATAAATGATCACCAAACTTTCAAGATGTCCTTAATTACTCACTAAACTTTCAAATGTAACTGGACACTTCACTGAACTTTACTTAATGTCAACTAATAATCACTATTTAACTCAATATTTAAATATACTAGTGTTTTCACCAGCGCGTTGCGTGAGGAGACATATGTCCAATAACTCGTGTGAATATAATTATCCATGGTTACAAAATGGACCTTGATTGCAGAGAAGAGATGTGCAACGCCTGTCTGCGACCAATCCATACCAATTGTGGAAGGGGAGAAGAAAAGAAACGGGTAGTAAAGAAGAATTTGATGGGCGGGTCACATGATGGAATTTGTGTTTATCGGATTAAAGGGGAAGATGATGATAATAAATCAATTAGAGATGTGATAATCACGGTAATTGGGAAATTTTGAAGAATTGGAGATTTAGGCAAATACTACATTTCCTTATCAGATTGGGAAGGGCGGAAAATGGGATAAAATTAGAGGCGTGTGAATTATGGATTGTACTGAAGATACTAAAAATGATTAAAGATTAAAATAATAATTTTTATATTTACAAAATTGGTGAAATTGGCGAAAAACTGAGCTCATTTTATTAATATCTATATTTAAAAATTATTTGTATATAACTAATAATATTTTTCGTAGAGACAGTTAAACTAATTGTTGGCAAAATAAATTCATCTATTAGAACTTAAATCGCAAAAAAACTAACTAAACTATCAGAAATGCTACTATCTGAAACAATACTTGTATCGCATTTCTTATTGTTTATATAACTTTTCGTTCTATTTGAGTGAGTCTTTTATACTAGCAGTTGATCTAATTGGTCGCATGTATGATATCGTCATTTAAATTGGTGCAATACGCTAATAGAATAAATATTAAGTTAACGAATGATCGATAAATGACGTTAAGTAAAATTCAATGAGTATACATTTCAAAGTTTAGTGAGTAATTAGTTACTTCTTAAAAGTTCAATGACCATTCATTAAATTTACCCCAATAGTGAAATGGAATTATGGAGTAGGGAAGTTGAAGACTCCACATTAGTAACCAGCTATAACCACTTTCCACAAACATTTCCTACTTTTTTTTTTTTTGAAAATTTTGGAAAAATAATAAAAAAAAATTAAAATAAGCGAGTTGGTAATTCTCCAACAAAATGTATCATTGATAAATAAATTTGGAAATCATAATCTAACTATGAACGTAAAATATTAATTAAATTAATTTTCATAAATTGTAATTTTCATGTTGTAATAAAAGCATTATAATTTTCAATTCTTAATAAAATATTAATTCAATTCCGTTTAGGACATATTAAAATAATAAATATTTTTAAAAAAATGTTACTAACTTATAGGATAATTATGGCTTATATTGATACCATAAGTAATTTTTATATAAAAAAAATGTTGCTAATCTATATCAAACAATTATCTTTAACTTAACCCTTTAAAAGGAAATCTACACCGATTCCGCGAACTGAAAACTATGGATAAAATGTTTGAAGTGAACATTAATAATATACTAAAATATTTTGCCGATATTAATCGTATTTATATCATCATGGCAACTAAAGAATGACATGTCAAAGTCAATCATGTAATATTGACACTACTAGAATTTACCCTTTCGCTACAAATTTTTCGGAAAAAAATTAAAATTTGTAGCTAAAAGTTATCTTTCCCTAAAAAAAAAAAAAAAAAAAATTGTAGGCATATGATTTGTCCTACAAATATTTTGCACACAAATTAAAATTTGTAGCCAAAACGTATCTTTTCCCATAAAAACTGACATGCGGAGGCGTGTGATTTTTCTTACAAATTAAAATTGGTGGCCAAAAGTTACTTTTCCCACAAAATAATAATAATAATAATAATAATTCTAGGCATATAATTTTCCTTACAAATATTATGCACGCAATCACAATTTGTAACCAAAGAATATTTTTCGCCACAAAAAATAGGTTTTGTAGGGGCATCATATTTGCTACAAATTTAAATTTGTAACAAAAGCTTACCTTTCCTCACCAAAAAGAAAAAAAAAACCGACTTTATTGGCATATAATTTTCTTGAAAAATTTTTTGTAGACAAAATAAAATTTGTAATTAAATGATATCTTTCCCGTAAAAAAAAAATTCTAAGGCATATGTCTTTTGTTACAATTTTCTAGAGGGTGTACCCCCAAGAAGTCGTACACATAGTTTTTTGTAGAAAAATTAATGTTTGTAACCAAAGGAATAAAAGATATTCTAAATAATATTTTTCACCAAAAAAAAAAGGATTTCGTACCTTCTTCAGTCTTAAACTCAATGGCCTTCTTCATTCAACCAGCAAAATAACACCTTGTTTTCCTTCCTGAAATCTCTTCCAAATCTCCCAAAATTTCACAATCTTCAGTTTTTCACCTCCGGCCTTCTTCACCCGCACTCTTATTCCTTCTCCTCCCCATCTACTCGAAGCCGTCCCAAGGCCAATCAACATATTTGTCCAGTAGAGTCTTGGATGTTATCCACCTCCATCATGTGGCAACGATTCCATACTTATCGTTCAAAGCTAGGTTGAATTTGTAAGTTTTAATTCATTATTGATTTAACCTGAATTTTGTTCTTCTATACATTTGTTGCAGTGAAGTCTCGTGTCATTGGTGTAATTACTGAGAAAGGATATTACAGGTTCAATTGATTTGGCAAATGTCATTACAAGAAAACCGAACCTTTAGGGAGCCTGTCACTCCTATAGGTTCGTGCATGTATATCTTTATGGACGACATAACAGTATGTCATCTTTAAAGATCTACAGGCACGAACCTGCCCCCTAAAGGTTCAATTTCTTGTAGTGTGGGGTGAATCCTTTTAATGGTTGGTTATTCTAATCACTTAATAAGTGCCAGTAATGAGTAGATATATTATTGGAACATAACATTTATGAGTATCCAATGATTGAATGTCTAAAATTTTATTGCTTTCTCCATTACCAATTTTGGTTACATCGTTTTCTCTATGTGATTTGCTTCTTTTAGGCAAAAATCGAGAACTTGATTTAAGATTATGAATTTATGATTCATACTTGTATCGGTGTATAATGAAATCAAAATTTCCAAACACAGATGCCTGTATCGCTTGTCCTACGAATTGTATTTGTTGCCAAAAAATTTGTAGGGGCAAACGTTAGCTCACAAATTCAAATTTTTGTGGCATCGATCTTACCTTTTCCTGCAAATTGTCTTTGTCTCTGTAAGGTTTGTAGCGTCAAATTTTAGCCCACAATTTCAATTTGTTGTCGCCTCCAGCCTTTCCCTACAAATTGCATGTATTTGTCTCCAATGAATTTATAACAGCAGACTACAACCCACAATTTCAAGATTTTATCACTTCTTCTCTTTCGCTACAAATTATATTTGTCACTAAAAGATTTGTAGGGCAAAACTGTACCCTACAATTTAAAAATTTTGTTGCCTCTTACAAAACCCTATAAACTATATTTGTCTCCATAAGGTTTGTAGGGGCAAACTTTAGCTCACAATTTCAAAATTTTGTCACCTCTGATATTTCCGTACAAATCGTATTCGTATTCAAAAGGTTTGTAGCGCCTAACATTGCCCACAAATTTAAGCGAATTTATAGCTGATAGTATTTCTTTCGAGGTTTAGCCCACAAAGCTGGCTGCGAGTTTATTTTGTCACCTGAAGCACTTTGCCACAAATAAAGACCTTTCCCTGCAAAAATACTTTTTAGGAAAATGTGAAAAATCTTGTAGTGATATTTTAAAAAATTAAAAGCAATATTTACCGATTAAGTAATTTATTATTGTTAAATTACAAAATCGTAATAAATTCTCAAAAATATGACTTGTTAGAAATGCAAAAATTTAAGAACCAATTAAATTAAACATGTTAGCATTATCGAAATAATTTAAAATCTATATATTAATAAAATGAGCACATTTTCCCGCTCAAATTATCAATTTTTAGAATTAAAAAATTAATTACAAAATTTCATTTCCCACCCAATCCCTATATATTTATTTTTTAAGATTAAATGGTATATTTTGAGATAAGTCCAAATCTTTTATCAAAGATATCTCCCTATATATTCATTTTTTAAGATTAAATGATATATTTTGAGATAAGCCCAAACCTTTTATCAAAGAAATCTTACACGTGTCTTTCCTTCTCATCTTTATCACTAACAGTTCACACATGTCTTTCCTTATCAACACCAATGAATGCGTCTCAAATCTTACTATTGGAATTTGGTATCTTCACAACTCCTTTCCTAATTCCTCAATAAATCCAAAAATTCTGAAAATTAACACGTCTCAGATCCATTCGCATCACTAATCCAAAAATTGAGCTGATCAAATCTTCATAAATCAGCGCCAATTGAGACAATTGGGTATAAGCTTCCCCGTGCAACGCGCGGGTGAAAACACTAGTTTGATGAAATCAAACAGCACTTTCTCAAAAAATATACTACTCATTAAAACTAAAACCAATTTAAAAAAAAAAAAAAAAAGAAACCAATCAATGCACTTTTGTGGAATGCACAACAGTGCATTGATTCATTTGTGGAATAATAATAATAATAATAATAATAATAATAATAATAATAATAATAATATGTCTAAAAATGATAATTCATGTACACGCTTTTTATGTTAAAATTAATGCTAGCACAATTAAAAAGTTGTAACATTAAATATTTGTGCGTTTCTACATAATATGATATGATGAGGGAAAAAAAAGAAAAAAGAAACAGAAATACTACAAAGGGAGAGGAATTTAGGTGGGAAAAGCAAATCTTCCTTGAGAAGAGTTGCTTCTCTTTTAATAAATGTACTAGTAATCGTACCCGTGCGTTGCATGGCCATCTTCTACTGAAGAATGCAATTTCTTATTTTGCTAATAGTAACAAAGTTTAGATAGAATTAATTGCACGAAATAAAAAAAAATCATTATCTTTCATTATAAAAAATATCACAAATTTCAACCCATTTTCTTATGTATAACAATGGGAGTTGTATTTGTTAGGTTATCATTCTTATCACATATCAATATTTTATATCCATCACTACTTGGGAATCATGATACTATAATATATAATTATACATGATTAAATACCGATCTCTTTAAGAAAATGTTAGAATGCGAAAGCGATTGACATTGGAAAAATCACTAACATTGAAAATTCTTTCAATACGACAAATGTATTTGAATTGATTAAATTATACATCATTATCATCACAAATTATGATGATCATAAACTTTTTAATTTATTTAGTACTATAAATTTTAAGTGTTTTCATATTTACACCCTCCATGTGTTTCATGAAGATAAAAAACATTAAGAAAAAAATTTTAATGTTGGCTAGCAAAATTGTCGAAATACCTCCATTGGGTCCATCTAGAACAAAAAAAAAAAAAAAAAAAATAGAGAAAGCATGTGTTCGTGTCCACTTATTTCCACCTAAAAATCACTTAGTACTAAAAATCAAAGTCAAATATTAATATCAACTATACATTTCAAATTATTAATCATTATTATCCACAGATCTTATAATTCCCCCCATTATTCATACAAAAATTAATTTTAAACTAATTTTTAAGTGAAAATAAATTTACACGAACACATACTAAGTATTATATAAAAATACCAATATTTTAAAACCTTATCCGGCCATCAACCCAGCCAAGGATTGGATCAAGGGTTAGAGACCAAAGGATCAATCCAGAGTCGACTCAGGATTGATTTGGTGATTAAAATAATATTAAATAAATAAATAAAATAGAAAAATACCATAAAATTTCAAAAAATAAAAGAAAATACAAAACCCAGGTCAAAGCGGTCTTGGGTCACAGAGAGCAGCTGAATTTTTTGGGTAAATCTAGGTCTTTGGTCGGGTTTGACCAAGTCGGGTTTTAGGAGTCACTTGGCCCATTTTTGGCTGGGTTGCGGGTTTTCTGTGTTCGACCGGCCAAGTTGGGCCATGTTTCAAAATAATGAAAAATACAATATTTATGATATTGAATTGGAACTTAAAATAATAACTAACCATTTATAAATAACAATTGTATCAATTCACAATCAATAGCGTATGTTCTTTCACACATTTTTACATCAACTTCACACATTCTCTTTTATTTTACATCCACATATCTCATGGGACATATCTGTATTACATAAATCGCTACCATTCGATTCCACTCATTTTCTCTCCTACATCCCATAAAACCGCATAAAAACTTACTTCTATACACATCCTAACGAGTGCTAAATTCGTGACTGTAGTTTATTTAATAAATAATTAATTAAAAAGCATATAAATAAAAATAGTAATAATTTGTAACGGATCAGGAAAATGCATTACACTACCACCCAATATTAAAAACAATACAGTTGTGATGCACACAACATTTTATTATTGAAAATATTTATCATGATGAAAATCGTTAGTCAATGATTTTCCAAACTCTAAATTTTATGTTCATAAATTTATTTAAAAATTAAAATTTTGAAAAAATACTATAATTTGCAATTTTTACCAAATATTTATTGTTTAATAAAATATGGTTGATGTTACTTTCACCAAGCAATTTTCTTATATCATTGCATAACTAACTATTTTTATAATGAGCTAATATTACAACAACAAATTATTTTAATGAACATAAAATTAATTAATTATAAATTAAGAATATACGGTCATCCATTTAATTTAGAAACACAATTAAGATCAGATATTGTACATCAAATAAATAATAAAAAATTTTGGGTATGAAATTTTAAGTCAAACATTTTCTTTCAAATAGATAAAAGGCTTATCTACCAATTAATACAAAGTTAAGTAATAGGGTGATAGGAAGTAGTTTATAAAGATTTTTAATGTAAAAGAGGAGAGAGAATGAGTGGAGGTGAATGGTTATAAGGGTGAATGGGAATATATTAAAAGTGTTTTAAAGTGCTTTAAAATAAAAGAGGAGATAGAATGAGTGAAGGTGAGTGGTTGAGATTTATGGATGTGATGAGATATGTGGATGTGATTGATTTAGGAGAGAGAAAAAAGTTGAAAAAAGTGGAAAATTTTGGTAAAAAGAGGAGCCATTCATGCTTTATATGATGAGATATGTGGATGTGATTGATTTAGGGTAAAGAAAGAATGAATAAAAAAGTGATAAAAAGTGTTTAAAACATTTAAAATGGGTTCCCTAACAAGCCATAAGATGTTAATTCTCAAAACAATTGTATAAATAATTAGAATTTTATATTATAATTTAACTGTGAATATAAAATATCATTTTTTCTAAAAAAAATTCACAAACTGTAATGTTCATGTTGTGATAAAAATATTATAATTCTCAATTCTGGAATAAAATATTGATTCAAATTCATTTTAATATATATATTAAAATAGTAAATATTTTTATATGATTTTTTCATAGTTTGTAAAACTATATATAAGAATAAATGTATATGTATATACATAAAAATAAAAAAATTATTTTATCATAGAAGTAATGTAAAAAAAATCAATTAGATAATGATGATAAAGTTATATTTGAACATTCAAAAAATTATAATTCAATGAAGATATTAAAAAAAGATAATATTTTCACAGTCGTATTTATTATAAAAATTATATTAACATATAATCTCTTCATTAATTTAGAGTATTTCTTATATAAATACATACATAGTTTACTACTATGTATCATATATTTACAAAATCGATATCTATATATTAATAAAATGAGATCATTTTCCCGCCAAAATTTTATTTTTATGAATTAAAAAAATAAAATTTAATTGTAAAAGGATAATCACAAATTTGCAACTCAATCCTTCCTTCCTCTTTTAGAATTCGAACTCTTATATATCTCACATATAATATGAGGTCATTTTTCCGCGAAAAGTTTTATTTTCTGAATTTAAAAAATAAAATTTAATTGTAAAATCACGCTTTGGATAATCACAAATCTGCAACTCAATCTTCCATTCATCTTCTAGAATTCGATCTCTTATATATCTCTCCGTGCAACGCACGGGAGAAAATACTAGTATTAATAAAATGAGCACATTTTCCCGCTCAAACTATCAATTTTTAGAATTAAAAAATTCATTATAAAATTTCATTTCCCACCCAATCCCTATATATTTATTTTTTAAGATTAAATGGTATATCTTGGCATAAGCACAAATCTTTTATTAAAGAAATCTCTCTATATATTCATTTTTTAAGATTAAATGATATATTTTGAGATAAGCCCAAATCTGTTATCAAAGAAATCTTACACGCGTCTTTCATTCTCGTATTTATCACTAACAATTCACACATGTCTTTCCTTATCAACACCAATGAATGCGTCGCAAATCTCACTGTTGGAATTTGGTATCTTCACAACTCCTTTTTTAATTCCTCAATAAATCCAAAAAATCCGAAAATTAACACGTCTAAGATCCATTCGCATCACTAATCCAAAAATTGAGCTGATCAAATCTTCATAAATGAGCGCCAATTGAGACAATTGGGTATAAATTTCCCCGTGCAGCGCGCGGGTGAAAACACTAGTTAAATTTAATATGTAATATATTATTCTTTTGACAAATAAATGTATTATATATTTATATTTGAAAACTAATAAACATATATGAATCGCTAATAAACATGCAAAAAATTTACTATTTTTAGAAAATTAGTATTAATTGGAGAATATTCAAGCTTGCAAAAAATATAAATTTAAATCAAATTTATAATCTTTATATTATAAAAAGAGGAGTGCCACCTAGGCATATTGCCATGTTGGCACTCCTTTAGTTAAATTTTTTTGTAAAAAAAAAAATTATTTAGAAACAAACATTAAATGACATTTAATAATTTCATTTTCTTATTTAATTTATTTTTATTTCCATATTTACTATTTTTTATTTATTTCCAAGTTGACACTTATTTATTATAAATATAAAAAAAATTTGATTCGCAAACAAACATTAAATATACATTTAATAATTTTATTTTTCTTATTTAATTTATTTTGTTTTTCTTATTTAGTGTGTGTGCATGTGTGTGTGTGTATATATATATATATATATATATTAATTTTTGAACTATGTATATAGTTGAAATGCACTAAATGCATGAATTACTGAAAATTATATCATATCATGTCATGTCATACTATTAATAAAAATTGAAGTGCCAACTGGAAACTGTGTCAAGTTGGCACGCATTTATTTAATTATAACTTCATTTTTTAAAGCTCTAATTCAAAATATTAAATAATAAATATTTTTTATTTATTTTCATCGTGTTAAAATTGTTGGTTTTGATAATTTTGTTTGGTTATGTGAATTGGACTATTAAAAAATAGTGGGTATTTTTTACTTTTTTAATTTTTTTAAAATCAAATAGTTAGTGGTTATAATTATAACTGGATTTATGTTGAATATTTTATTTATTTTTAAGTAAATGGTAATTTATCAATATTTATATTATTATAATTGAAATGTTGTGTTTGGCAGATTCTCTATTGGCAGTGCCAACATGACACGCGGTTTCTAATTAAAAAGGCTACTTGATGTTTTTCGTTTTTAATATAGCTGATGAAATATGCTCACTAATTGAATTTTGCATTGCACCAGTTTTTCCTTTTCTAAGTGTATAAAATTAAAAATAAAAAGTTTTCTTTCTAAAATTAAAATATAATTTACGTAAATAGAAAAAAATCGAATGAATTATGTAAATACAGTAAAATTATCAGATTACTCTGATTTAAGTTATATAAAATTAAACATAATACTTCTTATACAATAGAGCTAAAATTAAGTAACAATTACAATAGAGTTTAGATTGCGTAATGTCCATTTTAAAGAAAAAATGTGTTGAATATAAATTTGATGTATACCAACGAGAAAGACACGTTTTAATAATCAAAGAATTTTTATATATTCATTCCAATGATTCGTTTACAATTAAAAAATCTCCAAGAGCATTGTTGTGCAATGCAATGCAGGATCATTAGAATTAAAGTTATACTTTTTAATAAACTTCTTAATTATGCGATGCACGTGAATTTTTTTAACTTACAATTGTGAATTTACTCCGTATTTTTTGCATTGCCTATATAAATATACAATATTATAGATTTTAATAATTGTTTACAATTATGCAATCTCATATACATAAATTACATTAATTATGTAATTCCATATTTATATTCAATATATTTATAATAGTATATCAATTATTTATTGTATATAAATTTAATAGTCCAGTGCATCGCACGGGCGTGATACTAGTAATATAAAATTAGTGATGATGTAAATTTATTAAAGGCCATACCAAAAATAAATTGAACTTAAATTAATATATAGTAATTATTTTGTAACCAACAATTATTGGGTGGACCGGTTTGGGATATTGGTTTTTAAATTTGCTTATGTATGTTAACTATAGATGTTAATAAAATTGAAAAATAGGTGTATGTTTTATCATTTTTATGACATAATAATTTTTATATTAATTTTTAATTAAAAATTAATAGTGAACAATGTTTAAATCATTTTTCTCAAATAATCAATTTTTGAATTGAGCGTTTAAGTAAACATATCATGAATTAATTCAATCAACCAATTTCAAGTTTCACGATTAAAATAATAAAATAAACTTAATGTCATCATCCACCTATTAATTAGTTTATTGTTATCAAAATAATTTAATTAGTCAGCAATTAATGATTTTAATTGAAATTATTTACTAATGTTTAATTTCACAAAATCAATTTTGATCAATAAAATATTTAAAAAGAAACCCCATATGAATCAAAATTTAAAATAATAATAATAATAATAATAATAATAATAATAATAATAAAAGAATTATAGTGAATAAAAAATGTTTAAAAATTTTTAAAAAAATTGTATTGCATTGGGCAATACACAATTGCAGCCGTGGCATTGCATGTTGTGCAATTTGCACAACATACAATGCCATGGTTGGCATTTAAGAAATTATTAAAAAAAATAATGAAAAAGAAAATCTTACCATAATAAATGCAAATTGGGAGGGAAAATAAAGCATTTACTTCTCCTTTAGTATATATATAGATATAGATATAGATATAGATGATAATTGGATGCTATAAATGCTATTTTGGAGGGAAAACAAAACTTTGCTTCTCTTTTAATATATGTATATGATGTATATGATGTATATGATGTGCAAACGTGATAAGATTTTCTAGAATACTCTCTTGCAAAGAATTGGGAAAAAAATATGGATAGTTCTAGAGGGAAGATCATAGCCATCCATTAGAGTTGATCTCCACTGTCCATTCCTTAATTGGAGGTGGTAGTATAGATCATCCGAGAGAGTGAGCAAGTAGAAATGTCGATCAATTATAAAGACCTAAATAAGGCTTGTGTGATCTCTTAGTTGAGGCCGCTAAATTTATTCACGATTAATATAAATGTTCCATGTTAAGCTTGAAAACCAACCCAATGAAAGAATCCATATAATACAAATGTCAAAAATATGAAGAAAGCTTACCTAAATCTGCACCTTTTCCAATGCAAATCCTACTATCCAAACCTACATTTTCGATGCAACTCTAATTTGAAAGTAACTTAGCTTTGAATTACCGATTGATATCTCACTCAGAAATATTAAAATATATTATGGACGTATTTCTGCAATGCAAGAAGCAAGAGCCAATAGTAGATAAAGTGGGTTTTAGACAGAAGAGCGAGTGGCTTTTAGTGTGCATAGTAAAGAGTGAAGAGAGAGAAGCAGGTTCTAACTTGCAACCTAGTACGGCTTTGACATGGTTCAGTGCAGCAGCAAACTCTTTTGGCAATTGCCAAATATACACAATGAGCTGGTACGATTATAGGTTTTGCTATTTTGTTTCCACTTCTAGAAATATATCATGTGGATTTATGATCTCTAAATTCATATATATATATAATGCTAATTTATACAATAAAATAACAATTGGATACAAAATTATTTATATGACAAATAAATAATCACTAATTTTATATCAATTAATGCAAAATAAATTTTTGAAAAATAATTTTTCATTTCTAAATATTAAATCAAGTGAAATTTAAATATATATCAATTTAAAAATCTACACCAATCACAATAACATGCCATAATTAATTTTTATTAAGTGGATCGTATATCAATAACATAATTACTTTTTATCAAGATTGTATTAACCAATGCAAAAATTTTAATTGAGAAGAAGTTTTATTTTTTAAAAGTAATTTCAGATATTAAATTCAGTAAGTGTTTAATCTTATCAATTATGTTAATTGATTTGCATCAATAAATAATTAATTTTTATTTATGTAGAAAAATATTTTGGAGAATAATTTTTTTAATTTTCTTGGTTATACGACAAAACAAGATTTTTTTTTCCTTAATGAGAAAACTTAAACTACAAAGTTAACATGGAACATATAGACAATTCGCAACTTGCATTTTCTCTTTAGAACTGTGACTTCGTTTTACACATGCTGTAATCCACTATACTATTCTTAAAAATAAAAGAATAAAAAATGTAGGATAGTAGGGATGACAATTTAGACTTGTCGTTTGTGCCCCAAATCGGTTGCGGCTTCTCCACAAACATGAGTCAATGGCACAGAGATGAGGTAAGTATTTTTCATGGCTAGTGGGCCGGGAACGGGAATCCATCTCCCCTTCCTCGCCCCCGGTCGTGCCCCTCCCGTTTTCGTATTTAACTAATTTTTTAAAAAAAATTAATAATTTTATTACTATAAATAAAAAATTAATACAAATTTAAAAATTGAACATTAAAAATCCATAGCTTGATCATCATATATTTTGTTATATTTTGGTGTTTTTCACACAAATACAATGATTGAAAATGAAAAATTAAAAAAAAAAGTTTTTTAAAAAAAATTATTCACAAAAATCCGGCTTTCGGGATTTTGCCATGTGATCGCATGGTACAAGCGTCGTGCAATTGTATGGTATAATTTTTTTTGAAAATTATCGATAACTCAAAAATGAAAGATAATTTGTGAAAAAAGCGATATTATCACCGACAAAGTGAATGGTTGGAACGGACTCATTGAGAAACACAAAAATCATACAGTATTTTGTCCAAAACAGACCGTATGCAAAATCTATGCTCAAAACACCGAAAACTAACCACATTATACAAAGTTACACAAACTAATAGTAGAAATCCAATGTTTTTTGTAATATTTCACACTATTACACACACCTTATAATTTGTTACACTCTTTATAATTTGTTGCAAACTCTTTTCTGTTTGTTACAAATATATTGTCATTTATTACACTCCATCAGTAATTTATTACACACAATTTCTAACTAAACCATGCGATCGCACTAGATTGACACCATGCGATTGCATGGTTGAAATCTGGGCGAAAACCTAGATTTCAACAACAAGATCTCACGGTACAAAACCCATGCAATTTTGCACACCTGAAATTTCTATTTCCTAGCCCAAGACTACTTGAAATTTATAGATATAATTGAAAAAAATTGGATTTTTGAATAAGTAAAACTTAAACGATGAATTTGCGTAATTATTTCTATATTTTCTTTGTACCAATCCTCGCATCGCACCAAAGAAAATATAATAATGTACCAAAAACCTATTCCATAAGAAAATGGCAATCAAGCGAAACGGGTTCTTGGCAAAGAAACACCCTACTAACCGGCTGTGTCACTTTTATTTTCTATTTTTATATGTACTAATTTAAATAAATAAATAAATATCGGCGATACATGAAAGTATAATTCAACTAAATGTTTGGAAATACTGAATTTTTAAATAAGTTAAAGATAAGTTAACAATCCGAGTAATTTCCTCTATTATATAAGATGAACAATGAATGTTTGTTTGTATTACAATGACCAATTATCAATGTATATATACAAGCGAGTTAAACAAGAAATACAATCATAAAAGAAAGTGAATGATCTAATGCCAACATGTTGGCAACTTATGTTGCCAACATATGTGATGTGGCGCCCTCACAAGGCGCCACGTCACCGGCCAAATTTTTTTTTAAAAATATTTTTTTTATTTTTTTTTGGAATCTACGTCAAGTGAGATAAATAATACATAACTGCCCCCTGATGGTAGGGGGTCTCACCTGGGCTCTATCTTTTTTTTCCTCCCGAAAATGGGGGTGTTGGCAACTTATGTTGCCAACGTATTGGCAACAGAACGGGACATTATAAAAGAATATTACATATCAAATACAGAGGAAAGAATATAATATCCTAGTCAATTATGCCTAACCAAATATCCAGTGAATCAGTGCCCAATCTTAACAATTCACATAATAGCGTTGTAACGATCCGTCCGGAACCGGGCTACAGGACCGTGATCCTTCCATTTCCCACGCACATCCACACACATCATTCTCGGTCGGATTCTCCACTCCCCACGTAATTGCATTGCAAACACATAAACATACACGTAATGAGCCACGAGAACTCAATGAGCAATAGATGCAATGCAATGCATGAATGCACGTGTAACATTCTTTTCTTCCTTTCTTTGGGCCCTAGTTGCGAATCATGTGAATACGTCATCATCATCATATCATAGGCCGTCCCCCAAAGGTTCTTTTACGCTTTGGGGCGCCGGGACCGTCGTCTAAAGAGTTCTTTTACTCCTAGACCGCCCATAGGCCGTCACCCAAGGGTTCTTTTACCCGTTAGGCCGCCGGTAACATCATAAGCCGTCACCCAAAAGTTCTTTTACTCTTGGGGCGCTACATTCGTCATAAACACATGATACGCAACTACATTCTTTCACATACGTCATGCTTCGTGTCATACATCATTCATGCTTTACTTGTAATCGTACTCATAACATTCTTGGCATTACATAGCATACTTTCTCATGAACTTCTTCTTATCATTACATATCATAGAACATATCATATCCTTACATATAACATCCCATTCATCATCATATCATGTGACATACTTCACGTAAGCATTTACTTGGCATTCGTTCACATATCCCAGCTTTCATGTCATTCTAGCATCATTACATGGTCTCAATCATCATATATCTCATGTACTACTTCATATCTATCACATAACATCATTCAACATGCTAAGTTCACATTATAACATCATATAGTTTCATAGAATTCACATACTCAACATCTCAAAGCCATAACATGAATTTCATCTCATTTTTATTCTTAAACTCGTGAAAACATACTATCAATGTACCATATTAATACTATAACATAAGATACACCTATTACTCACCTAGGATAGAAGAAATCAAGCTCAAGAACCATAGATAACCCTCCTTCTTCTTCATCTCTTCTCTTTCTCTTCTTCCTCTCCTCTTGGAATCATAGGTTACATATGAATTACATGGACCATATGCTTGATGTGGGAGGGTTAAGGAAGTAACATATGCTCATGAGGGTCTTGAGAGAGTTTTGGGAGCTTTGGAACCGAGTTTGGGTGTGCAAATGTCAAGAAATGACGAGAAAGATCTAGAAATACCATTTCTGCCGACTTAAAATTACGGCCGTAACTTCCACATTTACGGCCGTAACCCATTACTTACGGCCGTAACCCCATATCCTTACGGCCGTAACACCAACCATACGGCCGTATCTTCAGATCATACGACCGTAATTTGCTCTCTGAAACTTTTGGACATTTTCCACTGTTTCACCATTTACTCTGGTGAACCTTAGACCCTTACGGTAGTAACCTAACATTTTACGTAATCCTTACATTTACGGTCAGAACTTCAATCTTTGAAATTTTCCGTTTTCATCATTTCGACGGCTGTTTCGACTCCCGACATGTCTCATACATTCCCAAACATTTCATGAACACATCATACACATATACATTATGTTGGGTCGACTTTGAGCGGGGCATTACAAGCGCTCTTGGTCAATTTGACGAGAGAAGATGTTACAACTATCAAAAATTCAAAACCATTAGCGCAACTCGAAATTTGTGCAAAGAGAGGAAATGTGACTTCAACATAACCACTCTTACATGACCTTCTTGGCCAAAAAAGGTAATCAATAAATCAATGAAGAAAAAAAAATTAATAAAAAAGAAAAGACAAAGAAAAAGAAAAAGCAACACATAAAGAATGGAACAGCGTGACACGTAGAAACCTTGAAAATCTCTGTAAACTGAACGTCTTGTGAAATCAAAGGCACCTTCACGGATTGAACCCCAGTCACGGATTAGTCTTGGAGTTTGCGAAGTCCAAACAAAGATACAAAAATCTTACACTTCAATTTCCTAGTCTATGACTTTTAGTACGGACCCATTGTCCTTATCAAATCATTGTCATTTTCCATTTTCCATTTCTGTCCATCCCTTCACGGGTTCTTCATAGATTTTAGCTATAAAATCTCAAAATTCTAGTAACAAATTCAAGAACATAATTGGGAACCCTAAATTGAAGAAGATGGGTTCTAGGGTTTATGCAATTTTCTTAATATGCATTAATTGCATGTTCATTGCATTGCCACCAGCATATGCTTGGAAAAATTGCCCACCTTCTTATCCCCCATACCATCGTCCCACCCCACCAACGAAACGGCCGCCACATCCACCAAAGACTCCTCGCCCACATCCACCGTTTATAAAACCGCCACCACACCACGGTGGAGGGCCGCCTAGAGTGCTGCCCCCTATAAATAATCCACCGGTTATCGTGCCGCCAATTATTAAGCCACCGCCTATTATCACACCTCCAATTACAAACCCTCCCGGCATTATACCCCCAATAACAGACCCTCCCGGCATCATTCCTCCGATAACGAATCCTCCCGGAGCAAGGCCGCCTCCTTCTGGCGGATACCCTCCGTACACACCACCTCCTTCTGGTGGTGGTGGAGGTCCGCCTGGGGGTGGCGGGGTGCCCGGAATCAGACCTCCTCCGGCGGCTACATGTCCGATCGATGCACTAAAACTCGGTCTATGCCTCGATGTACTTGGAGGATTAGTGCATGTTGGGATAGGAGATCCTATTGAAAACATATGCTGCCCAGTGCTACAAGGATTGTTGGAATTAGAAGCAGCTATTTGTCTGTGTACAACAATAAGAATTAAACTACTTAACCTCAACATATTTCTTCCTCTTGCACTTCAAGTACTGGCAACTTGTGGTCTCACTCCTCCTCCTGGTTTTGTATGTCCACCTCTCTAGGTGTAAGCTTCTGTTTCTAGCAAAAAATTTCAAAAATAAAATAAAAAATAAAATTAACGAAATTTGTGGTTTTTATTGTGATTTCATTTGAGGGTTCATGTGTTTCTCTGTTGTAAGTTGAGTAGAGATTCGGTGGGGCAAATGGCTGCATGCATCTCCATAATTGTGTTGATGTTGTGTGTTGATTTTGTGTTTTGATATGTTGAGTTATTAATTGTGTACTACATGAAAATTTTATGGGTTTTAATTTATTTCTTCAGTAGCTTGAATAAATTCTTATTTAATTTGTTAGAAGATATTACCTTTTGTTGGAATAAAAGTAATGAAGAATATGAACTAATGAGTAGTTTTAGATGTGTTGTTGAAATTGAAATTTAAAACTTTTACTAAATGGCATTATCAAGTTCTAGTTATAATACATTCAAAAAAACAAAAAGGTTCTAATTATAAAAAAAACAATAAAACAAATATTTGTAATGCATGAAGGCGTTGATATACATGTTGAAACTTAGAGTTTGTTAGTGACAACTTTAAACAATAATTCATTTCTCATTTATAATTTTTAACTACTCGCATTGATTTTATTTATTTTTTTATTTTTTAATTTTGAACTATACCTCTACATGTCATCTTAAATTTGTACACTGTCATACATATACTTACTTTGCGTCCTCACTTGTATTTATTATTTAGTATTTTTTGTGTGTATGTGACGATCCATTTTGTGTGTGTGTGTGTGACAATAGGTTGGTCCTAGGCTCCTAGCTGTCGAGCATTTGAGCTATGTTGGCAATACATTCTAGGTTACTACTTGATTCACGGATAATTATTTGATGTGACAGAATTTTGTTGAGTCAGAATCACTGTACAGGTGTTTTTTTTAGAAAGTCTTTTCATTCAATGAAATTGGTAAAATCACTGTACATGTTTTGAACAGTACTTTATTAGCGAATAATATTATTTGTATGTAGCGATTGACATGTTAATTAACGAACACATCATCTTATCTATCAAATCAAATAATCAAGATAATGATAATAGAAACTTTTCACTTTGAGAAAATTTGGACACATTATGGCCTTGTTTGATTGGGGGTTTAGTTGTTCCGCGCGGTATTCCATGTAAAAATGTGTAGTTAATATTAGTTTGGGAAATGTGTGTATAATTGAAAATGAGTATGAGATATACGGAATTGCGTGCGGATTTGATTAATACCAAATAGAACAAGGCCTATAATTGATTAATCATTTTGTACTTGCAATAACTCATTTTCACAGTAATGAAAAATGAATTTAGAAATAAGAATAGCGATCAACTGATCCTAATACGATTAACCTTACCCACCCCCCGCCCCGGCCCGGGGAGGGGGGGGGGAAGCCGTTTAATGTGTGTGTGTGTGTGTTTCCATGTCAACCATCAAGCAAATTGCCCGACAATTAAACTCCCGCGTTAGTGTGTGTGTTTTTACACATTTTTATACATTCTTTTCAATCTCACTCATTCTCTCTCATATTTCACATCCACATATCTCATGGAACATACCTGTACTACACAAATCTCCACCATTCAATTCTACTCATTCTCTCACCTATATCACATAAAAAATCCATAAAAATCTATTGTTACACATACACTAACACGCTAGCAAGCGAATTGAGATCACAAATCATAAGAAGAAATGTTGAGGAATTGCATTTCATTTCCATAAACCGTGACAATTACAATACAGTAGCAAATATAATATAATAATAAATATAGAATAGTAAAGAGTTACACAATATTAGTGTAATATACAAAATTATCTTTCCAAAATCTTTACTTAATTTGTTTCTGGAACATTGATGAATTCTTGAGCATAATAAAAGCATCCATTGTTTTAATTTTGTCTTCTGGTTTTCTGTGGGCAGCTTCGATTTCATTCAGTAGAGGGTGGGGTTAGGAAAAATTAAAAGGATACAATAATGACAAAGTTGCCACAAATGACTCTTTACTTGAATGTAACAAATGGCAGGACATTATTGGAATAAAATATTTTTCAAAGGCTAGGCACTTTTACTATAATAATTTATAATATAAGAGCCGAAGATCGACATTCTTAAAAAATTAAACTTTTTTAAACACCAGCCCCATCAGATTCCAAGTTTACCTCCATTATTGAATAAAAAGGGCTCTATTTGATTTGGGTTTTGTATCACTAAACCTTTTTTTGTTTTGATAAAATGTACCACTAAACTTAAAAACTATATTTAGCTAAATTTCTTGATATTCCCGATCTTGAGTAAAAATTGACTTTGTTTGTTTTGAAAATTTGGTGAAAATTCGGTACTCTTTTCTAGAATTAATATATTTCACAAAAATCAAATGAAATGGAGATATATCTTATTAATACTTACGGCCTCATTTTACACAAATAAGGTCGCACCAAAAATTGGGCTGGGCAATTGCCAAATTTAATTTAACGTTTTTTTCTGAAAAAGTGTAGTTTCTTAATTTCGAGCCCACATTACATATACAATGTGTGTAATGGTGTTGTTAAAATATTAAACGGAGTGTACACCATGCAAGGCCTTACATAGAGTGCAATTTACGGAGGTCAAGGTTTCGGTGTTTTGGGTATAGAATTCGCATAATGTATCCATTTTTTAATACAATATATACTTTTCCGTGTTAGCCACTTCTCGATCAATGAGTTTTTTGGGCTATAATATATGCTTTTTAGGCTTTCTAGTTTTCGTTTATTAGTGTTCAGCAATTCTTTCATTTTCTTTCACAATTTGGAAAACTGAAAAAAAACAAAAAAGAAGAAAAGGAAAATGAAAATTGTGATGTGCTCTCACTCAACTGAAATTTTGGCATCGTCCAATTTTTAATAGGTCTTCCAGCTCAAAACTGCGCAATATCTAGATCATTTCTAGCAACCATCTAAAGTTGCGCTTTTCACATGCACCGCCAATGATCACACCTTGCGTGGGCAGGTGATCATGCCCACTGCGCGATGTGGTGCGCTGTGTGCGCGCCACGTCGTGCAAAAAAATTTTTTTTTTTATTTTTTTTTTTTTTAGAATCTACGTTAAGTTAGATGAATAATACATAACAGCCCCCCTGAAAGCGGGGGCTCTTATAGCCCCAAGCATTTTTTTCCCACTAGTGGGTATTGGAACATAACTCACATGCACACCTAATTTGTGCAAATAAAATGATTCTACATACTTTTTGGAATGTGAAACTCGGAAATTTTTAGAAGAATAATGTAAGTTTGCCTTCAAATATTTTTGGAAGTGTTAACTTGAAACAAGAAGAATTACTTGGCAACATTATATTCCTAGCGTGCAACGGTCATCTCCAATAGGGACATGAATTCCCAATCTTTATTCTAGAGAGATTTACGAACAAAAATTGTGAGTGGGTTTCATACTTTTTCAATTTTCTCTTTTCATTAGTCATTTTTTTCTCATTTACCTCACTTTTTCTCTATTTTTTCTATATAAATTCCTATGCTATGTCTAGAAATAAACACTAATCTAAAATTCTTTCACTGCTTTTTTTTATTATTATTGAATTTCTTTATATCTCTCTCCTTATTTTAACTTTTTCCTCTCTTTTTTCCCGCTCCTTTTTCTATTTCTCTCTAATTAAAATAATCGCATTCTCTCTATTTCCCTCCTTCACATCACCGTGCAATTCACATCACTAGTACAAAAGAGGGATCGGGTGGCGGTTGTTTTGTGTAAAGGGTGGCATTTCTTGAAATGTCACCCCAAATGGCGACACCCAATGTGTTTGAGAACGGGTGGCGGTTTCACAAAAGCCACCAAAAATATTGAATTTATATATATCTTTTTATTTAATACAACAACGGGTGGCAGTTGTTAATATAAGAACCGCCACCATTCTTTATTATATATTATTTTAATAAACTTCGGGTGGTGGTTTCAGTGTAAGAACCGCCACCCATTCCTATTTCTTTTTTTTTTTAATTAGGCACCTAAAACTATTTTTAAAAATAAAAAAATCGAATAATAATCCTTGAGGAGTTGCTGAACTTTAGGGATCCTAGTGCTTCCACCAACAAAAACAATTTCATCAATCTGGTTTTTCTGCAAACTGGCATTTTCCATGGCTTTTTTCACAGGTCCCATGGTCTTTTTGATGAGGTCATTATTCAACTCCTCGAATCTAGCACGGGTCAATGGTTCGGAAAAAACAACACCATTGAAAAAGATTCAAGAAGAAAATTTACATTTAAAAAAAAGGTAAAGAAACAAAATATAAATCGAACTGGACCTAGCTACATATATAACAATAATATTACAAAACCTGCATGAGAAACTGAGATGCAGAATAGCAAAAATGCTCCCGTAAATTCAAATCCAAGAACGCAAGCCCACATCAGTAATATAAATTAAATTCACGAATCGAATTCTAGATCTAATAAAATACCAAACTATTTAGAACCCAATCAATAGAAACATTTGTTCAGAGAGAGCGAGAGAGAGATCGAAAGGAGATAGTCGAAAATTTCATGTTTTCTTCTTCTTTTGAAAATCGCCCAAAACTCTCGAAAATTTGAAGGCCATGTCGTTGAGTTGAGAGGAGAGGAAGTTTGGGGGCGGGAGAGGAGATGTACGAGTTAAGAGGAAAGAAAGCGACATCGAAAGTTAGATCCAGATCTGATAATATGGATGAAAAAAAATCATTTTTGATTTTGGGTGGCGGTTCTTTAAAAGAAGCGCCACCAGTTATTGTAGAATGGGTAGCAGTTGTTTCTAAAAACCGCCACGCAAAATGCATTGAAGAACGGGTGCACCACCTAAAGTTAAAAATAATTTTTTTTTTTTTTTTTTAAAAGACATTTTAGGTGACAGTTTTTTCTAACAACCGCCACCCGTTATTTTTGGGTGGCATTTTTTTTATAAAACTGTCACTCAATAGGCGAAAAAAAGAGAGGAATTTGTTCGTTACAAATTTCTGTCACGCCCAGTGGGACCCTCTTGTCTCTCATCTCTCGATCTACAATAAATTTCAAATCCTATATTCAATAGCAAAATGACTGACAGAAAGGTGAAGCAAAGCATGACACACTTCTATGAGACACTTGCTAAACTCCTCCATGCCACTAGAGCAAAAACTAGGGCTGGGAGATCTCGACTGGTATCACCGTTGAGAAAATTCTCCAAGAGGGGTAAGCGAAAAATCCTTCATCTCAAGAAAGCTGGCTCCCGTTCTCCAGGAAAAGCTAAACGCTTCCAAAAGAAACCTCTTTTCCAAGAGAACCCTCGATTCAGCTGTGTCTCAAACGAAGGCTCTGAAGACGGATCGGTCAAAGTTGCCTCTGCGAAAATGGGGAGATTACACATCTTCTGAGTAGTTGCGCGAGGATGTGTTTGTCATCGAAGCTGGCTCTAACTCGGATGAGAGAATCTAACAAATGGCTTTGGAAATCGAAAAGTAGTCAAAGTCTTTAGAAGAGAAAGACGCTCAAATTGCTGCCATTATGAACAAGTTGAAGATGAAGGAGTCGGTGAAGGAAGATGGCTACAAAGATGAACGCTCTTCCAAAAGTAGAGGTTCTGAAGAAGGCTGCTATAAAAGTAAAGGTCCTGAAGCTCATGAAGACAAGCAAAAGAAGGACATGCATGACTGGATGATACTAAAAAATGCATTTCCGGGACTCCGCACAATTCTCTGTTGGTTCTCTATCAGGCCAGCAGTTGCAACACATGATTGCTGATACCATTTGTGCCCAGTACGATGGTTCATCGCAACCTTCACTCGTGTATGCCAAACCCTTACAGCCGTCAAATTGACGAATTGAGGATGCCCCTCGGCTATCAACCTCCAAAGTTCTAGTGCTTTGATGGTAAAGGCAACCCGAAGCAACACATTGATCATTTCATTGAAACTTGCAATAATGCAAGTACATATAATGACATGATGGTGAAGCAATTCGTTCGCTCCCTTAAAGGCGCAGCATTCGAATGGTACACCAATCTCCCACCTGGATCGATCGACAGTTGGGATCGAATATATTGAACGATGGAGAATCTCGTGCTCAGCTGCAAAGAGTGCATAAATGAAGCTTAATCCATCGGCATGTGCATCCAAGGTATGCATTGGGTGTTACTCTATAATCTCCAAGCTAATATGCCTCACTCTTTTTAGGAGTTGGCTACCCGAGCGCATGATCTCGAAATCTAGATTGCAAGGCATGGAAGTTATTTGCCAAGTGATCCGAGAAAGCAAAAGGAGTTAAAGAAAGAAGTCATAAAAGACGGCAGGCCAGCTAAATCAAAGGAAGCAATGGCTGTTTCTGCAACTCCAACGAAAATCACCTTCAAGAAATCAAATTTAAATCAGACCTCAAGGCCAAAACAAGAATTCAAGCCTAACAAGGCGCCAACCCAAAAGAAGGGTCTCCTAAGCCTAAAGGAGCTCGAAGAAAATGAGTACCCGTTTGCAAAGTCTGAAGTCTCCGAAAATCTGGACCAATTAGTGGAGCAAAATGTGATTGAACTTCCAATGCCAAAAAGGACGGATGAGGTTGGTCGAGTTGACCATCCAAAATACTGTAAGTACCACCGGATCATCCGCCATCCCATGGAAAAGTGTTTCGTTCTAAAAGATCTCATTGTCCGCTTGGGCAATGAAAATAAAATCACATTCAAAACCGACAGAGCTCTACTACAAATTGCTTAATGGTTTCGTTCGGATCGTTTGACCCAATCCCAATCCTAAATCTTGGGAAAAAGTATCATTCGATCCACAATGCAGGGACGCCAGAGGGAGTTCGGACCTCAACTGCCAGAGGGAGGGAGACTGGTGGAGTTTTGGGAAAATGGAGAAGTAACTGCTGAATACATCTGCCCAGAGATGGACAAACCTCGTGTTCCCAACCGTCCTTCATTCCATAAAGTCATGATGGATGATTTAGACGTTTGGGAATCTGATGTGGAAACTGAAGATGAAATGGATAATGGATGGTCTACCTTCGTAAGCAAGAAGAAGAAGTACCTAAGATCAGGTAGAAAAGGTAAAGTCTCACTTCTTAAATCTGTTGCAGGGCGAACACTGGGGCATCGAGTGAAAAAGTTCAGCATGTTAAAGAAACAACAGTGGACAATGGACAGGGGGCATGGACCCTCATTGCAAGACGGCACCGAAAAGACTCCAAGGACCCCATGCTTTGGCGATCACAAAGAACCACAAATGGGAAAGAAGTGGCCGAGCAATCAAAGAAAGAAATCGACAGCAAACAGAATGACATCAAATAAGATGACTCTAGGAGTTGCAGCTGCGCCAACTCTGCCCAAACCGATAACCTTAGGAGATTATTTTCCTAAAGGTTATTTCAAAGATCAACTCGTGACTTCATATGTCCCGAATGTCAAAGATAACAAGAAGTTCAAAGCCAAAGAGAATGAAAATGCTGAGGAAAGTTCAAAGCAAAACGACAAGCTAGAGAAGACTGTTGTTCGCCTCAACAAAAGTTTCCCTGACGTAAGTCTTTTGGGGATGCTTCAGCTTCTATTCGACGATCGTATGGCTCGATTGCGACTCTGATCGATCCGGAATAATACGAAGAGAAGATCTTCAGACCCACCAAGCTGGCTACTCGAAAAGACTGCATGGCTGCCATCACCTTCAATGATGAAGATTTGCAATTGGGTTCTCGACTACACAATCATCTGTTGTACGTTGGTGGCTACATTCGAGAATGTAAAATTTGGCGCATCATGATCGATTGCTGCTCGGCTATCAACATAATGCCCATCCAAACAATGAAGAGGATTTGGATAACTGCTCGGGATCTTGCGATGAATAACATCATGATCCAGGGGTTCAACCAAAAGGGTGAACGAGCTATAGGTACGATCCGGTTAAAGTTGAAAATCGGGGAGTTTGTTTCATCGGCTCTCTTCCATGTCATTGACGCCAAGACGTCATACGAACTGCTCCTTGGGCGTGTTTGGTTGCATGAAACTGGAGTCCTCCTTTGAACTTGGCATCAATGCTTCAAGTACAGCCAAGACGGCGAAGTTAAGTGCATTGCAGCCAAAACAAAACCGTTCCTTAGTGGGGAATCCTACTTTGCTGATGCAAAGTTCTACTTGGAAAAGGATCACCAAACTAGAATTTCCAAAATTGACACTGACGGCAAGGGCGCTATCAAAGTTGTAGTCCAGCCTTGTCAACTATCGATTGGCAAGTCAAACCTTCACCGAGGAGAATCCTCGAAAGGAAACCAACATGAAGCAATCTCTCAGAAGGAGCTGACTTTCCCGATCCCTAGCAACCCAAAATTGTTGCTACCCCATGAGCTTGTGAAGGAATTCATGAAGAGCTCTAAAATTTCAAAGGCCACAACAGCTACATCAAGCAGTTAGAAACATGGCTCAAGCTCATCAAAATAAATCCCGCAATTTACTGAAACCGGGGGTGAACCAAAGCAGATCTTCAAGGGATGTTATAATCCTCAAGCCAAGAAACTGCTGGAAAATGCTGGATATTAAAAAGGGGAGCT
Organism: Jasminum sambac; assembly: GCA_018223645.1. Lineage (NCBI taxonomy): Eukaryota > Viridiplantae > Streptophyta > Magnoliopsida > Lamiales > Oleaceae > Jasminum > Jasminum sambac. Next base: position 39,474,818 of record CP073640.1, read on the forward strand.
CCGAAAGTTAGGTGATCTCGATGTGATCCTTTATAGTGGACACGCAGCTTTAGATGGAAAGTATGGATTGGGATACAACCCAAACCCATCAAAGCCTATCAAAATCAAGAAGGCTTCATTGAATCAGATCGTGATCCAAATTTGTGAAGTTCCTGAAGAAGGACATCAAGAGCAAGGACGACCGTCAGTGTTTGATAGAATTCAAAATGAGGACGTGAGGGTTTTGGTATTCCAAAGACTGCAGGGACAACCATCTACGACAGCCGAGTCCAAAGGTAAGGCATCCGTATTTCAAAGGCTGAGTGGCGAGGCTATAACCACTATTCTCACCAACAAGCCACCACGAGGCTCAGTTGAGTCAACCCAAGGGCAGTCAGCCTTCTCCAGGCTCGAAGTCAGGACCACCAATCCACGTTCCAAGTCCCACAAGTCCAAAAGAAAGCTGAAGAATAAAAGACGCACACAATTTTAGGAGAACGGCGACGATGAAGAGGTCGTAGCTGTCAATCACATCACATTCGAGGAACCCTCCGGATAAGAATTTGAATCCGAAAATTCCGCCACAGAGGAAGAGCTTCAACCAGGTCCATCAATATTTGAAGAAGGAGATCAAGCAACTGTGGATGATCTAAAACTACTAAACTTGGGGACTGAAGAAGAGCCAAAACCAGTCTTTGTGAGTGCTCTACTCAATCAGAATGAGGAGTCCGAATACTTCTGCTTACTTCAAGAATATAAGGATGTGTTTGCATAGTCCTATAAGGAAATGCCAGGCCTCGACCCCAAAGTGGCGGTGCACCATCTTCCAGTCAAGCATGGAGTACGCCCGATCAAACAACCTCAAAGGAAGTTTCGTCAGGAGTTTATCCCTCGAATCGAAGCATAGGTTGACAAATTGATTGAAGTAGGGTTTGTAGGCGACGTCAAGTACCCAACCTGGATTGAGAATGTTGTTTCGGTCCGGAAGAAGAATGGTGAGCTACGAATCTGTATTGACTTTAGAGACTTAAACAAAGCTTGTCCAAAGGATGACTTCCCACTCCCAATAACAGAGTTAATGGTGGATGCAACGACTGGGTACGAAGTCCTTTCTTTCATGGAAGGCTTCTCTGGCTACAACCAAATTCGGATGAATTCGAAGGATGAAGAACTTACAGCATTCCGTACTCTAAAAGGCATATACTATTACAAAGTGATACCGTTTGGACTGACGAATGTAGGGGCAACTTATCAACGAGCGATGAGAAGATCTTCGATGATATGATGCATAAGCAGGTCTAGTGCTACGTGGATGATCTTGTTGTCATGACAAAGAAGCGGGATGGCCATTTGCGAAACCTCAGGGACGTCCTCAACAAACTCCGGCGCTATCAACTAAAGATGAACCCGCTAAAGTGTACTTTCGGAGTAACTTCTAGGAAATTCCTTGGCTTCATTGTTCGACACCATGGGATCGAGATAGACCAATCAAAGATCGATGCTATAGTCAACATGCCGGAACCAAGCAACTTGCACAAATTGAAAGGCCTCCAAGGAAAGCTTGCCTATATTCGAAGGTTTATCTCCAATCTTACAAGGCGCTGCCATTCGTTTCACAGGCTGGTAAAGAAGAACGTGCCATTCGAATGGAATAGTTCGCGTAGTAAAGCTTTTCAAAGCATTAAGCAGTATCTACCACATCTACCAGTGCTCACAACTCCAATTCCGAGAAAGCCGTTGACTCTTTATGTTGCGGCACAGGAATACTCACTCGAGGCATTTCTCGTCCAACTAAATGACAATGGAAAAGCGAGTGCACTCTACTACCTCAGTCGAACATTGGTAGGAGCTGAACTAAGATACTCTCCAGTTGAAAGATCTGCTTGGCCTTGATTTTCGCAATAAAGAAGTTGAGGCATTACATGTTGGCACACACGGTCCACCTCATTTTAAGGATTGATCCTTTGAAATATATCATGTCAAGGCCAATTCTCTCTGGAAGGATTGGGAAATGTGCTCTTCTACTGTCAGAATTCGACATAATTTTTGTTCCACAAAAAACGGTAAAAGGAAAAGCCTTACCAGATTTCCTTGCCAATCATCCCATCCCGTCGGACTAGGAACTCCTCAAAGATCATCCAGATGAAGAAGTAATCTTCACCAAAGTTGTGCCCGCATGGAGGTTGTTCTTCGACGGAGCAACTAGAAAGTATGGTAGGGGGTAGAGTCGTGTTCGACACTCCTAATAATCAAGTGATGCCTCACACTTTCTCCTTAACTGAGAAATGCTCAAACAATGTAGCCGAGTATCAAGCCTTGCTTATCGGTCTAGAGACGGCATTGGATATGGAGATTCAACACTTGGAGGTCTACGGAGACTCTCTATTGATAATAAATCAACTTCCATCCGAATACGAAGTACGGAAGAAGGACCTTAAGCCGTATCACGGGTATGCACAAGCACTTATGGAACGATTTGAGTCAATAAAAATCAAATTTGTTCCAAGAAGTGAAAATGGAGAAGCTGACGCCCTAGCAAACCTGGCTGCTGTTCTCGCCCGATCAGATGAAGATTTACTACATCCGATGTCAATGGTTCAGAGATGGGTAATTCCTTTACTATCTGCAGAAGATTTGCAAGAGAACAACAATGTAGAAACCAATAGTGACCAAAAAGAGGACTGGAGACAGCCACTCATTGATTACCTCCAACACCAGAAATTCCCAGACGATCTTCGCCAAAAGACCGGAATTCGAAGGTGTGCTCCCCGCTTCATCTTATACAAAGACAAACTCTATAGGCAGTCATTCGATTGAGTCTTCCTTCGATGCCTAAGCAATGAAGAAGCAGTACGTGTGTTGGAAGAAGCTCACTCGGGGATATGTGGCGCTCATCAGTCCGAGCCAAAACTTCACTTTCGTGTGAAAAGGATGGGGTACTGGCCGACCATGGTACAAGACTCCATGGACTTTGCAAAGAAGTGTGAGGTATGCCAAGTCCATGCAAATTTTATCCACCAACCCCCAGAACCGTTGCATGCAATAGTAGCATCCTGGCCATTTGATGCATGGGGGCTCGATGCAGTTGGACCTATGACGCCAAAGTCTTCAGTTGGGCACTCCAACATCCTTGCTGCGACTGATTATTTTTCTAAGTGGGCTGAAGCTATACCACTAAGAGAAGTAAGAAAAGAAAACGTAGCAGACTTCATCCGGGTGCAAATCATTTACCGCTATGGAGTCCCTCGGTGTATCATCACTGACAATGGGAAGCCATTCTGCAACAGCCACATAAGCAACTTGTGTGCAAAGTTCGACTTCAGACAGCATAACTCTTCCATGTACCATGCACCAGCTAATGGATTGGTGGAGGCATCCAATAAGACCCTGTGCAACTTGTTGAAGAAAGTTGTATCAAAGTCCAAGAGAGATTGGCATGAAAGAATTGGCGAGGCATTATGGGCATACCGCACAACTTTTCGCACTCCCACTCAAGCTACGCCATATTCTTTGATGTGTGGAGTAGAAGTTGTACTTCCTTTGGAATGTCAGATCCCATCGCTGTGGATTGCTATCTAAGAGGGGTTGACCACAGAAGAAAATGCTCGTCTTCGGCTTCAAGAATTGGAAGCTTTGGACAAAAAGAGATTGGACGCTCAAACTTTGTTGGAATGCTACCAAGCACGAATGACGAAATCATTCAACAAAAAAGTGCGGCTGAGATCTTCCCAAGTCGGTGATTGTTGTGAAAATAATCGCAAGTGTACGATGTCGGCACAAAAGTCGTAAAGTGGACCTTTTTAGAGTCCGGATTATCGATCCCACGAGGACTAATTTACTCCATATCGGCTCAAACTAATCTTAACAAAAGAAAATATAAATATAAAGATTAAAGATTGGTTTTTAGCAAAAAGATAATAAAGTACTTGAAAATAAATTGCAGAAATTGTAAAGGTTTGTTGAATTAATGGAGAGTGAAGTTGGGAATCCCGATTTATCTTTAGATCTCCTATTTGATTTCTCCTCTCAATTCCAAATCTCAAGTAGCGTTAGATCGAATTCACGAAATTGATTTAATTTACCTCTCTCGAGTTCAAATTAATCCTATTTAATTAAGTCAACTACCATATCTCTATGTATAGTCTGGGTAAGCCTTAATTAACGAACATAGGAATTCACATATATCCACCTGTCACGTGGGATCACAACAATTATAAAAGTCTATCTCTAGCTCTTATGTAAATTGCCGGATTTTACTACGTGGTCTAAATATTTAACTTACCTCTCGGTTTGTTAAAATTCACAAATCATTGATTTAGTGGCCAAGTAAATCATGTATTAAACATAGTAGTAAAATCAACACATAAAATAAAAGCACAAGAAATTGAGAGTTAAAATCAAATCATAGATCTAAATTACATCGTTCATCCCAACTAATGGATTAGTTGTTCATACTAAAAAGTGAATAAATAACGAAAATAAAAGAGTTCATCACCGGTTTTAGGCTAAGAATCAATAATTGAAAGTAGATCTTGCACCAAGCATCAGCTTTCTTTTGACTCTCCTCCAAAATCCATGTGAATCCCTCGATTGCGGTGTGTTTTGCCTTCAATTAATCCTCCTTGAAAGCTCTCCAAAAGCTCCTACTTTGTGTCTCAAAAGGAAGTATTTAAAGTCCACATTAGGTCTTCTTAGGACGCTTAAAACCGTGCACACGAATATGGTAGAGTCCAAGTAGGAGACGAAATCCGAAACTAAGTCGGTGGCCGACAACTGGAGTTGCGGCCGCATCAACCTGCGTGCGGGACCCTCTCCAGTGCGGCCGCGGTCATTGTTGTCAGCGCCGCAGCCTCGTGTTAATGTCGCGCGGTCGACCTTCGGCCTACAGAGACTTCTGGGCTATTTTCTCTTACTTGTGCGGGCGTACATGGCCTTTTTGCGGGCGCAACACTTCATACCATGCAAAATTCTTCCTTATTTTCCATTGTAGTCCTCCAACTTTGATTTTGGTCCACTTTGGTCCCCGTTTTCTACTCGTTTTGCACTCTCTGGTCCGTTTTGCTTCTTTTCAATGTCGTCGATCTAATGTTGGTCTTTTACCTAAAAATAAACAAAATTAAACATACTAAAACACTCCAAACACTTATAAAAACTATGAAATAATCACGAAATAAACACATATCAGTGATCTGGTGCTCTCGGTACGAAGACTGATCGTAATCACAAGGAAAACAGGGAGCAAGTTCCAACCAAAGTGGGATGGCCTGTACGTTGTCACTCAAGTCTTCAGCAATGGGGCGTACATGAGCGTGGACAAAGATGGATTGCGGATTGGACCAATCAACAGCAAGTTTCTGAAGCGCTTCTACGCGTAGAGTTTGTTGGTTCTTTGTTCTGCTTTCTGAAAAATTCTTTGTACCGCTTTCTGAAAAATTCTTTGTACCACTCTTGGCCAGCAAGAGGATAAACTGTGAACGGAAAAAATAAAACAAAAAAAGAAAAACGAAACAAAACAAACAAATACATTTGTAATGAACTACGTCAGGCTTGACCCTTTCAAGGGTACGTAGGCAGCTTGGATGGAAAATTGTAAATCCAAGTTCAATCAAAATCAATAAACAATTTTTATTATTCTTCCTTACCCAAAATAGGAGGTGTGATGAATTAAGGAAAATTGAAGAAGAAGCAATGATGGCAGCGTCCATAAGTATGAAAGGATATATTTGCTCAAATTGGGCGGCAACAAGCTACGAAAAAAAATCTGCCTTCAAAACACCCTCTTTCCTGGTCAATGGATTCTACATCAGCTACATCTCTTCCTGTGTTGGCTCTAATGTAGTCCTGATTGTGCATTTGAGTTGTCAATGAAGTGGTCAAGCTTTGCAATTGATCGCCTGACTTGATCTTCTAGGGCTAAGCATGATGTCTCTTTAGTGTGATCTCAACTTGTAAAATCTTTAGCTAGTTGGCCTTTCTTCCTCATTTCAACACTGCAAGCATCGTTCAAAAGACAAGCGTTGAACTTCCTTGAGTAAAATTCTTCCAATTGATGCATCAAGAGGGTTGAATCTACATAAAATGAGTTGACAATCAAATGCTGAGCAATTAAGCTGTTACTATCCTACCATGCTTGAAGGTTGGTAAATCGGTGTTTCAACATTTCCTCAAATAACTTCTTAAAGCAACCATTCAAGGCTTCTTGAAGGGTAGCCTTCCTAAACGGATACTCATCAGCCACTAAGATTAGAGGTCCGGAAGTATAGCAAGCTGGAACTACCATTTTGGCGAACACCTTCGAAACAGAAAAAACATCCCAAAATTTGAAGTGACCACGACAAGTTGATCAGCTTTTGAGTCACTAACGTGACGTTGAAGAAGTAAAGATGAATGCTAAGCGCTCGACAACCAGGCTTTGTAGGCGCTACATTGCTCTAACTTTCTTAAAATGGCATGCACGTGCAATTCGGGCAGGCTCTCCGGAATAATAGGAGGAAAATGATGTGTAGTCGCCTCATGGACGTGAAACTTTATTTCACATCTCGCTTGGAGGGGTCGTGGTATTCCACATCCATATCTTCAAAGCAAGTGAAACGATCTTGGTGGTCCGAAATTTCAATGGTTTTGCCATCTTCACCATTCTAGCAGGATTTGACTTTGCGATTCCTGTGAATGTCAAACTCAATATCAAAACATCTCTTAAAAAAAGGGAAGCAAAAGGGAAAAAAGGAGAAAAAAAATACCTCAAGTGGAACCCCAATGCTTTTTTTTAGATGTCCCGAAGGGTCAAATCCTTCGGATGTCCAGACGGTCTCTGCTTCGAATCCTATGAAACATCGATAATTAATCCTTAACAATAAATATTTTGGAAATGCGGGTACTTTGTCTCGAAAAGAGACGGGTTGGCTTGAAGCGTGTCAAGCTTTGGTTTGCCACACAAGTACAAAAACACTTGTGAGGATAGGCACGCCAAATCTTCAAGCTCCTAAGCGTCTTCGATCTTCAATTATCACACAAGTGTATAAAAACACTTGTGAGGATGGGCACGCCAAATCTTCTAGCCTCCTAAACTCCGCCAGTCTTCAATTATCACACAAGCACGTAAAATGCTTGTGAGGATGGGCACATCAAATCTTGAGGCTTCCTAAACTCCGCCGGTCTTCAATTATCACACAAGCACAAGAAATGCTTGTGAAGATGGGCACGCCAAATCTTCAAGCCTCCTAAACTCCGCTGATCTTCAATTATCACACAAGTGTACAAAAATACTTGTGAGGATAGGCACGTCAAATCTTCAAGCCTCCTAAATTTTGTCGGCCTTCAATTTGTCACACAAGCATATAAAAATGCTTGTGAGGCTAGAAATACTCCACAAAAACTCAAAATCTGCAAACCTTTTAATTCCTTTGTGCACGATGCACCTGAGAAGTCCTGAAAAAAAATAATACTAATCTAGAAAAAGGGCGAATCAACGAAGGAGACAAACACATTGGGTTTTTGTCATCACATTGGCTCTGTGTGTGAAATTCATGGCTTTGTCTCTATTCCCTTTTCTTATTGAAATATTGCATATACATATAAGAAGAAAGCAAGCCACAAAGGATCCGTGTTATTGAATTAAAGACCAATGCTAAAAAGAAGTTGATGGTCCAAATTCCTTTCTTCTAACTTGCAAAGCATGGTAAAGAAGCCAACGATAGATTTCAACTGAAGATACAATAGGTTGAAGAGGAATTATTTCCACTCCCATAGCGTATCAAGTAAGCTCAATTAGACATCAAGTCCATTGTAATCTGCTGCCCTCGTTCATTATTTGGTTCTCAATTCATTTTCTGAAAAGAGGAAAACAAACAAAGAAATTTGAAACCCCGGTTCCAAAAAAAGGATGGGAAAAGGATAAAGAACATAGATCGAGGATGGAGGCAAGCCTCCCAACACCTTTTGCCTTTGTCTTTTGCCCTTTGCATGATGATGGGTCCAAAGTCAACAATGAAAGAAAAAGGTAGTCATCATCTTTGGAATTCATCATCATCACCGTGTCTCCATCTCTGTGTCGTATTTGAAGTTCAGTCCAAAATCTCTTGAGGCAAACTTCGGTCGTGAAGGACCTCCAAACCTGTAATGACGCGCGTCACCTTACGTACTTTTCATAAATTATGCGTAATTTTAGTGTTAGGGTGATAATAAATTATTCAAATTATTTATTTATTTATTTATTATTATTATTATTATTATTATTATTATTATTATTATTATTATTATTATTATTATTATTATGATTATTTTTATTATTATCATCGATAATCCAACCTTATTTTGCAACGAAAGAACTTGGGCGCCGAGGTGATCAATGTGTCAACTAGAATGCTTAATTTTAAGAAAATGAGTTGAAGTGCGATATTTATAGTTTCCATGTTTAAATATTATGCAATTAAATGCTTTTATTATTTGTTTAGGATTTAACCTAATTTATGAGGGTACAAAATATTGAATCAAAAAAAAAATTGGGTATTTCTAATTTGGGCCTCATGCAAAGCAATGACTTTAACCCACAGATCATAAACCCAAACTCTTATTCTTGACCACCTTAAACCCAATTCGAATTGATTAACAAGACTCAATAAGACTACATGACCTTGGCTCAAAACCCACAACTTAAAGTCTTATTTTTTCCTCACCATCACTCACGTTTCATCCCTTCAAGGTCTCGGATCTCTCTCCCTCTCTCTTCCTCTTCACAATCTCATCTCTCTCTCCCTCTACATCATCTAACAAAAAAAAGAAGAAGAAGAAGGTAAATCCCGACCAAATATTTGTCGTTTTACATGCTCACACCATGAATCCTTCATGTTCTATTAGTATTTGCATCCTTTGATGTTGATTAGGAATTCTATTGATGGAATATATGTACATATATATGATATTTGATCTGTTCTTCACTCTATGTGTTTAAATCCTTTTTGAATTTTTAAGAAGCTTGAAGTATGTTTGTGATTCAATTTTTTTGTGTAAATTGTGTGTTTGGTGTTGTTGGATGTTTTAAACAAGAGGAAAGTGGGTGAACTTTGTGGTGACAGCAAGATGGGCATTGTGATAACGAGAACAAGGTTGAAAGTAATTAGTTTTGAGTATGTACTTAAGATGTTTGATGAAATACCTAGGTGATTTCATTGATATTGGTTAGAAACTGGGCAGTTCTGCCCCCTGAATTTGAAAGGTCATAACTTTTAGTATATATTGAATTTTGCTATGGTTCAAGTTGGAAAACGACCTCTATGAGTTATGTATCATTTAAAACTAGAATGACATCGTTTGAAGCCTTGTTGAAGGTTTTATGCTGTTTTTTGTATACCCTGCCAGTTTTGCCCTAGAACAGTTTTATGCTAGGAGAAAGATCTTTAGGCAACCCAAACATGCATATCCCGAGCTAATTTTAAAGTATGTTGAACTTGTATGGGTTTTCCACCTCTCGTATGAATTTTGTGATTTTACGACTCCATTTACTATTTTAAAACAATTTTCATAAAATACGCTGCACATGCAGAAACTTTGGGCAGCTTCTGTATTTGAAGTTAAAATCTTGTCACAACATCTATACCTTGAGTTTTGATGTTATTTTGAGACATATTGTAGCCATATGAGTTAGTTAGACAACCCAATTAGATTCAAATGATTTCGTACTCTAAATTTGAAGTTATGCGCATATTTGTAAAGGGCGATAGTGTGAATTTGTGGATTGAAGGTAGTTTGGTTGTGGGACCGCATTTTTAATGTTTCCTCTAAATCTTTTAAAAATAATTAGGATTTTGGGCACATTGACGTCGTGGGCAACCAAGACACTCCGCTTGCCAATCAAGTAGATCACACTTATTAAGGAATTCAGGTAAGTAAATTCCGCCTCTTGACTCTAAGTGAAAATGAACGTCTAAGTGAAAATGAACCTGTAAGGTAAAATTTATGTGCTAGTTACTTCTAAGAGCAGTTATTTGTTTCAAATAATTTCTCCGTTATACATGTACTTGTCATTGCATTCACAAAGCATGTACAATCAATGGTTTTGGAAAGGTTAAGTACCTTAAATGTTAAAGTATGAAAGTGAAGTCATTTTCTTGCAAAGTGATATGTATCCACAAATTTTTAATAAAAGAACGGGTGTATCTCTTTGTAATAAAAGGAATGAGTGGGAAATGAGGCATGGGGAACCGGCATACCCGACCTAGAATGTTTACCGCTTCACGGTGTTGAAAGGAATGGAATGTATATTCCCTTTAAGGGATTGAATGGAATGGTTACTACCGATAGTTTTGAATCTGGTTCCAAATAATAACTGCCCACTGCTGAGCTTAGTGAGTATAGACGATACACCAAGTGAGCTTACGATGAAACGTAAATGTTTTGGAAGGAACGCATGTTTTGAACGAAGATTATTTGACTTTGAAATGTTTAAGTTTAAGAAAGTTGGGTACATATTTGAAATGCATATATGCATTGCATGTCATAAGCATGCATCATGTGCATGAAATTTGCTTACTGGGCTTCAGCTCACATGATTTATTTCCTTTACTTTATAGGTGATGATAGCTGATGGCCGTGGGAGTAGCTTGAAGGTGGGCTTAGTCGTGATTCAATTTGCTAGCTTTTCATTTGTCTTCATTTAAATTAAATAATGTTCCATGCTTAGGCTATTTATTTAGTATTCATTTATTCGTTAATTCAATTGTTTCCCAATTATGAGATTTTTGACTTCCGATTTTGGGTTGATGGACATGTTGGAAAACCAGTTCTTTTATTTGGCAAAAGTCTTGAATAGTGTCTCTTTTAAGTTAATTGTTTTTGCAAACTTTAGTATTGATGTTGTGAAGGAATGTAGAGTTTTTTTTGAATAGGTTGGTTATGTCCAGTTGCAGGGAAAACCTACCAAAATTTGTGTAGGATTTTTTAAAAAATCATACATATATATAATATAATAAATATATTTCTTAGGATTAAATCACTTCTATCTATTTTCCGTAGTTAAAAGTATGAAAATAAAAGTTAATAATTTTGAGTTTAGGTTTTTCTAGACTTGGGGTGTTACAAGACCAATGTTAGAACTCTTGACGAATTGAAAGTCGATGACGTCGCTGATTCAAGGTGCTATAGAAGCCTGCAAATTTCTACAAGGATTTGAACTCCGAGAGAAGAGAAGAACAAAGCATGGAGTTGTCCCGAAACCTAGCTATTCTACGCCAGTAAATGTCGATCCATAATCAAATTCAAACGGTGGGTGACTGGTTCAAAGAAGAAAAGAGAAAAAAAAGTTTGTTTCGAAGTTTCGAATTCTCCATTGCAAACGTCGAAGTGTCAACTCGAAGCATGCATCCACCGGATCATTGTTTTTGAAAACTGATGACACGAAAACGGCAACAGTATACTCGACCTCAGGTTGCTGCATTTGAGATCAAGCTCGTCGATCCGAGTAAACGTTGACAGCCGACTTCAAGAAACCAGATCTTCAAAATAAGCCGTGACCGTCAAGAGTGAGAAAAACGAAGTGAGCCTTGAATGTGTTACAACTCTTGGTGCTGAAGATCAAGCCTCTTAGTAGTTGACAAGGTGCATCTATCGAATAAGCTACTGCTCTATATGAGTTGAATTGTAAGTGGCCATTGCACACGGAGATAATTTCAGGTTGAATGCGAGATTAAAATCCGCTAGGGTCGGCAAGGATCAAAATCCGATTGCTTGAAGGAAACACGAGCAAAGCACATATCTGTTCTGAATTCTCGATAAACTTAGAGCGCGAGATGAGTCGTGAGGATAATCTGAGTCATCATTAAGTGGTTGTATTAAATCGATGAAGCTTGACATCAATGGATTTCGAGGACAAACCAGTTGTTCAAACATATCTACACAGCTTCTCAGAGCATACTAAGTCGGTTAAAGACAAAAGCCTCGACCTCCGTTATGCTTATTGTCAGCAGCTCCAAAATGAGTTTAAATTGAGTATTCATGGTCTAGTGGAGTTTTAAAATTTAGTACAACCTTGCATACAATACAAAGGATTTGTCAAGATGTTGGTGATGGGTTCTACCATTAATTTGGCATCATCATAACAATTGATATACATTGGAAAATGAGTCCAAATCATATTCCCACATGCCAACAAATTTTCCATTCTACATGGCCATTGCATGAGTTTGGAGGTCTATGTCTTTTGTATTTGGTTTTCTAGAATATATGTTTGATAATGATTTCTTTTGGAGACCCGTGTTTATCAAACTTGGTTGGGTTAAAATAAAAAAAAAAACAACAATGAGGAAGAGTGTGACAAATTCCATGGATTACCAGCCATCAAATTGAGGACTAGTGCTATGCTTGTGCAGTTCGATTACAACAAGGAGTTTGCCATCTAAAGGGGTCTAAAGTCTTTCCATGAGTGAGCGCATGTTCGACTACAATTTCTTAGGATTTTTCCTCATCAAATTTGTTTGATGCCAAGGTTTCTCTTTAAAATCGATTATATCTTGAGGAAATTCAGTTTTTTTTTAAAGAAAAAAATCCTTCTTTAAATCTTGAACAACATTCAAAAATTAAAAAAAAAAAGGGAAAAACATTTTTATATCTTGAAGAAAATTCAAGATTAAAAAAAGAAAAAAAAACTTTTGTTATCTTGAGCTAAATTCAAGATAATAATAAAAAAAACAACTTTTTCTATCTTGAGCAAAATTCAAGATTTAAAAAATATTGAAAAAATTCCTTTTTATCTTGAGCGAAATTCATGATTGAAAAAAAAAATCTTTTTTATCTTGAGCAAAATTCAAGATTAAAAAAATTCTACCTTGAGCAAAATTCAAGATTAAAAAAATCTTTTGTCTTGAGCTAAATTCAATATTAAAAAAAAAAAATCTTTTCAATCTTGAGCGAAATTCAAGATTAAAAAAATCTTTAAAAATAAAAAAATCTTTACATCTTGAGCAAAATTAAAGATTAAATCAAATTCGAAAAAAGGAGTTTTAAAATCAAAAATTCAATATTTACCAATTTATTTACTAAATAATAAATTGATTAATATTGATGGGGCATTTGTAGACATTAAAAAAAAATTTTGAACAAAATTCATTTGGCCCAGTTTGATTCTAATTAGCCCATTAAGCCTATTGGACCGGATTGATTTTAGTTGATCGATCAATTGCGCTTTTAAAATTCTAATGTCAATTTAAAACCCAGTTTCAATTTTAAAGCCCATGACCTATCCTACTATTCTTATTTGATTTGTTGGATAATAAGGGCTTGGTTTGTGGGCTTATTCAAATAAATTGAAGGGGACCTTAGTGCTACAAACCAGCTCATCAGGGTTTACAAGGCTGCCCACAAATGTCTATAAATAGACCTTCAAACTCATTTGCGGAGGACCCCCGAATAAGGGTCAAGAGGAGGAGAGCTGCACCAGTTCAAGCACCAAGCCAAATACAAGAAGAAGAAATGAGAAGAAAATAAACATTTTTCAGTTCTCCAAAACCAAGCCAAAGTCAAGTAAAGAAAGAAGATGAAGAAGAAGAGAATAAAATTCTCTTCAATTTTTCGAATTAACAACGAAGTTAGGAGACAAAGCCCTCCTACAAAATCAAATCAAAATCCAAAATCGAAGAGTCAAAGCAAAGTTCTTCAATAAATCCACACCGTCAGCAATCAAATCTTTTTGGAGCGTAGGATTAAGCCACGTGGCCCCTAACCTCCAACTGCAGATCGTTAATCAGAGGATTACTCCATAGCAAATCATCAAAATTCAATTTGTAGCAAAATCATTTGTATTATTTATATTAATACAAAATTTTACGCTTAAAGACACCCAATATCATTTATGTACTAGTGCATCCCCATTGGAGATGAATAATCACGTGAATTAGACATGCACTAGTGCAACAAGTGCAAGTCCCAAGAATCAAGATAAAGTATTTGAAAGAGATTTCTTAAAAATTGGAGGGAATATACAAAGTGCCTAAAACATTAAGTGATTTCATAAATTATATGTCCTCCAAAAATATTTTATAAAATACTTATTAAACTGGAAATCCAAGCTAACTTGACTTCCACTTTTCACTCTTCTCTCTCTCCTCTCGTTTGCTCTCGCCTCCCCCTCTGCAACTGCAATCGCCAATGTAAGTGTGTCATCACTGTGTTCGCACGACCACTGATAGTTGCTAGTGGTGTAACGATCACTAGATTTGGTGGTCTACAATAACTAACAATGTGACTGCTAGAATTGTATTCTCTGGTGGTTCATTGGTGAACTAGGGAAGGAAAAGGGAGGGAAATGGGGTGGGTAAGGGTTTGGGGTGGTGGTGTGCGTGGCAGCATCGTAATTTTTTATCCTAATTTTTTAGCTTAGTTGTTTAGTTATTAATTTAATTTGATAAATTAAATTGTCGGATGGATTATTAATAAGTATTTTTTGAAATAGTTTAGGTTCCTATGTAAACTTAGAAATATAATATTTTCTTTGATAGTCCATGAAAATAAACCCTAAAAATTAATATAATTTTAGAGGACCTAAGAAATTTCAATGCTAAAAATTTGTTTGTAATTATCGCATATTTTCTATACTTACATAATTGAAAGGATTGATCATTTTTAGCTAAAAACATTATTTGGTTTATAGAAAAAATTGATTTTGTATAGATATTAAAATGATATAAAATGGGTTTCTAAGAACTAAAATCTCTCTCTCCCTCTTTCTTTTTTTTTTTTTTTTAATCAAAAGATATATGTTGATATTTAGCTTTTGAAATTCAAAAAATAAGGTGAATCTTCATGTTCATTTAGTACTATATGAATGTTATTTTATAACTTTTGTTTCGATCTTCTTATATTAACGCTCGAATTGTATAAGCGATTTTTGATATATGTGATAGAAAGAATATAATTATTTTAATATAAAAAGAATAGAAAGAATGTTGGGGAAAAAGAGAAGTAAAAAAAAAGATAGATATCAAAATAAATTCAAAAATAATAATAAAATAATGATAAAAGATGCGTAGATGGAAGTGTATTTATAGACATAAAATAAGGAGAAAAAGTGACCAAAAATAGGATAAATGAGAGAAACGTAATTTTAAAAAGAAAAATTTAGAAAAAATATGAAACCCACTCAAATTCATGCCTGTACCTCTCCTCGATGGATTTTGTAAATGGATTGTTGCATTAAAGATGCCCTAAGTAGATCGTAATATATGGGGATGGGTTACAACCTCTTCAAAAAGTTATGGTAGCAGCTCACCCTGTCATTTGAATTATAAATTTCGAGGTATGGCGGGTTAGCACTCGGCAAACCAGCCACTGTGTTTGCTGGCCCATTTAATCTATTGCCTTTGATTGATGTAAGTGACCTTGTTCTGTCAATATTGACGCCAAGTTTGATAAATAGGGTGATAGAGGTTGATTTTTAATGGTTTTTAAAAGTTTTTAATGTAAAAGAGGAGAGATAATGGGTGGAGTTGAATGATGGAGATCTGTGGATGTGATATAATATGTGGATGTGATTGATTTAGGGTAAAGAAAGAATGGATAAAAAAGTGGTAAAAATAGTAAAAAAATTTTTAAAAAGTTCCCTATCATGCTAAAAATTCTATCCATTTTCATTATCTATTAAAGCATCAAAAGAAATATTACCATTTATTATGAATGGTTATTTTGTCAATCGTTCACTCACTCAGTACACATTGGATTTTACTCACTCCAAATTATGGCAAAAATTTTGATTGGTGGCCATGGTATCATTGAAAAAATTTTTAAATTGTTAGAGCTCCTCTCTTTATACTGGAATTAGATCTGATCTTGAATTTTAAAACAAAAATTGTATGTGATCGGAAAATACACCGAGAGTGCCGTAACTACGGTACTCCTGAGAGCATGAGAACAAAGCCTATATATATATATATATATATATATACCATAGAATTAATAATTGTATAAATAATTTTTTTATTACTGATATTTTATGAATATCTTTCTTGATATGATAGATTTTAATTTTTGCTTGGATTGAACAAATCAATTTCAATAAAAACATTTAGTCTAGCTACTTGGTGACACAAATTATATTTTGTGAGAATATAAATCAATTTTTTTGGAATTATTTTATTGTGACAATTGAATAAAAAAATGAGATGACGACGTGAATAGAATTTTAATGCATTCATGAAATTCAAAAAATTATTAAATTTAACAATATTTTGGTTTATTCTTTAAAAAAAATTAGATGATTTTTGTATTTGATAAACACATCATTGAACTTGGTTAGCGATTTTAACTATAAATTGAAGATCAGGCTAGTATAAAAACTATGTGGCCGTAGATTGTCTTTTATGTTTCAATGGAGCAAATATCCTCTCATTGTGTCATTGGCTACAACAATCAATAACTTCCTGTTTCAATGCCAGTCATAGACAATTGCACTTTGTTGTGTCAAGGGTTACAAATCCAAAGAAATAAGATATTTATTTGCGATAGAGATAATAGTTAAACAAATTCTACTTCTTAGTTTTATAGCTAGATATTTAAATACAATATTATGCTTATTCTATGTCCCTTTTACTAGCGCTTTGATTATTTGCAATCGGCCACTTTCTAGTTTTAGCGCTGAAATTTTCATATAATTTCAGTATTGATGTGACGCCTTCTGGCGTTGTCACACAGTAGCATGTGACTGATAAGTGTGGCTGAACAGCCACGCAGCGGTAAGGGATAGCACCACGTCAAGAGCTCGAATTATAACAAATTTCTAGCTCTGAGACATGATCAAATTTGTATTTGCAATTACAATTTTATTATTTGAATTTAAAATATATTTTGTCTACAACAATCTCTATGCCTTGTATGAGTGCGATTCCTAGATTTATTTATTTATTTTTTATAGAAAACAGTACTTACCACATAAGTGTATACAACACAAGAAATTTTTGTAAGACTGGGAACCATAACCATAGTTGTTCTTGGGCCACGTCAAGGCAGTGTAAACCCACACCCAAACACCCTTCCCACTTCACTCCAAAAAGCCAACAACAAAAAGAGCACAGACGGACACACAAAAATGGACTCAAAGATCACACGAGGAGATCCTCAACTCTTTACAACTATAATTATACATAAATGCCTATTGTTACGCAACAATAACTACGTACCTAAAAACAAATGAATAGCTCAGTTCGCAAATCTGAGAACTGCAATGAATGATGAGTTATCAATACACATCGAGTATCTTCATACAAGACACAATTAACATCATGTAACTAGCATGGTAATTTTCCTAAGCTGTATCGCTCATTGCCTAACTAGCTAGAGATTGACTCTTCATTTCACAATTAATGCGGATTCGATGCACTGAAAGACATCCAACATGTTGGGAGAAAAGAGACGCGTGTAATCTACGTAATCTATGTATGTTTATAGCATGTCCTTGCACGGCCCTCTGCGTCCTGTCTGTGCAACAACAACATACAACATGATCACGACTACATATATAATTAAACCATTACAATCTATCGTAATTCAAAATTTATATTCCCCGTTACTAAGTAACAATTTGGTTGCTTTTAGTCTCTCAGTAAGAATTTAACATTGGTAATAATAAGACCTTGTGTGTTGTAAATTAAGCATTTTCATTTCTCTTTTTAGTACATGATAAGCGTGACGAAATGCATGCAATACTTAGATAACATACACTGCAATATAGATAGCGATTTACCTTTTTAAGAAGTCAAGAACCTTCACAAGAATTGGGGAGTTGGCTAATCTCACCAAATATATTTGGGCAGTTATCCCAATTTCCGTGCTCTCGGGCCTCCCAATATCCACCCGTATAATGGAAAGATCCGTCTCTATCGTCTTTTTGGAACCATCTCGGCCGCCAACCATTTTCTTGTAATTTCCTTGACTGTCAAGGTGACAAAATGCAAGAAGAATCACATCTAGATGCTAATTAACGTAAATCGAGTTTATTTGACTGATTAAACTTGTGTTCATTTGTTAACCTTTAACTACTTCACTTCTAGTATTCAATCGAAAATAAACTTCATACCAAAAACACATGCAAAACAATAAATCATTACTAATTATCAGCTATATAGCATATCAAACTAACCAATGTTCTTTACTCAATCTAAAATTAAATTTTACTATTCAGCCAAAAAAGTCAAACTTTAATACTAACCACACATCTAAAACAATAACTACTGATTATTATTCACACGCTCGGCAGTCTCCACCACCATTTAACCTAAAATACCATTTCTTAGCAAAAATGTCTTTTACCCCAACACATGCTAAGTCCATAATGGAAGCCTCAATGATATGGTGATGTGGGATACTAATTCACCGAAAACCCTATATATCGCAAAATTGCCAATTCTCAAGAAATATAAATTCCCATATGGGAATATAAAAAGTATAAAAGCCAAGTACCATTACAAGAAACTGAACCTTTAAGAACGGCATGTCATTTCTATGGTCTCGTGTTTGTGGTCTCGTGTTTGTAGAGTATTGGGGGCAACATGCTATTATGTTGCCCCTAATACTCTATTGTCACGAGGTTATAGGAACAACAGGGAGCCTCTAAAGAACCAATTTTCGGTAGTGTACAATAGTAGGGCAAGAGTATTAAGAATATTTTCTGTTATTCTATAAAACTCTTGTCATCACCATTCGTGCATGGTACCGCATTTCCACTTACCAATCGCTGTCTTGTTTCCAACCGTAACTTCTCTGCATTTGCCTTGTCATATTCCCCGTTCTCCAGATACCGTTGATCTGGTCTAAGTCTCGAGTCTGTAGGTGGTAGCTTTTCCTTCATCAGTCATAAAATACACATAATCAGAGAGAGTTGTTATGACAAGATGAAGACCAAAGTTAAATGCACAAAATATTATCAGATCCAAATTTGTCCTCCATATACCTTCAGTCCCGGTGTCAACTCATTTAGAGTTATCGCAAAAGCCGTTAAGTTGTAGCGAGTGAGATTTGGGGGCGGTTTATTCCTTTTCCACAACAAAGATGCATTAGACATATCTTTCACCTTCCCAGTCCCTTCTCCATTTATATAATACATGCTGTCATCCCATTTTCCAAATAATGTAGCAACTTTTTTCCCAGTGACATCTTCAACAAATCCATGAACCTGTTCAGTTAGTACTTCCTTTTAATACGCCCATCCAATAAATGAAAAAAGTGGGATAGAGATACAAATATCAAATTAATTAGTGGTATTTTTCTTTTACCTGGTGAGGATTGCGTTCAAGAATCGACTGCTCCTTGAATTTGAGCTTGCACGAGTAGTGCCGATTACCTTGTATATGCATTGTTCCGTGGTGGTCACAGTAAATATTGCCGAGGATTAGATTGTAGATGCTTGTAGTGACCTGATTAAAACACGACGATGCGTACGTATAAATACTTTACATATATGAAAATGCTCATTTACAGCAGTTTCAAATATTGCACACCTTGTTCCACTGGAAGATCTCCCCGTCATCGAACTCTAAAGTAAGGGTTCCGACGGGGTCGAGTTGAATAGATCTCCCCCAAAATTTTGACTTGAGATTACTGTCGGCCTGAAATTTCCATCCTTTACCTTCACAGTGGCATGCAATGACTGTTGGGTGGTGACTCACCTGATTTTTGAAAAATGAGAGTTATGCCACATGTTATTTCATACTAAACCATATTTGATATTATAGGGCTACTTACCTTCTCAGAGAAGAAGCGAATTCCTTTTTCAGGATAATCGGCTTCGTAAGTTTCCCCAAGCAATGGATTGAAGGGTTTACAGTGACGACCTTCTGAAGATGCATATCCGGAAACAGCAAAAGCAGCAACATTTAATATTCTCATAAGATCATTCCCCTGGACAAAAATTAAAATAATTTAAATAATCCCGAAGCTATAGCATGAACATTTTCTAACAAAATTGGAAAGGCGGTCGTGATCTTGTCATCGCTGAAATGAAATAGAAAAAAAAATAACGCAAATTCAAGGTAGAGAGTGAGCTAAATAGATCTTACCACTTTACCGTGCTCGTAAGCTCTATCCAAAAGATAAGAATACTCCAAGTCTTCGAAACACTTTTGGAGCGACGATATTGGCTCATTGAAGTACACGGGGAGACAAACTTGGGTAAGATCTTTGCCAATATTGTCTTTGATTATAGACCATAGACTGACACCTTTCTCTTTCGCGACCGGATCAGGTAACCTCTTTCTTCTTTCGATTTGTGGGTATCTAGAATCAATTGAAATTTTGTTTGAGTTCATATTGCTATTTTGGTTTTTGGATGTTGCCTGAGCATTCACATCATGATCTTCACAGGTAGGAGTTGAATCAGAAAAGTAGTCATTGGTGTCGAAAAATTGGGGTTCTTCTTCGTCTGATGGCTCTTCGAGCTCTTGTTTTTCAACATCCTCCGATGATTCCGTAGTGCTGCACTCTGTGTATGGTGTAAAAAACACAAAGCTCAATAAAATGAATGCAATATTGATTTGTACGTTGTATCCATGTGGAGGGTATGCGAACGAGAACAACAATAATAATAAGGATATAAGAATAAGAGGAAACACATGCATTAAGAAATAGTTGTACTCCAACTTAAAGCCTCACTTTGAACAATGGCAGAAAGATTCACAAGTAACAGTCACGATCTCCTACCCACATGGGTTTGCACCCACGCCTGAAAAAAAAATTTGTTGGCCCCCACGGGCTTCTCCACCATCGGCGGGGCATGTATCATTCATCCGACCCGACGTGGATAGCATAAAAAAAATTTTTTTAAAAACAATTTTTAAGGATGACGTGGCGCCACCACAGGGCGCCACGTGGGTAGGTGATAAAATCTGTCACAAGTAAAACCATAGATCCATATATCCACAAATGCATAGATATATGCGTAAATACGTATGTACATTCATAAAAATATATGCTTATTTGCTTGAGTTCATGTAAGTCGCCCGCTAATTCCTAATAGGTTTTACACATATATTGATCAGACTAATATCTAATTCAAGTATACATTGTATTAATATTATCCAAAACTCATAAGTTCTGTCATAATATGATGAAATTGGAAAAATCCAAAGATTTTGAAACACAACATGTCTGATATAGGTGTTAAGTGTAGCTTAAATTCTCAAATACAGTAATTGTTCATATTCATTGGAGTACCAAATAAAGATAGGAGAAGAATGAAATTTACTTATCCATAAAAGGAGATGGTTAGATAACTTATAGATAGTTTACTATTAAAAAGTAAGATAAAATAAAATTATCACAGAAACAATCCAAGAAACACAGACAAAGGTGAGTGGTAAAATTTAAGCCAGTGACAATTGAAATGTGAAAATGATAAAAATGAAACCTTTCATGCACCTAAAACATATATAAAGGCAAACCACCAAGAACAGATAAATAAACGAATAAGAAATTTTGTGCAAGTATGCTCAATATTATGAGAGCGTACGAAGAAAATGATTACAATCTAGACGAGTGTTAGAAAATATTACATACCGCTATTCTTTCCTTTTGCTAGATTCGAATACTCCTGCTTCATTGCTTGGTATTCGCCGTCATTCATTCCAGATGCTTCGGGTTCAATATTGGCGGCCTGTGAAGTAATGTTAAATGCATTATTAACGCCACGATGCTACTTTAAAAAATGCTTAAAATTACAAGAAGAAAATTAAATGTTACATCTTGATAACTAAGAATTACAATGATACCTCTAATTGTCTTAATGTGTCAAGCAAATTTGTACGCTCCTCACAAATGGCCCTAAATTCCGAGAGCATGATGTCTTCACAGTCCTTGACAAGTCCCTCACCTAATCCATCTCCAAGCAATCGTTGCTTTAGCCTTTCAGTTGATACAGATAAATCTCTCGTTAAAAGTGGGATGTTTTTATTCGATACACTTCTTGTTGAAATCAATGCTTGTATCCATTCTGCTCTTTCTTTCTTTGTATTAGTCCTCAAATGAAGTGTCTTTGTAGCTGTAAATATGTAGAATCGCCTATCATCTGATTTACTCTCACGAAACGATGACACCTACAAATATATATAACGTACGTAAATGCTTGCCAATAATTTTGTAATTAAAATTTCATGCATTACAATACCTCATGTCATACTGATCATATACTGATTATACAGAACTTCACTTCACGGGATTTTGACACCTCAGATATGTCAGAGGTGTAAGCTGAATGTAAACAGGAAGCATTTCTTTTTGCACCACACATGTTATTGTTATGCATACAAACTTTGAAAACCAAGAAAACAACAATAAACTAGAATGTAACATCAGCATTATCATGCTAACATTTACTCGAAGCAAAGTTAAATACTGTCCTTGAGTAGAAAATAAATTTAAACCTAGAACACAGTAACATCAGAAAACCCAAAGAAACGTAGGACGAGTTTTAATTCACACTGATGAGAGTTTTCTGAGATACCGAGAAAAGAAGCTAAGGCAAGTCAAAGCACATCCTTTGGGCACGTGCATTTTGTTCTATATGTTTTCTCTTTTATTTATTTATTATTATTTTTTAATTATTTCCCTAACAAGTCCCACCCTACAGTGGAAAAAGGTCCCAAAAATCTTAAGAACTAATTAACTTGAGATCTACCACTCTTTTCACTCAACTGTCCCACCAAAAAAGGAAGCTTTCTTTACACTTTTATGTTCTCATCCCCACTTATCAGATCTGATAATAAGAAACTCAAGAAAATGGTTCCACCATATGAATCCAGTGAAAAAGTCCCCTAATAATAATGTGACCATTTTACACTAAAAGATAACTTTTTTTGTGTGTGTGTGGGTGGGTTTGGGTGGGGGTGGGGGGAAGGGGGTTAATCTCTCTACATAATCTTTTTTACAAATCTGATCAATTTTTAAATTCTTTTCAGTTTTTTCAATAAGTTTATGAGACAAGCCCTAAACTGGGTTTAGAGGAAAAAACAGAAATTGCCCTAGTTTTGGGTTGGCCCCTACAAACAACAACCTGCTGATGTGACGCACTGAGGATTAACAGTCAGTTAATTATCACTTTTTTTGGTAAAAATTATGGGAGAATGGTA
This sequence comes from Jasminum sambac, assembly GCA_018223645.1. Lineage (NCBI taxonomy): Eukaryota > Viridiplantae > Streptophyta > Magnoliopsida > Lamiales > Oleaceae > Jasminum > Jasminum sambac. Next base: position 39,497,893 of record CP073640.1, read on the forward strand.
AACAAATTCAGATATCAAAGCTCTTTCTGGTGCAGACTGCATAGAGAAGAGAAAAAGCAGAAATTTCTGTTGACATAAAAATTGGCAAAAAATAAATTATGAATTTCCCACACGTCTCTTTCCGTGAAAAAGACAACTCCCACTTACCCTTCGTTAAAACCACAAATAACCAATCAAAAAAAAAAAAAAAGAAAAAAAAAAAAGAGAGAGAGAGTTCAGTCAAACTGGATTCGACAATGGATTCAATGCAAAAAATTATTATTGATGTTTACAATTCATTTAGAGCTACAGTGAAAATCAATTTACCGACCTTTAAATGGACAGTGCCAACTGTTTTGCTCTGTTTTCTGCCGGAATTGGAGGAGGCTGGGGCCTTCACGTGACCAATCAGAACCACGTCATCGTCGCCGTCCAGCAGGGTTTCCGGCCGCCGTGTCTTCGAGTACGAAAGGACGCCGTTGCTGCGGAGAGTGAACCACCGCGATCGCCATCCCTTCCCGTAATTGGTCCACTTGTAGAGGATCCCTGCCACCGTACTACTGCTGCTGCTGATGATGACGACGGATCCTCCCACATTGGCGTCAGATCCACCGCCGCAGAAATTCATCGCCGACCCAGTTCTCAAAAGGATCGGCTCCGGCGTCCCGTCGCCGATCGCCGGACTCTCCAGAGAAATGCAGCACAGAGGGTGCATTTCCTTTACGCGCATTATGATCCCTTAATTATGACACTGCACCATTGGTTATTACAAGAAAATGGATCAAGAAATGTTCAATGTATTCATTCATATATATATATATATATATACGCACACGTGTATGTATATGTGTGTATATGAATAGAATGAAAACGAGGAGAGTAGAGTAGAGAGACCTGTGAAGCTATGAACTCATCAGTTCTTGACTGTAGAGAGAATGAATGAAGAAAGAGAGAGAGACAAAAGGGGGAAAACGTCTGGTTAAAAAATGAATTAAGAAACGAAAATGATTTTTAAAAAGGTGAATTACACATGCATATGTGTGCAAATACAAAGTAGTGAGTGGACTGCGGGTAGTATGGTGGTCAAATGGCCATAATGACCCTTGGATGCGCCCCCATGAAAATGCTTCAACGAAGAAAAAAGATTATATAATTTGGTTTATGTGCTCCCATTCCAATAATAATATATAGGTATCATATCGTATTAATATGTCAGGTGGAATATGGGTATTGGTCCCGTGGGATGCGGGCCCCTCTTCATTAGGAGAAGCGTAACACGTGGAAAAAATTGGGACCGTAGGATGCTATTTGCTAATAAGACATTATTGGCTTTGGCTTATGTTAGTATTTTGCAAGTTTGGTTTCTATCCTTGTTAATGCTACATATTAGAGGGACAGTCCTTTTCTTATTTTGCGATTTATCATTGATGTTTGTCGGTTGGGTTGGACACTCGTGTCTTGGTGCATGTTTGGTTTAATTTTTTTTTAAAGTAACCTTAATCCTTGCGGTTGAAAAATAATTGAAAAGTAAAAAAAAAATTAAAGAATTTTGTTAACAAATAATTTCATAACTAACAAAGTACAATTTCAAAATTTCAAAAATGTTATTTATTTTTTAAAAAAAGTTAGTTATTTTTAAAATGATAAATATGTCAACTATTTTGACAGTGATAAAAATGAAATGCCTCAAGAAGCAATAGTTAGAGCCATCTTATAGGGAATCCTAAGGCACAAAGCTATGGCCACAACTGTGGCACAAATGAAAATAAGCCACTTGGCTCATTATTGCACCTCAGCAAACGATGTCGAACTCTCTGTCAAGCAAAACAGACATGAGTTGGAGTAAGCAGCGTCTTTCATCCCCTCCAAAATCCTTTACGTGAAACATTCAAACACAAAAATTCCAATGCCTTTCATAATCTACACAACCCACGTTCATATCTCTCAACTCTCTGTTGTGATTCCATGTTTGCGTAAAACCCTTCTCCATCAACCCTCAGATATGATTTCAAGGTAAGTTTGTTGATTTAATTTCAAGGAAAGGGGGAAATTGAAATACCAGAAAATAGATTAATTAATCACTAGTACAAAAGAGAGATTATGTGTCGCACATTGGGTGGCGGTTGTTTAAGAAAACGCCACCCAAAGACAACGGGTGGCGGTTGTCACAGAAAACCGCCACCCAAAAGTAAATATAAATTAAAAAAAAACAAATGGTGGCGGTTGCAGAAAGGAACCGCCACCCAATGTAAAAAACAGGTGGCGGTTGTACACTAAAACCGCCACCTAAAATTTGGAAAAAAAAAATTTTAAAAATTCGAAAAGAAAGGGTGGTGGTTGTACAGTACAACCGCCACCCAATGTCAAAAATGGGTGGCGGTTGTACTGTACAACCGCCACCCGTTATTGAACCAGATTAAATACCAGAAACACGATCTACATCATTATTTTTTGCTTTCTTCCTCATTTTTCTTCCTCTCAAGTGCAAAACTTACAAATTATGGTAAACAAATCGAATTTTATGCTAATGTTCTTTGCAAATTGGAGTTGCAATTGATGCAAGGTAAACTTCTTCTACCTATTACTTTCAAATTTGTGTATTTTTCGAGTTTTGTGTACGTAAACTTTAAATGGCCATAACTTTTGCATACAATGTCCGTTTTCAAGCCACGAGTACATTCCGGAATCGTCGCGACGAGATCTACGACACTCATCGCTATTGCCGTGACCCCATGTTTCAGGCCGATCTGAGGTCGTCTAAGGCCTCAAAACGCAATTTTTAACTTTTCATCTTATAGTTTTGTGTTTTAGTTCTTAGATTGCTCATTTTGTTGTAATTGGATGCAATTGGTTTTGAATAAAAATTATTTCGTGTGTTTTTCATAGCTCAGATCTAAAAAAAAAAACAGTGGACTTTGGGTGGCGATTTTGCACTAAAACCGCCACCCAAAGTGCTTTTTAAAAAAGATTTAGGTGGTTGTTGTTTCCAACAATCGCCACTTAAATCGATTTTCGGAGTGGCGGTTGTGTCCAACAACCGCCACCAAGTCCTTTTTAAAATAATAATAATAAAGGGTGGCGGTTGTTGGACACAATCGCCACCCGAAGTCGACTTTGGGTGGCGTTTTTTCAACCATCACCCTTTCGACGACTTTGGGTGTCGCTGGTTTGGGTGTCGATCAAAAAAAGGTCACTCGAAGTCTAAAACAACCGCCATCCAATCTCCTTTTTGTACTAGTGAATAGACTGCAATCAATTCACTTCAACATGGCAGTCAATTCATCAAGATACACGTCCTCAAAAGGAAACATAATTGCAATCTATTAATTAATATATTTTCTGGTATTTCAATTTCCCCTTTTTCTTGTAATTAAATCAACAAACTTAACTTGAACGTGTGTTGGGAAGATTATGAAAGGCGCTGGAATTTTTGTGTTTGAATGTTTTACGTAAGGGATTTCGGAGGGGATGAAAGACGCCGTTTACTCCAACTCACGTCTGTTTTGCTTGACAGAGAGTTGGACATCGCTGAGGTGGAAAAATGAGCCAGGTGGCTTATTTACATTTGTGGCACAGCTGTGGCCACAGCTTTGTGCCACAGTTGATTTGGATTCTCTTATCGGAGGTCTACCAGAAAACGAAGATTTGTTTCTATCGCAAACCCCTTGCAACAAAATGAAATTGCTAGAGACTTGGCAAAGAAGATGAACTTGGCAGAGTGTCAAAAAAGACAAATAATTTCATAATTAAATGGTACTTCAAAATTTCAAAAATTCTATTTGTCTTAAAAAATGACAAACAGTGATCAGAATAAAATGCCTCTAAAAGTGGTAGTTCAAACTATCTTGTTGAAGGTCTACAAGACAATGAAGATCTATTTCGTTTGCAAACCCCCTGTCATAGATCTGCAACATAAAGAAAGTAAACAGAGCTTGAAAGGTAAAATAATACGTTTATTTATTCTTGCGCCTTCTTAACATGAAGCATTATATATCCTTTATATACAAAATATTCTAAATGCTAGTTTGGATGAAAAAAAAATGAATCGATTTACTACGAGTAAATCAGGTAATGAGAAATTACTCAACATAAGTTTTAACGATTACAATATTCTTGATTATGTCAATCTCGATTGTGGCAATCCATGAGATGGCTTTGCTTGATTTGTTGTTGGACTGTAGATGTTTATTTTATCAAGTCCCATGAAAATTGGTTATGAAATGGAATGAACGCTAAGCTTGACTCATAGATCATTGAAAGATTGTCCTGCTAACGCCTTGTGGGGAGTGTAACGCCCAATCTAAACCCCAACATGAACCTACCTTTACATAGAGCTGCGGAACTAGACTAGACGTCACACATACGTTTACACACTAGTACACAATTGGCTTTAGTGGATGCCCATTAGATGACGTTTTTAATGAAAACGTTACCATTGGTGCTTGTACTGAAGAAAGGGTGGCGGTTGTGTTGAAATCCGCCACCCTATGGTGTGGATAGGGTGGCGGGTGTACACACAACCGTTACCCCTAAACAAAAAGTAAAATAAATTATAACAATTACGGCGGCAGTTGTACAAACAACCGCCACCATAAATCAACAAATTTAAAAAAATAAATAAATAAAACATTTAGGGTGGCGGTTGTACACACATCCGCCACCCTAAACCAAAAAATTTAAAAATTAAAAAAATAAATAAAACACTTAGGGTGGCGGTTGTACATACAACCGCCACCCTAAGTCAAAGAATTTTAAAAAATATATATATATGTATAATAACATTGGGCGACGGTTCACGTACTACAACCGCCACCCATTTTTTTATTTTTTTATTATTAAAAATACTTTTGGGTGGCGATTTTTTCTACAACCGCCACCCTTTCTCTTTAAATATTTCACCAACTCACCAGATAGCCATATTCCCGCTTCTTTCCTTCTTCTTTTGAAAATTTTTCACAATTTCTTGCAATATTCACGACTTCAAATCAGATTTAAGTAAGGTAAGCTTCTTCTATCTTTCGGTCCCAATTTCGTGTATTTTCGTGTAATAGTTAATATAATTTTTTCGAATTTTTGAGCATGCAAACTTTAAATAGCCATAACTTTTGCATACGATGTCCGTTTTCAACCCACTACACTATTCCGGAATCGTCGCGATGAGATCTACGACACTCACCGCTATTGCCGTGACCCCATGTTTCAAGCTGATCTGAGGTCGTCTAAGGCTTCAAAACGCAATTTTTAGTTTTTCATCTTATAATTTCGTGTTTTTACTCTTAGATTGTTCATTTTGTTGTAATTAGAGGCGATTAGTTTTGAATAAAAATTATTTCGTCTTATAAGTCTGTTTTTTCATCATAAAAAAAATGAATTTTGGGTGGCGATTTTGCACTAGAACCACCACCCTAAGTAGTTTTTTTTTTAAAAAAAAGGTAGAAAGGGTGACGGTTGTTTTTGGTGGTTATTAAAAACAACCGCTACCCTAAGTATTTTTTTTTTTAAATGACTTAGGGTGGCGGTTGTTTTTAACAACCCCCACGCTAGGTCTTTTTTTTAAAAAAAAAAAACACTTAGGGTAGCGGTTGTTAAAAACATTCGCCACCCTAAGTTTTTTTTCGGTGACATTTTTTCAACCGTCACCCTAAATCCAAAACAGCCGCCACATAAACTCCTTTTTGTACTAGTGACAAAAGTTACTACGGGTTTATATTTTCATTTTTTTTCAAAACATTCTGCACATTATGAAAACATAACATGTTTAAAAGACCCCGTGCCAATTTAAGTACAATGAACCAAATATTGAAAACAGGATGCACAACTTCCTCTCTTCTTCCCCACACGAGCTCTCACACATCAAGTTCGGGAGGACTCCCCGCCATCTCCCATGCTAAGATCCTGTCCTGAAATACTTACAATTATGCAACCAAAAACCAGGTGAGTCATAAAAACTCAGTGGGAATAAAGATATGTCCAATGCATGTTCACACACGTTCTTTGGCCTAGTTGCTTATCATGTGTATACATCGGCACCAAAACGTAACATAACATATTTGGTCCAAAGTCTCAATCCTCTTGCGGGCTTCGCCCGTGAGACGGCCAAAGATCTCAATCCTCTTGCAGGCATTTTTCCGTGAGACCATACATGTACTTTTCATGGGTGTAATCACATGATAGGCAACTTCACATCAGTGCCGGTTCTGTGTTTTTGGAGGCCTGAGGTGATTTATTAAAATGGGCCCCATTATTAAATGGTAAAAACTATGAAAATTTATGAATGCATTATAAAAAAATTTATAGTTAATTGAAAATACAATAATAATGAAAAAATGAAAAACAATTCTCTATGAGACCTTATTTATCGTTATAATATAATAGTAAAAAGATAAAATATTTCTTACTTTTTGCTATTGAAGGGAAAATATTAATCAAATTTTTAATAATTTAGCTTTATCCCGAAGCAAATTATAATTTACAATTCTAAAATCATTGTCATGAAATTCATACTGTTCATCAATAATGGAGTGTTTTCACTACTAGAACAAAATAAAATTTCTAAATATTGGAATACATATTAAATATAGTGGTTTGTGATATGAAGAAAAATTAATTTTTAACACTTCTTTTCCCTTTTTTTAAAGATCTTGCATGGGAGATTTGAGATTTAACAATATGAGAAATGCAAATTTTATTCAAAAGTTTGAAATTTTTTTTCACGTGATGATATATATATATATATATATATATTGAAAAGATATGATGGTAGAATATAATTATGCATGCAAACTTTTAGTAAAGGGAGTTTTAAAAATTGAAAATGTCCGTATGCAGTCCATAAGAATCGAACCTGGGCACTCCAACAAAACACACTGTCTACCGCTACACCAAAAGCCATCCTTTGATGTTGGGGGAAAACTTTTATTATTTATAATTACACTGCAGATGCAAATCAAATTAAAAATGGGCCCCAAATGCCGCTGGGCTTGAGGCGGTCACCTCATGGGCCTCAAGGCAAAACCGGGTTTGCTTCACATTCATATGCTCTTATCCTATGATCATGCAGTAAAGGTGCAAATAACTAGCTTTTTTTTACTTATCCCTCACAAGGAGCCATTCATACAACATTAACATAGATATAACATCAACATATAACATCAACATAGGTAACATCAACATGTGTAACATCCACATAGGTACTAACTCATACCCTAACCCTAAGGCTCTAACACATATAAAGGCTACTCACATATAGACCAAAAGATATACCATAAGCTATAACATAGACATAGGTCTCGTTCTATCCGGGATAAAAATTATCTCAAACATTTCTCTCTCATTTTTTCAACCACATACACACTTTTCAATACAATATTAACCACATATTTTACACACGAAATACCGCATATTAATTTTATACAAAATCATACATACCAATAGAGATATACATAAACATGCTTACCCCATGTCACAAACTCATATATCCATTACCCACCTTTCTAAGAGTAGACAACAACCACACCAAGCTTAACTCAACTCTTTCTTGATCCAATCCTTAGCTTGAAACACCTTAGATCGAAACTTGATTATCCAACTAGCTTAATTACCTTGAGAAAGTGATTAAATGGCTTATGGGAAGATTTGGGGTCTAAGGGTCAAATGGCATGGAAAAATCCCAAGAAAATGGAAAAAGTTGACTAAATACACCATTCTGCCGATTTAAAATTATGGCCGTAACTCATACATTTATGGTCGTAAATCCCAATTACGGCCATAACCATAACCTTTACAGCCGTAACCAATATCATACGGCCGTAGCCAAACATGCATACGGCTGTAAAGAAGATTTTGTAAATCCAGTCTATCTCCTCACTAATATTACGGTCGTAAGTCCAATAATTACGACCGTAACCCATGTCATACGGTCGTACCTAGACGTTATACGGCCGTAATAAACTCTCTGCATCTTTGGCACATTTCACTATTCTATACTTACGGCCGTAAAAGAACCCTTACGGCCGTAAAACCACAATTACGGCCGTAACTCATAACCTTATGCCCGTAAGTCCTGATTTCCTGTATTTTCCTCCCGGTCTAAACTAAATGGTCATAACACTTTCAATTACCTCCTAGATACGTATAAACACATGTGACCACATTGAACATGCAATCAACATCAAAATCACCTCATCATCATAGCAAATTCTTAGGGAAAACGAACGGGGTGTCACAGTGAGGATATCAATTATTTGGTTGGGAGAAGATATGTATCGTGTTATGATTGTTCCAGCAGCAACTTTTTTCCAAACAAAATGATAATCTGACTCGATATGTTTAGTATGTGCATGCAAAACAGGGCCATGCCATATGCAGAGCACTCTTGTTATCACATAAAAAGTTGGGAAGTTGTTCCAATTATAGACCAATTTCTTGAAGGAGATAAAGAAGTCATTGAATTTCAGCTACAGTTATCGCCATCGAAGGGTATTCAGCTTTAGCACTGGAACGAGAAAATGTCGGTTGCTTCTTTGATGCCCAGCTGATGTAGGACAAATTTTACCACAAATAGGATAAACTTATCTTTGTTTCTTATTTCGTTTATATTTTATTTCTTTTAGATTTAGTGCCATTCTTTCCTTTTCTAATAAAATTAGACACGCTTCCTCACCATAATTGATATTAGAGTAAGGAATTAACCTTATCTAATGGCTAAGGACGGTTCAAGTGGAGAATACCCACTGATGTCGAACGAAGGGTAGAAAACATAGAGCGAAGACTTGATGGATTTGACATCATGTTTCAAGAAGTCAACAAAACACATCAAGAAGTACGACAGAATTTGGTTGCATTAATTATCGAAGTGAGGAGATCATTCAAAGGAAAAATGACAATTAGAATTAAGGACGAAGATGATTCTAATTTCGATGAGGTTCCATCGGAGAGTAAACAGAATCAACACATCGCGAAAGAATAAGAAGCTGAGCAGAAACATGAAACCAGCCAATATGAAGAATAACTCGGTTCATTCTTGTATACCATAGTGATCCATTACTCAAAACCTATAGTAAGAAATACTACAGATACCAAAAAACAACCATCCATGATTGATCAATCTTGAAATACAAGGTAGGCCTCAATCGCTCCAATCCAAACCTCAAAATCCAGACAACGATTTCAAGACATTGAAGGAAGAAGGTGAAAGTCAACATATAATTCCAAGCCCTAGATTGCGAATTTACAAATCTACTAACAACGGCTCACAAAGATGGAATTCATTGTTAGAATTGTAATTTTCAACAATATGATGATGGCGTTTGGGGTGACCGTGTCAATTTGCAGCAAACAAATAAGAAAATCAAGAATTGCCACATAAGGAGGAACAATCATGAAGTACATTTAGAAAAAGGAAGTTGGATCATGGAGCACTTCAATTTATTGTAGTAAGTATCAAAGAATCACATGAGATTTGCAATTGCCGGGATGGAGCAAAGTGGATGTCAAGCAATAAAACTATGGGAGTCTTTACGCTATGCAAAACAGAATACAAAGAACTCAAAACTTTAAAGAAATGAAAAAACATGGCCAAATGTTTCTTTTATTAGATTAAACTCTTTGGATTTTTTTGAATAATTTTGCTAAGACTATTAGTTGGTTTGTTAAACAACAAATAATTTCTCTTGAGAGTGAAATCACCATCTTGAAGATTTAAGTTTTAGGTACTCTTTATCTTATTTTACTATACAATAAATTGGATCTTTAGGGGTAGTTCAGTCGTCCCTATAATATTGTGCATATAGATCAAAAGGAGCGACATTGCTATTACTCTACAGGTACGAGTATATCCTTACTATTGATCTATAAGTACGAAGCTATAGGGATGAATGCCGCTATTAAAAGTCCTATTTTTGGTAATGATATAAGCAATTTCGATTTGACTTAACTGATGAAGAACTTCTTCAAGGCATTACAATAAAAACTGATGTTGAATGCCCAAAAATAATTTGAAATAAAGAGATTTGTAGCTTAACAGAGTTACGAAAATAACAAGCTCTAACTATATGAACATCGAAAACTGCACCCTATAGAAGTAATAAATAATCAAAGGCATCCATGCCATAAGGTGTACCTCAGACCCAACCCTTCAGGAGGACGCATTTTAGTCCTTTATACCTAAAATCCAATTAATTATATATATATTTCTAATTGAATGGCTCAAATTTTGAATTCAACCTAAACTTTTAGGCTCAATTTTAAGAGTAACAAGGGGGCAATTCAAGTATTCAATCCAAACTTAGCTTTTAAGCCCATTTTTTATTTTAGAAATTTAGACACATTTTTGGGGCAATGTTTATCCAAATATTTAGGCCAATTTTCAAGTGTCACTAGTACACAATTGACATTGGATGGCGGTTCTATAAAAAAACATCACCCAAAAATAACGGGTAGCGGTTGTTAGAGAAGAACCGCCACCCGAAGTGCATTTAAAACAACAACAACAACAACAACAACTTTGGGTGGCGGTTCTTGAAACTTTGGGTGGCGGTTCTTTTCAAGAACCACCACCCAAACTAGAATAACGGGTGGCGGTTCTTTTCAAGAACCACCCAAAGTTAAAATAAATTTTTTTAAATATACTTTTTGGTGGCGGTTCCTTTTTACAACCGCCACCCGTTTTTTATTTTTTTATTATTAAAAATACTCTTGGGTGGCGGTTTCTTGCTACAACCGTCACCATTTCCTTTAAATATTCCACCAGTTCGCAAATCATCCATTCCCGCTTCTGAGTTTCTTCCTCTTTCGAAAACTTTGCGAAATTTCTTGCAATATTCATGACCGCAAATCTGATTTAAGTGTAATTTCTTGACAAATTGGTGCCATAATTTAAGCAAGGTAAACTTCCTCTATCTTTTGGTCCCAATTTCGTGTATTTTATATTATATTTTAACAACCCCAAATTCTAAGGTTTGTTGAAATCGGATTTTTATTCACAAGTTGGAGTCACAACACATAACAATATCGTCTTCCTCTATAAGTTGCATCCAAATTTCCCTGTTTTAATTTTGAGGTTAGTAAGTTACTGTCCCCAAATTCTAGGTTTTTTTTTTTGTAAATCTTGATTTTATGGTTTTTGTTTGTTGTAATATACTTATATATTGTGATTTCATGTTTGATGTGTTGTATTTCTTATGTGTAATTTGATTGGAACTATATTTTTTTTCTTGTAAATCTATTATTTTTTCTAAATATATATGGATATGATTGAATTAAATATTTTGATTTATTTATATGCATATATTGTTGCATTAGAGGCGTAATTTTAGTGATATTATGGATTAAAAAAATGAATAGTTAATATAAATTTTTTTTGAGTTTTGGGCATACAAACTTTAAGCGGCCATAATCTTTCCATACGATGTCCGTTTTCAGCCCACGACACCATTCCAGAATCATTGCGATGAGATCTATGACAGTCACCACTATCGTCGTGATCCCATGTTTCAGACCAATCTGAGGTCGTTTAGGGCGTCAAAATGTAGTTTTTAGTTTTCCATTCTATATTGTCGTTATTCACTTGTTTTATTTCGTTGTTTCAGTTTGTAGTATTTTAAGGTTTTATCTCTTGTGATTATTTAAGAATAACTTTGGTTGTAATTGGAGGTGATTGATTTTGAATAAAAATTATTTCGTTCTTATTTGTTAGTTGCAATGCAATTCCAATCCTGTGTTCGTTTGATCCACAAAAATTAAAAAAAAATAGAGAGAGAGAGAGAGAGAGAGAGAAGAGAATGGTGGCGGTTCTACATCAAGAACCGCCACCCTAAGGTGGAAACCAAAAAAAAAAAAAGAGAATGGTGGTGGTTTTGCATCAAGAACCGCCACCCTAAGTATACATATATTTTTTAAAATGCATACCCAATGTGTAAAACAATCGCCACCCAATACCATTTCTGTACTAGTGTTTAATAAATAAAAGAACAAATAGGAGGGGGCAAAAAAAAAAGAAAAAGAAAAAGAAAAAGAAGGGAATAATTGCAACCCTTAACCATCGAAAAAAAGAAAAAAGCAGATAGTCTTGACTGGGCGTTCTTTTTCTTCGACTAGAGAACAATGACCATAGTTTTTTCTTTGTTGGCTTATTATTGTGTGTTTGACTAATCCTACTGCGGGCCTAGTTGAACCTCATATATCTCTTAATATTAGCTTTACGAAAAAATAAATAAATAAAAGGGGCTCATTTTCGAAAGGTTGACTCAGACCCAGCGAATTATAGCACCACCACTATAAGTAATTAAGATATGTGGAAAGAGAGACCGAAATGTCAAGCTACTTCTCAGTATGACAACGATAAACGACATTAATATCGAGTATAAGCAATTATTGTTCTAATCCATCATTATATCAATTACATTTTATTCATCAGACAATTTGATACGATCCATAATGGCCATTCATATTGTATTTTGGTGATGATGTTAATGCCTCTAGATAAATAGCAAATAATTGGTTCGATCTGTTCCCACATAAAGAGACCAACTCCATTAGCTTCAATTGTAGGTGAAGGTGACACGTCTCCATTCGAGTATAAGAATGATCATGCCCCCACCACATTAAAATCCAATAAAGACATACAATATATAATTATATATAGAGAGTAGATATGCCCATAATGAAAATTGTATTTGTACACCATTATTAATTTGTTGATAATCGAATGATGTAACAAAATTCTGTCGATTGACTGAAAACTGATTGGAACGTAAAAGTTTGCAAAATTTTATCATGTTAATCGATAACAAACAATTTATCAATATCTGTAATATTATTGATCAATAATTTGCGCAACTAACATCATATTTGAACGTTTTATTAATTAAAATGTGTAAGTATATCTATATATGTACATAATTCGGTTAACTCAATTAATTGTCTCTATCAAAAGTCTAACAACCTCATCTAAATCAGAAGTCTAATCAAAGCATCAATTTTTGGAACACAGAAAACCCACTTTATAGTTCATAACCACATGCAGGTAGCGATCAATCTTTTCACCTATAACTTTTATCTTAAACAAGACCACTAAACCAGCCAGTTTTCTTTGGCCTACTTGTGATGAATTATGAATATCTCTTTGTATATATATAAACAAACTTGGACAATGAAAAAAAAAAAAAAAAAAAAAGCGCTCCTCGAAATAACAAAAAATGGAACACAAACAACTTAATTGTGTCTACCTCGAGGTGAACATATAAACAAGGGATGCCTAATTGGACGGTTGACAAAACACGCCCTTTAGCCCCATTTGGTAAACCTAACATATAAATGAAAGACAATTAATCTATTGTATTTGATCTTGTCCTTGTGTTGTCCATGGTACTGATTGTTGGCCAGTAGTCCTTCCTTTTTCATGTTAGGTTGTAAACTACCGTATGCTTTGACGAAAGATTTGTTTCTGGGCGGTACGTAATTTGGTTTGTTTTCTATTGCAATGTTTTGTCATGAGATAGATTATAGACATATATGCAGGATCTGAACCCTGTACTGAAAATTTGGCACCAAAGCAATTGGAGACAAATTTGGTCCCAAAATAAATCTATGGAAATTTAATTACACTTCTACTGACTTTTTAATTTTCTTAATATAAAAATAAGGTAAAATCATCTTATTTGTGAAAGTCAAGTGCGTGATATGCCTGGACGATATCCGGCCATTGGGTGATAACCTAGTTCAAAATTAACGTTGCCAAATTTTTAGTTGTGCGTGGCGATTGTCCAATACAATTCTTGATGGTAGCCAAGCACAAATTTTCTTTTCTTTTTTTTTTGTTTCATTCTTTTTTCCAAAAAGTGAAGTAATTAAAAGGAAACTATTGCCGAAAACTAACAAAACACAAACTAAATCCATGTTAGCCAACAAATTGGAATTTTGCAAGAGAATTTGAATTTTGAAAATGAGTGGTAGAGATTTATGTAGTATATGTGAGTCTTATAAAATATGTGAATATAATTAGTTTAACCAATTTATATTTAGTAAGTGTAATTGGATGGCCAACACTCCTTAACTGACTAAAAAGTAATATTAACAGTGGCAAAGCCAGTGGCTGAATCCGACTTTTCAAAAAAAAGTGAAAAGAATATATTATGGACCCAAAATAGATACCGTGTGCGAATTCTATACTAAAACTTGAAATACTCAATCTTTATCAATTACAAATTTTGTGTAATGAATTACACAATCTGTGTAATGCATTACAAGACTACTAGACTATGTAATGAATTATGCACCAAGTGTAATTCTTTACACGCTTGGTGTAATAACGTTCAAAATTAAGAAATTGCATTAAAAAATCATAAGCTAGACGATCGCCCATCATAAATTTGGACTATCCCTGATTTCAAATGGGTGATTGGCCATTTGAAATCTGGATGCCCCACCTGACATGATTTTTTGATTATTTATTTATTTATTTATTATTATTATTTGTAATAGTAAACTTCAAAACCATAATTAACATAATTTCCTTGTAATTAATCTGGTGGTGCATTGTCTTCTTAAACCCAAACTTGCAACTCATATTTTAGCCTGTCTCAAGTCAACTCTTGTGATTAATAAGGCCACATTCTATCGTTCTCTTCATTTTAGTGGCATGTTTGCAAAATAGCGGCGGTTAGTCGCAGCCACGCATTAATTGAGGAAGATCTGATCATTGTCCCAAGAGGAAACACTTTTCTACCATAATTATAATAATAATATATATCCATTCCATAAAGATAGGCTTATATTCATTTCGTTCCAATTATATAGGCTTATCGATTTTTTCACAAAGATTAAGAAAAGTTGTTGGAAATGTAAACTTTCTTATTAGTTTCCTAATCTACTCTCATTTAATGAACAATATTAAAAAATAATAGTTATAACTAGGCAAATTAAGTAAGGTTGTTTTGGTAAATGAACAAAAAAATATTTCTTAATATAGAAACAAAGCTATATATTTGGATCATTTCAAAAAGGAAAACAAGCATATATTTGTGAGACCGAGTGAGTATTTCATTTTGATCCGTCCCATAAAGATGTGCTACTTTCCTTAAATGGAATAGTTATAATATTAAGTTCCTTGTATGTCCTTATTTAATATGTATTGTTATCAACAAAATAGAATTATTAAAATGTAATAATTAGTAAGTTAAATGGTATATTAGGAAAATTCTCTCACATTTTACTTTTTCAACAATATTAATGGACATTTTACTACTACTACTACTACTACTCTTTGTTGCTACTCTGCTCACGCTTCTATCGCTGCTGCTGCTGCTCTTCTTTCTTCGCTGCTCTTTGCTCTTCTCGCTCTTTGCTACTACTACTACTATGTGACGTGTTTGGTAACATTGCTAAAGTCCCATTTTACTCTTAATAAAAGCCTATATTTTTCAATTGATATAAAAAAATATAGAAAATCTTCAAAAATCACACGAGTCACACCTTCGTTCCACAAAAATAGGCTTTGTTTTACTTTCATAAAGATTAAGAAATTATAATTATTATTATTGGAAAAATAAATTCTATTCGTATTTTTTCAAATATATCTTTATATTAAATCATGATAATATGTTTTTACAAATAACAATACATATTAAATAAGGGTATAATAGGAAAATGAAGAAATTAAATTGATATAAATAAAAAATGGCCTATATTTTGGGACATATAAAAAAGGAAAACACTACTTTTTTGTGGGACGGAGGGAGTAATATTTTATTCCATAATCATTGATTTTTTTTTTTAAATTTGAACAAACCATAATCATTTTTGTTGACAAAGTCTGCCTTTTAATCTTGTATAAGAGTCGAGGAGAAAAATGAAAAATTCAAATTAGTAAGTTACCAAAAATAAAATTATGCAAACAAGATATAAATAAAGTTTTTTACCCAATTCAAAGTTAGTGAGGAATTGGATTTAACTATGCAAAACCAGTATCATTCATTGGACATTATGAAACAGTCCTATGATGGAGTGAACAACTAAATTGGACAAATGGTTATCTAATAAATAAATTTAGAATGGTAGAAGAAACTAATATGAGTCTACAAGATAAGGATCAACGGAACATTTCCGAGGATATATAAGTCATGATCACCTATCCATTGTGGGTAGCTTATGTTGCCCACAGTAAGGGGAAAAAATTTATAAGAGTCGGGTGAGCCCCCATCATTAGGGGGGTCGTTATATATTATTTATCTAATTTAATGCAGATATGAAAAAAAATTTAATTTGGTCGATGATGTGGTGCCACGTTGGCGTGGGTTTTGCCTTACATTGCCCACAGTGGGAAACGAAACATTTCCAAGGATATATAAGGGCTATGCAAGTAATGCGGCCACTTAGGATTGTCAATTTATTTTTTTTTCATTTTTTGTTAATACAAAAAGACCCCAAAAATGAACTCATAAAAAAGGCTTCCAATATCAATTTTAGCTTAGAGCCCCAATATTTTTGTTATTCTCAAGGTTTGGCACTGGGAAATATTATATAAAATACGAAATATTAATATACTAACTAACACAAATAAACAAAAAATAAATATTGGAAGAATTAGCTGAACAACTAAGTAGTGAAATAAACGAACATTGTAATGAAATAAGAAAAATATTGCAAAAATAAGAACTCGATAAAATAAAAAATAAAATACAGCACCAAATGATTAATTATGAGGCATTGGCAATCAAAATAAATAAAATCAAAAAACAATTAGAAGAGCAAAAGATAATTATTCGTGAAACAGCAAGCAGTACAAAAGGAAGCAAATATCTTCGAGTGTTTCAAATTGGTACTGTGCTTCGAGTCACTATGGCTTCACTCTATCTTTAGGCATCAACGTTGTAAATTTGGAGGCCTGGGTATCCCGGTCACTTTACTTTTTACACATTTGTAGCCATTTTGCAGTGTCATGCTATTAACCTGGGTGAGTTTGTTCACAACTTCATCCTTGTGATTTTAGAGGTGTTGAATCTGTGATACTTGGTTGTATTTTGTCAATTTATATAAATGAATAGCCTCTTTTCATGTTAAAAAAAAAAAGCTAATACAAGAAGATAAAATATAATAAAAGAAATTTTAGAATCGCATGATAGTTAATCCAAGGCCAATAAGTAGTGGTCGACTAAATCATGATATAATGACTCAAATGAAGAATGTAGAATCCAACTTAGAAAATGTAAACTAAGAGCTTGTTTGATTGGGAATAAAATAAATCCAACACTTTTTTTTTTTCTCATCTTTTCAACCACGCACACATTTTTCATTACAATATTAATCACACATTTTATACGGAATACCACGGATATCAATTCTATACCTAATCAAATGAGCTCTAAATAAGAAAAACTGGACAAGTATTTTGTACAAGCAAATTGGTTGAAATCCAAAGATTCGCACATAACTATAGGAGCACCATTATCAACTTATATAAGAAAAATTGTCGGAAAAAGGGATTTGCTTGGAGTACACACACAAGTGTATATATAATTTGCCACACCTTAATAGGGTGTAGGCCCCACACTTTCAGGGGGCATTATGGTCATTTCATGTCATACCCTGTTAGTGTGTTGCAATTATTTATATACTTGTGTGTATACTTTAATAATTATTCTGTCGGAAGGGAAAACCCAAAATCATCCATCATTTTCTTCTTGGTGGGCTGTTTTTTTCCTTGTTTTGGAGAGAGGTGGGGATTGGTTTGGAATCTTAATTTATCTATTTATATGCGGAAAAATTAGGGAAAACCATAATTAAGAGAAGCAATTCTGCTAGCGTATGTCCGTATAAATTTTTCTTTTTTTTTTGTCTAAAAATTTGTTAAAATTGGGACCACAAGATATACGAATAATAATAAATGATGATATGAGATGTGTGGTTGATATCGATATTCGACTTTAACTTTTAGTAATAAGTGATTTTTAGATAGAAAAAAATTGACACCAACACACACTAACACATGATTCATCTAATTTGTGTTACTTTTGTTGTATAAATGTAACGTTTATGTTAATGTATTCTATGCTAATTTTTCTAGGGAAAGAAAAAAGAATAAAAATAGAAATCGTGCGTCATGTTCTTGGCTTCCTTTCAATATAATATATTTTGCTCCCACTTGTGCAAGAGAGAGTTACAATGACTGCCATTTGTGTTCATTCCTTTCTACACTGTCATTTGTAAATATAACTCCGTAGCAGTAATTACAACCGCTAGTCTAGAGAATTTGTCGTCCACAGTAAATTTCATTTTTTATCTTAATAATTGTACCAAATCAATTAAGGGCAGTGGCAGTCCCAAACCCAATGTGAAAAGAACATGTCCATCTATTCAAAGTTTTCCAGTAAACGTTATCAAGAACTGAGAGTTCAGTAGTATCAAAGTAAAGTCGTTATCTGAGCGCCTAAAATTTTGACCACGCGGATATCGAAAATGTCTTTCTTTCCAAAAAGTTTGCAAACAAGTGTCATTATCCTAGTAGTCAATTTTACACCATGTCATTGTGCACACTTTGTGAATATTGCCTGTCCTTTTTATAGAGTTTGCTATATTTTATTTTTTACACAAATTATAATGTATTTTTAGAAGCACGATGGGAGAGAATAAGTAAAGTTAAATAGTGAAAATTTAATAATACTGGTGGACCTCTATAAGATACGTGAATATAATTTTTTTAATCAAATTTAAATTTTAAAAAAATAAGACAAAATATAAATTATTATGAGTATGCAAACAGAATCTATAAACAAATATCATAAAGTACAGTGTCCAATTTCCTGAATGAATTAGTGCCTCACTATTTTAGAAATTTCTATCAAAGGATTAACCTGAAGGTGTTGTATTGTGTTGGATAAAAACGTGCACTTGGTGACTAACGTTTTCATCCATTGTAGTTAACACCTTATTGCACAATAAGCCCTTCTACTTCACTGTAATTTGCACTTTGCACATAATTATTTGACTAGGTGGGGCACGCCTAGAAAGACAACTGTTGTACTCTATTAGGCAATAATCACTTATGCGATGTCCAATGGCACCATCAATTGCCAATACCTATTTCAGAGAGAGATAGAAAGAAAAATTATACAAGGGTCCCACATGTTTTCATTTTTTTAATCAATTTTCTTTTATTTGTCCTATTTTTTTCGCTTTTTCTATATAAATTCTCCTACCATGTCTATTTCTAGGCACCTATCTAAAATTCTTTTACTACTAGTAATTATTATTTTCGAATTTATTCATATATCTCTTTTCCTTTTTATTTTTCCATACACTTCTTTTTGTTTATTTTCAAATAAAATAATTATTTTCTCTCTATCAATCTCTGCTGAAATGTGGCCAAATCCTTAGTTCTTGAAATGGGTTACAGTAGATAGGCTATTGTTGGGTTGGATCTATGCAACTATGACCCCCCGAAATTGCCATGCGTGTGAGGGGAGCCGCCACCTCTCATGAGCAATGGCATTCATGGAATTTCATGCTGATTCATGTTTTGTGAAGGATGCGGAGACCAAGAGAATTCTGCTGAAAGGGAGACTGATTGATGCGCTCTATCAATCGGATTGCCCAAACAGGAGCTCTCAAATCTTCACAAGTCACAAGAAAGCAAACTCATCTGCAATCTATTATATTTTAATTTTGTCACCATTCCAAAAGAGTGTGAGTCTAGTCTAGATTTGCGGCACAAAAGGCTAGGCCACCCAAGTCAATCAATTTTAGCTACTGTACTTAATTCTTGCAATGAAAAATTCAGCTCTAAACAGAAGTTAAAGCTTTTGTGAGTCATGTCAATATGGAAAATCTCATACATATTGACGAATGGGGTCCAGCACCAATCAAATCAATATCAGGATTTAACTACTACATCTTATTCGTGGATGATTACAGTGGGTTTACATGGATTTATCCTCTAAGAAATAAAAGTGAAATGCTAAGTACTTTTGTGAGTTTCAAAAACTTGTTGAAACTAAGTTTGAGGCCTTGTTCTATTTGGTATAAAGTTAATTCGCACGTAATTCTGTATATCTTATATTTATTTTCAATCACACACATATTTTCCAAAATAATATTAACCACATATTTTTACACGGAATACCACACACATTAACTTTATACCCAATTAAACAACTCCTGAAAGGAAAATCAAAACCCTCCAATCTAATTGGGGTGGAGAATTTCGAACACTTGCCAATTTAGCAAAAGAATGTGGAATGGAATATTGGAATTAAGACATCTATGTCCACATACTTCTAGGATGATGTGGAAGCGAGATAGATAGAAAATGATTATTTTAACTAAAGTAGAATGAAATTGAGGATAGAGAAAAAAAGAGAGAAAAGTGAAACTGATGAGAGAGATATAAATAAATTTTAAAAATAATAATAAAATAATAGTAGAAAGTGTGTAGATGAATGTGTGATTTTGAAAAGAGCACGGTAAGTGAGGAAGGAAAAAATAAGAAAATAGTAAGGCAAATGAGATAAAAGTGTGTATTAGGCATTTTGGGAGGTAAGGACTTATCCCCCTCCGTCTAGGTGTATCTCATTTTTCTTTGAAATAAAATTGCCTACGGCTTGGATTTTCGAACCGTGGTAATTTCCAAAAAAAAAAAAAAAGAAGAGAGAGAGAGATAAAAGTGATTTTTAAAAAGTAAAAATTAGAGAAAATGTGGGACCTATGTAATTTTTTGTGTTTATGTCTCTCTTCTCTAGACATTCAAGATGGAAATTGGCATTGGAGTTGCTTTTAATTAATATATGCTTCCCACTCCAGTTTTAAAGTTGAAGTACCTTTTCAAAAATTGTATCAAAAGAATTTCGATTTTGAAAGTCTTAAAAGTTTTTGGGTGCGCTTGCTATCCATGTTTGAGACCATACCAGAAAAACAAATTAAGTTTTCATTCAACCAAATGCGTCTTTCTGGGTTTTAGCACTTCACATAAAAATATAAATGCTTGAGCTCTACTGGAAGAGTTTACATCTCAAGACATGTAGTATTTAATGAAAATGAGTTTCCTTTTAGTTCAAAATTCCTAAACACACATCAAGCACCAAGCCACAATGAACTAATCTTACAATACTTATCCTCTATCAGATTCATATCCTGATTATACACAGCCTGATCCAGTTGAAAGTGTGACGTTCATCCAAAACTCTCTATTCCGTCCATGTGATCATTTGTCAATTTTTTTAATTTCTTTATTAACAAATGATGGACATTTTTGGTAATTTAACATTTATATTAATCATTTCATTAAAAAATAAAGATGGGAATTTTCTTTTACAATTTACATGATAGCATAAAAATTGCATCAAGGCCTTTATTTCATCAAATTTTCAAAACAAAACCTAACAACATACCCTTACTTGTTAATAAGCATATGAAGATTTGGTTACTTCGGTTATTTGTGTGTTGAGGAGAATTTTTTATGAAATAAAGACTTGACTAAAATTTTCATATTAATACTTCAATTACAAAAGAAGGTTCTCATCTTTATTTTTCAATAAAATGAGTAATATAATATTAATTTACCAAAATGCCCTTCATTTTTTTCGGTTAGGAAGAATAGTGAGTCTTCAATGAACGTTGCTAACGTTTCAAAAGTTAAAAGACCTGTGAGCTAAGGGAAAAAAACAAATTAAAGACGAGAATGCCAATAAGTGTTAAAGTTGGAAACCAAAATTTGTAATGTGTAAAAGTTGAAAACAAAATTTGCACTTTATCCTTTTACAATCAATCACCTAACGTATAGGGACTACATCCACAATAACCTAGACAAAATAATAGATGGATAGACAAAAATAAATTATTAAATAAGTAAATAGATATGTTTATTGCGATTATTTAAATATTTGTTTATTTCGTAATATGTGAAGCATAGAGTAATCTAGCAGAAAAATAGATATCGTGAATTGCATGGTGTCATATTTAAAAATTATGCGAGATTTTATAATTCACCGATTAATTATCTTTGATTAAAAAATGATTAATTATCTTAAATTAATTTGATTAGAATATGGAACATAAACGTTTTATGCAACAAATCGCAGATGGAACTTATTTGAAAGAGAGATTTAAACAACGTCATCGATTCAGTCAATGTGCAACAAAAGTTTATCTACAAAGGAGATCTAGGTTTTGACAAACATGAAATCATAAGGCATATATAGTTTTTGTTATAGTTATACAAAGAATGATAAAGAATACATCTCGCATTCTCTCTCTTATATACAATAATAGGAGCTTGTTATGAAAAATATATACGGCAAAGATGCAAATTCTATTTTCTTCGATAGCCTACTTCAAGCGTGACTTGAGTGAAATATACGTAAGCTTGTCATGCAATAAGATAAATTATGTCACCAATAGGGTTGGGTATAAAAACCGCCAAATCACAAAACTGATACGATTTGGATTGGACGTCCAAGGTTTTTGAAGGCATCGCAAATGAGGTCTGATGGCCAGTTTTCGGATCCTTAGTTGCGGAAGGCTCTGAATTAACTTCTTCGTCATAGGCTGCAGCTGATGGTAAACACTCCCTACCAGCGGGACCAGGAGATTTACGGAGGGGTATTTGAAAGTCAGCATCGCCTTCAATCCCATCGAGTGCACTAATCCTAGCATCCTGATTCTCGTTGGGATGATCCTAGCAATTAGTAATGTAATCTTGATCGATTGGCTGGAAGCCTACAAGAAGAAGGCGAGCGAAGAAGGAATGAAAGATATTAAAAAAAAAAATAATAATAATAATAATAATAATAATAATAATAAGGAAAAAAAGGGAAGAAAAAATGATGATGAAGTAACATGCCTGCTCGCATTGCCGAAGAAGATATGATAGAGTTTTTGTCATCCGATGGCATCTTGTCGAGGTACTTGCCTATGGAGTCGGCCATCTAAGCATCCTTGTCACTTTGAGTAACTTTAGGTTCTTGCAGATGAGTTTGACACTTCCGATGAGATCTATATATATATATATATATATATATATATATATATACATATATATATATAATACCAGAGCATTTCACCATATTTTTTAATTCATTTTTTAATATTTTCCCGCCTAAAATCAAGGCTTTTTTGGTCTTTTTCTTTTTTCTTTTTTAATACCAAAACAAAATTCTAAATCTTCTAAAATTTTACACATGAAAATCTTCTAAAATAATAGAGTTTCCATATTTAATGGGATTTCTACAACTTGCTTTACCAATCCCATTCTATCTAAATATTCTCTCTCTCCCTCTCTTTTTTTCCATTTTCTAACAATAAATTTAAATTAAAACATAAAAATTATTACTTTATTTTATTTGACTTAACAAGAGCTTTAAAATGAGTATAGTATTAATATATAAATTTTTAAAAATAAAAATTTAAAATTTAATGAAAATATGTAAAATTAGTTTCCTATATAAATATAAATTGATATTAACATAGATTAATAAGATAAAAAATTTTTGAAAATCTATATATATATATATATATATATATATATAGCCTTTTTTCCACTTAAACACATTATTTTCTCTAATGTTTACTCATTTTTTATTCCAGATCATTTTTCCCCTATGAATTTAACCTAATATTATATATATATATATATATATTAATAATTTATTTATTTTTTAAATTAGTTATTTAATCAGTTAATTATAGTTTCCACCCATATCCTTTATAATTTTTTTGCCCCTTAATATACTATCGCTTTAGTTAATATAATTAGCATTTCTAATACAATGAGATATAATTAATGTTCTTCATATTTTCCTATTTTAGATAGTTATCAATATTACAATTATGTAAATATTTTAATTTATATTGATCATTAAAATGAAATTTCACCCAAACATTCAAGACTTGACAATTGGAACTTCACATTAATGTATGAAAATTTAATCGTTTGATTTTATAAAATAGTTTTTTTGAAAATTTTTAAATAATCCGATGGGTAATTATATTGCCACAACACATTTTTATTGATAATTTACATTATATTTATTTTAAATATTCTCAATGTTTACATCTTAATGTAATTACAACCTTAATTTTTTTCCCATCAATATTGATTATTTTTAGTCTTTAGCTAATTATAAATTTGAGCTATAATGATCGTTTTTGTCTCAAAACTTTCCAATCAATATTGATTAATTTTAATCTTTAACTAATTATAGCTTTTTTCCTATCAAGATCGTTTTTATCAAAAAATTTTATTTATTTAAACGTTAAATTACTTATTTATTCATCATACTTTTAAATATTGTGAAATATAATGGACGTAAAATGTGAATATTTCTTTTAATTTAAATATCTCTAATAAAATATCAAAATATAAATTAATATTTACATACAAAGTAAGTTAATTACTAAAAATTATTAATCATGCATTTTGAGGACATACTTGTTATCATAAACAAAATTAAGACTTTTTCAAACAATTAAATTATGGTGTACTTAATATATTTTATAGCGTGAATATAATTAGTTTTATTCGAGTTATTCTACAATTTTTTTTATCTTAGATTATATAACATAATTATACTACTTACACACGACTTGATTAATCGTACTTAATTATTATAAGATTGTATATCAATTATAATAAGGTTCAAATTATTACAATACTCAGATATTATTTTTTTAGTTCCAAAGAAGATAATTTTTCTTGATAGTATCTTATATCATGATAATCAATAAGAGTCAAAGAAGTATTTTTATTTAAGGAACATTTATTAAATACACCTTGTGTTTTAGTGTATTTATAATTTATCTAACATGTTTTAAGATATTATTATATTTACACAGTGCATTTCATTAAGTCTTAACAAAACACATCTTATGTTGAACAAAAATTGGAAAAAAATTACTTACTAAAATGAAATTACCCCTTTTCGAGACTGATAAATTACACCACGTATATTTTAGTATGTAACACTTTACATATCATTATTCTTCAAAATATTAATTAAAACTTATTTTATGAAAAATATTTTTTTCTTACTTTTATTCTAAAACATTTTTTCAAGTTAACTATATATTATATATAGAATATGATAAGTAAATTGAAAATAAGGAATCGTCTTCCTCATTGTTGTGATCAGTTCTACCACCGCTACTACAATCAATTGCAATTTTTATAAGAAATAATTTCACTTAATTTTGAGGTTTTCATTTTTAAAGAGATAAATATGTAAATTAAAAAATTAAAAAATGAAAAAAATGAAAAAAATTGAGTTGCAAAATATTACTAAATATCGTGCACTATAATACTTGACATTTTCTTATTCATTGAATAAAAACTATTTATGAAACGTTAAAAATAAATTAATATTTCTGTAATGTTATACATTTGAATAATTTTTAACGGGATTGATTTATCGCCTCTCCGAGTAGTATTATAAGAATCAGGAACAAACATTTTATTTCTTTTTTTTTGTGAAAGTAAACAAATAGTTGGTCAAGTATGATGGAAAATCATACTTTGAGGAAAAAATATATTTTTTCTTTATTACTCAATTAAGTGCAATGATTCTATCAAGTATATTGGTGTGAAATATTTGTTTTCATGAATGCCATGAGACATTATAATTGCAATATTTTTATTTATTCTTGACTCTATTATTACAATTAATTGTGCACATCATACTTATATTAATTGAGTTGTATTAATTAAATTGATGAATGTTAGAAATTTTAATTTAATGGTCTAATTTTAGTGATAAGTAAATAAATATTTCAATTACACATTTAATGAATAAATATTAAATAAGTTGATACGTAAATAAATACCTAAATTGCTTATTTTAGAAATTACGTATTTAATAAATACTTGGCTATTGACCCAATCAAAGATTCAAATTATGCGATTCAATTGGAATTTCTTAATTGTCTCTCGACTATATTAAATATCTATTTAGGATTCTATTTTTTAAATAAATATTAAGAATCCCAACTACTTCAAATTATTCATTTTATAACGATTTTTATCTGTTTAGATTTTATTCAATTTTTAAAGATCATCGATTAACTCTTCTTTTTTAATTATGAATAATATATATTTCAAGTCATTTGTCTCATTCAAATTTATTTATCTCATTCAAATTAATTTAAATTTGATTATAGCATTAAATATGGTAAAAAACTATGATTAAATATCAATGATTTTTTTTATCGACCACATTAAGAAACCTATATAATTTAAATTATTTAAATAAACATCTAAATTGATGAGTTTAAAAAATGATATTAATATGCTGAATAGATTACCTTGGTGAGTTTATGTCGAATATAATAATATACATGTTTACTATGTTTAGAAGGTATTTATTGAAATAGATGTCATTAATACACGTTTAAACAATATAAATAAAAATCTTTGATTAAACGATCATGATAGGACATGGACGAGGATGAGCATTTTTTAGCAGAATGAGGACGGGGAATGAGAGTCTTCATCATGTTGCAATTCTTATAATATCCTCGCTCAGATTCGATTAAATAAAAGTGGGTGGGGGTTTAGGTAAATGTTTCCTAACGCTGGTAGAAATAGGGTGTTGGGGCCAGTACCCGCTATATTATCATTTCTATAATATAAATATATATTGGTTATATTTCATAATTAAATTCCAAAATTTTATTATTCATATATTCATTGTCAATACCGTACATCACACGAGTATGTAATTAATATCTCTCGAAATTTGGAGTTGTATATAATAGAATATAGAATAATTTTTTTAAAAAAACCACAGGCTTTAAGAAAATTGATAGAGTTTTTTTATTATATTTATTTTGATAACTATAGTATTTAATTTTATTAATTTAATTTTATGTTTATACATATTTAATAGATTTAATTTTACCATAAGTAAAATGTGATATATTAACATAATCTCTATCACTAATTATCATCTCATATAATGCACGGGTGTAAATGCTAGATAAGAGTACGGTATAAATTGATAACTAATCATAAATTAATTATTCCATTAATATTTATCAAAATTATTATTGTTAAAAACTAATTACATAAAATGCATGGATGTAAATGCTGGGTAAGAGCACGGTAAAAAATATTAATCTTTTGATTTTATAATATTAATATCAGTAGGATTTACTAATATTTTAAATATATCACCCCGTGCAACGCACGGGTAAAAAATACTAGTAGCTGAGAAATTAGAACCTGAAACGGGAGACGAAGCATATAAGAAGGGGTCAAGATTCCCATTAATCAAAGGCTAAAAAAAGGAAGAAACTACATTATCGCTTTCATCTTCAGAAGACAGGCCTATTGCAAGGTTGACTTTCAGCCTCGCTTGAAGGTACTTTGGATGCCTCCGCAGCTTGTTCTTTGGCGGCATTAGACTTCAACCTTATGAGCTTAATCTTCTTTGGGCATTTCTCCTCTTCGGGGCGCAATTCTATCTTCTTAGACTTTTCTTTAGACACGACACGAGAAAAGTTTGGGAAGGTAACTTTATCCCTACTTGTCGGTCTCTCGGCACCTCGGTCAGAAGTAAATGCAAGGCCCTCTGTGGCACGTAAAACTTATACTAGGATCTTTGTTAAGCCTGGTATGACTACGTTGCTTTACCATTTGATGTACTTGCTATCAACATCATGACGCGGACCGCTTGAGCTTCTTGGAATGTGAAATGTGCAGCCGCTGGATTCCATGGTTAACGACAACCAAACTTGGTATGCGTGGACTATAGTATCTTGAAGCTTTATCCTTTCCGGTGAGCCTGGAAGTTGCTTCTCGAAGCCCATCTGCCTTGCAAACCTATGCGGATTGTATGCTTCAATAACACAAACCGAGCTTCCTCGGCGGTAAGAGATAAATCCGGCCCGAATGCTCATCATAAAAGCCGCTGCTTCTCCGGTTACTGTTCCATTATCCTTGAAATCTCCTAGACGAGGCAAAGTAGTCGGATTCCAACAAAAATCACGGGAGTCCATTCGTCCACGAATCAAGTCTTAACAGTCAATGGCGCTGATCTTCCAAGATTACAAGGCGCTAAGGGTACCGGCGATGCCTTTGATGGTCGGGGAACGACAATTTCTCTCAACTCGATGGTAAAGGCCTATAATGAAGTAAGTTGCGGCCTAAGCGTGAAAGAAATGTCCTAGAAATGGATCGACAATTGAGCCAATGTCATAACCTGAGGGATAGTACGTTGTTCGCGTAAGTCCCCTATAAATGCAGGCCAAGATGGGGGGGACTAAGCTGTAATTAACTCCACTTGCCATCAAAGAAGCTACTTTAAAGCTTTCCACACGAAGAAATTCGTCCTTTGAAGGGAACACAAAACAACATAACCAGAGTGAAAGATAAGCCGCTATTTCCAACTACTCTTCATCATCTGCGTTCAGTGAAAATGGCATATCGTCCCAATGGCCACGGTCTCAAAGCTCCAGATCCTTGGGCTCATCTACAATAATAGGTCTTCTAATCGGCTGTAGTTGGCGATGATTTCTTCTCTTGTGTGGATTCAAGCCATTGCAGCATTGTAAGAATCTTGTGATTGTGGGTTCCTCACACAACAAGTTTCTGGAAACCAAAAGTTAATCCACTCTTCATAGCTGACACGGTTAGATTCTTTTTTATCGGCAATTTGGGAGAAAATGATGAAAAGCTGTTGGCAAGACTTTGGTAAATTCTTCAAGTCAGAAAGGCTAGGGACCACTTCTTCATAGTATTCACCACGAATTGCAAGTCCGGTGATAGTCTGAAGATCCCAGATGGAGATGCCAATTTCACCGTCAACAGTAATGAAAGTGTTAGTCTCGGGGCACCACACCTCGCAAAGAGCCCTATTATAGTCTTTCGCTACTATGCGAATAGCTGTAGCTAAATCCGACATATGTCTTTTTCTAAGCAGCTTTTGGATCCAAAGAGACCACTCTGAAGCCTCGTAGATAGGAAATCTCCCAACGGCTGGCAAGGGCACTTCCCCACCTGATTTTTTTGTCATGTATTCGTTCCGCGATCACAGCTGTTGGAACAACATCCATTTCGAGGGCATGGCGAGGTGGAAGGCACAAAAACGGACGTCGGATGTTCGGACGGCCGGACCTTGAAGAGGCAGCGTCGCTCCGATCTTTCAAAAACACAGGCATGTCCAACGAAGACAAACGATTTGGATTAATAGAAGGAAAATGACGTGTCATTGCCTCATGGATGCGAAGTTTTAACTCGCCTCTCTCATTAGGGGAATTATGATACTTCACGTCTGTTTCTTCAAACCAAAGGTGCCATACACCTTGTCCCACGTCTTCGGTAATGATGTGGCCATGTACATTCAAAATTTTGGCGGACCTTGAGTTCACCATTTCTGTAAAGTATAAAAAGAGACATCAGAATATCTCTTTAAAATAGGGATAAGTAAGAAAAAAAAAAGAGGAAGTTTTGTAAAGTTGAACAAATCCTCTAGTGCTTCTTTAAGTTATTGGGCAAGTCGAAGTCCTTCCAATGTCCAAATAAGGCCCAATTTTATCACACAAGTGTATGTCCACACTTGTGACAATGGAAATGCTCCAAACTTTAAAATCTTCTAACCTTTTAATCTCTTGTATAACTCGAGGAGTCCTCCAATAGGCGATGACCGCTTCAGTCTTCAATGATCATACAAGTGTATAAAAACACTTGTGAGGATGGGCACGCCAAATCTTCAAGCCTTCTAAGTGCTTCAATCTTCAATTATCACACAAGTGCACAAAAACACTTGTGAGGATGGGCACGCCAAATCTTCAAGCATCTAAGCGCTTCAATCTTCAATTATCACACAAGTGCACAAAAATACTTGTGAGGATGGGCAGGCCAAAACTTCAAGCTCCTAAACTTCTTCGATCTTCAATTATCACGTAAGTGTATAAAAGCACTTGTGAGGATGGGCATGCCAAATCTCCAAGCTACGATTCCTTGCATCGAGGATGGGCACGCCAAATCTCCAAACTTCGATTCCTTGCACCTCTTCAAACTCCTGAAAAAAAAGGAAAGAAACCATCTCGTTAGATATGGCTATTACAAAAAAAAAAAAGGAAAAAAAGAAAAAGAAAAAGAAAAAGTTCGGAAAAAAAGTTTTTAAAACAAAAAGAAAAAAGAAAACTAAAAAGAGAGAGAGAGAGAGAAAGGAAGGAAAAATGATAAAATAATCATACACATAGAGATTATCACCTTTTTAGTGTATGTGTATTTATGAGTATTTATGAGTTTTGATGTGAAATAGGAGAGAGAATGAGTGGGATTGAGTGGTGGAGATTTATGTAGTACAGTGGATCCCAGAAAATATGTGGATGTAATTGGTTTGACTTTTGATGTGAATGTGTTAAAATGTGTAAAAATTTGTTAAAAGTTGTAAAAGAATGGGCGGTATATCATTGCATTGCTAATAAAAAAACCCTCAAAAGTCAAGATCCTTGCAAATTTCATACTATATATATACTTATGTCCCTACATGTATATAAAATAAAATAAAATAAGAAAGGGGAAAAAAAAGAAGCATGGATAAATGATTAGCAATTAATTTACCATGTAGTCTCTGTCTTTCCTTTTGAAATGTACAGTCCAATAGACAAGAAGAAAAAATGAAGTGGGGGAATTCACATGCACGTTCTGTCATGTTCCAGCCCATATGAAGGGGTCAAAGTCAAAGAATGGGCTGGTTAAAAAAAATATCTTATTCCGTGCTACATATATGTATGCGTATCAGCGTATGTATATATATATGCTTTAAACAGAAAGGGAAAACACAAGAGAAGAAGTAAAATATAATATAAAAGGAAAAGAACAAAATAATAATAATAAAAATAATAATAATAATAATATAATAATCATTTTTAAAAAAATTAGAAAAAAAAGCGCTAGAAAGAAAGTTCGTTAAAAATATATATATATATATATATAAAACAAAACAAAATAAAAAAACACATTCTGCCATGCTAAGCAAAAAAAAAATAAAGAAATGAAAATAAAAAGTTAAAAAAAAAGGATAAGAGAAAAAAGAAAAGAGAAAAAGGCAGAAACAATCACATGAGAGCTCAAAAAAAAACAAATGCTTGACACGTTCTGACCATGTGAATGTTGAAAGTCAATTGGTGATCCAATCATATTCATGCTATATATATATATATATATATATGCTTGTGTATGTATATATACAACAAAAAAACACAGGGGAAAAAATGGAAGAAAACAAATAGAAAGTCATGCAAATCATCGTTCAGTATCCAGATCAACAAGTTACATGTTCCAAAATCAATGATGGGAAGCTCGTGATAGCACACCTCGACTTTGGCCGTTAACTTCGAGAGCGCATACGTTGATTCAAACAAAGGTATTGGCTGCCGACTTAAAGATTCAATCCCACCGTCTCTTTCTAC
This sequence comes from Jasminum sambac, assembly GCA_018223645.1. Classification (NCBI taxonomy): domain Eukaryota; kingdom Viridiplantae; phylum Streptophyta; class Magnoliopsida; order Lamiales; family Oleaceae; genus Jasminum; species Jasminum sambac. Next base: position 39,529,273 of record CP073640.1, read on the forward strand.
TTGAGCATGTTGGCTTTCTGTTTGTGCTCACACCTGCAATATGGAGGATAAGTTAATCACTTGGTTATGATGAGTATGGATGAGAATTTATCGAAAGAAGTCTCATGACTATGAATTGAAATCAAATTCCTTCTGTTGGTCGTCTCCTGCATAACCAACCCGAGTCGATCGGCTTCGAGTTCTACTCCTTCCCTCCAGTCAAGCCTCAGTTGGGCTGGTGAAAAGAACTTGCAATGTAGTGATTGGAGATGGCGAATAGATTAAGATTGAAGGCTGCAATGGTCCAGCGAGAATTCGATTATCGAATAGCGGATTGACTCGACAAAGAAATAAAGAACGCAAGTTTGCTTCGAGTTCTCGAATACAAACGCGATCTTAACAAACACTGATTCAAAGCGTCAACATGGCTCTCGTTTTTGGAATCCAATGAGAGAAATCCGGTGATAAGAGTATCTTGACTTTGGTGGCTAACCTCGAGAACACATGCGGAGAGTCGAACAAGCGAATCGGCAATCGTCTTCGGGAATACATGAATGATAAAGTTAATTCAAGAGAATTAGGCCACTACCTCTTTGTGCCTTGACCTCGCCCGGTGCTCTTGTCGTCCTAGCTGTTGGAGCATAGGAAATGGGTTAATCAAGTTGTCATGGTAAGTATATGACCAAGAACTTGTAGAAGAGGCCTCACGTGTCTTGTTGTTTAAGTAACAAGACTAGGATTGAGGTTAAATTCCCAATAACATTCGGACTCCTAATTCAATTCGATCTCTGTTGAATTTGATTAGATTGCGGATAACCACGTCTTAATCCATTTTGCTTGGATGGTATCATGATTTGTGTAAAGGGACATGGCTATAATCCCAACTTATGGTAATTCTTTCTTGGGTAACGAATGACTTTGGCTCAGGATGAATTTTGTGAGATATTGTAGCTTTTAAATCAAACTATGACGGAATGTTAGTGTTATTAAGTTGGAATCCTTGGGGACTACAATGTTTGGGTTGTGGTATGACTTCTTCATACAAAAGATTCGTCGCCATCTTTGAAGAAGGTTCCACCAGTTCATGGAAAAGAAGTGGAGTCGCGGTTGAATTCTTTATGAATCTTAGCTAATCAGATTTTAAATTTGAGTCGGCTTGCGGGTTCTTAAAATTAAGAATTTTGTTTTCTTTTGGAATCCATGCTAGTGAATGAGTTCATGCCAATTAGTGAGCTCGCCGCCAATTTCTGTTGTTGGGAATACTTGAGGACGAATCATGATAAATTGCAATGTCCACCGCTTGAATTAAAGTGAGAACCTTATCTCAAAAGAGTTTTAATTGAAGTAAAGACTATGGTCAATTGGTCATTGATAGCAAATATGCATGTGAATGTTTAAGTTATTCGATAATTAACGAGCATTTTATCAAGTTGACGATTATGGTCATTAAGTTGAAGTCATATATTTGTGAAGTGAGAAATTTACTAGGATGTGCATGAAAATATTTTTGTCGTTCAAAAAAAATTTTTATAAAAACTTTATCTTGAGCCAAATTCAAGATGGAAAAAAAACTTTTTTGTCTTGAGCAAAATTCAAACTATTTAAACAAAAAAAAATCTTTTAATCTTGAGTAAAATTCAAGATTTGAAAATTATTATCTTGAGTGAAACTCAAGATTGAAAAAATATTTTGGTCTTGAGCAAAATTCAAAATTAAATCAAATTCAAAAAAAAAATTGTAAAATCAAAGTTCAATATTTGTCAATTTATTTGTTAAATAATAAATTGATAAATATTGAGGGGGCATTTGTAGACATTAAAATTTTTTTAAAGATTTAAATTCTTTTGGGTTGGGTCAATTTTAATTAATTGATCCATTAAGCCAATTAAAATCCTAATGTCTATTTAAAGCTCAAATTCAATTTAAAAGCCCATGAGGCCCATCCTAATTTTCTTAAACTTTATTTGATTTTGTTAAATATAATCCAAATATTGTATTTATATAAATCATTTAAATATATTAAGATAATTAGTAAATTTTTCAAGAAAATTATTCAACTTAATCGGATAATTCTTAAGTGGTTACAAAGCCATCCAAATATGCCTATAAATAGGCCACTAACCCTATTGTAAAGGGCCCGAACAAGGGTCAAGAAGAGGAGAGCTGCACCAGTTCAAGCACCAAGCTAAATACAAGAAGAAGAAAGGAGAAAGGAAGAAGACGAAGAATAAGGGAATAAAATTCTCTTCAATTCTTCGAGTTAACTACGAAGTTAGGAGATGAAGCCCTCCTACGAAATCAAATCAAAATCCTCAATCGAAAAGTCAAAGCAAAGTTCTTCAATAAATCTACACCATTAGCAGTCAAATCTTTTGGAGCATAGGATCAAGCCACATGGCCCCTAACCTCCAACTGCAGATCGTTAATCAGAGGATTGCTTAAGTCAAGGGAATTTCTCCACATCAAATCATCAAAATTCAATTTGTAGCAAAATCATTTGTATTATTTATATTAATACAAAATTTTATGCTTACAACACTATGAAAGTGTAGCGCTATATACGATCAATGATAATGAGGATATTGAAATATTTTGAAGAATACCAATATTGAAATATATGCTCTTATAATAACAGTATTAATATATGGGCTTGATGAGAAAGAATGAAATTGGGACTCCTGAAGAGATTCCATATAATAGTGTATGTAACTGCTCAAAACAATGATATTTTTGTAAAGGAAAATTCGTACGATGTACTCTTTTCCTTGATTGGGGTTTTTATCCCAAAAGATTTTTTTCCAAACAAGGTTTTTAATGAGCGAGCCTAATCACAACTAACTTGAAATCGCTAGAAGAGGTCCATGTATATATCTAGATATAATGAGGATATAAGTTCGAGATTGCCGGTTCTAGATAAGCATAGGATGTGAAATAATACTAAAGTAATAAATGCAATAGAAATATAGCATTTCATTCATGTGAAAATGTCAATCTCTAGAGGATTTTTTGTATGCCTAAGGCGTATTTGTAGAAAATATGCATTGTATTCTTTTTCCTTTGACTGAGGTTTTATTCCACCGGGTTTTCCCAACAATGTTTTTAATGAGGCAAATTTTATAGCGTATTTGCATAAATAATGTACTCTTTTTCCTTCATTAAGATTTTTTCCACTGGGTTTTTCCTAATAAGGTTTTAACGACGCATATTCATGGTATATTGAGGACTATAGGAGAAATTGACTAAATGAATCTATTTGATCAGTTTATAATGAAGACATTACTTGAAGTCAGATGATGACCTTAAAATCCTTCACCAAAAGTGAATGTATCAGTCCTCAAGATACAGAATAAAATGAAGTTGCTGTATTTTTTTCTTTCGATCAAGGTTTTTTTTTCACTGGGTTTTCTTAACAAGATTTTTCCTGGAAATATTTTTAATAAGGCAACTCATGGATACTCCTATAGGAATGATTGACTTTAGGGGAAGAATGCATTCTTCTCCTTTCAATCAGATTTCTGTCCTACGAGGTTTTTCCAAACATGGTTTTTAACGAGGTAGTTATTGTATAGATAGTTATTTGCAGTCATCCAAAGGAGAGTGTTGTAAATAATAAGATGAATGGCTGTTGGCCCCACCTATGGAATAATTATGTAATAGCATACGATAACAATTGTGTTAGAGCATGCAAGAATAATTGTGTAAGAATGGCAAGTGGCGGGCCCCACGATTTGTTTGGTTGTGCATCTGTTTGGCTATAAATATGGTTTATTTTGTGAATTGTAGAGACATACAAAATTGAAGGAAGTTTCAATAAAATTCCTCTTTCTCTCTCTCTTGTAGTATCCATTTGAGTAATGATTTTAGTTATAACTCTCACTTCTTGATGAGGTAATATTCTCTCTTCTTTTATAACAGTTATTCTATTTTATTATTATCTTACTTGAATCTGATGTTGGTATAAAATTGAAAATTCCTTCTACTTCTCCTTGCTAAAAATTTTTTGTTTAATCTGTTGCTTCTTAATAGTTCTCATTTGTTATTGAACTATTGGTCATTAATTGAAGAAGGAATAAAGTCACACACGCGGGCGCAGCACACACACACACACATATATAGGGACAAAGCCAGGAATTTGGATCAGTGCGGTCACAAATTGTTGACAATAGAAAATGAAATATATTTTAATAATAAAAACAAAAACAAATATCGTATCTTAGAAACGTTTTCTACGAGTTTTCATATTTTGAAATCGTTTTACAATTGGTTCGTTGTCAATTTGTGAAAATATCTCACAATCCGCATAAACAAGTAAGCTATCATTCATCCATTCACTGCCCATTCGATTGCGCAATTTGTCCTACATTGCAAAAAACACTCCTTCCACAGTAGCAGTGGCAACCAGTGGAATCAACGCCAAAATCAAGAGCTTATAAACGAAATGATATATTCTATTTTTCTTTGTCTCGACTAACTTCTCTGCAAGATCAGCAAGGCCTTTCAACTCTTTAAATGCAATGTTAGAGTGCATATCAAAAATATAAGTCTCAAGTTTATCCAGAAGCACAATGAGATCTAGACTAGAAAAATCCTATGGATAAAACTCAGCAAATCAAAGTAATCTTTTCTTATCAAATGAAGAAAATGAATCTTGCGGACTCAGACAAGCTATGCAAAGTAGTAGTTTTGCACTTACCTTTGAGAAGCGATCACTCAACCCTAGTACTTGCAAATCGATCACAACATAAAATAAACCCACACAGTAGTGATGTAAATTTGTAAGGTTTGGCATATTACATTGAGGACGACCACGAATATCTTTGCGCATATAAAAATCATCCATCTTGAGAACATCTGTAACACCCCGACCAAAATCGTCCCAACCTAATTTGTATGTGCACGATGGATTCGTGACATGATTGGAAGTAGACGAGGTAGGTCGGAAGTCGAAACGGCCGCCGAAATGGAAAGAATTGGAAATTTCAGCAGAACAAGGATTTACGGCCGTAACTTGGTGATTTACGGCCGTAAGTTTGGTATTCTGACCATAATTTATGGATTTACTGGCGTAATTTGTTGAGTTGAGAAAGGTTGGTTGGCACCAAGTCTCATTGAGGCCGCATGTCCCGAGTTTGCGACAGATGTTGGGTTACGGCCATAAGGGTCTTAGGTTACGGCCGTAATTGGTGAGTTACGGCCGTAACATGGAAATTTATGGCCGTAAATGTAGGTCGGCAGAAACTGTTGGATAGGGTTTATACACGTGTGCTCGGCCATTTCTCCTCATTTTTGACCCCCAACTTCCCAAAACTCTAGAGAACACTCCCAAAGGTGATTCCAAGGATTTTACATGATTTTTGACTTGTAGATCATTTAACCACTTCTAGTTACCATCTTGGATTCAACAAGAAGAAGGGAAGAGGAAAGGAAATGGAGAAGAGGAAGTTATCCAACCAATTCATTAGCTTGCTTTCTTGTCTTTTGTGGTAGGTAGTAGATGAATAAATATATGTGTTAGCATGTGCTATATGTTAGATAATGTTCTGATGTGAGGCTATGTGAAGAAAGCTATGGTATGTTAGGTTATGTGAAGAGATATGTTATGTTATGGTAGGGTTTGCTATGCTATGTTACGTTAGAGTATGTGAGATGATGTTATGTATGTTATGCTATGTTGAAATGGTAGATACAAGATGAGCTATGATATGATGAAGAGCATATGAGGCTAAATGGTAAGAGGATGAAGTATGTATAACATGAAAGTATGATCAATGCATATGTGGGTTGTAGATTGTGTGCTTACAATATGTATGATGTTACTGAGGCGGTTTAAAGCGTAAAGAACCTTTAAACGACGGCCCACGGCGCTTCAAAGCGTAAAGAACCTTTGGGGATGGCCATTACGACGGCGCCATAAGCGTAAAGAACCTTTTGGGGACGGCCAATGATATGATGATGTTACGGCGCCTTGTAAGCACATGATCTATAACCGGGCCCAAAGTATGAACATGGCATGCATTAGCATTTGCATCTATTGCCTACTGAGTCCCTGCGGCTCATTATGTTGTATGTTGATGTTTTATGTGCAGGCGGTGGTGGAGAATCCTCCCGAACGTGATGCGGGGTGTGAGGAAGAAGGGGAAAACCTAAACATCCTGCGGCCGCGTTTTGTTTCGTTTATGTTGTAATAGTTAGGTGAACGGACAAAAGATATTTTTGATTGTACATAAAATAAACCCACACAGTAGTGATGTAAATTTGTAAGGTTTGGCATATTACATTGAGGACGACCACGAATATCTTTGCGCATATAAAAATCATCCATCTTGAGAACATCTGTAACACCGCGACCAAAATCGTCCCAACCTAATTTGTATGTATATGATGGATTCGTGACATGATTGGAAGTAGACGAGGTAGGTCGGAAGTCGAAACGGCCGCCAGAATGGAAAGAATTGGAAATTTCAGCAGAACAAGATTTACGGCCGTAACTTGGTGATTTACGGCCGTAAGTTTGGTATTTACGGCCGTAATTTATGGATTTACGGCCGTAATTTGTTGAGTTGAGAAAGGTTGGTTGGCACCAAGTCTCGGTAGGCTGCATGTCCGAGTTTGCGGCCGCAGATGTTGGGTTACGGCCGTAAGGGTCTTAGGTTACGGCCGTAATTGGTGAGTTACGGCCGTAACATGGAAATTTACGACCGTAAATGTAGGTCGGCAGAAACTGTTGGATAGGGTTTATACGCGTGTGCTCGGCCATTTCTCCTCATTTTTGACCCCCAACTTCCCAAAACTCTAGAGAACACTCCCAAAGGTGATTCCAAGGATTATACATGATTTTTGACTTGTAGATCATTTAACCACTTCTAGTTACCATCTTGGATTCAACAAGAAGAAGGGAAGAGGAAAGGAAATGGAGAAGAGGAAGTTATCCAACCAATTCATTAGCTTGCTTTCTTGTCTTTTGTGGTATGTAGTAGATGAATAAATCTATGTGTTAGCATGTGCTATATGTTAGATAATGTTCTGATGTGAGGCTATGTGAAGAAAGCTATGGTATGTTAGGTTATGTGAAGAGATATGTTATGTTATGGTAGGGTTTGCTATGCTATGTTATGTTAGAGTATGTGAGATGATGTTATGTATGTTATGCTATGTTGAAATGGTAGATACAAGATGAGCTATGATATGATGAAGAGCATATGAGGCTAAATGGTAAGAGGATGAAGTATGTATAACATGAAAGTATGATCAATGCATATGTGGGTTGTAGATTGTGTGCTTACAATATGTATGATGTTACGGGCGGTTTAAAGCATAAAAGAACCTTTAGACGACGGCCCACGGCGCTTCAAAGCGTAAAAGAACCTTTGGGGGATGGCCATTACGACGGCGCCGCAAAGCGTAAAAGAATCTTTGCGGGACGGCCAATGATATGATGATGTTACGGCGCCTTGTAAGCACATGATTTATAACCGGGCCCAAAGCATGAACATGGCATGCATTAGCATTTGCATCTATTGCCTACTGAGTCCCTGCGGCTCATTATGTTGTATGTTGATGTTTTATGTGCAGGCGGTGGTGGAGAATCCTCCTGAACGTGATGCGGGGTGTGAGGAAGAAGGGGGAAACCTAAACATCCTGCGGCCGCGTTTTGTTTTGTTTATGTTGTAATAGTTAGGTGAACGGACAAAAGATATTTTTGATTGTATATAAATGCTTCCACTTTGGAATATATAAAAGGAAATGTATTTCGTGTGGGTAAGAAAAGGTCGGGACGTTACAACATCAATGTGATACTTCTAACAAAAATTACAAACATCTTCCAAAAGCGAATCTCACCCATCATTCTTAACACTTGGAGTCTTTGTTAACCTTATTTTCCTGTGATAGAAAATTAGATTAATAATTGGCATTTTATTTTTTCGTATGAATAATTAAGTTAGTTAAATTTTATATTTAATTAATTTAATTATGAATTTTTCTATGGACTTATTATCACATGGAAGTTTAGTGTTATCATGATTCTAATTTATTATGTGATAATTCCTTGTTATACATCATGTTTACCAACAAGTGGGAGTCCATTGGGCACTAGAATTGTTAGGGACGAAAATTACCCTAACTAGTGTCCACATTCAATGTATCCGGTTTATGGTAAAAATTCTATTCCATATAAACTTGATACAAGATAAGGTAAGATTATTATTTCATATTTTTTAGTTACCTTATTTGCTTATCCTACCACTAATAAGTTATTTTATTCCTTGTAGGAGTTGGTGTTTTAAGGAAACTAGGTTACTTGTATGACAAGACAAACAAGTAGTATAAGAACATCACACTATGGAGGATTATTTGAACACATGAAGAGCAAAAAATTCAGCCCCTTTACAAGCTAAAAACGTGCTCCTCTCCCTACCCCGTGTATGGATTTTTCAATCTCCAATTGATCAATTTTATGTACACCTTGATTATTGAAGATCTTGGTTCAAATCTCCGGGAAGGAGTCCTACAACCAATAGATCTGCCCACAATTTGAAGGAATCAACACGGGAGGTGTAGATTCGTTGCAGGGAATGCGGTTACAAGGAATCATTGAAGAGAGACGGGATGTCTGCTTGCATTAGAGGTTAAGGAAGATCAAACAGGGAGTTATTTCATTTATTTCTTAGATGTTGCAATCAATTATGTGTAATTATTGCCCTTGATTTCCGTTGTAAAGTTTTAAATTGATTGGATTTGGTTGGTAGGTTTTGCTCATAGGCGACGAGCACGTGGTTTTTTCCCGATTGGGTTTCCACGGTAAAAATCTCTATGTTTACTTTTTCTGCATTACATTCTGTTAATTTCCGAGATCGCAACCCAAACATATCTGGCTCACGTAGACGCATCTAGGCTACAATAACTTACAGATGCATCTGTCATTAACGAAAGTGTAACCAGTCAAAATTGAGTAACTGAATACAGCACAGACTCATCTGATAACTAATGCCAGATTTCTTAGACAACTATAAACTTTCAGTTGGTATCAGAGGAGGTTTACTTTTACAAAGTGAGATCTAGTTGTCTAAATGGAGTCACCTACTACTCTTAGACCCCCGATTCTCAATGGATCTAACAATTCCTATTGGAAAATTACGATGGAAATTTTTATTTAATCCATTGATGAGGGTTGTTGGACTACCACCCTTGATGGATACACTGTACCCACTGTCACTGTTGATGATGTGATCACTGCTAAACCTAGGAGCACTTATACTGATGCAAAATGCACTGCTACTTCTTTTAATTCTAAAGCTCTTAATGCTATTGTTTCGTAGGTGGATGCAGGTCAATTCAAGCTGATTTCCTCGTTGAGGACTGTCAAGGAAGCATGGGATGCCCTGAAGATTGCTAATGAAGGCACCACTGTAGTTAAATCATCTAGATTGCAGATGATTACTCATGAATTTGAAGTCCTCATCATGGATAAGAATGAGGACTTTAGAAGCTTTTATGCAAGGCTAAGTGACCTCAAAAATTCAGCCGAATCCCTCGGTCAAGGATGCACCAAGGTACAAATCGTGAAGAAAATACTCCGATCTCTACCGGACCGCTTTGAAGTAAAGGTAACTGCAATTGAAGAAAGTAAGGATCTCTCATCTATGAGAGTTGATGAACTTGTTGGTAATCTTATGACCTTCGAGATGCAATTGGGCCAATGCAAAAATTATAAGAAATATGGAATTGCATTTGAGGCTAACAACGAAGAGCCAAATGCATCTGGAGATTCTGATGAGGATGAAAACACCACTCTCCTCACAAAACAATTCAAGAGATTTCTCAAAGGTCAGCAACAGGGTAAGAACCCAAAATCTCAAGGGAAAAATCAGCGCCAACAATAATCTAAAAGAAAGAGCAACTTAAATGCAAAGAAGAATTCAAGTTCTTCAAATTCTTTTGAAGGGAAAGGTAAAAACCGCATTCAATATAGAGAATGCGGAGGTTATGGACATATTGCCTCTGAGTGTGTTAACAAGATGAAAAAGAAAAGCAAGAAGGCTATGAACATCACGTGCAGTGATGCTGAGTCAGACGCATGTGGATCTGATTCTAACAAAAACTCGTCTAATAATAAGGTAACCACCCTCACTGATTTACATTCATCTGGTACTGATTCTTTGACCTTGTCTCCTGCAGGTACCACCCAAGATGAACATGGCATAACAGGTGAAGATCTGAAAAGACAGCTCCGGAAAGCAGAAGAGAGGATCCATCTGTTGCAGATAGCAATCGAATCCAACAGAAAGGATGAGCAAGATGCATCTGCACCCGAAAATTTTGAAAAAGCTTAAATAAGCAGATTGAGTGATGAACTTGCTAAAGCACATGACAAAATCAAGGATTTGGTACTCGGAACAGCCCGCCTTGATGAAATTCTGAGTTATGGAAGGCCCGCCGACAACAAAAGTGGCCTTGGCTACGAAGGAAAAGGTAAAGGTCCCGCTGTAGTCCCCCTACGTTTATGAAGGAAATGGGCACAAAACCCGAAGTTCGAACTGGACCTCACCCAGACACATCTGCGACTTCCAGCCGCCCACAGGATGCATCTGGCGTACGTTCTGTTCGTATTGCAGAAACTACTCCAGTTCAGAATGTCAGGCCTGCAGTTCAGAATGTTAGGGCCCCCATCCAGAATCAGGTAAACAGACGAACCCAGTCTCATCTGGACAGGAGGGATTCATCTGTAGCACAGGTAACGTGTAATTTTTGTTTCAAACTTGGACCTAATATTTTTATCTGCCATGAGTATTTGAACCTTGTTAATACTCATAAGAGACGACCTGTAGCAAATCAGGGCCCTCCCAGACATTATCGTCCTCGGAAGACGATGACAAATGCATATGTGGTGCAATTGTCTTTTAGTGCTTTGATTCCTGATACTTGGTACTTTGATAGTGGTTGTTCTAGGCACATGACAGGTGACCTCTCATTGTTGTCACTTTTAGTGATGGCCAAAAGGGTAAGATTGCTGGATCGGGTATCATCAATATTGAAGGTTTACCTACATTAACTAATGTACTATTTGTGACTGGTCTTAAAGCAAATTTGATTATTGTAGGCCAGTTGTGCGATGAAAACCTTCTTGTATGTTTTCTAAAGACTATTGCAAGGTGTTGAGTTGTAACAGGAATTCTAACTCATTGAAAATGGTCATTTTCAAGAGAATCCGATCAAAGGATAAGTGTTATACACTAGACAATCCTATTGTCTGTAATTCGGCTACTGTCAAAGCCAAAGAATTGTTGCATCATCGGTTCGGATGATCTCGTGAAGTTGGCAAAAACCCAAGCGATCAAAGGACTACCCAATCTGAAGACTATTCCAGAGGGAGTGTGTGGCGATTGCCTAAAGGGTAAACAAATTCGAAGCCAACACAAACCAGGTAAGTCACTTGTCTCTTCTCATATCTCGAACTCATCCATATGGATTCGATGGGTCCCATTCAAAAAGAAAGTATCGGAGGTAAGAGATACATTTATGTTTGTGTCGATGGCTTTTCTAGATACACTTGGGTCATGTTTATTCGCGAAAAATCTGATGTCTTTGATAGTTTCTCTATTTTATTTTAGAAATTGAGAAACGAAAAATATGATGAACAGGTGAGAATTAAGAGGATCAGAAGCGATCATGGAAGAGAATTTGAAAACTCCGACTGTGCTAAATTTTGTGCCCAATATGGGATAAGTTAAGAGTTTTCTGCACCAAAAACTCCACAACAAAATGGAGTTGTGGAAAGAAGGAACAGGACCTTGCAAGAGATGGCCCGCGTTATGCTAAACAACAAAAAAAAGCCCACTCGTTTTTGGGCAGAAGCCATTAACACTGCTTGCTATATCATCAATCGAGTCGTCCTTAGAACTGGCACTAAACAAACCCCCTATGAGATTTGGAAGGGTAGAAAACCTATGATTGACTACTTTCATGTATTTGGGAGTCAATGTCACATCTTGAAAGATAGGGAACATCTAGGGAAATTTGACTAAAAATCTGATGAGGGTGTGTTTTTTGGCTATTCAGAGAATAGTAGGGCATATCGAGTCTTTAATCTTAGAACTCAAACTGTTATTGAGTCTGTTAATGTGAAGGTTGATGATACTAACGATGGAAATTCTCATTTGCAGGCAGATGAATCTGACCCACTGAAGTTTCCACAAGATCAGATAGAACGGCTAGTCGAATCCGACAAATTAGCAAAAAATCAATGTCCGTGAAATGTAAAACAACACAGAGGGACCGCAAGCAGATGAATCTGACACCGAACGATTGGAACCAGACACATATGGCACTGCAGATCCAGAACAGTAGCCTAGAACTATAAAGAAACCATCGTCGGGAGTCCAAAAGGCACATCCTTTGGACAATATCCTCATAGACCCTTCTGAAAGGATGGTAACTCGAAGAAAGTTCGCTGCTAAACTAGGAAACATGTGTTTGTACTTGGGAAACATGTGCTATCTCTCATAAATTGAGCCAAAGAATGTGAAAAAAAACATTGAAAGATGAGAATTGGGTTCAAGCCATACAAGAAGAGTCGAACCAATTCGCGAGAAATGACGTTTGGAAATTGGTCCCACATCCTAAAGAACAGAATGTGATAGGCACAAAATGGATCTTCAGAAACAAGTTAAATGAATCTGGCATTATTGTGCAAAACAAAGCCAAGTTAGTCGCACAAGGTTACACACAAATTGAAGGCTTAGACTTCGAGGAGATATTTGCTCCCGTAGCTCATCTTGAATCCATCAGGTTGTTGTTAGCTATCTCATGCCACATCAACTTCAGATTGTACCAGATGGACATTAAAAGCACCTTCCTGAATGGTGTGTTGAACGAAGAAGCTTATGTGGAACAGCCACACGGGTTCAAAGATCCATTACATCCAAACTATGTGTAGAGGCTCAAGAAAGCTCTATATGGTCTGAAGCAAGCTCCTAGAGCTTGGTATGAAAGGTCACGTCCTTTTTGCTCAACAAATGATATAAAAGGGGATGAGCTGATAAAATTCTTTTTATTAAGCATTTAAATTCTTGACTAATTGTAGCTCAAATATATGTTGATGATATCATATTTGGCACTACTTCACAGTAAAAAATTGATAAATTTGTGAATGTTATGACAAAAGAATTTGAAATGAGTATGGTTGGTAAACTGACCTTCTTTCTTGGTTTGCATGTAAAGCAGGATGCATCTGGCATCTTCATCTCACAAGAAAAATACGCCAAGAACTTGGTGCGGAAGTTCGGGCTTCAAGACTCAAAGCTCATAAGAACTCCCATGGCAACCACGCTAAAACTATCCAAGAATGACACTGGCAAAGAGGTTGATGCATCCCTCTACAGAAGCATGATTCGCAGTTTGCTATATCTCACTGCCAGCAGGCCAGACATATCCTTCAGCGTAGGTGTATACGCCAGATATCAAGCGAACCCCAAGGAGTCGAATCTGGCAGCAGTCAAAAGGATCATCAGGTATGTAAGTGGTATGTATAACTATGGTATTTTTTATACCCGAGACACCACTGCCCATCTTGCAGGTTACTCGAATGCCGATTGGGCTGGTAATGTTGATGATCGAAAAAGCACATTCGGTGGCTGTTTCTATATTGGAAACAATCTGGTGGCGTGGCTAAGTAGAAAGCAAAATTTCGTATCCCTATCCACAGCCGACGCAAAATATATAGTTGCTGGGAGTTGCTGCACTCAGCTCCTTTGGATGAAACAGATGTTAGATGACTGCGGGATCTCGGTCGATCAAGCCACTATGTTTTGTGACAACACCAGTGCTATTGATATTTCGAAAAACGCAGTACAACACTCAAGAACAAAGCACATCGATATCAGACACCACTTTAGCAAGGAATTGGTGGAACAAAAGATTATCAATCTGGAGCACATACAGACTGATCTACAACTAGCAGATTTGTTCACTAAGGCCCTCAACACTACCAAATTTGAAAACCTTAGGAAACAAATTGGGGTTTCCCCACCACCTGAATAGGCCATGCATTTTTGTTTATTAAAAAAAGGAAAACAACAAAAAGATTTACATTAGTTGTCTAATCTTCCTTTTCGCATTCATTTTAAGCTTTATGCATACATTTAGATAGTTTTTCCTATTCATGTGAGTATTACTAATTGTAGACTATTTGGTTATTGCAGGATGAATCTCAGTGCTGCAAGCTGACATTGAAACAGATGCATCTGGCATACGACCGTTAACATGCCTCCAGCTTAATCTGACAGCACTTCAGTCGGACAATCCAATGGAATAAGTCACTACCATCAATGCTATAAGGTTTTGTTTCTGATTGAGGCTCTATATCTGAGTGTAGACCTACGTTCAAAATCTTGCTTTTAGCATTGCACGCAGGTTCGATTGTTCAAGGGCGGTCATGGAAATGAAGGTTGTCAATCCAAGCTAAGTCCATACCCCTCTTTCAAAAAAATGAAAAAAACTGAGCTAAAATTGAAAGAAAAAAAGGGGAGAAATGAGAAAGATGACTTCTGGGGATTGAGCGTAGCTATTTCCACCTCCAAAAGACAATGCCATTTTTTTTGAAAAAGTCGACAAAGCTGGACTTAAGAATTCGCACTTTTACAGATTTTGAATGGTCTGCTAGTGCGCTATAGTGAAAAGCCAATAAGTAAGTGCAACCATAAGGTATTTGATGGTGATGTATGATTGACCAGCGGTTGTTTGATTGACACACACACCGTAATTGACTTATATTTATACGTGGTGGACTGTACACTGCCCAGATGCATCTGTCGTGTTGGAAGCCGATAGCACCCAAAAGAATCTGGAGGTACTAGATGCATCTAGATCAAAATTTCGGGATTTTTATTATTTTCGTGAATTTTTGTTTAAAGGCAATACACAGTGGGCTTAAGTACCCGTGTCTTGCAGGAAAAGTCAATTAGTTGTGGGCCCAATTTTGGTAACTTTTTGTTTCCTTAATTCTTTAATTTTTCCCAAGCTAACCAACTGCAAATTGAATGGTAACAGAATTTGGTGCGCACGTGGATTCTTTATTTGAGCAGATCTGGAATTTTCCCCTGCATGGAATTCTAAAAGGTGAGTGATTCTTCGTATTTGAGTCAAAATTGGTCAAACCCCGCTTCTTCTCCCTCATACACACATAAAACACCACAAACACACACTATACACGCATAACCTCTGTTTCTACTATTCATCTTCTTCTCCAACTCTCCAAAACTCCATACCCATCTTCACCAAGTTCCCAAATCACAAAGACCCACTTGATTTAGGGAAGAATTTGAGTACTTCACCAAGAAAATTCAAAAAACCTAGTATCTCTTCTTCTCCACCACTTTTACCACCATGTTTGGAAACCACCACCGGAGCTCCACCACCACCGGGTAAGGCCACCATAAGCCGAAGCCACAGCTACGGCCTTTGAGCCGCGATCACGCAACAATCTCGGTATCACCGCCGCCACTGACCGCCGCCTCCACCATCGGCTCCTCGTCTTCTCCGGTTGATGCTATCACTCCATTACACTTTGGTGCTCCAATTTCTTATAGTGGTAATGTCTCCAAAATTCTCTTTACCTCTAAAGATTTTGGAAGAAATTTGCTAGAAGCTTTGGGAAATCATGAAGATATTGTTGAGCTTGCATCTAGATTGTTTGGTATGGATGAAGTATCTAACATACTTGTTGATTTGGGAAAAACTAGTCTTGGTAATGTTTCCACTAGTGTTGATGATATTGGTACTTCCTCTAATGCTAATATATCAAGTTGTTTAACACCTTCTAAGGTGATTATTGAGGAGACTGACGATGATTTTGTTGAGTGGGACAACTTGAATTCTTCTAGTTTAGAGAAGAATGTGGAGATTGATAGTATGGTCAACAATGTGATTAAAGATTGTGGCACTGACTTTCATGTTGTTGAAAATATTGTTTTGGATATTCCGGTTGAAAAAGGTACTGGTAATGATGCTGAGATAGAAGAACAAATTAATTAATGGAGATGACTCAGATGAATCTGAGCCGGTTTATGACCAACCAGATGCATATGCACAGCATAAATCTGGATCAGACTTTAAAGATGAAAAGAATTTGAATGACGAAGGCGAATCTGAAGAAACTAGTGGTGATGAACTTGTCATTGAACACGAAATTGCTCGGAAGGGAAAGAGAAAGATTGGGGATTCTCTCAAGACCACAAAATCCCTACATGATGTTGATATATCTGCTCTCCCTGATCCCGCTATTGGAGATCCACCCACCTTCATTAGGGATAGCCTACAGGCTGTTCGAGGTGATTTCGTTCCTCTTTGTCATCATTTTTGGTCATCTGGTGCTTATAGTGATTTCCATAAATTTATGGTTGCAAGATCATTTCATTATGAGCATCGTATTCCTATTCATCAGTTTAGACACTGTGATGAGATTGCAGTTGATTGTATTGTTGCTCACCTTGGTTTAGAGCGTTAATTTGTATGTGAGGGGAAAGTCGATGAGACTTTGGTTAGGGAATTTTATGCTAACATCCCTATTGATTACCAAAGTAAGATATGCATATTTTCTGGGAAATTGTATGTGAGAGGCACATTGGTGCGCATTTCGGCCGATGACTTGAGGAATTGGTTGGGTTTAAATACCAAGTGTGTTGATGATGTTGGTTGTTTTGAGGCCACAGAGAGTGCCATTGCACATGAATTGACCAATGGTACAGCTATATTTGTGAAAGGTAAGATTGCAGCTTCTCATTTCACGCCAAAATATAAAGTGTGGCTTCGGTTTGTGAAGATGAATGTTGATCAGATGGTTCATACGACCAGCTTGACCAGATTGCATGCTTTAGTACCTTACTTGCTTGGGACTAGACAGAACATTGATGTGGCCAGTCACATTTGGGCCAATATTATCGAGCAAGTGACGTGTAGTGGACCCTGCAAGAGTACTAGAGGTCATCTTTGCCATCCATGGGTTATTTCATCTCATCTTCTTGAAAAGGGAGTTTTGACTCGTCCCGAGGACATTTGGACTACTCCCGAGACTTATGGATATGTTAAGGCAAAGAAGTTGATCCTTGAGAAGCATGTATCCCCAGCTGCATCCGGTCCTCCGCCACCTCCAGATATGACTGATGAGAGGATTGCTCGCCTTGAGCCTCGAGTTACGGAGTTGACCGAGGTTGTGAAATCCGAAGATGAGAAGATTGCATTGTTGATGGCTCGGTACACTTGAGTGAGATTCACAAGACTTTGAAAGAAAGAAAGTCATCTACAGGTTCATCTGGAGCCCCCAAGAAGACACAGAAGACCCGAGACACATCTGGGCCGTGACTTCTTCTCCAAATCCATCCGGTTGTCCATTTCAGTTCACTTTTGCTAGTTGCTATGACTCTTTTCTTGCTTTTGGTCTGTAACTAAATATAGCCTAATTCCTATTACCCTTTGATATTTGGTTGTGGTTGATGACTTTTTATGGCAAGTTACAAGACGTCATTTGTAGTTAGTTCCATTGGTTCCATTATTTCTTCCAAAAAATGGGGAGTAGGATATCTTTCTTTTTGAGGAAGTCAAACTAACTCTTTCTCTCTTTTGCTTGTTGAAGTTTATGACATCTAGGTGGATCTGTCTTAGTTATGTGATCTTTCGTGCTCACTTTTTGAATGATTCCTTTTGTCACTTGATTGGTTTTTACTCATTGCTTGAGGGGGAGCTTTTATGGGTAAACGTTTGGTTCTTTTAAAACTTCAAACATTTCTTGTTTTGCGAAAGATTGAGACTTGTGTTTTGGAAAAATAGAAAAAGTCAAATGGGGAGATTGTTAACTTTATTTTCGTGTGATAGAAAATTAGTTTAATAATTGGAATTTTTATTTTTATTTTTCCACATGAATAATTAAGTTAGTTAAATTTTATGTTTAATTAATTTAATTATGAATTTTTCTATGCACTTATTATCACATGGAAGTTTAGTGTTATCATGATTTTAATTTATTATGTGATAATTCCTGGTTATACATCATGTTTACTAACAAGTGGGAGTCCATTGGGAACTAGAATTATTAGGGACGAAAATTACCCTAACTAGTGTCCACATTCAATGTATCCGGTTTATGGTAAAAATTCTATTCCATATAAACTTGATACAAGATAAGGTAAGATTATTATTCCATATTTTTTAGTTACCTTATTTGTTTATCCTACAACTAATAAGTTATTTTATTTCTTGTAGGAGTTGGTGTTTTAAGGAAACTAGGTTACTTGCATGACAAGACAACCAAGTAGTATAAAAACATCACACTATGGAGGATTATTTGAACACGTGAAGAGCAAAAAATTCAGCCCCCTTTACAAGCTAAAAACGTGTTCCTCTCCCTACCTCGTGCACGGATTTTTCAATCTCCAATTGATCAATTTCATGTACACCAACCTTGATTATTGAAGATCTTGGTTCAAATCTCCGGGAAGGAGTCCTACAACCAATAGATCTGCCCATAACTTGAAGGAATCAACACTAGAGGTGTAAATTCGTTGCAGGGAACGTGGTTACAAAGAATCATTGAAGAGGGACGAGATGTCTGCTCGCATTACAGGTTAAGGAAGATCGAACAGAAAGTTCTTTCATTTATTTCTTAGATGTTGCAATCAATTATGTGTAATTGTTGCCCTTGATTTCCGTTGTAAAGTTTTAAACTGATTGGATTTGGTTAGTAGGTTTTGCTCGTAGACGACGAGCACGTGGTTGTTTCTCGATTGGGTTCCATGGTAAAAATCTCTGTGTTTTTACTGTTTTTTGTATTACATTCCGTTAATTTTCGAGATTGCGACCCAGACGTATCTGGCTCACGTAGACGCATCTAGGCTACAATAACTTACAGACGCATCTGTCACTAAACAGTAAACTGTAACTGGTCAAAACTGAGTAACAAAACACAGCACAAACTCATCTGATAACTAAAATGCGATTTCTTAGACAGCTATAAACTTTCAGTCTTTGCTTGCAAACTCTTACCAAATCTATTGCGTTCACAATATTGTGATCTTTCAACCATAATGCCTGTGGCAACTCGTTTGAAACTCCTAAAACTATTTTCATAATATGTAAATTGACCACAAAGTCAAAAGAATGTGTTGACTTCAACAAAATTGATGCATCCAATCTCTGGTCTATTGTAGAATAAAGATCTTCATAAATCATTTCAAGTACATCACCCACAGCAGAAAAGATAGAAAACAAGCTAGTTAATGAATTATAATGTGAACCCCAACGTGCATCCCCAACACGCCAAAGACTTGTTTCCTGGTTAAGTCCCCATCGTGTTGGAATTGTACCATTTTCCAATGCCTCAACAATAAAATCTAAATCTTTTTCTCGAAGGAGGTCATTACCTTTGCAAGATCCTCCAACAACATTTACCACATTAGTAACAACACGAAAAAATTCAGTAATTAGAATACTCTTCTTTATCATAGCTACAAGAGCTGGTTGAAGTTAATGAGTAAAACAATATATGTAATAAGCACATGGGTTCTCATTTAAAATTAGTGCTTTTAGACCATTGAAATTTCCTGCATATTACTGGGCCCATTATAACCTTGTCCTCTCAATCTAGAAATGCTCAAATTGTATCTAGAAAATATGTTACCAATATGCCAGCCTTAACTGATAGTGTTGTGGTACTAGTGACATGCTCAACACTGATAAAACGTTCAATTACACATCCACTATCATCTACAGAGCGCAAAACAACTGACATTTTCTCCTTTAATGATACATCACGAGATTCATCAACTAGAATAGAAAACAATGATTCACCAATATCTTTCATGATGACATTTATTGTTTCAGCTGCACAAGCACAAACTATATCCTTTTGAATGTCAAATGATTTTAACTTGTTCTTAGAGCATTTTCCAATGTCTCACCTTTAATAATATCATTATGATTGGCCAAAAATTCAATTGAGTAAGGAAATTACCAGGATGGAGAGAATTCTCTGATTCATCACGGCCTCGAAAAAGTAACCCTTGTTGCAACAAATGCCGAACACAATCAATTGATGCGATATTCATCCTTCGATTGTTTTGATTGCCTCTACAAAATTGTTTGAATATGTTGATCTTAATTCATTAACGTCTCATACTTCATTCGAGCGTGATTGTGTTGACTATCATGCTTGCCAACATGAGTCTTAAGCCTATCTTTCTTATTCCAATAACTGAATCCCTCCCTATCAAAAGCATTGCCGCTTGATTGATTCCCATTGATTCTTTTTATTTGGTTTCAAACGATAACAATACAAATAGAAGATGGCATGTTTGGTTTTACTATACTCCAGCCAATCACAATCAACATACCAAGAAAGGATAAAGCTTCTATTTCTACCTCCAATTTTCCATTGTGGGAATGTGTGGTCCATAGGCAGACAGGGACCTTTTTGCAAATACGCTCTTCAAACTTGATCTCTAATTTTAGGATTGTAGTTTGTAATTGGAATCCCAACTCCATGACCAGAAGGAAGTTGTGTAGCATCCAATGTCTCAATCATACTTGAGCTCATCCCAACCCTATTTGAGCTCTCTTAAACACTATTTGTGCTCAATCAATTCTATTTGAGCTCTATTCAACAATATCTTCTTGAGCAACTCTTTTTTTAGAAAATATTTTTCCAGAATCTAAAATGTCCAACAAAAATAATTTATCATATTCAATAATTGTTGAATGATTTACCCAACTTAAGAAAGAAATTAATCATATTTAAGTATAATAATTTTATAATCAAACCAAATTAACCAATAAACCAATTTCAACTTCAACTTCAACTAGCAAACCACAATTGCATTTTTTCCATTTCACAAACCTTTAAACTTCAACAAGGTTTTTCCACATTTAAACTTAGAACAAAATTAGGGTTTTTCCTCACTAATTAGTTATTTAACTTGTATCAATAATTCAATTCATCAATTAAATATCTAATTTTCAAACAATTATAAATAGGCATAATATTAATAAGCACACTAAATTAATCAATAAATTAAATTCAATTTCAACTTCAATCACATAAACCTTTTCACTTAATACTTGTTACACAAAATTAGGGTTTTTCCACATTTGAACTTAGAGCCAAAATAGGGTTTTTCTCACTAATTAACTATTTAGTTTATTTCGATTCTTGGAATTGGATATCTAATTTCAAGCAATTACAAATAGACATTCAAACAATTATAAATAGACACTGTAAATACACCAAATTAACCAAAAATTGGGGCTAAGTTGAATTTCATTTAACTAGCAAAGTAGCAAGAGAACTAGAGAAGCCATTGGAAACAAACAAGAATTTCCCAAATTTGTCTACTACAGTGAAGCCAAAGCCATGCCTAGATTTCCCATAATTTCCCAAAAAAATATTACCAATTTAGGGGGCGTTCTGTTTGTTTTGTATTTTCTACTTTCATTTTCGAAAATATTTTGGTATTTTCTATTTTCAATTGTTGTTTTGAGGATATTGAAAATGTGTTTGGTTTGTTGTTTTGAAAAATTATTTTTGAGAAGAGAAAATAGAAAACGTGTTTGGTTTATACTTCTAGAAAAATACAAATTGGTATAATAAAAATTACAAAAAGGTCCTCAAACTACTCAAAATGTTCAAACATGCCCTCATCTTCACTCCACCATACCCGCACCACACGCACCCCCTTCAATTTTCAACCAGTGGCCAGCGACTTTGCTGGCCACTGTGGTGGTGCGAACCACCTATTGGTGGTTCGACCACCAAACACCTGCTAGGGGTTCGCGACCACCATTAATGGTGGTTCGAGTAGGTGTTTGGTGGTCGAACCACCATTAATGGTGGTCACGAACCACCAGCAGGTGGTTAGCGATCACCTGCACAGGTGGTTTCAACCACCTGTTGGTGGTCGAACCACCGATTTATGGTGGTCCAACCACCATTAATGGTGGTCGACCACCATTAATGGTGGTTGGACCACCAGATCTGGTGGCTTGCCACCAGATCTGGTGGCTTGCCACCAGATCGGACTTTGGCGGCGGCGATTGGCGGTGGATGGTAGTGGTTGGCGGTGGTCGGCTGTGGTTGACGGTGGCCGGCGGTGATTGGCGGTTGTTGGGACTAAAATGTAATAAGTATAAAGTTTAAAATTCGAAAACACGTTTTCCTTGATTTCGACATTTAACATAGAAAACGCCGAAAACGTTAAAAAGACGTTTTCGTATTTTGTATATAAATCTTGAAAATATTTTCGAAAATGTATTTTCTAAAACAATGAATAAAACGCGTTTTCAACATTTTCAAAAACAGAAAACAGAAAACGGGTTGAAAACGGCAAACAGAACGCAGCCTTAGTGTTTTGTCTATTGAAGAAGCCAAAGCCGCGAGCCGGATACGTTGGGTAACGGGCATAATTGGTTCGGAGGGGGGTATTTCATATTTGGGCTGGTTTTTTGTTTTTTGTTTTTAATTATTGCCTTTGTGGCCATTGGAATAAGGCCCAAAAATTTTCCCAGATTCACTACAGTCCATGGACCAGGGTGGCCCAAGGCTGCCTTCGTCCCTGTATATAGAGACATATATATATTGAATAAGGTTATATTTATCTTAATCGAGGTGGTGTATTTATAAACAATCGATTTTTTATGGATGTCGATACAATGTGGCGTGTTAAACAAAGAGTGTAGTGTCTATATATATTTTGCCCTTTCGCACTTTTATACATAGTACTACTTCCATTCCAAAAAAGATAGTCACATTCCTATTTACATAAAGATTAAAAAAAATACACTTAATAGTATTGGAAAAGTAAAATATAAGATTATTTTCTTAATATACCCTTATATTTATTAACTTTCCAATTATAATAATTGTATTTTATTAATAACAATGCTCGTTAAATAGTAGCATATAAGAAAACTAATATTTCTATTACATTTGTAAGAGGAATCTAGCGTATATTTTGGGATGGACGAAAAAGAAAAATGAACAGGACGGCAGTAGTATATAGATATAGAACAATCGTAATTTTAACATTCAATTGGAACCAAACTATTATGCCGTGGGCAGACAATTGACATTCTAACAAATTTGTTTCTATATATCTCTCATTCGTTATCCCGGCAACTTGAGTTGAAATTGGAAAAGAAACGTTCTGAAATTGTTGGACTTCAATTATCTCAATGAAAATAAGAAGAAAAGGATGAAAGGCAACGCACAAGGTTAATCATTCAGGGAAGAATACACAGGTTATCGGCAAAGTTCTCGCAAAGTAAATAAACCAGTTTAATATAAATAATATTTGCTTGGATAAACATTACATTTGTTCCACATTAAACGTAACATTTAATATCAACATGACAACATACCCTAAAAGGCAAAAACCATTTTAGAAGGTAAGAAATAAATAAATAAAATATTTAATTAAACATGCCCTCATTCAAATTTACGCGAAGAATTGGGCACAAAAGAACACTTTTAGACAACTAATAACTTATCCCAACCTTTTTCACCTAACTTGTAAAGAAGCCGTGACTTGCGCCATACTCTCCCCGGCCCCTTCGTCCACCCCTCTTCTATTTTGAAGATTTGAGGGGCCATTTCCTTCATAATTAGCAATCATCTTCTCAAAGAAGAGATTGGATTTAGACACAATCAAAACCCCGACTTTTATTGTTCTTCCTTTTGGAAAACAAAAGTTTACAATTCAAGTTATTTTGTTTCGGGACCAACGCATCTTCATGGATCTTCTTTTGGTTACAATTAATTATTTCATAGCTATTGTCTCTGTCGCCGTTGCCGTCGTCATCATCATCATCTTCTTCTTCTTATCATCATTATTTGAAGCATGTATTTCGGATTGGGTAGGTCACCAAAAAAAAAATTTATTTGAAACATGTAGCTATTGTCTTTTCATAATTGATGTGCGCTATTTAATTGAACGAAATCGAATATATACAGTAAGGTTTTAACTTCTTTGTTAATACTATCTAATATTGTTTCATTATTTCTTTTTGATATATCATTTTACGAGGTACACCAAAAAAAAATGTTTATAGTATTACATGCTTATTTATAAGATTTCATTTTCATACGGGGTTCTATAAAATATGTTACTTCATTTGAGGGATAGCATAGTAAAATTTCGACCCTTCAATTTTATAAGAAAATGAGCAATTCTATTTACATGATTACGATTAGCACATCTTATTTAACCTATCACTAAATCACTAATATAGTGTTGTCACGTGTCGAATTATGTTCATACTTTTACTTATATGGCAATACTACATTAATAATGGAGAAGTTAAAATATAATTACTAATATGTGAACAAAATTCGAAAAATCTAATAAGATGAGGTGAAATGTCACACTAGCATTATTAAAACCCAACTCTGATTGTTCAAGTTCATATACATAAGCAGCGAACTCTACCATAAGTACGAATCTAAAGCCTCTGCCCTGTAAGAAGCCTTGTCATTTTCATGATCATTACTCAGCAATATATGCTCACTAGTCTAGGTTAATACTTGCCTTAATACTTGGGACATATTTTCTTTTAGTCATATCAAATAGTATATGTATGAGTACATAACTTATGTTCGAGGACACTGGCGGAGCCATTCATGGACGAGTGCGGTCCATGAACCACACTGAAATTTTGAAGACTGTTACTCTCCTTCTTTTTCTTTCTTTCTTTTTTTTTTTTTTTTTTGAGTTGTAGATTTTTGGGAGTAGGGATAGTGGAATTTCAGGCATATGAACAAATCAAGGCCGAGAGTTCGTTTAATTTTGCTAGCCTCCTGAAATTGACGAAGAAACGTTTGGCCGCCTGAAAAATTGATGAAGAAATGGGTGAAGATGACGATGAAATTGAGCCTTTTCTTCCTATTTTGGGGTTTTTGTTAGTTTCATTCATTGAAATTTTTTTCCTTGTGGGCGTAACATAATTACCCAAACCTATAATCCATTTGGTCACTTACTGAATTTAGTAACTGGCCCAATTAAAAATTTATTATACTTAATTCTCCACTAAATTTTTTAGTCGGACAGTCGGGATAGATAGAAATCAACCATATAAAATTCAAGGTTTTTTTTATTCACATTAAATTTCATCAAATTAAATTTATTATTTTCTCTTATTCTTTAAAATTACTCATACATTAATTTGATAATACTTTTTGTTTAATGCATCTTCTCCGATTTTCAACCATTTATCTAAATGAAAATTTGATGACACATTGAAAAATGCAGTTATCTAAGTTTACAATTATAATTTAAATTTTTATTATGTATATTTTCTTTTTATTTTGGCTGTATTATATTATACGATATTTCTATATTTTCGTGCATTTATGTATTTTCTAAAATTTTTTTAATATCATTCAATTAATGTCTTCATTGATGGTCAACGATCAGCATTGACATTCAATGACCTAACCATCAATAACGTATAGCCGCCCTAGCTCAATGTAAATCGTGGATCCATACCTAGTTAGCGCTCTATGATTTGAGATCGACGTGAAGTTTTGGACCGCACTGGATCAGATTTCTGGCTATGCCACTGTTTGAGGAACACATTTTTTGAATACGTTAGTACTTGCAAGTTAACTTTCTTGTGTATCCCCTTCCCCCCCCCCCAAAAAAAACCTTTCTTGTGTATTTGATAGATCCAGGGCAAATCTAGCATTTCAGGTGAGTGCGAACCAAAATTTTGAAAGGGATAAAATATCGTAAATTACAATAAAAAGTCATATACAAAAAATACACATTACAATTGTTCTCTATGAGTTTTCATAAACTGATATCGCTTTATAATGTCATCATTATGAATTTTCAAGAAGATCTCTTTTTCTACAAAAACAAGAAGCCTATCATTCAACCAATCACTACTCATTCGATTGCTCAATCTATCCTTCACAATATTCATTGAAGAAAATACTCTTTCAACACTAGCCGTTGCAACCGGAAGAATTAATGCCAAAGACAAAAGCTTGTAAACCAAAGGAAACACCTTGTGTTTCTTAGTCTGTACCAACTTCTCTGCAAGATCACCAAGTCATTTCAACTCTTTAAATAAGTCATTAACGCGCATATCAACAATATAATTATCAAGTTGATCCTTAAGATTAAGAACACCTAATGTTGAAAAATCTTGTGGATAAAACCCAGCCAATTTAAGCAATTTGTCCTTATCAAAAGTAGAAAATGAATCTTGTGGAGATAAACAAGCTATGCAAAGTAGCAACTCCGTACTACCCTTTGGGAAATGATCATTTAACTCTTGTAGTTGTAAATCAGTCACAACGCAAAATAAATCAACACGATAGTTATGTAAATTTGTTATATTTGGTGCATTACGAACTGGGGGACCACGAGAATCAAAACAAATAAATATGCCATCCATGTTTGGACAACAATACAATGTTGTTGACAGAAATGACAAACCTCCTCAAACGATGAATCCCATCCATCATCTCTCAACTCTTGAAGTCGGTACCCACAAACTCTAACCAAATCCATTACATTCACAATATCTTGATCTCTCCTTTATCATGCTTGTGGCAACTCATTTGATATTCCCAAGATAATTTTCATGAGGTGCAAACTGAGAACAAAATCAAAGCAATGCATCGACTTCAATAAATTTTTTATCTCCACCTTTTGAACAGAAGTACTTAACTCATCATCATGGATCACATCAAGCACATGACCCATAGGAGTAAACACAAAAATCAAGCTAATCAAAGATCTATAATGTGAACCCCAATGTGTATCACCTGCGCGTTGAAGACTAGATTCCTGATTAAGACCCTGTCCACTTGAAATCTGACCACTTCCCAACGCCTCAACAATATAGTTTAATTGTTTTTCCCAAAGAAGATCAGAACATTTACAAGAACCCCCAACAACATTTACCAATTGAGCAACAATACAAAAAAAAAAAAAAAAATAGCAATTAGAAGGCTATTTGTTACCACAGCTACAAGGCCTAATTGAAGCTGATAAGCAAAACAATGTATATAATATGCACTTGGATTCTCATTTAAAATGATTGCTTTTAGTCCATTAAGCCTCCCTTGCATATTACTAGTGCCATCATAACCTTGTCCTCTCAATCTAGAGATGCTAAAGTTATACCTAGAAAACATCTTATCAATAGCCTCTTTAAGTGAAAGTGTTGTGGTACTAGTGACATGTTCAACTCCAATAAAACGTTCATTCACATGTCCACTACCATCTACATAGCACAAAACAACTGACATTTGTTCCTTTATTGACACATCACGAGATTCGTGAACTAGGATAGAATATAATGAATCTCCAATATCTTTCAATATAACATCAACCGTTTCAGCAGCACAAGCATAAGCTATATCTTTCTGGATACTATGTGCTATTAACTTACAATTTTTAGGAGAATTTTCCAATATCACACAGCAATATCAGGATTATGATCCCTTAAAAACTCCAAGGTGACAAGAAAATTACCTAGATTAAGAGAGTCTTCTGATTCGTCATGACCCCTAAAAGGTAGCCCTAGTCTCAACAAATATCGTGCACAATCAAGAGATGCAGTATCTTTCGCGAGGGCAACCAGGTTGCCGATGCGCTCGCTTCAGAGGGGTTACTGCAACAATGGTACGGTGAATATGATTTACATCAGTTGCTTGGCCCCAGCTAGAGCTTTCCTACAGATGCATCGTCATAGATTTTCGTCAGTCCGTGGGCTTTATCGAGCCTACAATTCACTATTTTGCGGTTGATCATGGCTACATTTTTTCATTTTTTCATTCTTATGTACAGAGAGGTAGTACCTCCTTATTTATTCTTATGTTATTCTTTTATTCCTTATTGTTAGGGAGATAGTATCTCCTCATTAACTGTTTATCGCATATTTTTTGTGTTCATTATTTGGAGGTCGGGTTTATGCCCACTTCTTTTTGTACTTACCCTTTTTATTAATAAAAAAGTCGGAGGATTCCAAACCCCCACCAGCCAGGCGCGGCGGACGCTTAAAACCAACATTCGAGTCTACTTGGTGCTTTATTTTAAAAAAAATCAAGAGATGCAGTCAGCCGAATAGGATAATCATCCATTGTCTGCTTTGATTATTTGTCCAAAACTATTTGAATATGCACATTCCGATTCATCAATGCATCACAATTCATTTGAGCTTGTTTATGTTCACTATCATGCTTCCTAACATGAACATTAAACCTTGATTTATCATTCCAAGAATTGAATCTCTCGATAACAAAAGTTTCCCTCCTGATTGTTTCCCTCTATTCGGTTTGAAAAGATAGCAATAGAGACAATACGCAGCATCCTTAGATATACTATACTCCAACCACTCATGTTCAGTAAACCAACCAAGAATAAATCGTCTAGCTTTTTTTGCCGAAACCATCTTTATGGGAAACTTGTGCTCACATGCTTGACAAGGACCTTTCTACAAATATGCTCGTCGAACCTGATCTCTAATCTTAGAACTATATCTTGATATTGGAATTCTTAATCTAGGGTCGTAGGGAAGTCATGTAGAATCAAACTCCTCAATCATAATTAAATTTCTTTCAACTATACTTATGTTTTCCCCAACTCTATTCTAATTGTCCTCAACTTTTGAATCCAACACAACTCTTTTAGAGCTACCTTCATCAACATTTTCTTGACGAGGTTTTTTTTTACTAAGTATTTCTCCATCGTTTGATACATCATACATGAACATTATATAAAAAAAAAATTAGGGACCAGAATTCCAGTACCAATTAAGTTAATAAAATAAGATTGGAAAAACCCTAAAAATCTAAATCATTTGAAGTCTAAAGAAACCCTTTTTAGTAATATATTGAAGAACCCTAAAAATCTAAATCATCAATCTTAAGCAATAACAACCTTAGATATTAGAGAATCAACAATCAATTAACCACATACATATCAAATCAAGTATAAAATTGAGATTTTTATAGACATTTTGAGTAATTACATAAGTGTTTATTTTTTTTAACTAACAACTAACCCAAACAAATAAGAGAGAGAATATATTTACCTCTACCAAAGCACCACCGCTTAGAGAAGATTCCGACAACCACTTTCAACACTGATGTGAAGTTTTCAAGCTGCCAATTTTATTCTTTTCTACTATTCGAGTTATGTCCGTTCTCTGCTTCTTTCCATCTTTCCCCTCTTTTTATTTTAGCTGCCAATTAATTTTTTTCTTAATTTTCAGTACAGACCAACCTAATAGGAATTTGGCTGCTAGGAAAATCAGGGTAGGCCATGGTTTGCACTAGCCAAGGCCCAGGCCTGCCACTGGATAGATCAAATAATACGATATTAAGGTTGAGCTCAATACATACTTATTGAGGTGTTCTCCAAGACTCCAATGCATAATGTTTTTTTTACTGTGTGAGAGATAAAGACACAACAAATACAATGGGTTTTGCATTTTATCTGCGTTTTATCACTTTTCTCATTTTTTACTCACATTTTACCTATTTTTTCTTTATCGCTTCTTGTACCATGTCTAAAATCCACACCAATATAGTCATCCTTCACCATTATTTTATTATTATTATTGAAGAAAAAATAACCAGTAACTACACTAAAGGGCAAAGTTTGTCTGCTAACTCATCTTTTACACAGTAGTCTTTTACAACGTGCGTTGCATATCATAATAAGAGTCCATTGAGTATTTTTAAAATATTAAATTAAATAGTAACATACTTCTCTATCAATTTTAAAAATTATTTACGAAAATTTTTATTTTATCTAATATATATAGAATCTTTATATTTTTGTATCCTTCCAATTTATAGTGTTCTTTTCATTTCAATTTAAAAGGTGGTATAATTCCAATGAAGCTTCATCATGGAAAAAAAGAATAAATAAATAAATAATTGTAAATAAGCGAGTTTAAGGATATGTTGGATAGAAAGGATGAAAGTTTATGTGTTATCTAAGTTACAGATTACTTAGACATATCTGAATTGTGTTTTGCTTAAGTAAAAATCGTTTCTGTTTAACTTACGGGAGATGTATCTGACTTTGCAATTTAACAGAAACTGTCTAAACTGTGTTACGTGAACCTAGATATATCTAGTGTAATGCAGAAAATGTAACAAGTAAAGAACACATAGAATTAACGCGGAAGACCCCTAAAGGGTAAAAAAACCATGCGACTGCACCCTGCAGACAAATAAATCCACTAGTTGCCAAGAGTTTAAACCAGTTACAATCAAGCTAAGGTGTGTTTACGCATAAACAATATAACATCTCAGATAATAGCGAGAAACACTCCATGTTACTCTCTCCTAGAATGTAATACGAGCCAGAATCCCACCACTCTTCATAGCTTCTTATAACTCCCCAATCTAACCTCAATCTGCGCGATTCTCCAATTGATCTTCACCTCCCGTGATGATCTTCTCTTGTTGAGGCTCTTGTGCAGTAAATCCGACTTCTCTCAAAGATTTCACTCGAAAAAATTCAAGTTGTGGCCTTTTAAGAATGTTGCACTTGATCTTTGCATGAACAAATCATAGATCTAAATTTACAAGTGCATGGGAAAGTCAAAGGATGAACAATGAAGGTCGAATAGCTCTAGGTGTTTTCTTCCAAGCTTCTTTACGTGTGGGTGTGTATTCTGATCCCTCTTGACTCCTCTTGTATTCTTATACAAGTTAGTTTCTTGCCCCAAAAGAAACTTCCTTGTATAAGGACTCCTACAAAAAGGTTTCTATTCAGTTAATTGTTTGTCCAAATTGGGCCGCCAAATCTTAATCTTAACCATTGAATTTGAAGAACCATGAGTCCTAAAGACACTGTCAAAATTTCACTCAAATCGGACCGTGGAATATTGGGATATCTCAATTTTTCCACAACTGCGCAAGCTGGCCTGTTCAACTAGGGATTGGTCCTTCTTTTTTTGTGTCAAGATCCTTTCAAAAGATAGAAACCAAATTAATGTAGGATAATCATAATAACGTAAGATAATAATTAAATACCACAAATAAAAGTCTTACTTACCTTAACTCTTATTACCAACAAGAATAGGAATCATAATACAACATGGTAAGCAAATAACTTAAAGACCAAGCTAGTAAACATGATCCGTTTAGGACTCCTAACTTGATTCAAAATCAACTTATTAAGTAATCACATGTGATAAAAATATTCTAGAATATCCTAAATAATTTATGCGATATAATAAATTGATAATTAATTAATTTAGTCATTAAAATGAGTTTAACAACCAAATTAATTAAAATATGCATGACAACAATATTAAAACAATTAAAATCACATGCATAAAAAAAATAGAAATGACAGTTAAAATAAAGAGCTTATAATTAATTAATTAAGTCACGTTTACTTAATTAAAAAAGCTAATAAAGGGAATAAGATTTCATTGAAGTCTGTCAAACTACTGACACTTTAAATGATAATTCACTTTTATAGGCCGATAACTGTGTTATAGCCAATGATTCTATAACTTGAAAGTAATTTTATTTTGTAAAAGTTGTCTACAATTGCGTCAAGAAGCAAAGTAAGGAGGAAAATCATTGATGTTTGCAAAAATGAATTTATAGATATACTTGACTAAGATAAAAATATAGAGAGAAAATATATGTTTCTAAAAGCAAATAGTTAGATCTCTATCAATTAAGATTAATCTCAAAATATCAATTTTCTGTTCATCATTATGATATGTTTGCCTTAAACCCGTAATTAAAAATACGATCACACTTTCATGGACTATCCATCTTCATCTTCATATATATGCCGATTATATATGCCAATAACTCTCTTATAACATATTTACCTCCATATATAGAATGAAATCATAAGAAACATTTGCATTAATAGGTGATAGAAAAAAAAAAAAAGAGGCTACATGAAATGAAATAATTTGAGATGGCGAGTTTAAATAGTTGAGTTTTACCTTACAATTAATTAAAAATTGAATTTTTTGAAACAGATGCAATCTTTCAGCAACTTAATTTTATCAATTCCACATTGATCTGCTATTTCTTAAATCTAGAAGATTACTACCTTCTAGTGTTTCTTCTTTGTTCACCATCTGATCACTTTGTTTCCTTAATCACAGCACGAAACACTTCATCTACCGCGCATATTGAAAATTCAATTTAAAAAATCAAATAAAATGAATAAAGGATGTGCATATATAGAGACAAAAATGCCATCATTTTATCAAATGAACAATCCGATAATTAGAGCATAAAGCTAAAAGCATATATATATATATATATATATATATCAATTAATTAATGGTAAATCTTCTTCATCAATAAGTAATTACAATTCGTGAGGATTAGGACTGAAGACGTTGAAAGAGAATGCTTAAGGTCACATTCATTAGTTGACTGCATTGTAAATCATAATACATTGAACTAATTTTGTGTAATTTTAAATTAATACATAAAGAGTAATTTGAGAAATCTATATTATGAGCAATGATATTTTGGTCCCAAAAATAATTCTCATCACTTGTGATTGTTAATATATTAAAGATCAATTAATTAATGGTAAATCTTCTTCATCAATAAGTAATTACATTTCGTGAGGATTAGGACTAAGACGTTGAAAGAGAATGCTTAAGGTCACATTCATTATTTGACTACATTGTAAATCATAATACATTGAACTAATTTTGTGTAATTTTAAATTAATACATAAAGGGTAATTTGAGAAATCTATATTATGAGAAATGATATTTTTGGTCCAAAAAATGATTCTCATCACTTATAACTTTCAATATATTAAAGATAAAGGTTAAAGATTAAAACCAAAATAGAAATTAAAAATCTCAAATTTACAACAATTGCCACTGAAATAAAATAAACATCCTTAAAAAATAAAATAAAATAAGCTTACTCTTTTTTTTCAAGAATTATTTCGGCTCGAAAATCCAAACTCAAGATAGAGTTGTATTCATCATCAAAAATAGATTGCACCTAGCCGGAGGGGGACATCGGTCGTACCTCCCAAAGGGATGCCTAGATACAAATGCAAATGATCTAATAGCGCTATACGCCATAACATGCTCTAAATTACTCAACAATCACACGAATATTAGCCAATCCTATTTTGTCAAGTTGGGCGCCTGGTTTGTCGCGGCACGCCAAAGTTTAATTTTTTTTCCTTACTCGGTTTCAAAACTACAAATTAATGTAGAAGTGGTAAGTAAGGGTCGAACCCAAGAGGAATGATGTTTAATCTAGTTGTTCTTATCAATTAATATAGAACCGACTTGCAGGCCCCCATGCGCTTATAACTCCACCTTGCTAACAATTGATGTTTCCAGGTTACTTTGAGCAGGACGAATGGATAGAAAAAAAAAAGAAAATAAAAAGTTAGTTTACTATGGTCTAGAAAAATTTAAAAAAATCAACATTTTCAACCTTCAATTTGTGTTCCAAAGAATGATAGTAAATTACCTATAAATGTGCTCAGATAAATTTGCCAGCCGTGCTTGGAGAAGAGCATAACACATTTTTTTTTTTGAGATCTTGTAGTTTCAGCTAAGTCACGCAAATTAAGCTCAATCATATTCAAAAGTTGCTATCTCATGCAAAATCGTCGACACAAATAAAAAAAATCACACGCAAACCACAATATGCCACTCCCCCACACTTAAATTCTACATTGTCCCCAATGTAGAAGTATAGATAGCATGAAAAAAAAAGAAATAGAAACTCCCCTATGGTAAGCAATGAGTCGTGACAATCGGGGATGGTGGTTGCACAATGAAGCACTTCTTAGGAACATGTCAACAATCCAAGAGCAAACGACCTACAATCAACATATTTACAGAACAAGAAAAACGACAACTAAAAATATTTTTTTTTTGAAGTAGAAGAGAATTATATACAAAGCGACTATGGGAGTTGACAACCCTCTGAATATCTTGCAGTAGTATTCACATCAAATTAATGACATGATTCCATCAAGTCTGACCCGTATGGAAACTATCTGAATCAGCATACTCTCTACAAAAAAGTTTGACAATCAACCTTAATGAAAAGGTCCTCCATATCACCATATGACACATAGGTATGTTTACCATTCAATAAAGAATGGCCCCACAAGAACCAACAAATGGGAGAACGTTTAGAGCAGAACGTCCAACTCAGACACTTTTCAAATGAATGAGATGTAGTTTTACATCTTCGGATGGGTGCTAGTGATCACGCTCAAAGTTTATGCTCAATGGTTAGGCCATCGAGTTTGGTTTCCAAGAGACGTTGTCGTTGTTCCAACAAATTATCAAACTCTCTCACACTGATTTCGAGCTGGCTGTTTCTCCTGATAGACTTTTCGGCCCTACACCTAATCGGTCCATCCTTAAAGAAAACAACATGTCTATATTGTGAATAAGTTTGATTTCTAGTACAATGAGGTCCATCTAATAGCTTTCCACATTTAAAGCAACATTTAAGGCGCTTAGCACGTCATTTGCGTGCAAAGATCAAAATTTTCAAGAATTCGATTACTGGATCGAGTATTATGCATACAAGTGAAGATTTTTTTTTAATTAATTAATAAAAGCAACTAAATTAGTTAACCGTTCCCCGGCAACGGCGCCAAAAACTTTGGGCGCGTGGTTTGTCGCGGCACGCCAAAATTTAATTTTTTTTTCTTACTCGGTCTCAAAGCTACAAATTAATGTAGAAGTGGTAAGTAAGGGTCGAACCCAAGAGGAACGGTGTTTAATCTAGTTGTTCTTATCAATTAATATAGAAATGAGGGTTTCGTAAAGTTGAATGAAATTCGAAAATAAAATGACGAAATATAAAAAATGAAAATGAGACAATTGAAGATATATCTAGTTCTCGGGTTCGGTTGTGTCAACAACTTGTGTTTATCTTTCCCATGCAACGTGTTACTTTTCCTTCTTCAATTTATCAACTCCAATTAACCAAGATGATCTGATTAACGAATTCTTCCTTAAGTGTATTAAATTAAAGTGAGTTCTTTAACTTAACATCTAACTATTGGATAACCCTAAACAAGTTCTTAGAATTTAATGTAAAGCTAGTATGAAATAAACGAGAAGAATGAGTTGAATTAGATGAATAATTTCATAAACTCGAATTAATGCATCTAAGTTGATTTATTAATAAATATGCACGATATTCATTTGCTACTTTGGATTGGAATCTAATGATATTTACGGATCAAGAGTTTCAATCCTAGCATGTAACTTGAATTTACAGATTAATTGATTCAATTGGCCAAAGTGAATGCAATAATCACATAAACTCGAAAACGGGTTTACAAGCATAACAAACCAACAAATTGAAGTGGAGAAATAGATAAAACGTTATTAAAGAGTTAGAAAATATAACAACATATTAGTTGAACACAACGTTCCCCTCGAACTGATAGTGAAGTCTAACTACTCATATTTGTGGGTTTCATACTTTTTAGCGAGTGTTCGCCTTGTATCACCTCCACAATATAATAGATTATACTTCACTATCACAAATAATGTACAAAAATATAGAAACAAGAAAATAAATGCTAAGAAATAAATAGAGAAATTTAATCACTCATATATGCGAGTTAAATACTTTTTAGCGAGTGTTCGCTTTGTATCACCTCCACAATATATGAGAAATTATCTTTCTCAAACATGAAAAATAAAAGAATGAGAAAAATTAGCGAAGAAATGCTCCGCTAATCATATTCACGGCCGAAGTGTCGTCGATTGATCATTCGAACCTAAATTTAGGTTTTTACTTCCGCCGTAATATGAAAAACTAAGAGCTTTCAAGTTAGAATTAAGAACAATTGATGAAAAGAATTTTATTGAGGAGAAATTTGGAGAGAATCACAAGCTAATTCTCTCTTCAAAGTTGTGTCTTCCTTCTTTACAAATGCCTCTATTTATAGGCAAAATTTCGTAAGAAAATATAATAAAAAATTATACAAATGCCCCATTATGAGTCTATTAAATTGTATCCACCAAATCATGATAATGGAATTTCATCATGGTGTAGTTAAACAACTTATCTTTCTTTGGCAATTAGAATTTCATCTTTTGGATGTTGTAATAGAAAGTTATGAATTTTGTACCAAAACATGGCCCAAAGAATCCTCCATTCAAAATAGTCACGGTTTTACCCATTTTTGACCACCATAATGTCCGAATCATCTGAAGTAATGAACACCAAAGTTGTAGCCCTCTGAGTCTCCTTTCCACAGGAATAAGAATCGGGTCAATTCAATTTTTGTAGCTCAAGTTATGGTCAAATTACTGCACTGCGCTAGTAAATCCGAGTTGCTGATTTTTTTGCCATATGACACTTTTAGTCATCTTTCTTCAAACGGCCATAACTTTAACTAGGAAACTCCGATTTGGGATTCGAAAAAATTTGGGAATCCTCTTTTGATGTTCTTAAACATTGGCACAAGAAAAATTATGAAAATAAATTTTCATAAAATTGCATCAGAGGCCCTCCATTTTTTGATTCGCTTGCATTTTGGTCCCGAAGTTTCGTTTTCATTCGATTTTCATCCATTTTGACTCCTTTTGATTCTTTGTGACCCTAAACACCACAATAAAGGAAAAACACATAAAACGGAACATATAACACTAGTCAAACACACAAACACGTAAAATAGAAGAGTTATTTAAGTGTTTTTCTCGCACTAATCAAATAGAAACTCCCCTAGGGTAAGCAATGAGTCGTGCCGATTTGCGGATGGTGGTTGCACAATGTAGCACTTTTTAGGAACACTTCAACAATCCAAGAGCAAGAGACCTGCAATCAACATATTTACAGAACAAGAAAAACAACAGGTGATTTTTTTTTTTAAGAATAGAAATATATACAAAGCGACTATGGGAGTTGACAACCCTCTGAACATCTTGCAGTAGTATTCACATCAAATTAATGACATGATCCCATCAAGTCTGATACACATGGAAACTATCTGAATCAGCATACTCTATACAAAACAGTTTGACAACCAACCTTGATGAAAAGATCCTCAATATCGCCACATAACACATAGGTATGTTTACCATTCAATAAAGAACAGCCCCACAAGAACGAACAAATGGGAGAACGTTTAGAGCAGAACGTCCAACTCAGACACTTCTCAAATGAATGAGACGTAGTTTTACATTTTCGGATGGGTGCTAGTGATCATGCTCAAAAAGTTGCTACTCAATGGTTAGGTCATCGAATTTGGTTTCCAACAGACGTTGTCATTGTTCCAACAAATTATCAAACTCCCTCACACTGATTTCGAGCTGGCTGTTTCTCCTAATAGACTTTTCGGCCCTGCACCTAATCGATCCATCCTTGAAGAAAACAATGTGTCTATATTGTGAATAAGTTTGATTTCTAGTACAATGAGGTCCATCTAATAGCTTTCCACATTTAAAGCAACATTTAAGGCGCTTAGCACGTCGTTTGCGAGCAGATCGTGATGATCCTGCCCCAAAAGCGGTAACATTCCAAAGGGAACGCTCATACTTGTCAACAAATCGAATAATTTGAATCTTGACATCAATAGGCATAGAAAAAGAATCGAGTACTTATAGAAGAGTACCAATACGTAGAGAAGATGTCATGAGAGAAGTGAGAATTCAATTCTTAAAGCTGTATCTACAAAAGAAAAACTTGTGAGAGAGAAATGAGAAAGAAGACAGTTCTTTAAGGTCTACTGAAAAAAGACCAGTTTAACGCCTTTGGGCGGGATACAAGAACCAGTATCCAAGGTTTTTTTTTTGTTTATTCCAGAGCGTAACACAGATGTGTTTCCAGAGTTAACTCCGTATTCTACCATCTGAAGTTAGCCATTCCACATTCATAACCTTAACTGTAAATTAAATCCAATTCATTCGGATCTCTTTTTCTTTTGCATAATTCTTCTGACCAATTGATGACAGGCACTTCTACATGCATTTGTGGTACATAAGTTTCTAATTTCTCCAATAATTCCTCAATTGATGGTGTAATAAAAATCATTTTTAAAGTATTAGGAGAAATCAGCTTTTGATGAACTAAAAATTTGAGAAATGCCAATAAACCATTGAAATGGTTTTGAATGTTTAAAAGACCAATTGGCTTAGAATGTAGATCCAACGTGGCCCAAGAAATTATGCAAAAGATCTGTTCCAAAGTTTCAAAACCCCCTGGTAATATAATAAAAGCATCCGAATGCATTATCATCAGTGTTAAGCGTTCAAACAACGATTTAGCCTTTACCTCAAAGTCGATGGTTTTACCATACACCTGTTTTAAAGGTGGCACAATAATACCAATCACTGTTGATCCTTGTACGTACGCAGATTGAACGGTACACCCTATCAGTCCACGGTAACCTCCTCCGCATATTATCTTGCCCTTTCGATCTCCAAGTACTGTTCCAACTTCTACTACTGGTGCTAGAAGCATTGGTTGTCCCAGATTGATTCCACCAAAGAAACTTATGACCCTCAATGTCCTCTTTGAACTCCCAATTCCGGCAGAAGTAGTAGCCTCCATAGGTTATTGATTTTCCACACTAAAAACTGACACCAGAACATAAAAATAAAATAAAAATAACAATATGTACACGTAGTTGTGATTGTGGCTCACATCTTCCTCTAGTTTTACGTCCAGAAACAGCTTAAACGCTTTCTATGAGTCGGGGATAGGCTTCCCATCCAGTTTTCTTATAGACTGGCAAACAGGGTTTTTAAAGTCAGATTCCCAAGACTATATCGTTCTTGTTCCTTTTTAAATTCACTCCACAATTTGAGAAGTTCGATTTGCACCATTCTACTAGGATGCATCTCAAGAGTTTGATGGATATCATCCAAAGACTCCTTACTCATGCCATCCTTAATGAAACATATTTTATCTTCTCGATTTGTGGACACAAACCCAATGGAACGATTACTTGAGTTGCAGGTCCATCGAGTGCATTTATAAGGCCATCTACCACATTTATAGCACACATTCATTCTTTTTGCTCTTCATTTCTTTGCAAAATTACTTCTGCCTAACCCTGGTGCATATTTAGTGCTCAAAGCTGGCATTTCACCTCCTAATCGGACCTTTGCTTCAATCAACTAACAGATATCCTCGAGCAATTCTTTTTCCATCAACATTTTTAACCGTCCTACTCTAGAATAATAAATCTCTTTCAAAGCATTCAAAGGCAATGACGGGTAATATTTGTGGATTTGGAAAAAATTGTTATCCACTGAAAATTCAAGTGTTTTGGAGAAGTAGAAGAAAAGAGAGTGCTTAGGTTGCTTCCTAAGTAGCGCCTTTGTTTATAGTCATTGGCTCGACTAATTTTTTTTTTTTTTTAGCTACGTAACACACGAAAGAAAAAGAAACACTGAAGAAATAAGATTAAAACCATCAAAATCAATAAGCATAGTAGATTATCACACTCTCCCATATTTTCAAAGATATTGAAGAATGAAAAAAAAAAGAAAATTTGAATTACATAATCAATTAATATGAGGAAAAAACATATATATACAAAAATATCACGTACATCCATGCTATAAGAAAAACAAATAAGAAGAAGAGAGGAAGAATAAGAAAAAAAATCAAGAAGAGAAGAAAATTACCTAATCACTGCTAGGAAAGAACACTCACAGAGTAATTGAAATTGTGGTTGTGGATTCAAGTGGAGAATGATCTGGATTTATAGTCAAATGAGCACTGTTTCAACCGACAACCATGCATGTCGAGTGTGCTGGAAAGAGTACGATGGGAGGAGTATACGAGAAGACGCGTTGACAAATTGTCCATTATCAATAATTAATCCACACACATTATTAGTAACTGTTGCTAATTACCGATTTGTGCGCCATCATGTCTCTTCCCAAATAATT
Organism: Jasminum sambac; assembly: GCA_018223645.1. Classification (NCBI taxonomy): domain Eukaryota; kingdom Viridiplantae; phylum Streptophyta; class Magnoliopsida; order Lamiales; family Oleaceae; genus Jasminum; species Jasminum sambac. Next base: position 39,569,158 of record CP073640.1, read on the forward strand.
GAATCCCGAGATATCTTCTTTCTATAGTTTCAAAGTAATATCTTTCTCAGTACGATAGATAAAAAGCTGAGAAATCAAAACAAAAACAACGAAAATTTCAAAAGAAAAATAAAAATGAGAGAAAATGCTTGGGTTGCCTCCCAAGAGCGCTTTTGTTTAAAGTCGTTAGCTCGACACAGTTCCCATTTGTGCCATAATCTACCAATCTCATATTTCAAAATTGAGGTCGTATGTGGTCGGAAAACCCTGAAAGCCTATGAGCATGAGAACAATGCCAACCTAGAAATTGGTTCACATGTATCGTGCCCACAAGGGAGCTCCATACATAAAGAAACATTAAAATGTTAACTTATATGTCTTACTATTATATCATAACTGATCTTCTCTAATATATGTTATTTTGACGCTTATGCATTTTATTTTGTTTTGGAATAGAAAAGGTTTTTAATTGTCTTTAAAATTTAATCAAATTTATGGTTGAAAATAATTATAAAAATTTACTCGCCTGTCTCAATTATATGTGCTACCTTTTCTTTCTTTTTTTTTCTTTCTTTCTTTCTTTCCTTCCTCTTTTTCTTCTTCTTCTTCTCCTCCTCCTCCTCCTCCTCCTCCTCCTCGTTCGCCTTCTTCTCTTCTTCTTCTTCTCCTTCTTCTCATTCTCCTGCTTCTCCTCATTCTTCTTTTTCTTCTTTCTTATCTCAATTTTATTTTGATCATTTACTATTATAGTCTTATTTAATTATAGGATTTTAAATTATTTGTTACTTTCAACAATTTATTAGACTTTATTCAAAAAATAAAAAATAATTTATTAGACTCATTAAATAAAAGTAAACAATGAAATTTATTTATATGATTTGTTTTTTCAAATTTGATTTTTATATTCGCACAACATTTTTCAGTAAATGCACTCCTTCTTATTGATCAAGATCTTCAATCTTTACTTATTATTTATTTTAATTATATTTTTAACTTGTTTTCTATCAATTTCTTAATTTTAATGGTTTTCGAGTTAACCTATTTAATATCGAAGAAAGTTCTTGTTTAAATATTTTATAGTTTAATTTGAATTGGAGAAAAAATATGCATTTGAAGCACGTATTATGTTTTTAAACTTTTTTTTTTCAAATTATATACTCCCCTAGTCACATAAAAATAGTCAAATATGCTCCTTCCGTCTCACAAAGATGATTGTAAATTTGTCCGCCCTCACAAAGTGAGATTTATGGTGACGCTCACTTTGGAGAGTGAATTTAACCTCCAAAAATTCGAAAAATGTACATTTTGTTCGTTCCACATTACTCTATTGGTCGAAAGCTTCGATATGAGTATAATTTTGATAGGCTTGTATTCTATTTTGATCTTGATGAGCGTTTACACACGCAATAATATATCGCAAGTGCATGAGCCGTACAACTAATAAAGTGAATTTGGAAGTTCGGATATCGTACCCATAGAGATTGGTATTTTTCGTGAACTACTTATTCTAGTGTAAAGAAAAAAAATGAAATGTACAAACGGAACACACACAATTAAAAGATGGAAGGGGAGTTAATCTAATATAAACTAACAAAGTAATAAAAGGAAGACATGAAATGGGTAAGAATGAGAATGAGGTTGGTCGAAGGATAGTTAGGATTCATAACTTCATTCAACTATAGTCCAATCAATTCAATGTCTAACCTCTAGATAGTGCACATTCTCAATTGTGAGGACCCGACTTTCCTCATACAGGTACTCCCTCTTTTGAATGTCAAACTATCCCTAATTGGTTGATTCGACCTATTACATCTCTGTGTCGATATGTTATCAACTAACTGCATTACTCGTTGTGAAAGTAGCTCAAAAAATCGCCTAGGGTCAAGGGTATATTTCTATCCCCTACTATAACTTAGGATGATTGCTATTTGGTCTAATTACTGCACTCTCATCTCTAGGATTATACACTAATCACATATACACACACTTGATGATTAATCAAGCATATGGGTTAAACTCAACAGCAAGCACACAATGAAATGAACAACAATTACAAAATCATAAACATTTCATTGATTAAACTAGGTAAAAGTTCATCAATCATCCCAACTTATACAACTTTAGCTCATCTTAGAGAAATCAAAGCATAAATACATAAAAAGTGCTAATAGAAGAAGCAAAAGAAGACACAAGATACAATGGTTAGATTCTCCCTTTGTGGTTGAACCCGTGATTGTTCCAACTTCTTCCATCATCTCTTCTTGATTCCTCCATCTTCTACTTCCAAGCTATAATCCCAAATCAAACCCAAAAGAAAAGAAAAGGAAAATAGAGAAGAAGAGAAAGAGAGGAAAGAAAACGAGGAAAAAATGGAGAACCCTAATTCTAAACCTAAACTAAAGGATGGGAGTTGAGGCTTTGGGGATGAATTGGTATATAAGAATGCCCCCAATTCATGTCAAGACAATCCTCAACAAGCCCATCAAATTGATGAGGAGGAGGGAGAAAAATGGGAAAAATGGCCAAATTCCGCAATTTTGCTAGTTCTGGTGCATTTAGGACCGTAACCATAAAGCTGACAGCCGTACTTCCCCATTTATGGCCATACTTCCCCGTTTACGGCCGTACATTCACTTATTACAACCATAAATAACTCTCTACATAAAATTGGTGTAACACCCCGCACGAATTCGTCCCAATTATTTGTGTGTTTCCGTATATAGCTTCGTATGTGATTCCGTATATGATGTGACAGGTTATGACGATGTTCGATATGACGAATGTGGCTACGACGTGTTTACAAGTATATGAAATGCCTCGAGATTCGAAACGGCCGTTAAAACCAAAAAAATGGGTTACAACCGTAAAAGTGGGATTTACGGCCGTAAATGTTGGTTTACGGCCGTAAGAATGGTTATTACGGCCGTAAATATGTGATTTGGGTAGGCACAAGGCTCGGTAGGCCGCATGACTCGAGTTGCGGCCGCAAAGGATGGTTTACGGCCATAAGACATAAGAGTTACGGCCGTAAGACAGGAATTTACGGCCGTAAATATAAGTCGGCAGAACTGTTCAGGATCAGTTTTTAAAGGGCTGCTCGACCATTATTCATTTCCATTTGGTTCCAACTTCCCCAAAACCTCTCTAAGACTTCCTAGATCATGGGGAAACATCCCAAAGCTCCCAAATTATGTACACAACCCGTATGAAATCCGAGATATAAGGGAGAAGAGAAGAAAGAGAAGAAGAGGGAAAGAAGAGGAAGAAGAAAGGGAAGCATGGTTCGATCTTTGGGACTCGGTTCTTTGTGTCTCGAGGTAGGTAATGGATGTTTTATATGCTTTATGATATGATTACATGTTTAATTACGAAAGAAGTAAGTTATGGATCCGTTTATGGCATGATTGGAATTAGGAAGCATGTTAGGGTTAAGTGGCCTTGTCTTGTGATTATGTGTTGTTTGCTAAGGATACGTGAAGGTTTATGTGACATATATGATCCTTATGTGACCCGTATGCCTAGCCCCACGAGCTGTTCGACTATTAGGAAGTGATGAATCCGATTATGACATGTATGAAATGAATGAGCATGTTAGGAGAAGTTAGCTCAATCCATGATTGCATTGTGATGTGATGGGACCTTGGCCGTGTTATGTGACCTTTGTGCCTATGTGGTTGTGTTGTTCGGCTATTAGGAAACATAGGTGATGATATGCTCATGAAATGAACCGAACAATGTGCATGCCTAATTGTCTTGTGTGATGGGCTATGCCATTAAAATGCGCTCGTGATGTGTGTATGGCGTGTGTGAGCAATGTGGCCTTATGTGCTCTTACATGTGAATCGTCCATCGTGTTAAGCGTATGCCGTATATGTTAACGTTCTTGTTACGAAGTTACTATGCGATGCGAATGGTAACCATGTATGTAAGTTAACGATGTGCGATGGTGGTATATTTGGATCGAGATCAGGGCTTCGTGAGGTAATTGCATGCATAATTCGGTCATGAGCATGCATATACGATGTTGCCTATCATGTGTTTACATATATGTGGCCAAAATGGGAGCTAAGTGCTATACGGGGCAAAGTGCTACACAAAATATGTGGGAGCCACCTCTTGAGCCCGTAGGAGCCACCTCTAGAGTCCCGGCCTATATGAGCCTCAATGGGGGATCTAGACCCCAAATATGTGAAAAGAGGCATATGTGATAAGTATGAACGGCGCCATGTAAACACATCGATTCGCAACAGGGCCCAATGAGATATGAAAGGATATGACACGTGCATCATGTGCATTGCATCACATCTATTTCCTACTGAGTCTTTGTGACTCATTATGTGTATGATCACTTATGTGTAGGTTACGTGATTGGGTGATGGCGAAGAGTCCCCTCTGTATTACGACGTCGGTGTGTGATCGGGAAAGGGAAACCGAAGATCCTACAACCCACGCGAAAGCAAACGAAACCCTTCTGCATTTATGTATATGTAAGGAAAAGTTCGAACCTAGGGTTTCGTGTTTATGTATACGTGTGGCGTCCCCTCAATTCCGCTGTATTATGTATGTGAGGTGCTTGAGGCCAAATAGGAGGCCGTATGTTTATGTATTCGTGCACCATTTCGTATGATATATATGTATATGTATGCGTATTTGGGGGGGCGTTACAATTGGTCATTTTTCCATCCTGGGCTTATGGCCGTGAATGTTGACTTACGATCGTACAACACAATTCTTACGGCCATACATTAAATTGCATGTAGCATGCCTCCAACTTCTGAAACATTGCAAAATGGTTCCTGATCTTCGTCTGCCCATAACTTTTGATCCGAAACTCGGAATTGAGATCCACAAAAAACGTCGGACTCATCATTCTGTATTCTTCATGTGAGCTCAAGAAACGTGGCCGAGAAGATCTTTATAAATTTTCACCCAAGTTTTCCAAACTTTTGACTTGTATCATTTTGATCCTCAACTTCAGGTCTCTTTGCACTTTTCGTCCATTTAGCTCATTTAGCCTCATTTTCCTCTACATTGAGGAGTTTAACATAAAAATACAATAAATACATAAAAATTAGTATATATCCGCTAGATCTAATAATAAATAGCCTGTTTAGAGAGATAAATAAGTGTGTATAATGCACAATTATCAGATCTGTCCCACAAAGATAGATCATTTTTCTTAAATGGAGAAGTTGACATTTTAAGTTCTTTATATATCCATATTTAATATGCATTATTATCTACAAAATAGAATTGTTGAAGTGTAATAATTAGTAAATTAAATGGTACTCCTCCATCCTACAAAGATAGTCTCATTCTTCTTTTTCGACCGTCCCAAGTTATATATAGTCCACTTTCTTTTTTTAGGATGCATTAAAACATTTCACTTCTCACTATACTTCTATTTAATATGTGTTGTTACCAATTAAATTAAATTATTATTGTTTAAATGTAGGGTATATTTGAACATGTATAATTAAATATTACTTTTCTAACAAAATTAGTTATAATTTCTTAATACGTGTGAAAGTCAATTTGGGACTATCTTTAAAGAACGGAGGGAGAATATTAAGAGACTACTCTTAAATTTTATTTTTCCAACAACATTAATTAATATTTCCTTAATTTTTATGAAAATGCCAACATTAATTTACGGAGGGAGTATTATCTATATATTAATAAAACCAGCACATTTTCCCGCTACTTTTTACCTATTTTTCTAAATTAAAAAATTAATTTTTAATTATGGCAACGAGTTTTACCGTTTCTACATGTCTCTTCCAACTCGACTTCTTAATAAAATCATCACATTTTCCCGCCACTTTTACCTATTTTTCTGAATTAAAAAATTAGTTTTTAATAATGGCAACGAGATTTACCGCTTCTACATGTCTTTTCCAACTCGACTTCTTCTTCAGCGTGTATACATATACACGCATAGGGTCGACCTATTTTTCTGAATTAAAAAAATCACACCGTTAAAATAAGCCAATCCATATGCAAGTTGGATCAACACAATATAAAATTATGTGAAATTTTTTGGTTTTTAGTCTTGCTATTTACTATAACATGATGTATTTGTGTAAAATATAGGCGAAAGTCTACTAAAAATTTTAGAAATTCTTTTACACTTATTCCCTTATGTGGATTCTAATTTATTACATGTGTATATGTCTTCCCGTGCAACGCACGGGTAGAAGCACTAGTTTTTATACATCCCAAAAAGATAATCCACTTACATTTAACATATCTTTAATTGTTTATTTCCACCTGTACCACTAATTAATGTACATTCAACTACCAACGCATTGAAAATAGTTTCAAATAATTAATGATACAAAAGGGTTTATGGAAAAATAACATAAAATTTAATGTTTGAACTTAATTAACTACTAGTTTCTTAATACGGAAATTGTATATTCCCAGTGTTAAAACTTTTTTAAAATTCAAACACTGACTTGACGTGTTGTGACATTGCCACACAGCAGCAAAGAGGCTAGTAAGTGGACCCTACTACCACATGACAGTAAGGGATAGCTGTCATGTCAAGCGCTGGAATTTTAACAAATTTACAGCACTAGAAATATATCATTTTCATTTCTAATAAGGAATGACACATTTCCAGATCTGCAACTTTAATATAGAACTTTATTAAAATTTCAGTGTTAACATGGTGAATCCTAACCTATTATGCAACAATAATGGGGCTAATAAGTGGATTCTCTTTTCGCATAATAGTAGGAGACAGTTGTCATGTCCAGCGCTGGAACTTTAACAAAGTTACAGCTATGAGAATATATTATTTTCGTTTCATAATTAAGAATGATATATTCCCAATACTGAAACTTTATGAAAGTTTCAGTGCATGATATGGGCTGCTGCCTTTTATTATCATGTAGCAGTAGAATTCATTTACTAACATCCTTGCTGTTGGACTATCTTTGGTTAGGGTGGTTTGTTGTGGGGGGAGAGGGGGGCTGGGGCAGGGTGTTGAGGATTGGTTTTGTTCTCAATAAGTTTTTTAGACTAGTTATTATATTAATTAATTTAATTAATTGGCGGTCAACATACAGAGATGTTATCCATTAGCCAATCATATTTTTCATTTTTTACCATTTTTTATAATTTTTTATCCATTCTTCCTTTACTCTAAATTAATCACATCCACATATCTCATCACATCCACATAGGGATGGCAAAACGATCCATGAAACCCGAAAATCGCAGATACCCGAACCGAACGGATTGAAAAAATCCGAACCAATGGTTCGACGAGTTGGATATGGTTTTCCAACAAAAACCCCGACACGGATATGGGTCGGATATGGATATTAGAAAAATACCCGAACCTGAACCGAATAACCGTATATATATTTTTTATTATTATTAATTTCTGCAAAATGAAATTTAAAATAATAAAATTAAAATTAATTTTCTCATTGGTGATGCCAAACAGAGAGAGAAAAGTCAAGACCTGATTGAAAACGAAAAGAAATCCGAAAATCCAACATTGGTTAACAACTGGGGCGCAAGACAACTTTCTCATTACAAAAGGACAGCAAAGGGAAAGGTGCTGTGATAAGAGAGAAGTTAAGGCATGATTATTCAAAATGGGGCTGCAACTTAAAAATGAAGTTACAAAAATTTGAATTATATATATATTTATATTTAATATTTAATAAGATGAATCTATATGGTTGACTTCGTTTTGGGTCACTAGGTTAATTTTGAATGGATTTTTTGAGTGGGTTTCATCAGAGTTTTGTAATATTAATTAATATTTAAACTTATTATTTCATATAAGTTATAAATAAATGATATAATACTTATTAGATGTGATGGTGATGAGTGGGTAAACGGGTACCCGAATGAGTTTGAAAATCAACACGAAAGAATACCCGAACCGAATGATCGCAATTCGAATATGGATATGGATATGGGATTGGGACCTCAGTTTGGATATGGGTATGGTCGACCCGTTGCCATCCCTACATCCACAAATCTCAACCACTCAACTCCATTCATTCTCTCTTCTTTTATATTAAAAATTTTAAAAAATCATTAGAATCTATTCTTTATCACCCTTCACGGTGTGTGAGCATACTTAGTCTTCAAAAAAATTCTTTTTTTCTTTTTTGGGGTGGGGGGCCCTAAAAAAAATCGTATTCCGTGTGAAAAGGCCAATAAATACATATCAAAAGCTTGAAACAAACAAACGGGAATGTTATGTTAAGAGCGCTGGAAAACGCTGGGAGAAAAAATGTGAGAGAGATGTGGGTGCGGGCCCCACATGCATTCGTGGGCCTGCAAGTGGGTTGTGAGTAGTTTTAGAAATCTTTGGGAGAATAACGCTGGGAATATAACATTTTCAAACAAACAAGATCATTAGGTTCTGTTTTATTTTATTTTTTTTGAAAGCATTTAACTCTGCGGGTACTGTTTTATTTGATTATTTTTTAAACAAAAATTAATTTTCAAAAGTATTTATTTATGATTAGTAAAAGTACGAAAATTTGCTAAATAAATTGCACACCTCGTTGATTCTTCAGCATGAATCCTCACACAATCTCACTCATGATTCATCATATTCATAAATAATATAGTTCATACGCATTGAATCCTCACACAATCTCACTCATGATCAGAGCCGGTTTTGGCTTGAGGCGAGCGAGACTGTAGCCTCAGGCGCAAAACCGGAGGGGGCGACTTTTTTCTCTTTTTCTTACATAAAAATTAAGTATATATATGTAAACAACGCAATTATAAAGATGTCTAATGAGTGGTGCAATGGTCATCGTGCGTGTTTTTGCAGAAATCGTACTCCAGCCAAGTTTGAATCCCAATCTTGCATGTCCCATATCTCATATTATTTATTTTTTTCTTTCTTTAAGTTTTGGTAAAAGTATTCCTCCAAAAAAATATTTTCTACAACTATATTAATTCTCTAATATTTCAACTCATATAAAAAGTTTGTAATACCTACGAATAAAATTTATAATACCTCCTTTAGTTTTACGCATAGTTAATTTCAAATATTCTTAAATTTCTTATTATCAAAATAATAATAATAATAATAATAATAATAATCTTCTAAACGACCGAATCTTGTTACTTTGGAATAAAAATAAATTATAATAATCTTTCTTTTTCTATTATTATTGTATTTTTAGTTAACTAGTAATTTTTGTAAAGCACTTACAAATTTGAAAATCATTACATGGGGGCGCATTTTATGATATTTTACCTCAGGCCCCTAGAATCACAGGGCCAGCACTGCTCATGATTCATCATATTCATAAATAATATAGTTCATACGCATTACGCATTGAAAAATTGAAATGAAAGCTCCTGCTAAATAATAATTGATATTATTATTTTATTTGAATGTCATAAATATTGGACAAATTCAAATATGCCAATAATAAACTAATGAAGCTGTAAAAGACACACAACCACCCCCCACGCACACGCGGCCACCCCCACCCCCAAAATAAAAAAAGAAAAAGAAAAATAAAAAAAAGTTAGGGTGTGTTTGATTCAAGACAAAGTTTCTTGAAACGAGCTTTTCCACCATTTTTCCAACTTGGGTGTTTGATTGTTTTTTTCCAGAAACGTTTTCAGACAAACGCTTAAAGACAAAATCATAGCTTTTCTGGAAAACTCAATCCAAGGAAAATATAGGAACTGCTTTCGCGAAACGTTTCCTAATTCCTTTTCCTAATCCTATCAAACACACCCTTACAGTTTTAAATCTAAAGCGTTTCTAAAAGAACTAGACAAAATTATGGATAAGTTTCTATAATTACACACAAATATTGCAGTGAAATAAAATAATCAATTTCGAGAAGAAAAATGGAGAAGAAGATAAAAACCCAAATAATAACTCATACAAATTTTTTTTTTTTTTTTAAAGGAACTCAAACAACTTTTTACAATTTGTAGATAATAAGAAAACAGGGCAATAAGGCACGTGTATCAAACACCAGTAACTCGCCATTTTCCCGACTCACCGAGTCGTACCCATCTGGTCCTCCCAGCAGCGAGTTAAAACCGAGTTGCTTCCCGATTCGCCCAGCTATAACTCGGCAAACTAACATTGCCCGTCGTCCCCGACCACCGCCGGCACTCTCATGAGCCTCCCCACTCCCTGAAAACGTACAAATCGCCGCCCCTTTTCCACGGTGAAATGACCAACCCGAATCATACGCCCCGCCGTTGGTGGGCCCCAGGCAGTAGAACCTCATTACTTCATTCCCATCAGCAACGCAACGCGCGTGGTCATCACCACCTCCGTCCACGGCAGCGCCACTTCCAGAACCCGCCTTGGATTTCACCATCTCCCTATACTCCTCAAATCGAGCCACCGTCCTGGCCAAATTCTGCACCTTAAAAATCGTTTCAATCTCGCCGGAGAAATTCTTCGGTCCCCAGCTGGTATGAAAGATTATCTCCACCACATTGCGTGAAGGGTACCCCACCTGGAGCTCGGTGAGTGCCCGAAAACAGGTATCTGTAACATGCGACTGCCTGGTTGTGGTGGAGACGGTGGCGCGTGATTGGACGGCGGATTGGTCTGAACCGGGTTCGCGTTTTCTTGGAACGGGTTTCTTGGATTTGGCTACTGTGTCCTTAGTTGCAGTGTTTCTGCAACTGGCGGAGGTGGTTAAGCGGTTGTAGTGGTTGTGGTGGTAGATTTTGGAGCTGTTGTGGTGGTTGTTACGGCGGAGGGTGTGGTACTCAACGACGTCGTCTGATGCTTTTGACTTGCAACCCAATGATTTCATCCATCCAGTAGCCATTAACGAACCCTTGAAGCTTTCAGGGTCCCCTCTGTCTCTCTCTTTCTCTCTCTAGCCAGTTCTACGCTGTATAAATATATACGTACAATGTATCGGTCTCAATATATTATGTCTCTGTGATATGACGTTTCAACGGGGTGGAAAAGAATGAAATGGAGAAGACATGGTGCGATAATAAATGAGAGCTGTAACATTTTCGAAAGACGACAATACCCTTCTGGAAAAATCTTAATTACTCACGTGGATATTGTCTCCCTCCCAAGTTTCAACGCCAGGAGAAAACTTCGATATATATGTTTCAAAACCAATAAATTTATTTGTGCACATAAAATATTGAGGGAAGGGCAAATTTAGCGAGTTTCCTTTTGGAAATTCCATTTATGTCAAATGTTTTTTGTAAAAGCCAAATATAGCATAAGTTTCAAATTGAGTTGCCCATCTTACCCCTCTTTGTACTAGTCATAACTCGATCAAATGTTGAATTCACCCGCCCTTTTTTATTTTTTCTTCCATCATATCCATGTCAATATCAATTCATTTAATTTTCTTCCTCCTCTATTAGTGTTTTTTCTTCTCCCACTCTCACCCACCAACTCATCGTCCTCGTCGATCTAAATCCTTAGCAAATGCAATGGAATTTTTCGCATTAATTTATACGGTGGAATTAGATAAGGCAATGAAATTTTTGCATTCATGATTGATTAATGGAGGTATATAGAGCCCTCAGATGTCATTAATGAAGAATATTATGAACTTTGAAGAGTTAATGGAGTAGATCGGAGTTAGACAAATCGCCGGAGAAGTGAAGCAGTACTCTCTGGAAAAAATTGACTAATTCAATGACATATTTTTACTGAAACTTCATGAAATCCCTATACTCTATATTATAGGATATAGGGATATAGAATATAGAATAACAACTGTTCATCTTCTCCGGCGATTGGTGAATCTTCTCTGCCGCCATTGGCTGCTATTTAATTTAAATGTTCATAACTAAACCTATTTTACTTTCTTTCGATTTACTATGACTTAAATGCTAATTTTTCGAATTAAAATGTGAAACACAAATACCAAAAATATATTTAGGATCAAATATATTATACCAAATCTCAGTCAAAACTATTGGAACAGAGTTCCTGCATAATCTGTTGGCCAAATCCAGGTTGGTTCTGATGTTAATGTTTTTCCGGGTTGTTTCTAGTGGAACATTATTTCTTCTTCATAGTCGCCAGGTACCGTTGCTTTCTCTGCCCAAAAAATTACAGCTATAGGGAAGAAATGTTGCACAGAGAGAGGGGTTTTTTGTCAAAAAGATAGGAGGTCAATATTGGTCACATCAAGGGCATTTTGGTCCATACAAGTTGAAAATTATGTCATTCTTGTCTTTTGTAAAATTAATTTGATAAATTTGTCTTTATGATTTTAAAGTAGCCCATTTTTGGAATTCTTTCTAAAATATTCAGAATATATATGTAACCGGTCATGTGAGAGTCTAATTAATTTATACTCGAGGTGTTAGATAAATTAGGCCTTGTTCTATGGATAATAAAATTTATTTATTTAAATTGCGTAGAAATTGGGCGATTGAAATTAAAAAATTATCACAATGGTTCTTCAAATTATTTCTATTGATAAATCAATACAAATAATACAATATATAATTTTAACAAGCTTTAATATCATATAACATAGTATTATTATCTTATTCATAAAATAGTATTATTATCTTATTCATAAAATTGTGTGACCTAGGATATCAAGTGACGATTTTAAAATTAGAAGAATTAAGCGATCGGTCAGTATCAAATTTTATTTAGAGCCAATATCTCAAGACCATTCCAATCATATGGTTAATTATCAAAGTACCGGGGTTGCAAGATTTCGTAAAAGATTGTTTGGTTCCATGAGTAATAATCTTATCAAAATTGAACCAGGAATGGGTAATTGGTCGTTTTTGTAGATCAAATTCTTTGTTTGGTTTAATTACTTTCAAGGTAAGAATTAATTTTTGACAAATTATGTCATGAAAACGTTAAGATTATAAAGGTAATAAAATATATGTGATTGAAACTAATCTTAAAAAATCAAAGCAACAACAGTCAACAGTGCTGGTTTACTATAGCATTTTATTTTAGTTTTTAATTTATAAAAATGTCAAAAGTTGGTGAGATAAAGAAAGTAAGAAATGAACATAAGCCTTTTGACCATAAATGAAAAATTTTTTAAATAAAATTTAACTTCATGAAACAAGAATAGTGTAGGATTGAAACTTTTACATATTTTAATTAATTTATATCTTTTAAATTTAAATTTGATCAAATCTATTATAATTATATATCTCGTAGGACCTATATATATTATATACATTTATACTATTCAACACCATTCATTTTCTTTCTTATTTCTGCATAAAAATTTTAGTCCTGACATGGATGTCACATGGATGTGTTATGAGTACTCCAATGTTTTATGACTTTCATTCTTCTTTGAAAAAAAATTTGAGTAAGACTGAATCTCTATCACACACTCTCTCTCTATATATATATAAAGAGAAATAATTTTTGGAGGTCTTTTTTCTACTCATTTTCAGCCTTTTTGAATCATTTTTGAAATATAATTGGAGGTTTGTTTTTGCTTTGATAGTTTGCTACGCGTTGACCATCAACAAAAGTTAGAGACAGACACTCACTAATATTGGAGTGTATTTGAGGAGGTTAGTCTTCACCCATGATCAACTATATATTGCGGCCTCGAGGGTGATAAATAGAAACGGATTGAAGTTTGTGCTTTGTGATGACGGTGGACGTCCAACTAACACAATACAAATATCGTGTACAAAGAAGTTTTCAACATTTTATTATAGGGTAAATTTAATGAATGGTCACCAAACTTTGAAAATGTCCCTAATTACTCACTGAACTTTGAAATGTAACTGAATACTCACTGAACTTTACTTAATGTCAACTAATAATCACTCTTTAATTTAATATTTAAATATATTTAAGAATTATGTGTATATAACTAATAACATTCTTCGTGGAGATAGTTAGATTAATTATTGACAAAATAAATTCATCTATTGGAACTTAATCAGAGAAAAACTAAATAAACTATCAGAAATGCCACTGTATAAAACAATACTCGTGTCGCGTTTCTTATTATTTATATAGTTTTTCGTCTTATTTGAGTGAGTTTTTTATACTAACAGTTGATCTAATTGGTCACATGTATGATATCGTCATTCACATTGGTGCAATACGCTAATAGAATAAATATTAAGTTAACGAGTGAACGATAAATAACGTTAAGTAAAGTTCAGTGAGTATTTAGTTATATTTCAAAATTGAATGAGTAATTAGCTACATCTTGAAAGTTTAATGACCATTCATGAAATTTATCCTTTTATTATAGTATTATACATCTTAGTCATATGAGGTACGTTATTTCTGCTCAAATGATTTTTTACGCGCCTCTTATCTTATAACTGCTGATATAAAAAGGAAGGCATTGTAATGATATAGGATTGATAGGCTTTTGCTGAATCCACACTAACATAGTTATTGAAGATGCAGTCAGTGATTTGTTTCTACTCCTAAGAAAATCAATTGTTATATTGGAATTAAGGCACATGATCTTTTTTTTTTTTATTATTATTATTACTTACGATCAACTCTAGTTACGTTGATTCTATCTTAGCATTTGCATTCTAGTTAATATTTTTCTATTTGTGTTAATATCAAGGGTTTCGTTCATTGATTTGAATGCATTTATGAATTTGTTTTCATGTTGTCAGAGAAATATGGTTTTCTTTTGTACTTTTCAAAAGTTCATCACTTTTTTCTTACTGATCATATTGCAGGTTACCATGTTAAGGGTTCACACCACCATTCCTTACGCATCATGTCACAAGAAGGCCATAGCGCAAGAACGAGAATGGGCTGGCAATTTCCAGTTAATAATGGATGTTATTACAAAAACTATAACATCATCAACTTTCGTTGATTAATGGTGTTTTGTTGTAGATTAATGGATATTATTATTCTGACATTTGATTTTGAGATTGCAATGATGAAATAGAATTTTATACCATTCAGTGTTGATATTAATTGTGATAACTTATGCGATATCCGAAGTACAAGCGAAAATCTATTGTAATTCTTAGAAAATTTGAATAAGCATTACTTAAATCGTGTGATGCTCAGAATTGTAGTGAAATTTTTTATAATCATTTTCAGTACTGTTAATAATATTCTATTTACATTTATAGAAATCACGTATTAGTAGAGACGTTTACTGTGCAACCCACGGGTGTTACTGATAGTTTGTTTTAAATGAATTCGTGGTTCCAATGAAACTCTTTTAACATCTCTATTTTAAAAAATAATAATAAATAAACAAGGGCAAAATTGACCTTCACTAATTAAGTTCCTGCAATAGCTCTCCGTATGTTGAGCTATGAAAACAAACAGCTAATTGTTAAACGGCTATTAATTAGTATTTTATTAGAATTAAATTTCACTTAATTGTTGGTCAAATCAAAACGGACTGGTGATCGTTCGGTGCAATAATTCATATATTCAAGAATTTCGATAAGCATGCCAAATTAATTACGATACTCAATTTCAAATTGTGATACTCAAATAATTAAATTTCAGTTAATCACAAGATTATGGAAAGTATAATACTCCTGTGATACTTAACAAAGACCTGTACATTTTAATTGCGATACAAATATTTTTAAGTATTTGTATGCTTCACCCATCCATACAAATCACCTTATAGCCCCAAAGTAAAAAGGAAGTTTTATAATATCCATCTAACCATCTTTGAGAGGAAAAAAATTTCTAGTATGTAAGTTGGTACCTTTTATCAATAAATATTATCTATTTATACATAAAAATCACAATTCTCATTTTTTAAAAAAGAAATGAAGAATCACAATTTAATAAATAATATAACTTAATATGTGCAAATAAACATTGCTCATTGGAAAAAACATTGAGTAACGATATTTCAAAACTAGGTGGAATTTGTCTGTTTGAGAGTTATGCTTTTAACATCGATCGGGTTGATCGTTGAGAATTGATATGGAACCAGCTGTGCAATATTTCAACAAATTAGTATGATCAAAATAGAATAGTTGTACCACAGAGTGGTCTCCTTTGTTTTCGAGCACATTTGTGCATCTTGATGTGAAATAAATATCATCTCTGCTTTAAAAAAAATTAAAATTAAAATAAAACAGAATATGAAAATCCACGTGTCTAGTCAAAGAAAAGAATATCATAGTTAATGGCTTAGCCGTCTAATGTAAGGTTGGTGGATATTTATTCAAGGCCAATTGTATTCAAAGCTTTTGCTTTCTAACTAACTTGGATGGTGTCTGTCTACTTTGTTGTTTCTTACAAAAAAAGCAAGAAAATGGCTTAATAATTTGTCGTCTTGGTAAAACTGAGGTTTCATAAACATTCCATCTTAACTATTATTTAATTTCTCACACATCAACGGAAGCAATTGCCCTTTTAAAAAGTAATATTATTTATAATAGTGACTTTACTAAAAATTTGTCACATTTTATTGATTTTACATAGTAAATATAAATGCAAATGTTTTAGTTAATATATTGATTAATTCTTGAAACAAGGTAAAAGGTACTACGTGTTATATATTTTAATTTACACCCAAAACACACACATATGATGTTGCTGATCGAAATACATTTTTAACTCAAATTCTTTTAAGTTTTAACTAACATAATAAAAAAAAAAACCATCGTGTACACTAACTTAAAATAAATATGCAAAAAAAAAAATTAAAATAAATATGACTACGTGTCATCACCTCTGAGGTGATCTAGTGACTATCAAATCGAGGAATTCCATGGCACTTGCTCATCGAGGCTGCAAGGGGTCCAAGCAAACCCCCTAACATTAAGGCCCTCATGCCCCGTTCAACTGAATCAGAGAAGTCCACCCCAGAGGACAGAACCCAAAAATCAAAAAAGGTATTTTGATTTTTTGCCCGAACTTTCTTTAAAAAGAAATGAAGAAAGAAATTAAGAAAGAAAAATACTATCAGATAATTTTATTTTATCATTTAAATGCGAAACCTGGATTTGATGAGCGACAAGAAAACTTGCTAATTAAAATAGGATATATAATTACCTAAGAGGATTAAAAATTTCATTAAAAACTAGCAGGCTAATTGTGTTCGATTTAGAAATAAAAAAAGGTTAATTATGCAAAATGCCCCAAACTTTGATTGATTTTAACTCTATACATATCACCGCTATCTAATTCTTTTTAAATTGGTACATATTCTAGGTTTTAAACATTTAAAATTTTATGACTCTATCATAATATATTTCATTCGTATCAATTTATACATCGCACAAAAAGAATCATTCATTCCCAAAAATTATCCCATGGGAAAATGGCAGCGAAGCAGGGCAGGTTCACGGCAAAGAAAAATCCTGCTAGTTAACCCCCCATAATAAAATTATTAATTTTGAAAAACCAAAAAAGGGAGGGGGCTGGGAAGGAAAGGAGAGAGATTCCCATCCTCGTCTCACTAACGAGGCAAACTACTTACCTCATCATTGTCCCGTGGACCCACGTTTGCATGTAATCCCTACCATCTTACATTACTTTTTCAAAATAGTATGATGGAGGGTAACATGTATAAAATGAAGTTACGATTCTCAAAAGAAAATATGATCTAAGAGGTGTACATAGGTTCCATAGGCCTAATTTTGTAGTTTAAGTTTTCCAAAAAATCACAATTAAAAAAATGAAAAATGAAAAAAAACTCTTATTTTATCACTTAATTGAGAAAGTAATAACCTTTACTTTCCGAAATATTTTTCTAAGAAATATAAATTAATAATATATTGAAATAAATGACTTAATATAATTGATATATATATATATATATATATATAGATTTAAGAATAACATAATTTTAAATCTGAAATATTTTTAAAAAGTAAAACGTCTTCTCAGTAATTTACATTAATTATTATAAGTTACTAAATGTTTTGATAAAAATTAATTATGGTATTGATATAATATTTAATTAATATAAATTAATTATAACATTTTTATAAATTGGTGTTGTGATTTAAACAGGTTTTAAAATTAATATATATTTAAATTTTACCTAATTTAATTTTCTATGCACTTTTTTTTGAATGTAAGTATTTTTTTTCACTTATTGATATAAAATAATTACTCATTTCATCTAAACAATTATTTTGCTGCTTATCTTATATTGAATTTGAATTTTATTTATTAAATTTTTTTAAAATGGCAAATTTTGTGCAACGCATGAGTGTAAATCTAGTGGAAATTAAAAACAAAAGGTTCACTAAAGATAATAGCAAAGCCCAAAAATTTTCGTTCGATATAGCTAAAGTTGAGCCGACATTTGACAAACATTTTGAGATCAACAATAGATAAAGTGAAGTGGTAATCAAAGAAACCAAGCCAATAATAATATTAAGAGCAAAAAATATTGTAGACGACACAAGGCTTTGTCACAGACGACTAATAGTTGCTTAATGTCCCAAAGGACGAGTCTGGACGAGTCGTGTTCGACAGAAAGGCAAAGATTGTAGGGAAGGAAGATCACTTTACAAGAACCGTGGTAATGCACAGGGTCAATAATAATAATAATAATAATAATAATAATAATAATAATAGATCCAAAGTGATCTGGACTATCCTTGATGTAGTTGAACTTTATCTCCGGTGAAATTTGCAAGAAGTAAGGAAAGCCAAAGGCGGGGCTGACCCCCCGTTTTACCTCAGGTGTAGGAATCAATAAGTGTAGAAAGATAATTTCTAGAAGGAAAGGAAAGTAAGGCTCAGAATGTACTACCTCTTTGTGATTCCTGAAATGTTGTATTTATCACTATTTTTAGACCCAACCCGGCCCAATTGGTGGGACCTGGAAACCCACGACCACGCTAAAAAATCGGGTTGGGTGGCCTTTGAAACTAGGGTTGGTCAAACCGGGTCAAAGACCTGGTATACTCAGAAAACTCGGTCAACCCATGTGGTCCGGACGGTTTTGATTTGGGTTTTTGTATTTTCTTTTGTTTTTTGAAATTTTTTATATTTTTATTTTTGATTTATTTATTTAATATCATTTTAATCACCGAATCAACCCCCTAGTAGACTCCGAATCGACCCTTCGACCCTTGACCCAGTCCCTTATCCAAATCAATGACCAAGTCGGGTTTTAAGACATTGGCATTTATAGATCATGATGAGTAACTATTCTCAACTGCCATTATGTATGATAGACACGTACCTATACTTGATAGAGACACATGTCATCATCTCTTTTTTTGGTAATCGTCTCCGAGGGGTGGGTGTTAACCACCGTGATAACCGTTCTGATAGGCATCCATAACCATTCATAATGCGCTCATACTCGAGTCGGTCTATGTTTCTGCATCATTCGCTCTTATATCTTTTAGGAGGTCGATGTCCATAAAACGCGAGCCTAATTATGGACCCATATTGCCTAGCGTATTATGGATGTGGTACGATTGTTTCCAATAATACAAGCACACTATGAACAAGTGGGGTCATACTTGTTCGACATCAATCGTGGACATGCACTTGCTCTTTACCTTTCTAGAAATCCTCGGGTGTGGAAACAACCCTTTGCATAGAAGACGACTGTATTAGGGGGAAGTTCATGTAGTTTGAATAATAATAATAATTCAAGCTAGTGTTTACTAATATTTTTGCTTGTTATATGTACAAATAATACTTTTTCGAACTTTCTCCCAAAAAGAAGAAAAGAGAAAAAGAAAAAGTATTTTCCAATAACATTATTAATGGTATGTTTCATAGATACTATTGACCCGGACAAAATTCTAGTACTCATTGAGTACCAAATACTCAGTATTTCAGGCCAATAAAAACTATCCATCTACACATAGGGGCACATTATTTATTAAATTATGGCCCTTATGTGCATGTGGGTAGCTCTCATTGGTCGGGAGTACCGAATTGAGTACTTTAGGAGTACTATCATTTTTTCCTATTGACGAAAATGATGAATAATATTTGAGTGTCAAACATATATAGACAATAAATAGATTGTAGTTTCTAATCTCTGCTAATATTTTTCTTGAATTCAAAAGTTATATTGTACTAATAAATTTAGCTAGCGAACATAAGGATTAGTGTGTGGTCCGGTAAACCTTTTTTTTCCTTGGGAAAAAAAACCTTTTAGGTTTAATTGTGTGGAGATCATAAAATGTGCAAATAATAATTAGCAATGGTATGACGAGTTGGTGAGAAATAATATCAAAATTTCAAGATAAATAAATGACAAATGACCATTAAATACAGCCCAAAGCCCATCCTTACCCACTAACTTGGGTCTATCTTTTTTTTACCATTAACTACAACCTCTTACAAATCTTTTTGCCAGCTACTTAATTCTATTTTTATGACATTTTTGCCCTTATTGTGCTTTCGTATATTTTGTTCTTTACTATGAGCAGCTCCTCTTTGGAGAGTGAATCTTTCTTGATGTTATTGAGTTCTGGTCGTTTTTAGGTTAGATCGATGGAGGAACCCCATTCTTCTTCCTTGTCTGATACTGCTGCTATTAGGTCCTCTTCCGTTTTTTTTTTTCATTTTTTCGTCTGCTTTTTTTTTATTTTATTTTTTGCAACATTATCTTACTGAAATTTCTTTTATTTTTGCTGGTTTTTGCTGCACTTGTTGTTCTAATGCACTGAATTCTCTTTTCTTACTGCTAGATCAATTTTATTTTGCGTTGCTTATCACTTCTGTTGGTGATTATCTTTTGGTTTTTATTCTCTGCTGCTGTTATTGTTTCTTATTCTTTGTTTGATGTTGTGATGTCTGCTACATAGGTAATCTACTGTCTTATTGTATTGTTTTTATTGTTTCTTCTTATTGTTAGTTGGATAGGTAACGTTTTTATATTCTTTGGAGTTGTTTTATGAGAATGATTACTCGACTAGGCAATTATCTTTTGGTTTTTATTCTCTGTTGCTGTTGCTGTTTTAATTCTATTAACAACGTGATTACTTGGGTAGATAATCTCATTATTTATATTGGTTTTATCTGATTAATTGAGTAGGTAATTTTTGTTGCCTTTTTTTTGTTGGTTTTAACTCTGTTTCGTGTTTGGTTTTATGTAATTGACTTTGTTGTTCTTTCTTTCTCGAGGCATGGTGATTCTAACTTGGTTGTTCGATGTAGTTGGAACGGTCAGTGTTTTTTGTTTCATGTGGATTCTCGTTTGACTTATGCCGCGTTGTCTGATGAAATCTACCGTAGGTTTAGTTTTCGTCGTAATGATGTTATTACTCTCCAGTACTCATTGTCAGGATGTTCTATGTGCTACTTACACAATGAAGTTGATTTCCAAATGTTGTTTAGTGGGGCAAGAATATATAAATTAGATTGTGTTGAGATTTTGGTCTATAAAGAGAATGGTAGTTTGAGTGCAAATCGTGTTGGTTCGATTAATGATATCTTCAATGGCCGCGGAAGATGAATTTCTAGGTTTGCCATTTAGGTCTGAACCATCAAAGCCATTTTTATCTGATGAATGGACTAATTATATTACTAATGTGGGTCAAAAGTTTAATGGTGGTACAGTTGAGTTCAAAGATAAATTTAAAAAGTATGCAATTGTGATTGGTTTCTGTAGCTTCATCTAACGGTGCTTTTTCCATTACTGATATACACAATATGCACATCTTTAGTGGTGTTCTTTGCCAACAAACGCACCGCCTTTTGGATTCCGATGTTGTGATGAGTTGTATTGAGTCGGATATTGTGTATACAATATGTCGATGCGCCCGAAGGAGATAATGAGTAAGTTCAAGGATGCTTATGGATTTGGCATTAGTTATAAGGTTGCTTTGAGAGCTAGGAAAAACGCGAGGGATAAACTTTATGGTAGTGAAGCCGGATCTTTTAACAAGTTGACTTGGTTTAGGGATGCTGTGATGGAGACAAATCCTGGCTCTTATTTTAAAATGGAGGTTGATCCATCTTCAAATTGGTTCGAGCGGTTGTTTTTAGCCTATGGAGGTTGTATTAGTGGGTTTAGGTTTTATCTGCCTGTTTTATATCTTGATGGAACTTTCGAGAAGAGTGTATATAAGGGTCAAATTCTAGCTGCTACGGGAAGAAATGGTAACAAAGGTAAAATTACCTTCCAAAGTAATTAATTATTTTTCCAAGTAATTTGTATTTGCTTATTGTTTTGACAGCGAGTAATATATTACCCATGCAAGTAATTAATTTTGCTGCCAAGTAATTTCTATTTCCTTATTGTTTTTTCATAACCCAGTGAGATATTATCCCTGCAAGTAATTAATTATCTTTACAAACAATTTCTGTTTTCTTTATTATTTTCTGGCAGCCCAGTAAAATATTACCCCCATAGGTAACATATTATATTGGGAAGTAATATCAATTTTTTGTTATTTTTCTAATTTGTTCCATCATGTTCGTTATCATCTTGTAATATGTTATCATTTATTTTTGTCTGTGCAGGGATGTTTCCACTTGCGATGTGTGTGTGTGATTCAGAAACGGAAGATAATAGGTATTTCTTTCTTTTTCACATGAATAATCTACTTGAAAGTCAAGAAAGAGTTCTCACTTTCATTTCTGATCGTGGCGCTAGTTTGTTGAGTGCATTTGACATTGTGTTTTCTGGTAATCCTCATTTGTTCTGTTTTAAGCATTTGTTATTTACTCTTGGCAAGAGGCATGCAAGCGGTAAAGCTAATTCTGTTGCTCTAGAGAAGATCAAGAACTTTTTTTAAGTTAGCATACTCTTCTACTGAAAAGGAATATTGGTACAATTTGGGTTGTTGAGACAAGAAGGTGGTGATGCTGTTATTGATTCATTCCTTTCTGAGATCCCTGTTGAAAATTGGTGTCGTGTATTTTACAAAGGTTACCGTTATGGGATAATGCCTAATGGTATTGCTGAATCATTTAATAACTGGATTAGTCTTGAGTGTTAGATGCTGGTGTACTGCTTGCTTGACTAGACCTAAATAAAGCAAATGGAGATGATAGCTAAGAGGAAAGTTGAGGCTGAACAGTGGACATCCAAGCTTACTCCAGAAATGGAATCCACATTGGAAAAAGAGATGGACAAGAGTCATTGTTTCAATGTTCATTTTTCATCTCTTGGTGTCTATGAGGTGAGATCAGATTATTTCATCATGCAATGAAATTACCTACCCAGGTATTCATGCTCACCTGGCGCTTTAATTTTGTTTTCTAGGTTTTGTAAGCAATGTAAGACATAATTATGAAGTTTCTTACCCATTCTACACATTCGGTCTGTTGTCTTTCCTCTAACAAAAATCTCTCCGGCCTTCCCCTTGTCCATGGTCCTTTTGCCATTAGTTCTTATACCATTTTTAAAAGTCGATTTGATGATTAGTTAATTTCGAATATAAGCAAGTTACAATCAAAGTAACAAAATTATCATCAAAAGTAATAACATTTTTTACCTCCAGAAGATTTGGCTTCCTCGATGACCTTCAAATTGAAAATCGCTTTTATATTCCAAAGAACAAACCTTGGTTTCCCTGGTTGAATACCATAACGAGGGATCCTATGCTGGGTGTTTTCCAAGAATCAATACTCAACAACGAGTAAACATCCATTCAGCGCTGTGGGCTTCTATTTGCTATATTTTCTCAGTCCATCCATTAGAAATTCAACAATGGATGTCGCCCAATTCCACTCATTTATTGTGTCCAAATCCAAGCAGATTTTTATCAGGTCCCAGGTTATGTTGATCCCTATCCTGGTGAAGAAGAATGAAACTAGGATGTGCATGAGCATGAGTGATGCTACTCTCCTTGGATCGGCCCCATTTGCTTTCTCTTTACCCTTGCTTGTCTTCTCCAACTGAGCCACTAGCAATTGCTCAACCTCCTTTTACTAGTTCCCTTGCCTTCCTTACATTTTGGGAACACAACTTCTGCCTCGGGTGTCTTCTGTGTTTTTCCAACTGTTGGTTTTATTGTTTTTCCACTGTTTGGAATTGAGAATAACCTTTCAACATCATCTGGTCCAATGCTCATCTTGATGTCACCAAATATCCATTGCATTTACTCAGTATCAAAGTACTTCATGATGACTTCAAAGTTTGCTTCTTGCTTTATGCAGTCATTTTCTTCGACAAGACCATCTTTGAAGGCTTCCATCATGGATCCAAAATCAGCCTTGCCCAGAATGCCCCACGTCTCTTGAGGTATCCAATCCCTCCATTTGTTGACAAATGTACAGAAAGATAGGATTATGCATCTTTGTGGTACTGATTCTACAATTCTTGGGATCTCTCTTTTATCCTTCTTCGGTGATATAGCTTTGTTTTTTGTGCAGCCATCTTAAACCTCATTTTTCTTGGTTTCTCTGGTTCATCACATTGTTTTTCACTTGTGCTTTCATGATGTCTCTTCTTCTTCCTAGGTGTGCCTTTCTCTTTCTTTCTTTCCATGTAGCAACTCAGTGGAATTTCAGTTTGCAAAGAAAAAGACTTTACTTTCTGGTTGCATGATTCAGATGAAGATCCCACTTCCTCGATGGATCTTGTTCTTACCATCGCAGTATTGAGATAAACATTGACTCAGTTAGCCAAAAAGATACATAGAAAGTTACGTACATGGGTAATTTTATTACCTGGGCAGGTAACTAGAATTTTCAAGGTAAGAAAACACATTATTGGGGTAGGTAATCACTACTTATTCACCAAGAAAACACATTACTGGGGGGAGGTAATCACATTTTTCAATAAAAACACAATAGATATGCAGGTCCATATGTTTAAGAATATTTTACACATAGTTACAGACATTTACATATATTTACGAAGATTTTACACACAGTTACAAACATTTACACATATTTACGAACAAGACAACACATTATTGGGACAGGTAATCACTACTTATTCACTCGGAAAACACATTACTGGGGGAGGTAATCATATTTAATAAAAAAACACAATAGATATGCTGAGCCATATGTTTTTAACAATAAAGATATTACTATGACAGGTAATCATTCGACGATCTGATAATCACAAAAAAAATGCAGACTACGTGGCTAGGTAGCCATATTAGCGTAGTAATAAATTAAAAAAAAACATTAGCGGGTTAGATAATCATATGCAAAGACAGATAGCAGCATTATAAGACGTTACGTGACATTACCACTATAGGTAATCTAGTTTATCACACATTTTCCACACATTGACAAATATTTACGAACATTTACACATATTTACACCACATTTACACACATTTCTCACATTTACACACATTTCTCACATTTACACATATTTATGCATATTTACACACAGTTACACATATTTACCAACATTTTACACACAGTTACACACATTTACACACATTTACGAACATTTGGACATAGTTACACACATTTTACAAAGATTCCAGACACATTTACAGAAATTTCACGATATTTACACGAAATTTTACACACATTTCACATATACTGTGAAGAATAACTTCGAAACTCTCACATCCGAGATATATTCGTTTGTACCTTTTTTCTAGAATCCGGTTGCAATTTTTGCAGAAAAATGTGTTGAAATCTTCGTTTTACACCGCATTTTAGAGAGAAACTGAAATTTTAACTTCAAACATTGTATTTGTAGCGATTTTTGGTAGTTTTCCGCGGCTTGAATTTTGAAATCATGGTTTTGAAATCTTGAGAACTGAATGGTTTAGGGGAGGAGAGAGGAGTCGGGGGGTTTAGGGGTTTGTTTACGAGCGTGGCATCTCTCTGTAATATTAATGTCATTTCAGGGTTATTTTAGTCATATTTTATAAATTGTGTGTTAGTGGTAACAAAAAAAGATTGTACGGGTTAGTGGGCACATTTTCAATATAACTGTATTTATTGGTCAATTTCCCATAAATAAAAGACCTAAACTGAGAGTTCCATCTCTTATTATTATTATTTTTTAAAAGGGGAAATAAAGGTAGAAGATGCAGTTCGAACTCTGAACACACGTCACTCAGCCACTGAATCATACACACACAAAAAAAAAAAAGAAAAGCCTAGTCACTACTCTATTTGTTAATAAAGTTTCCAATTTCTTAATTAGTGATACTGCAGTGCTACTGTCAAAGATTACTAACAAAATAGGCGTTAAATACAATAAGAAAATAATTGAATTGCTGTTATGAATAATAATTGAAGAATAATTATTAGGTGTTATGAATAATTGTTTGGTGGAGAATAATTATTAGGTAGAATAATTTGGTGAATAATATGGTAGTTATGAATAATTATTTATGTGAATGACTATTATACCCTTGATGCAATTATATAATTACGATTGTGCCATTCGAAGTTTTCCTATAAATAGAGTTTCAGTTATTAATGAAATTCATTTCTGTGAATTCCTTAGAATTCATTGTCTCTAAATTCTCTCTATTGTTTCTATACTTTTATAACACGTTATCAGCACGAGTCTCTAACCATTTGAGTAATATGAAAGAAGTATGCTCTACAGTTGCATCTTATAGATGATCTTCAGATCGTAAACCTGATTATTACCAATGAATTAATTCATCCTCATCAATCCTAAATAACTCTCTCTTTGCAAATACATCATTGAAAATTCCCTTTGTTCATATTCCTCTCCCAAAATTCCTCCTTCTACACAACCTGCTTGGAGATGTCTGAAATCCCAAAATTGGAAGAATGGAGTCCAAAGAATTTTCTGATCACGTAAATGGATTGCAAGACACAACCATTAAATCTCATCCATGGAATAATTAGAGAAGGGAAAAAGGTAAATCATATGATTTTATAATATAATAATATATTAAACTATAACATACGTTTTATCGAGATATAAAGAGCATACATTATCAAAATCAAATTTTCTCGATTCCATTATACTCGATTTAACGAGAGCTTCGATTTGACACCAATATTAATAGAGTAATAACTCGCTTTTTTTAAATATGTTATTATCAAACTTTCAAAATTTACAAATCAGTACACCAACTTTTGAAATGTTACAAAATAGTCTTTAAATATTTTGATATTTATAAATTGAAGTAGAAAGGAGATAATTTTCCAATCGTAAAACATTGATAAAATATTTTTGATAATTTTACCTTTGCGAATTGGAATGGACAATTTTACCCTTAGGGTAAAACCGACCTAATTTTGACGACAGTGAAAAATCACTACACAAAAAATAAGAATTTGTCACCCAATAAATTTTCAAGGGGTCACGGTTTTAAACCGTGACCAAATTTTCATTGATTGTCACGTTTTTGAGGAATTCCTTTTTTAAAGTTTCTTGATTGTCACGGTTTAAAACCGTGACAATCACGCTGAAGTTGATTATCACGGTTTTAAACCGTGACAATCACCCGATTGTCACGGTTTAAAAGCATTGATAATCGGGCGAAATGACTGTCATGGTTTTAAACCGTG
This sequence comes from Jasminum sambac, assembly GCA_018223645.1. Taxonomy (NCBI): domain Eukaryota; kingdom Viridiplantae; phylum Streptophyta; class Magnoliopsida; order Lamiales; family Oleaceae; genus Jasminum; species Jasminum sambac. Next base: position 39,596,453 of record CP073640.1, read on the forward strand.
ACAATCGGGCTAAAACTTAAAAAAATAAAAGGAATTCCAAATGAACCCCAATTTCACAAAGAACAAAAACCACAAAGCGAAAAAAGCAAACCAAGAGATCCCCAAATGTCTTGCCCTAAATTCACCATGAAAATGTCGAAAATCACTCCCAAAAGTTGAATTGGACCTGAAAAACGTTTTGGCTCAAGTCTCTCGCTCAATATTGTCTTCACTCTGAGGTAATTACTTGTAGTGAACTTCATAGAGAAAGCTAATGTAAATGGATTATGTAAATTCTAGCTTTTGTAACACACATGCTGATTGTTGGGTTTTAAGAGGCTTCCAAATGTGAAATTAAGTTGTGCTCTGTAAATAATGTTGCTTGCTTGGACTATGGAAAACATTATTACCTATCTATGTTATGTCTATATTTTTGTAGTTATAATATCCTCATATGCTGAAGTCTTATCACTTATGAAGAAATAAAATCCTATAGACATTATAATAAGGAAATAAAAAGAATGTGGAAGAAGTCAAGGCTTGAAAATTATTGCATCAATCTATCTCTTTCTATTTTCAGTATCATTGTTAAGCTCTGGGAGATGTACCATATAAATTTGTCTTCATATAATAGGGAATGTTTCTTGAAGCCTAGGTGTTCTTTTTAAGTTGTAACTCCTGGTTCATTTGAAAGGGGTACCAAAGAGAAAAGAGAGAGAAACAGCGAATTTTTTGGGTATTTTGTACATGCTAATTTTTACAATTTCTGATTTTTTGTATTTATATATTGCTATACAAGTAACACAAAGTGTTCATTCCCATTGTGATCTTATTTGGTAGTCCAAGAATTATATGATTTTTGAAGCTATTGTAATCAGTGATTGTTTTAGAAATTATTTTAGGTACAAGGAAGTCAGGGATTGTTTGAGATGACTTGGGCTCACATACCTTCCTTTGTAAGTGGTGTGGGAGCCAACAAAGTAGTCAATCTAGCTCATGCATTGAGGAAATTAATGTATGTATTTTATTTTTATGCTTCCTCCCGTTGTTTACAATTTGACTTTTTAACTAGCTTATGTGAAATCGGTGTATGATGATCTCTTGTTTTTCTGCTTGGTGATGCATTGACTCGGACTGACCTTGATTAGATAATCATAGCGGTCAACTTATTAAAGATGTCTATGGTATCTTTAGTGGTTACATTTGTAGAGATTTTAGGAGAAGAGTCGTTGTTGTTGTTATTGTTTTGATGAGTTGATAGACAGGTTGTTTGTAGAGGCCATGGATCTCAAAGCGTTGATGCAGCGAGCTCGATATCATGTAGAGATTTTAGGAGAAGAGATTAGCGAGGCCTTAATTAGCCTGAAAGTATTGGGGACGAGGCATGCAAGCCTCTCCTATCCTCCCGATCAAAAGTTGATCATTGCAGTTTCTTTTCCTTTTCCCCCAGCTACCCATGTATTCAACATGCTCTCCTCATCTTTTATATACATACACACACATGTCATCGCCTAGAACTTGACACAAAATATTATGATCTCTCAATGATCTTTACATGTGATTCTTTTTTCCTTTCTAATTTGTTCGATCTTTTGAAGGTTTTTGATTTCACATTTGAATTTATCTTTGTTCACCAAACTAGTTGAAACTTGTTTTTCTAAGGTATGTTTTCCTTCTTTCTTTTTCCTCTTTTTAAAAATACGATTGCATTGTAATTGATTTTTTCCAAGCAATTTGTGGAGTTTGATTACTGGTGTAGCCAATTGAAAAATGTGTTGTTCTTCAGATCTTGGGGTTGATTACTGGAAAAATAAGTGGTTGTCTTGTGCCCAAATCTGGTAAGTTACTCGATGGAACAAAATTAAATGAATTGTTTTGTTTTCTTTAATTAAGAAGGCCTCTAATCACTCTATCTCTATAGGGCATTCTATCGCTATTGTGTTGTCTCTTATCCCACATCATTCATCCATTTGACTGGTGATAAAAGGGGATTATAGGGTTCCATTTAGAAATTACCAAATCTAATTTAACAAGTACACATAGACCTTTCATTAGTACAATGTTTACATCATTATGTACCATTCAAATGATTTCTTCTATTAGTATAATATTCTAATTTAGTATGACATATCCGAATACTAGATGTTTAAGTATAGTTTGTACTTCAGTTGTTAAGATAGCGTCTTTTAAATGATGTTTTAATATTTTTTATTGCAGGTACTTAGAAGTAAATTGGTGTAGTGCGAGGTTTTCATAGAACTTCACAAGGTATATTTTTATAGAATCACTTACCATTGAAATGTTTGTGGTTTAATTTAGAATCCTATTGGTGTGGAATATTTGGATTCTGAACACTTGAATAGAGATGATGATAAAAATGTGAAATATTTGATATGGAATGAATTAGATTATGACTAGCCTAATCCTCTTTATTGACTCGCTTGAATCAAATAGATGTCTAGAGGAAGGGATGAGGTGTAACTACTAGGTGACAGTTGATAAACATGTGGTTGTCGTTGGTATTTTTGTAACTAGAAGACATTCTTTGCTCACTATAAGATTTTTTTCCTCCTCGCATTTATCAAATTTGAGTCATTGGATCTCAAGCAATGCTCAATTTTCATACATTATATGCAAGCACGTGGGTTATTCTATGGGGATTACCTTTTGGGAGTATATTTTTTAGTTGCATGCATTTTTAGTCGTTAGCATTTTTCAATTTGCATGCAGCCTTTCTTTCTTTTTCCATTTGTCCTTTCTATATATTGATCCCACTTAAACAATATAAGATTTCCAAACATGCACCAACTCATACAATCGACTTTGGAACTACTGGGTCCAAGATATAACTTAACTAACTTTATTTAAGTTTGAATGGAAGTAGTAATAGTAGTAGCACCTCTATATATATATTATTGCAAGCTTTTCCCCATGTTTTGGTTGTTTATTTTCTTTAACTTTGAGGAAAATGAGCAAATGAGTGGCTACTATTTCTTTTTCTTTCTAGGCGTATTAGTGGACAATGATGCTTTGATCGATGGGATTGTATTTATCCATCCTTTGTTGATAAATTGAGAATTGACGTCAGCTTTAGAATTCAATTGACGTCATCAGGGTGGAATGGATTGAAATGTATTTATCCATCCTTAATTAATGTCCTAAATGCATCCATAAAATTTTTAATGCTAATAATTTTTAGTAAAAAGTAGTAGACATATAATCCGTCATAATTTGACGCGTTCAAGAAGTTTCTTCCATTACGCTGGCGCTTATGTTCGCTTTACTTATCTTTGTTAAAACCGTTTATACTTCCATTGCAGAAGTATCTTCCAGCTTGCTATTTTTAATCGCCAAGGTTGCAAGAAGCTACTTTAGTTCATAATTGTAATTTTATGTCATTCCAATTGTAATCTTTTAAGGTCATTACAATGCTTATTATGTTATGACATCAAATTTTAGTACACAATTGTAATTTTATTATGATCAAGAAAGATATCGATTCTTCACGAGGATCAAATCGATTTGAAAATGTTATTTGAAATGATTTACGATTTTTAATGAATTATTGTTAATAATTTATATCATGAACCAAATATGTTTGTTAAGATCAAAAAATTATATTGCAATTTTTTTTTAATTTTCCAAATTTGTCACGGTTTAAAACGAAGCGAAATCGCGATTAATCACGGTTTAGAACCGTGACAAATTAATCCTGGCTTCTAAACTAGTGACAAATTGGTCACGGTTTCTAGCCGTGACCAATTTATCGCAGTTTTAAACCGTGATAAACTCCACGGTGTTTTGTCACGCTTAAAACCGTGACAAATTTCAATTGTCACGGTTTTAAACCATGACAATTCGCGTGTTATGGTGTAGTGAATGGATAGAATATTCATGAAGAAATTCTAAATCGATTGATTATATAAAATGGTTTGAAGTCCATTTGAGTTAAAAGATCGGAATATTATTTTAACTCCCGAAGAGTTTAATTACATAATATACTTGTTCTAAAAGGATAAGTATGCTCTTGTAGAAATAATAAGTATTTGTTCTAGAAGAACAAATCTACTCTCGTAGAAGTAATTCAATATTTAATTTTCGCACTTTATTTATTGCAATTTAAATACTGCAATACCTCCTACTTGATGATGGGTTCAACCGTCACTAATTGGAAGGTTTTATACATTTTTTTGCACTTTATATGCTAAGTGATGGGTAATACCTTCTACTAAGCAGATCCTACTCCTGAAGTAGTTAATCATTATGCATTTTAATTCTTGCAATTTAAATTCCGTAAATTTATATTTATTGCAATAATTCCCATAAGGTAAGGTTCGACCACCTATTGGAGGAAATTTAATTTCTACAATTTAAATTTATGCACTTTATAGTTTGAGTATATTTCCAATGTGGTGGGTAATACCACACGATTGGTGTGCATATTTCCAATGTGGTGGGTTATACTACACGATTGGTTATAACGAATCCTATTCCAGAAGAAGTAGTTGATCAAATATTCTAATCCTACTCTCGAAGAAGTAGACGATGAGAATAAAATTACTTCTCTATATATATCGAATATTAATGGAGAAAATTGAGCAAGTGGTACTTGAAGTTACCATTGGATAAATATATGAAAGTAAAATGCTCAATAGATCCCATATTGATAAAAGGAACATATCATATAGAGTGATTATATGAAGTAATCTCATTGATATGACGAGATCATTCGAAATAATCTCATTAATGATATAAGACTATATTGATATAAGAATAAAATGCTCTTGAAGAAGCATAATCACTAGATTTCTGTATTTGAATAAAGCCAATATGATATTATCATTACTCCAGAAGAAGTACAAAACAGCCGAAGTGGAACATATTGAGAATATCAAAGATGGCAATAAACACTCGAAAATATAGAAATACGAAAAGAAAATATATATTGAACTCATAAATGAGGGATGCGTCTCGAGAGTATAAATACTCCGTAACTCTGCCACCCGAACATTCGGGTTCATAATGAACGATCCAAATGATCTCTTTTTCGCTTGACACCGATGGTCTGTGACCGATGGGTTTCAACTTCCATAGATTTTTGAACATATGATTGAATCTTGATAAGTAGATCAGCAACTGTATTAGTAGAAACAAGTATATTTCTTGCTGAAAGAGAAATAAATTTATATTCTACACCCTGATCTAGAAATGCTAGCAAACCATCAAAGAAATAATTAATATTCAACAAACCTATGGGTTTGGTATGAAAGTTCCACTGTGCAAATGACGTTATATTGAATATTTCCTCTAGTGTGTTATAGCCGCCTGGAAGGACAATAAAAGCATTACTATTGCTCATCATGTGCATCATGCAATCATGAATAGACTGCGTTTGTACCATCAGTTCAGCCGAACCCATGATAGTATTAGATCCAATGCGATTGCTAGCTTCAACTCGATGAAAAGGTATTACACTTGACACTCTTATTCCCCATAATTGTGCGGCCATTGTAAGACTTTTAAAAAGTTTGGTATTGATCCCGCCATACAGTATATTGATGTTGTGCTTCCCTAACTCCCTTATAAGTTGGCTTGCCATATCTATATATTGGATATCACCTACCAGTCTAGATCCACCAAGAACACATACAGTTTTAATCAGGTGAGGTGAAGATTGACTTGCATAAAATGATTCTAAAATTCCCATCGCTATCTCAGTCTCCATATCTCTATTTACACTAAAATTTTTCAACATATGAATGAGAGATACATGAACCCCTCTATTTAAAGATAAATTTTCAAACCAATGAGTGATTTTACTATTTACCTTTTGACAATATGAAAAAAAGAGAACAACAGAAAAATTTAAGTGAAAATGACATATATCTATCGGTGATTGAAAATAAAAAATCTAAAATCGAAAAACGATATTTACAAATAAAAGAAAAATATTGATCTTCTATATTACATAAATTTGCCTTATACAAATATGGGAAAATCATTATACTAAATTATTTTACTAAATTTACAAACAGGATCTTTTAAAGTAAGTATTTCAAGACTATAAAGTGTATGTTGATTTTTGAATTTGGCCCATAAGGCCATCAGTTCACCTTGTACGTGTCCACTAGGATGTATCTCAAGAGCCTGTTGAATATCATCCAAAGGCTCCTTACTCAATCCATCCTAAATGAATGCTATTTTATCTTCTCGGTTTCTGGACAAATACCCCACAGATTTACATCGAGTGTCACATGTCCACCGAGCACACTTGTAGCATCCTCTTAATCTTTTTGCTCTCCGTTTTTTTGAAAAACTACTTTTACCCATACCAGGCATGTATTTAGAAGGAATTGAAACCTCACCAGATAATCGAACCTTTGTTTCAATCAAGCATCGGATATCTTGTGGGATACCCTTATTCATTAGCATCCTTAATCTTTCCAGCCTACATCGATAAATCCTTTTTAGGATTTTGATCGGTAGTGATGGATAGTATTTTCGAAGATTTGAGAGCATATGATCCATTATAATGTATAGACCCTTGTTAGGATGAATTTTACAATAATTTTGATGATTTATTTATAGAATAATATCACGCGTATGAAATAAGACTCCGATTTTAAATAAATAAAATGAAGCGTAAGAGCTACGATTTCAGAATTAAATAATAGCCGGATGTGATGCGTATGAGCTGTAACTCCGTGTTTGAACAGTAGTAGATAATAATCTATATCTATATATATACTAAAAGAGAAGTAGAAGCTTCTTTTTCCCTCCCAAATTGCATTTATTATGATGTAAATTTTTTTATTCTTTTTTATTAATGCCAAACACGGCTTTGCGCATTTTTGCAATGCGGCGTGCATTGCAGTTGTGCAATTCCCAATTGCACAATGTGCAATGGGAATGGCACAATATGCAATGAATTTTTTAGTTTTTTAAAAAAAATTCTCTTATTTTCTTTTTCAATGCAATTTTTGTTTTAAAAAAATTAACTTAGACACATATTGGGTTTAAAAAAAAAAGATTTTGATTGATTAACTTGATTATGTGAATTACTTAATTTCAATTTAAATCAATAATTATTAATTAATTAAATTATTTTCATAACAATAAGCTAATTAGTAGGCAGATGACGATATTATTCGTTTTTTTTGTCATTTTGATTGTGAAACTTGAAAGATGTATTATTTGAGAAAAATAATTTAACAATTGATCACTATTAATTCACTATTAATTTTTAATTAAAAAGTAATATTAGAGATAATTATGTCATAAAAATAATAAAACATACATTTATTTTTCAATTTTATTAATAAATATAGTTAACATATATTACGAAATTTTAAACCCAATATTCGGAATTGGTCGATTGAATAATTGTTGGTTACAAAATAATTCTTATATAGTAATTTAAGTTCAATTTATTTTTCGTATGACCTTCAGTAAATTTACATCATTTACTAATTTTATATTATTATAATTATAATATTAATTTATATTTTTTATGCATTTGAATACTTTCGAATACAAATTTTTTGAAACCGTAAATTTTTTGCATGTTTATTAGAAACTCATATATTTTTATCAATTTTCAATTGTAATGCATTAATTGGTCCAAAAAATAACATATTAAATATTAAAATTAATTTTGTAAATATATGATACATAGTCGTAAACTATGTATTTATCTATATAAGAAATACTCTAAATGAATGAAGAGATTATAAGTTAATATAATTTTCACAGTAAATACGATTGTGAAAATATTTTTTTCAAATATTTAATTTTCAAATAAATTATGAACTTGAAATTTAGAAATTGGAAAATCTTTGAGTAATGGTTTGCATCATGATAAATATTTTCAATGATAAAATCTTTGCATCACAGACATGTTGCATTGTTTTTAATGTTGAGCAGTATCGTATTGCATTTTTATGGTTTGTAACAAATTACTACTATTTTTATTTATATGTTTTTAATTATTTATTAAATAAACTATAATCTCGATTATTTTATTGTAAATTGACACAGTTGTCATTTACAAATATTTCGTTAATTATTTGAAGTTGAAATTCAATGTCATAAGTATTTTATTTTTCATTGCTTTGAAACCCAACCTGCACTCAAAGCGCTTGGATTGGGAAACTCGCGATCAGACCAAAAAACCAAGCCGGATGATGCCTAATGGTTAGTCAAACCCGATAAAAGACTCGGGTTTACCGTAAAATCCTGGTGGACCTGTATGATCGCACGTGGATGTAAACATAAAAACACTTAAATTTTATAATACTAAATAAATTAAAAAGTTTATAATCATCATGATCTATGATGATAATGATGCACAAATGAATTCAAATACAATTGTCGTGCTGTAAGATAAGAAACTATATTATTATTGAAAAAAATTACATTTTTCAGTGGAAGATGCCCGTGCAACGCACGGGTATGTTTACTAGTGTCACAAAAAGATGATGAAATATGTCGGTGAATTGTTTCTATGATAAATCATGTTGAGCACTATACAGATACTAGTGAAATCGATATAAGAATTTACTGAACTAGAAGTTTAATAATACTCGTTTGCAAAACCGGACTGACCATCCCGGTTTAAATAATTATTGAAATCAATATTTCAAGTGAAGAATTAAAAGAATTCTTCAATGATTATTCTCGATAAATGATGAAATCATTACTAGCCAATATTGGGAATAAATCCCAAATATATCTGGAATAAAGGATGAGAAATATGGGCCCACTCATCCTCCATGTGGACTACTAGATATTATGATATGGATCCACTAGATAGTCACATGTCTATATGATTCGTAATTGGAAGATTACGAAATGATTTGCTCACGGTATGAGCATGATTTCCAGATTTAATGATAAAGCTAATAAATATATATATCCCAATGATTTGAATAAATCCCTGAAGGATTTGAGTATGCGCATACAAATGGGATATTATATGGCAAATTATTTAAAGTCCTCAAATAAATTGCCGATATCGAGAATAGAATGCAAACGTTCTAAATTCCCATATTAAGGCTGAATGATGAGAACATATATGATTAAAATCATACCAATTGTATGAGTTTTGGTGTTCTAAATTTTCTCAGCATGAGGGGGAGTATTAAATGCTGAAAATGATATGTGAAATGCATCATACTATATCCTCACAATTAAAATATGAACTTGAAGTTCAAAAATGCATAAAAGATGCTATGAACAATCACATATATCAGTTAAGATGCTTTGATAAGTTAGCACGCCAGAAGCGTTGATATTATGAGATTTCCCCAATCATATATATCAAAGCAAATTATAAAAGATGGTCTTAATAACGGAGGCATATGCTCTTAAAGAGTATATAGACATAACTATATTGTGTAATCCTACAAGAGGATTGATAATGAGATATCTCGATAAGTTATGTCGATATGGGGAAAGAAATAAGATTGAAAGTGTCGACACAGTATGAGAAGATAGCGCTACATATGATAGTGAGGATATTGAAATCCATCAGAAAATACCGATGCTGAAATATATGCCCTTATGATTAAAGTGTTTATGCACGGGTTTAATGAGAAATGAGAATGAAACTCTTGAAGAGGTTTCAAATGTATTATTGTATCAGTGCATGCAAAGGCTCAAAATATCTACATTGATATTGTTGAAAAATTCATATGCTGTACTCTTTTCCTTGATTGATGTTTTTGTCCCAAAAGGGTTTTTCTCAAACAAGGTTTTTAATGAGGCAGCCCAATATCAGCTAATATGAAATCTCCAGAAGAGATTTAGGTATGTATCTCGATATAGTGAGAAAATGAGATCGAAGCTGTTGATTGCATATAAGCACTTAATATAATATGATATTATATAATATCTAAATTTCATTCACGCGGAAATGAATGAAGCGTCTCAACTAATGTATATGATACTTATATAAATCCATGAAAGATTTTGAAATGCTTGAAGCATACTTATATAAAATACGTGTTGCACTCTTTTTCCCTTGATTGAGGTTTTATCCAACTGGGTTTTCCTAACAAGGTTTTTAATGAGGCAACTTTAATGGCGTATTCACATGAATAATATACTCTTTTTCCTTCATTAGGGTTTTTCCCACTGGGTTTTTCCTAATAAGGTTTTAACGAGGCATATTCATGGTATATTGAGGACGACAAGAGAAATCGACACAATGTATCTATTGGATCAAGTTATAATAGAGACAATGCTTTAGATCCAAAAAATGATGATATTAAAATCCTTTACCAGAAGTGAGGATATCCGTCGTCAAGATATGAAATCAGATGAAGTAGTCAGACTCTTTTCCTTCGATCAAGTTTTTCCCACTCGGGTTTTCTTGACAAGGTTTTAACGAGGCAAAGACGTGAAAACTCCTATACCGGGTAGACATCGTGGGAGCAATGTTTTGATGAAGCGAGATATAACCACTCCAAGCTATCCCGCAATTGGTTGGAAGTTTTTTCCCATTTGGATTTTTCTCCAAACAAGTTTAGAAGACATTTTGTATTAATAGTCATTCGAGGAGTGTTATGAATAATAATTGAAGAATAATTATTAGGTGTTATGAATAATTGTTTGGTGGAGAATAATTATTAGGTAGAATAATTTGGTGAATAATATGGTAGTTATAAATAATTATTTATGTGAATGACTATTATACCCTTGATGAAATTATATAATTACGATTGTGTCATTCGAAGTTTTCCTATAAATAGGGCTTCAGTTATTAATGAAATTAATTCATGTGAATTCCTTAGAATTCATTCTCTCTAAATTCTCTCTATTGTTTCTATACTTTTATAACAATTGCGACTAATTCTAAGTGGACTTTATTAATTGTCATTTTTAAGTACGCTGATGATTAATTCTCAATTGACTCAATTCTTTAATTTATGAGATAGAGATGTAGACATGTGCGTTATAATAGAATGCACCTCCTTCTACTCAATAAAAATTTAAGGGTGTGCTTCATGCCGATGCATGAAAATGGTTTATATGAAAACCAACTGCATTTTACATGTAAATTAATAATTTATCAATTCTAAGCTAAGTTTTCATTTGCATGTAAAATGGCCAAGAACATTCTTTAAGGTATTACCTGTAAATTATTTACATGGTAAACTTGTACAGTCAAACAACCAAAGATGCAATTGATTTCCTTGAACTAACATTTACATGTAATTGAAACCCGAACAAACACACCCTAATACACCAACTGCATCACTAGAAATATCAAATTTAAATATCCTCATACTAAATTATGGGTAATACCTTTGTTAAAAAAATAAAAAAATAAAAATTCATGTGTAACAAAGAGTAAAAGAGGAATCATTAGAAACAACGGGAGGATTATGCCCTCATGCATTTTTTTAAAAAAAATCATCCACTACTAAAAGTCAAAGTCAAACATCAATATTAACCAGACATCTTACAACATCACGTATTATTATCCACACATCTCGTGGTCCCACCACTACCTATCCAAAAATTTCATTTTTAGATAGATTTTAAGGGGGGAAAAAATATACACGAAAGTCTCTTTGAGATCCAAGTTCATTCGCAAAAGGTCGCCGACCGTAACTGTAATTTTCTTCATTTTCAAATCCTCGTACTCCCCAAAAATATCGAAATTGCTGTGTGGAGTGTATTTCCTTACTAACTTCCTACATGATCCATATTTATGAAAAGGCAAGAAGAATCAAAAATAGAATCTTTTTTTATGGGAGTTTGAAATCTAAGGGATGGAGTGGGAATAGAAGAAGCCAGAGAATAGAAGCTGGGCAAAAGATTAAAGAATGCTTTCTCAAAAGCACTGAAATTTGAACCTATTCTCCAAGTGGTACAAAATGACAGCCCCTTCTTTCATCACTTTATTAGTATTAACTTACTAGTATTATTTTTATTGTTACCTAGGAGTAGGCCGGAGACCACTGACACTAAACTGTTCGAAAAATTTTTGGCATTTTCTTTGGGAGAATGGTCCATAGATTCACCTTAGGGGACAAGATTGAGATTTTCTATAGAACAATTTCAATCAAAGTTCAAAACACACGTGATTTCGAAAATGTGGTGTATATTTTTTGAAGCTCAATGATAATTGCAAGTTTTGCAATGGTGTTTGGGGCGAAAGAAGGCAAATCAGGGAGAAATATTAACCAAAAGTGAAAGGATAGAAAATTGTAGAGGACAAATTTTAATGAAACAAGTTGTGGATGTCGAATGGAATTTTTGCATGCGTTAACTAAGATGAAAGATTCGAAATCTAAGACCCAAATCGTAAGTCGATGGAGATCGAGGTGAAACTATCAAAGCTCTTAATCGCAAAATCGTGAAGGAAACGGCAAGCTGTGGAAAATCCAGTGATGGATTACATGTGAAAGATATTCAATTAAAATAATATTTCTTGTTAATTAAAATTTATGTGAATGAACTTAGAAGATACAAGAAGAGAAAAAAAAAAGAGGTAAAATTACTACTTAAATCTTTTTATAAGTGGGTCTTGAAGAGAAGAATTGGGAGGGTGGTCAAAATGATGAATTTGGGATTGGGGCTCTTTGCAGGTTTTAGCCTCACGCCTGAGAATCTAATGGGACAGTTCCTTGAATTGTGCAACTATGTATCTAGATGATTACCTGTGTAGAGGCTGCCCAAATTTACAAACAATTGAGTCAAAAGTTTTCCTTTTCAAACTCATGCTTTTACTTTAGGCCTTTTGCCACACGGCACACACCCACAAGTGCATAATAAAATAAAAAATCTACGTTAAAGAATTTAGAAATCATATGGTGTCATAGTGGATACAAATTGTTCTCGTGTCTCTCGTTCACACATGCACTCTTAAGACTTTGTTTAATTGAATTTATTTTCCAACCAAAACTAGTTAAGATAATGCAAAATTCATACATGGTTTTGACGGTTGACTAACTAGACTACTTGGAAATTAGTAGATTTTGCCATCCCATTAGTTGCATTATATATTTACATCCGTTGCGCGAACATGTAATTTTTTAGTTAGAGTAAATATAATTCCATGATTGACGGAATGGGATTTTGTTCACCTAATTCATAAAGTAAAGATTATGGTGACTCTCACTTTGGAAGGTAAATTTTATCTCTAAATATTCGGAAACTATAAATTCTTTTCATTTTGTATTACTATATTAATTGGCAGGTTTGATATGAGTATGATTTTAATATATAACTAGTATCACGCTCGTGCGATGCACGGGAACAATTAAATTTATATACGATAAATAATTGATATAAAATTATAAATATAAATATTGAATTACATAATTGATGTAATTTATATATATGAGATTGCATAATTATAAAAAATTATTAAAATCTATAATATTGTATATTATAGTCAATGCAAAAATTACAGAGTAAATTCACAATTGCAAATTATAAAAATTCACGTGCATCTGATAATTAAGACGTTTATTAAAACATGTAACTTCAATTCTAATTATTGTGCCTAGCATTGCACAATAATGTTTGTGGAGATTAATTAATTGTAAACGAGCAATTGGGAATGAATATATAAAAATTCTTTAATTATCAAAACATGTCTTTCTCGTTGGTACATATCAAATTTATATTAAACACCTTTTTTCTTTCTGAATTACGCACTCTAAATTTTATGATTTTGTGCGTTCTTTTAGTGATTAGCTGTAATTGCTACTTGATTTTAGCTCTATTGTATAAGAAATATTTTGTTTAATTTTATGTAACTTAAATTTGTGGTAATACCAACAATTTTCCTCATCTACATAATTCATTTGATTTCTTTTCATTTATGTAAACTTTATGTTAATTACAAAATGAAAAAACTTTTTGTTTGTAATTTTATATACTTAGAAAAGGCAAAAAAATATGCAAAATTCAGTTAGTGAGCATATCACACCAGTCGTATTAAAAAAAACATCATTTAATTTTTTTAATTAGAAATAGTGTGTCATGTTGGCACCGCCAATAGGGTGTTCGCCAAACGTGACACTTCAATTATAATAATATAAGGATTAATAAATTACTATTTCACTTAAAAATAAATAAATTATTTAACATAAATTCAGTTATAATTTTAACCACTCACTATGTGATTTTAAAAAAGAAAAAAGTAAAAAATTCGCACTATTTTTTAATAGACCAATTCACGTAACCAAGCAAAACTATCAAAACCTACAATTTTATCACAATAAAATTAAATAAAAAAATAAAAATATTTATTATTTAATATTTTGAATTAGAACTTTAAAAAATGAAGTTACATATAAAGGCTTTCCAAAATAAATTTTTTCTCATTAGATGTTTGTTTTAGATATTAGTTTATTTTCAATTATATTTTTAATTACTATCAATTAATGTTGGTTTATTTCCAAAATTAATTTTATAATTTTCTTAAAATATTTAATGTTTGCCATATTTGCATCTTTACCTACGTGGCATTTCACAAATTATAATATAAAGGTTAATGGTATGACAATATAACAATTCAAAATATAAAGATAAAGATTAATAAATTACTCTTTATTTAAAAATAAATAAATTATTCAGTGTAAATTCAATTATAATTTTAGAACTCACTATTTTATTTAAGAATAATCCACTATTTGAATAATTCAATGCACATTACAAATCAAAACCATCTAAAACTATAATATTTTTTAACATGGTGAAAATAAAATACTTATTATTTAATATTTTTAATTAGAAATTTGAAAATTGAAATTACATTTAAAGTTTTTCCAAAACTATTTTTTTCTTATTAAATTTTATTTATCACATTTAATGACAAATTTATGTTTCATTAAAAAATAATTATATTTAAAGAATTTTCCCTATTTAAAACTATCAATTAATATTGGTTCATTTCCAAAAATAGAATTTTCTTTTTTTAACTACAAAATTGATTTTTATATATTTTTTAAAATATTAATGAGTGCCACGTTGGCACTACTGCCAATGTGGCACTCCTCTTTTTATAATATAAATATTTTTTTTTATTTTAAAAGTTACTTAATTTTAATGATTAGTTACTTATTTATCGTCAAAATAAATAATTTTCAAGATAATAAAAATTATATAACAAGATTATACTCATTTTGAAGCTTTCAATTAGTAGTGTAATATGGAGTCCCCCAAAAAAAATCACAATTTTTGAATTTTTGAATTTTATATGCAAAATTCACCCTCAAATACAAGAGTCACCATAATCTTCATTTTGCGAGGGTGAACAAATTCACAACCTGATTGACATGCTTTACTGTGTTTATAGAATGCATGTAACTTTTGGCAATGAATGTTATCGCCTTGATATCAGATAATCAACTAGGAATTATTCAATACCGAGGCGACATATATTTTGAAAGCATAAGAAATCCATAATCATGTGAGCGTTAGACCACTTTGTATCTTTTAATATCATTCGAAATCGATATTTTAATTATACATTCAGGTTCCGCCAGCAAAAAGGTATTTTAGGTTATGTTTATGTATGTGGGATGGGCTAACAAATTTTAAATGTTGCACTCCTTCATATGAAAAAAGACTTGCCGAACGCCTTTTTTATTTTACTAGTATTTTCACCCGTGCGTTGCACGGGGAGACGTATGTTGAAAATACGATTTATAACCCGTGTTAGAAAAAATGGAAAAGATTGTTTAAAATTTTTTAGAGTTTCCCTTCATATTTCATACAAATCCAACATATTAACACTTATAGCAGAAGTAAAAAAAAATTAAGTAACTAATATAGTAGAATTAATAATTTCATTAAATATATATTCACTCCCAATCACCCATGCGATGCGTTGGTTTTTATTTTTCAATTTGTAATCTTAAAATTTAAATATCGTTTTTTTCGATGAAGTGTAGAATATTTTCACATTTAAATAAGAAATAAAAAGTAAAAACCATGCATCATTCACTTGAAAAAAATTAAAGAGAAAGACAGTTCAAAACGGGGTAGGAGGTGACGATTAAGTCGAAGCAATTAAAGAAAATGCGAAATAGCAGTGTTGATTATGAGATGATGATGAATTAAATGTGAATTAGGAGATTCGAAGAAAAATAGGATAGGAGATTTGAGATCAATTAAAAAATTGAACAGATTGAGTGTTGGTGATTATCAATAAGAATTGATTTTCAAAAAATAAACTAAAAAGTATAGCGATAATATTCGTGGAGATCGCGGGCTGATTTGTATAAATCTGTTTTATCCATATTTACAGTGATGATAACACTAAAAATACTAAAAAAAAAAAGAAATAAATAAAAGGATAAAAATGGAAATGAGAAAGGGCAAATGAAAATAAAAAAATGAATTATTTAATTCTTAAAATGGAAACTTCGAATGGGAAAATGATCTCATTTTATTTATATATAGATAGATTAGGGACATTTATGAAAAAGAAAAATTAATAACATTTCAATAAGAAAAGTTGACTATCTTTTTAGGGCAGACAAAAATAATATAATGGACCATCTTTGTAGGACGGGGGGAGTAACAATAATTAAAAATTAAATTAAAAATTAAATGAGCACAAATATTAAGAAAATAATTTTTAAAAAGGGAAAAACCTCTAGTATTATATAGATAGATAGATTGGTGCAAAAAAATGATAATTCAAAAAGATTTTAAAAAAATAGTCAAATGCGATTTTGTGTGTGAGGCGCGTGAAAAGAGAGGTAGGTAGGCAATAATAATGAATGAATTGCAAATTAATCTAGAATTACATATGGAAGAAATAAAAGTGATGATGAATTAGGATAATAATAAGGAAATTTGAATGATATACATGTGGGAGATTTGAGAATGATCACATGTGAGATATATACGAGAGATTTGCAGAGATTTGGATAGATTATGATTGCACTTAATTTCTTTTATTGTTAATTAACAACTAAGAATAACAATTAACAATTAAGAATGAATTAACAATAAAATAATATTTTTGTAATTCAGAAAAATGAAACTTTAGGGGGGAAAATGACATCATATATTTATATATATATATATATAGATTTTATTATTATTATTATTATTATTATTATTATTATTATTATTATTATTATTATTATTATTATTATTATTATTTTGGTTAACGGGTCCTAAAGCACTCTTAAGTCAAAAGATTTTCAATGCTATACTCACTCTGTCGTGTGGAAACTGTGCTTATTCTCTTGAATGAAGAAATTTTAATTAATCAAAATAAACTTTCAATTAGTTAAGTGCAGTATATTTTCGTAAGATTAAATAAACAACACACATACATCTCATGAAAGTAATTCATGTTGGGAAAACACCAACCTAAAATAAATTTCGGATTTACTCCAGGATCCTTCTTTATTGTAGAATTTATCAAATGAATGTGGAAATAACATGAAAGAATAATAATACAATCACAACATGGATTTACGTGGAAAACTCCAAAGTTGGAGAAAAACCACGGGCTGTCGGAAATATTCTACTATACGAAAAATTATTACAATCGTATAGAATCTCACACCGAGCCTCCCGATTACAATCCCAACAACACCCACTAGACTATCCCACACTCAAGACTTTTCATCTCTTTGACAAACTACAAAGAAAACACTCAAATGCTAGCCCCAACCAAGCTCTTGATCATTCCAACTAATTACAGTCACAAGTCTTCAAGTTCAAGTTGGATTCTTCAACCTCAATCACAACTAATTCTAGTCGTCACGACTTCAAATCCAAATCGAACTCTTCTTCCAACTTGCAAATAGATAAGCATTATCCATCCAAGAGTTCAAATCCGAATTGAACTTTTCATTTTCAATGACAACGCGCGCTTACTCATCGCTAACTAGGAGTTCAAATCCAAATTAAATATTCCTTACAATTCAAACACCATTTTATTTAGTCAACATTCAACCATTCGTATAATCATATTCATCTCATTAAGTATGAGTGTACAAAGGGTAATTATATTCACACTATGAATTTTAATAAGTACACCACATTCTAATTATCTTAAATGTTCTTGATGTTTACTTTTTTATACAATTACATCCTTAAAATTTTTTTCCTCAATTATTATTTTCAATATTTCACTGCTTGTAAATTTGATCTGTATCGACAGTTTTTGTTTGAAATTTTTATTTATTCAGACGTCAAATTACTTGTTTATCTATGATAATTTTAAATACTATAAACTATAATATATAGAAAACATGAATATTGCTTGTTAGTTTCAAAAAATACTACTTGCACAATTTTTAAATATAAATTAATATTTATGTTGAAAGTGATTTAACTATTAAAAATTCATTATAAAAAATGTAACGTAAATTTGAGGGGATAATTGTAGTTGTTTCCTAAGTTGAAGTCTCTTTAATGCAATTAAAATGTGGTGCACCTAATACATTATGTAGTGTGAATATAATTACCGGTGTACAAAATAGAGTACACAAAATCGTTGTAAACAAATTTTGACCATGCCAATTGCCGAATACACCCATTGTTGCAAATTATCAGTTAGAAATACAGAAGTCAACAACTTTTACTAATATTTATACAATACTCATATCTATCATCCTTAATTAATTCAGTCCAGTCTAGTGCTCAGCTCTGTATGAATTGATGCTTACTTTCTGCAGCCAAAATAATGTCTTTCAATAAATGCAATGCCCAAATTGAAATAGAAGAAATCCACAGAGAAATCATCGATCATAAATGGTGGTCTTCCGTGCCTTCATTTTCAACCGACTGAACAACAACTCCATCTGCTGTGGGTTGAAAATATAGGAATTTATTATCTTGTGTTTTGTATTAATTCTCCTAAATATTTCTTAATTTATCCATTATGTTTCAAATGTTCATTTGAGAGATAAATTTAGCGACATTTGATTTTAAAAATATATTCTTTTTATAACCTAAAATATCTTATTGCTTTCGTCGAATAGTAACTTGAATGTATAATTGAAAGTTTGAAACTAAGATTCGGCTTGCACGGTTATGGGGACAATTTTTTTGTGGTAGAAAAAAATGTTACATAACCATAATTTTTAGGATTAATTTTACACACTTTGGATGCTAGACGCCAATTTCAGAGTTCAGAGGTCGCAATTTTGGATCCCACAAATTCCACAAATGATTGAAGCTCCGCTGCCAATATATATATATATATGAAACACTTAATAGGGTTTGTATTGGAGAAGGCGAAGGTTTAGAGCGATAAGAATATATATACACGAAAGAATTGCATGAAGTACTCCTGATTTAAGCTTAAATGGATTCTTCTTTTTAACTTTGTAGGAGCCTTGTAAGGGATTGAATGATTTAAGACGACCAATACATGGTCTTACGTTTGATATCGTCAACTTTTTTATTAGTGCTAAACATCATAAACATATTAGGGGGCGTTCTGTTTGTTTTATATTTTCTGTTTTTATTTTCGAAAATGTTTTGGTGTTTTCTGTTTTCAATTCTTGTTTTGAGAAAATTGAAAATGCGTTGGTTTGTTGTTTTGAAAAATTATTTTTGAGAAGGGAAAATAGAAAATGTGTTTGGTTTATACTTTTAGAAAAATACAAATGGGTATAATAAAAATTACAAAAAGGTCCTCAAACTATTCAAAATGTTTAAACAAGCCCTCATCTTCACCCTACCCTACCCTACCCCCACCCCACCCATCCCACACACCCCCCTCGCCGGCGACTGTGGTGGTGCGAACCACCAGCAGGTGGTTCGCGACCACCTGAAAGGTGGTTTCGACCACCAACAGGTGGTCGAAACCACCTGTTTGTGGTGACCACCACCTGTTTGTGGTGGTCCACGACCACCATAAACAGGTGGTCATAAATTGGTGGTTTGTCGCCATATCTGGTGGCTAAGCCACCAGATTTGGTGGCCGGCTTTGGTGGCAGCGGTTGGCGGTGAATGGTGGTGGTCGACGGTGGCCGGTGGTGGTTAGCGGTGGTTGGGACTAAAATGTAATAAGTGCAAAGTTTAAAATCCGAAAACACGTTTTCCTTGTTTTCAACATTTAACATAGAAAACGCCGAAAACGTTAAAAAGACGTTTGCGTGTTTTCTATACAAATCTTGAAAACGTTTTCGAAAATGTATTTTCTAAAACAATGAACAGAACGCGTTTTCAATATTTTTGAAAACAGAAAACAGAAAACGGGCTGAAAATGGTAAAGAGAACGCAACCTTAACAATCTTTTGCATACGTTTTCTTTATCCCGGTCTTCAAATAATGTAAAATGGGCATGTTTATATTTGAGATCTTGCAATCTTTTTGTTTTTCGGGTTTGAAAAATTAGTTCATTTATCTAGGTTTGACACCATTTTTTTTTTATATAGAAATCATTTTTCTCCACTATCGAATTGCTTTGACAATCTTTATATTTTTAATATATTTTCTTTAATTCTCAATCACATTTAAAAATATTTTTACGATAATCTTTATCGAACATACCCTATCAATTAGTAATATGCATCCTATCCTGGAGGCAAAGGTGTACATGTCTTGGAATATCATTCACCATATTTAAAGTGTTAAATATTATTACTACCATTAGGGCATCTCCATTAGGGATGTGAATTGGGGGATGGTATAGAGGAGAGAGATAGAGAGAAGATAATTACTACTATTTTAATTGAAAAGAAAATAGAGGATATATGAGTAGTGAAAAAGAGAGAGAAACGTGAAAAAGTGTAAAAGATGTAGAAATAAATTCAAAAATAATAGTGGAGGATGTGAAGGTGAATATGAGAATGTAGATGAGAAAAGTGAGAAAAGTGAGAAAATGAGTAGAAAATGTAGAACCTACAGTTTTTTTTTTTTTTTGGGTCATACTCTCTCCACCATGTAGGATGCCCAATTCAAGTTTGCAATGGAGATGCTCTTAATTAAGAATTGATATTCATAATTATCGACTGATATAGCCACTCCTTGTGCATACTGATTACGAGACGATGCATATATAACATTTTTAAGCAAATAGTTCAATGTTCAATATAATCAATATATCAATGTTCAATATAAAAGAAAGCGAAATACAATCAATATATATCATTCTCAATTTTGCCATGAAGCCTACTACAATATGCAGTATATATAATTAGAAGATGATGGACATTGGTAGAATGAAGTCATAAGTGCATGGAAGCCGCTAGCTGGGATTCCGATGTAATTTAAATTACACCCATGTTGTACAATTAATGCCTTTGATTTTTTTTTATCTACATTTTAATTTGACTTACATTTAAGAGAAACATTGGACATTAGTTTTTGCCCAAATCCATTACTAGTAGTACTATTTTATTTATAAAGCCAGTGAGCATTGCAATTAATTCGTTGTGACAGTACTAGTCATGACTTGAGTAACGTGGATTATATTACCTTTAATCCGATCATCACAAGGATTTGGTATCATTGAAAAATGATACAGGCACCAACAAATGTTTCCCCTTGTTTAGTCAACCCATTAATTATGCATCTAATTCAAATTATCGCCGATTTTCGTAGTGGAAATTCAACTTTAGTGCAACCAATTCTTTATAACATGACCTACTCTATATGCAATGATTGAAAGAATTAGCAACTTGAAATTATTTGAGCCAATTAATTTGGCTTTACATCATTGACTCTATGGTACTTTTGAAAATAAAAAAAAATTATCATTTTTAATTATTTATTTGACTAATTTTATTTATTTATATTTTTTTATCACTTTTTCTTATTCCAATTACATGTTTAAAAATCATTTAAGAAATATATATGTATCAAACTAAATACCCTTTTTGTGAACGTTATGATATGAACAAAACATAAATTATCGTGCCAAACGTATACTAGAGGCGCATAGTGTGGGTCGTGAGAAACAATTGTGTCGACACTTGTAATATATTTCTTGAAAATTATCATTATCATTATTTTCGTTGAAAAAAACACAGTTCTAAAAGCACTTACACTTTTTTGTTCTTTTTTTTTCTCTTTTTAGTTACATTCATTTTCTCAAGTTACATTTCCACTCTTCGTTTGCTCTGATTATGAATGTGTTCAAAAATCTCATCGCACATAAAATAAATAAATAAATATCTTGTACATGCATGATTTTGTTGGTAAAACTCAAATCGATCTGCGTGTTTAACTAATAATTTACTAGATCTGTTGATCACCAAATGTGGCATAGTAAAATTTACTTTTAATTTACGGCAAGTGACAGATCTAATCTAATATTAAATCTCCTACGTTGTAACTAGACTATGCTGCAATTAGGTGTGGATAAAGATTCATTAGAGGATTGTTCACTCAGTATCACAAGTACTTTGGCGTCGATGGTGAACTAGAGTTATGAATTTTAATGAAACATTAATTTATAAGGAACAAAAATCTATTTGTAAGTTACTAATGTGCAAAAATTTGTTGCTAATATTCTCTATAAATGTTTGGTTTGTAATGATTTAATATTTTATTAATGATTATTCAATAATTTGCATCAAAGATATGTTTATGTGATAATGAAATAGAGAAAAATATTATAATAATATTTACATTTTTATTCAAACTTAAAACATCAAGTATTTTGTTACTTTTTACATTATATATTTCAATTGTACATTGAAAATCTTTTGCAACGAGTTTTATCTGTTTTAATATCACGCGCATAAGACATTTTACTTGCTAACCAGACGTCGGTAAGTTTCTCGAAATTGAATGTTGGGTAGGCCCATCTTGAAACCCTATTGCAAGTCCATCGGAGGTGGGCGCGTGTGGAGGCCGTTCTTAGTTGCTATGCCTTATTCCGAAAGCCCAGGCCTGCATCAAGTACTACAAATGTGGCCGAGTTAACTTACCGCAAAAGAATATGTTCTATAGAAACTGGTGAACGAAGTGGGAAGGAGAGGCGAAAAGGGAGACGGATTCATCACCCCCCGTGCACCGATTTTTCTGTCGACCTGTCAGTGATTTCTACTGGGGTCCTTTCTCCATCATCCACCTTGACAGGAAGGTATTATCAGATTTATTATTGTAAATTTGTGGAAATATATCGTATTGAAGTCCTAGCCGATCTGATCAATGCGAATGACTTAACTCTCTAGAATTTAGCTGTTTATTTTTTTTCCAGAATTTTTATTTCTTGATGGTAATCAATCTTCCTGTAACAACCGCGATTTTCCGATTAGCTTTGTTATGGTTTTATCTTTGGCTCAAGTGTATTAGGTGATATAAGCGGCGGCTCCTGAATGATGGTAATCTTGCTGATGCAATGGCGAATTTTTCATGGCAATATATCTCTTGATTTTTGATGTGCTTCTTTATGGTTTTCGCCCTGCCTTTGGAACCTGGAATCCCTCAAATATAATGTTATATATCCATGACCAAAGTAGAAAACATACTTTGCTTCTATGATGAGCTAAAAGGTATATGAGGTTAAATAAAAGTGGAAGGAAGGATAACAAAATAAGACATACACTGTAGGATTTGAAACTTTATGTGGTTGCTTGAAAAGCTGAAAAGTCTCCAATAATACAGGGAACGTTAGATATGGCTGTACAAAATGTTAGACTGAATTACATATACTTCAGGCATTTATCAGATTTGACATCACAATATTAAGTCAATTTTATTAGGGTATTATGTGTGACATTTGTAGTGTTTAACAATTAGTTGTGTTGATAGAACTGGAACAGAAGAGATTGAGGGTATGTTTGATTGACAATAAATGTTGTGTAAATTTTGTTTACTTCAACTGCGTGTAGATTGTGTGGTTGAAAATGAGAGATATTGTATTACAAAATATAAAATAGTTGTGTGTGTGGTTGAAAACTTTTTTGGAAATTTGTTGTGAATCAAACATACCCTGAACTTAATTGTCTCATAGTTTTATTAGGTTCAAGCTTGTTAACTAATCTTATTTAAGATGGGTAATTTTTGCTAATAAGACGCTGCACTAAAATGAAACTGGTGCTTTGAATGTTTCACCCCTTCACTGGTTGCATTGAGAAAGAAAATTAAGTGAAGAACAAAAGATTGTATGCGTACGAACGAGGCAAAATGCAGTAGGAATCTTTTTGTTTCAAGGCATAAATGCACATTGCATAAGCTTCCTGACAGCGAAATGTGTGCTTCGTCGTTTTTCCATTTTCAGGCTTTCGTTATGATCTACTTTTTATGCTGCGTTGTTGTAGGGTAGAAAATTGAAAGGATTGATGGCTGCTTTATACAACCCCAATGTGTCCAATCCCTCTACTCCATCAACTGAAATGTGATACGTAGCTTGTGAGTTGTATTACAAATTTTTGGTCACAGGCTAAGATCAAGTAACTTCATTCTCTTCTTTCATTTTGACTTCTAGAACTATTATCCAATTTATTTTTTCATTTTAACTTTTCTTTGCTTTAAATGTAGGAATCAATGTTATTGCAAGTCGTTGGCCAGGGGTTTCGTTTGTCTTAGTTTTTTACTTATAGTTGTGGAAACATGATTTTGTGTTGTGACTACCCCTTGGTTTTGTTGATCCCTTTTATGTTTCTTGTTATAAATTAGTGTTCCCTTGCAAGATATTTTAAAAAATGATTTATGAATGTGTAGTTAAAATGTAAAGAGACATTTTGAGAAGTATAAAAAATTTGTCAAATCAATTGAATCGGTGGTTGAAAATGAAGTTTTGAGAAAATGATTATTATGAAAGCCTTAGCCAAACAATACTTATTCAATTTCAGATAATTGAGATAAAGTAGCAGTCACCGTACTTAGGCCTTGTTTGATTGGGGATTTAGTTGTTCCGCGCGGTATTCCGTGTAAAAATGTGTGGTTAATATTATTTTGGGAAATGTGTGTGTGGTTGAAAATGAGTATGAGGTATACGGAATTGTGTGCGGATTTGGTTAACACCAAATAGAACAAGGCCTTAATTTTCACCTGTTGCACTTGTGTCTTGAATCTTTATTTTGGGGCACTGTTGTCCGAACCTATCATTTTGGCTGCCTAAGTTTGTATCAAATCTGTTTTCATAAATGAATGTGAAATTAATATGTTTTGAAGGATTTCCTAAATACGCAAATAATTATCAATGAAAATGATTTTAAAAAGGAAAAAAGAAAAAAAGAATATGTTGCTTAGTTTTTGCCCAAGTCATTCCAATAGCTCCTCCTCCCACTCTAGTGGGCATTCCCGGCCAAATACTTGATTATCTTTGTCCAGCTAATGCCACTGCTATGCAGTAAACTCATGAACCTTTGCTTTTCCTACTAAAACCGCCACCAACCCTGAAATGTTCTGACCTCTTGCCCATAAATAAAATGCTGATGAACAGAGATGAAGTGTACATCTTGCTGACTGGGAAACCTTTACCCAAAGCTAAATCTATTTTTGCAAAATTTTGATCAGGTGTAGACATCAAATGACACACCGGCATGTACTATTTTGGCCATTTATCTTGAAGAGTCGTGAATATGGATTCGTTCTGTAGGTGTGGTCATATTTAGTATTATCCTACTGTGGTATTTTGATGTTTGTTATTGAAAGTTGTCACCTAAGTCATGCAAAGGCTATTAGGCCTGCGTAAGGTGTAAATGGGTTCTACTCATACAACAGGAACAGTAGGATTACATGATGTTATTCATTGAATTTCTTATCCTGTCATGACAACTCTTATAGCTTTCATTCAACTTTAGCTAGAAGATGTTAACTCGATATGGTTGGGAAACTTCTGATTGAAGCTTATGATCATTCCATGTGGTGAGAATTGGGTTTAATGGTTTTAAGTAAAAGGGCTGTTAACTTCATTGTATTTACAATTGAGTTCTTAGGGTACTTGTGGTCATAATATCGGAAGCTGTAGCGTGTAAAGATCTGATATGGAGGTTCACCAAATATTTGCGAAGTTTCTATAGTTTGTGGAGGATCATGTTTTTTCCTCAACAAATGTGGGCTGCCTACTTGAGTCCAATTTATCCACTCCCTGTGGGTTAATGGCTTAATGCAATACCTACTGGAATGCCTGAAGCAAATATATCCATGTCAATCTAATAGGCCATTTAGAGGTTTAGTAAACGTA
Organism: Jasminum sambac; assembly: GCA_018223645.1. Classification (NCBI taxonomy): domain Eukaryota; kingdom Viridiplantae; phylum Streptophyta; class Magnoliopsida; order Lamiales; family Oleaceae; genus Jasminum; species Jasminum sambac. Next base: position 39,622,512 of record CP073640.1, read on the forward strand.
TTTCTCTTTTTAGTTTGAATTGGACCATGAAATATTGTGAATCATATAGTCCGTATGTTTTAGTTTTTGTTTCCCACTCTGGTATCCCTCTTATAACTTTTATTAAGATATCATAGTTCTCATAGGGACGGGATGATAGCCTTCTATATAAAATGTGGATAAATATTTATGGTTTTAATTGAAGTTGTGGTTGGCTATTATTTATGAATTTTAGAGTTGGAATAATCATTAATAGATTATTTGTTTTTGCAACTGCTGTATTTTGTGGAGATCGGATAATAACTCAAAATGTCAACAAGTTACTATGTTTAATCGTAATCATCCTTCTTGGCACCAAGTGCTGGAAAACCTAGTTTTTTAAACTACGAATGTTATTTATTGTAGAATGACACTAATATTTCAGGCAACTAGCTAGAAGCTACCTACATCATGGGTGAATCATTTACAATCCAAATCAGCAGCAATTTGGCGAGACAGCTAGTCGAAGATCCCGAAAAGTCAAGGAAGAAAACAAAGAAGCTGAAACCAAAGATTTCAAGGGAACCCCAAAAAGTACATCCAAAGCAGATTTATGATGATTCTATTGCACAAAAAGTACTTCAGCCTCCAATTTACTTGCCATTACCCTCTTCACAACCAGCAAAATCAGAGTTGGATGCAATCCGCTCTGTTCTTCAGGAGAGCGAGAAAGTTGTTGAAAGGTTGAACAAACAGCAGGAAAACATGATGCAGGAAGTTACTCAAAGGGCCAAAGAACTTCATGACAAGGAGTTCAAACTTCCAGAACAGAAACCAATGCCTTGTTTGGATGAGAAAAATGCTTGTTTGAAGTGCTACAAAGAACACGTGAAGGATCCCCTAAAATGTGCTCGTTTCGTCCAGGATTTTGCAGATTGTGCACGAAAGGTTAGACAGCAAGTCAGCCAGGCAGATAAGTAGAGACTACCAACATTCCATTTGCTTCATGCAAAGTAGTGGCTGGTATAATTGAGATTGGGACTTGTGGTGAAAATAAATCTAACATTTACTGTGTTGTTGATGTTTGGATGCTGCGTGCTCTTGTATTCCTTTGGTCCACGGGAAATTCTTCACATTCATGATAGAGTTAGTTGAGAATCCTTTGTTTTGGATACTGTCAAGGGAATTTTTAATCCAAATGAGAGAAGACTAGTAGTATAGATGTATCATTTTTTAACCATTCTGCAGATTAAGCATGCATGTTTTGGCAAGTGCGTTGTAAGCCATAGCAGCAAAAATCTCTATTTGTGTTGCTTCTTTGGTTTGTTTTTGCGCTATATCGTTTTCGGAACTTATAACGCTAATTTTACCCTTAATCTCAATTTACTTGGGATGAAATTGCATTTTCACTCTGTTAAGCAATATTGGTAACAGTAGCCCATTCTTAAAGCCATTTTTACCCATTTTTACTTGTAAAAACGTGTCTGTCAATACCAATCCCATCATCATTCCTTCTAATAAACACAACCCACCCAACCGACCTACCAATCCCATCATCAATAAAATCCCCAACTTCTCCCCATTACCAATTTACCGGTTGCCTTCAACAAAGAAATCGAGAAACTCTCCAATTCTCACAAAATCGGAAACCATCTCCGTCGGCGATATGTAGCCATCAACCTCAGGAGAGCGCATTTTGCTCAGGGATACTGAATCGACAACACAGGTGAGCTTTGAGTTCGATAGAGTAGTTTCGTCCCAAAATCCCCTTTTCCGATTTCGACTTTCAAGTTTTCTTCCAAAATCCCCTTAGGCTCTTTTCTTCATGGTTATAGGCGATGGAGTTTCCCTTCCATCCTCAACGCCGACAGTCCCCACGAGGGAAAGCCAAGCTACGGTCAGAGCCGGCCGTCGCCGATCGTGCCCAATGGACCTGGCCTCTAAAGGAGGTGTTACTTCGCCTCTGCCACGAACAAGACCGTTGGGCTTGTGAAAGGGAATCTGAGGGGACGGTCGTGGAAGGCTATCAAGGTTTCTTTCCATGCGAAGACGGAATTGGTCCACGAGGTTGGGCAACTGAAGAACGAGCTTCGAAAGCTGAAAAAAGAGTATGTCTTCATTGTCGAATTGATGCGGCACCAAACGGGAGCTGGTCTCCACCCAATTACCGATGTGCTAGACCAGGAACTCGATTGGTGGGTGGCAAAAGATGTGGTAAGCAACCTAACTTGTTCCCAATAACCGACATGAATTCCCATTGCATTCCCTTTTTTGATTCATGATTAGCATTGTCTACATTGTTCCTTGGATTTATTATACTCTACCATACATACGAGTACCTTCATTTGAATTCTACATTCATTAAATTGGCCATTCACCGTGGTTTTTTTTTAACTTGCAATTGTTATGTCCTACACTAAACACTGATGTGTATACATATTTCATTCAGTAGCAGTGTTTGCATTCTCCACGTTGTGTCTGTCAACCTTTGATTTGTGTGTTATTGCATTATCTATTGTTCAGTGTAATTGTTTCCACTGCATGTCATATTCCAACTGCTTGTGTTGATTATAGACCAGAAACTCCGCTTCTTTTTTAGGTAGATATACGGGTATTTTGATGGAGTTTACGGAGATATTGTTAATATCATCGATCACAATTCATTCTTAGCAACAGATTAACGTTTTTCCTTTACTGGTTCTTCGCTGAATGCATAACTTCAGGATGACTATTCGTTGCTTTGACATGTTATATACTCGTATTTTTGCCTACCTTGCTCCTCCATAAGAAAAGAAACGCAGCAGTTTTAGGCATGTTATTTTTAGTAGAGCGGTTCACCCACGGTCTTTATATATTGCTAGTCCACCTAATGAAGTTTCGTGGAGTAAATTTCGAGGGGTTTACAGAACAAAAACAGAGATGAATGGGAGTCTATGAAGTGTGAAGTGCGTACAAAATGTTAAATTTGGTTTACCTTATCTTTATTGTTTTATTTATATTAGAGACAAGCAGTTTAGCATGTTGTTATGGCCATTAGTCAAGCATGCGAAACAGTTTCCTCGTGAACCACATAAGACATGCACAAAGTTAATAAGGTTAACGTATACAACACTACCACAGTGAGGACACCTCATATTGGAAAACATATAGCAGTTTGGAAGTTACATTATCTGCTATGCATGATCTACAGGTGTAACAATCAGTTCTTTGCCCTTGTTTGTGTAGATGACCTGAAATATGTTTTTCTCATATGCAGACAGCATAGTTTTTATGTCATTCCACTGTTTTGTGCATTGTGAACCATATGTCAATATCTATAGGTGATTTTAATCTTTGTTGTAATATTAAAGCAGAAACAGGTTACAATGTTTTGGTCTAGGATGTTTTGTTGTTTTGTGTATCTTGGCATATGATGTTACGCTTTATGCTCAAGAGATGCTTTATACCATTACATGTCCATTGTACAACATTGTGCAGAACATAAAGGGAAGGCAATGGTGTATCTGTTTGTGGATCTACGGCCCTATTGTGACATGGGACTTGCGATCTTCGATGGAAACTTGGCCACGGGAGAGTACTCAATTGCCCTAAGCAAATTCAGCAACACGTATCATGTTGCTGGGGAGGATCTCGACGATTCTGATCCGAACAAGGCCGAAGCCAGTTGGTGAAAGCGGGGCGGTTACCCAAATGAAATCCTTGCCTACATGGGGCTGCCTTAAATGACTGGGAGTGGTGGTTCTTCAGGCAAGCGAAAAAGGGTTGTTATGGCTACTAGCAGCCTTATAACCGGGTGCCGACGTCGCTTAGTTGTAACCGACATGACTAGCGGGTCCATGCAAATCACTGGCGAAGGAAAGTCTACGCAGGTTGAGGCAATCAGTGACATGATTCCAAGTATTTTGAAATGCATGAGAAAAATAAGTGACCTTGAGGAGTCCAATCTCGATCTGCACACTCACTCCATCATGCTCCTCGAGAATCCTGTACACCGTCAGATTTTGTATGGTTTCACCTCTACAACTGCAAGAGATGCGTGGCTCATTGAAACTAAGAAGGCTAAAACAACGGGCCCACCGTGAACAGAAGCTAGTTCAATAGTTTGAAATCAGTGTTTTTCATTGTCGATGGTAGACATACTCTTTTTTTTTCTTTATAACCCGTACTTTGAATTTGCAAGATTGTTTATATTGTCCCGAAATAACTTGTGTGTTTTCTTGCATTTCTTCTACTCTCCCTTTTCGAACCACTACCCAATGCTGTTTCAAACGTTGAGATTGTATTGTTATTGTGAGATTGCCGTATTTTGGTTTTCTATGCATTTTATTACGCTTACTAATTAGTAGCTAAAGGTGGTGTCCACCACAGATTCCTATCAGGCCATATTTTCTCATCTACTTGTTATGGTTAAGTAAGATTTGAGATGGCAAAAAAGTTCTTTCGCATCTCCAATTTTCAATGACCATCGGTCAAGAATAGCATTGTTATTGATATTGACGATAAAGAGAGAGAGAGAGAGAGAGAGTAGTACAAATTGAAATCTCACAGTACTATTGCTGCTAAATTGCATTATTCAATTTTATGCTTCATATTTATACGGTACAAATAGAATTGAGCATAAGTATAACGAATATTTAATTTTTTTTGTGCTATTACTTGAACTAATATCTTATTGGCCAATCGTGATTTATAATAATACATTTGGACAAGCCTAGCATGCTACTAGTAGTATTTGTATAGAAAGTTTGGTAAGTGGGATTTGACATGCTGTATTAAAATTATACTTGATTGTGTCTATCTAATGAGTCAAACTTCTTTGTTTGATGATTGATGTATAACATGTGCTCATATACACCTTTTCTTTCCTTTTCTGTTCTCCCAAGCGTCCCCCAAAATGGATGCCTCTTCTCAATTTGCCAAGTTGTTTTTTACGTACAACAGTGAAAGTTGAACCTAATGCTTTGAATTTGTATGGAAATAAATCAATTTATTAATAGTAATATGATGTTCATATTATTCAAATTTTTCCAAAGTCTCTCTTTTTTCCCCTTTAACTCGTGCACTACACCTATATTTTATGCGTATGAATGTCTGTTTTACAATATTTTCCATGTTGAATTAATTACTTATATATTATATTTATTTAACTGTACACAATTAGATTAATTATATTTTGCTTAATTAATTATATATTACATTTATTCGCTTATATAGTATATATTATATATTTTACAATATATAATCTATATCTATATATATATATAATGAGGTCAGTTTCCCGCTCATTTAATTATTTTTAAGAATTAATTAAATATTATTTTATTATTAAATCAATCTTAATTGTTTTGTTAGGTGTTAATTCTTAATTACTAATTAATTAATTAAAGGTAATTCTTAGGAGATAAACACGTGGTGTTAATTTTCTCTCTCATATCCTTCCTTGCTAGATAAACACAAATTTGGTTCAAAATCAATCTATACGTGTCTTTGCCCTTAATCGGCCAATCTTTTCTCCTTCTTAATCGTCCCTTTACTCCCAATTTGAGAAGAGATCTGCCAATATATGCACAAATGTTTTATATAATTCATATTCACTGATCTTTCATTAATAATATTCACATCCTTTTTGTAGATCGTTCAAGCTTTTGAGGTAATGGGAATCGTCCCTTTCTATTTAGTCTTTGTTCGATTCATTCAATACTTAATGATTCTTCATAAATTCTTTTTTTTGTCATTTCTGCCCTCTTTGTTCGATCGATTCTGTTTTCCCATGAATTGTTCATTACAAATTCTTTTATTTTCTTATTTTTTTGTTTGTTTCTACTATAGATATCTTCAATTGCGGTGTAGTCATTATCTACGGTCTATTTATCAAAGGTACCTTCAATGTTTTTTGTTGGTTCTGATTAATTTTTGCCTATTGGTTTGTCTCTGTCATTATTTGACACCGTTATCAAAATAAACAAGTAGCCTTATTTTCTTTTGCTGTGGGTATACTTTCTTTTGCTATTGGTTCAAACTTATGCTCATGGTTTGGTGTTGAGTGCTCCAATGGCAGAGTTGACTCTCTGTGAGTGATTTCTCAGATTGTTTGATTTCATTTTTCTCAATTGATTGGATATTATTATTCGGTGCATTAAGATCATCTTTGGCTCGATTACATAGTGAAAACATGTTTCTAAATTTAATAAAAGAACTAAATTTAATGTAATTAATGAAATTTCATTGTGCAAAACATAGTTGATTCAATTGGATAATCTTTATCTTATATTTGGCTCACATTTGCACTCATGATTGTGTATATGCATGGTAGCTCTGAAAGGGAAAGTTATTGATTGTTGCAGAATCAAGAGCACTCTGAAAAGCTTGAATATCACATACATATTAACAGTGGCCCATTAGAGAAATGAAAGAAACTCAATTTTTTGCTTCTAAATCAATTGTGTAATGCTCTCCTTTTTTTTTTCTCCTTTACGATGTGGAAGGACTTGAGAAGTGTGAACAACTATGATTGAAATTATTAGACATGGTGTGGTCGGACAAATGTATACATAATTCCTTAATTATTACAAAATTTGATGTCGTTTATGTATTTTTTATTTTGGTATTGTTGTGGTGAATATTTGATTTTATTGGTCTTAAAGTTCTATTGAAACTACGATGTTTCGGCACAACTTAAATTATATGAAGTTGCTTGCATTTTAGTTATGTTGTGAGCGTCAACATGATGGATTTGTGGAAAATATGGGAGAAACTCCGTTGGAAATTTTAAAAATCCATTTGCACTTTTCCCCTTACTCAGGTTCTAATTTATAACATGGGCATACGGCTTCCCGTGCAACGCATAGGTAAAAACACTATTATATAATTAATTATATAATATATTCTTAGTGTATATATATTTCGATATTCAACAATATTTAAAATTTATTATATATATATATACTATAAATTAGGATATTACTAAGCAATATGTCGGAATTGACTTTAATTACTAGCACAAGAGACAACAAAAGCATCTTAAAAAAATGATTTAACGAAACTATCATTTGATGTAAAAATACATTATACAATAGCATTGAAACTAGCCGTTTTGATGAGAAGTAGCGTTTCGATATTTTTTTTGAATATTAGAATGTTGCATTTTTGTGATAATCCAACTTCAGTTTCACATTCCTTGTGTCTCTTCAACACAAAGATGCCGAATAACTATGCACATATGGTATTCGTGCTTGTAATTGTTCAATTCTAATTAATTTTTCTTGGAAAGAGTCATACTATGCAATGATTGGCTTCAACATTGTTTTCTATTTTTACTACGGAATGTGAATGTATGTTTTGCAAATTGCCATGTGAAACTTTGTTCAAAAAATAATTATGAACTTTTTCTGGCATTTTTCAGTACTTTTCCCAATTTTGTGGTATGCAACCTTGGTTGTTGTTTGTACATAAAAGAATCTCGCATGCTTTATTAATTGTCAACTGTGGAATAATGGAGTGTTTGAGAATTGAAATAAAGTAGTGCTCACAAGTACAACATGTGAATTGAACCATCCCATTTTACGTGTAATTCTTGCTATATATAACACCTTGCCATTACGCATTTGAAGGCCAAAACAATTGTACGCAGGTTTTTTTATTACTAATTCTTTTGTTTACGTGCTGATAGGCTACGTTCAACTAACAAATCCACGATAGTCGGTTATGATAAATTAATCTTTTTTTTTTGTTGAAGCTTTATGGATCCGATTGCGCCTTTTTTCGATGAATTGCTATCAATCGATGCTAATAATCGTCAATGGGCAGAGTTCTATCATGTTGCAATTGCTTGTTATTGCGAATTTCTAAAACCATTCATCATTAACTCAGTTGTTCATTGTGAACATTCGGTCCCCATAATGGTGCATAATGCCCTAAAGTGGAGACAAATGTGCTACACATTGTTCCGAATGGAATCTGATGTCTTCGAATTTTTTACTTTGTGTTTAAGAGCCGATTATGCCTTGTCAGAAACAGATGAAGTCAGGCATTCAGAGCAAGTTGCCATGTTCATGTTCATTGTTGCTCATGGTGCTAGCCAGCACCTTGTAGTGGCTATATTTAGCCTATCTGTTTGCACTGTGAATGATCATTTCCATCGTGTTTTATGTAGCATTATGGGCCTTGCTGACGTTATCATCCGACCACATCCATGGTACAATGATGGTGCTGAATACCATAAGCCATTGCACGCGAAACATGTACCTTTCCGGGTACGTCACATAAACCCATGAATATTGAGTTCGATTGGGTTTTTTTTTTTCCTTGAACAAGTTAATAACAAATATCCGTAACGTGATACATAATTTAATCACCGCCTTTGACATCGCTTCATGTAAGGAAGATAAAATATTAAAGTAGGGAAAAACAAAAAACAAAGAAAGAAAGTAAAATGTAATAAAACATGGAAAAAAAGGGACCTTGCGAAGCATGCACTATTAGCACAAATAAAATTGTAGATGTCAATTGTGCATGTTCAACCACAAATTCATATCGTTCACTTTTTTTTTTGCATGTTGTTATTTTATGTTTCTTTCTCTTAGAAAAAAATTTACTATTGTTCATGCATTAGAAGATTATGAAATGTATAGGATTGCATTGGTGCCATCGATAGGACTCAAGTGAAATGCGTGCCCCCACGGAATAATAAGGCAGTGTACTATTGCCGAAAAGGCCTACACATAACAAAATGTCCTTACGATATGCGACTTCAACCTATGTTTTACATTTGCTTCCTCTGGATGGGAAGGTTGCATGCATGATAGTCGTGTCCTACGAAAGTGCAGAGAAAAATATGGTGGCTCCTTTCCACACCCAAGTAAAGGGAAATACTACCTTGTAGATCAAGGATTTCCTCACACAGAAGGCTATATGGCACCGTATAGGGGCAACGATGTTTGATATCATTTCCAAGAGTTCGACAGTGCCCCCTTCCGATGTGGGATGAAGCCTAAGAATGCCGAAGAAGCATTTAGCTACTTGCATTCGTCTTGTAGGAATGTGATAGAACGTACTTTTGGAGTGTGAAAAGCGCGTTTCGCGATTTTGCACTCCATGCCTTCATACCAAATGAAAAGGCAGTTTGAGATTGTAAGGCAACAATAGCAGTCCACAATTTCTTATGAATCAACTAGTCAAACGTTGTTGCATTTACCGCAACGTGGGAAAATAACTATGTACCATCTGACACAGAAGAAAATGAGGAAGAGGTAGAGGCGGGCCCCAGTTCATCAGGGAGGGCTCGGAAGAGCTCATGGCAGTTACGCAGGGATGAAATATTAACCGAGATTGTCTTCCAAGGGTAGGAATCGTTTTTCACACCTGTACCATCTTACACCCAAAACCAGTAGCCTGATAAATTCGTATTGTAGCAGACCCTACGTTTCCCAATAATACATCGAACATGTCCGATGTTGTGACGTTGATATTATTATAAAACCCTTTTTTTGCTTTTGATTACACTGTATATTTTTCTTTTTTAGCGTTAGGGAAACGAATATTTTCGATCCACATTTCTTGAATTAGGAAAAAAGTTAAACCGATGAACTACTAACTGCACTTAAAATTTATAAAGTAATAAATTCTCAAACAATGGTATTTTACCAAATGAAAAATGTGAAGAAGGACGATGAAAGGAAAACGGGAATAAATACATAATATGTTACGCAAATTTCGAAAAATGATAAAAATATTTGAATTCCAACAAAACCGAAAGCGGGTAAGTAAAAATTCCTGAGATGTCCAAAGTTCGAGTTCGATATACTAACATGTCCCTCCGTATTTCATATAATACAAAAACGAACAGTATTTATTAGATGGAATAAGAAATAATTTTCTTTGCAAACATGTTGGTCCTTCCGACTATTTATGAGATACCAACTTTTCCATATAATAATTTCCCTTGCAAATTCTGTACCAGCTCCTTTTTTTTCATTTCAAATGGTCAACAATTGCATGCACATAGGGCCCACCACAAATTCTTAGATTTTCGAACACCTCATTTATTTCTGGATTTGACCAAACCTTTCTCGCACAGTAGCAAGAGCTCTCAGAAGCGCTAGAGGAGATTTCCCCACTCACCGTGTGTCAGTTCACCTCTGTTGAAAATGCACAAATTTAGGCGTTAAAATGGGTTTGAGAATTGGCGCTCTCTGGTTGGTGCTCTCTTGTACCTTCATCTGTCAAGTGCCCTCTCCGCAAGGTTAGCTTTGCCATTTTTTGTTTCATCTAATGTAAATTTCTGTCGATGAACCTGAAATCTTTAACTTACCTTTCTTTAGCAGCGAATTATCTTTGTTGAAGAAATTATATCTGTTAGAGTGTATCTAGTAATAGCAATAAAATTTTCTCTCTTGTTCTCATAACATTAAGCTCATACAAATGGCTTCTTTTTTTATTTAATAAGATCTCATATGGGATCAGCGGAGCAATTTGAGATGTGCATTTATATTTGTTCACAGAAAGTTGAAACTCGTTAGTTTTCAGTAATGATGGTCATCAATTGCTAAGTGAATCATATTTATCTTCCTAAAATCCATATAGCTACACTTCGTAAATGAAAATTTAATTTTTTTCTTCAATAGCATCAAATTTGTTTATAGTCCTCTGCTTTGAATAATGTCTTTTATCATCTTAAATTTTATGCATCTTATTGCCGACTGAAAACTTATGTATTATTTATGGATATGACAGAAGTTCATTTCAGCAGCATTTTGTTAATAGGGATATATGCAATAGTTATTGTAAGTTTTGTACGCATTATTTGTTGAGGCATTATTTGCATGAAATTATCTTCCTCCCACTTTTATGTTTTAACTTATATTTATTCATTTATTCTTCAGTTAGCTCTTTTTAGAAGCTCGCTGATACAGATTGAAATGCTACTATACTAAAGCAGGTATGAAGTATTTTAATATTCATTTGATTTGATAAAAAATGCTCGTCTTTTCTTGTTTCGCCTAATTATGATTTTATAAGAAACTTACCTGAAAAATTTAATTTGTCGAGTTACTGGAAGTTGCACAAGTATCGTAAGAAGAATCATTGGTTATATGGCTGGTTGAGAAGGGAAATTCAAGCCGTAACTCAAGTTTTCTTTCTTTTCTTGAGTTATCATTAGTTATTTCTAGATATTATTTTATTGGGATTTTTGAATTTGAAAGTCACTATCCAAGAAAACACATGTCAAATTTTTTCTCAAATTCATATGCAGGATTAAGATATAGATATAATCGTTCGTCACATAATTGCTATGGTCAGCTCTTTCATAGGGTAGTTGTCATATCATCTACGTTTGCTTTCTGCCATTACGTTTATTGTCCTTCATGTCTATGTTGATTAGAAAATGTAGAGGAGAAATCCAGGATTGACGTTGGGGCATTTGTATTATATTCAAAAAAATAGTTGTTAATTTTCCATATGCTTTGTTTATGAACTAAAGTTATAATACATGAACGTGTTATGCTCTCTTTGGTGATTTTTATTTTGTTAAACTATTCAAAGAAATTCTTCTCGGAAGACTGGGGAAAGAAGTTCCATGAATGTCGTCTTTCTTCTTTCCGCGAGTGCCCAAATAAATTTTACATGCCCAAGTTGCTTGAAAGTTGAAACTGCATTTTGAAGACAACTTTTATCTTCTCGCTTCGCTATTTTTGAAGATTTGAACATCTGTGTGTGCATCAAAAGAATGCTTTAAGTCAATGCTGTGTTTATGTTTGCTTTTTGGCTGTGAGAATTATAAGAAACTGACGTCTTTTTGTTGCCTTGTTGCAAATTAAAAGGTATCAGATACTCTACATGATAAGGTAGTTCCGTAGTTGGGGTAAAAGGTCAGGTGAAATTCTCAAATTGTTGTCAAATGAAGAACAACTGATGAATTCTAGGTGAGCAGATGTGGATCCAGTTGAGTTGTTTTAGTAATTATTTTTCTTATGGGATATTATCGTGGATGTGACACAATGTAAGGATCTGGAAATGTTTCATTTATTGTAAATTATTGCATTTGTCGTGATTCATTATGGGTCAACTCTTCCTGGACTTCCATTTCACTCCTTGGCGTCAATAGGTCATATCTTCCAGGTAGTGTTGGCAATTGATCGGGTTCGGATCGGATCGGCCTAATTCAAATCCAAATCCAAATCAATCACTCCGATCCAAATCCAAATTCCTCGGATTGGATTCGGATCGGATCGGATCGGATCAAGAAAAAAATCCAAATAAAATCCATATTGGTATAGATTTTTATAAAAAAAAAATAATAATAAAAATAAATAAAAATAAATAAAAATAATAAAAAATAAAATTAATTCGGATCGGATCGGATCGGATAAGGCCTGATCCGCTCCAAATCCAAATCCGTTTCGGATTGTCGGATCGGAAAAAAATCGCTCCATTCGGATTGGGTATCCATCGGATTCGGATCGGATCGGATTTTTCTGCCATCACTACTTCCAGGTTATAATATTGTTTTGCGGTATTTCTTTCTTCTTTTTGCTGCTTTTATGAGGAAAAAAGTGAATTAGTAAGTTCTTGTTTGACAAGTTTATTTAGCAATTACATTTTTCCCCTAGACTTCATCTCACCTTTAGAAAAATCTTTTTTCTCAGGAAAATGAAAAAAGGAAGTTTCACCCAACAGGCTTTTAGACCAATATATTATTATATGTGGAAGAGTACAACTTTTGATTTCCAAAAGTAAAGTAGTGTTGGATTGAGCAAGGTAAGAAAAAAATTATGCCTAATTTGTGGGTTTATCAACAGTAGAAGTTATTCAAACATATAATTAAAAAAAAAGAGTAGATACTGTTGTTGGTGGTGCCAACTTTAAACACTTTGAAAGTTTAATTTTATAGGACCAATGCCTATTTAAGTGCTTTTATATTTAGGAAACTGCGAAGTGCAAACAATATTATTGCTATTGTGTACTCATGAATGGCCATTTTTGAGTGAGGGAGAATTTTTATTAGAATGCCATGCTGTAGACTATTAGGATGCTGAAATTGAATGCTCTTATGGTTGTGGATTGAATGTGTTGGTTTTGCTGATAGATTTGCCTATGATTTATGTGCTTATATGGTAAGGGTTCAGTTGAACATGTACAATGCGAAGTTCTTTGAATGGAGGATTACATTGATTTTATTTTATTTTAAAGAATGTGCCCTTTTGTCCATATTATTTTAATGAATGAATATCCTTGAGGAAGTAATATAGTGAACACTTCATGCACTTCACTTTGTGGCTATTATCTTAGTGCCTAGACGATTATGAGGATGGGTACAATGGATTGTGTTTACTTTTTTCATATAGGATAAAAGTGAGAGTTGTGCGCTGGTGTCTTTTCTAAATGTGTTATGGTTCTTGAGATCTCAATATTTATGGTTAAATCTATATTGGTGAGCATTTTCTTATTCACTTGGACAACACAAACTAATGTCGTTTGGTTTGGATGTTTTAGACATATACTTTGTTTATATTATTATTCCAATTTGTTTCATAGTTAATATTTCAATTAAGTCTAAATTTACTTATGTAATTAGAAATTTGACTGTCAAAGTTAATTCTACACTATAGCTTGTACAAATTTAATGCAACGTGCATTCTCCTGCCCTTGTTTTATACATAAAAGGAACAACCTAGACCCATTTATATTTGAGACAACCTGGCCCATTTATACAATAGCAATCGTCTTCTTCAATTGTAAACCTACCCTTCACGCTTTGAATTTCCAGCTTTTCGTTGTCCCAGACAAAAACAGATCAAGAAGAAATTGATTGTAACGGCATTATCCTTCAGCACGTTTCTATCATTTGTTAATCACCCGACCGGAGGGTTTTCTCCACGGGATAGAAAAAAACGTCTGTCCTCCCAAAAAATTCACTCGCGGAAAGTTTCCAAGACCCTCGAGATTTCGTTCAATTTTCCTTCTCCCACCTTCGTTCTAGGCTTCAACTGAAGATCTTCGTTTTACCTGTGTATCAACGAGCGATCATCACATCAGCGTTTTCTCTATCCAGTTCCCGAAGTTTTCAAGACATCTAGCCGAATGAGTCGGCCTGCCGTCAACATCGGTTATTCTCCCAGTGGAATTGTCCCTCAATCACCACCATAACCGCTGGATGTTGGAGACTGGGTATGATTTTATAAATTTTCAGCTATCGACTGGTTTTCAATTCTTGGGTTTTTCACCTCACCTACCTGATGTTGAAACTTTTGCCGAAATAAAAAGCTACTGTTCGTCCTTGGTTTTCAGCAATTGATTGGTTTTTAATTCTGGGTTTTTCACTTTTTTGGTTTTTCCTCTCTCTGCCATTTTCTACACTATTATTATACCGTGCAAAGGAAGGTGATTCGGTTTTTCTGCACTTGGACATTTGCTATATGGTTTTTAGATATATTGCTTATACTTATTTGCGCATCTATGGATACGGATACCATTGTTTTATAGTGATCTATTGAAGTTGGGATAATAGGATTGGATAAGAAGTTGGTATCATTCAACCGAGGCCAGGATGAAATAAAACATGGAAAACCGCAGAACTACAAAATATGTTGTCCATATGCCTCCTCCAGTTGGGTAGGAAAGCTACAAATAATTTTGGCTGGCCATGTTCTTAACTCGAAGGTGAATGTTGAATTTGCTGTGGTCCAACGACAAGTATTTGTAAGTCTGACTGACTGAAGGTGTAAGATTCAAGTTCAATGTAAGAAATTTTGTAATGCTAAGAATTCAATAGCTTCTCCAAAGAATGTTCCTTATAATTATGATTAGAATTTTGTTCTATGGTCGTGTTTCACCGCGGTAAAGCAGGATACGAGTTTATTTTGAATCACTTGCATTACCTATTATTCGTCACAACCTTTCTACTTCCTTTTACCTTAAAGTTTGGCCTTCAATATTTAACTTCTTTATCATGGTTGCATAATGTTGCAGAAAAAGGGAAAGCACCCACATCCAATCTGCTCGAGAAGTTCTACTCTTATCAATCAAGGAATTTCCTAAGCTGTGAGAACAAATAATGGGTGTCTTTGCAAATTTTAGCCGAGCTTTTCATGGATCTAGACATCTGGCTCTGTGTGCTTTAAGGTTCTGAGCTATTCAATTGCATTTTACAAGTTTTTTTTTAATTTTTTAATTTTTACTGTTTCTGTTAAGGATTTGAATTCATTTTCTTTTACTGTAGTCGAGGCATGGCCTATAGCTATTCAGTCAGAACCCGGTAGCTTCCCTGGAAATTACTTTAAATTTGATATAGAAGTGCCGCTCAGATTCCTTCCTTCTTGGTATCCCTCTTTCCCTCTGCAAGCTATGCACAATTTATCTCCTGATTAAGCTTTTTAAATTAGATTATCAATTTCTACATTTGTGCCTTATCTTGCACATCTATGGGGTAGTACGGATTTGATTTTCCGAGATTGAATAGGTATTTGCATTCACAATGGAAGGAAGCATATGTTCAGTGAATACTATTAGTGCTCTAATTTTTGAGGTTTGTTAGGATTCATCATCTAATATGATAGATCTTTGGCATATCTATTTGATGAATAGGACAACTGTTTGGCTAGAATTGTACATGTTAAGGAGATAGTCCAAAATCTATATAGTTAATGAGTTGCATTTACATACTTAACATTGACAATATCTAAGGGTGGCTCTATTTGGCTCGAATGTAGATTTAGCGAGCTTGGCTCAGTCAAATTATGAATGGTTTAACCAAAGTTTTGAGATTGTCATTGCAATTGTTCTCTTTGCCTTTTGATCGTATATGAGATATTATAATTTAGCCTAATTTAGACTAAGTAATTAAATTTGTGGAAAAATGTTTTAGGTTTATTTTGCGTTTTTGCAAAAACAAAAAAATGCGTCAATGAATAGTGACAAATATATCCTTATTTAGATAAAAAGGAATTTTCCATCACTTAGAGAATGTGAGCCACAGTCTTGGTACAATTTACCATGAATAAAGACATGCCACCACTTGCAAGAGTGGTTCCCTATCGAACTAAAACTTGATTCTTTGTGAATACACAATGGTACTCATAATTGATGACTTGTTGTGTGCGGCATTTCTGTGGTCCGTTACTTCCGCTAAACAATCACGAAGTTTCTACAGCTATAGCAATGTTCATTTAGGATTTCGTCTAATAAAATCTAGACATGATAGTGTTTGATGCAATAAATTGACGATTCAATAGATCTTCTTGGTTAACTGATTTGCCTATGTGTTTGATAAGTAGGGCAACTCGTTTGTTATTGAATTACATTTACATATCATCGATGCCTGTGAGACCAATCTTCATATATGATCATTTTGAACTTAAAACTGACAACATCTAAGTGTGGCTCTATTTGGCTCTAATACAGATTTTTCGAGTTTAGAGCATCTACAACTGTCTCTTTATATTTTTTTTGGTAAGAAACTGTACTTTCATAAAGAATCGAGGTAACAGGAGATTAGGAAAAAAAAAGTGGATGAGCCATCCATACAAAACTAGCAACAAGATTCTAACAAGTGCCAAAGAACTAGAAACCCAGGAATTATGGGCTGCTGGAAACAGTAGGACAAAAAGGATTCAAAGGATCTAAGCGGAACAAGTAATTTTCGAAATCACTAAGAGTCCTAGTTGCTCTAGTCCATAATCTCGTGAAAAAAATGATGTTATCCCAAATGTCGTCTAAAGGCCGCTCCACATTCTCAAAGATCCTACGATTTCTCTCCGTCCATATTGACCAAGCTGTTGTCATAACAATCATCTTCCATAACTTCTTTAACTCCCTATTCCCCCAAAATGACCATTTGATGAGAATCAACCCCGCCCATCTTCTTGGTAGTGTACCCACTTCGCCGAATAAACACAGAATCCTGCCCCAAATATTTCTAGCAAAATCAAAATGCATTAAGACATGGTCAATGTTATCGTCCGCTCTTCGATTTCTCTTTATATTTAAAAAGAATATTCTTCAAAATAGACAGCATTTTTAAATTTGAAGAGTAAAAAATATATCTCTAACAAATTCTCTAACTCTTTAGTTTACATTTTTCCAAGAAATATTAATATTTTCTCTCACTACAAATTAATATTTATATTTATAGATTTTATTGGCCAATGAAATCAAGTCCAGATTTGTTAAATCAAGACAAGAGTATAAAACTTGTAGTTAATTAGTTTGGACCTACTCTCTAAAAAGTTACCCTCTTTTTTTCCTTTGCCACTTTAAAATAACGAGCATCTAACATTTAGAGAGTCTATTGGAGATGCAAATATTCTCTTTGCTTTTTGATCGTATATAGGATCTTATAATTTAGCCTAAGTATAGTTCTTAAATTGAAGCAATTAAATTTGCGGAAAAATGTTTGCGGCGTGAGTTGCTTTTGTATGAATAGAGAAAAGTGCAGTGGCGCATATTGAAAAATATTGCACATTTAGATTACAAAGAATTTACCATTACTTAGAGAAAGTGTGCCCCGGTTTTGGTACAAGTTACCATCAATACAAACACGTCAACAATTGCAATAGTTTTTCACTATCAAACTAAAACTTGATTTATTTATTTTTTATTTCTTATTTTTTTAAAATCTATCTCGAGCTTTTTAGTAGATTGAACTAAAAAGTTAAAAAATCTAGGGTAGCTTCATTGACTTTTTTCAATGTTTTAGTTAAAAAATCCATCTACTTGCTGCCCATCTACTTAAGCCCATGATATTATATACATTTTACTCATTTTTATATGATTTTATCCATTCTTTTTAAATTTAAATATTGCCAAACAATTCATATCCACATATTTTGTGGGATGTACATGTATTGGGTAAATTTAATGAATGATCACCAAACTTTCAAAATATCACTAATTACTCATTGAATTTTGAAATGTAACTGAATACTCACTGAACTTTACTTAATGTCAATTAATAATCGCTCTTTAACTCAATATTTAAATATATTTAAGAATTATGTGTATATGACTAGTAACATTCTTCGTAGAGACAGCTAGACTAATTGTTGGCAAAGTAAATTCATCTATTGGAACTTAAATCAGAGAAAAATTAAATAAAGTATCAGAAATGCCATTGTCTGATACAATACTTGTGTTGCGTTTTTTTATTGTTTATATAGCTTTTCATCATATTTGAGTGAGTTTTTTATGCCTGCAGTTGATCTAGTTGGTCACATGTATGACATCGTCATTCAAATTGGTGTAATATGCTAATAGAATAAATATTAAGTTAATGAGTGATCGATAAATAACGTTAAGTAAAATTCGGTGAGTATTTAGTTACATTTCAAAGTTTAGCAAGTAATTAGTTATATCTTGAAAGTTCAATGACTATTAATTAAATTTACCCTATATGTATTATACAAATCTTCACTATTCAATTTCACTCATTCTCTCTTCTCTTAAAAAAAAAAAAAATTCACAAAAAATCATAAAAAATTCAAACCTATAATGCATTAAAATCTATTTGGAATGCAGCAATTGCTAGGCCATTGCAACTATAGGGCGATTGAACGGGTTGTTAAAATAGCTACCGGTGAGCTTCATGACTTGTCGATCAAACAATTGATGGATTTTTTTAAGGGATATTTTAACAAAGGTTATGATGGAGGCTGTCTGCATGAAATATTTAGATACATGATAATTAATGGTGGGTTGCTGATAGAGAATGACTATCTATTCAGGACTTGTGAGTATCGTTGTAGCAAAAGGGAAATTTTTATTTTAATTATATGCAAATTTGATTCCATATTTGTAGAAAATATTTTATTGATATATATGTATTTGCATGGTAAATTATGAATGGTCACTATTGACAGTCATTGTTATGTGTCCCGAGATAAGTTGACCTACTCAAGGCAATTGCTAGACAACTAGTGGTTGTAGGGTAAGATGCATGTTGCCTTGCATTTGTGTATTATAAGTGGAGAATCCATAGCTTACATTGTGGTTATAACTTGGGGCATGCCATGTTGGCTATAGGCTACTCGATTGAAGACGATAATTCTTTATATAATTTTAAAGGGCTCTTCTGGAACTAAATGGGGAAGGGTGAATACATGTGAATTGCCATAGGCATCGCTCATTGAAAAGGGATATGCAGTTTCTATTAGCAACTTGACTATTCCATAAAATGAGCGATTTGAGACAGTCTAATTTCATATTTTTATTCTGATTGAGGACAAATATACTACATTATTAGTAGATTTGAGAAAGGTGCCAAATTAGATTGTCTCAAATCTAAATCTATTAAATGATTTAGTAGATTTGTCCTCAATTAGAATAAATGTGCGAAATTAGACTGTTTCAAATCCCTTATTTTATGGGGTAGCCAGCTTGCTGATACAGACTGCATATTCCTTTTGAGTGGGGGGTGTCTATGGCAATCCTAGTGTATCCATTCGCCCCCATTTGGTTCCAAAAAAGCCTTTAAAATCTTATAAGGTTTGTCGTCCTCAATCGAGTAGCCTACAGTGAACATGGAATGCCCCAGGTTATAACCACAATGTGAGCTATAGATTCCACTCTTATAATATACGAACATATGGCAAGATGCATCTAATCTTACAACCACTGGTTGTCTGGCAATTGCGCTGAATAGGTTGGCTTATCTCGGGGTACATCGCTATGATTGTCAATATTGACAATTCGTGATTTACCTTGCAAATACATATATATCAATAAAATATTTTCTATAAGTATGGATTCAAATTTACATATAAGTAAAATAAAAATTTTATCGTTTGTTACAACGATACTCACGAGTCTTGGATGGATAGTCCCTCTCTGTCAGCAACCTACCGTTAATTATTATGTATCTGAATGCTTCATGTGGGCAGTCTCGATCGCAACCTTTGTTAAAGTATCCCTTATCACAATCCATCAATTGTTGGATCGACAAGTTGTGAAGCTTGGTGGTAGAGCTTGGATTGAATCATTTTTCGGATTTGCCCTGTGAAGAGTCTGTGCAAGGAAGTCTTGAGGATCTCTTTGAGTGGTGGATTAAGCAAAATGACAAAATGTACGAGAGCCCCAAAGAGAAGCTCTACAGGTTTGAGATTTTTAATGACAATGTGAAGTTCATAGAGGAGAGGAATAAGGAATTGACCATCTACAAGTTTGGATTGACCTCGCGTGCAGATGTGAGCATTGAAGAGATCAAGGAATATCAAGTACTCAAAATCCCTCCGGATGGCTATTATTCGGCAACAGCCGTTATTGTGGGTGAAGAAAACATAATCAATGAGGATATGCATATAAGATCTCCTGGTTTTGCTTTGTTGTCTTGTTCTTGTGTTCCTCTTGTTGGTCCTTGTCTGTCTTTGTTTAGTGGTTTATTGTGTTCTTATCTGGGGGTTAAGTACTCCTAATAGTTCAACTGTAGAGTTGAAGCTTGAGATTGCAATTTAACCCTCCCGATCCGAAGAAAACTACATAAATGTTGAGCAGTTTAGTTTTCTTAGAGAGTTATTTGTCTTTTGGCAAACTTGCCAAAATGTATAAGTTCAATTGATTTATTTTTTATTTTTTGTGCTGTTTGACTCTGGGGACAATTGACATCAGAGTTATGGCCATGGATGCTTGAAGCATGTCGATCAACAAAGCAAGTTTTTGTATACCATCATGTATTTTGCTGTGTATACAAAATAAAATAAAATAAAATTTCTGATTCTTATATGGCTTAAACTATTTGACATTGTACTTCAACTTAACATGAGACAAGGAAAAAATCGTTGACTTTCAGGTCCAGCCGCTACAAATTTATGAGGCTGCCTCCACCCAATGGTGTTAATGTTGGGAAATATAAGTCTACTGTTTTATGATCCCAACTTAATTTGCTGGAGGAAACTTGCACAAAATTCGTCCAAGGCAACAACAAAAAGATAACAAAATGAATTATTTATCGACAAGATATCAACACTAAAATGAAATACCATTAGGGGAAAGCACAATGTATGCTTTCCCTGTGTTCATCATTATAGGTAAAATCGAAAAACATATTCCAATCTCGAATTTCACATAACCATAAAACTTAACAACTAATAAAAGTATCATTTAAGAAGATGCAAAACCATGTACAATATGGGAATGAGAATTTTAATGGTGATTTTAACGGATAAAATTGTATTCCCAATTTCCTATCAATTTTCTTCACTTTCTTCTTCTGCAAAACTCGAGGCTCGATGCACTGGTGGCTCCTCTTCTTCCTCATCCATGCTGGAGTATGATTTCCTCCCAATCGATTCAACACTCTTATTGCAGGACCAGAATCCCGAGGGCTTCCATTGGTGCATCGAAAAATCCCAAGTCTTAGAAGCAAATCTAGAATAGCAGCAGTCGACTGTGGAGCCTTCTCACCCTCCACCAAACTACTATGGAAAACAACTTCACTTGGAATTTCCCGTCTCTTTTTCACCCTAGAATCAATACCTATACTCTTGCTCTCTAGGCGTGATTTTCCCTTAGACAATGAGCGCTTCTTATCACCATTTGTACAATGATTATTATATCGACTTGCCACAATTCTCCCTTGCCTTAATGGAATTTTATCGCCATCTTTGAACAATTTCTTGGGCTGAACTGAATTCACATTTCGGTCATCTTTCTTCACAACCTTCTTCGAACCAACTGTTGTAACAGCCTCTCTGAATAAAACACTCGAATTTGGAACTGTTTTTCTTGACGTAGGCCAACACTTTAACTCTTCTCCCTTGTTTTAGTTCTCCCCAGTGTCACTTCATCAATATTTTGCAATTTAAACAAACAGGATTTTCATATGCTCTGTATACGCTGAATAGGGGTGACATTTCTTGTTTGCCCAAATTTTGAGATTTTGTTGATCCATAAATCTCAGAAGGCCCCATATTTATTCCCCTTCTGCCCCCAGCAACAATTTCTGCAGGTCCCAAACTAAGCACCTTCTTCCTCTGAATCATAGTTTATTCAATTTTTTTTTTTATTCTCCTCTGCAAATTTAACACTGTTTTGGCTCCATAAACTTGGCCTGCACCAATCTTCCCCTCTTCTCTACGGTTTTTACACCTCTCTGTGCCTTGTTCAGTTTCAGAGCCTCTAATTTTGAAGTCAATCAACTGATTTCAGTCTCAATCAGCTCAATTTCTTCATCATAACTCTTCAAATCCACCTTCTCTTTGAAACCCTGTTTCAAAATTCCCCTGCTTTTCAAATTATCCAAATCCCCACTTGAATTAACCGACTTCAAGGATGTAGCTACATATTTAATCAAAGAACAGAAAGAATCGGGTTTCCAAATAGAGGCTCCTCATTCTCTTTGCTCGAAGGATTCCAATCCAAAGACTCCTTTGAATTCAGCAAAATGGGCTTCAAAGGACTTCCATTATCAAATGTGGCAATGTTCCATATCGGAACATCAATAGATCCGAGTTCTACTTTATTTCGCAGAATGCTCATTTTCCCACTAAACAATTAAAAGAATTTTCTGTAAAACGGAAAGAAGAATGTCGGGTTGTTGAAATCTTGTAGGTTCTTGATTTGATTTTGCCGATTGATGATTAGGATTTAAAGAGTGGAAGCGATTGGGAATATTGGGGCAATGCTTATATGTTTTTTGAGATTTTCAGACGGTTGGGAAAAATTAAACGTCGGATAGTTCGAGCAATCGTGGCCGCTGGATAATGAACGGGTAGTACGGACGCTCCGATTTGACTTAAGAGTCAATTGGGGTCCATTTGAGTGATTAATCACCAACTAAAAAAAGCTCCCTCCTGCCTAATTAGTGTTATGAATAATTGAGAATAATTTGGTGGTTATGAATTATGAGGAATAATGTGGTGGAGGAATAATTTGGTGGAGGAATAATTTGGTAAAAAGATGTAATTATTATATGTGAGTATTATCTGCCCTTGATGAAATTATGTAATTACAGTTTGTCTATTCGAGTTTTCATAAATAGAGGCTTCAGTTATTAATGAAATTCATTCCGAGAATTCATTCAATTCATTCTCTCTATTGTTTTCATACTTTTATAACACGTTATCAAAGACGAGCCTCTGTATTCGAGTAATATGAAGGGAGTATGCTTCTACAGATCTTATAGATGATCTTCTCAGATCGTAAACCTAATTATTATAAATAACCTAATCCATCTCCAATCAATACTTATCTTTCTTTTCTCTCTTATCTTTTCCCCACTTTCTCACGCCTCACTCTCTCTATCTTCTCAATCACTCACGTAAAACATTTACGCAGAAACATAGAGTTGTGGCGCAATTCAAGAATTGGCTTATGGAGGAAATGCATTGCGTGTTCAATTGCTTCTCCTAAGAAAAGGAAAAAGTATATATATTATATTACTTTATACTATAATAATATATTAAACTATAATATTCGCTTTCTCGAGATATAAGGAGCATACATTATCAAAATCAAATTTTCTCGACTCCATTATACTCGATTTAACGAGAGCTTCGATTTGACACCAACATTGATAGGGTAATAACTCGTTGTTTGAAATATGTTATTATCAAACTTTCAAAATTTACAAATTAGTACACCAACTTTTGAAAAAGTTACAAAATAGTCCTTGAATATTTTGATATTGATAAATCAAGTAGAAAGGAGATAATTTTCCAATTGTAAAACATTGATAAAATATTTTTGACAATTTTACCTTGCGATTGAATGGACAATTTTACCCTTAGGGTAAAACCGACCTAATTTTGACGACAGTGAAAAATGGATAGAATATTCATGAAGAAATTCTAAATCCATTGATTATATAAAATGGCTTGAAGTCCATTTGAGTTAAAAGATCGAAATATTAATGTAACTCCCGAAGAGTTCAATTACATAATGTACTTATTCTAGAAGGATAAGTGTGCTCTTGTAGAAGTAATGAGTATTTGTTCTAGAAGAACAAATCTGCTCCCGTGAGAAGCGCTCAATATTTAATTCTCGCACTTTATTTACTGCAATTTAATTACTGCAATACCTCCTACTTGATGATGGGTTCAACCGTCACTAAACGGAAGGTTTTATATATTTCTGCACTTTATATGCTAAGTGATGGGTAATACCTTCTACTAAGCAGATCCTACTCCTGAAGAAGTAGTTAAATATTATGCAATTTAATTCTTACTATTTAAATTCAGTAAATTTATATTTATTGCAATAATTCCCATAAGGTAGGTTCGACCACCTATTGGAGGAAATTTAATTTCTGCAATTTAAATTTATGCACTTTATAGTTTGAGTATATTTCCAATGTGGTGGGTAATACCACACGATTGGTGTGCATATTTCCAATGTGGTGGATTATACTACACGATTGGTTATAACGAATCCTACTCCAGAAGAAGTAGTTGATCAAATATTCTAATCATACTCTCAAGAAGTAGACGATGAGAATAAAATTACTTCTTTATATATACAGAATATGAATGGAGAAAATTGAGCAAGTGGTACTTGAAGTTACCATTGGATAAATAGACGAAAGTAAAGTGCTGAATAGATCCCATGTTGATAAATCAAAGAAAATATATCGCATGAAAAGCTTACATGAAGTAATCTTATCGATGATATGAGATTGTATTAATATGAGAATAAAATGCTCTTGAAGAAGCATAATCACTAGATTTCTGTATTTGAATAAAGCCAATATGATATTATTATTACTCGAAGTACAAAAACAAGCAGTAAGTGGAACATATTGAGAATATCAAAAGACTGGCATTAAACACTCGAAAATATAGAAATGCAAAAGAATATACATCTTGAATCCATAAATGAGGGATGCGTCTCGAGAGTATAAATACTCGTAACTCGCCACCATCAACATTAGGATTCATAATGAAATATTTAAAGGATCCGAATTTCTTTTTCGCTTCACACCAGTGGTCTGTGACCGACGGACCTGGGCTTCCACAGATTCTTGAACATATGCATGAAATTTGATGAGTAGTTCATCAACAATACTAGCAGAAATAAGTATTTTTCTCGCTGAATGAGAGATAAACTTATTATTTACACTGATCTAGAAACGCTTAGTAAGCCATCAAAGAAATTATTAATATTCAACAAACCTATTGGTTTGACATGAAAATTCCCAATCGTACAACGAGGCTATATTGAATATTTCCTCCAAAGGTGTTGTAGCCGCTGGAAGGACAATGAAAGCATCACTATTATTCATCATATACATCATGCAGTTGTGGATGGATTGCGCTTGTAGCCCCAACCCTGCTGGACCCATGGTAGAACTGGCTCCAATTCGAGTATTAGATCCAACTAGATGGAAAGGTATTACGCTCGAAACTCTTATTCCCCATGATTGTGCGGCCATTATAAGTCTAGCTAAAAGTTTGTTGTTGGTTCCTCCGTATAGTATATTGATTTCTTGTCTCCTAACTCTTTTACAAGTCGGTTTGCCATATCCACATATTGGATATGGCCTACCACTTAGATCCACCAAGAATACATACGGTTTTAATCAAGTGAGGTAAAGGTAGACTTGTATGAGATGAT
This sequence comes from Jasminum sambac, assembly GCA_018223645.1. Taxonomy (NCBI): domain Eukaryota; kingdom Viridiplantae; phylum Streptophyta; class Magnoliopsida; order Lamiales; family Oleaceae; genus Jasminum; species Jasminum sambac. The sequence continues at coordinate 39,648,006 of CP073640.1, forward strand.
TCTAAAATCTCCATATCCATCTCTACTCCTATCTCTCTTTTTTTGCACTATACTTTTTAATGTATGAACATGAGAGATATATGAATCCTCTATTTAAAGAAAAATTTTCAAACCAATAATTGAGTGCACTATTTACTTTTTGACAAATATGAAAGGGAAAAAGGCGTAAATTTTTCTTTAGTGATATGACATATAGTCACAAGTGATTGAAAAATAATATATATCTTAAAATTGAAAACGATATTTACAAATAAAAGAAATATATTGATCTTTGTTATTACACTTAGCTTTCTTACATAAATATGGGAAAATCATTATGCTAAATTTTTCTACTAAATTTACAAGCAGGATCTTCTAAAGTAAGTTTTTCAAGATCAGAACGCGTTTGTTGATCTTTGAATTTGGCCCATAAGGCCATTAGCTCACCTTGTGCGTGTCCACTAGGATGTGTCTCAAGAGCCTGTTGAATATCATCCAAAGGCTCCTTACTCAATCCATCCTTAATGAACGCTATTTTATCTTCTCGATTTACGGACAAGTACCCCCATGTATTTACATCGAGTGTCACATGTCCATCGAGCACACTTGTAGCATCCTCCTAATCTTTTGCTCTCCGTTTCTTTGAAAACTACTTTTACCCATACCAGGCATGTATTTAGAAGGAATTGAAACCTCACTGTATAATCAAACCTTTGCTTCAATCAAGCATCGGATATCTTGTGGGATACCCTTATTCATTAGCATCCTTAATCTTTCCGGCCTACATCGATAAATCCTTTTAGGATTTTGATCGAGTAGTGATGGAAAGTATTTTCAAGATTTGAGAGCATATGATCCATTATAATGTATAAACCCTTGTTAGGATGAATTTTGCAATAATTTTGATGATTTATTTATAGAATAATACGACGCGTATGAAATAAGACTCGATTTTAAATAAATAATATGAAGCGTAAGAGCTACGATTTCGAATTAAATAATAGCCGGATGTGATGCGTATGAGTCAGTAACTCCGTGTTTGAACAAGAGTAGACAATAATGTCACCAAAAGATGATGGAATATGCTCATGAATTGTTTCTATGATAAATCATATTGAGCACTATACAGATACTAGTGAAATCGATATAAGAATTTCTTGAACTAGAAGTTCAATAATACTGCTTGCAAAACCTGACGACCATCCCGGTTTAAATAATTATTGAAATCAATATTTCAAGTGAAGAATTAAAAGAATTCTTCAATGATTGTTCTCGATAAATGATGAAATCATTACTAGCCAATATTGGGAATAAATCCCAAATATATCCTGGAATAAAGGATGAGAAGTATGGGCCCACTCATCCTCCATGTGGACTACTAGATATTATGATATGGATCCACTAGATAGTCACATGTGTATATGATTCGTAATTTGAAATTTATTTAAATATTTGCTCACAGTATGAGCATGATTTTCAGATTTAATGATAAAGCTAGTAAATGTATATCCCAATACTTGAATAAATCCTCAAGGATTTGAGTATGCGCATACAAGTGGGATATTATATGGCAAATTATTTAAAGTCCTCAAATAAATTGCCGATATCGAGAATAGAATGCAAACGGTCTAAATTCCCATATTAAGGCTGAATGATGAGAACATATATGATTAAAATCATACCAAGCTGTATGAGTTTTGGTGTTCTAAATTTTCTCAAAGATGAGGGGGAGTATTAAAGGTTGAAAATAATATGTGAAATGCATCATGTTATATCCTCGAAATTGAAATACTGAACTTGAAGTTCAAAAGATGCATGAAAGGCTATGAACAATCACATATATCACTCACGATGCTTTGATAAGTTAGACGCTGTGAAAGCGTTGATATTTCCCAATCATATATATCAAAGCAAATTATAAAAGATGGTCTTAATAACGGAGGCATATACTCTTGAAGAGTATATAGACATAACTATATTGTATAATCCTACAAGAGGATTGATAATGAGATATCTCGATAAGTTATGTCGATATGGGGAAAGAAATGAAATTGAAAAGTGTCGACACGATATGAAAATGTAGCGCTACATATGATCAATGATAATGAAAATATTGAGATATATTGAAGATGATAAATGGTGAATGTGAAATCCTTAACTTATGAGATGATGAGATGATGATGACTAGTGCTCAAGTTTAAAGATAAGCATGGTGGTCATTATATGTTGCATGCTCATGAAAGTTAAATTACCGATCGTGTGTAGTACCGAAAAGGAAATTAAAGGATCGGATGAGCTAAACCTGTGTTTATGAGTACCCTAAAGGGTGAGCTAAGCCCCTGGGAATGAAATAACCTATTAAGTGAGTATTAAATGTTAAATGATATATTTTAAGTGTTAGTTAGTTATGAAGGTTTACTTATATGTTTACATGTTTTTACTATGAATTTATATGCTTTAAATTGTCTGTTTGGAGACATGTGTTCATGGTGAATGTTTTGTAGTTGTGTAAGAAAATTGATGCACTCTAAATGAACGAAGAGTATAAAATCAATGTATATGATACTCATACAAATGTATGAAAGATTTTGAAATGCTTGGAAAGATACTTGTATAAAATACGCGTTGCACTCTTTTTCCCTTGACTGAGGTTTTATCCCATTGGGTTTTCCTAGCAAGGTTTTTAATGAGGCAACTTTAAAGGCGATTCACATGAATAATGTACTCTTTTTCCTTCATTAGGGTTTTTCCCACGGGTTTTTCCTAATAAGGTTTTAACGAGGCATATTCATGGTATATTGAGAACGATAGGAGAAATTGATACAAGGTATCTATTGGATCAAGTTATAATGGAGCTAATGCTTTAGATCCAAACGATGACGATATTGAAATCATTTACCGTAAGTAAAGATATCAGCTTCTCAAGATATGAAATCAAACGGAGCAAATTGCATTCTTTTTCCTTCGATCAAGTTTTTTCCCACTCGGGTTTTCTTGACAAGGTTTTAACGAGGCAAAGACATGAATACTCCTATACCGAAGACATCGTGGGGAGCAATGTTTTGATGAAGCAAGATATAACCACTCCAAGCTATCCCGCAATCGGTTTGGAAGTTTTTTTTCCCACTGGTTTTTCTCCAAACAAGTCCGTAAGACATTTGTATTAATAGTCATTCAAGGGGGGAGTGTTATGAATAATTGAGAATAATTTGGTGGTTATGAATTATGAGGAATAATGTGGTGGAGGAATAATTTGGTGGAGGAATAATTTGGTAAAAGATGTAATTATTATATGTGAATGACTATTATACCCTTGATGAAATTATGTAATTACGGTTGTACCATTCGAAGTTTTCCTATAAATAGGGCTTCAGTTATTAATGAAATTCATTCCTGAGAATTCATTCGAATTCATTCTCTCTAAATTCTCTCTATTGTTTTCATACTTTTATAACAATTAGTAATTATTAAGGCCCAATATGTGATTATTATTATTATTATTATTATTATTATTATTATTATTATTGCAAATTGCCTAATTATTAAAGCCTAATATATGAATTTTGTACGCGGTACGGCATTTTTTGTGGTAAAATTTTTAGTAGGATTCAAGATAATTTTATTTTGAACTATAGGAACTTTTATACTATTTTGATGTAAATCACTAAATTAGTGAGGAGATATATTTTGATTTAAAAAAGAATAGAGAAAATGTTTGTGAATTGACTAATTTTCACAAAACCATCATAAATGAGGGTTCGTGAATGGACTAATTTTTGAAAACCATATCCCGAGCGCTTTTTCACAGAGGTGGGATCCACTTGTAATGGTTGGTCTCACGTCCTCACCTGTGTGGGGGAGCACTCATGAGCGCCCTGCTCAGAAGAGAAAAACTGAAACCATATCTTCATCAAATTAAAATAAATAAGTAAATCTCCATATCATGCATGATTCTCCCTCCCTCCCTCCCTCTCTCGCCCATGGGATTGTAGCATCACTTTTCCCCCCATCTCCCACAAGAAAATTCATTTTCCTTAATTTCAAGGCGAAATTCGACATTCGAACTAACATGACAAATGAAATTATACTTAATTAACTCAAGGAAACTTAAGTTGAAAAATATCATTTTTCATGGAAAATATTTCCAATCAAACACACTTCTCATTCCTGTTGAATAATCAGCAGTGCCTTTAACTAGTACAAAGCACGAAGATGTGAATTTTAAAAAATCATTAGTGTTTTTATTTGTTACAATTATCATGTTAAAAATATGTTTATTTTGCAAAAGTAAGATGTAGATTTTTTTTCCCATGAAAAATAAAAAAAGGAACTCCCACTGGTCACCGGTGGGGTAACAAAGGACTTGTCCTCTCACCAACGCTAGAACTTCGTTAAAGTTTCAGCGCTTGATATGGTGGTTGTTCCTTACCGCCACGTGGCCGAGGGTCCACTTATCAGAAAAAACTGCGTGGCAATGTCAGGACGCGTCACATCAGTGCTGAAATTTTAACAAATTCCAGCTCCAATAAGAGAACACTCCTGGTGGTAACAAAAGTAGATGCACCAAAATGTGTAATTTTAGCACCCTGTTAAATTGATAAATGTATATAAAACAGTCGGTTTCATTTTGCTCTCTGCCGCTATTGAAAAAATTATTGTTGCTCATTTGTGGGCCAGATTACCGATAATTTTGATTTATTTCACACTTTGTATGTCCTCTGAAGGTCACATATTGGTGAGTTTCTAACTGATTTCCACAATAATTTCGTTTTGGTATGATTATCAGAATGTTTTGCGATTTAAACATATATATGTTTTCCCTTTATTGATTGGTTCTTCTTGAGTACATATATTGAATCAAGGGAAAATAGACTGCGTATTTTTCCTATTTCCATCAACATATTGATAGATCAAGGAAGGGTATACTTCGTTCATTTCTGATAAGTTCACATACATAGGCTCCATTCATTTCCAGAGAGGTCACATACTGTGAAGTGAGGAGGCGTGGAGATGGCATAATAGAAGATGATGTACAAACCAATGGGAACTGTATTTTTTTTTTTTTGTATTTTTTAAAAATTGGATTTGATATTTTTTTATTGACCTTTGTTAAGTCTGCAAAGTTGGTTTAAATGTTTAACTTCTACCTATTTATCGTGCTCAACTCATCCGATTTCGATTCATGCGACTTCAAGAATTTGTAATGGAAAAATCAAGATACAAAATGTCATTATGTTTAATCTAGCTTGTTTACCATCTTCATGTTGAAGGTTGAATGACTTGGCATCATTCAAAGTCATGAGATGCTTGCATGTGCTGTATGCCATACACTGATGATTAATCTGTCAGAAAATTGATAAAAAGACAATGGAGAACAACACAAGAAGAAAGAATAAATTTTATTAATAATTAACCAGATAAAATGAAAGAGATTTGATCGCGTAATCGCCATACTGAAAATAAATTTACCACCATGGGATTGTTAGTTAGTATTTATGGTCTACACAACAAATTGTTTTAATCAAGTCTCAGTTTGGTAGAAGATTCAAAACACTTAAAATTTTCTAACCATGAACTAAGAATACTATTTGAAGGACAAAATGACATTTGAGTGCAAGAGATGATTGTACAAGTGAGATGCATCCCTTATTTATGGATTTTCAATAGGTGTGTACGAAGAGGTACAACTCTTCAGTGGAAGACCCAACTTTTCTTTGAACATCACACCTATTCGCGATGCAATCACATTGTTTCACTTGTGTCTCATTAAATCCTTCAATTATAATTAATTGAACACTCAAATTTTCCAACATAAACGACCTACCTAATTTATTTGCATGTAAACCACACAACCATAGGAGCAAATGATGGCTTGCAGGATACATACATGCCTTGTTCTATACTCATCAATTTGTATTTACTCGAATTTCGAATAGAATGGGTGATGGAAATTTGAAGAATGTATATTAAAAATGTAAATAATTTAAATTATCAAACAATATTTAGGTGGTGGAAAAGAATGAGAGAGAATAATTAGATTTAAGTTTTTTTTGAAATTTAATGTATATAGAACAAGGTAAAAGCAACTCAAAACCATCCAATATTGATGCTTAGTTCAATATAAAAAAATAAAAATAAAATACAAACACGTAGTTACGTTCAACCTTCAAGAACAAAATGGGTTCTTTCAAGCCTAAATCCACTTACAAGCCCTGAAATAGCATTAATATATAACCTAATTCTCCTTGATATTAAACAACTGTATAACCTAATTCTTCTTGATATTAAACAACACGAACCTCCATGCTATGGCTTCTTGGTTGGCTACAATGACGGCTTGCCGAGCGGCTACCTTAGCCCGGATATCAACGGTCACTCGATGTGCATCTTCTCCTATTGCCCACCGTGGTCTCACCGGAATCGCTGGTACTGTCTTGATCTAATATTTGAGATCGATTTTATTGTATATTTTTGTGCCTTTCTTTTAATATTTTATTTTCTTGATTCTTCGGAAATTGTTTCCTTGTAGAATGAAAAGAAAAGTTGTCGATATGGGTTTCCTTAATTATATGAAAATTTGGTTAGTGGAGATATTAATAATTTTCTTGTTTAAATTACTATATATTATTTCTTGAACTGGGTTGTAACAGTACCTCCACGGAGTCCATTCAAGTGGAAGAAAGGGCGCGTAAGTTTCTTCTTTATTCTTGTATGCATGCATTTAACTGGGACATAAAATCGTTTACGAGTATAGATTTGATTTTGTCACACCAAATTGAACATTCTTCTAAAATTAAAGTTACATAGTATGATACTTGTAACACATAGATTGACATGTTTTAGGGTGTATATTGCATAGATAATTAGATGCATAACAATGACTGTTTTTCCAAAACATTAATCCCACGCCGATGACAAAGATCATTTGGATTACACCTTCAATACCAATGAACCTAAACTTCATTGGAAGTACAAATTGATTATTGTTTTGTCTTAGGTAGTAAATGCAAAATTTTGAACTTAATGGCTGCAACATGTGACTTTTGTTCATGATTCTACCCTCAAAAATTTCTTTCTTCGAGCATATAAATTTACTTGCAGAAGAGTTGTAGTTCCATTGAATTATCCATGAACAATGTTAGTATATAAAGTTTTTGCTACTGAGTTAGTTGTTTGTCATTTCTGCTATCGAGTTAGTTGTCTCTAATTTTTATCTTCTAGAGATCTCATGAAAAAATGTTCCGGATTCAAAGCAACCTGTCCTTTCCCTATCGGATCTTATCTTATTATCAAGGATTGTGTTTATTACAAGTGCACGTAATTTTCTTTGCTTATACTTGCAATTTTCCTTAGCTGTGTTATTCTTTTAAGAAAGAAATGCTTGGACTATATTATCTCCTGTCTATTTCGGTATGCAGTCTTTGATTGTGTCGTTTGCTGGATGTGGCTTGCTTTCGTTTGGAGGGTACAAGCTGTTGACAAAGGCAAGAAATACTAGGTATGCGTTTCTTTTTGCTACCATTATAGGCCGAAAAAATGTGTGAACAAAACTGCTCACCACACTATTTGGACACATTGCGAAAATTGTGTTTTACACATTCTATTGATTTGAGAACTCTATCACATTAATGAAATGCGTCTAGCGCAGTTTTTGGCACATGTCCAAAATATATAATGAATACTCCTTGCTATAATGTGACTTCTTTATAAAACAGACCCTTAGTCATATCTTCAAAACATCTGCGCAAAACAAGCGGTCAAATCGGAAAACACAAAAAGAAAATTGTAAGAGATTTTGCACACCGATGACTTTTTGGGCAAATCATGGTATCATGATGTTTTATCAGCAAGAATTATAGATTTGGGAACATGCTTTTGGTTAAAAATTGTCTATAAAATATTGAAATACAATTTTATATACACCAACTTTACTAGAAAGCAACACATGCTGTTGCAAAAGGAGAGTTATATATAACCGACCTTGTTTCACATCATTCATTCAGTTCCCAAATTTGGGAATTAAATGTATTTCTCTTCATTTTCTAAGCCGTCGTTTCTTGCTGTTACTTTTTGCCTATAGCACAAATTATGCTCTGGAGTTTCCAAATGTGGATTACACAGATAACAATAGTCTTATGGATCTTTTCGAGTTGTGGATTGAGAAAAATGGCAAGACTTACAAGAGCCCCGAAGAGAAGTTGAACAAGTTTGAGGTTTTCAAAGCCAATGTAAAGTACGTAGAGGAGAGGAATAAGGCTTTGATTGGCAGAAAGATTGGATTGAATCATTTTTCGGATTTGGACAATGAAGATTTCGTGCAAGCCAGATATCTTATGGATCTCTTCGAGTGGTGGATTGAGAACATTAAACGCAGGACTTACAAGAGCCCCGAAGAGAAGCTATACAAGTTTGAGTGTTTTAAAGAGACTGTGAGGCTGGAGGAGATGAATAAGGAATTGGCTATCTCCGGGATTGGATTGACCCGGAGTGCAGATTTGAGCGATAAAGAGTTCAAGGCATATAAAGGAACCGAAGTCCATTGACGATTAGCTCATGCACGTAACATCTCCTGGTTTTGCATATAACATCAATTAGGGTACCTTGTATAAAGGCTTGAAGGTTGTTGATTTTACAAAATGTCTTGTTTTGCTGCTGCCTAATGTTTTCATTATCGTTGTTTAACAAGTTAGAGGCATGAATGTGTTATTCAAAACATTAATGTGTCTTTTTTTCTAAAGACTTTAAGCTTTTAAAGAAAGTGTTTCAGCGTGGCACTTGAATAGATAATAGATCTCAAGTACAAACCTTATTCCGCATGTGTCAACCTTGCCATGCTAGGGGTAGGGATCACCACCACTAGGGGCGTGACAGTTGTCTTGCTTCTTGAAATATGTTCGGTCATCCGAATCCCACCTTCCATCGGGCGAATTGAAAGAACCAATCTCAATGAAGGCTAGGAAAAATGAGGGGGACAATCGCCTCGCTTTAAAAAAGAGAGAGATAAATAGACAAGCGCTTAGCTTCCTTCTCAAGGTTCTCTATCGAGTAACGGCGCAAGGTAAAAACGGTCGGCTTTGAACTTTAGCCATTATTCGAATTCAAGTCCCAAAGCCAGGTGATAATCAGCACTTCGGGACGAACCCAACATAATCAATCTCAAGCATATCTTCGTTCAATGGAAACCAAAATGAGGAATGGAAAGGCGGCTGGAATTATGAGATGCTTGGGAAAAAAATGTCTGTTCATCGTCCTTCGGGCTTGCCAGCTCTTTATCTCGAATCCATGCTTGTGGCATAATATCTTTCTCCGCTCACTTAAAGACCTGCTTAGATATTTTAGACACGAAAGGGGCCCTCCAACAAGAAAAGGTATAAATATGGAAACATCTCGAGGAATTTGTGGAGACTTGCCCTAAACTTATCCACGACTGAGGCAAAGCTAAGGTTGCATAAGCACACATTAGCTGTTTCAGCAGAAGAAGCTTCAAGTCGCTCAAATACTGATCGTCACAGCCATTCCTTCTGTACTACAGTTCGATGGAGGAACCAAGCCCTTTTAATGTCCAAAATATCCGAGCATCTTTCAACGGGAAGGACAAAAAAAAAAAAAAATTGTTAAACAAAATGGCCAAAAATAAAATAAAACAAAATCCCACCCCAGCCTCACCATCCCTACCCTCAAACCCTAAAATGTAAAATTGATCACCAAGGGGGATTCCCCTTGATTTCTTGCCGGTGAAGTTGTCCGCTGCAAAATTACAAGAAATCCTTAATTTTGAAGTGGGCGACCTTGTCAGCGGCGTAGTTCAGGGGAACCCCCTTTAGTAATCAATTTCAAATTTTAGGGTTTGGGGGTGGGGTATCAAATAGAGGTCAAAGTAGGTGGCAAAGTGGAGGTGGAGGTGGGATTTTTTTTCAAAAATATTTATTTTTTAAATTTTTTGGAAAATATTATTTTATTTCATTTCTACACTTCGGAGAGAGAAAATCTTTTATTATTGTAAGATTCCAATTTTACCCTTATTAAGATAGAAGAAATAGAGAAAACATGGTAAGTTAACGATGAAAATTGATGGAATTCGTTGGTAGGGACGAACGCTATGTATTTTCCAAAACAGTGGGGACTCAATAAATTGGAACAAGAATATGGACAAACTCGTTACAAAAGGCCAAGAATGGGGGTGAAAAGTAAATATAATCCATTTTACAATTATGTGGAAATGACTTTTTTTGCAATTATGTGCAAATGATTTTTTGCTCATTTTTAACTTGGAAATTGATTTTTCAAAAAATGGTAAATAAATGAAAGGGTAACGTACTCCAACGGTCCCCAACCTTTCACTCTTTTTACACTTTGGTCCCCAACCTTTTTTTTTTGACGACACAACCCCCAACATTCAAAAATTAGCTCCATTGATCCAAAGTGACCTAGTTATCCGACAATAGTATGTCATTAGGTCTTTTTCATTTTTTATTTAATAAAATAAGGATAATTTAATCATTTAACATCTATTTTTATCTTTTTATTATAAATAAATATTAAATCCACACATGTAATTTAAAATTTATTGTAAATATTGTATTTAAGCCTTCTATTATTCGAATCTCCAACAAAACCTTAGCAGCTATTCCTATCTAACCTAGCCTAAAAACCTGCACCCATTCCAATAGTCTTCCTATCCCACACCAAATGTGAAAACAAAGAAAACCCCTATATTTGTCACTGGAAAAGAAGGGAATTTTCCCATTAAAGCTGAAATACAAGTATATTTTTCGGCATTGCTACAGAAGTTTTCCTAGAGTGTCTGAGTGTGTACGAAAGGAAAACCCCAAAGCCACGTGTCTTTACAACGGATTTTAATGCAAAAAATAAGAGAGTGCTAGCATACACATTTTTACGCATTTTTATACATTCTTTTCAGATCAACTCATTATCTCTCCTATTTTACATCCACATATCCCGTGAGACCTACCTATACTACATGAATCTCCACCATTCAACTTCACTCATTCTCTCTCCTATATTACATAAAAATCTATAAAAATTCATCTTTACACATACACTAACACGCGCTTAATGTGAGATCAAATTGATTTCCTTGCATTAGAACAAGATTCTCGCTAGTTTCCGAGCATATCGAGCAACTAAGTTTTTCTCTTTTGTTTTTACAATTGTTATGGGGTTTGGAGAGGGTTGGAATGGGTATGAGTTTTACGGATAGGATAGGTGGTGTGTGGGTGTTAGGATTTGTGTTGAAAATTTGAATAATTTTGGGACTTGAATGTAATAGGTTTTAAATTGTAAATGAAGATTTAATCTTTGTCTATTAGTAAAATAGTAAAAATAGATTTTAAATTGATAAATTATCTTTATTTTATTAAATAAAACATGAAAAGACCTATGACCTGATATTGTACTTTAACCAGATTAATTTGGACCAATATAGCTAACCGTTGAAAGGTTGAGAGTTGTATTGTCAAAAAAAAATGTTGGGAACCAAAGTACAAAAAAACGGTTGAGGACCTTTTGGAATAATTTACGCTAAATATAAAAGAAAAAAGAAAAAGAAAGTGGGCCATTAATTGAGGCATGACTATTCACCACAATTTACTATAGTAACTCTCTTTTCCCAAACAAAGTCACGTTCGGCACTCTTCACTGCACTGACCTTCACCTCACGTCAGTGCCGCCGGAGCTGACTACGATGCATATCATTATTTCATTGAATGGGCAAAATTGTCTCTTTCAATCATGCCCCACGCTGCTTGTGTAGTGTGTACCTAAATTGATAAGCCTGGGAATACTCTCGCATCTTTATGGCCTGTTTATTATGATTAAACTTTGTCAAATTAAATTTATTTTTAAAAATATTAAAAAATATAAAAGAATTATTAAATTAATATATAAGTAATTAAAAAAAAATTAAAAAAAAATAAAATTTAATGTGAATAAAACAAGATCTTAATGCAAAAGGTCTAAATATTGTCTATAATATGGATGAAAGAGAAAGATAGGGAAAAAACTTCAGAACTAATTATAGTGAAAGATATTTCGATGGATGTGCATTTGTAAAGAGGTTAGAGGTGCACGAAAGGATTATGCAGGCAAAAGTAGCTAAAACTTACGAAAATGAGTGAAAAGTATTTTTAAAAACCTAAAAAAATTTAAAGAAGATTAAAAAGTATGTGAGACATCAATGTTTGTTCTCTCTCTCTCTCGTAGATAAATGGGATAAAAATAGTATTTTACAATACCCTTTAAGATAAAAGTGTATAAATTTAAATGTAGTAATTAATCATATTATGAGTTATCATTTATATGCCACAAATAATGCTCAAATTGACGTGGCACTGTCATGTCAATAATGAAAATAGTTTATCTAACATAATTTTAAATAGAAAATTAATTAGTATTCTTTCTCACTATTGTTACCTAGGGTACACATTGCATATTTGGCAATTTTATTTGATTTTAATACATTTTTTTAAGATTAATATCTCTATGAAACATATCTTTATCACTTTTTTATGCATAGTAAATTTTCAAAAATTAAATTTATTTTTTTCCTTTCCATCTTTTCAAGCCCTCATATATTGATTTTATAATTTTTATCATAATTTTTAATACTTCTACTCTAATTCTCAATCACACATCTAACAAAATTGTTTTAATCAAATTTAGTATAAATCAGACATGCCTATCCTTTCATTTTCCTCTTCAAGCATACAATAGCTTTGTTGAACATCTTTTATGTCAATTTCTTGCTCTAAAACCTAATAAAATGATTTTACCACTTAGAACAAAAATAAAATGAATAAAGAAAACAATTTATTAAAAATTAATAGGAAAACCCTCTAATTCCCAAATATCTCTTTAGTTTTATGAAAATAAGAATGAAAATTGATTATGTTCAAAAAAGAATGAAAATTGATTCAGTTGAATATTAAATTGATATTTGAGATTTTTTTCTTTAAATGGAATATTTGATGTCTGTTGTGATATTTATATTGCACACAATATTTTTTCCGAAGAATCTAAAATTCTTGTATTTTTATAACCTACAAAAATTAGTCATTTTCTTTAAATTTTTAATCCTCTTAAAAATTGGATCATTTGAAAGCCTTTTGAATGTACTTTCATATTAAATAATTGTTTGCCTTCCACTTTTGTGTTGTCAGTCATTTGTATTTCGTTCATGAATTCTTTTATTTTTTCAACTACGTAAAATTCATATGCTATAACTCGAGAAAAATTGCACATTTTCTAAAATTTTTAATCCTCTTGAAAATTATATCATTTGAAAAGATTTACGATATGCTTTCACATTGGACAATTTGAAAGCCTTTTTAATATACTTTCATATTAAATAATTGTTCGCCTTCCACTCTCATGTTTTAAGTTATTTGTATTTCATTCATGATTTTTTTTTCTGAACTATGTAAAATTCTTATGCTATAACTTAAGAAAAATTACACATTTTCTTGATTTTTTAATCCTCTTTAAAATTATATCATTTGAAAGTATTTATTGTGTATTTTCATATAAAATAATTATTCTCATTCCCTACTCTTTTTTTAAGATAAATATTTTTTCTTGAATCATGAAGGACAGCGTAAAAGAGGGGAATCTAACTCTTATTTTGAGGAATAAAAAATTAACTCGAATACCACTTGATAGCATGAATCTTGATAAAGGAGATAAATATTGATTCAAAACAAATTTAAAATCAGTTGGTGTCATCACATTGTCGCCGATCCTCCCCTATCCATCATCCAGTTCTTTCCCATTTATAAATTGGCTGAGTACAGTTGAGCACTTCTTTTGATTGTTCTTGTCATATTATTGTAAAACCTTCCTATTCTGAAGACACAAGCAATCTTCCAGAGTCCATCCTCTTCTAAGTTCTAACTGCTAACTTAACAACACCGACTGGCGTCGTCTTCACTCTTCTCGCTACCAAACCAGGAAATTCGGCCTCCGTCGCCGCGCAGGTCCGCCGTTTCTCACGCTGACAAACAAAGAAATGAGTGTTCCAACACCCGATGAACCTGAACAGCCAACATCGGCTCAAATTGTTGTTTCAATTGATGATCTCTTAACTCAAATCTTGTTACGCCTGCCAATAAAATCACTGATTCGCTTCACTGAAGTATCCATTTGCTGGTACGAGTTGATCACAAACCCGAAATTCTGATATTTGCGTAGCCCTAACCCGAAATCGAATATGAGCTTAGTCCTTTTCTTGCCCCGCGATGACCGCGTGCTTTGCCCTGTGTACGACTATATCCCCTTTGTCGTCCAAAACCCATTGAATCCACCTTGTCAATGGTTCGATACTCATGATCCATGGTATGATGTTTGTATTCAATAGCCTTGCAATGGACTGTTGCTCTATAGAAGCCATTTCCCATAGGACTTTGTACGTGGTAAGTACCATGTCTATAATCCCACTCTAAATCGCTTCGTTAATATTCCAGAGCCAGATCAAGAACCTGGAATAAAAAAGAGGATAGATCGTATGAACTCAGCTTTTGATCTAACCAAGTCTCGTCACTTCAAAGTTGTTTGTCTTGAAGAAGTAGAATTGAGCGAAACAGAGCTTGCATGTTATCTCGAAGTCTATTCATCTGAAACTGGTCGTTGGAAAGTATCTTTAACACGGTCCTTCGTGCATCAACTACATTCTCTGAATGGAGTGTATTGGAATGGTGTGCTTCACTGGATCAATCAGTGGACATTTGTTATGATGTCTAGTATCGGAGTCATCTAACTGGGCCTTGATTACATTGTCCAGCCCAAATGCCCAAATTTTAGCCCAATTTACCTTTTGCTGCAGTATGCTATATAGTCAGTGAAGACAGAAGATAAGAGAGGCTGGTGTATTGTGTGATCGAGAGATCGTCTTCTTCCTTCATCCCCTTTTCTGAATTCTGCTCTATCCCCTTTCTGCAAATTTTCTTCCCCAACCCCCATTCTTCTTTATAATTCAGTTCTATTTGGTTGTATTTCATCATTTCAACCGCTATTAATGAAATATCTATATTTGAATTTGGTGTGCTTAGCTCGTAATTTTCATCTCTATGATTTTTGTACCCATGGTTCTCGGTGCAAAAATCAAAGAGATGAAAATTACGAGCTAATCACACCAAATTCAAATATAGATATTTCATTAATAATGGTTGAACTGATGAAATACAATCAAATAGAACTAAATTATAAAGAAGAATGGGAGGTTGGCGAAGAAAATTTGCAGAAATGGGGTAGAGCAGAATTCAGAAAAGGGGATGAAGAGGAAGACGATCTCTCGATCACACAATACGCTAGCCTTTCTTCTCTTCTGGGCATTTGGGCTACACATTGTAATCAAGGCCCAATTAGATGAAGCCCATACTAGACATCATAACAACATTCCACGAGGGTGTGTATTTCGTCCTCGATGAGGAGAGGCTCAAAACAATGCCAATGCTACCTATGCCATTAGAACTGGAGGGGTAAATCCAATTCGATTCATATGAGTCTTATGATCATCTTCACATGATTGTGAGGAGGCCAAGGATTAAGTTCGATGTCTATGAAATGAAAAGGGACTTTTCTGAGTGGTCTGTCAAGTACGAGGTTGATTTGTCACCACTTGATGCTGCTTTTCCTGGGATAATCCACGGTAACCAGAGAAAATGGGGGGAGCGCGACACATTGTGGATATTCTGTGTGATTCGAGGTGAGATACATGTGGACGACTTCCTAGTTTTGGAAATTACCGGTAAAACCATAAGGTACAATCTTGTTTCACAGACTTTCCAAGAGCTCCGTAGGTGGTTTGGGGTAACAGGGCCATCCCTATTACAGCACGCAAAATGAAAAATAAAGCTACAATTACAAATCTACAAGTACTCGTCCCCGGCCTTGGACCCCTCCTCATGTTCCTCCTGGTCATCCTCGGCACCGAGCTCCCTGAGGATGGAGGATAGGTTCAGTCCGAGGTATGCTTCCTCCACGGCCCGGAGGACGAGCTTTGCTCCCTCCGATGCCCTATGATTAAGGAAAGGTTGGTAGTATTTGGATGTATGAAAGGTCGCCATAAAAGCTCTCTCCCAATCCGCTTGACTTAACTTCTGACCTACCGGAACACTGATTGAAGCTCCCTTCGCATGGGTCTTCTTCCCCTCCTCTAGTTTGGCCGTAAGGCGGGCAATCTCGGTCTCTACCTACTTCTTCTATTCTATTAGCATCTGCTCATCCAAATATAATGCATTAAGCTGAAACTTAAAACCCAACTGGTCGATCTCGAAAGAGAATCGTTTAACACGTACCTCATTCAGATCTTTCCGAAGAGTGTCCATGGCCCCTTAGTATTTTGTCACCTCGACACCCAGGGTGAGGTTCGTCCACTGGAGATCATCATTCTCGGCGCGGAGGTTGGCGATGGTGGCATCCCTAGCAGCCAACACTTCATCGAATTTAATTTTTAGCTCATCGACCACTCGCCTAGCTTGCCCAACCTCCACCTCCCTTTATGCCTTTTCCGACTGAAGCTTCCGCTCTAGCTGCCTCACATGGCGGGCCTCTTCGGCGTACTCCGTCTCACAAGATTAGAATAGTGCACCCTCTCCAAGATAGGCACTGACCAGAAAGGCATGCTCCTAGAGGGACGCCTCCAATTGCTTCGTCAGGGATTATGCCACATTGAGGTCTAACTCGCCGAGCTCCTTCCTCATCTTTTTCAGTTCCTCATCCAGAGAGGCCACCCTCCCTTCTCGACCTCCAGGAAGTCGGCCATCTCCGCAGGCGTGCAGTACTTGTCTTTGTAGGACTCGAAGTCCTTCATCATCTCTGCCATCGCCCACCTCACCTCCGAAATGAAGAAGATTGCCTGACTACTTTTCGCTTCCGTCACATGAGCCAGGTGGTCCACCTTATCGTTGCTACGATCGCCGAGGTCGCCTTCAGCATATTCCTTCCCACCAAATTACCTCCAATGCAAGCAAGCGGAGGCAAGGTACCGAGGAGCCTGTAGTTCAATTTCTTCCCAGAGGGCCCCACCAGCCTCTTCTACTATTCCTCTGCCGATTGTCCTGCTCCCGGAGCAGGCAAGGTTGGACTAACAGCCTCCGCCCGGGGAAACGCCGAAGATTGTACTTCGATAATGGGACGCTTCCCCTGATGTTAGGTGACCAAGGATCCACCTCTTCCACTGGCTCTTCATCCCTGGTGAGGGACACGGCGAGGGGCATAGCCGTCGGTGTTGTTTCAGACGCCTTGCCCAGCTGTCTCCTCCCACTCGATGGCGCGGCCACTACAACCACAGCAGGCTGTTGGGGCGAAGCGACACGCTCGTACCGGTAACCCTCCATGAAAAGATCGTCTATGTGCGATGCAATCTCACGCTCATCCGTTGCCGGCCCCGTCTATTCGCTGGTATCATCCACCTTTGCCGGCACAGCCTCTGCCACAGGCCTCACCTCCTTCATCGGCTGGCCAGCTACTTTTACTTCTTCGCCTTTACGGCCATCAGCTGCTCCATGGGGATGGCCGGGATTGGTATCACTTTCCTCTTCTTCAATGCCCCCGCAGGCAGGAGCAATGGAGCCACAATGCCGACCCTCGCCGTTGACTGGCCGGCGGAGCCCCAGCCCCGCTTTGCACTCCGGGGCAATCAACTTGTTCATTGCCTTGGCTAATAAACCTGTAGCCACTGGCAGGATAGGACATCCCGCCCCGCCCACAATCTTGGCCTGAGCCAAGCCATCGGCCTCTTCACCTGCAAGCCACAAAGTTAGTCGACCCTATACACAATAAGCATCACGTAAGAAAAAAAAGTGAAGTGTACTTACGAGCAGTGAGAACCAGGCCAGCCACCTCCAACCTATTTTTCTCAAAAAGCCAGACATACGACCGGTCCTTCTTTGACCTCTGGATGATTGCCGCCAGAATCTTGATGTCTCCATCACACAATTCGAATGTTCGAGCTGCATCTGCAAAACAGCTACCATTTAGAATTTACAAAAAGATGACAAACAAAATAAACATACGTATGACCCTTACGAGGCGATCCAAACTCCGTGGAAACGGCGAGCTCCCCCTTCTTCTCCTAGGAGCACCTCTAAAAGTCTCCATCGACCCACACCAGAGACTCTTTCAACCTTTTCACGTTAGAGGTGATCTTCACCAAGGATGGAAAACCGCTCCACGGCCGGCATCAACGATCTTCTTCACAGAATAGTACGTCTCGAACATGTGCATCGGCATCTCGTGACCTTCGGCCACCTCGGCCCACAACACCAGTGACCCTATTATATTGGCGAAGCTATTAGCCGTAACCTACATTAAGGCTAAGTTGAACCCCCTCAGCACCTTCCGTACAACCGGATACAATGGAAAACACATACCGCCGAAGTTTAATGTGGGCATTGAAAAAGCCATGGCTTCAGGCCTTCCCACTGGACACCGACAGGCACGCTCCTCCAGCATCGAAACCGAAAACTTCATCCAGGGAGGAGTTGTAGCCACTCAGCATGGTGAATGGGTCCCTATTGAACTAGTAGCTTGGGTAGTTCTCCGTAGCCCACACAGTGTCCCCCCATCCCCCCACTACCAGTCATGACCTCCCCACCATCACCATATCCATCTTCCCTGTCAGCACCCTTCTCAACCACCGCCGCCACCTGACCACCCTGGGAACCATCTTTTGCCCATAAGAGGTATCACCACCACCATTTGCTGCCTCATTTTTCACTATCGAAACAATTAAGTCGTTGTCGGAGTCCAATAGATACATCGGGACTCTATCTCCAGCCATCATGGCCAAGGGAATAACAGCCATAACCTCATTTGGATTCACGCTGTTGGACACCATTTTTGCAAAAGAATCATTGGGAGTGAAAACACAAAAGATGAAATAACAAGAAAGAAGGGAAAATCTATGGTGAAACATGAATTTCTCAAGAACTCACTTACAGCAACAATTTTCATAACACAATAAAGAAAACGATAGCAATGAAGGTGAAAAATGAAAAATTTACCAAATGAGAGTATATATAGGCGAAGGCGATAGATCGGGACTGTCCATATCAGACACATGTCCATATCTGGTGAGGCGACGTATTGTGAAATGTTTCTACCATTTCAAATCACTGTAGGCACTGCCGCCGAGGCGCCTTCGTGATTGGTCGTACCTCTCACACGTCCTCAAATCTCGCAAATTTACAGCTGCAATGATGAGCCATATTTAATGCATGTAACCATTGCTATATGGCCCCATTCAACTTCCAAGACAAGCAATCAATTGATGGAAGCTCCCGCCCGCGGGCCCCTCCCAAGTAGACCGCATTGGCCCGCCACATATGGCTTCGAATCAACCTCTAATGCATCACCTGTTCATCCGCAAAGACATCGCCTCACCACAAAGGCTCCGGCTCACCTGGTAGGCCTTATGGCTTGATTTTTCTTACACTCCGCCTCGCACAGCCGCCTATATATCTCTTTCCAAGACAACGACCAGAAAACTCTTCTAAACCCAACACCCCATATAAATATCAGGGAATTAGGCTTGGGGGACTAATGTTACTGGTGGTATTGAGAAATGTCCACATGGTAGTATCGGGCCTACAAATGGAACCCACGTTGATAAGTGTGTATTTTACACACTTATTTATATCTCTAAATGATTAATTTATTATTAGATCGAGTGGATATCTACTCATTTTTATGTTTTTATTGTGTTTGTAGGCATTTATCCTCAATTGGGATGAGAACATGGAAAAAGGGAGAAAAAGGACCAAAAAGCATCCATTCCAAAGTTAGAGGGCTTTGGGTACAAACTTTGTGAAGATATTGTCAGTTGCATTTCTTGAGCTCGCATGGAAAAACACAGAAAGTGGAGTCCATATCTTTTTACGGATCTCAATTCCGAATTACGGATCAAAAGATATGGCCAAACGAAGATCAATGCCCAAAATGCAAGATATCTGAAAAAGAGGAGCATTTTTTGATAAAGATACAAGTTGATTTGGAGCAAATGCGCCTTCCATTGTGGGGGCGTTGTTGGGGCAAATGCACCTTCGAACAAGTTTTTGGCGCCGTTGTTGGCGCTTAGGCTTGTCAAACGGCTCGGCGAGCCGGCTCGGCTCGCCCAAGCCGTGTTCGGGCTCGGTTCGTGGCTCAGACAGCATGTACGAGCCGAGCTCGGCTCGGCTCGCGAAAATACGAGCCGGCTCGTTCTCGGCCATGAGCCGGCTCGTTCGAGCCGAGCCGCTCGCCAAACGTGTTCGGGCTCGGCTCGTGGCTCAGACATCAGACGAGCCCGAAGCCGAGCCTGGCTCGGCGAAGCTCGAAAGCCGGAGCCATGAGCCAAATCGCCATGAGCCGCTTGACAAGCCTAGTTGGCGCGTATACACCTCAATATTAAACCGCAAGTGCACGGGCTATAGAAATAATAAAGTGGACTACAGGAGTGCGGATATCAATCCCACGAGTGTTGAGCTACTAATTCTAGCGGAAGGAAAAGAAGAAAGAAAGTATACAAAGAAAGCAATGAAAACACAAACAAAGGTTGGATGTGGAATGTAACTAACTAAACTCACAAAGCAAAGAAACTAATGACCTAAAATGGGGCATGAATGGGAGTATATTCGGATTAATAGGTAGTTGGGAATCATGATATCACTTAAAACTAGCTTAACTAATCCGTTGATGAACTAAATGTAATACTCATCTTTGATGTCAGACCCGACTCTCCAAACTCAACCAGTTACCTCTCTCGAGAGTCAAACCGATGCTAATATATTAATCCAACCTACTATATCTCTATGTCAACTATAAACTAATCTATTGCATTAAACACTATGAGGGTAGCTTAGAGGATCATATAGGGTTAGGGGTATATCTCTGTCCTCTAGAACAACCTATGGCGATTGCTTCCACAGTAAAAATTGTGCCCCTTCTCTCGAATGATGGCACAAATTGCAAATACATAAATTCATTGATCAACTGAATTATGGAAATAGCTCAAAAGCAACCACACATGAAATGAATAATCCACTACAAATCTCTTCTATCAACAACATTAATTGGATTAATTAAACTAGGTTAAGCTCCAACAATCATCCCAACATAGACAAGTTTAGCTCAATATGAAGATAATACAAGATATTAATACAATGAGACCCATGAATGGAAGAGAAAATTGGAAATACAACAAGAAAGCTAGAAATCTCCCTTTGAATGTTCCATTCTTGATGTATCCATCATCTCCTCTTGCTTTCTTCAATATCTTCTCCAAGCAAGATACCCAATTAAAGTCCCAAAGTAAAAGGAAAAAGAAAGAAAAGAAGAAGAGAAGAAAAGAAAAGAAGAGAAAATAGGGAAAGAAGAAGGAACCCTAACCTAATCTAAGAAAAATGAGAATGATTTTGAAATTGGGGGTGAAAAGTGGTATAAATTGGCCCCAATTTCGTGTGTTATTTTTCCCCAAAAGGGGGGGTGAAGATAAGGGAGAGAATTGAGAGAAAGAAAAGGCAAAAAATTGCAAGTTTTTGCTGCTGGGAGGGGTTTACAACCGTACAAATACAATCTACGGCCGTACAAATGTTGCTGCATGAAATTGACCCTATTTTTGATAAGCTACGGTCATAATTATATTAGTTACGGTCGTACCAATTTTCTGCACGGGCAGGTTTCAGTATTTTGGCCATAACTTTTGATTCCGATGTTCGATTGAGCTGATTCAAATTGCGTCGGAAGCTAGACTTGATGACCTACAACTCTCTCGTTGATTATTTCCTCCAAAAAAAACTTGTATCTTTATCAAAAAGGCTCATCTTCTTTAGGCATCTTTTTGCATTTTGGTCATTGATCTTCGTTTGACCATATCTTTTGATCCGTAACTCGGAATTGAGATCTATAAAAAGCTACGGACTCCTGTTTCCATGTTCTTCCATGTGAGCTCAGGAAACGCAGCTGACAAGATCTTCACAAAATTTTCACCCAAAGCCCTCTAACTTTGGGATCGATGCTTTTTGGTCCTTTTTCTACCCTTTTCCGTGTTCTTATCCCAATTGAGGATATATGCCTACAAACACAATAAAAACATAAGAATGAGTAGATATCCCCTCGATCTAATGATAAATTAATCATTTAGAGATATAAATAAGTGTGTGAAATACACACTTATCACACCCCCAAACTTAACTTCTTGCTCGTCCCCGAGCAAGACTATCTACCAACACATAGACAATAATAACAACATAACAACACTCAAAACAACTACACAACGCATTCAAAAGTATCAAATTGTAGTTATCTCACAATTTATACTACAAAAGAAATCTCGGGCTCGTCCAATTGGTAATCCTCATTTCCCTTTGCCGTTTGGATCCAAAAATTACGTGGTTAGCAACCCGACCCTTAATGGTCAAATATTTTCTTTCCCTTTCGTGATCACACTTTACCAATTTTCTCTCATTCTACCCGGTGATTACTCCAAGGTTGCTCAAATCACTCATTCTCTTTCGACTCAAATTTGGGGTGATTTTCACCAGTAGGATAAAAAAATCTAGTAATGTGATGAGTCTCCCTAGTCTTGAGTGCTCCAACAAACAAGATACTCCTAAGTAATTCAAACAAGCTAGTCATCCAATCCAAGATGCTCATTTTTATTGTTTTCACTCTTTTTTTTCTTTTTTTCTTCTTTTTCATTTTGCAATGTAATGCCCCAACAATAATACTTTCTCAATGACCTATGTAGCGGGCTTTAGGTCGGTGACTCTCGAGCTCATCACTCAAGGCACCGGGCATTGAAATACCCCGAAGAACTTAATAACCCGAGTCATTGAGGCAAGGGAATGGTGGCACAAAACAAATGGATGCAAATGCTCTTTTTTTTCTTTTCTTTTTTTTTACAACAATTCTCTTTTATTGACATGGATTGGATTTCTAGCAAACGGTCATTACCAAGTTTCTACTTGTCAACCAAAGACACTCCACACAAATCAACATGCACGGAGTCATCACAATACCAAACTCTTCCTCCACCAGCTCATTCACCACTCATCTCACACTTCACACAATGGCTAGTAGTGATTCAAAATGGGAAAATGTTGGAAGAATTAAAGATCAACTCTCACTCAAAACCAAAAACAACTTCTAAATCCAACAACAATAAGCTACGCCATCCAATGGACAGGCGATGATCAAATCAGCTCAAGTAGTATACTTTGTGAGTTAAAAACAATTTAAACTTGAGAAAAACCAAAAAATCGAAATTTTTTTGCACAAAACAAGGAAAAACACACATACAACCTATAAACAAGCTAACAACAAAAAACTACACAAAAACTAACTCTAAACAACCAACATATAACTAACTAACTAACTAACTAACTAAAACACATACACATGTACATAACAACCACAACAAACCCACAAACTACAACACACCAACCACAACTACAACATATAAACAACAAACCCACAACACAATACACAAGACAAACTAAGCAAACAAACTAACTAAAACAAGCACACAACTAGTTAAAACTAATAACAACAACTAACTAAACCAACTAAACAAACACACTAACAAACAACCTACAAACACACGAACTTACTAAAACAAACTCACAAACTTAACACTAATCAACACACAACCTAACAATCACACAACAAACACACACGTCACACGTGGCACCAAAACCAGCACGACATCGAGGCATTCCCCGCTGGGCCGAGGCGTTCATCCCTCGCCAAGACGGAGCCTCTCCCTCCAGAGGGGCTCCGCCCCCTAAGGTCAAAGTTACCCACGTGTCAGGACATGCTATCCACGACTGTTGTGACATAAAACCCCTTACAAGATCTCCAAAGTACACAGGTATGTGCATAGTCACATCCAATCCCCGAGCTCCACCCCTATGATGGGATTGAGGAACCAATGGATACTGGGCACGCGGCATGTCGTCATGATGAGTCCAACCACCACCTTTATGAGAAGTAATATAAATAGAAGCCTACGGTAAACAAGGAAGGTATTGTTAAATCATTTACTGCACACACATTTCCATTAATTCACTCTCAAGAGCTCCCAACTCTACCGAGTGGATCTCCGTAACTCCATGTTTCAGCCTTCATAGTTCCACCCACGTTGAACATTACCCAACTCTCTATACGATGGCTGACTTGACCGTCAGAGCGCATGCGACTGACGCCCCCTCCGCCATCTGAGTGGTGGCTATCGGTGGTCAATGCTCCTAACGGTTTGTCTTGACGTGTAGGTGGACGGAGGAAGAAGGTAGAGGTGAGAAGCAACGGTGGACCCCATTTCCAGGGGTCAACATGAGGCATAAGTTGTTTAGGAAGAGCAATGCGAGGATTCCAGTGAACAAAAATGAGTTCAAAATTTGGTTTGTTCTTCATTCGTTATTGTCAAAAACTTAGTGCGTTCTTTTGGGCTATGATACCATATTGAATGAGCTTCCCCTAGTACGCCATGTGATCATCCCTACACTTGGGGACTCACTGAAAGACAAAGTACGAATGGATGTGTATGGCCATTATCGAGCAAGTACGACCACTTTTAATTCATGGTGTGTTCACATTATTAAATACGGCCGTACCTGACCCATTGGCCACTGTGGGGAGTGGGTCATTGAGCTCGTGTTATACAAACGTTGATCTCTCCAGAGATAAAGTCATAATCCCTTGCACGAGCACGAATGATATAGAAGCACGGGCAGACATGGGCATGGACGTATTATTAAAAGAGCGTGCAGTGGGCGCCTGTCTGAACGGTTATCAAGACGGTTTAACACCCATATCTCGGAGATAGTTATCAAGCAATGAGATGATAACGCGTGTCTCTATCACGTATGGATACGTATCACTCAAACACCACATCGGTTAGGAATGGTTATTGGGTATGACCTATAAATACACTTCCAAAGGGCTGGCCAAACGTAAGTACACACTAAGCCTTTTTCCTATTTTCCTTAGAATTTCTTTCCAATCCCACCAACTAAGTCTTACGCCAGAAGTGAGAAGGGGGGTAGCCGCGCCTTTGGTTTTCTTATTGTTTCCAGGCTTCGCCGACGGTGAGAAACAGCGGTTTACGGAGGAGAATCCAGATAACTTTGGATCAGGCTACATTGTGTCAATTGAGAGCCAAAATTATGTCAATTTGTTTTTTTTGAATGCGTTATAACCCGTTTGTTGAATGAATAAGATTTGATGTACCTTACTTCATTTTCTTGATGTTCTGTACTTCGTTCCTCAAACATTTTAATTTTGGAATTTTAGTCCTTGAACTTTTTAACTATAAGTTTTTAGTCCTCAGACTTGAAAGTGAACTGCATACCTTTGTTGGTTCTCAAACTTTTAAGTCATTCACTTTTATCCACTAACTTTTAATTTCCTTGATCCATGAACTTCCAAGAGACTGCAAGATATATAAGTTCATCCACTTCTAGTGTACTCTTCAAAAGTTGAATCTAGGGAAATTAGGTAAAATATAGTATTTAAAATCGATATTTGAAAAACAAGGTGAAATACAAATAGTAAAAAATCAAGTTGTGCGAATGCGCAATCACACTGATTGCCTAGTTCAATTTGAGCAAAGCAATTGCCATTTAATCTGGGAGTCGTGTAGATTTCAACCTGGCGATCACCCGTGTTAATTATTTTTAATATAATTTTTATTTTTATCTATTACACAGTGTAATGGCATTGTTAATGGATGACACAAAGTGTGTAATAATCTGTAATGCATTACATAAAGTGTGTAATGGTGTATAGTGTAATGTGTAATTCATTACATAGAATGTGTAATGCTATTGTAATAGGTTACACAACATGTTTAATGTGTTAAATAATCTACCAAGAAACAAGCTTTGTTCATCAATTTTTGGTGTTTTGAGCATCTAATTTGCATACGATATCTATTTTGCAACCATGATGAATGTTGTTCATGTTTCTAAACAAGTCGAATTTCACCAATTTCTTTGAAAAGAACCACCAAACTGAGTTCAAATAGCCCTCATATAACAAAGACAATATTGAGAAATAACCCAAAATCATAATCAATTATGTAATCTAAGATTGCAAGGTTAGCCTCGGAAAAATTTATACCCAGCCACGAAACTACTTGTAGGCCTGTGTAGACACGTGCCTAATATGTTTTGAGATTTTTTTTCTTTTTTTCTTTTAATTAATCGTAAGCGGCAACTGCATAATGGCATGGAAATGGCAATTTGAAGCATTCCCAATGTTTGGGTGAAAATGTAGGGAAAAAGCTAGGACAAAAAAGTTGGGGGAAAATGTAATCTAAAATAATGTGCAGATGAAAATCTGGGGGGCCGGGTGGGGGAGGGGAGGAATTTAAGTTTAGATTTTTAGGTTTTTAAGCTTCACATTAATTCAAATAAAGTGTCGGTGGATGAGTCCATGAACAAAATAATTCAAGAGGGAAATTGCCAAGATGAATTGTATACTTTGTAACCAAAAAAAAAAGGATTATATTAATTGTATAATTTCTAATCAAAAATAAAAAAGAAATAAGAAGAAAATGTCAAAATTTATATCAACAATTAATTTTTTTTTTCACAAGGGAAAAAATGTAGTTGAGGGGGCTAAATTTAGGCCCCACTACATTTCCCCCCGTCTAATTATTCCCTTATTCCGCCAATATGATTCCACATTATTGGGTGAAAAAATGCGAATTTAAATTTTTTCACCTAACATTGGGAATGCTCTTACAAAGACCAAATTCCCAAACCCCCAAACACCACTATTCCAATAACACATTAGTCCATTACCCAATTTGAAGCCCCAAATCTTAATGAGTAATAATCACCCAAAGCGAAACACTCAATCACAATTCAAAAAGGGAATTTTTGGTAACGTGTCAAAGTTTCAATAGCAATTACCAAAATACCGATAATACAAGATTTTCTCAAAAATACATAAGATAGTTTCATAAAAAGCTAAGATGCATTATTGTCCATTTTCGAAAAAAAAATGAAAACAAATATAGATAATAAAAAAAAAGGGATATGATAAGATAAAAGAAATTTAGATAATGTTTAACTACCGTCCATGGTAATCAAATCCCTTATAAGAACCGACAGTATCTTAATCTTAATATTAATAATAGCAAAAGTGGTTTTTGGATTCAACAGGACTCTTTTCCCACCATTTTCCCGCCTGCTATTTTATTTTATTTTATTTTTCCCTATTTTCATGTTGCCCGTCTCTTACTGAATTAATGAATTTGAATGATAATTAGATAATGATAATTGCGAATTTAAATAATAATGATAGTTAATGAATTTAAATGATCATAAAATTATCCATCTTAATCTTAACCTTAACCTTAATCTTAATCTTATCTTATCTTAATGTTCTTAATATAATATAATAATAATAATAAGAGAAGTGTCAATTAGGCATTGTATCATATTGGCAGTGCAAAGTTGGCACTCATTTACTTAAAATTAAAAAAGAAAAATCTCATTTTGGAAACAAATATTAAACACGCACTTTATTATTTTGTTTTCTTTATTTACTATTTTTCCCTCATTCATAATCTTAATCTTAATATAAATAATGGTGAAAGTGATTTCTCGATTAAATAAGTTTCTTTTCTCACTTTTACTTTGCTGCATATAAAAGTGGCTTCTTAATTAAATAAGCCTCTTCTCCTGCCTTTATTTGACAGCCTATTAAAATTGTTATTATCTTCTAAATTATATTTACCTGGTGATAAAAAATGATCTAAGATAAATATTAAAAATTTGATTTCAATTAGAATTGTTATTATCATAAAAAACTAAATTGTAATACTCATATCACTTTTGTGTTTATCTTTCTATTTTCTAATAAAATGTAACTATCCATCGATATCACATTTGTATTTATCTTTTTTTTTTCATTTTTTCATTTTTAATTTAAATTAATAAATCTTAATATATATATATATATATATATATATTTGCAAAAGGGGTATCTGAAAACAAGTTTTTTAAAAATCTAATGGTAAAAATGGTTTCTTGATCAAATATGTCTTTTTTCCTGTTTTTACTTTGCCGCCTATAAAAGTAGTTGCTTGATAAAATAGGTATCTTTTCTTGCATTTACTTTGTAGCCTATTAAAATTATTATTATCTTCTGAATTATTTATATGGTGACAAACAATGATCTAGGATAAATTTTAAAATTTTGATTTCAATTAGAATTGTTATTATTCGAAAAAACTAAATTATAACTACTCATATCACATTTATATATATATATTTCATTTTTTCGCTTTTTATTTAAATTAATAAATCTTAATATTAATATATATATATATATATATATATTTGTAAAATGGGTATCTGAAAATAAGTTTTCTAAAAATCATTAACATAAGATTTGTTTTAGATTTTGTCTGAAAACAGATTAGGTCATAATATTTTTATTAGAATGTCGTCGACTCTCCAGCGAATTCGTAGTTGCCCTTTAAATATTTGTAATACATAATGGGTTCCACATTTATGTTGTGTATGCTTCTTCTTTTTTGTTGCTTAATTATTATTTCTATAGCTTTTTCAAGAAAATATAGTTGTCTCTGTATTGGCATGAAGATACTTTGTATGTGATGATAGGACATTTCCTACTAACTCCACTATCAATGTTGTTTTCAAGGAAATATTTTAAAATTTGTAATATTTTTTCAAATACTGTGTTCTAGGGATATATAATGTACAATTTTTTTATTTATCTTCTATTAATTTTTTTAGTATTATTGTTTATAAATATTAATTAAATAATTCGATGCAACGCACGGTGGGCTAGACTAGTAGGGAATAACTGCCTTAGAGGGAATAAATATATATAGTAATTTCTTTGGGTAAGACTTATCATTTTGAATTAACAAGTAACTGACAACAATTATGAAAACCAACAAATTTGTACTCTAACATTACGACATTAATCATTGCAAGACTAGTAGGGAATAACTGCCTTAGAGGGAATAAATATATATAGTAATTTCTTTGGGTAAGACTTATCATTTTGAATTAACAAGTAACTGACAACAATTATGAAAACCAACAAATTTGTACTCTAACATTAGGACATTAATGAAAACAATTTTTTTTTTAATAGGGACAAAAATATATGAATTATTTTTTTAAAAAAATGATAATTTTTTAAAATACTATTAAATTGGATTATTAAAATCATATTATTTTATGATGCCAATTTAATAATCTATATATATATATATATATATATATATAACCAGGTTATTTTCCCGCTCAAATCACTATTTTTCAGAATTAAATAATTAATATAAAAATCAAGTTTCCCACCCTACTCCTTTTCCTTTATTTATCTGATAATTAACAATTTAATTATTAAAGGCAGATTTAGTACATGCAACCATCTTGATTGGTAAATACAAAATCTTGCCAAATCACAATTTCCTTATTTCTCACGCAAATTGATAATTATTTTAATTATCAATTATCTCATTTGACTTTACAAAAAATTATCTCATTTAAGTTTACCAGGTCGTTTTCCCGCTCAAATCACTATTTTTCAGAATTAAATAATTAATATAAAAATCAAGTTTCCCACCCTACTCATTTTCCTTTATTTATCTGATAATTAACAATTTAATTATTAAAGGTAAATTTAGCGCCTGCAACCATCTTGATTGGTAAATACAGAGTCCTGCCAAATCACAATTTCTTTATTTCTCATGCAAATTGATAATTATTTTAATTATCAATTATCTCATTTGACTTTACAAAAAATTATCTCATTTAAGTTTAAGTATATTAAGATTAAGATATTTAGTATCTAAATAAGTCATTATCTCATACAAAAATATTTTGGCAAGGAAATTCATCATGCGATGAAATAATGATGATCTAATTATTAAAAACTATTGGATTTGCATAGTATATAATAATCTATATCTATATATAACTAAAATGAAGTCATTTTCCCGCTCAAATTTTCAGTTTTCAAAATTATATAGACTATAATGAAGTCATTTTCCCACTCAAATTTTCAGTTTTCAAAATTAAATAATTTATTGTTTATTCTCATTTTCTCTTTTATCCTGTTGTTTGTTTCTCCTTTTTAGTATTTTTAGTATTACCATTACTATAAATTCAGATAAAACAGATCTATACAAATCGACCCGTGATCTACACGAATCTTATCGCCAAATTTTTAATTTATTTTTTGAAAATCACTTCTTATGGGTAGTCACTAATCCTCAATCTGCTTAATCTTTTAGTTGATTCCAAATCTCCTATTCTGACTTTCTTAAATCTCCTAATTTGTAATTAATTTATCGTTATCTCCTAATCAGCTCGGGTATTTTGCGTCTTCTTTAATTTTAAATTTTAAAATTACGAATTGAAAATAAAAACCAATGCATCACATGGGTAATTTGGAGTGAATATATATCTAACTAAATTATTAATTCCGTTATATTAGTTGCTTAATTTTTTTACTTCTGCTATGAGTGTTTTTTTTATGAATTTATATGAAATACGAAGGGAACTCTGTCAAAAATTTCAAATAATCTTTTATTTTTTTTTTCTAACACAAGTTCTAAATCGTATCGTGGGTATATGCCTCCCCGTGCAACGCACGGGTGGAAACACTAATAATAATAATAACAATAATAACAATAATAATAATAATAATAATAATAATAATAATAATAATAATAAAAAATTTTAACTAGTTATACGATTTCTTAAATAATTTTTAAAAAAAATTCAACAGAGATTAAATTAAGGAAAAATGATAATTTTTTTAATTAGATTAAATTTGATTATTAATGATCATTTTATTTTATGACTATTATTTATTAAGTTTACTTATTATGATCGTTCTGCAATTTAATTTGTTAAAGTTTTTAAATAAGTTCTTTAACATTGATTTTCTAATTATTTAACACAAAAATAAATTTATTTTTTACTTAATTTAATGTTACAATATACTTTTTTTTCCATTGAACAAATAATTATCAAATACGTCTTCCTTGTATCGCATACGTGCTGGGGAACTAGTTCTTGAAAATGTTCATCAGAAATATTTTATAATGTACTTATTTAGTGTTCTGAACTCTTTGAAGTGTCAATGTAACCTTATTCAATTTTTCACTATGACGATATTTAGACATATCAACTGTTGTTATAGTGAGTGTGATATAAAATATTATTATTACGAAGTGTTAATTAACAATCATGTGTTTACTATATGAAAATTATGAGTTGTCTAATTTACAGATTATTTAGGCGTATCTGGATTGTGTTCTGTTAAAGTGCAGGTTGTTCACAGTTACCTCAAGCCAGATATATCTGGGTTATAGTTCGATTGGAGCCTAGATATATCTAGCTCAGAGTAAGTATACGGAAATTTAAATAGAACAGCAAATACACGATTTTAAGGTGGAAAACCCCAACAGGGTAAAAAACCACCCGCCTGCACCTGCAGACAAACAGATTCACTAGTTGCCAAGAAATTAAACCAGTTACAAGAAATTAAGGATAGCAATATGCATCTTACTATCAAACAACTAGAATTAACGACGACCACTCCCTGATCTCTCTTCTAGCTTGTACTGCGAGCCAACATCCCGTTGCTCTTCAAAACTTCTCGTAACTCTGCAATCCAGCCTCCAGTCTGATTTGCGGCGGTCCTCCCACCGATCGTCACCTCCCGTAAAGATCTTCTCTTGGTCGAGGCTCCTGTGTAGTGAATCCGACTTCTACCGAAGATTTAACATGATGAAACCAAGTGGTGGTCTTGTAGTACAAAATGCACTTATAATTCGACGTTGGACACGATCTCGATCTTAGGATATAAGTGCATTAAGAGGAAGACACGAAAATGGTTATGCATGCATGTAGTTCTTGGTCGAGGCTTCTATTTAACTGCGTGTGAGCTCAATGTCTTGCCACCAAAGACTTTCATTCCCACGCCAATTCCTACACTCAAAACAAAAATTAGATAAGATAAGTTAAGTAGGATAAGATATAGGATAACCCAACACTAAACGATAAGGATGATAGGCTAAGGAATTTTGAACTCAAGTTATCTTAAGGATGATAGGCCAGAGACTTTTGAAATCAAGTAATCTTATCTTAATTTTTGAAATTAGGTTATCTTAAAGATATGGCAATTAAAATCATATGCATGGAAAAATAGAAATGACAATTAACAGTAAATAGGTTAATTAATTAAATCATGTTCATTTAATTAAAAAACTAGCACTATATATGACTGATATTGATTGTTACTAATGGTGGTTGTGATTACTAAGTATTAATTAACAAACATGTGTTTACTACTAAGTGTTAATGAACAAACATGTGTTTACTATTAAGTGTTAATGAACAAGCATGTGTTTACTATATGTCACTGATATTGATTGTTGCTATTGGCTATGACTAAGTAATAACGCTTGGGCGGAACTGATTTTTACTGATCGTGATCGGTGCCATTAGATGTTACATTTATTGGTTGTTAATTACTGCTAGTTGTTACTTGATCAAGGAGCTAGAGTTTTATTGCTTCTGAAAGTGTTATTTGTTATGACAGGATTTTGCTGCTTCTGGTTGTCACATATGTGAGCGTCGAAAGAGAGTGAGCTAGATGAATTGCACATACACTCAATAAGACAACACATAAAGAGTAAAGCTCTAAAGGAGTTCCCAATAATTGAACATTGACCCTCATTATATTTCAGACATGTTGGAAAAGTAAGTCACCGTGATTTCAGATATCTTGGAACTGTTAGCTTCGCATTTGAGAAATACTCCATTTGTTGGCTCATACCCTTGAAAATTCATCATTCACATGCGCTCGGGTAAACAATGCAATGGAACATATCTCCTCATAGACCTTTGGTGAATTTCAACCAGAAATGCAGAGGGAATTCTCTGTCGGGCCACACAGATCACGGTGAGTCCATCGGTCCATTTGACATCAAACAACGACACGGAGAGTATCATACGTTGGTGTTGGCATTCCCAGGGATCTCTCGAGGATTTGGTTGTCGATAGCACAGCTGTCGTCGTCGTGGGTCTATTACTCTGCGGCTCCGCCAGAACAACTGATCGAGGCGCCAGTATAGCCATCCCACCTCCGTATTTCTTAGTTTCTTTCCCTCCATTTCAATACATAGAACTGTGAAGAAGGCTGCTTGAGGGCTACGGTTTAACATTTGCAATAGTTGGACTAGGAAACAATGAAGAAATGTAGAGTGATTACTTTCAAGGACGTTAGGAATGTATGTAAAGAAGATGACACTGAATATTTAATTACATTGATAAAGATTCATTTGAATTTTTAATAAATATTAACTAAATGGTAATGTTTATCTATAAGATTTTTTGATATATGCGAAAATAAAATAATCTATATCTATATATATATAATACCAGAGTATTTCACTATATTTTTTAATTCGTTTTTTAATATTTTCCCGCCTAAAACCAAGGCCTTTTTGGTCCTTTTCTTTTTTATTTTTTAATATTATTATTACTAAAATGAAAATCCTAAATCTTCTAAAATTTTACACATCAAAACCTTCTAAAATAATAGAGTTTCCATATTTAATGGGCTTTCTACAACTTGCTTTACCAATCCCATTCTATCTAAATATTTTCTCTCTCCCTCTCCCTTTTTTCATTTTTTAACAATAAATTTAAATTAAAAAATAAAAATTATTACTTTATTTTATTTGACTCAACAAGAGCTTTAAAACAAGTATAGTATCACATATAAATTTTTATTTTTAAAATTTAAAATTTAACCCAAATATATAATATTAGTGTCCAATATAAATATAAATTGATATTAACATTAACATAGATTAATAAGAAAAAAAATTGAAAATCCATATATATATATATATATATATATATATGCAATCTATTTTTTCATTTAAACACCTTATTTTCTCAAATTTTTACTCACTTTTTTATTTAACATCATTTTCCCCTATGAATTTTACCAAATATTATATATATATATATATATTAATAATTCATTTATTTATTTAAATTAGTTATTTAATCAGTTAATTATAGTTTCCACCCATATCCTTTATAATTTTTTTGCCCCTTAATATACTATCGCTTTAGTCCATATAATTAGTATTTCTAAAACAATGAGATATAATTGATGTTCTTCATATTTGCCTATTTTAAATAATTATCAATATTACAATTACTTAAATATTTTAATTTATATTGATCCTTAACTTAGAAGTAATGACAGCTTTAACTTTTTCCCCCATCAATATTGATTATTTTTAATCTTTAACTAACTATAAATTTGAGCTATAAAGATCATTTTTGTCTAAAAATTTTGCCATCAATATTGATTATTTTTAATCTTTCACTAATTATAACTTTTTTAGATCATTTTTGTCGAAAAAATTTATTTATTTAAACGTCAAATTACTTATTTATTCATCATACTTTTAGCTATTGTAAAATATAATAGACGTAAAATGTGAATATTTCTTTTAATTTAAATATCTTTAATAAAATATCAAAATATAAATTAATATTTACATACAAAGTAATATAATTACTAAAAATTAGTAATTATACATTTTGAGGACATAATTGTTATCATAAACAAAATTAAAGACATTTTCAAATAATTAAATTATAGTGTACTCAATATATTTTATAGCGTGAATATAATTAGATGTATTCGAGTTATTTAGCAATTTTCTTATCTTGGATTATATAACGTAATTATACTACTTACACACGATTTGATTAATCATACTTAATTATTATAAGACTGTATATCAATTATAATAAAGTTCAAATTATTAAAATACTCAGATATTTTTTTTTAGTTCCAAAGAAGATAATTTTTCTTGATAGTATCTTATATCATGAGAATCAATAAGAACCAAAGAAGTATTTTTATTTAAGGAATATTTATTAAATACATCTTATGTTTATAGTGTATTTACAATTTACCTAACATGTTTTAAGACATTATATTTGACACAGTGCATTTCATTAAATCTTAACAAAACACATCTTAAAGGTCAACAAAAATTGAAAAAATTACTTATTAAAATTAAATTACCCCTTTTTGTGACTGACAAATTACACCACGTATATTTTAGTATGTAACCCTTTTACATATCATTGTTCTTCAAAATATTAATTAAAACTTATTTTATGAAAATTAATTTTTTCTTGCGTTTATTCTAAAACATTTTTTAAGTTAACTATATATGATATATAGAATATTGTAAGTAAATTGAAAATAAGAAATCGTTTTTGTCATTGTTGTTATCAGTTCTACTACAACTATTATAATCAATTGCAATTTTCATAAGAAATAATTTCACTAAATTTTGAGGTTTTCCTTTTTAAAAAGATAAATATGTAAATAAAAAAAATTAAAAAATGAAAAAAACCAAGTTCCAAAATATTACTAAATATCGTGTACTATTAAACTTGACCTTTTCGTATTCATTGAATAAAAATTATTTATGAAATGTTAAAATAAATTAATATTTCTGTAATGTTATACATTTGAATAATTCTTTAACGGGATTGATTTATCGCCTCTCCGAGTAGTATTATAAGAATGGGAAACAAACATTTTATTTCTTTTCTTTGTGAAAGTAAACAAATAGTTGGTCGTGATGGAAAATCATACTTTGAGAAAAATATATTTTCTCTTCATTACTCAATTAAGTGCAATGATTCGATCAAGTATATTGCAATGAAATATTTGTTCTCACAAATGCCATGAGACATTATAGTTGCAATATTTTTATTTATTCATGACTCTATTATTACAATTAATTGTGCACATCATACTTACGTTACTTGAGTTGTATTAACTAAATTGACGGATGTTAGAAATTTTAATTTATGGTCTAATTTCAGTTATAAGTAAATAAATATTTCAATTACACATTTAATGAATAAAGATTAAATAAGTTGACACGTAAATAAACACCTAAATTACTTATTTTATAAATTACGTATTTAATAAATAATTAGCTATCGACTCAATCAATGATTGAAATTATGCGATTCAATCAAAATTTCTTAATTGTCTCTCTACTATATTAAATAACTATTTAGGATTCTATTTTTTAAATAAATATTAAGAATCCCAACTACTTTAAATTATTTATTTTATACCGATTTTTATCTGTTTAGATTTTATTAAAATTTTAAAGATCATCAATTAACTCATCTTTTTTAATTATTAATCATGTATATTTCAAGTTATGTATCTCATTCAAATTAATTTAAATTTGATTATAGCATTAAATATGGTTAAAAATATAATTAAATATCAATGATTTTTTTGTTGACCACCTTAAGAAACCTATATAATTTAAATTATTTTAAATAAACATGTAAATTGATGAGTTTCAAAAAATGATATTAATATACTGAATATATTAAATTTGTGAGTTTATATCGAATATGTTAATATATATGTTTACTATGTTTCGAAGGCATTTGTTGAAATAAATGTCTTTAATACATGTTAAAAAAGTATAAATAAAATTTTTTGATTAAAGGATCATGATAGGACATGGTCGGGGATGACAATTTTTTACCAGATGGGGACGGGAATGAGAGTCTTCATCATATTGCAATTCTTATAATATTCTCGCTAGGACTCGATTAAATGAAAATGGGTAGGGCGATGATAGGTGTTTTTAGCTGTAAGTGAAATATGGTGTTGGGGTCAATACCCGCTATATTATCATTTCTATAATATAAATATATGTTGATTATATTTCATAATTAGATTTCAAAATTTTATTATTTACATATTCATTGTCAATACCGTACATCACACTAGTATATAATTAATATCTCTCGAAATTTATAGTTGCATATAATAGAATATAAAATAATTTTTTTTAAAAAAATCATAGGCTCTAAGAAAATTAATAGAGTTTTTTAGAATTGTTATTTTGATAACTATAGCATTTAATTTTATTAATTTTATTTTATGTTTATACATATTTAATAGATTTAATCTTACCGTAAGGAAAATGTGATATATTAGCACAATCTCCATCACAAATTATCATTCTATATAATGCACAGGTGTAAATGCTAGGTAAGAGTATGGTACAAATTGATAATTAATCATAAATTAATTATTCCATTAATATTTCTCAAAATTACTATTTATTAAAAAATGAATCGCATATAATGCACGGGTGTAAATGTTAGGTAAGAGCATGGGTGAAAAATATCAATCTTTTGATTTTATAATATTAATATCAGTAGGATTTACTAATATTTTAAACATATCACCCCGTGCAACGCACGGATAAAAAATGCTAGTAACTATATAAAATAAAGAATCCAATTTAAAATTGAATACAAGATATTATTCAAAATTTTTTGTCCTATATTAAAAGAAATCTGACCATATTTCAAATTCTTCATATACTAGAGCATTAAAGAGAAATCAAGAGAATTATTGGTGGAGGGTGTAATTCTCATTCGAAAATCTAAATATCTTCTGACGCAAACTTCCTGTGCCGACTCATCTTCTATCTAATTTCTTCTAGAAAAATTCGCATAAATAGTCCAAAAAAACATTTGGTTGAGTGTGTTTTTAGTCCAAAACAAAAGATTGTATAAATGATCCAATTGGTTCAAATATTTATATTTTATCCTCTTTCCAATGGGCAAATTTGTCACACCATTAAAAATTTAATGGGATTTTGGCGCAAATCTATATATATATATATATATATATATATATATATATATATATAAAGAGCATTTTTTCCCATCTAAATAATTCATCAAATTTTCCCGCCTATTAAATTTGCCTAATATAATCTTCTATCTATATATAGAATAATTTATATATATAGAAACTGAGGTTTTTTATTATTATATTTTTTATTGCCTTAAATATATTTTCCCATTTAAAATAAATTCTCTTTTTAGTTTTTTTTTTCCTAACCATATCCAACTCTATTTTTTCCTAATATAATAATATTAATTAATGTATATAGATTTTATTTGATTATTTCTACCTTACTTTATCCAATCTCATAATATCTAAATACTCTCGCCATCATTTTCTCTCATTTTTTTCATTTCTACCTATAAATCAAAAAAAAAAAAATCACGCTTCTATTTTGTTCAGTTTGATGAAAGTTTTAGAACAAGCATACCATTAATACATAAATTTTTATTTTTGTAAAAATTCAAATTTACCGCACATAAATTTCCACAACTACGATCCCAATTTGTATTAAAAAATTAAAAATTAGTTTGTATCCATTAATTAATTTTAGAAACAATCAAACATTTTTATAAATAATTAGCTAAGAAATAAAAATTAATTAAAATTAGCAATTTCTCTGACATTAAATTTTTACATAAAAATTAAACTAAATGTTTAACATGAAAATTTAAAGCTTAGCTTGGAACCTTTAATTAATTTTAGAAAGAAATCATTATTTTTAAAAAATAATAGTTAGCTGATACATGAAAATCAATTAAAATTAGCAATATTGCTCAGATTAAATTTTGGTGTGATAACAAATTTAAATTTATTTAATTTTTACATAAAAATTAAAAGAAACGTGTAATATCAACTTTGTTTAATTAATAACTCAATTGTAACATTAATCGATTTTTTAATTAATCGAATCCATATCAATATCTTTTAAATTCCAAGACATCTCTTCAATTATTAGATATTTTTAAAATTAGATTTATATAATTCTAAAAATTATGGCCATCAAGCAAAATATTTTGGAAATAAATAATTTTTTTTATAAATAATTAGCTTAAAAACAAAAATTAACTAAAATTATTTGTACTATAATTATTTAAAATAATAAATTCTATGGCTAATATTTAGTTGGACATGAATTCAATGGACAAAGATTAGCAAAAGTGTCGGATAGGTATTTTTTGTTTGGGGATATTACCACTTAGGTATTAAGACTTTTTTCGTTGACACTTAAGTCCATTTTTTAATTTATTTGACCAATTAGGTCTTTTCCGGTGATCGGAGATGAGAAATTGAATAAAATATTATTTTTCTCTTTGATTTTGGTTAAATTAATTTCTTATTTTTTAAATCATTTTATGCTTTTTTATTTTCTAATTCAATAATTCATTATTATTATTATTATTATTATTATTATTATTACACAAATAATCTTAAAAAATTGTTTCAATTGAGGTTTTAGTACAAAATAGAAAAAATTGCTCAAATAATTGAAAATATTTTGTTTTCCATTTAGTCCATTGGGACGGAATCCATCCAACACAATAGCTTTTAAAAAATTTTTGATTATTTTTGAAATTTTTTCTTAAATATTTACGCAAATGATTCATACCATTTAAAAAACAATAAATTAATTTTTAATAAAAATCAAGCAGGAAAAAATATTTTATTTCATTTCTCATCTCCGACCATTGGAAAGGACCTAAGTGGTCAAATAAATTAAAAAATAGACTTAAGTATCGTCGGAAAAAGTCTTACTACCTAAGTGCCCATAAACAAAAAATACCTATCTGGTACTTTTGCCAAAACTTATCAAAATTCATTACATTGTTAAAGGGGGAAATATAATTAATTAAAAAAAATCATTAGATTGTTATGGGTTTTTGTTAAAAAAGGAAAAAATCATTTGAATTGCAATATATTTTTTAAAGTACAAGATTTCATCAAAGTTATATTCATACAATTGTTAAAAGTGCGGAAATTAAAATGATTATTTAAGAAATAATTAATTCTTTTCATAAATAATTAGTTAAAAATGAAAATAAATAAAAACTAATTATATTACAATTAATTAAAATTAATAATACTGTTACAATTTAATTGGACTTGGTTTCAACGGACGAACATTGGCATGGTTTCGTTGGATGAAAATTAATCAAAATTAAACATTGCTAAAACAGAAAAATAGTATTAATTAAAAAATAAATAATAATTGAAATTAATTAGATTTCCGTGGTTGACTAGATTTTCCCTAAAGAATAAAAGACATCTTTTGATTTTGCAAGATATCTTTTTAATTATAAAATATTTTTAAGATTAGATTCATACAATTCTTAAAACTAGAGCTAAAAAAACTAATTATTTTAGAAATATAAATTATTTTTATAAATAATTAGCTAAAAAATAAGAATTAATTACAATTAATTACAATTAATTATATTTCTTAGATTTAATTGGATATATTTTTAGTGGAAGGAAGTTGAGATAGTTTTATTATATAAAAATTAATCAAAATTAATTAAATTGCTAAAAGGGGAAACATAATTATTTCAAAAAATGAAAAATAATTAAAATTAATTAAATTGCTACTGAAGAAAAAATGTGCTTCCAAAATTATTAATCTTTTACGTATTTTAAAATAAAGTTAAGTTTACACCTATAAGATTTTTTATTTTTAGAATTGGAGTGTTATATCTTATTCTAGAGTAAGTCGACTGATTATTAGTCAGTAATTAACTTTATTTACTTTTTCAGTATCATTCTTTTTTCAAAACATGCTTTTCTTTTAATTCTCATATGTTTTTAAATTTTCTATAATATTTCTTTTGAGTTATAGTTGGTGACAAAATATTAATATTTCTTTTTGTATAATTAAGGGCGTTTCAAATGATCTATACCTTTTTTCTTAAAAGTAACAAGGTCCAAAAATAGGTTTTCAAATCGCAATGATTTTTTTTTTTACACTACTCGAACAAACACTTATATAATAATTCTTTAGTTCAATCCATCGCTTTCACTAGGAACTAAGTCCAAGAATTCTTACTAAACAATTGGCCGTCGACCAATCAATTATTAAAATTATACGACTCAATTAAAGTATTTTAACTAGCTTTTGACTATGTTAAATATTTATTTAAATTTCTATCTCCTAAATAAATATTAACAACCTCACCTACTTTGAATCATTTACTTTATATCAATTTTGTGCTTAAGATTTTATTTAATTTTTAAGTATCATCAATTAGGTTTTATATTTTAAGTATTAATCATATATATTTCAAGTTATTTATCTTATCCAAATTAATTTAAATTTTATACCAAATCATTCAATATTGAATATGCCAAATACGTTAAATCAGTGAGTTTATACCTAATATGTTAATATACATGTTTAGTATATTTAGAAGATATTTATTGAAGAAATAAAATGTCAATGACACATATATTAAAAAGTATAAATAAAATTTTTCGATTAAACCATCAGGATGTAGTGTAGACGGGGATGAGAATTTTTTAGCAGGGTGTGGACGGGAAATGGAAGTTCCCATCCTATTACAATTCTTATATCATCGTCACTCGGTCTAGAGTAAATAAAGATGGGCCGGAATGAGGATAAGTGTTTCCCAGCATGACAGAAATGGAGGGTTGGGGTCTATCGGACTGTACTCAATACATTATTATTTTTATAATATATTTCTATGTTGATTATATTTCATAATTAAAATTTCAAAGTCATTATTTACGTATTAATTGTTAACAATGTACATCACACTAATGTATAATTTATACCTTCCAAAATTTGTAATTGCATACAATAGAACGTAAAATAATTTTAAAGAAAAAATCATGAGCTCTACGATGTTAGTAGAATTATTTTAGTATGGTTATTTTGATAACTATAATATTTAATGTTATTTTATTTTGAGTTTACATTAGTAGATTAATCTTGTAATGAGTAAAATGTGATATATTATTATAATCTCTTCTACAAATTGTCATATCGTGCAAAGCACGAATATAAATGCTAATTAAGTTACTATTCTATAGAGAAACTACATTAAGTTGTGTGGATTTTCGTGAGTTTTTTCTTGCATATTTACATAATAGATTAATACGAAATACAGGGAAAGTTCTATCGAAATTTTTATAGAATTATTTTGAATTAAATTAATTAAGCTTATTGTTGTAACTCATTCTTTATTTTAATTATTTTTTACGTTTTAGGTTAATATTATTAACATCTATCAATACCGGTTATTAGTTCAAAATTTTGTCTTCCATGCAACGCACGGGTGAAACAGCTAGTTGTGCAAAAAAAAGTTTGTTTGGTGCGTATTTAGTTCGAAATAAAAAAAAAGATCGTTACATTAGTCCAAAATTTTAAATAAATTATATAATTTTACCTTTTATTTTTTATATATGTTTGTTTGGTCCATAATTAATTTTATTGGATTAATTTGATACTAATTAAATAATTTTTATCAAAAATTTTAAATACAATAGTATTTATTCGTATTAATATCATAACTTTCGAAAATTTTCTTTAACATTAGAGACGCGCATATTTTGATTTTAATTAATAATTAATAATATATATAATTATTATACTTACGTAAAATTTTATTCAGAATATATCACCATAAAAAATATATCGAATGCAAAGAAATAATAAAATCAAATCAAATCAAAAATCAAAAAATAACTTGGATTGCTCTGATAAGATTTTGAGTTTAGAAATTTGTACCCAACACTGGTGGTGAACCTGTGGCCCAGGGCTCCAGAATTCCCAAAGTTATTTATGATTTATGTGATGATCATTTAGTATGATATATAATCTATGGCTAGTTGACTAAAAGTGGAATTAATTAAGGGTGTGTTTTATTGAAGTGCATGTAAATGGTTTACATGGAAAACCAATTAATTACATTTGACCTGTAAAATATTTTCCCCACTACGAGCTAAGTTTTCATTTGCTTGTAAAATTGTCAAAAACATGCTTTAAGGTGTTGTGCCTGCAAATGATTTATATGATAAATTTGTGCAATCAAACAACCAAAGATGTAATTTGATTTCCTTGATGTAACATTTGTATGTAAAACACACACAATCAAACACACCCTAAGTGATTTCATCAAGAATTCTATGTGGTGATGCAATTACAATTATAATTAACGAATTGGGGCCTTTGGTAGTTGATCTACATAATAATTAATGCTTTATCCAAAATGTGTCACAAAACTACATTAATCTAGAGTAAAGAAGATGAATACATATACATATATATACATATATATATATATACACACATATATAAGAAGTAACTCTGCAAAGTGTTTTCCCGCAAAAAAGTATTTCATTATAATTATGGTAATTTTTATGTGGTAACTGTATTATGGTAATTTTGGTAATTGTATTATGGTAATTGTGGTGGTTGTACTATGGTAATTATTATTATATTTAACTTAATAATAACAACAACAACAACAATAATAATAATAATACTAATTATTAATATTATTTGTAGAGAATAAATTTTCTTTTAAATTGAGTATTTTTAGATAGCCTTTTTTTTCCTTATAAGTGATTTCTTGCATGCAGCTACTAATTAATTATGTAGATTAAATGTTATTTTAGTTAATGTTACTTAAATGACTAATTTTTCATTGAGTTTATTTTAAAATAATAATAATAATAATAATAATAATAATATTATTATTATTATTATTATTATTATTATTATTGTTATTATTATTATTATTATTTCTAGAGAAATAATTTTCTTTGAAATTGAGTATTTTTAGATATTCTATTTATTTATAAGTGGTATCTTGCGTTCTAACTACTAATTAATTATGTAGATTAAATGTTATTTTACTTACTGTTATTTTTTTTGTTAAAATTTTCTTGAACGGAATATAACATAAAATTTATGGTAAGTTAGTTAATGTTATTTCACTTAACGTTATGTAAATGACTAATTTTTCATCGGGTTTATTTTAAAATAAAAATTTTCTTAGTTATTATTATTTTTTAATAATAAAAAAAGACAATAATAACTAAGACAGTTAATGTAAATCGTTTTTGATACTTATTAATTCATCTACTTCATGTTACATTTTAATATAAATTATTTTATTTTACTATTGTCAAATTATGAAGTACGGGTGATGTAAATATTTTACCATTCTAATCTTTCAATGTATTTAGTTTTTTTTTCCAATACAAGATAATGATTCTGATTAAAAAAATTAGAACATTATTGAAATCCATTTTATTACTACATCTATTTTTTTATTTTTTCATTAATTCACGAATAATAAATTTTTTATAGTATTATTTTATGTAAATATACCATCTTAATTATTTCCGTGCATCGCACTGGTGCAACACTAGTGTGTGTGTGTATATACACACACACACACTAAAAGAGAAATAAAGCTTCATTTTCCCTCCAAAATAGCATTTCTAACATACAATTAATTTTTTTTAAGTTTAATGTATAACAATGCACAATGATTTACTTAATTGCCATGGGCACCATTGCACATTGTGCAATGCATTGCATTGCACGTCTATATCTATATCTATGTATATACTAAAAGGGAAGTAAAGCTTCATTTTTGCTGCAAAATAGCATTTATGACATACAATTATTTTTTTTTAATTTTAATGTATCACAATGCACA
The DNA here is from genome assembly GCA_018223645.1 of Jasminum sambac. Classification (NCBI taxonomy): domain Eukaryota; kingdom Viridiplantae; phylum Streptophyta; class Magnoliopsida; order Lamiales; family Oleaceae; genus Jasminum; species Jasminum sambac. The sequence continues at coordinate 39,692,441 of CP073640.1, forward strand.
ATGGTTTACTTAGGACTTGTTCTATACACTATAAATTCCCACTAACTTCCACTAACTTTTTCTCTCTCATTGTTTTCAACAATTCATACAATTACTTTACATTTTTCAATATATAGGGTGATTGGGAACAACTTTTTCAAAATTTTACCACTTTTTTCCACTTTTTTATACATTCGTTCTTTATCCTAAATCAATCATACCCACATATCATATCACATCAACAAATCTCCACCATTCAACTCGATCCACTCATTCTCTCTCCTACTTTACATTAAAAGCTTTTAAAAACCATTAAAAATCAACCCCAATCACTCTTATATTTTCTCAATTCTCAACTTCACATCCAACACGTTATTCGAGTAAACTTTACATATTGTATAAAGAACAAGCCCTTAATTGCCGTGTGGATCATTGCACATTGTGCAATGCAACCAATTCTTTTCTTTTTCCTTTTTTTTCTCTTTTAAATTCTTTTCTTTTCTTTCATTCATAACTACAATTCCTTTTTCTTTTTCTTTTATTTTTTTAAATTTTAACTTATGTTGAGTTTTCTTTTCCGAGAATTTAAATTGATCAAATTGATTATGTCATACTAAATATTAATAAATTTCAATTAAACTCATTATCTACTAATTAATTAAGTTATTTTATGTAGCAATAAACTATCTGTAGATGACAGTATTAACTTTATTCTATAATTTTAATTGCAAAACTTGAAATTGATTGATTGAATTGATTCTCATCACGGTATATTTACTCAAATACTCAATCCAAAAATTGATTATTTGAGAAAATGATTTAACAGTTGATCACTACTAATTTTCTTTTTATTAAAATTATTATGCCATGAAAGTGTTAAAACATATATTTATGTTTCAATTTTCTTAATAAATATAGTTAATATATATAGGCAAATTTTAAACCCAATATCCATAACCGATCGACCGAATAATTGTTGGCTAGAAAATACTTCTTGTATAAAAATTTAAGTTCTTTTATTGGTCTTGTCACCTTTAATCAATTTACATCATTTACTATTTTTTTTATTATTACAATTATAATTTTGATTTATATTTTTGTTGCACTTGGTGACCTGTATTAAGACTAACATACGAGTCACTAAAAATTATGCAAAAGAATAGTTAAAAAAACTCAATGCATCGTGGTAAATTACATATTTGTTTATATAAAAAAACTATAAATAAACGAAGAGATTATAAGTTAATATAATTTCCATAATAAATACGATTGTGAAAATATTATCTTTTTTTAATATATTCGTTGAACTATGTCTTTTTTGAATGTCCAAATATAATTATATAGTCATTATCTAATTGATATTTTATTTAACACTAATGGTATTATAAATTGTTTTTGTATATACGTACACACACACACACACACAGAGATATATATATATATATATATATATATATATATAGACACACACAAAATACTAAAAAATAAAAAAATCATATAAAAATATTTATTATTTTAATATGTATTAAATGAAGTTGAATAAGTGTTTTATTTAAGAATCAATCATTATAATATTTTTATTACAACATGAGGAATACGTTTTGTGAAGATTCTTTCAAATGATATTTTACATTTACAGTTAAATTATAATATCAAATTATAATTATTTATACAGTTTGTTTTAGAATTACCAAACTGCTTATTAAAAAAATATTTTAGGGAAATTTTGAATTGGAAGTATCAGTAGAAAGTGATTGTTATTGATTATTATGGGCTTTTCAACTTTCTTACTTTATAATTCTATCTCACTATTATTACATATTTTTATTCGGTCGAATTTTTACATATTTTTATAATTGTTAAAGGTGACAAGACCAATAAAAGATTTTTATACATAAATTGTTAATATATTGGGTTTACACATTATACAATGTAAAAATTTGTATTCTGTCTCACTATTATTACATAAAAATTTGAAGACTAGGCAAATTTTTACATATTTTTATACATTCTTTTCAATTCCACTCATTCTCTCTCCTATATCACATAAAATCTATAAAAATTCATTTTTACACATACACTAATACATGCTAAATGTTAGGATGAAATTGCAATTATAGGGTTTTTTTTTTCAAATTTTTAATTTTTAAATAAATTTATGAACATAAAATCGTGAAATTGAAAAATCGTTGACTAATGATTTTCATCATGATAAATATTTTCAACAACAAAACATTGTGTGCATCACACGCGCTGCATTATTTTTAATGTTGGATGGTAGCTTAGTACATTTTCCTGGTTTGTAACAAATTACAACAATTTTTATTTATGTGTTTTTAATTATTTATTAAATTCAGATACAGTTGTGATTTACAAATGTTTAGTCATTATTTGAAGTTTTGATTCAATGTTATAAGTATTGTATTTTTTGTTGTATTGAAATTCGGCCTGACCCGACTGGTTAAATGAGGAAACCCACGACCCAGCTTAAAAACAGGTTGGGTGTCGCCTAAAACCCGATTTGGTCAAACCTGATTAAAGACTCGGGTTTAGCTGGAAAACTCGGTTGACTTGGGACCTGGTTTACCAGGGTTTTGTATTTTCTTTTATTTTTAGAATTTTATTAAATTTTTACATTTTATTTATTTATTTAATATTATTTTAATCATTGGGTCCACCCTAAATCGACTCTGGATTGACCCTTAATGGTTGACCAAGTCCCTAAGTCGGGTCAAGTTTAAAAATATTGGTATTTTTAAATGGTGCCAACTCCCCTATTTTTTTACATGGACTTCAGTGGATACTATCTTGATAATTTAACTAACCAATGTGAAAAAAAGTTTGTTAAGGTTGATGAATTTCGTGTGACACACACGCGAGTGTAAACATGAAAACACTGTAATTTCATAATACTAAATAAATTAAAAACATATCATAAGATGAAAATCATGATCTGCAATGATAACAATACACAAATCAATTCAAATACAGTTGTTGTGATGTTAGATTTTCCAACGTTAGTGATTTCGCAATGTTAATTGCTATTACATGATATGTTGGTATTTTCTTGAAGAGCCAGTCATGTACAATTGTATGTTGTGATATCAGGATTCATGAGTCACGATGGGTTGAAAATATTGATATATGATAAGTATGGGAACCTCACAAATACAACTACGATTGTTGTACATAAGAAAGTATTTTGAAATTTGTGATATTTTTATAATTTGAAATAATGATATTATGTTTTTTATTTCATGCTATTAATTTCATCTAAATTTTATTACTATTCATAAAATAAGAAATTATATTTTTCAGTGGGAGATGTCCGTGCAACGCATGGGTACAAAAACTAGTTCAGTATAAAACTAAGAGCATCTCCAATGAGCCTTTCTATTTTCTAAAATTTGAGAGCCACATCATCAATTCATAATATCAAGGAAAAAACTTCTCCAATGGTGAGCAATGTGTACAATGTGAAGATGACATGTCACAATTAAAATTTGACAATATCAAGTGAAATGTCTGGAAATGGAAAAGAATGTGAGACATGATGACTCTCTATATTGTTTAGTTATTTATTAATTCATTGGATTGAATTAAGATAAAACAGTGTGCGTGCATTTCTCTGTATTCCATCTTGTACTCCTCCAACCCTACCTCCATGAGTTCAATTAGTTCCTTGTTGGTCGCCATAACCCTGTCTCTGATAGCAATGATAGGTCCCAATAAGAGTACGATTAATTAACACGAGATAATTCTCTTAGGTGAGAATTAAACCACAATTTATGATGAAACTTCTCTAATTTCATTTCCCTTCTGTTTACTATATATACAATTCCACAAACACAGCAAATGGGACAGAGTTTGAAGGAAACTCAACTGTCCCTCTACTTTACACGATCAAACAAAGAAGATTGCGTAAATGTAAACATGGAAATATTTACAGAGCTGGAAGGAGAGGCTGCAAAGTACAGGGTTGGGCTGACCCGTCAGCCCAGATAACGTGGATTGGGCTTGAAGCCCCTTTTGGACCTTCTGGGTTTATCAGTGCTTTACCGAATTTTTGTTTTCTTTTTTCTTTAATTTGGATAGCGTCGTTGTAAGAGTTTTTCCTTCGTGTAGTTTCCACTTAAAACAAAATTTGTGTATTCTTTATCATTTTATTGCCAATTATCATTCATGCAATCATACTATGGGCTTGTTATTTTCACTATAAATTTAATCGCACGTAATTCCGTATAATCTCATACTTATTTTCAACCACACACACATCTCCCAAAATAATATTAACCACACATTTTTACACGGAATACCGCGCACATCAACTTAACACCCAATTAAACATACCCATAATTCTTCAACTTTTCCTACATTTGGACATATATAATATATAAAAAGGTGACACGGAGTTCGACACGCAATTATAATTCCAACGTCAAAGCAACATGCATTCCTGACCACAAAAAAAAAACAAAAAAAAACATGCATTCCATTATGAGCACACAAAAACTAAAAATAAAAATAAAAATAAATCAACGATTCTTTAGAAAACCGGTAAAAGAAAGAAATACAACAGAAAGTCAGAAATAGTAAAAATAAAAAAATAAAAAAATGGCAAAATAGAGAATACATAGAAACCACATCCATATTCCTCAACATTGCAACACCTCCTATACAGCTAGCACCAGAGGCGATTTTGTCTTCAGTCTCGTGAGGCGGCTGATTTAGGCCCACAAATATGAGGGGTCCATTTTTTTGCATATGTATAGATTTTAGTAATTTATTAAGGATTTGTCACATTTAGTTAACAGGCTCCCACTCTTAATGTCCATATTTGAGCATTAGAGCACTAGTATAGTTAATAAAATTGATTGTGGTGTAGTGGTAAGAAGAAAAATACTTTCTCCGTCCCAAATATATGATACGCTTTGTATTTTCACACAGATTAAGAATTGCGTTGGAAAAGTGAATTTTATAAACAAACTATCCACAATGCCCTTATTTAATGAATGTTGAATATATTTGTAAGAGGTGGTGACTTTTTAATTTTCTAAGTTGTACTGCTTTGATCCTCATTATAGACTTTTTAATAAAAACATGTGTGTATTTAATTCTTGTCATTTTCCAAACATTGGTGTATTAAAGATAAGAAGCCATGCTTTACACTTTCAAGATTGTATAGGGGCATATTACTAAATGAGCATGAAAAAATATGCTATATATAGAAAGATGACCATATATTTGGGACATCCCAAAAAGGAATAATGAACTATGTTAATTGGTTTCCTTGGGTTTTGTACGAGCACATGGGTTCGACTCCTGAGGTTGAACCTTTTGATATCATTTTACCTCTAATTATTGATAGCTTTGCGTAACTTTGAAGAACTTTTTCATTTTGTTTTACTACTATTAATGATGCTTTTTTTTAAAGCGATTATTAATGATGCGTTTGCACAGATATTTTTTTTCCAATTTGGCATGATTATATTCATTGACTTAATATTATGCAAAAATATTTCATTATAATTCTTAACAACGTTAAATTTCTCATGGGAGAATTTGAAAAAATTAGGGGGGAACAAAAGTAAGAAAAATTAATTTTTTATGAAGTTTAAAAAAACTATTTTGGGTGTACGCTCCGAAATTCTTTTCGTTTTCAACTAAAATTATAGGAATGATTTCTCAAAAAATCGATTTCTCAAAACCCTAGACTAAAAAATTTAGTCTAAAAAATCATCCGCGTGCAACAAAAAATTCTCAAGGGGTAATATATTCATTTGGCCTAAGTAAAATTAATTTTTTGTCTAACATTCTTTAAGGATTTTCATATCTTTAAATAAAAATCTCGCAAATAATTGAATCTTGCTGGTTAGGACATGAGTATTTATGATTTTTTAAGATATCCAAAATGGACACTTTGAACTTTATAACAATCATTGAACCATGACAGTTTCACTCAAATCAACAAGTATCACTAATGGACCCATTTTATGAAATCACCTAAGGCCCCGTAAATTACAGAAATGGCCCTAACTTTACTTGGAGAAGAAGTGGCTTTTCAACCAATTTTCCTTTTTTGTTTTGTTTCAAATTTAGGGTTTAGATATATAATGTGTTGTATCTGTTGTTTTATATTTAGTTTTGCGGTAACTAGTAAATATTTGCCAGTAAGAGGGCCCATTTTCATGAAGCTCATTTCAAGTATTACAAACCACAGAATCGCCACTAGCTAGAACCAACATCCATCACAATACAAAAAACTAGAGAATGCGCTTAAAAACAATCATGTTATACGAAATTGATAACAAAACAAGCTACGTCTCTACCCAAAAAAAAAAACAGAGAGAGAGGCGCAAAGACAACACTGGATCACTTTTAAAAGATCACAAGAAAACCAAGTATATCAATGGCAAATATGCAATCAGAGCACGCATTGTTAGAGAGGCACAAAAAGTAAACGATTAACCGATATTTCTCTAATATATAGAAGCAAAATCAACAAACAAAGACAATTTTTATGTTCTTCGGACCTTCCCCCTCTCTCTCTTTTTCTTTGCAGCAGAAGCAAAGAGGGATAAGCGAGGAAATTTTAAGTCTTACATAGAACTTATTTTTCTAAATTAATAAGATAGTATTTTTGTTAAAAAAAAAAAAAAGAAAAAGATAGTGTTGTATATTTTCAAAAATGTCAAATGGGTCAGCACCCAATTTTCCCTTGGAAGCTTTTGGTAACATGTCGAAGTTTCTATAGCAATTATCAAAATACCAAAAACATGAAAGTTTCAAAAAGACACCGGAGATAGTTACATAAGTAGTCATGAAGGTTATCCATTTTTGATTTTAAAAAACCTTATATAATAAAAAAAAAAGACAAATGAAATAAAAATATAATAAAAATATTTTATTAGATGACTAGAATATCAGATAATGTTTATTCACCACCATGCACAAATATCCAAGCGGTTATGTATGGATAATTACCGAATTTGTATGGATTTATTTACTCAAACAGAATTAGTTGTATCTAATATATCCCCTAGTTATTTATACATGAGGATATTAGGTGAAGCACCTAGATTTTTGACGAATTTTGATTTCTATTTGTTTTATTTAGTTTTTTCAAAAATGAACGAAAACTATCTAAATATAATTAGATTTGTTTGAAAAATATTTTTACATTTGTTTTTGCAATATTTTAATAATTTATTTTTAAAATCTTTTTGAAATTAATTCTTTCATTATTATCTGTTTTATCATTATCTATGTAACTAGTATCAACTAATAACTGCTCTGGTCTTATAGGATCTTAAAAAAATAATAATAAAAATAACAAAACGTATCTAACATATTACTATTAGAACTGTCCTTCAAGTTCCCAATTTCATTAGGAGTCTCCTTCTTCTCAAACTCTGGGCGTCATCGGAATATTCCTCGGCCACCACCACCATCAATAACAATTGAGGTGCTGGAGGTTGAGGAGGTTTTTTTTTTTTTTTTTTTGGCTATTTTTCATTATTTGTTTTGTTTGTTTCTATCCGATGCTCCTCTACTTGACCAATTTTATTGGCCATTTTGTTCTATGTTTTGAGCAATTTTTCTTCACCGTGTTCTTCTATCTGTGTTTTTTCCGTTGGTGCTGTACTGTCCATGCTACTATGAGTTAATGAGGTTGGTTTTGTTTTGAAATATCAATTTTTTCATCGCTGCCTCTGTTAAATCTTTTAATATCCTTTATTGTATGGCTTTTTTTTTTTTTGGTATTTTTTTTCTCACTTTCATTGTTCCACATTAATGAATGATTTGCAAAATGTGTATTAGATTTGCAAAATGTGTATTACTAATTAGTTTCATTCTAAATGTAAAAACAATTTGGTGAAGTGTAGTAACGTTTGAAGTATTGTTCATTTGCAATCCTCTGTTCCTCTTCATTAATGATACTGAACTATGTCACCTCTGTTTGTTTCTTAAGTGACATTGAAACTTATTCTTTTCCATTTTTTTTGGCAGCAGTGATTGTGGTATCTTCCTCATAAAGTACGTTGTATATATTGCAGAGGTAAGATAAAACAGATGACATCCCATTTTGACACGCACACAGCTCGTTGGAATATGGCTATCCAGCTTTTCAAGTTTGCTGTCGCAGACATGCAAGCTACTTAGCCTTTGAACTTGATCCAAGGCTGGTTTCTTGCTGGTAAATCTGTTTGTTTTTTACTTTTGTTATTCTGGCATATCATCATGGAACAAGGTTAGTGATCCCCCACTCAAATGGGTAGGGGAAAACAAAAACCCATGCTGACATGGCACCTTGTAATGTGGCCTAAAAAATTAAAAAAAAAATTTTTTTAGTATCATTGGATAAATAATACATAATTATCCCTGATGGTGGGGGCCTTGTGGAGCCCACACGAATTTTTTTCCGAGTGTGGGCGCTAGTTTGCCCTACCTACATGGGTAGGGGAATTGGACTGTGAGCTTTTAATAGATTGTAAACGACCATTTTTACCTTCTGTCTTGGTCTTGGTCTGGTTAAGTTTTTCACACGGTATGGTTTGTTGTTTTCTTCGGTTTGGTTCTTGCATAATATAGTTAGGTGCAACAGAAGCCACGTATAGTGATTTGGTTAAGTTTTTCATACTTTCTGGTTTTTTGGGTTTTCTGTTACTGCAATATATTACTGGTTAAAGGATAATGAACAAGCTTAGGTTTTTGGTCGAAGTTGGAAATTGAGAATGTCTGGCTAAGGTTTTACCTATCATAAAAAAGTAACCTTTTATTGGAGAAATAGGTAGATACATACTTTTAAGAAAAGTTAAAAATTATTAAAGGTATGTTTGGTAGAATTAGCTGATAACCTAGCTAATAACTGATAAACTAATTTATAGCTGATAAGTTAATTGAGAGCTGATAGTTTATGGTTTATAACTGATAAGCTAGTTCATAAGTAGAAAATTATACAAAAGGATATATTTAAAATATATTTATAGAAAATTGTAGGGATAAAAAATGGAATAAAAAGCGAAAAGCGCATGAGCTTCTTTGAAAAGCTAGTAAAAAATTTTTCAAAATAAAATCTTCCAACCAAACGGAGCTTATTTAATTAGAAGAAACTTATAAGCTCCTGAATAAGTTATAATATAATTTATTTGACTTATCAAAGATACCCTAAACATAGCCAAACATGATGCATGCAATTAACTTCATAATTATAATTTGGGCAGTAAAAGATGCCTTCAAAATGATGATTCGGTAATGATAGACTCTGGAAATGCATGCATATGTTTCTTCGTCCCTTTTTTCTATGTTTTTTCCTCTCAACTCTTCATCGATTCTCTGTTTCTTCTTCATCCTTCTTTCACAAGGTTGTTTCTTCTTTTGGAAATTTTAATTTTGCTTCTCATATTTCTGTTATCTGCTAGGTTTTTTTATAAATTTATTCGAATTAATGAAATAATGAATTAATCATTATTGGTTAGGTCCACAACTAATTGGCTTAAAATCTCTCTCTCTCCCCGTTCCAATCATATAGGTAGTCTGTGTTGAATATTGACTAAATAAAATAATGTTTGAATTGAAAAGAAGATTTCAATTCGGATTCGAACTCCTAATTGGCATCGAGTTGGCGACAACTTATTACTGAAGATGAAGAGTTCTATTCGGACTTGAACTCGTGGATAGATAATGCTTATCCTTTTCAAGATAGAATGAAGGGAAGTTCGATTCGAATTTGAATCAAGAGTTTGGTTGGAACTTACAAGTTAGATGAAGATGAGAACCATGCTTTGAACAACTTTATGATAAAGGAGGTGAAAATGTTGCCTATAAATATAGGTATCATTCTTTAAGTTAAAGAATCCAATCCAAGAGAAATGGACGTTTCCAACTAGCGAGAAAACGGGTAGAGAGAAAAATGTAGTTTCTTTGAAATATGGTTTATATTGTAGAAATATTTATTCTACGATATATTTATTTTACATACTTGGTAAAGGAGAGATTTTTTTTTGGTCTTCTTGGGGGGAATGTATTTGATGTCGTACATGAGTATTCTCCGTAAGTAAACTTGTTTCTACGAGTGAAATCGTAAGGTTTATTGAGAATTGATTGTATGAGGGATTTGGTGAGAGAAAAAATTACTGATAATGTGGTTGTAACAATTTTCCACATGGTGAATAGTCAATTTTTTTGGTTGTAACAATTTTCTACATGGTGCCATTTCGTTGACAAAAATAGTCATGATTCACAGTGGTTCCCATGAAGAACTTGTTTTCGATCCTGAGAAGCCAATTGTGAAGTACATAGTAGATTTATCGTGATGGAAGAATTGTGTTTGAATTGTGGCAGAGTTCAAGTCAATAGTTGTCAATCTGATGAACACAAGGTGGGGTGGACAATTTTAGCGTCTAAAGAAAATTGTCAAGATGGTGGAGCGGGTTTGGCAGAAAAGCTCCAAAATCAGTAGATGGAGATACTGATATTGTCGCTAACGGAGTGCCTCTTTTCTCCATAAGAGGCCGTGGTAGTGCTTTTGGCATGTTATTGATCTCCAAGTTGCCATGGAAAAGGATGTCTTATTGTTAGCGGATCCCCAATTTGCATACGGGCATTGGCTTAGCGGTGATGCAAGGTGTGTTGCAGAAAGGATGTTGATGGCCGAGGAATCTCCAAGGAAAGATAAGCAAGGAGATTGCACCATAAATTTCAGCAAGGAATGTTCGACATGTGCCGAGGTGAAATTCTTAAAATTGGAGGTTAATTCTAAGTGTATGTACTCTTTATGATGGAATATGATAATTCTCTATATTGAGAATTATGACCGTTGGTGAAGACGGTGTTGTATAGCGAAAGCTTTATTTAGTCAAGGTGGAGATTGTTGAATGTTGACTAAATAAAATAATATTTGAATTGAAAAGAAGATTTCGATTCGGATTCGAACTCCCAGTTGGCAACGAGTTGGCGACAACTTATTACTGAAGATGAAGAGTTCGATTTGGAATTGAACTCGTGGATAGATAATGCTTATCCTTGTTCAAGATAGAATGAAGAGAAGTTCGATTCGAATTTGAATACCGACAACTAGTGCTTTGGTTGGAACGATCAAGAGTTTGGTTGGAACTTGCAAGTTACATGAAGATGACAACCATGCTTTGAACAACTTGATGATAAAGCAGGTGGAAATGCTGCATATAAATATAGGTATCATTCTTTAAGTTAAAGAATCCAATCCAAGAGAAATGGACGATCCCAACTAGCAAGAAATCTCATTTTAGAGAAGACGGGTAGGGAGAAAAATATAGTATCTTTGGAATATGGTTTATATTGTAGAAATATTTATTCTCCAATATGGTTATTTTACATACTTGGTAAAAGGAGACTTTTTTTTTGTCTTCTTGGGGGATGTGTCTGATGTCGTACGTGAGTGTTCTCTATAAGTAAACTTGTGTCTGTTAGTGAAATCGTAAGGTTTATTGAGAGTTGATTGTATGAGGGATTGGTTGAGAGCAAAAATTACTGAGAATGTGGTTGTCTTATTATTCTTTCATGCTATTCCGCATTCATTTGTTAAATTCTACAATAAAGGAAGATCCTAAAGTAAATCCGAACTCTAGTTCGGGTGGGTGTTTTCCCAAGAAGTGGTATCGGAGCATATGGTCGCTTGATGTACTATAATTTTGGTGATGGATCTTGAAGTCTTTATAGGGCTACTGTTAGTGTGAGAAGAGTAGTAGAAGGTGAACGATGAAATTGTTTTTGTCAAGGTGCCATTTCGTTGACAAAAATAATCATGATTCACAGTGGTTCCCATGAAGGATTTGTTTTTGACCCTTAGAAGCCAATTGTGAAGTACATAGTAGATTTATCGTGATGGAAGAATTGTTTTTGAATTGTGGCAAAGTTCAAGTCAATGATTGTCAATCTGATGACACAAGGTGGCTTGGACAATTTTAGCGCCTAAAGAAAATTGTCAAGATGGTGGAGCGGGTTCAGTAAAAAAGCTCCAAAATCAATAGATGGAGATATTGATATTGTCGCTAATGGAGTGTCTTTTTTCTCCATAAGAGGCCGTGGTAGTCCTTTTGGCATGTTATTGATCTCCAAGTTGCCATGGAAGAGTATGTCTTATTGTTAACGGATCCCCAATTTGCACACTGCATTGGCTTAGTGGTTATGCAAGGTGTGTGGTTATTTTACATACTTGGTAAAAGGAAAGTTTTGTTTTTTTAGTCTTCTTGGGGCGATGTGCCTGGTGTCATACGTGAGTGTTCTCTGTAAGTAAACTTGTTTTGTAAGTGAAATTGTAAGGTTTTATTGAGAGTTGATTGTACGAGGGATTGGGTGAGAGGAAAAATTACTGAGAATGTGGCTATAAGAATTTTTACATAGTGAAATTTTCTTCTGGTTGTTGTCAAACAACGGCCTTTGTTTTTCTTCGAATTTGGAGTTTTCCACATAAATCTTGTGTTGTGATTGTCTTATTATTCTTTCATGTTATTCCTTATTCATTTGTTAAATTCTACAATAACGGAGGATCTTGAAGTAAATCCTAACTCTAATTCAGGTGGTTGTTTTCCCAACAGTCTGATGGGATAAGGTTGTCAAATTTTGTAACTGAATTCATGTTATTCCATATTGTTGGTTAATTGGATAAGTTTGAAATATATCCCATTTATGTTTTTCTTAAACTTCTCTTTTTCATTCTTTTTTTTTTTGGCGGTTAGTTTCGTTAAAAAAAATTATTTTCATTCAGAATATATTTTTTGAAATATGGTCGAACTGTTCTATTACCATTTTCCGAGAATTTTGACCATTTTTCAAAAGCCACATCGAATCAGGTTTTTTTGTAATCCTTTATGAAACTACGTTTTGTTACCAAAAGTTCCCAACCCAAATGTAATTGTAAGCCAAAATAAAAAATACTAAATGCTATTATATAATATCCATTGGTGGGGTAAATTAAAAATACGAGAAGCGGGCGGAATTTTTGGTCCGCGGGTCAAGTTAGTCTCTAAATTGGGCTCAAACATCAAAGGGTGATTCTAAATGCATCATCTTTTCTACTGAGGACACCCCATTTTCCATAATTTCCCATTCTTCTCTCACATCCCCTTTCTTTTCTTTTCTCTCTCTCTCTCTCTCCCCCTTTTTGTTTTTTTTTTTGCTTCTTAGTTCAACCTGAAGAAGCCGAACAAGACAAGGCCTGTCCGGCTTGAACATCCTTATGGCTGTTCGGCCAGTTCAGGCAGAACATTAAAAATAAATAAATAAATAAATAAAAGAAAAAAATGGGTAAAGACCATAAATTTTATTTTTTTATTATTTTTTTTTGTGGTGTTCGGCGTCAACAGGTCGGCCTATTGAGGCTGAAGGTGTTTGGCCCATTAACGCCGAACACTACAAAAAAATAAAAAATAAAAATAAAAGGGTAAATTTGGAATAATATTAGGAATGGGTGTACTGAGTAAAAAAAGTGTGTGCATTTAGAGCATTTATAGTGTTCAGCGGTAAAAAGCCAAATTTGAATTTTTACCCCTCTCTCCTACAAAGCCAAATAACGTTCAGTGATAAAAACGGATATTATAATGAGTTGGGGTAAAAAACCCAAAAAATGGCCAAATTTAGCTCCCATTTTAGGTTTTTCGACCTCTATTTTCCCCTTCACCCTCATTTTTGCTTTTAAGAACTTTTACCATTGGGGGTTTTTTTGCCCAACACTAATAATGCTCTAAGTAGCCAGCATCAAATATAGCATCTTCCACCCTTCATCCGCCTTCTTCATCATCATGCTCTCTGGCCTCTCCCATCCGCCCTTCACATAGTATCTCTGCAATCAATTTTTCTCTTACATTGTGCCGTTTCATCTTTGCCTTCAACATCATTCCTTGACTATTAACTCGATTTTCCACCAAATGAACACCAACACTACTCAGGTGATAACGTTAAAAATAAAAGATTATTTTCACGATACATTTCACAAGAGCTCTAATGTTCTCTCTGCATTTGATTTGATTTTTGAATTTCAGTTTTTCTCTGCCATTATGACATTTCATCTCTGCCGCTAACATCGTCCAATGACTATTCACTTGATTTTCCACCGGACGAGCACCAACTCTACTGAGGTGATAACGTTAAAAATAAAAGATTATTTTCTCGATACATTTAGCAAGAGCTCTAATGTTCTATCTGTATTTGATTTGATTTTTAAATTTAAGTTTTTTCTCTGCCATTGTGACATTTCATCTCTACCGTTAACATCGTCTTGTGACTATTTATGCGATTTCCCACCAGCAAAACACCAACTCTACTCAGGTGATTACGTTAAAAATAAAAATTATTTTCTCGATACATTTCGTAAGAGCTCTATTGTTCTATCGGCATTTGATTTGATTTTTGAATTTTCTTATGTTCAATATTTAAGCTCTCGTAGAATTTGCCGACTGGGATTTTCTGTGTTTCATTTATTTTTTAGTAATTTGCTTTTGTTGAACGTAATTTGATGTTTGTAGACTCAGTTCTTTGAATTTTCAGTGATTATAGTTCTCTCTGGGTTTCTTTCTGAACTTTGTTGAAGTTAATATAATTCTTAGAGATTATTTTAGTATTGGTTGTAGCTTTTGAGAAAACTACCTATTAGATTTTGCGATCAGTTCCACACTCTCGTCATCGGGAATTGTGTCATCGGGTGTGATATTGATGACACTATGAGTTTTGTATGATAAGAGATAAGTTTTGGATTGAATTGAAATAGATCCCACTCGGTATTTTTTCAAGGACTCTGAATTTTTATCCTCTTTGGGAAATGACTTAGGTGGACCTAGCACTCTGTTTTTTTGAATTATCTCTCAAACAATTTCTCGTACTGTGCAAAAAGATCCATCAACTTCTTTGTATGTGAAGTTAACTGATGGAAAATTCCCATTATTTGATTTATAATATCTGCAAGCATTCGACGAATAAAATAATTTTACTGGCAATGTATAGGCCCAAAACCAAAGAAGAATATATAATGATCGAATACAAATTACGCAAAGACGCTCCTGGACGAATGATGATAATCTATCCATTATGCTTTAAGGTCACAAAATCATCAAGGATAGAGAAATTACTTCTGGATGAAAGAGTCTACTTTGCTCTCTTATTTCAATTGCCTCATCCTCGATTTGATTTTTGAATTTCAGTTTTTTCTCTGCCATTGTGACGTTTCGTCTCTGCCGTTAACATCATCTTGTGACTATTTACTCGATTTCCCACTAGCCAAACACCAACTCTACTCAATTGATTATGTTAAAAATAAAAGATTATTTTCTCAATACATTTCGTAAGAGCCCTATTGTTCTGTCGGCATTTGATTTGATTTTTGAATTTTCTTATGTTCAATGTTTAAGCTCTTGTAGAATTTTCCGACTGGGATTTTCTGCGTTTCATTTATTTTTCTGTAATTTGCTTTTGTTGAACGTAATTTGATGTTTGTAGACTCAATTCTTTGAATTTTCAGTGATTATAGTTCTCGCCGGGTTTCTTTCTGAACTTTGTTGAAGTTAATATAATTCTTAGAGATTATTTTAGTATCGGTTGGAGCTTTTGAGAAAATTGCCTATTAGATTTTGCGATCTATTCCACACTCTCGTCATTAGGAATATTGTCATCGGGTGTGATATTGATGGCATTAAGAGTTTTGTATGATAAGAAATAACTTTTGGATTGAATTGAAATAGATCCCATTGGGTATTTTTTCAAGAACTCTGAACTTTTATCCTCTTTCGGAAATGACTTAGGTGGACCTAGCACTCTGTTTTTTTAATTATCTCTCAGAATTTCTCGTACTGTGTAAAAAGATCCATCAACTTCTTTGTATGTGAAGTTAACTGATGGAAAATTCCCATTATTTGATTTCTAATATCTGCAAGCATTCGACGAAAAAAATAATTTTACTGGCAATGTATAGACCCAAAACCAAAAAAGGATATATAATGATCGAATACAAATTACACAAAGATGCTCCTGGATGGATGATGATAATCTATCCATAATTTTTAAGGTCACAAAATCATCAAGGATAGAGAAATTACTTCTTGATGAAAGAGTCTACCTTCCTCTCTTATTTCAATTGTCTAATGCTCGATTTGATTTTTGAATTTCAGTTTTTTCTCTACCATTGTGACGTTTCGTCTCTGCCGTTAACATCGTCCTATGACTATTTACTCGATTTCCCACTAGCCAAACACCAACTCTACTCAGGTGATTACGTTAAAAATAAAAGATTATTTTCTCGATACATTTCGGAAGAGGTCTGTTGTTCTATCGGCATTCGATTTTATTTTTGAATTTTCTTATGTTCAATATTTAAGTTCTCGTAGAATTTGCGGACTAGGATTTTCTGCGTTTCATTATTTTTCAGTAATTTTCTTATATTGAACGTAATTTGATGTTTGTAGACTCAGTTTTTGCAATTTTCAGTGATTATTGTTCTCTTCGGGTTTCTTTCTGAACTTTGTTGAAGTTAATATAACTCTTAGAGATTATTTTAGTATCGGTCGTAGCTTTTGAGAAAATTGCCTATTAGCTTTTGCGATCTCTTCCACATTCTCGTCATTAGGAATTGTGTCATCGGGTGTGATATTGATGCCATTATGAGTTTTGTATGATAAGAAATAAGTTTGGAATTGAATTGAAATAGATCCCACTGGGTATTTTTTCAAGAACTCTGAATTTTTATCCTCCTTCGGAAATGACTTAGGTAGACCTAGCACTCTGTTTTCTTGAATTATCTCTCGGCCAATTTCTTGTACTGTGTAAAAAGATCCATCAACTTCTTTGTATGTGAAGTTAACTGATGGAAAATTCCCATTATTTGATTTCTAATATCTGCAAGCATTCGACGAATAAAATAATTTTACTGGCAATGTATAGACCCAAAACCAAAGAAAGATATATGGTTTTTGAATCAGATGATCAACTTCTACATTAGTGTCTTATCTTGAACATCAATGGGGTAGTACTATTTTGATTTTCTGAGATTGCACAGGTATTTGCCTCCACAACTAAAAGAAGCAAATCAATTCCCAAATGACATTCGAAGGAGAGTAGATTGGCGGGAAAGGGTGCGGTGACATCTGTGAAAGATCAAAATATGTGGCAGTGGAGAGGTCGCCCGACATGTGGGATGTTCAGTGAATACTAGTTTGTGCTCTAATTTGTGGTTTGATGAAAGGTCTGTTAGGATGCATCATCTAATACAATAGATCTTTGTCCTATCTGTTTATGAGTAGGACAACTGTTTGGCTAGAATTGGGCATGTTAAGGAGGTAGTCCAAAACCTATATAGTTGGTGAATTGCATTTACATATCATGGATGCTTGTGAGATCAATTTTAATATATGGTCATTTTGAACTTAAAACTGACAGTATCTAAGGTGGCTCTATTTGGCTCGAATGTAGATTTAGCGACCTTAGCTCAATCAAGTTATGAATGTTTTAACAAAAATTTAGAGTGTCATTGTAAATATTCTCCTTCTTTTGGTTGTATATAAGATCTTCTAATTTAGCCTAATTTGGACTAAGTTCAGCTCTTAAATAAAAGTAATTAATTGTGGACAAATGTTTGAGGTACGAGTTGTTTTTTTGCGAAAAGAGAAAAATGCAGCAGTGATTATTGAAAAATATATCCTTATTTAGATAAAAAGAAATTTCCCATCACTTAGAGAACGTGACCCATGGTTTTGGTACAATTTACCATCAATAAAGACATGCCACCACCTGCAAGAATGGTTCCCTATCAAACTAAAACTTGATTTTTTGTGAATACACAATAGTACTCATAATTGATGACTTGTGTATGGCATTTATGTGGTCCGTGACTTTAGCTAAACAATCATAAAGTTTCTACAGCCGTAGTCATATGTTCATTTAGGATTTTGTCGAATAGAATGTAGACATGATAGTGTTTGATGAAATAAATTGTCGATTCAATAGATCTTCCCGGTTGACTGATCTGCCTATGTGTTTGATAAGTAGGACAGTTGTGTTTGATAAGTAGGACAACACTTTTGCTAGAATTGAGCATGTTAAGGAGAGTCAAAAACCTATATAGTTAGTGAATTGCATTTGCATATCATGGATGCCTGTGAGACCAATCTTTATATATGATCATTTTGAACTCAACTGACAATATCTAATGGTGGTTCTATTTGGCTCTAATATAGATTTAGTGAGCTTAGATCATCTCCAACGGTCTCTTTATATTTAAAAAGAATATTCTTCAAAATAGAGAGCATTTTTAGATTTGAAGAGTAAAAAATATATCACTCCAACAAACTCTCTCTTTCTAAATCCATCTACTTGCTGTCAATCTAATTAAATCTATTTGAAATGCAGGCAACTGCTGGGCCATTATAGTTGTAGGGGCGGTCGAAGGGGCTGTTAAAATAGCTACCGGCAAGCTTCACAACTGTCAATCCAACAATTGATAGATTGTTATAAGGGAAATGGTAACAAAGGTTACAAAGGAGCCTTCGTGAGTAGACCATTCAGCTGCATGACACTTAATGGTGGGTTGTTGACGGAGAAGGATTATCCATCCAGGACTCATGAGCATCGCTGTAAAAAAGGGTAATTGAGAAAGGTAAGAAAATTTTTATTTTAATTATGTGCAAATTTGAATCCATAATATAAAATATTTTATTGATACAGATGTATTTGCAGGGTAAATCACGAATGGTCACTATTGACAGTTATGGCTATGTACCCAAATGTGAGGCAGCTTACTCAGGGCAATTGCCAGACAACCGGTGGTTTTACTGGTAGATGCATCTTGCCCTTCATTTTATGGTTATGACGGTGGAATCTATAAGATACATTGTGGCTTTGACCTTGGGCATGCCATGTTGGCAGTCGGGTACTCGATAGAAGATGACAAACCCTATGTAATCTTAAAGAACTCTTATGGAACCGGCTGGGGGGAGGATGGATACATGAGAATTGCCATTGGATATGGAGGGATGTGCGGTCTGTATGAGTGTATTTGCTTCCCCATAATATGGACCAACTGAGACAGTCCAATTTGACCCCTTTATTCTAAGAGGTAATTAGATGGTACGCCTAAAATTTTCTAGTTTTTTAATTAATGTTTTATGATAAGAAAATTTTCAAATATGGTCGAAAGTCTATCAATGTAGAATCAGAAATTTTAAATAATGATTTGATTTGATTTCATGGTGTGCTTTTAGTTTAATTTTTACTCGCTGTTACCATTCCACACAAGTAATGTATTTGATTTCGTCTTCAATTTCATTTGGGTTATTTAGTTTTAGCATAATCCGGTTATTGTACCTCATTTCCTCCACAACAACGGCGATCACAATCATTTTCTTACTTCGTAACCACTTCAATTGTTGTTTTTATTTGGTTGTTACCAAATTTTGTCAATCAACAATTTGCTTTCTCGGGTTCATCTTCTATTAATGTTTTTACTGTATATCTCTGAATGTATTTAGGTTTTGTTGGCGGCAACAAAAAGTGGCAATAAATCAAGTTCAAGTTGTGGTGCCTACTCAAGTTGTGAAAAATCAAATAAGAACCATTGATCAAAAGCTAGGGGCTTGGTGGAACATGGTGGCACATCTCTATAAGTTTTCATGTGCTTGGCATAGAATGAATGCAATTAGCCAAGATTGTTAGCTAACTGAAAGTTTATGTAATAGGTAGCTCTGATCGTGGATTTCTTTTGTTTTATCCAGACTCGTATGTTCTCGTAGGTTGTTGGTTCTCTTTGGTATTTTGCTTAGTGTCGGTGGATTGTGTTTATATTTTGTTTTTCCAAACAAAAAATAGTCGTTTATTACTAACATTGCTCACTCTTGTGATGGGTGTTTTCAATATCTATTCACACAGCCTTTTATACTGATTTAATCAGTGTAGTTAGTTAGTTACTAGTACAGGTGATGTGGCAGTTGCTACTAAAATGGGACTCGGTCCGATCATAGGAGATCGTTGAACTAGGCTTGTCAAAACGGCTCGGCGAGCCGGCTCGGCTCGCCCAAGCCGTGTTCGGGCTCGGCTCGTGGCTCGTACACTGTACGAGCCGAGCTGAGCTCGGCTCGCGAAAATACAAGCCGGCTCGTTCCGGCTCGCGAGCCGGCTCGGGCTCGAGCCGAGCCGGCTCGCCAAATCGTGTTCGGGCTTGGCTTGTGGCTCGTACACTGTACGAGCCCGAGCCGAGCCTGGCTCGGGGAGCCAGAATGGCTCGCGAGCCGTTTTGACATGTCTACCTTGAACTGATGCCCCATCAGAGCTTTCGGTTTGAAAATTCTGACCATGGGGTCAATGTCCCGAAGCATGTTCAGTCGTGAAGCCTGCCTTCCCAGATTGAAGCAGTTTCCGCTAGTCTACTTCATAAAACATTAGATTGTTAATGCACAATGACTTGTTATTGGTGTTTTCAAACTCGACATAGCCTTTTATTATTGATTCTTGAGAGTAGGTATTGTACTTACCAATGCCTTGTGGTCAGCGCTTTCGAACTCTACAGCCATTGCCTCACATAGATTATCTTTACTAGTCTTAACAGTCTGTAGTAACAGCGTGACGCTCACAGAATTGATAACCAGCAGAAGTAACCCCCTACAATAACAAACAGTACTACTTTCACAGTCAATAACACTCTTGATCCTTGTTAAATTAACGGCTAATAGTAACAATCAATACGTGTAATATCTAATGGTACTAATTAGTAGTAATTAGTGCTGCCTAAGGATTATTACAAACTCACAGCTAATGCTAAAAATCATTACCAATGACAAATAGTAAACACATGTCTCAGTAGTAACAACATCTGCTATCACACACACTAGTAGCCGCATTTCATCTATCAAAATATCTTCCTAGTGTAAAATTCAAGAAGGTTGCATTGATACTTCAAAGAGTCTAGATCTCTAAAGAAATAGATTATAGAAGACTAGAAGTTTTGTAGTGAACATTTTGAAGAATAGTGACAACCTCAATAGATTTCACACCATAATTTGGTAGTGAACATTCAATAAGGTTGCATTGATACTTCAAAATTCATTAATATTTGGTCAATATTAATTCTCATATCTGAGTATTCCAAGTTGATTGTTTGATTGTTTCCTCGTGGAACTGCGACTTTAATGGTCAATGCATTCTCTCTTTGACGTCTGCATATGTGATTTTTATGAGTTTTTTACTACATCGATCTTCATGTATGGTAAGTAAATAGTATTGTAGATTGTGCATAAGCATTTTGATATAAAAATGATCATATAATTTTTAATGACATTCCAAATGTGTCCGCCTATAGTTTTCTAATATCACAATTATCTCATTTTTTCTAATTTGATTACCATGAGCTTTGCACACTGTTCGCTATCTCTTTGTACACTAATTTATAGCACATTGCAGGGATATAGTATTTATTTCTAGAACCTGTGATACTTTTGTTATGATGTGGATCGAAAAAACACCAACTAGTCAAGAGCACGAACTAAATCTATAAACAACCTTTATAAAATATGAAAAAGTTGTTCGAACAAAGCACGAAATAAATCTAAAACGAAATTGAAACTGAAACAATTTCACACTCGAAATTGTTGTTCTAAACTCCCTAAAGATCACCTAAAATGATTACTCTTCATCAATATGAATAGAAGAAGTAATCTCTACAAAAAGATGATCTTAGATCTAAAAGGGGAAGAGTAAAATGAAGAACTAGGGTTTTGTCTCATAGGATGCTGAATGAATGAACTCGATGGTCAACAGTAAGTGGTATATAACCCTCGTCTTCAATGGGTAGACTTGGTCTCCAAGTTGATCCAACGGTCCGAGAGTAATGGGTCAAAAATTAGTGCTTGGGTTGCAAGCTACGAGCTGGGCTTCCTCCTTGCGCTGGGCCTTTCTTTAACCTGAATAGGGCCTCTTCTTCAAGTTGGACTTTGGGCCCATTATTTTCAAAAACTTTTAAGTATTATTACAATTAGCTATAGATTTATATGGTTTGTACTAACATTGGCTTGAAGCTGATACCGCCATTGGTAACCTGTCTCTATTGTTGTTCGACTTTTCGAAGCTTCTTTTACCATGTTTGTAGTCCTATTTTTTGTTTGTATTATTGTTGAGAGTTATTTGTCAATTTAAAATTATAAGCCTTATCCACTTCAATAAAATAATAATAATAATAATAATAATAATAATAATAATAATGATGATGATAATAACAATAATAATAATAGCTAGTATACTGCTTTCCTTTGTCGTGGATCCGACTGCCGACGGCAGTGGCGAAGCAGAAAATGGTAGAAGAAGAGAGCTTGAGCACAGGTTTGTGGAGGAGAAGCAGAGAGCGTGAAAGGTGAAATGACCAACGCTGAAGACGGAGTAACAGACATATCCTTTTTTCGGCCAGTTAGGGAGAAAGACCTCCCTCCTACTTCTGGTTGGTGGTAATAAAATAATAAATTGATAAGCCTTATCTGAGGAAATCGCTCCAGGAAGTTATTCCCTATACTTTTGGGTTCCATATGGAAGATTTGAGGATGATGGATGGTGGTTAACGAATTCAAATTTTTATTTATTTCTATTTATCGAATTAAATCATTTCTTATCTATATTTTATTTTCGTTCTCCGTTTTTCTTTTCGAAAATGGACAATTATACATCTTGACTATTTATGAAACTATGTTCGGTATTTTTGAGAAAATCTTATGTTCAAGGTATTTTTTGGTGTGTCGATGGTTACTCAACAAATCAGAGCTTGACAATTGATTGTAGTTTTGCACATCATCTTTGTCATTAAGTCATCTTTGTGCTTTTTAGCATTTTGCCTAGCTTTGACTTGAACTCGAAAAAATTTGGAACTTTATCTTGAGTACTCTTCTTCAAATTTTACGTTCTTAAAACTTTGATTATTACTCATACAAGACTTGCCAAAGCTGAAAATAATGTACAGCAACAAACAATCTTCGATTATACAAATTCAGATATCACAAACAGAAAATTATCGGATAACTAAGAGAGTTTTGAATATGTATGACTTTTCTAGCAAATAAAATTATAGATTTTCCTGATCAAAGCTTAAAAGAACCACCCTTAAATTCTCATTAAATACTAGTAGTAATATATAATTGTATATACAAAAAAAAAACCTTAACTTGGAAGCAACATATGCTACTGCAAAAATAGATATGTATATGTAGTCAATCTTGTTTCACGTTTTCCGTCATTCATTCATTCACTTCTCTTGCAACCTCGAATTCGAGAATTAAATGGAATTATCTTCATTTTCCAAACTGCCATTTCTTACTGTTTTCTTGTTGTTATTTGCATAGCATTGCACAACAGCACAAGTGATTCAATATTTTTCAAATGTGGGCGGTTTTCCCAAGGATTTAACACGCATGTATGGATAGCAAGAATTTAACATACAGGGGTCTTATGGATCATGTTCGAGTCATGGATTCAGGAAAATGGCAAGGTTTACAAGAGCTCTGAAGAAAAGATGCGCATGTTTGAGTTTTTCAAAGAAATTTCAAATTATGTAGAGTGGAATAAGTTTTTGACCAACTGCAAGCATGGATTGAATCATCTTTTGCAGGGGCGGACCTAGAGTTCTAACTCAATGGGGGCAAGATTGGGTGACAAGCCCGGTTTTTTTTTTCTTTTATTTTTTTGGGTGAGAGGAAGGGTTGCTCGTAGGGGACCCGGGGGATTGGGGGCAATGCCCCCGAAAAATTTTAGTAATCAAAAGATGTAAAATGATGAACAAAGTCGCATAATACAATATAATTGTTTACAATTTTTCTGTAAAGAATTCTCGTACCTTGAAAACGCCGTATAATTGTTTCCATTATCATAATTTTTTTCTTTTAATACACATTTTCAACTTACATGATTAAACTATCATTCAACCATTGGTCTCTAGAGTTTAGAGTTGATTTCAGTACATAAACGTCTAAGTTGTTGTTCAACTATTTTTTCAATGAGTGGTCTCTAGGGAAGTGATGAGAAATTAAGCTGTAGTTCGCTAGTTAGATAGGAGCAGGCTTTTTAAAATTGGGTTGGAGCTTTAAATGTGGTTACAATGTTTTTCCAATTCAATAATTTTTCTCTCTTCTACGTAGTCTGTTGCAGACTTGTTCCCTTCTGCAAATTATCCAAGGCAATTGGTTGAGTAGTTTATCCAATTTTCACTTGGGGCAATTGCAACCACTAGACCCAACGTGGGTCCGCAACTAAATTTTTGGATTTTTCCCCATGAAGAGTTTGTGTGAAGAAGTCTTATGGATCTCTTCGAGTCATGGATTAAGCAAAATGAAAACACTTGCAAGAGTCCAAAAGAGAGGCTCTACAGGTTTGAGGTTCTTAAAGACAATGTAAAGTTCATAGAGGAGAGGAATAACAAATTGACTAGCTACAAACTTTGAATGACCTCGCATGCAGATGCGAGTCCTGAAGAGATCAAGGAATGTCAAGGACTGAAATTGCTCCCAATGGCTATTATTTGCCAATAGCCGCTATTGTGGGTGAAGAAAACATATATCAATGAGGATATGAATATAAGATCTCCTTGTTCTTATGTCCCTCTTGTTGCTCCTTGTTGGGATTTTTTAGTGGTTTCTTGCATTCTCGTCTCAGGGTTAAGTACTCCTAATAGTTCAACTTTAGAGTTAAAGCTTGAGATAACAATTTAACCATCCCGATCCGAAGAATACTACATTAGTGTTTGAGCAGTTTAGTTTTCCTAGGTAGTTATTTGTCTTTTGGCCGACATGCCAACATATACAAGTTCAATTGATTTTGGGACACTTGATATTAGATTTTTGGCCATGGAAGCTTGAAGCATGTCGATCAACAAAGCAATATATTTTGGTGCGTATACCAAACAAAAAAAAATCTGATTCTTATATGGCTTAAACTATTTGACATGGAATTTCAACTTAGCATAGACAAAGGAAAAATCCTCTACTTTCAAGACCAGCTGCTACAAAATTTATGAGGCGGCATCCATCCAATGGTGTTAATGTTGGGAAATATAAGTTCACTGTTTTATGACCGCAACTTAATTTGC
This sequence comes from Jasminum sambac, assembly GCA_018223645.1. Classification (NCBI taxonomy): domain Eukaryota; kingdom Viridiplantae; phylum Streptophyta; class Magnoliopsida; order Lamiales; family Oleaceae; genus Jasminum; species Jasminum sambac. The sequence continues at coordinate 39,717,495 of CP073640.1, forward strand.
TTCAGGAAAATTGCACAAAATTATTCAAGGCAACAACAAAAAGATACCAAAATGAATTATTTATCGACAGGATAATAACACTGAAATGAAATACCAATAGGGGAAAGCACAACGCCAGCCTTGACACACTGATGCCTCCTCTTCTTCCTCATCCATGCTGGAGTATGATTTCATCCCAATCAATTCAACAACTCTTTTTGCAGGACTAGAATCCCAAGGGCTTTCATTGGTGCGTCGAGAAATCCTAAGTCCTAGAAGCAAATCAAGAATAGTAGCAGTCGATTGTGGAGACTTCTCACCCTCCACCAAACTAATATGAAAAACAACTTCACTTGGAATTTCACATCTCTTTTTCACCCTAGAATCAGCACCTATACTCTTGCTATCTAGGCGTGATTTTCCCGCAGACAATGAGCGCTTCTTATCACCATGTGTACACTGATTATTATACTGGCTCGCCACAATTCTCCCTTGCTTTAATGGAATCTTATCGCCTTCTTTGAACAATTTCTTGGGCTGAATTGAATTCACAATTTGGTTATCTTTCTTCCCAACCTTTTTGAACCAACTATTTTAACAGCCTATCTAGACAAAACACTCGAATTTGGAGCTGTTTTTCTTGATTTGGGGCTGTCATTTTAACTATTCTTCATTTCTTTAGTACTCCCCACTGTTGCTTCATCAATATTTTGCAACTTGAAGAAACAAGATTTTCATCTGCTCTGTATAAGCTGAATAGGGGTGATCATTTCTTGTTTGCCAAAATTTTGAGATTTTGTTGATCCATAAATCTCAGAAGGCCACATACTCATTCCCCTTCTACCCCCAGCAACAATCTCTGAGGGTCCCAAACTAAATCCCTCATTCCTCTAAATTATAGTTGTTGATGAGATTTGTGCAATTTTTTTGTTCTCTTCTGCAAATTTAACACTCTGTTTCAGTTTGGCCTGCACCATTCTTCTTCTCATCTCTGCAGTTTTTACACCTCTGTGCCTTTTTCGGTTTTAGAGCCTCTAATCTTGAAGTCAATCGACTAATTTCAGTCTCAATCTCCTCAATTCTTCATCACAACTCTTCAAATCCACATTCTCTTCAAAACCTTGTTTCAAAAAATTCCCCTGCTTTTCAAATTATCCAAATCCCCACTTGAATTAACCGGCTTCAAGGATGTAGCTACATATTTAACCAAAGAACAGAAAGAATCGGGTTTCCAAATAGAGGCTCCTTATTCTCTTTGCTCGAAGAATTCCAATCCGAAGACTCCTTTGAATTCAACAAAATCGGCTTCAAAGGACTTCCATTATCAAATGTGGTAATGTTCCATATCGGAACAACAGTAGATCCCAGTTCTAATTTATTTCGCAGAATGCTCATTCTCCCACTAAACAATTAAAAGAATTTTCTGTAAAATGAAAAGAAGAATGTTGCGTTGTTGAAATCTTGTAGGTTCTTGATTTGATTTTGCCGATTGATGATCAGGGTTTAAAGAGAGGAAGCGATTGGGAATACTATGGAAATGTTTATATGCTTTTTTATATTTTCATTCAACCACATTAATTCTCTCTCCTATTTCATATCCACACATTTCGTGGAACTTATATGTACTACACAAATCAACACCATTCAACTCGACTCTTTCTCTCTCCTATATCACATAAAACTACGTAAAAATTTATTTTTACACATACAATAACACTCGCTTAAATGTTGGATAGTTCGAGCAATCGTGGCCACTAGATAATGAATAGCTAGTACGGACGCTTCGATTTGACTTAAGAGTCAATTGGGGTCCATTTGAGTGATTAATCACAAACTAAAAAAAGCTCCTTCCTGCCTAATTAGTAATTTTTAAGGCCCAATATGTGATTATTATTATTATTATTATTATTATTGCAAATTGCCTCATTATTAAAGCCTAATATATAAATTTTGTACACGGTATGGCATTTTTTGTGGTAAAGTTTTTAGTAGGATTCAAGATAATTTTATTTTGAACTATAGAAACTTTTATACTATTTTGATGTAAATCACTAAATTTGCAATGAGATATATTTTAATTTAAAAAAGAATAGAGAAAACGTTTGTGAATGGACAAATTTTTGCAAAACCATCATAAATGAGGGTTCGTTAATGGACTAATTTTTGAAAACCATATCCCGAGCGCTTTTTCACAGAGGTGGGATCATCTTGTAATGGTTGGTCTCACGTCCTCACCTATGTGGGGGAGCGCTCATGCTCGATGGTGTTCGTCCTTGGGCGTTAGTAACTGCGGTCCGCGGGCGATTTTCCTCGTCGACTCCGTTTTAAAATCCGAAAATTTTGTTGGATTCATTACGACGAGACGGAGATCCGGCAATTTGGAAAAAAAATTTTGGACACCGTGGCGGCCCGTGGTGATGGGTCAAAGATCGGTCAATGTTTTTGGCCAAAAATTTGCTAAAAACATTGACCGATCTTTGACCCGTCACCACGGGCCTCCACGGTGTCCAAAATTTTTTTTCCAAATTGCTGGAGCTCCGTCTCGTCGTGATGAATCCAACAAAATTTTCAAATTTCAAAACGGAATCCGGACAAGGGAGAAAATCGCCCGGGCGGACCGTAAGCTACGGAACGCCTGGGCGTTCTTGATCTTTTTCCAGCGCCCATGAGCTCCCTGCTCAGAAGAGAAAAACTGAAACCATCTCTTCATCGGATTAAAATAAATAAGTAAATCTCCATATCATGATTCTCCCTTCTTCCCTCCCTTGCCCCTGGGATTGTAACATCACTTTTTCCCCCTATCTCCCACGAGAAAATTCATTTTCCTTAATTTCAAGGCGAAATTTGACATTTGAGCTAACATGACAAATGAAATTATACTTAATTAACTCAAGGAAAATTAAGTTGAAAAATATCAGTTTTCATGGAAAATATTTCCAATCAAACACACTTCTCATTCCTGTTGAATAATCAGCAGCGTCTTTAACTAGCACAAAGCACGAAGATGTGAATTTTAAAAAATCATTTGTGTTTTTATTTGTTACAATTATCATGTTAAAAATACGTTTATTTTGCAAAAGTACGATGTAGATTTTTTTCCCATGAAAAATCAAAAAATGAACTCTCACTAGTCACCGGTGGGGTAACAAAGGATTTGTTCTCTCACCCGCGCTGGAACTTTGTTAAAGTTTCAACGCTTGACGTGGTGGTTGTTCCTTGCCGCCATGTGGCAGGAGGGTCCACTTATCAGAAAAAACTACGTGGCAACGTAAGGACACGTCAAATCAGTGCAAAATTTTAACAAATTCCAGCTCCAATAAGAGAACGCTCCTAGTGGTAACAAAAATAGATGCACCAAAACGTGTAATTTTAGCACCCTGTTAAATTGATAAATATATATGTTAAAGTTATGGAACCATCTGATCTAAAAGTTTAAGTTGATAGATCGGTTCTAATTTAGATTATTTAATTACTATCCTCAACACGCCCCCTCACGTGTAGGCGGGATTTTTTTCCCAAACAAAGCCTAACACGTGCATAATTCATTTTAAATGGGTGGCTGTGAGATTCGAACTTAGGACCTATGCCTGCTCTGATACCGCTGATAAGGACAGGGTCCCTAACTTCGCCCCAAAAGCGCACTCAAAGGGGAAGGTTTGAACCCAGCCTATAAACCACTCCAGGAATTCCTCCGCAACCGATGTGGGACTCAACTCAACAATTCCCTCCCCCATTCGGCGATCCCTCGGATCCCGAAGGGACATCCTCTTGTTGGGAGGCTGGCTCTGATACCATGTTAAAGTTATGGAACCATCTGATCTAAAAGCTTAACCTGATAGATTGGTTCCAATTTAGATTATTTAATTACTATCCTCAACAATATATAAAACATTCAGTTTCATTTTGTTCTCTGCCGCTATTGAAAAAATTATTGTTGCTCGTTCGTGGGCCAAATTGCCCATAATTTTGATTTATTTCACACTTTATATGTCCTCTGAAGGTCACATATTGGTGAGTTTCTAACTGATTTCCACAATAATGTCGTTTTGGTATGATTATCAGAATGTTTTGCAATTTAAACATATATGTTTTCCCTTTATTGATTGGTTCTTCTTGAGTACATATATTGAATCAAGGGAAAATAGACTGCGTATTTTTCCTATTTCCATCAACATATTGACAGATCAAGGAAGGGTATCCTTCGTTCATTTGTGAGTTCACATACATAGGCTTCATTCATTTCCAAAGAGGTCACATACAATGGAGTGAGGAGACGTAGAGATGGCATAATAGAAGATGATGTACAAACCAGTGGGAACTCTATTTTTTATTTTTTATTTTTTTAATTAGATTTAATATTTTTGTATTAACTTTTGTTAAGTCTGCAAAGTTTGTTTAAATGTTTAACTTCTACCTATTTATCGTGCTCAACTCATCCGATTTCGGATTCATGCAAATTCTAGAATAGGTAATGGAAAAATCAAAATACAAAATGTCATTATGTTTAATCTAGCTTGTTTAATCTTCATGTTGAAGGTTGAATAACTTGGCATCATTCAAAGTCATGAGATGCTTCCACGTGCTGTATGCCATACACTGATGACTAGTATGTCCGAAATTAAAATTGATAAAAGACAAATTTTATTAAAAATTAACCAAATAAAATGAAAGAGATTTGATAGCATAATCACCATACTTGAAAATAAATTTACCACCATTGGATTGTTAGTTAGTATTTATGGTCTACACAACAAATTATTTTAATCAAGTCTTAGTTTGGTAGAAGATTAAAAACACTTAAAATTTTCTAACCATGAACTAAGAACACTATTTGAAGGACAAAATGACATTTGAGTAGAAGAGATGATTGTACAAGTGAGATGCATCCCTTATTTATGGATTTTCAATAGGTGTGTACGAAGAGGGTACAACTCTTCGGGAAAAAAAACCCACTTTTCTTTGACCATCACACCTATTCGCGATGCAATCACACTGTTTCACATGTGTCTCATTAAATCCTTCAATTATAATTAATTGAACACTCAAATTTTCCAACATAACCGACCTACCTAATTTATTTGCATGTAAACCACACATTCATAGGAGCAAATGATGGCTTGCAAGATACATACATGCCTTGTTCAATACTCATCAATTTGTATTTACTCGAATTTCGTATAGAATGGGTGATGGAAATTTAAAGAATGTATATTAAAAATGTAAATAATTTAAATTATCAAACAATATTTAGGTGGTGGAAAAGAATGAGAGAGAATAATTAGATTTAAGTTTTTTGTGAAATTTAATGTATATAGAACAAGGTAAAAGCAACTCAAAAGCATCCAATATTGATGCTTAGTTCAATATAAAAATAAAATAAAATAAAATACAAACACGTCGTTACGTTCCAGTTGTAACTGCTCGCCAACATTCAGCCTTCAAGAACAAAATGGGCTCTTTCAAGCCTAAATCCACTTACAAGCTCTGAAATAGCATTAATATATAACCTAATTCTTCTTGATATTAAACAACTGTATAACCTAATTCTTCTTGATATTAAACTACACGAACCTGCATGCTATGGCTTCTTGGTTGGCTACAATGATGGCTCGCCGAGCGGCTACCTTAGCCCGGATATCAACAGTCACTCGATGTGCATCTTCTTCCATTCCCCGCCGTGGCCTCGCCAAAATCGTTGGTACTTGTCTTGATCTAATATTTGAGATCGATTTTATTGTATATTTTTGTGCCTTTCTTTTTCTTTTATTATTATTTATGACCAAAGCTACATAATTTTTATTGTTTTTGGATTCTCCGGAAATTGTTTCCTTGTAGAATGAAAAGAAAAGTTGTCGATATGGGTTTCCTTAATTATATGAAAATTTGGTTAGTGGAGATATTAATAATTTTCTTGTTTAAATTACTATATATTATTTCTTGAACTGGGTTGTAGCAGTACCTCCACGGAGTCCATTCAAGTGGAAGAAAGGGCACGTAAGTTTCTTCTTTATTCTTGTATGCATGCATTTAACTGGGACATAAAATCGTTTACGAGTATAGATTTGATTTTGTCACACCAAATTGAACATTCTTCTAAAAGGTTACATAGTATGATACTTGTAACACATAGATTGACATGTTTTAGGGTGCATATTGCGTAGATAATTAGATGCATAACAATGACTGTTTTTCCAAAACATTAATCCCACGCCGATGACAAAGATCATTTGGATTACACCTTCAATACCAATGAACCTAAACTTCATTGGAAGTACAAATTGATTATTGTTTTGTCTTAGGTAGTAAATGCAAAGTTTTGAACTTAATGGCTGCAACATGTGACTTTTGTTCATGATTCTACGTACCCTCAAAAATTTCTTTCTTCGAGCATATAAATTTACTTGCAGAAGGGTTGTAGTTCCATTGAATTATCTGTGAACAATGTTAGTATATAAAGTTTTTGCTACTGAGTAAGTTGTTTGTCGTTTCTGCCGTCGAGTTAGTTGTCTCTAATTTTTATCTTCTAGAGATCTCATTAAAAAATGTTCCGGATTCAAAGTGACCTATCCTCTCCTAGTTTTGCATATAATTAACATCAATTAGGGTACCTTGAATAAAGGCTTGAAGGTTGTTGATTTTACAAAATGTCTTGTTTTGCTGTTGACTAATGTTTTCATTATCGTTGTTTAACAAGTTAGAGACAGGATTGCGTTATTCAAAACATTAATGTGGTTTTTGCTAAAGACCTTAAGCTTTTAAGGAAAATGTTTCAGTGTGGACTTGAATAGATAATAGATCTCAAGTACAAACCTTATTCCGCATGTGTCAACTTTCCATGCCAAGGGTAGGGATCATGACCACTAGGGACGTGATAGTTGTCTCGCTTCTCGAAATAAGGAAACATCTCGAGGAATTATGGAGACTTGCCCTAAACTTATCCACGACTGAGGCAAAGCTAAGGTTGCATAAGCACACATTAGCTGTTTCAGCAGAAGAAGCTTCAAGTAGCTCAACCGCTAATTGTCACGGCCATTCCTTCTGTACTACAGTTCGGTGGAGGAACCTAGCCCTTTTCATGTCCAAAATATCCGAGCATCTTTCAACGGGAAGGACCAAATCTACAAGTACACTGTTGAAGAATATGATATTGGTTAACCATAATGTTTATGTCTTGTATTATTTTAACTTTTTAATTCATAAGAACAAAATAGAGTGTAATTTTGTGGAATATTAATCTCTTTAATATAGGGCTGATTGATTATTTAGATTAGTTATTTAATTTCTAATTGGTTCGTTCGTTGTTAATTATTTAAAAATAGTGTTGCACTTGCAAAAAAATTATTTGTTTTGAACATTTTATCCACAATCATTGGGAGCTGACTAGCTCCCAACCTTTGAAATGTTAACGAATTCATTCAAATATCACTATTTCATCTATTTGAATATTAGTCAGTTTTTCTAAAAAATTATATTTAATAAATTAATGATATTTTGGTAATTTAACATCTATTTACTCATTTTATAAAAAAAATATACAAATGAGGCCCTTCATTTGCATTTAAGTACTATTTTCATAGTTACACTTAAGTCCCTTATTAATCAAATTTTCACTAGAAACTCCATATCCATGCGAATCCTTCATTATTAGTCGTAAATTTTCTTAAATTGTATAATTTTAACTTTAAATTTCTACCTATTTCACTTTTGACACACAATTTTTTTGAATTAATTTTGTCAAAATTAAATAGTTTTCATCAAAATTATTTAATATCCCACCGGGCATTTCCCCGTCCACTCTGTACCACAGCCAACCAGCAAAACGTTGGCAACTTGCAAAATTGTTGACGAATTTCAACATGAGAGACTAGGGGCTTTTTTCCCCTTGAAAACAAACTAGGTATTCATGCTGAAATGTGTGGGGCACTTTGTGACCATCGGCAACATAGGGTGAGCAAAGGAACGCTCGGTGGATGTTTTTCCAATATTGTTATTATCTTACTTTTTTTTATTCATTGGTTTATTCTTTCATGAAAATTTATTTTTATGTTAACTAATATTAAATTAATAATTAATAAAGATATATAATAAAAATATTAATATTAAATAGATACTTAAAATTAAAATGTCTATGCACAGTGTAAATTTTTAGATTTACAACATTAGCTACATGTATTAATCATTTAATAATTTCAACGAAAACTATTTAATTATGACGAAATTAAGTGCACTGAAATTATGCATCAAAATCGAAATAAGTAGAAATTTAAAGTTAAAATTGTACAATTTAAAAACATTTAGGAATAATAATGAACGGCTTGCAACGATATGGAGTTATGTAAACATTTGATTAATTAAATGGGTTGAGTGTAATTTTCATACTAGTACTCAAATTCCAAAAAAAAGAATGACCTCATTTGTATTTTTTTCATAAAATAAGTAAAATATATGTTAAATTACTAAAATACGCTTCAATTATTAAATACTAAAACTTTTTAAAATGATTAATAGTAAAATAGATGAAAATAGTGAGTTTTGGATGAATGTCGTCAACGTTTCAAAGATTGGGGAACCAATCAGCTCAAAAAAATGTTGAGGACAACAGTGCAAATGATTATAAAAGTTAGGGACTAAATTTACAATTTACCCTTAAAATAATGTCAAATTACCAAAATGCCCTTCATTTATTAAATTAAAGAATTTTTAAAAGTTTGACTAATGGTCAAATAGATGGAAAAATAAAATTTGGATGAAAGTTGCTAATGTTTCAAAGGTTGGGGGGTCTACCAGCTAAAAAAAGTTGAGGATGAGAGTGCAAATAAATGTAAAGGTTGGGGACTAAATTTGCAATTTACACATTTGCTTATTGTAAACAAATGTTTATGAATTGAAGTAACATATTATTTCCGTAAAAAAATAAACGGACACTAGACTATGTTAAAATTTTGATTCAATAGGCGAAGCTAAAAATATTACAAAACAAATATTACAAACCGCACAAAATTTTATGTTTTTCCTTTCTTGTTATCACAACAATCACGGTAAAACACTGGAAGAAGCGATGTACATAATCTGGACGTGAAGGAAAAATGCTGAGGCACACACAATGAAAAGAAACAACCGACAATAACAGGAAGATGCATTTATGGAGTAATCACTAAGTTTGATATTGTACTGAGTTTGATCATGGGTTTCACTGCACTAACTGCAGCACTTAGTGAGAATTGAGAACATAGCAAAATATATAAGACTATCAAATGCAGTTTTCCAATATATATAGCTTCATCGTACAGGTAACAAATCAAGAATATAGAATTATAGAATTATTTTTCTATGAAAAATAACAAACTGAAACATATAGCCTTTCAATGGCCGACTAATTACCAGGACTCTCAAAGACCAAAATAGATTACACATTCAAAATACTTCATTTGATAAACTTGGTTTTGTTTGGATATCCACGTGGGTGCCACGTCACATGGTGCCACGTCATCCAAAAAAATTTTAAATTTTTCTCTTTTAGTATTTACGTTAGATCAAATGAATAATACATAACTACTCCCTAATTGTGGGGGCCCAACCGGCCCTTACAAATTTTTTTCCCCAAACTGTGGGTACCTGATCATGGCTGTTGATAAACTATGAATGTCCCTGCCTATCTTCATAAAATTATGTTCCAACCACTTAACCAGAGAGGTGGAAAAAAAGAACGAGTATGAGCCAGAATTGGACTTTTGAACCCACAATTATTACAGCAATTAAATAGAATAATTGGATATGGGATGCCAAAAAAGGGAAAAAGTTAACAAGTTTAGAATGCATAACCTCCGAAGACTTTGTGGTGCTCACTAGGATACATACTATGGTGCACTCGATTGATGTGGCACCACAATTGATATAACACGTCAATTATATGTTTACCATAATATGCACCCCGATCGGCACCATAAAATCTTCGTGAATACCTCATGCCGAAAGGGCCCCCCTTTTCAAAACCACAAAGTTTATAAGACACTGTAGCATTTCACAAAAAAAATGTAAGTACCAAAGTATGCAGATTGATTAACCAGTTATAGCTCTAGGTAGAACTAACCATTGTCAACCAATAAATCTAGTGCCAATGGATCTCAATTCATTGACACATGCGATCATATGTTTAGGTTTCATTTATGCATTTATTCTTGGAAAATCCATAGTATTTATTCTTGGGCATTCTTACAGTTCTAGAGGCCGTAACTTGGGCCTCTCATAGCCCCTTCGCCCGTGGGGAACTTGTGAGAGAGGGCGAAGATTGGCTAAACATTTTCTGGTTGTACCAGAAAATTTCCAATTTATTCTTAGCTAGAGTTTTCTGGTCCAGATTGAGAACCATGAATCCTTTTTCAGTCATAGGTTTTTGACCAAACAACGATAATGAAAACATTTAGGCAGCAGCAAAACAAGAAAAGGACAGCGGCACCTTCTAGTTGTATCAACAATTTCCAACCCTTTTTATATCATAGAAACTTGTCATTTAATGAAAAAATAAGACCAAGAATATCAACGAAAGGAGCACACATAAATTTGGAACATAGAGAATTCAATTTTCTTTTAAACATAAACCCATTCTCGACTCCAGGATGCAAAAGCAAAATGCCAGGGCATACCCTAATTGATCTTATATGCATGAACAAAGCAAAGCAAAACCAAGAGATGTTATACGCATTGATTTATGTCCTCACTGATTTACATTTTCCGGCTCAAATTTTCCGGACCCATTCTGCATCCTTTACATTCCCCACGCTCTTCATAGCCCACAGTGGCGTAGCCAGAAATCTCATCCAGTGCGGTCCAAAATTTTATGCGAATCTCGAGAGCCCTAACTAGCAAGGGCGGATCTAGGCCCGGGCTCGCACGGGCTTTATCCCGCGCGGGCCAAAAAAAATCTAGAAATTTAGTGTAGAAAAATTCGAAAAAATTGTATAAAATTTTGATCGATTTGATATTTTGTATATACCAGCCCGTGTCACTTAAATTTCTAGATCCGCCATTGCTAGCTAGGAACAGATTTAGGATTTATATTGAATTGGGACGGTTGTTGATTATTGATGGTTAGACCGTTGAACGTCAATGTTGACGGTTGACCATCACTGAAGACATTTAATTGAATGATATTAAAAAAAATTAGTAAATATATAAATGCATGAAAATATAGAAATATCATATATAATATGAAAATATAATCTAGCACAGCAAAAATAACAAGAAAATATACCTAATAACATTTTTATTTGTAATGTAAACTAAGACAATTGCATTTTTAGAGGTCTGATTAAATTTTCTTTTAGATATATAGTTAGAAAATACATTAAAAACATAGAAAAATATCTGAGTGATTGAAAAGAATAAGAGAAAAATAAATTTAATTTGATGAAATTTGATGTGAATAGAATAAACCTAAAATTTTATATGTTTGATTTCTATCTATTTTGACCATCTAGTCAAAAAAGTTAGTGAAGAATAAAGCATAATAAATTTTTAATTGGGTCGATTACTAAGTGGGTAAATGGGTTATGAGTTTGATTATTAATTATCTAGGCTCCAAAGGAAACAATGTAAAATTTAAAAAATTTTATTCATATTTTTAAATTACATGGATTCAAACAAGTGACACGATGGTAAGGCAGCTAGCTTTCCGGGCCGAAGGCCCGGGTTTGAATTCTATCCTCCACATCTACACTCCCCCTTCCCCAATTATACCCTAGGCCAAAAAAATAAATAAATAATTTTTTAAAATTATAAATAATTAATTAACAGAATTAAATTAATATTTATTAATAAAAATTTAAAAACAAAGTCTTGTCTAAATGGAGTATTGTGGAGATTTGTGGTTTTTATTATGAAAAGAGATAAAATTCTAAGTGGACCATGTAATATCCTCTAAATTGAGCAATGAAATAAAAAGCCCAAGTTATAGAGAATAGGCCCAAATCCATCATCATCTTCACCGGTTTCTTTTCTTCTCGCAATTTCAATTTGTAAGACACTAGCTCAAGAGCTCTTCATCAACTTCATCAATTTCAGGCGGCTAGAAAAATTCAATTGATACTCTACCTTGATTTATTCATCTACTTGAAATTCTACTCTCCCAAGCTCCAAAAATCGCCAAATCAAAAAAAAAAAAAAATTGAATAGCAGGCTTCTAAAATTGATCACGGTCCATGGACTTGCAGCTAAATAGCTCGCCATGAGCTGAAACAAAACCACCATATAATATATCTATCTATAGAAGTGTCTTATTGATACTTGCTAATTTAATCGGCCAAAATGATTCATCCTCAATGGTTCAATAATGCAGGATTTTACTAATTTTCACCCAAACTTTGTGTGATGCATGCAATTAAATTCATTTTTCCTTGTTTTTGAAATATTTAACGTAAGACTTTGTATAAGTGGAAAAACCCCTTGATTTAGATAAAATTTTCGAGCTAACTATTCGAACTAAATGTTTTGATTGAGCTTTAAGGAATTTGGCTATCGATGTATAAATTGGACTTGGATATGTAAATGCTTCATGTATCCAAATTGGGTTTGAGTAATAATTGGTATTTGAACTTTAAATCGGGCTGCAGTAAAAGATTTGGCTTTGTCAAGAATTTATTCATTAATTGGGCAAACTTCAAAATTTTTGGACCAATAAAATTTTTGGATTGAAACTTAGCTTGGACGAGATGAGTGCGTTAAGTTCTAAATTTTGATCGTTAAAAATTGAAGAAGTCGGAGCGACTTGATTACGAAAATTTAACATAATTTTCTGCATATGTTTATCTTAATAGGAGAAAAGTTTCAGGTCGCCACAAAAATTTCGAGACAACATTGTAAGGAATGATATTTGTTACCAATTTAATAGATTTTAAATTTTTTTGGACTGTTAGTTTTGTATTGTCACTAATTAAAATTCAATTCACTTCACATCATATACTATTAATAAAATTTGAAAGTGCCACGTTGGAAAAATGCAGTGTTGGCAGTGCCAATGTGGCACGCATTTAGTTGAATTGTTTTTTTTTAAAAATCTAATTTTAGAAATAAACTATAAACATAAATTCCTTTTTTAACTATTTAATTTAATTAAGCATAAATACAAACATTAAATGAAAAAGCATTTTTCTATGTAATATAAAAATAATTGCGGTTATTTAGTTAACCGAGCTTTTTATTTTTTATTTTTTATTTTTTGGTCGAGAACCAACCAAGTTGTTATTGTATAGCATTAATTGGCTAATTCTTAAATTATTAAGGGATATTTTTACTTATAAAAAATCCAATTTTGGGAAAAAATTATTAACATAAATTCCTTTTTTTTCATTTTTAATATCTAACTAAGCATGAATATAAACATTAAATAAAAATGGGTTTTCTGTGATGATGAAAAACTCGTGTGTTGCCTTAATGTGCTCTTAATTTGCAGTTAAAGCACTTTTGTAATTTTGAATGGTAAATGAAAGTATTGTTGACTGCATTTTCCTTGACATAGGGTCTAAGGGGATGTTAAATTCCACTGAGCATTGCGTTAGATGTTGTCATGGCGCCTTTGTCTGCTTTTTAGAATATTAAGATGAGAAAAACAGTACATTATTTTGTGCTAAAAAAGTGATTGTAATTTTATTCTCCTAAAAATTCTAAAAATGAATTTCATAATATTAACACCTTTTTTCTTTTCTTTTTTTTTTCTTTGAGGGGGTCGGGTAGGGAGAGAGGATGCGTTAGCATTGTGTCAATTATGTATGGACATTACTAAGACTCCTATGGTGTGATATGCATAAGTGGATTTCCCATATCATTGGTTAACAATTCAATCTTTATAATATAAAAAGCTAAACCCTCAATGTGTATTTTACACACAGTTTCCAGCCAAGGTTTTCTTTCTTTCTTTTTTTTTTTTTTTTTATTGCTTCGTCAACAGCGACCAAGCAGCTAACTATTAACAGTGTAGTTATATATGGAAACACGTTTTTATCCACGTATTGTAGGAACACCTAGTGTAATCAATTAATTATGGAACCGTGTTCATGTATATATGGTAAACATATATATTATAAGAACGAAGAAAAGCAATGAACAATTGAAGCTTTATTTGTACAGTTGTAATTTCATATCCCCACCCCAAGAATAGCTATAATGCAGAATAAAAATGTCATGTCATAGACTAAAAATTTGGCATGGAAACGCTAAAGTTGATTCCATTTCAGTGTTGGTGATCAATCAAATATGGATTAAACATTAAGCTCCATAGAATCTAATTTTAATTTCAAACAAAAATTTGGTGAAACTTTTATTTATTTTTTTCAATAATATATTTATTAGTGATTTTTTGTAGTAAAAATTGAAAATTAAAAATTAAAAAGTTGCATTAATAAAAGTCACAGTTCATTAAAAAGTTAAAAATAAAAATGATCACATGCAAATATTAATTACACATACACTCAACTATAAAATGAGTCATACTTTGCTTGAAAAAGTGACATGTGAAAAATGAAGGATATTAAAGTATGTACTATTTGAAACAAAATTTGGGAATCTTTACTTTTTTATTTTAAATTAAAATTTGAAAGAGAATGGATAAAAATTTGAATCCTAACATGCGCTTAGTTTTAAAAAAAATTGACAAAATTGTTATAAAAGTATAGAAACAATAGAGAGAATTTAGAGAGAATAAATTCTAAGGAATTCTCAGGAATGAATTTCATTAATAACTGAAGCCCTATTTATAGGAAAACTTCGAATGGCACAATCGCAATTACATAATTTCATCAAGGGTATAATAGTCATTCACATATAATAATTACATCTTTTACCAAATTATTCCTCCACCAAATTATTCCTCATAATTCATAACCACCAAATTATTCTCAATTATTCATAACACTCCCCCTTGAATGACTATTAATACAAATGTCTTCTGGACCTGTTTGGAGAAAAACCCAGTGGGAAAAAACTTCCAAACCGATTGCAGGATAGCTTTGAGTGGTTATATACTGCTTCATCAAAATATTGCTCCCCCTGATGTCTATCGCAAGATATGAGTATTCACGTCTTTGCCTCGTTAAAACCTTGTCAAGAAAACCCAGTGGGAAAAAACTTGATCGAAGGAAAAAGAGTACAGCTGCTCCGTTCGATTTCATATCTTGAGAACTGATATCTTTACTTCTGGTAAATGATTTCAATATCATCATCGTTTGGATCTAAAGCATTAGCTCCATTATAACTTGATCCAATAGATACACTGTATCAATTTCTCCTATCGTTCTCAATATACCATGAATATGCCTCGTTAAAACCTTATTAGGAAAAACCCAGTGGGAAAAAGCCTAATGAAGGAAAAAGAGTACATTATTCATGTGAATACGCCTTTAAAGTTGCCTCATTAAAAACCTTGCTAGGAAAACCCAATGGGATAAAACCTCAGTCAAGGGAAAAAGAGTGCAACGCGTATTTTATACAAGTATGCTGCAAGCATTTCAAAATCTTTCATACATTTATATGAGTATCATATACATTGGTTTTATACTCTTCGTTCATTTAGAGTGCATCAATTTTCTTACACAACTACAAAACATTCACCATGAACACATGTCTCCAAATACACAATTTAAAGCATATAAATTCATCGTAAAAACATGTAAACATATAAGTAAACCTTCATAACTAACTAACACTTAAAATATGTCATTTAACATTTAATACTCACTTAATAGGTTATTTCATTCCCAGGGGCTTAGTTCACCCTTTAGGGTACTCATAAACACGGGTTTAACTCATCCGATCCTTTAATTTCCTTTTCGGTACTACACACACGATCGGTAATTTAACTTTCATGAGCATGCAACATATAATGACCACCATGCTTATCTTTAAACTTGAGCAATAGTCATCATCATCTCATCATCTCATAAGTTAAGGATTTCACATTCACCATTTATCATCTTCAATATATCTCAATATTTTCATTATCATTGATCATATGTAGCGCTACATTTTCATATCGTGTCGACACATTTCAATTTCTATTTCTTTTCCCATATCGACATAACTTATCGAGATATCTCATTATCAATCCTCTTGTAGGATTACACAATATAGTTATGTCTATATACTCTTCAAGAGCATATGCCTCCGTTATTAAGACCATCTTTTATAATTTGCTTTGATATATATGTTTGGGGAAATATCAACGCTTCTAAGCGTGCTAACTTATCAAAGCATCGTAGTTTATATATGTGATTGTTCATAGCCTTTCATGCATCTTTGAACTTCAAGTTCGTATTTCAATTTCGAGGATATAACATGATGCATTTCACATATTATTTTCAACCTTTAATACTCCCCTCATGCTGAGAAAATTTAGAACACCAAAACTCATACTGATTGGTATGATTTTAATAATATATGTTCTCATCATTCACTCTTAATATGGGAATTTAGACCGTTTGCATTCTATTCTCGATATCGGCAATTTATTTGAGGACTTTAAATAATTTGCCATATAATATCCCACTTGTATGCATACTCAAATCCTTGAGGATTTATTCAAGTATTGGGATATACATTTACTAGCTTTATCATTAAATCAAAAATCATGCTCATACCAGTGAGCAAATATTTCAGAAATTTCAAATTACGAATCATATACACATGTGACTATCTAGTGGATCCATATCACAATATCTAGTAGTCCACATGGAAGATGAGTGGGCCCATACTTCTCATCCTTTATTCCAGATATATTTGGGATTTATTCCCAATATTAGCTAGTAATGATTTCATCATTTATCGAGAACAATCATTGAAGAATTCTTTTAATTCTTCACTTGAAATATTGATTTCAATAATTATTTAAACCGGGATGGTCAGTCCGGTTTTGCAAACGAGTATTATTGAACTTCTAGTTCAGTAAATTCTTATATCGATTTCACTAGTATCTGTATAGTGCTCAATATGATTTATCATAGAAATAATTCACCGACATATTCCATCATCTTTTGGTGACATTATTGTCTACTATCGCTCAAACACGAGTTACTGACTCATACGCATCACATCCGGCTATTATTTAATTTCGAAATCGTAGCTCTTACGCTTCATATTATTTATTTAAAATCGGAGTCTTATTTCATACGCGTCGTATTATTCTATAAATAAATCATCAAAATTATTACAAAATTCATCCTAACAAGGATCTATACATTATAATGGATCATATGCTCTCAAATCTTCGAAAATACTATCCATCACTACCGATTAAAATCTTAAAAAGGATTTATCGATGTAGGCTGGAAAGATTAAGGATGCTAATGAATAAGGGTATCCCACAAGATATCCGATGCTTGATTGAAGCAAAGGTTCGATTATCTGGTGAGGTTTCAATTCCTTCTAAATACATGTCTGGTATGGGTAAAAGTAGTTTTTCAAAGAAACGGAGAGCAAAAAGATTAGGAGGATGCTACAAGTGTGCTCGGTGGACATGTGACACTCGATGTAAATCTGTGGGGTACTTGTCCAGAAATCGAGAAGATAAAATAGCATTCATTAAGGATGGATTGAGTAAGGAGCCTTTGGATGATATTCAACAAAGCTTTTGAGACACATCCTAGTGGACACGCGTACAAAGGTGAGCTAATGGCCTTATGGGCCAAATTCAAAGATCAACAAACGGCGTTACAGTCTTGAAAAACTTACTTTAGAAGATCACATGTCAGTAAATTTAGTAGAAAATTTTAGTATAATAATTTTCTCATATTAATATAAGGAAGCTCGGTGTAATAACGAAGATCAATGTTTTTCTTGTAATTGTAAATATTGTTTTTCGATTTTAAGATATATATATATATATATGTATATATATATTATTTTTCAATCACCTTGAAACGAGATATATGTCATTTTCACTTTTAAAAAAATTTGCATTTTTTCTTTCATATTTGTCAAAAAGTAAATAGTGCACTCAATTATTGGTTTGAAAATTTTTTCTTTAAATAGAGGATTCATATATCTATCATTCATTCGTTGAAAGAGAAAGATAGAGGTGGAGATGGAGATATCAAAATCATCTCATGTAAGTCAATCTTTACCTCGCCAGGTAAAAACTATATGTGTTTTTGGTGGCTCCAGACTAGTAGGTCATATCCAATATGTGGATATGGCGGACCAACTTGTAAGGGAGTTAGGAAACAAAATATCAATATACTATATGGAGGGACTAATAACAAACTATTAAGGAGTCTTACGATGGCCGCACAATTATGGGGGGGATAAGAGTGTCAAGTATAATACCTTTTCATCGAATTGGAGGCGATGTCGAATTGGAGTTAGAAATGTCATTAGTCCAATGGATTGATGCTACAAACACAATCCATCCATGACTGACCGATGTACATGATGAGCAATAGTGATGCTTTTATTGTTCTTCCAGCGGCTATAACACGCTGGAGGAAATATTCAATCTAAGCGTCATTTGCAAATGGAATTTTCATACCAAACCCATAGGTTTGTTGAATATTAATTATTTCTTCGATGGTTTGCTAGCATTTCTAGATCGTGGTGTAGAACATAAATTTATTTCTCGCTCAAAGAAGAAATATACTTGTTTCTCGCTAATACAGCTTTGATCTACTCATCAAGATTCAATCATATGTTCAAAAATCTATGGAAGTCGAAACCCATCTGGCCACGGATCATCGGTGTCAAGCGAAAAAGAGATCCTTTGGATCTTTCATTATGAACCCGAATGTTCGGTGGTGAGTTACGAGTATTTATACTCTCGAGACGCATTCTTCATTTATGGGTTCAATATATATTTTCTTTTCGTATTTCTATATTTTCGAGTGTTTATTGCCATCTTTGATATTCTCAATATGTTCCACTTCGGCTGTTTTGTACTTCTTCTGGAGTAATAATAATAATATCATATTGGCTTTATTCAAATACAGATATCTAGTGATTTTGCTTCTTCAAGAGCATTTTATTCTCATATTAATACAATCTCATATCATCGATGAGATTACTTCATATAAGCTTTCCATGCGATATATTTTCTTTGATTTATCAACATGGGATCTATTGAGCATTTTACTTTCATCTATTTATCCAATGGTAACTCCAAGTACCACTTGCTCAATTTTCTCCATTAATATTCGGTATATATGGAGAAGTAATTTTATTCTCATCGTCTACTGCTTCGAGAGTATGATTAGAATATTTGATCAACTACTTCTTCTGGAGTAGGATTCGTTATAACCAATCGTGTAGTATAACCCACCACATTGGAAATATGCACACCAATCGTGTGGTATTACCCACCACATTGGAAATATACTCAAACTATAAAGTGCATAAATTTAAATTGCAGAAATTAAATTTCCTCCAATAGGTGGTCGAACCTATCTTATGGGAATTATTGCAATAAATATAAATTTACGGAATTTAAATAGTAAGAATTAAATTGCATAATATTTAACTACTTCTTCAGGAGTAGGATCTGCTTAGTAGAAGGTATTACCCATCACTTAGCATATAAAGTGCAGAAATATATAAAACCTTCCGTTTAGTGACGGTTGAACCCATCATCAAGTAGGAGGTATTGCAGTAATTAAATTGCAGTAAATAAAGTGCGAGAATTAAACATTGAACTGCTTCTACGGGAGCAAATTTGTTCTTCTAGAACAAATACTCATTACTTCTACAAGAGCACATTTATCCTTTTAGAATAAGTATATTATGTAATTAAACTCTTCGGGAGTTAAAATAATATTCCGATCTTTTAACTCAAATGGACTTTAAGCCATTTTATATAATAAATGGATTTAGAATTTCTTCATGAATATTCTATCCATTTTTCACTGTCGTCAAAATTAGGTCGGTTTTACCCTAAGGGTAAAATTGTCCATTCAATTAAATGAGGTAAAATTGTCAAAAATATTTTATCAATATTTTACGATTGGAAAATTATCTCCTTTCTATTTCAATTTATCAATATCAAAAATGTTCAAGGACTATTTTGTAACTTTTTCAAAAGTTGGTGTACTTATTTGTAAATTTTGAAAGTTTGATAATAACATATTTCAAAACGAGTTATTACCCTATCAATGTTGGTGTCAAATCGAAGCTCTCGTTAAATCGAGTATAATGGAGTCGAGAAAATTTGATTTTGATAATGCATGCTCATATATCTCGAGAAACGAATATTATAGTTTAATATATTATTATATTATAAAGTAATATAATATATATACCTTTTCATTTTCTTAGGGAGAAGCAATTGAACATGCACGTATTTCCTCCATTTGCCAATTCTTGAATTGCCCACAACTCTTTATCTCTGCATAAATGTTTTCTCGTAGTGATTGAGAAGATAGAAAGAGTGAGGCGTGAGAAAGTGGGAAAAAGATAAGAGAGAAAAGAAAGATAAGTATTGATTGGAGATGGATTAGGTTATTTATAATAATTAGGTTTACGATCTGTAAGATCATCTATAAGATGCAAATCAGAAGAGCATACTCCTTCATATTACTCAAATGGCTAGAGACTCGTCTTGATAACGTGTTATAAAAGTATAGAAACAATAGAGAGAATTTAGAGAGAATGAATTCTAAGGAATTCTCGTGAATGAATTTCATTAATAACTGAAGCCCTATTTATAGGAAAACTTCGAATGGCACAATCGTAATTACATAATTTCATCAAGGGTATAATAGTCATTCACATATAATAATTACATCTTTTACCAAATTATTCCTCCACCAAATTATTCCTCATAATTCATAACCACCAAATTATTCTCAATTATTCATAACAAAAATTTTTATTTACTTTTTTTATTAAAAATTTATTACCGACTTTTTTGTAGTGAAAGTCACAAATTAAAAATAAAAAAATTGTATTAATAAAAAGTCACGCTTGATTAAAAAATTAAAAGTAAAAATAACCACCCGCGAATATTAATTACACAAAAAAGGGTCATATTTAGGTTCAAACGTAAAATATCAAAAATGAAGCATATTAAATTATGTACTATTTGAAACAAAATTTGGGAAATCTTTGCTTTTTTCATTTTAAATTCAAATTTGAAAGAAAATGGATTAAAATGTATAAAAATGATAAACAATTCTATCCTAGCATGGGCTTAATTTCAAACAAAAATTTGGTGAAACTTTTATTTACTTTTTTTAATTATAAATGACTTTTGTGAGTAAAATTTGTAGATTAAAAATTTAAAGTTGCATTAATTAAAAGTCGCACACAAATATTAATGACACATATACATCACTATAAAATAGGTTATATTTGACTTAAAAAGTTACATGTAAAAAGGAAAGATATTAAATCATGTACTATTTGAAACAAAATTTGGGAAATTTTTACGTTTTATTTTAAATTAAATAATTATTTTTAGTGATAATTTTTAAATATAAGCCGCATATTAAATAAAATTAAAAAAATCACGCGTAGAGAAAATGAGACTTGATTAAAAAGTTTAGAATAAAAAAACTCACAGAAAATTATGATTACACATATAACAAGGGTAATATTTCATTTAGAAATTTACATATAAGAAATGGAACAATAAAATGTTAAGATATGTGAGTTTTTCACTGTATTTTTAATATAACTGTGGATGAAAATCTGAGTTGCTTATGTATTCATTCTTTTATCTATTATTATATAAACATTGATGTCTCATGTATTCAATATCAAAATGGTACTTTCAATACCAAGTCGTATTTAATTATTCTTATGAAAATGCTTAATTATTTGAAATAGTTACACCCTAATATTATCCAAATGTTTATCATCAATATTGTGTGTGTGTGTGTGTGTGTGTGTGTGTGTGTGTATAGATATATTTGTAATTTTTAATTTAATTTTTTCAATTTAACTATTTTGACGCAAAGGACATAGGATCTCAACAATATGTTCCTTGATCTCTCATGTGGACATAATTGAAAATGTATCTCTGCAATGTCAATCTACCCATGTAGATAAAAATCTTTCTTTCAGGAGTCCATTAGGTACAAACCAATAATAGTATTTTAGTGTTTCATTGAACTAAAAATTATTTTATTCAATATTTTCATTTTTGCAGATTGAAGATTTTGATTTGCGACAAAGTGGTCAATTGAAAACTCAACAACGTATGTGATGTTCAAAAAGCACTAGTACAGACAAGACTTAGGGTGGCAGTTGTTTTAATACTTAGGGTGACGGTTAATTGGGCGCCACCCAAAATGACGACACCCAATGTCGGATTTATGGTGGCGATTGTAAAAACGCCACCCAAAACAATTTAGGGTGGCGGTTGTTAGTCAACAACCGCCACCCCAAGTATTTTTTTTTTTAAGACTTAGGGTGGCGGTTGTTGACTAACAACCGCCCCCTAAGTTCCTTTTTTTTTATTAGATCTACTACAAACAGAGTATTAGAGTTGCAACTAATAACGAAATAATTAACAAATAAGAACAAAATAATTTTTATTCAAAGTGAATCACCTCCAATTACAATTACAACAAAAGATGTTCTTAACTAAGGGTGTGTTTGATTCCTTTCCGGGAAAACGGATTCCTGGAAAACGGATTCTTACCTTTTTCTCGGATTGAGTTTTCCAGGAAAATTATACTTTTTGTGCTTTAAACGCTTGTACCTGGAAAACGTTTTCCCGGAAAAAAAAAAACGAATCAAACACACCCTCGTATGGAAAAAACGGCTGGAAAACGAGTTTTCCAGGAAAAGTTTAAGCGAATCAAACACACCCTAACTAAAAATGAACAACTAAACAACGAAAATACGAAATGAAAAACTAAAAATAGCGTTTTGAGGCCTTAGACGACTTCAGATCGGTCTGAAACATGATCTTGTCGCGACGATTTTGGAATATACTCGTGGACTGAAAATGGACATCGTATACAAAAGTTATAGCAATTTAAAGTTTGCATACCCAAAACTCGAAAAAAAGATATATTAACTATTATTTTTTTTAAATCTAACTTAAAAATACACGAATTTGAAAGTAATAGATAGAAAGTGTTTACATTGCATCAATTGCAGCTCCAATTTGCATAAAATGATGAAGAAAGCAAAAATAATGATGTAGATCGTGTGTTTCTGGTATTTATTAATCACTGGTTCAATAACGGGTGGCGGTTGTTAAATAACAACCGCCACCCAAAGTGAATTTTAAAATTTCAAATTTCAAATTTTTTTCGCATTTTGGGTGGCGGTTGTTAATAACAACCGCCACCCTAAGTTTTTTTTTTTTTTTTTTATACTTAGGGTGGCGGTTGTTAGTCAACAACCGCCACCCTAAGGCTTTTTTTTTTTATTACTTAGGGTGACGGTTGTACTGTACAACCGCCACCCGTTTTTAGCATTGGGTGGCGGTTCCGTTCTACAACCGCCACCCTTTGTTTTTTTCTTTTTTTAAATTTATATTTACTTTTGGGTGGCGGTTTTTTGTGACAACCGCCACCCAATGTACGACACCTAATCTCCCTTTTGTACTAATAAATGTATTTTAAAATTTAGGGTGTTGTTTTGTGATTTATAATATTTATTTGATTTCGATGTATGCCGACAGAATGTTATTCTCCCTATTCAAATTTACTTTTATTTAATACGCATTACATTATAATTGTTTTTGTTCGATCATCATGTAATATTGTTCAACTATATTTTTATATCTAATATGAAATACATCATAAATATTTTACATTAATTATTCAATAATATTTCTTTAGCATTTCAATTATATTTATATCTAATGCGGGTTACTTAAAAATATAGTTGTTTTTATATTTAATATGTGCTATTTAGAATGATTTCATCTCATGCAATGCACTGATCTGAATACTAGTTCCATTAACTTTCCTACGATCTCTATATATTGTTTAAAAAAAAATTTGTTTTATATGAACATTTGAATTTTACGATTTCTTATCAAATAGATAATTGTAAATTATTTTTCTCATACATCACACGCGAGCTACACTAGTATCATTAATAAATGATGAAAATGCTATAGAATTACAATTCAATTCTAATATACAAGAAGTGCGTGAGTTTAAAGCACGGTAAGTTATGAGATCAAATAAGTATGATTCTATATGGTATATTTATTTAATACACCTTTCGTCCAATATATTTTTTAAATTTAATTTAGGATTGCAAGATTCTCCCGCTGGTGAAGTGATGAAGGGATAATATCTACAGATAAGGAAAAAATTGAAATAAATATGCATTTCATTGAACGAGAGCTATAATTTTGTTTCTATTGTGCAATTACATTGTCGTTAAACTATTATTTTGCTTATATATTCTTAATTGTCCGGGATATTTAAAAAATGCAAGTAAAGTGTATGGTCTTTCACCGGAAATTATGTTTCAGCTTTATTAGTCCTACTTGTAAAAGTGTTTTGTAAAATGATTCAATTAATTACTTTTCTAAATCGTTATGTAGAAGATAAATAAATTGCTGCTACACCAAAACACTAGAGATATTCGTTTACTATTAGGCACTCAACGAACTCATTCACAAATATTTATAGGCCCGTGTTCAAAAAATTTCAATGATATTTACAAATAATGTTTACTTAAACATTAACAAATTACTTCATTCCATATTACTTAACTTGAATACCATATTCGCACAACTTTAAGATATGTGTAACGCAAACTTAATTTTACTTTGATCGGTTAGAACAATATTGCATGTCACATTCCGATTACTAAAATAAAAGCAAACAAATAATAGATCTCTTATATAATATTGTCTTTACTGTCATATGTTATAAACTGTAACTTGATCTATAATACTTGCTTTTGTGCAACACACGAGTGTGACGTTGTTTACTTTATAAAAGGGAAATTGGCCATTTGGTGCCAAAACACTTGCTTGAATACGTATTTGGTCCTAAAAAAAGGTAATGCATTTGGTCCAAAAAAGAGAAACTTTGGTGTGTATTTAGTCCATTTGGACGAAATCTATTTATTAAACTGTTAGTCAAAGTCAACTTTTGAAAAATTGGATGCGCGTTTGGTTCATGCATGTGACTTGAGATAAATTGTACAATAGATCCTAACCTTTAAATATTGTTACAATCAAGTCCTAAAGTTTGAAAAATGTATACTTTAGTTCTAAATTTAGTTAAATTGTACAATTTTACATTTTATTTTTCTATATATGGGTGCTTATTTGGCCAATATTAATTTTATTAAATTAATTTAATACTGATTAAACAGTTTTTTGTAAAAAATTTTCAACACGGTAGCATTTGTTCGTATTAATATAATATCACAACTTTCAAAAAAATTTTAGTATTAGAGATGCGTATCTTTTGATTTTAACCAATAGTTAATAATAAATATAATTATTGTACCTACTTAAAAATTTTGTTTGGAATTTATTATTACAAAAATATACCGAATACAAATTAAATGTAATATTAATGTATTATATTTTAATTTAAAACTAATAAAAGATTTGAGATTCTGATAAATATGCAAAGAATTTACGCTTTTCAAAAAATTAGTATTATTTAGAAAGTATATAAGTCACAAAAATATAAATTGAAATTAAAATTGTAATAATAAAGAATAGTAAATAATGTAAATTTATTAAATGTGATACAATACAAAAATATAATTTGAAATCTTGAAAAAGAAATACCAATACAAATCAAAATAAAAAAGAATTAAAAAAGTGCATTTAATAAATAATATTAAAAAGAATTTTTTAAAAAATCATTGCAGGCATTTTTTTATTGTGTTTTAGTGTGAGTGTATATACATATTCAAGACAATATAACCAACTCAGTGATTATGCAAACAGAAAACTAGAAAAAAAAAAAAAACTAAAACACACAGTCAACATTCCATAGAAGCTAAAAATTTCAAATGATGTCCAAAAACATTAAAACCATCGAAGAATGAATTATAAATGTAGCCAAAAAAATAATAATTTGCCACATACATCCGGTGAAATCGAAATTTTATGTTTAAACAAAAATCTAATCTAATATATATAATATTAAAAATAAAAAGTCACATAAGATGAGATTTGTTCAGCATAGAAGTTCTTACAGCCGTATCAAATGGATTCACTTGAATTCACTTGAATACAAGTTGGAAATGGCCAAACTATATTCAGAGTTGATCCTACCTCCATCCCATGACCGATCCCGGGTGAATTGGGTTGGCCTGGGTTGAAAAATGCAGCGACACTTTCTAGTTGTATCATTTTATATTTCATAAACTTGTAATTTAATGAAATAATAAAACCTAGAATATCAACACACATAAATTATTATGTTCACACTGTCTCTAAAACACTCAAACCTGAACAGCTTCTCTTCAGGGCTCTCATAAGGCATCCGTTTAACGTTCTCAATCCACCACTCGAAGAGATCCTTAAGATATCTAGCTTGCACGAAATCTTCACGGTCCAAATCCGAAAAATGATTCAATCCAACATTTCTGCAAGTCAGAGCCATATTCCTCTCCTCTATGTACTCTACATTGGCTTTGAAAATCTCAAACCTGCGCACCTTCTCTTCGGGGCTCTAGTAAGTCTTGCCATTTTTCTCAGTCCACAAGTCTAAGAGATCCATAAGACTATTATTATCCGTGTAATCCACATTCGGAAACTCTTGAGCATAATTTGTGCTATAGGTGACAAATAACAGCAAGAAATAGCGGCTTAGAAAATGAAGAGCAATACATTTCATTTCCGAATTCAACGAACTGAATGAATGATGTGAAACAAGGTGAAGATATGACTAAGGTTCAATTTTATAATGAAGTTTAAATATAAAAAGTAGTATTCATTATACATTTTGGACATGTGCCGAAAACTGTGCTCGACACATTTTATTAATGTGATAAGAGTCCTCAAATCAATAAAATGTGTAAGGCACAATTTCCCTGATGTGTCCAAAAAGTGTAATGATTAGTTTTGTTCACACATTTTTTCTGCTTATAATGGTAACACGAAGAAACACATACTTATTATTTCTTACCTCTGTGCACAACTTGTACCCTCCGAACGAAAGCAAGCCACATCCAGCAAACGAGACAATCAAAGACTGCATATCCAAATATACACAATATAATATAATCCAAGCATTTCTTTCCAAGGAAAATCTGTAAGCATAAGCAAAGAAAATTATGTGCACTTATAATAAACACAATCCTTGATATATAATGAGATGAGACCCTAAAGGGAGAGGACATGTCGCTTTAAATCCGGAACATTTTTTCATGAGATCTCTAGAAAATAAAAATTAGGGACAACTAAGCAAGCGGTAGAAATGGGAGACAACTAACTCAACAGCAAAAACATTGTTCACTGATAATTCAATGGAACTACAACTGTTGTGCAAGAACATTTATATGCTCAAAGAAAGAAATTTTTATAGGGTAGAATCATACTATGTAAACTTTTTAGAAAAATGTTCAATTTGGTGTGACAAAATCTATACTCATAAACGATTTTATGTCCCAGTAAAGTACAACCATGGACATCCAGGTAATCCTTAGATGCATAAAAGAATAAAGAAGAAACTTACGTGCCCTTTCTTCCACTTGCATGGACTCTGTGGAGGTGCTACAACCCAGTTCAAAAAATAATATACAGTAATTTAAACAAGAAAAATATTAATATCTCTTTCTAACCAAATTTTCACATAATCAAGGAAACCCATATCGACAACTTTTCTTTCATTAATCATTCTACGAGGAAAGTATGTATCTTTGGTCATAAATAATGATTAAAAAAAAAGAAAGGCACAAAAATATACAATAAAATCGATCTCAAATATTAGATCAAGACAAGTACCAGCGATTCCAGCGAGGCCATGGCGGGGAATGAGAAAAGATGCACATCGAGTGATTGTTGATATCCGAGCAGAGGTAGCAGCTATGCGAGCCGTCATTGTAGCCAACCAAGAAGCCATAGTATGCACGTTCCTGTTGTTAATTTCCCGGGGAATTAAATGGTATTTCAGGGCTTGTAATTATGTAAGTGGATTTGGGCTTGAAAGAGCCCAATTTGCCTAGGTTATATATTAATTCAGAGGAAATTACGGCTAATAAGACATTTAATTAAAAAGAGGGGGGGGGGGTTCATTTAATTTTAATTTTAATAATTGAAAATCCTGCTAAATCAAGGTAATTACCGGAATCAATTTATCCCAATCAGGCTTGATCAGGCAGATTAAGGATGTACGAGATTATGGAACGAGATTTCCTTTTGGGCAGTTCAATCCTCCACCACTCCAATCGTGCTTGGGATGTCGAGTAGCAAGGAGATTAAGGATGGATTAATTCTCGCTATGAGTTATGAATCTGCATTTTTTCCCTCACTTTATCTTGGTGCTTCGGTTATGAAGCGCCGGAGGGGACTTCTCCGGTGGGGGTCGCCGTTCCCCGCCGGCCATTTATCTGGGCGCCCACTAGGTTGAAAAACCTAACTCCATAAGTGATTTTGACAACCAGGGACTTTAGTTGGAAATTTAATGGGCTCAGAGGCACTGTTTGCAATTTTAAAAATTAAAGTTATTTGCATCGATTCCTTAAAGTTATAATTAGTTCAAACTGGAGCTTAAAGTTTCCGGACTTTGATTTTTAATCCCTAAAGTTGGGGATTTTATTAAATTTTGGTCTCTGAAGATTTAATTATGAAAGTTTTGAATTTCAAATCTTAATCTCTAAAGTTTGGTGTAAACTGTTTGATGATCAAAGTTGTATACTTAGGATTCGCCACGGTGTGATTATTTGCACGCATCCTAGAATGATTACATACCAAACAGTTATATGTAATCAAACAGTTATTTGCACGTTGTATACCAATTTGTTTACTGTGTGATGCGTGCAAATTAAATTCATTTTGCCTTGTTTTTGAAATATTTAACATAAAACTTTGTATAAGTGTAAAAACCCCTTGATTTAGATAAATTTATCTGGCTAACTATTTGAGCTAAATGTTTTGATTGAGCTTTAAGGAATTTGGCTATCAATGTACAAATTGGACTTGGATATGTAAATGCTTCAGATATCCAAATTGGGTTTGAGTAATAAATTGTATTTGAACTTTAAATCGGGCCGAAGCAAAAAAATTGGCTTTGTCGAGAATTTATTCATTGGGCTAACTTTAAAATTTTTGGACCAATAAAATGATTGGATTGAAGCTTAGCTTGGACTAGACGAGTTCGTTTAAGTTCTAAATTTTGACCATTAAGAATTGAAGAAGTCGTAGTGACTCGATTACAAAAATTTAACACAATTTTCTGAATGTTTATGTTAATAGGAGAAAAGTTTCGGGTCGCTACAAAAAATTCGAGACGTCATTGTTAGAAATGGTATTTGTTACCAATTCAATAGATTTGAAATTTTTTTGGACCATTGGTTGTGCATTTTCACCCATTAAAATTTAATTTACTTCACATATCATTAATAACTGATGAAAATGCTACAGAATTACAATTCAATTCTAACATACAAGAAGTCTTGGAAATTTTGAATTGAAAATTAATGGTGAACTTTGGACTTGTTTATTTTGTACTCTCTCCGTCTCACAAAGATAATTCCACTTTGACTTTCACACAATTTAAGAAAAATGCAATTAATATTATTGAAAATGTAAAGTTTTATTGTATTTTTTCAAATATGCTCTACATTTAATAATGTTAATATATCTTAACAATGCATATTCAATAAGGGTATAATAGAAAAAATAAAAAACTAAATACAAATAGAAATTGAGCTATATTTTGGGACAGACGAAAAATAAAAATGAGACTATCTTTGTGAGACATAGAGAGTAATAGGTTTGTCTATTCAATAAAGACACTTCCTAATAGATGCATCTATTCAAAAGAGGCCATTCCAAAGGTTACATTGTTTGTAAGGGATGTGTCTTTTGGCGACATGTCTTTCCAGCAATCATTTAGAGACCTCTATTTGTAGAATTTAGAATCCATTCAATTCATATTGCATTGCATATTCAAGTCCAAGATTCAATAAAGTTCGTGGTCCACGTAATTTGGAGCGCTCCTATTGTGGGACGTGGTTGCTGTATCTTAGGAGGCGAATGTCGGAAAATTGTTAGCACCAGTGCGGGGCATGCATTATCGTTTTAAGGATAAAGATTCAAACTCTTGCCTCGACCAGTCTTTTTCTTCATACATTTCTTGATTTGGTATGCCATATTTGAGTCGTATGCATGCATGTGAATAGGCACCTTTTTTTGAAATATAATTTGCACCTTTATATCCCCCAACAAGAAGTGCGTGCTTTTAAAGCACGGTAAGTTATGCGATCAAATAAGTATGATTCTATATGGTATATGTGTCTAATACACCTTTCCACCAATATATTTTTTAAATTTAATTTAGGATTGCAAGATTCTCCGGCTGGTGAAGTGATGAAGGGATAATATCTACCGATAAGGAAAAAATTGAAATAAATGTGCATTTCATTGAACGAGAACAATGATTTTGTTTCTATTGTGCAATTACATTGTTGTTCAACTATTATTTTGCTTATATATTCTTAATTGTCCAGGATATTTCAAAAATGCATGTAAAGTGCATGGCCTTTCACAGGAAATTATGTTTCAACTTTATTAGTTCTACTTGTGAAAGTGTTTTGTAAAATGACACAAGTAATCATTTTTCTAAATTGTTTTGTAGAAGGTAAATAAATTGTTGATATACCACAACACTAGAAATATTTGTTTAATATTATGCACTCAACGAACTCATTCACAAATTCAATTTCACAAATATTTATAGGCCCATGTTCATAAAATTAAAAATTTCAATGATATTTACAAATAACATTTACTCAAACGTTAACAAATTACTTGACTTGAATACCATATTCACGCAACTTTAAGATGTGTAACATAAAATTAATTTTACTTTGATCGGGTATAACAATATTGCATATCACGTTCCGATTACTAAAATATTAGTGAACCCATAATACATCTCTTATATAATATTGTTTTTAGTGTCATATGTTATAATTTGTAACTTGATCTATAATACTTTCTTTAATTTTTTTGCAACGCACGAGTGTGACATTGGTTACTTTATAAAATCTTGTAAATAGTTTCAAACCAACCTAAATAAATAAATAAATAAACCATACCAAAATCACTTTCTCACATCTAGCAAGTAAACTTTATCTTAAAGAGTCAAAGTATTGGAGACTGGAATGGATCGGGGATTTAAGTAATTATACATGGGAATGGGATCCAGTGTTTTAACATTCAACAAACGAGTATTCCCACTCGTTCTTTGTAGAGAGAAAATTTTGATAATTATATAATTGCAAAAATTAAATAAATATATATATATATATATATATATATATATATAAGATGCAAAAATATTACAACAACAACAACAACGAAACATAATTGTATTCAATAATATTATTATCACTGCCAAAAAATGATTTTTAAGGGCGACAATCGTCTCTATAATTGCTCCTATTACTTTACAGGCTTCGAAAACAATATGGACGATTAGGTCGTCCCTAAAGGTCACCTTTGTTATGGTGTACAAAAAATGGTTTAAATTTGATTTATCTTTGAAGGCAAAATTTGAAGTGGAACTTGCATGTATACCATCATTGTCACAAATCACCATCTTCAAGCCTCTATGATTTGTCACCTTAAAACCTGCAACATATAATTGGCCATCTATGTGAATCAATCTTTTTACCCATTCATGTGAATGAAAACATCATATTCTACGATCTTATATTCTACGCAAAATGTTTACTCTTTACATCTAAATCGTAAGGAACATCATTAAAACTTCTAGGGGTAATTGCATGAAAGGAAACAGTGAAACACCACTTCCTTGGTGGGCCTTGTTCTCGTTCCCGAGATGGGAACAAACTTGATAGAGAGAGGATCGTGTGGGCCCCACCCCCACCCCGCATTCAGGGGGGGCTCCTCTCTATCAGGAACGTTCCCGAGACAGGAACGAGAACAAAGGACCCTTGGTTACAACAAGGTGAGAACTTTGGTCTTTCTCCCTCGCCCGAGGACAGGAACGAGAACAAAAGGGCCCCTTGGTTACAATAAAGTGAGAACTTTGGTCTTTTTTGGGTCAAAATGTCCCCCCCCCCCCAAACCCCCCTTCTCCCTCTCTAGAAAATTGTTCCACAATATTCGCACATGCATATCGAATCTCCAGTGTCGTAATAGCCTTAAAAATAAAATTTAAAACATGTGTTATCGTACAAAATGCGAATAAACAATGGAACAAAAATTTCAGTTGTAATTAATACTATTATAAATTTTAACAAAAACTAAATTCCATATAATCTATGTATATATAAATAAACCAAACACATTTTCCCGCTCAAATTAATTTGTTATTTTTAGGATTAAAAATTTATTATTTTGTTTACATTTCTCACTCATTTTTTTATTCACAATAATTATTATTTTATTCCTTTCAAAATTGATTCATCATCGCAAAATCACTCCCATCTTCATGTCCAAAATCCCTTCTCATCCGCCTCTCGCTATCTCTCTCTCACATCCGCTCAATGAGGAAAAACACATACCAAATAATTTGCAATTTTTAAACTTACAAATTTAATTGGCATATCCATAGAAATTTACCCATTGAGGATTTTGAAATATATAAATATATATTTTCAAATTTTATACATATTTTTTCAAATTTTCAAAATTTTTTTCGTTGGTTGACTTATATAAAATAAAATACTTGGCCTTATTCTTTCATTTCCTACTTTTTGGATGAAGTCTGTTATGAAATTTCTGTGGAGCCTAATTCAATTGCAATTCCTAGATATTTGTCATTTGAGACATATCCATTTTCCAAAGTGATAAGCATCGCATATGCATCTGTATTATTTATTATTTTAAAAATTAAAATTGTTATTGTTAATATCATAAAGATTATAAAATTTAGGTTGATTTTCCAATTTTATAAATATATATAGAGAAAAGAAACTTAATAAGAATTATTTGATTTAATTTTCTTTAATAATAATCAGTAAGAAACTAATTAATGTATAAGACCCGCCCCTAGATCCATGAGTTATAGAGTTGTTCCGACCTGTGAGTTTTAGGGATAGATCAAGAGCCAGGGCAGGTAAGACTTTAGACCCACGAGTTGATCCACGAATTAATTTTGTTTTCTCACATCAAATGTTTTCTCTAGCAAATGGTAAATGTGATAACGGCCAAACACTTTATCATAGATTTGTAATTTATGGGTTTAAATATTTTTACTTATATTAAACTTTTTCATTTTAAAAATATAATTATATTTGTCGTTAATAAGGTGGGATACATGTCAACCCAAACTACTCCCAAATAAATTTAAGGGTTGCAAAATCCGTCATTGGGTTCTAAATTATATCTTGGATATATGTCTCCCCACGCACGTATGCAGGGGAGAAAATACTAGTTTAAAAAATATGAAAAAGAACTAGGCTTTTTTTAATTTTTGTGCGCAAAAAGAATTTTCAAACTAACATTTTATAAATAAATACAAAAGTGACGTCACATAAATATGAACATAGACACGTAACATAATATCAAATCTAATATTTGTAAGCCAAATTTTTTTGTTTAAATAAAATGATAATCCATTACTTTAAAAAAAAAACCAAAAACATCATTATTTAAAAAAATAACTTAAGTCTCTCATAAATATACTAAGTTATGTTAATTTATGTAATATGACATCAATCTTGAAGAGTGAGAGAGAGAAAAAAAAATATATGTCATTAAAGTTTGGAAAGCAATCAGAGTCGAACCTAAACTATTTAGGGTCCAAAGCGAACTCTAAAAATTTGGGCTTCAATCATGGCCCCCAAAAAAGTATTTAAAAACTAAAGATTTTTTAGACCAACAAACCAAAAATTCAATGATTAAAAAGAAATATGTTGACAAAGCCACAACGATCCAATAATTAAGAGTCAATATGCTGGCAAGAAAACAATAGTTAAAATTTAACATACCGGTAAGGCCACAAGATTTAGAATTTTTCTTTTTGATTTTAACATGCCCAACAGAGAGCTGCGGAGTTCTCTTTTGATTCAATTTCAATTTTAGAATTAAAAAAAAAGGAAAAAGAAAAAGAAAGAGATGGAGAACTTCATATTGGGCCCCTTAACAATTTGGGCCAAAACAAACGCTTGGTCCGCTTATACTTAGTTACAGCCCTGAAAGCAATATACTTGTATAACTTTATAATCAATATAAAAAATATATTTGTGAAAGCATTTATGTATCATGTGATTATATTACTTTCATTCGTTGAAGATTAAATTATTATTACCTTACTATTAAATTTTTTATGTGAACTAAAATTTTATTGCATCTAGTTTACAAATATGTGTATTGCACGTGATTTTAAAATATTTGTGTTGGTGAACTGGTGAAGTTATATATAAAGTATATGTCAATATACTATTATAAAATATGTGTGAATGATGTTGTAGAAATTTTAAATGATATTGTGATAGTTTATGGTAATTCAATCTTACTACAATTTGACCAAAAAATTGTTCATCTTATCAACGTATTTAAAATATCTACGACCAATTATATAATCATTAAAATTTTAGCTTAAATTAAAGAAAATGCAAACAAAAGAGAGAAGTGATAATAGCCACATACATTAGAAAGCTAATGTGTCAACCATCACTTTTACATTGTAGGAGTAGTATACTTTGAATAATTAAATTCATCAAGTATGTAATCTATATCTATATCTATATATTAAGAAAAGTAGGGAAAATCAACCTCTTTTTTTAATTCCGCCTGTTCCTCAATTTTTTTAATGCCCCTCATTATTATTAATAAGAGTAAAAACATTTTCCCAAAATAAAGCGTAGCAAAAAGCCCACTCGCTATGGTCTGTGAATTTCCATAGGCCCCACTATGTTCGGTTTTCAATCGGATTTCTCCAATTTTCCTCCTCCTTCTTTCCTAAATAACTCTGACTTCTATTCAACCCTTCATTCTCAAACAGCTAAATATGGGAACAAAATCACCCCAGAATTCCACTACAATTATAATTCTGAAAGCGTTCGATTTCATATGGTGCGCTGCAATTATATCGATGGGTGTCGTGGTATTCAGCCACCATCTTGAAGCAAATTGAGTGAGAAATTACGACATCAATCTGAATGAATGTCAATGTGTTGAAAATTTTCGATAAAAACTATTTAAGTAGTATTAAATTAATTCGATAAAATTAATTATGGACCAAATAAATATATATACAAAATAAAAGATGAAATTATTTGATCTAACTAAAATTTTGGACTAATTTACACATGTTTCAAACTTTGGAATCTAATTACAACAATCCTCCAAAGATTTAGTAGATTTTGCAATTTGTCCCAAGTTAAATGACCGAAATAGCCATAGGGAAAAGGAGGAAATAGCAAATTCTGAGGTAATTAAGGGAAAAATTGGATAGAATCCATCGAAAAAGACTAAATTTGCAATAAAATTTTCTGGACCAATCAAGCTACATTTTTTTTTTGTTTTGTACTAATAACATAGTTTGCATACTTTTTTTTGTGGACAATTTGCACCAATTTCCTTTTATAAGTTGTTGCGGAATATATTGTAAATCAATCACAAAGCATGCTAAAGACTTAAAAGGAAAAAAAAAGGGAAAAAAATAAATGATTGTTGTGGGCCAAATGAAAAATAAAAACAATTAAGAAGGAAGAGCATAAATAGCAACAAGTTTCTTTGAAATTCAATGAAAGTCACAAAAGTTATACGAGGACACATATAGCATTATTTAACTATATATAAAAATAAAAGAGCCGCCTAAGCAAAGTGCTTAGGTGGTAGCACCATGTTAGGCATTTTTATTTTTTATTGTTTTATGGTTTAATTGCATTTATTATTTATTTATTCTACTTTTCTTATTTACTATTATTTTCTTTACTTTATATATATATATATATATTATATTCTAATTTTTTAATTAATTTATATAATTCTTTTAATTTTTGTTATAATTAATATAGCATGCATTAATGAAAATATGATAAGAGATCAAAATTATAATTTCCAATACTTATTAAATTAATTTTGAAAATGAGAATTAATATTTTCCATATACATTTTAATTTTTGGACATTGCATTTTAATTATTTATTTTTGAATATTATATATATATATATATATATATATCATCTTATTAACAAAAGTTGAAGTCCCAACTTGGCATAGTACCATGTAGACAATATTTTTCTATTTTATAAAAAAATCTACATATTTAAAAATTTTAATAAAAACCCATTTTTTTATTTTTGCTAGGTTAAAAAAAGTACTTTTAGATAATTTTCGTGAGTAATGTGCATTGAGTATTTCAAATAGTGGGTAATGTTTTAAGACCAAATAGCAAATAGTTAAAATGATTAACTTTCATGTCTCATTTCATCACTTTGCAAGTCACTTAAAAAATAATTGCTAAAATTATCATTTAATCGTCTATTCATTTTTTGGCAAAAAATTACAAGTATCAAAAATTAATTAAATTTTTTTATATATTTAGCATTGGATGCATTGGCTGTTTTTTAATTTTTTCTCAATTATTTGGCAAAAACGTTTATTACCGACAAATCAATATGAAGAGTTTCACCTATAAATACTTTTATATAAAAATATTATTTATTTCAAATAATACACAATCCATATCGCATAAATTCTCCAAAATTTAATATTAAAAAATATTATCATGGCTTAGTTATTTGAATGACGTTGATGATAAAAAAAATTGGGTAAAAATTTTACTAGAAGCATTTCTTTTTGTTCAAATAAGTATTATCTAAATTTTGATCTCAAATATTTTATTATTACCTAAAATTTTCAATTATGACAACTGATATAACATATTTTTCTTACAAGATAATGGTTCAGATAAAAATTTGGAAACCATTAGTGAAATATATAATATTATCTATGCTTTTTTATTTTTTTGTATTAATATTGTTTTATGTAAATAAGCCATCTTAATTATTTCATGCATCGCATGGGGAAATATCAGTTTATAATAAAAAGACCAAATTAAATAACTCTACAAAAATTGCATTATAGTCCTACACTTTCACAATAATACACATTGGCCCTTATCGCCACCCCACCCCACCACCAGCCTACAAACACCAATCTCCCCATCCCTCCCTCCACCCCAAAATCTTCGAACGTCGATGAACCTCTGGCCTGGTTCGCAAATGGTGAAATGGCTCTGTTCGTTAATGGCAAACATCATCTGGTTTGTCAATAACCAAAGACTACTGAACTAGTGGAGTTACGGTGATACTGTCGCAGTAGTGTTAATACATTTTTTTGAAAATATATTTCTATGTGTCGTCTAATAACTTGTGTGATTTTTTAGGGAGAATGACCAAGTTTTGTGTGTGTGTGTGTGTGTTTTTTTAAGCAAAGTAATTACCAAGTTAAAAGTCGCTATTGGAGTAATTTTTGCAAAAGTATTAATAACCAGAGTGAATATTATGGTTTTGTAGACTATGGAGTGCTTGATGGCTTATCTATTGAGTAATGCTAGAGGAACAACAAAAAATGTATTATCAAGCATACAACTCTTTAATAAAGGAGTTGGATCCCACCAATACAAGAGGAATAAAAATTATATTTTTCATACACCTATTAGAGGATTGTATTTAATTGTACAAATTGATTATTCCTCTAACACAAGAATCTTACGATGCGAGAGGCCGAAGATTTTAATCTTCGGCCTTTCTCACACATGGGGCGTGGGATCCCCCGCCCCTTGCATTCAGGGGAGGTTGTTAGCGTGGCTAAACTTTGGCCGAAGAAAAAGTAGCCACACAAGAAAATTTTTGTCCTCTAAAGGTGTGTTTGATTGCCATGATTTTCCACGGAAAATATAGAATCTTGAAAATTATTTTCCAAGTTGGTTATTTGATTGTAAAATTTTTCATGAATAATTTTCCATGTATAACCACTTAAAGTATGTTTTAACCTATTTTCCATGGAAAATAATTCCCATCTCCCCCTAAAGAAATTATTTTTCATGTAAAATAGAAAATATTTTATTTTCCATCTTTTCCTATCAAACATACCCTAACATTATCCTTATCTATTTGGTAACGGTGGAAAACGTGGCAAAGTTCGGCCAATTATTCCATTGAAGATTCTTCCCAAATTTTAGAAAAGGCCGTTTTGTCTCGAACGCAACTCCCTGTTTATTTATTCGTCCGTCCAAGAATTACAAATCTGCACTCCTTTACAATGTTAGCTTTATTTTTAAAATAAATTTCTGCCACGTGACAAAATCTGATTGGCAGTTGGCAAGTCTTCTGTCATTTTCCTTCCAACTATAAAGAGGCAGCATGTGTGTGCTGGCTAGCCCATTCTCATTAATCATCTTCTATGAATATCTTCGAGAAGCTGTTCAACTCTTCCCTTGATGACGTCATTCCTCGGCTTTTCACGTCAGCCATCGCCGGACTTCTCCTTTTCTGGTTCATATTATTATTCATCGAGAAGACAAAGCAAAAACCAAAACCTAGTCCTAACAACAAGGGAGTGCTCCCACCGGGCCCCAAAGGCTTACCCCTCGTCGGAAACCTCTTATCTCTCGATCCTCAACTCCACACATACTTCGCCACCCTCTCGAAAACCTACGGCCCGATTCTCACCCTAAAACTCGGCAGAAAGATTGGTATCGTAATAACTTCACCAGCCTTGGCTCGAGAAGTACTCAAAGATCAAGACACCATTTTCGCCAACCGGGACGTTCCGATCGCCGGAAAAGAAGCCACCTACGGTGGCTACGACATAGTGTGGACCCCGTATGGACCCGAATGGCGTATGTTGAGAAAAGTATGCGTACGAGAAATGCTAGGAGCTTCCACTTTAGACTCGTTGTACAACTTGCGACGGAGTAAACTCCGGCAGACGATCAAGTACTTGCATGATCGGTCCGGGTCGCCGGTCAACGTTGGGGAGCAGATGTTTCTAACGATGTTGAATGTGATAACGAGCATGTTGTGGGGAGGGACGATCAAGGGTGATGATCGGGCCGGGCTCGGAGCAGAGTTCAGAGAAGTGGTGACGGAGATGACCGGATTGTTGGGGATGCCGAATTTGTCGGATTTTTATCCGAGTTTTCAGCGGTTTGATCTGCAGGGAGTGGAGAAGAAGATGAAGAAGTTGGTAAGGAGACTTGATGTGATTTTTGAGAGTATGATTGATCAACGGCTGAGAATGGGAGATAAGAATGGAGGAGAAAACAAGGATTTTTTGCAATTTCTTCTGGAGCTTAAGGATGCAGGAGATGCCAAAACGCCTTTAACAATGACACATGTGAAATCCTTGCTCATGGTTAGTAATTTTTCAACCTTCTTACTTTTCATACAATTAATTGGAACAATTAACTTGGGGAGGCAGACTGAAACTCAACTATTTGACTTTGACCTATCACTTTTTGATCCAGTAATTATTCAACATTTCTACATTTGTGATTTTTTTCTGAATTAAACCTTTCAAAAAAAGTAAATATATAAATAAATAAAGCACATATTTATTTTTCCCCTAGAAATTGACTTTTATAATTAATCAACATTAAACATTAATATCAATTAAACCTCTTACCATGATATATAGTTATTAATTATTTTATCTATACATATCGTAGTTTTTACTACTGTTTAAACTTAAAAT
Organism: Jasminum sambac; assembly: GCA_018223645.1. NCBI lineage: Eukaryota > Viridiplantae > Streptophyta > Magnoliopsida > Lamiales > Oleaceae > Jasminum > Jasminum sambac. The sequence goes on from CP073640.1 coordinate 39,757,231, forward strand.
TTTAGTTTCTAGTAAAATGTCTATAGAGACACAGGTAACGTTGCCTAAGCGTCGGTTATCATTCTCATTCTAATTCATATTTTCTCATATTTTTTAAAATTCAAATTTGATCAAACAAATCACATCCGCATATCTTTTTGGACCCTCGTGTACTACTAAATTTCCACAATTCGACTCCACTCATTCTCTCTTCCTACTCCTAAAAATCCATTTTTAAAAATTTGCTAACACTCGATATGTGCTTAATTTTTATTATGAAGCAAAAGCTAAACTTTAATCTCACCCATATGAAAACTAATAATATTCTATATTTTGGAAAAATCTTGTGTTACCTACTGTTATTTAAATTAAAATTTTACTTTCTTGACAAGATAAAAATTTATCCAAACATGATATATAGGCAAATTTAACACTTGTTTAAGAATTGTTGAAAAAATATGAAAATAATAATTTTGAAATGGGTGATTTAAAATGAAAAGAAAAATATAATTAAAATGACTAAACTTTATTAAACAAGCTCCAATTAATTTAGTTCCACAAAGTAATTAATCCACGTACTATGATTGGGTGGTGACACATTATATTGATATCAAATGCATCTCATATCATTATTAGGGTACATTGGATAGAGATTATCGAAAAAGTCATTTTTGAATATGTAGTTGAAAATAATAGAAAATGTTTAGAAAAGTATATAACAAATTTTTAAATTAGTTTAATGACCGATTGAAAATAACTATTGAACGAAAATGACTTCTTAAATAAGTTGCATCAGACAAGTTCTTAGTGTCATATATTCTATGACATAGGGTTGCCCTTACCAAAAAGTGAAAACAAACAATGAGAAAAAAATAAATAAATAAAACCTTGACTTGTGAACTTATCTCTGCATTTTTCTCTTTATTTACAAGCCATTTTAAAAAGGAGGTTTGGACTTGGTCAGGGCACCAAAATGAAAAAATAAAAATAAAAATAATAATTAAAAATTAAAATAATTTTTAAAAAATAAAGTTCCTTGTGTTTCTTCCATGTATATATCTCTCCGATCTTTTATCAGTCTTTCGTCCTTTAATTGCTTATAAATAATTCTTGGTTGGTCTCTCCGATATAAAATATATTATTATATTATATCAAGAAATAGACAACGAAAGATTTCCGTCCCACATGATCAGTTGGTATCATCTGGCCGTCCGCAACCAGAAAATTGATATGTGATTTAAACGTGTTGTTCGTATATAGATTTTTTTTTTATTTGGTAGGAATATTTTTTTCAAGAAAAAATAATTGAAAGATTGTTTAACTAAAATGTTTATTCCAAAATGATTTGAATCCGAAAACAAATTAATCATTCATATTACTGTTCACAAGAAGCTTTAAAAAAATGAATTTTTGAGAAAATTGATCACCAAACATGTTGATGTAAGACAAAGATTGGACTAAAAGGGGCAAAATCGTAATTTTTGGGTCTGGAGCTCGCCGAGTCAAATTAATGTAGACTGTACCAGTTCCTTGTTAGTGTTTCTTTCCTTAGTTTATTTGTTTTCATATTTTATTTTTTCTTATTTTTCTTTAACTTATTATTTCCTTATTCTTTATCTTTCCTTAATATTTTCCTAGTACGCTTCGGTTCTGCATGCGCCATATGTAATTAGAAAAAAATGTTTACAATTGACTTGCTTTTACACAGGACATGGTGGTAGGAGGAACCGACACAACATCAAACGCACTGGAATTCGCCCTAGCAGAGATGATGAAAAACCCACAAGTCCTAAATAAAGTTCAACGAGAACTAGAGACAATAGTGGGGAAAGACAGCATAGTAGAAGAATCCCACATTAACAAATTACCATATCTCCATGCAGTAATGAAAGAAACCCTTCGTCTACATCCTACTCTTCCACTATTAGTCCCACATTGCCCTAGTGAAACCTGCACAGTTGGAGGATACACAATCCCCAAAGGAGCTAGAGTTTTCGTTAACGTGTCAGCAATACACCGCGATTCTACAATATGGGAAAACCCCGAGGGGTTTTCTCCAGAGAGATTCTTGGATGGGAAATGGGATTATAGTGGGAATGACTTCAAATATTTTCCGTTTGGATCGGGACGAAGGATTTGTGCAGGGACCGCAATGGCAGAGAGGACATTTATGTATTCGTTGGCTTCGTTGGCTCACTCGTTTGACTGGAGATTGCCAGTGGGAGAAGTGTTGGAGCTTTCGGAGAAGTTTGGGATTGTGTTGAAGAAGAAAAATCCACTTGTTGCAATTCCAGTACCAAGATTGTCAAACCCTACACTCTATGATGAATAATGAAATTGATGTTGTATTAGTCCTGCTACTGAAATTGACTTAAAATTATTAATGATAAACCAAGAAAATGAAGAATTTCTTTATATTTATTTTATTCAAGGAGGGTCACTAGTACAGAAGGGGGAATGGGTGGCGGTTCTAAAAATACCACTCAAAAAGGCGACACCTAATGTGTGCGAGAATAGGTGGCAATTCTAAAAACGCCACCCAAAATGTTTAGTTCTACGGTTTTTTTTTTATTTTATAAAACATTGAGGGACGGTGTCAGTTGTAAGAACCGCCGCGCATTCTCATTTCTGTCTCTCTCTCTCTCTCTCTCTCTCTCTCTTTTAACAATTGAGTGGAGGTTCTATTATTAAGAACTGCCACCTAAAATCCATTTTTAAAATAAAAAAAATAAAAAATGAGAAGAACGTGAGGATATGAGATTAAGGAAAACACTAAAGTAAAGCAAAATGTTAAAGAAATTGGAAATTGCAGAAAACCAAAGCAAGATGGAAGAAAACATACATATGAATATGTAAAAAATAAAGATTTATACATTAAACTTGCAAATTTGAGATGGACATATACAAAAATTCGAACAAAAACTTGTAGATCTGAGGTGAACCTTCAGCTCGAAATGCTTGGTGAATGCCAAGAATGAAACCAGCAACCTGTAAATCCAAGTTAACATATACAAAATCAGATGAATATAAACAAAATTCAAACAAAATCAAATGAACCTATGCTCGAAAAAAAGGAAAACCACCACCACCAGATTTGAGATCCGGGCTGAGAGTTGTGTTGAGAGAGAACGAGATTTTAGAGCTACCACACCACCGTTTGCTGTCTAGCTATACTTTCATGTGTTCTTCTTCCGAAAATAACGAGAAAATCACCCAAAATTCTCGAAAAATTAAAGAATTGTTACTCCTTTGCGAGAGAGAGAAGAGAGAGAGGGTGAGAGAGAGACGTTTTTAACAGGTTAAAATAAATATATTAGGTGGTGGTTGTAAATACGAACCGTCACCCATTCTAATTTTGAGTGGCTATTGTAAAATAAGAACCACTACCTATTCTAATAAAATATATATTTTAAATTAAAAGATATTACTTTTAATAATAGGTCCCGAATCTTGGGAAGAACCGCCACCTGTTCTTGAAAAGTGGCGGTTCTTGGCAAGAACCGCCATCTATTATTAAAAATAATTTCTTTTTTCTATGAGGGTGACAATTTTTTCTAACAACCACCATCTGTTAGTTTTGAGTGGCATTTTTCTATAAAACCGTCACCAAATAGGCGACACCCAATAGCAATTATGTACTAATGGGTGCATTCAATTTGAGACTTCACTTTTGATTGCAAAGGTGAAATTTTGAAAAGAAAATGAATTCTATGGAATTTGATTTCTAGAGAATTGGTAATTGCAGTTGCTTGATTGTATTAATTTTCAATCTATAAATTATTTTACTTTTCCATCTTTTGGTGTTTGATATATAGCGCCATTATTTTTTAGTGAAATAGTAATTTTTCTGACTTTTTTTGTTTGATATACATTATTTTCCATTGAACTAAAAAAATTGGCACCATACTGATGTAGTGGATTCTTAATCGGGGGTGCTGGGACACAACTTTCATGATAAAACTACAATTTGTTATAATTCGCCATATGAATGTATTAGAAAAAGAAAGGAATAAAACTAGCAAGCTTAGATCGCTTGAGAATTCTTAAATAATTAAAAACTGTTCAACTATTCATAAAGGTTTATAATTCCAAAGAGAGATTCAAACCAAATCATAAAAATATCCAGAACATATATAAAACAAACGACTGAAAAACAAAAGTAGTGAAATTTGATGGAAAGCAAATAATTAGAAAACCACAAGTGAATGCATCCTAAAATAGCTTAGCCCGCTACTAAAGTTGCCGTAAAATTATCAAATGATAAAACAAGGGGTAAAAAAAGAGGAGAAACTATTTCTTTACATTTACCGTGTGTTCGTTTCCACTTATTTTCACCTAAAAATTACCTACTACTAAAAGTCAAAGTCAAACATCAATATCAACCACACATTTCACATCATCACTCATTATTATCCACACATCTCGTGGTCCCCACTACTACACTTCACTTTTAGCCAAATTTTAGGCAAAAATAAGTATACACGAACACACGCTTATTTTATTTCAGACACCCTATCAATTTAATTTATGGTTTGTGCAAGTCCTTGCACTAATTACCTAAATGATTAAATTGTTAGTGATGGATCCCATTTGTAATCAATTAAATCTTAAGACACCAAATCCCACTCCCATGTATATTTAAGAGTAATGATCTCCTTCCCATGTGGAGATGAGTTATTCTCCCTATCTACTATGTGTCAGCATATTGGGAGAACACATCAATGAAATTGGGTCCCACTACTAATGTGTTCTCCCCATCTACTGACACATACAGATGGGGAGAATAACTTCCCCCCACATGGGGGAGAGATTATTATTGGTATATTTAATTCAGTTAAACCTATTAATGACCTCAAAACATGCAAAATCTATATCTATATATATAGAATAAGCAAGTATTTACAACCTTAGTCCTTTTTCGTAAAAACTTTATTTATAACCTTAGTCCATTCTCTCAAAAACTCTATTTTTAATCATTTTCTTTTACTTACACTAGTACACAAATGACTTTAAGTGGCGCCCATATGGTGGCGTTTCTGTTGAAACCGCCACCATTGGAAGAAAGGGTGGCGGTTATAGAAAATATCCGCCACCCTTTATTGAAGAAAAAAAAAAAATTTGAAAACAAAGGGTGGCGGTTGTTCCACACAACCGCCACCCTAAATTCGATATCGGGTGGCGGTTGTTCATACAACCGCCACCCTTTACTTGAAAAAAAAAAAAAAAAAAAAGGTTTTTCGAACATAGGGTGGCGGTTGTAATGGAACAACCGCCACCTTATGTAATTTAGGGTGGCGGTTGTATGAACAACCGCCACCCTTACTTGTAATATATAAAAAAAAAAAAAAAAAGGTTTTTGAACATAGGGTGGCGGTTGTTTCATTACAACCGCCACCTTATATATTTAGGTGGCGGTTGTTACATTACAACCGCCACCCTAAAATAAATTAAAAAATAACTCGAAATAGATCTTCTCTCTTAGCTCGTTCTCGATCCTCATCTGTGCTCTGCAACTCGATCCCCATCTACAATTTGAAGTGAAAATTGGGAAAAATACTCAAAAATACGGACTCGAGATTTCACTAGCTTTTCCCCAATTCCCCTTCACCGGTTTGAACCACAACTCCACCAGATTCACCCGAAATTCAGCCAAAATACACTGCAAATTGGAGCAAAACAATTTACATTACGATCCTGCTCGAGATTGGTCTTGGGTTCGAGCTACATTTGAAGTAAGTTTATTTTCCTTGATGTGTTGGTTTAATTTTGGGTATAGGTTGGAATTTAACATGCCAAATTGTAGGTATTTTCTTGAAATCGGATTTGGGGCAATTTTGTTGGTTGTTATTGAAGTCACATTTGAAGAAAAAGCTCGTCCTCTCATTTTTTCGCATTTTAAAGGTTAGATACCATCCCTAAATTCTATTATTTGTTGCTATTAGATGGTTTTTTCCAAATTTCGTATATTATTCTTGGGATTTATATACATTAAATTGGAATATTAGTGTATTATATATACATGATAATTAGATTGGTTAGTATTATTTAGTTAGATAAATTTGTTTGAATAATTTTAGAGGAATTATAAATAGGTCATAAGGAAAATTGAAAAATGAATTGTTAATATAGTTATTAGAAATAATATTTTACTGAAATAATATTAACTTAGATTTTATGATAAGTTTAGGATTTAATTAGGATTTTACGCTTGATAAAATAATTAATGTAATATTTATACATTTTAATACGTAACAAATAAATTAATATTAATTTTACATACATATAATTTATTAAAAGGAGCATATAATTAATTTATTAAAAGGAGCATAGGAATTATATTATTTCAATAAACTAAAGCATTAACAATTTAGTAGTTGTGATATTTATATAATTAGAATGATTATAATAATTTATTAAATTATTGCGATTAGTATTGTAAGTACATATGACTATAGTTATTCATGCAATATTTATGAATTATGTTGAACTATATTTTACTATGTAAATAAATAAATTAAATTAATTTTATATAACTATAATTTATTGCAAAGGAGCGTGGGAATAATATTATTTCAATAAAAGTAATAATAATTTCGTAGTCATTACATTTATATATTTAGAATGACTATAGTTAAAATACAATTATAGTGAGTAGCGTAATTAGAATTGAACTATTTAATATCATTTTAATTAATATAATCATTCTAGGTAATCGGATAATGTAGTGTAAATAAATCAACTTGGTGAAATACAATTATAGTGAGTAGCTTAATTAGAATTGAACTATTTAATATAATTTTAATTACTATAGTCATTCTAGGGACTGGATAGTGTAGTGTAAATAAATGAACTTGTCGAATTATATACTTTTCCATATTTTTATTACAGTTGATTTTATTTATTGTATTACACCACCCTTCACGTGCATTGAGCTTAGAAAACCGTTTGAAGATAATCTTGTATATCATTAACTGGTACGCATTGTTGCTCGATTTAAGATGCACAAGATTATTTTTGAATTCTCCCAAAGGAGAGTTTGTCACCTATCTCGTAAATTGAACTGTGATAAATTTAATATTTTATGTGAGACGGTTATGTATTTACGTTAATTTCAAGAGTATCCTCCTATGTTCTCCGTGTGAATTACGTTCTCACGATATTGCACACTTAGGAGAACTAAGAGAAGATCTTCAGCCGAAATTTTCAAAGAAAATACTAGACCGTTTGTACAAAAAATCACGCTTTGATATTACGTGCATAGATGATGAATGGTTTAGGTCCCTACCCTTTCTATTAGATACGGAGTTATAAGGCGTATTTAGAACATTTGCATTATACATGCACTTAATAAGTGAAAAATAGCGAGAATATACGTAATAATATTATTACATGGTTAATTGTGGGAAAATAACTATATAGGTTGTTCGAAATGGATCGAAGTTGGATGTATGGAAATCCTACTTCCTTCAAGATGTAAATGGAGTAATTGAGTTTTTGAAATGCTACCGAGGAGGATAGAAAGAAATTTGGGAAGGATAAGATTATTTGTCCTTGTTCAATATGCAATAATGCTATTGGTTATGACACCCCCGCAGTGAGAAATCATTTATTTAAAAATGGTTTTAAGACCGTTACACGTGTTGGTTTTGGCATGGTGAGCAAATAGTGTCCGGTACGAGCGGTGACAACGGTGGTGGCAACGGTGATGGGCATGTTAATAAAAACAAGTTTGACAAAGGACAATCGCGGTCATGGACGAAAATATAGATATGAATGTGGAGTATGATCGCTTGGATGAAATGTTGCGTGATGTACAAGATGACTTCATTGACAGCCCCATGAGTTCGATAAATTGTTTGTCGATTCGAAAAACCTTTATATCCTAGTTGTGTAAAATACAACAAGTTATCGGTGTTCAAATTGTTAAGCTTGAAGGCTAAGAGTGCATGGAGTGATCGGAGTTTTACTGCGTTATTGGAGCTTTTAGTGGATATGCTTCCTGATCATAATGAGTTGCCCAACTCAACGCATAAGGCAAAGAAGATGTTATGCCCATTGGGTATGGAGATTGAGAAGATAGATGCTTGTCCAAATGATTGTGTATTGTATAGGAATGATTACAGAGATTTACATATATGTCCGGGTATCAAGGTATAAGCGAGTGAACCGCAATGAGAATTGCTCGAAACGGTCCTCCAAAGAAAGGTATTATGGTATTTACCCGTCATTCCAAGGTTCAAGCGATTGTTCGTGAATGCAGTATGATGCACCAAATTGTTGTGGCATGCGGAAGGGAGGAAAAAGATGGAAAATTAAGGCATCCGGCTGATTCATCAATGGTGTAATTTTAATAGGAGATTTCGAGATTTTGGGGTCAAGATAGGAATCTTCGTCTCTGACTATGTACGATGGAATGAATCCACATGGCGACATGAGTAGTCGGCGTAGCACCCGCCACTTTTGGTGATCTATAATCTTCCTCCTGGCTATCTATGAAGCGCAAATACATGATGATGTCATTGCTAATCTCAGGTCCAAACAACTTCGCCAATGACATCGACGTGTATTTAGCTCCTCTAGTTGATGATCTACGGACGTTGTGGGATGAGGGTGTGGAGGTGTTTGATGCTAATCGTCGGGAGAATTTTAATTTACGTGCAATGCTATTTTGCACGATAAATGATCTTCCAGCTTTTGGTAACTTGTCGGGTTACACAATCAAAGGTGGTAAGGCATGTCCCGTGTGCGAAGATGCCACTTGTAGCCTATATTTGAATCATTGCAAGAAAACTGTGTACATGGATCATCGGATATTTCTTCCGAAAAATCATAGATATCGAAGAAACAAAGAGGATTTCAATGGGAAAACCGAGAACCGGTCGCACTTGCCATTGTGGGAAGAGGTTTTGAACGAGTTAAAGATATTTCAGTGCAGCTCGGTAAGACTTTTAAGCATACTAAAAAGAGCATATGGAAGAAGAGGTCGATTTTTTGGGATTTACCTTATTGGAAGTATTTAGAGGTGAGATATTCTCTGGATTTCATGCACGTAGAGAAGAATGTTTGCGAAAATATCATTGGCACGTTACTAAACATAATTCTTACCAGCGGCCGGAGTTAGCACGTTACTAAAAAGAATGTTGGCGAAAATATCATACGGCCGGAGTTAGCACCCACGGAAGAGGTGGGGAAGCGTTCATTCTTACCAGCGGCTTGTTACACTTTGTCCAAGATAGAAAAACAAAATTTCCTTGAATGTTTGAGAGGGGTGAAAGTTCCATCAGGTTATTCATCAAACATTAGACGGTTTGTGTCAATGAAGGACTTGAAGTTGGTTGGATTGAAGTCTCATGATTGTCATATTATGATGCAGCAGCTATTGCCGATTGCTATTCGCGGTATATTGCCTGAAAATGTCAGGCGCGTAATTACACAACTTTGTTTTTTCTTCAATGCAATATTCAGTAAGGTTATTGATCCGGATGAGCTAGATAGACTCCAGGCAAACGTTGTTGTCACCATTTGTCAGCTTGAAATGTATTTTCCACCATCTTTTTTCGATGTCATGGTGCACTTGGTTATTCACTTGGTTCGACAAATTAAGCAGTTAGGTCCGATATTCTTGCACAATATGTATCCATTTGAACGGTTCATGGGGGTCCTGAAGGGTTATGTGAGAAATCGATTTAGACCAGAGGGTAGTATCGTTGAAGGTTATGTTGCTGAAGAAGTCATTGAATTTTGTACTGATTACCTAGCAAAAACGGAGCCTATTGGTATTCCTATATCTCGACATGAAGGAAGGCTTGACGGTAAGGGTATTGTTGGGCGGAAGCCTATCGATCCCATCACCAAGACCTAGCCAGAGCTCATCTTCTCGCCTTGCATCATCTTGTCGTGGGTTCAACCGCATTTCGATGAGCACATGGCGCTTTACGGCGACAATCCTCTTAAAGGAGAAAGGTGGTTGGTTGGTGAACACAATCGCCGCTTTCCCAAATGGTTCAAGGATAAAGTAATGAATCGCTTGACGATGCGCCGAAACGATTGAAGAGACAAAGTGAAGTGGTGGCTTACGGACACGCTTCTCGTGGTGACATCTTATCGTGATATGAGATTAACGGGTATACATTTTATACAAAAGGGCAAGATGATAAAGCATGATGCAAAAGCAAAGGAGTGTCACAGTGGCGTTGTCGACTGATAATAGGGTCGATACGTACTTCGGCGTCATTGAAGACATTTGGGAACTTGATTACACAAAGTTTCATATGTGCGTATTTCGATGCAAGTGGGTGGACAACACACGAGGTGTATCGATTGACAAATTGGGGTTCATTAGGGTTGATTTTTCTCGAGTTGGAAGTCGGAATGATCCATTTATTCTTGCATCACAAGCTAAGCAAGTGTTTTACATTACTGATCCGGGCGATGCACGGTGGTCATTGCTACAAGGAAAGCGACGTATTGTTGGGATCGGTGATGTGGTTGATGAAGATGAATATGATCACCGGATGAAACACCTCCATTTTCAACCGAATTGCCTATATTAGATCCTCAGGAACACAAAGATCGAACAAATTACACGTTTGGACCATGAGGAGGGAGAGTACGTGGAATGATCTGACGGCGTTATTATTTATTGGTAATTTAAATTTTATTCCATTACTATTTATTTAAAATGTAAATTTATTTACACGCCGTATGTTATCTCCAAATCAAAAGTTGCAATATACTTTCATTAAGCGTTCATTGTGACTTGTGATTTATTGTTGAAGTTATTTGTAATATTTTTGAATATGCAGACACGTGCTAATACGGCGCAAAGATGTCGGATTCTAGATCATCATCTTCATCAGGAGAGCCCCAGGCTGGCATCAGCACCAGACGATCGAGAGGACTGACGACCATGTCGAAGTGGAAGAGAGATAGTATTCATTTGACTGAAGATGATTTTGATGACCTAGATTGGCCGGTGGGGACACGTGGCACCGGATTCCGACAGTATATTGGTGTAGTCGCGCGCTCAAATGTTAATATAAATTATAAGGATTGGAGACTTGTAGAACCCGGCCTAAAGAATATCATTTGGGAAGATATTAAGGTAATAAGATGCAAATGATGTGGTTGTGTACTCTGAGTAACTCTTATTTTCTTATTAGTAATGTTAACTGTTGAATTTTTTAAACATTACAGACGACGTGCAATTTGAAAGATGACAAACTTAAGAAGAAAGTTATATCACAAGCTGGACATAGAATGAGAAATTTTAAGAATAAACTCGTGAAGAAGTGGATTCGCGATATTTCCAAAAGAAAAGACACCCCAATGGATAAGTATAATTTCATTACCATCAAGATTGGGAGAAATTCAAAGACAGTATGAGTAAAGAATTTCGTATATTTTTCTCGTTATTAAACGAATCGCGGTACAATCATTATTTTTATATTTTTCTCTAAAATCACGCTTATACATGGTCCTCGTATTAAACGTATTTATCATGTTGTTCATTGATGGTATATTAATTTCTGGAAGGTTGCAAGTGATAAGGCAAGATTAAGTCAAGCACAAAATAAGTATCCCCATCACATGGGATCCGCAGGCTACGTAGGGATGAAGGAGGTGTGGGCACAGAATGATCCCTTAGGGCATCTATCCTCTTGCGGTCCGTTAGCGACTCTATTTTGCGTAATGATCGCTCATGGGATTATTTACGCAAGACTACAAGTTCACCCGGACGGAACCTTGATATATCCCCATGGTATTATAGATGTTTATGACAAGATTGTAAGTATTTCTTTCCGTTTGTGCGTATGATTGATATATAATGTTAACAATGGTAGCTGATAACACTTAATTTTCTAATGACTGGAGTAGGTTGATAAATCTAAAGAAGTTGACGAGGGAACATTTGTCCCACTGACAAAGACGATATACTTTCAAAGACTCTAGGGAAAGAGGACCACCCGGGCCGGCCGAGGACGTTCGGTGGATATGCAGGTGGTGTAAGGGCAGTTTTTGGAAAACCGTCCGCACAATCTAAGAGATACAACTTGGATCGGGATGATCTAGATAGCCGGGTTGCACTGAGGTTCAAAGTCAATCTAACGCCGAATTTGATAATAGGGTTCAGCAGAGTTGTTGATACCCTCATTCAACTTGGTATCCAAGTACCGCTGGAATGGAATCAATGATGCCCAACACTAGACTGCGAGTAATAGCAAAGTGTTTGTCATGCCTCTGCGCATCCATTCATCGCCATTAAGGTACTTTTTAAAAAATTATTTATTCTATAATCCCATAAATAATGAATTAACTTTACTTATTTGTAAAATAGCATAGATAATCGGCTATTCATTAATCATTTTAGGAGACAACAATAACCGTTGCTTGATAAATTTTTGGACCGACAGAAATTACCGATTGTATATCAGGTATATCACATGATGGCTAATTACAAGAGGTCGCACAAGGGATTTGCTACCCTATTACGGAAGACACGGTTGTGCATGGTTGTCAACTCGTAGAAGGAAATGTCAAGGTGTGGATTGATATGGTTCTGAACAATACCGCTGGCTTCATCTTCCCATACCAGTCGGGATGACTTAGTAATCGTTAGGGGATGCCATGGGAAGCTTTGTTCAGTGGCCTAAAAGCCAGGTTCACTTGGAAAATGTAAGTTAATACCTTTTTAATAATTTATTTGGCTGAACATTTTGTCATACCGGCCATTTATAGTATTTAATACTTTTGAATCATAATGTCACGCTACTTCACCGTTGTAGCACCTGTCAGACGTAAGAAGCATAGTCGAGTAGACAAAGAGAAGAAGCAAAGAAAGTTTTGCTATGTCAAGAATCGCACAACGCAATCTCGTTGATGAAGCAACGTATTCACGCCTTCCTAACTCTTGCAAGCTACTAGTCGATTTGATCAACATGATGCCTACTTCCGATGATACGTTGGAGGTCCCGCTCGATGATTTATTTCCTGGATCATCCGACACCGAAATCTATGTTACAGCTATTGATATTGCCGAGTTCATGGCGATGAAGTGGTTGAATACTTCTATTCTGGAAGTATTTCAATTGTAAGACTTCAATTCCCATTTTAAATTACATTACTCTTTTACTTTTCGGATTTCAATAAACTTCTAAATTCGTATTTTATGTAATAGGTACATTCATAGGAATTGCCAGCTGTATGAGATACCATTTGGTTTTATGAATCCATCGCTAATAGCTGGAGTTGTGATTACATCTCAGCATATGGAGGCTTCACGCTACATTAATGATGCGTTGTGCAATCTAAGTGACAAGAAATATATTTTGGCGCCATATCACCAAGAGTAAGAACACCCACACTTTTTAATACATCCAATATAATAACTTCAAGTTCATGCATATGTTACTAAGAAGCTAATCATTCACATTTATTAGTCATCACCGGATATTGCTTGTCATTGAGCCCTCACCAATACGGTACGTAATGGATTCATTGGGTAATCGAGAGAAATTTCATATCAAGCCACTCATAAGCGTGTAAGAGAATGTTTCCATTGACTCACTTTTTCAATTATTGGTTTGTGTGATAAGTTTGAGTTTAGAACGCTTCTTATATATTAATATTATTCATATAATTTAAAATTTTAGAGCTTTCAGAGTGATGTGGAACAAAAGGGTGTACGACGAGCTATGCTCAATGGAAAAATCTTCCTACATACACATATAACTTTTAACAATACAAGTTAATTTTTTAATACCTTTGTTCATTTTTATTTGGAATATTTCTTTCAAATAGATTGTTTTTACTGACTAATTTTATGTTGATGCTACATACAAATTATAGTGTGTACAACAACAGGAGGTGATGAATGTGGTTATCACACATGAAAAATATGAATGACATAATGATACGATATGGCGGGGGCGATGATCTACAAAAGGTGTGTCACTGAACATTGTGGACTCGTTAATTATTTTAAGCATCCAGTACATAATTTATTGGTTATGTATAGTATTGATTATCTTTTATTTCACTTATAGGTGTATGCAGGAGAAGAGTATTCTCAGAGCAACATCGATATGGTACGAGAAATTTGGGTTGAATTCTTTCGAGAAGTTATGAAATGATCATATTTTTAATTCACTTTTCTTAGTCTTACTATGTTCTCGTGCATTGTGTAACTGTACAGTTGTGTTGGAGTAGCTTCTACTTGTTTCATTACGTTGTATTTATTTCATTTGTTAGCTTAGTGCTGTGCCTAGATTATATATACTTTGCATCAACAATATGCCACGGGAGTTGCTTCCTACTTGTTTCGATATTAGGCCTTATATAGTTGAGGCATGGCTATGAATGATGGAATGGTTAGTACTGTAATTGTAGGTTAATGATATTGCGATTAGTTGCTTTCTATTTGTTTCAATATTAGGCATAAGTATTTGGTTTAATGTGCTATCGGATGCTGTAGGTTACGTTAATGCGGTACTGTAGTTCGTGAATGGTGTATTACAAGTAGTGTAGAATGGTATATGATATATTGCAGGTTAATTTTGAGGGTAAATATTTGAGAAACCTGGATTTTAAAAAAAAAAAATTTGACAAAGGGTGGCGGTTATCAATAAGAACCGCCACCCAAATAATTTGTAAAACAAAAAAAAAAAAAATTAATCAAAGGTGGCGGTTGTTATCAACAACCGCCACCATATGTTAAAAAAAAATTTTGATAACGGGTGGCGGTTGTGCCTAACAACCGCCACCCGCTTAAAAAAAAAAAACAAAGGGTGGCGGTTGTGAAAACAACCGCCACCCTATGTTAGATTTTGGGTGGCGGTTGCTAAGCACAACCGCCACCCTAAGTTCACTTAGGGTGGCGGTTGTGCAACAACCGCCACCCTTTAAAAATTAAAAAAAAAAAAATTTGTTTAGGGTGGCGTTTTTTTGAACCGCCACCCTATTTTTGGACTTTGGGTGTCGCCATCTTTGGTGGCACCCAAACAAACGCCACCCTTTGTGTGAAAACAACCGCCACCCTATGTCTAATCTGTACTAGTGTTAGTCCAATTAATCATTTTTAAAATCATTTTCTCTTCCCTATTTTGATCCAAAAATCTTTCAAAATCTTCTCTTGGATCCCAATCTTTCCTTTATGTTGATCTATGTCTCTATCTTTCCCTATCTCCATATAATTGTCTTTTTGAACATAATTTAAAAATTAATATTTAAAATTTATCTGCTTCAATTAATCAAATTTATCTTTATCTTTAAGAGTTGATATCATCAATATTATTAGATTTATCTCGATTAAATTATTTTGTAGTTATAATATTTTACTACTAATAATATTGATCGTATATCCTTTAATTATTAATCATCATCTACACGACATTAAAATTAAAAATTTTAAAAATAATCAAATTATTAATAAAATAATCTAAATGTGTAATATCAATCAAATCAATATATTATATATTAATAAAATGAGATCGTTTTCCCACCAAAAGTTTCATTTTTATGAATTAAAAAAATAAAATTTAATTGTAAAATCACGCTTCGGATAATTATAAATTTGCAACTCAATCTTTCCTTCCTCTTCTAGAATTCGAACTCTTATATATCTCCCATATAATATGAGGTCATTTTTCCGCCAAAAGTTTTATTTTCTGAATTAAAAAAATAAAATTTAATTGTAAGCTTCGAATAATCACAAATCTGCAACCCAATCTTCCATTCCTCTTCTAGAATTAGAAATCTTATATATCTCCATGTGCAAAGCACGGGAGAAAATACTAGTTCAATTAAAGAACTTTGACGTCAATAAATTTTTAATTAATCATCAAAGTAAGATTAATTCGATTTTTAAATTAATTGAATCTATATCAATCTCTTTTAAATTATAGGATATCTTTTAAATTATTAAATATATTTAAAATCGGATTCATCTAATTTTAATTGCATTATTAAAGTAATTATTTAAAAAATAATTAATTATTTTCAAAAAATTAGCTAAAAATTGAAAATTAAATAAAGTCATTTATCTTGTAATTAATTAAAAATAATTACAATTCTAAAATTTAATTGGACATGGTTTTATTAATTATATTGCTAAAATCATTTATGTCGTAATTAATTGCAATTAATTATAATACAAAAATTTAATTTGGCATTGTCTCATTCATTAGTTATATTGCTAAAAGGGGAAAATATTTTTGATTTTAAAAACCTAAAATTAATTAGATTACTATGTATTGATAAGATTTTTCCTAAAAATGAAAGCTATCCTTTAAATAGAAAATGCCTTTTAAATTAAAAGGTATATTTAAAATTATATTCATACAATTATTAAAACTATGGCTATTAAGCTAATTATTTAAGAAATAACTAATTACTTTTAGAAATAATTAGCTAACAATAAAAATTAATTAAAATTAATTATATTGCTAAGATTTCATGGGCATGGTTTCATTGAATGAAAAACAAGAATGAATGATTAATTAAAATTAATTAGATTGCTATGGGTTAATAAGATTTCACTCAAAAAGAAAGATATTTTTTAAATTGTGAGATATCTTTTAAATCATAAAATATCTTCAAACTTAGATTCATTTAGTTCTTAAAACTTTGGGTATTACGCCAATTTTTTAGAAATAATGAATTCTTTCTAGAAATAATTAGGGAAAAATAAATTGTACTTTTAAGATTTAATTGGAGTCGGTTTCATTGGGCTAAAATTGACCCGGTTTTAATTGTAAAAAAAAGTCAAAATTAATTATATTGCCAAATGGAAAAAAGAGAGTGTTTTCCCTCCAATATTCAATTATTATTTTTGTTTAAAAATATTTTTTTATTCACATTTTCATGGCTAGAGCTTCACACGGTTTTCCTAAATAAACGTTACGAATCCCAACTACTTTAAATGATTTATGTTATACAGATTTTTTTAGTTTAGATTTTATTCAACTTTTGTTGACTGGAGATTTTATTCAACTTTTCAATACCATCAATCAAGTTGTCTATTTTAATTATTGATCATATGTATTTCAATTTATTTATCTTCTCCAAATTAATTTAAATTTGATATCAAATCATTCAATATTTGATCAAATGACATAGAATCTATGATTTTTAGAATTA
Source organism: Jasminum sambac (assembly GCA_018223645.1). NCBI lineage: Eukaryota > Viridiplantae > Streptophyta > Magnoliopsida > Lamiales > Oleaceae > Jasminum > Jasminum sambac. The sequence continues at coordinate 39,774,346 of CP073640.1, forward strand.
AAAGTTTCCGACTAAATGATTACGATGAGAGGTGAACGGGGATGAGAGTTCTTCTTAATAGAACGAGGATGGGAAATGCAAGTCCCCATCCTGTTGGAATTCTATCATTCTCGATCAGCCTCGATTAAATAATGATGGGATGTGGATGAGGATAAGTGTTTCCTAGCGAGGTAAAAACAGGATGTTGGGTTTGTACCCGCTACATGTCATTTTTATAATATATATTTACGTTAATTATATTTTAAAAATTTATTATTCACATTTTCTTTGTTGGCACCATGCATCGCACATGTATATAATTAATATCTTTCGAAATTTATAAATACATATAATAGAATATAGAATAATTTTGGTTATATACACACAATTTAGTTATAATTTTAGCATCATGAATTCCAATTGAAAAACGGTTATTTGGACAATAATTTAATTATAATTGTGTCTGTACCACTAAGAATGTACCACGTATATTGGTAGTTATGTATTTTTTAAATTTTTTTTTAATTTTTACCTTTTTTAATTCAATAATATGTTTTAATTTCTTGGTTTCTGGAATATTGACAGTTATTTTGTGTTTTTTGTGCCATTTTCAATTCAATTTTGTTAATCACAATCATGTTGGATTTATATGCACATCACATGATTAAAATGGAGTATTGGTAAAATTAACAACTATATTTACATTCTTTTGATTTACTTAATCTGGGCTCTTATTATGTGTTAAACAATTACATTAATTAATCATTATTAGTTTGATGTCAACATTCTTTACATGTTGATTGTCTTATATTTTTTTATTGCTAACGTTCATGAAATTCTTTGTTTTTTTAATCACTCGGCTAAACTTTTCATCGAAATTCCCATATAATTACTTTGATTATATAATCCATTACTTCATTTTATTTCTTCTTCTCATTTGAGGATGTTTTAATATTTTTTTAAAGTAATTTTGTAACTCCTCACTATATCTTTAGATCATAATTATAGTAATCCTTCAAATGTCATTATATTTTTGTTTTTTCAGTAGTTGAGATGTGATACAATTCTTCATTATAAAACTATTAATTAATTAAGTTTTGCATCTTGATTCTAAAATTTTAATAAGATTATAAAGAGATCTACATATCAATAAACCAACGATATTTTTCCACTCAAATTTATATTTTTTAGAATTAAATAATTCATTTTTTATTTTCATTTCCTACCCTTCCTTATTTCCTAAAATCTCTTAGATAAATCTCTATAAATCTTAAAATTTCTCACTTAAATCTCTATCAATCTTTATAATTATTGTCGTGGGGGCATGAATATTATTTTAAGTAGATAAAACCTCTGTTGCGATAAAAAAAATCGTTCCGCAAAACAAAGATATTGCGATAACGGATGTAGTTGCAAAGGACACCATCGCCATAGGGTTTCCAATCTATTGCAACGACATTTGTCGTCACAATATTATCAACTACTACGATGACAAATGTTGTTTCAATAAATGGAAAATCCATTTGCAATGACATAATTTAATCGCAGTAGAGCTACATGCACGAGCCTATTACAACGATATGTTGTAAAGACATAGTAGGCGTATTGCAACTAAAAAAATTATCAAAGTAATTTTATATTAAACATATATTTCCATGCAACGCACAAGTGACATAACGAGGAAATATAGGGAAAACTCTATTGCAAATTTTAGTAAATCTTTTGTATTTTTTCTCTTGCACATGTTTTAAATTATATGTTGAACATGTATCTTTCCGATCCGTGTGAATGCAAAGTTTAGAAAATCTTTTGCACTTTTTCTCAGACACAGGTTTTAAATTATATATCTTGAGCACATATCTTCCATATAACACATGGGTAAAAGTACTAGTTATTATTAATTTTAGTTAATGAATTCTTTTAAATAAATTTTAACAAGATAGAGATAATATTTTTATAAATAAATAATAAATCTAGAAAAAGATAATAATATAAGTTAAAAACTCATGTTGTTTTCCCAGAACATGTCGTTCGGCAGTGAAAATTGGATGGTGGAGCACGAAAGGCAATCAAAATACAAATTCAACGATTTCATGATCGCTCAATTCACAAGTCAAATGTACCCATAATGAATATTTGACCTCAAATCATCCATTTCATTTCATTCATGCTCTTGAAATTTATCCCTTGACTATGAAGCAGAACATCATATCTATTTTATTTTCAGTGGCAATAGCTTTAGAAAATGATGTGAACCGGATGTGATCGCATAAACAAATGTGAGCTGTACAGGTGTAGATGTTAGTTCAAAGTGCGATATAAATTGATAACTAATCATCAATTAATTATTTCATTCTTCCATTAATATGTACGAAAATTACTATTTGTTGAAAAATTAGTATCTCGTGCAACACACAAATAAAAAAGCTAATTATTTTATTATTTCATTAATAGTTATCAAAAGTCAGCGCGTGTTAGGGCGTAAGTTTTTATAAATTTTGATGTGAAATAGAAGGGAGAATGAATGGAGTTGAATGGTGGAGATTTATGTAGTACGTGTAGATCCCATGAGATATGTGGATGTAATTGATCTAACAAAATTTGAGAATGAATTAAAATGTGCAAAAATTTATTAAAATTTGTAAACTAACACAAAATATTCAATTATATGAAGTTTATTGTTGTGATCTATTATTTACTTTATTTTTTCGAAATCTTATCTTAATACTAAGATCTATCAATACTGTTATTAGTTGAAAAATTTATACTTTTGTGCAACGCGATGAAACAGCTAGTATTAAAAATGATAGTTAATTTAGTTAAAACATTAAATTTTACCTTATTTTTTCATATAAACCCTTACATATAATTAATTATTACGCATATGTAATTAATATGGAGGTAGGGATGACCAAAAAAATTGTGAAAATCGAAAACCATGGTTACCATAACCGAACGGTGTGAAAATACCTGAACCGATGGGTTGATGAGGCAAATATGGTTTTCTATTTTCCTGACTCGGTTCAAGTCGGTTCGATTACATTTCGAGGTGGAACCGAACCAACCCGTTTACCCTTTAGCAATTAAAAAGCTGTATGTTTTATGGACAATGGATTGATTATTTGTTATTAGTGTATTAAAGTCTAATGAGTAATGAGTTGTGATTGTACAATGGTAGAATGCTAGAATACGGATGTAATGGCAGAATGTTTGTCAATTAAAATGAGGATGTAATGTTCAATGTTTTTAGCATAAAAACAATTTAGGTGTTAGTGTTTTGAGTGTGAGTAGGTAACTTTTAGTTAAAAAAATAGGCCAACATGGCTGAAGAAAAAAAAAGGGTTTTCAAAATGGTACAGAACCCCGAACCGTATTGAACTGAAACACCAATGGTTCGGTTAGGTTCGATTATAGTTACGGATTTTAACTGCCGGTTCGGTTAACGGTTCCAGCCGAACTGTTCCCTAACCAACCCATTGCCAACCCTATGCAGAGTAATAACGAAAATAGGAGAATAGATGACACTTACTCACTACTCCCAAATCTTGCAAGATGTAGGTGCAATATACGTGTCACGTGTGGGTTGTAAGCAGGTTTTGGTAATTGTTCGATAATTTGATTCTGTATTGAGGATCGAAAGACAACGTGTGTTTCTAAGTGAGTACAAATTGTCGATGTATAATAAGTTACAACTTGATGTTTAAAGAGTAAACCGTTCAAACTCAACTTGAAAGTCGAAGGGAAAAAATTTTGGTTAATTATGTGGATTGATTTTCCCAAAACTCGATCTAGAACCCAGACCGAAACCTGTCCTAAAACGGGCTTCGGGGACTTATGAGTTGACATCTAAAATTTTTGAACATGTTCAATCCAGCCTAAAAATTGAAACGATCAGGATAGATTACTCAGCGGAGACGATTTGGAGTCGATGACTAATGAATTAGATTCGCCGAGTCCGTGAGTTTGAGGTTTTGTCCATTGGGAAATTGTCTAGCCGTGCTCCAAAAAGTGTTGTTTTCTCCAATGTATCTAAGGTTATAATTTTATTATTATTATTATTTTTTTCTGAGTTCATGAAAGGTCCTCTGCTGCAACTATCCCAAGGAAAGTATTTTAACTTGCCGAGATCCTTAATGAGAAAATGATTGAAAATGGTCAAACCCAGACCAAAGATGAAAAAACCAATCACCGTTTGATTTCTTACCTTATATTTGCACTTGATACATTCTAAAAGAAGAACCCCATTTACTTTGTTGCCTTTTATTTATTAGTGTGACTTCTCGCCAGACGATGTTAAAAATAGGTGGGCATGAAAGAAAGATATTTAAATAAAAGTTGGAATGTGTCGTATCCCAATTTTTCAAAACTAAAGCTATATTTGTGACTTAAAAGTGGAGTATATAAAAAGTAAATTTAAAATATAGTGTGATGTGTATGATTCTCACGAAATAATAGAAGTAAGTATATCTGTATCGCAATTTTTTTAGGTACACCACATAAAAATAAGTTAAAGTTTTCTTCTTGTTGTAATTATGTTTTTAAATATATTCAGTACTATTAGTTTTAACCTTCCATTTGTCCATAATAATAATTTATATGTACAAGAATTCCTTCATTTGGAACATCGAAAGATTCATTTACTTTTGATAATTGCAAGATTTGATGCTAACTTCAAAGCACACTAACAAAATAGTTTTATAGGCAAAAATATAAATTATCTATATATTAATAAAGAGAAACATATTTTTGAATTTGGTTGGAGCCAATTTTTCCCGCTCATAAAATTTTACTTATATTGGCTCTTTTGAATTTTTTGGATACTATTTTCTCACTCATAAAATAACACAAATATCCTTATTTCATCATTATCCTTAAATAACCATGATAATCCTACCACAATAATTATCTACATTATATAATTCTATATTGTATATCTATATCTATAAAAAAATTATTTACATTCACTTTTTTTTCTTTATTTTTAATCTATATCTATATATATATATTAATTAATAAACAGAGACCGATTTCGGAGGAAAATTTTCCGCTCATATTTTAATATTTTTTGAATTTGGTTTTCCCGCTCACAACACATTAACTATATTTTACAATAGATATATAAAATATATTAACATATAGATTAATAACGATTAACCATACATATTAGGAGTCTAATTCTTTTCTTCCTTCCATTTTTATCCGATATTAACATTGATTATATATTAGGAATCCGATATCCATCTTATTGTCTTTAGCTTATTATCATGTATGTATTAAAATATTTTATTTATAAATAAAGTAAGTATAAATTATAAACAGACATATATATAAATTTTTAACAAAAGTTAGATATAATGTAATTTATTAGATATTCTGTCAAATTCTCTCCACTAAGAATAGAAAAATAATTCTACATAAAATAAAATTAATTAAAATTAATAATTTTGTTAAGATTTAATTTTTTGGGATGCAAAATTACCATTCATTAAATTTTGATACAATTTCTTTTTTTTTTTTAAAACGTACCGTTAAAATTTGAAAATTATGCTAGGCTCAATAATTTATTTTAGAAATAAATAATTATTTTTAAAAATAATAAGCTACAAAATGAAATTTAATTATTATTAGAAATTTTGCCAAAATTTAATTTTGTGGAGATACAAAATTATAATTCATTAAATTTTTACATGAAAATTAAAAGAAACATGCAACATGAAATGATTTATTTTATACCGATTTTTTTAGCTTAGATTTTATTCAACTTTTTTTTGACTAAATTAATTTTTACATGAAAATTAATATATGTATTTCAATTTATTTCTCTTATCTAAATTAATTTAAATTTGATATCAAATCATTCAATATTTGATCAAATGACATAGAATCTATGATTTTTTACAATTAAAAGTTTTCGACTAAATGATTACGATAAGAGGTGAATGGGTATGAGAACTTAGTAGAACGAGGATGGGAAATGCGAGTCCCCATCTTGTTGCAATTCTATCGTTCTCGGTCGGTTAGGGCTTGTTGAGTGACTCAAGGCTCTAATTGAATAATCGGGATCCTGGCCCACTGACAAATTTGAAAATTTTGTTTCATCAATGTTGGGGATCATTGATTCAGTGGGAGTATAGTTAGTATTATAAAAGTCCATATTTTATTAACTTTGGCATATAGTAATTACTCTATCTTTATCATTACAGTTTATTGAATTATGACTGGTCACATGAGTTTGAGGGGCATACTTGATGCTAACGAACTTAATGGGTCGAACTTTAATGACTGGCACCCAATCTGAGAATTGTTCTCAAACACGAGAAAATTGCATATGTTCTTGAAGAACAGTTACTGGAAGCCCTTACAGAGAATACAGCGGTGGAAGTTGTGGAGGTATATAATCAATATATGGATGATGATAACACTGCAGCATGTGTGATGCTTGTAGCAATGTTTCTCGAGTTGCAAAAGCAACATGAGGATATGGATGCTCATATAATGATTGGTCATCTCAAGGAGATGTACGATGAATAGTGCTGCACTAAAAGATATGAGATATCGAAAAAGCTTTTCAGGGCTGTGATGGTAGAAGGATCTTCAGTAAGTGCTCACGTACTATAGATGATTGGCTATATTGAAAAATTAGAGCAATTGAGTTTTGCCATGGACTATGAGCTAAGTGTTGACTTAGTTCTACAGTCACTCCTGGATAACTATTCTCAATTTATCATGAATTTCAACATGAATAAAATTGAGGCCACACTCCCGGAACTGTTGAATATGTTGAAAACTGCTGAGCCTAGCATCGCCAGAACCAATGTGCAAGTGTTGGCCATTGAATCCTCTAGAGGGATTAAGAGGAAGACAAAAAGATCATTTGTTAAATGGTCAAAGAAGGGTAAAGCAAAGGCAAAAGTTGCCAAAACATAAAAAACAAACAAGAACAAGTCCCAAGCTGATGCCGAGTGCTTTTATTGCAAAGGTAAAGGACTTTAGAAGAGGAATTGCAAGCTCTACCTTGCTAACTTGAAGGGAAAGAAGTCTTCTGAAACTTTTGCTTCAAGTATATACTTCATTGAATTGAATATCACTGCATCTTCAGTATCTTGGGTATTAGATACCGGATGTGGATCTCATATTTGTATAAATATGCAGGGACTAAAGAACAGTAGACCATTGCGGAAAGGAGAAGTAAACCTACGCGTTAGAAACGGAGCAAGAGTTGCTGCTTTAGTCGTAGGAAATTACTTTTGATTGTTACCTTCGGTCCTTGTTTTAGAATTAAAAAAATGTTATTATGTTCCCACTATTACCAAAAACATTATTTCTATTTGTTGTTTGGACATGAATGATTTTATCATTGATATTAAGAATAAACGTGGTTCTCTTTATCGTGATACTTTTTTTATGGTTATGGGAACCTAGATAATGGCACCTATATTCTAAACCTCGAACATTCTAAAATGAGTATAAAAAATAAGAGGCGAAAAGTTGATAATAGTATCAACAATTCGTACTTATGGCACTGTAGGCTCGGGCACATCAACGAAAACCGCATCAACAAGTTACATAAGGATGGATACTTTGGGGAAGGGGATTACGAATCCTTTGAAAGATGCGAATCATGCCTTTTGGGTAAGATGGCCAAATTCCCCTTTAGTGGAAAGGGAGAAAGAGCTGCAGAAAAATTAGAACTCGTACATACCGATGTATATGGACCAATGACAACAGAAGGCAGAGGAGTTTTTCCTACTTTATCACATTTATAGATGACCATACTAGATATGGATTTGTATATTTGATGAAGTTCAAGCATGAAGCACTTGAAAAGTTTAAGGAATTCAAGCAAGGAGTGGAAAAACAGACTGGAAAGAATATTCTAACACTAAGATCTGATCGAGGTGGAGAATACCTCAAGAGTGAATTTATGAATTACCTCAAAGAGCATGGAATTCTCTCGCAGTGGACTCCACCTTATACACCACCATACAATAGTGTATCTGAGAGGAGAAATCGCACCCTACTGGATATGTTGCGTTCAATGATGAGTCAAACAAACCTTCCAAAGTCATTCTGGGGATATGCAATTAAAACTACCTGTTACACACTAAATCGTTCCCCATCTAAATCGGTTGATAAAACTCTGCACGAGTTGTGGACTGGAAAGAGACCAAATTTTTCATACATGAAGATTTGGAGTTGTGAAGCTTACGTGAAGCGCACAAGTTCAAATAAGTTGGATGCTAAGTCCGATAAATACTACTTTGTGAGATATCCAGCAGAAACAGTTGAATATTATTTCTACAATCCCAATGAGCAGAAACAGTTGAATATTATTTCTACAATCCCAATGACATGAAAGTCATCGTGTCATGACACGCTATTTTCTTGGAAAATGAGTTTATTCGAAAAGAGAACAGTGGAAGCAAAGTAGATCTTGAAGAGGTTCAAGAAACTACGGAACTCGAAAACCGATTAGATGAAATAGTAGTTGAGACACCAATGGATGAAGTTGAAACTACTGAAAGGGAGATAACAGCTCCCAAGGATACGCCAGCTCCTCGTAAGTCTAGTAGAATGATATGTCCTCCTCAGAGATTAGATCTCATGATTACTAATGAAACATTACTAATAGAGGAAGACGAGCCTACCACTTATGAAGAAACGAAGTCAAGTGTTGACTCGAGAAAATGGAAAGAAGCTATCGAATCCGAAATGAACTCCATGTATGAAAACAATGTGTGGACCTTGGTAGATCTGGCCTAAAGGGTAAAACCAATAGGCTGTAAATGGGTTTACAAGAAAAAGATCGACATGAATGGTAAAGTTCAAACTTATAAGACAAAGCTAGTAGCTAAAGGCTATAATCAAAGACAAGATGTTGACCTTGATGAGACCTTCTCACCTGTAGCCAGGTCGAAATCAATTCGGATTCTACTTGCGATTGCAACGTACCATGACTATGAGAGTTGGCAAATGGATATCAAAACCGCATTCCTAAATGGGAATCTCAATGAGGATGTGTACATAACACAACCGAGAGGTTTTGAATCAAGTGAGCTACATAGGGTATGCAAACTGCAAAGATCCATATATGAACTTAAGCAAGTATCTCGGAGTTGGAATCTTAGCTTTGATGAGATAATCAAAAAGTTTGATTTCATTCAAAATGAGGACGAACCGTGTGTATACCAAAAGGATAGTGGGAATAAGATCGTTTTCTTAATTCTCTATGTGGATGATATACTAATATTAGGAAACGATATTCCAATGTTAAAATCAGTGAAATCCAGGCTGTCCATAAATTTCTCCATCAAGGATTTGGGAGAGGTAACATACGTACTTGGGATTAAGATCTATAGAGATAGATCTAGAAGATTGCTTGGCCTATCCCAATCGATGTACATAGATAAAATCTTTAGAAGATTTAACATGTAAGAGTCGAAGAGAGGACTCTGTCCCATAGGGCATGTGATTAATCTCTCAAAAGATATGTGTCCACAGACACGAGTTGAGAGAGATTGCATCGATAGGATACCTTATGCATCAGCAATAGGATCCATCACGTATGCGATGCTATGTACGAGACCGGATGTCTCATATGCTCTAAGTGTCACGAGCAGGTTCCAAGCGAACCCTGGAGAAAAAATTGGATTGCGGTTAAGAACATCCTTAGGTACTTGAGAAGGACTAAGGAACAGTTCTTAGTGTATGGAGGAAATGAACTAAGAGTTCCCTACACGGATGCTAGTTTCCAGTCAGATAAAGACGACTGTAAATCTCAATCTGGTTACGTCTTTACCCTCAATGGGGGTGCCATAAGTTGGAAAAGTTCCAAGCAAGAAACTACAGCCGATTCAATAACGAAAGCCGAATACACACCTACTTCAAAAGCAGTAAAAGAAGCGGTCTAGATCAAGAAGCTTGTCACCGAACTTGGAGTTGTTCCTAGCAATGTTGATCCAATACCATTGTATTGTGACAACAATGGAGCCATCGCGCAAGCGAAGGAACCGAGATCTCATCAACGATCTAAACATGTATTGAGGCGATACCATTTCATCATAGCGATAATTCAGAGGAATGATATAAAGATAGAGCGAGTCCATACTGATGATAACGTGGCTGATCCTTTGACCAAACTGTGATCGCAAAATAAGCATGATAGTCATGTCTCGTCCATTGGTATAAGATACATGAGTGAATGAATTTAGTTTGGATGTCGGTACTCTCATTTAAGACATTTTGAGTATGATTGATTATTTATATATACACTTTATTATGGCAGATCTATTATATATATTCGTTATTCTATTATAACAATTAAAATAATAGAGTTCGTAGAATAAGTGTGAATAGACTTGGTTAATCGCAAGTAGTTGTGATGGTGAGATGCAAGTTTTAGCAAATATTCTTAAATTATCCTCAGTCAAAGCAATAGTAAGACTCGGATATTGTTATTTTCGGATAGACTGGCATGTGTTGCATCTCTTTCTTAAAGAAGAAGTAACTGATCTCACAAATTAGAATGTGCAGACATTCAGATGGACACATAGATGCTTTGCTGGTGGAACAAGCAGCTGGATGACCCGCCTAGAGATACTACATAGATAGTTATCCTTGCGTTAGCAGTTGATCTCTAATGCACGGTGGTGGAATTGGTCCTTAGACTTGAGGATACCATAAAGCCTTATGCAGAGATCGCTTTACTTAGGCGGACATTGAAGGATAGCCTGGTTGTGAATTGACTGGAAATACCATACGGGTATAATGAGAAATGCATGAAGGTTGGGAGTATACAATAAAAGATTCATCACTCCTGGATAATGGGAGATTATAACTTACACTTCTCCCAATCAAGTTGATGTAAATTCCTTGGCCAAGGTGGGATCGTAGGATTGAAAAGAGCTTTCAATCACAATCGCTGATTTAACCAACGTTGAGTTGAGAGCGAATAAAATGGTTGGTTGAATGAGATTGACGTGAATCCATATCTCTGAACCAATCGGGTTTGTATTGATGAAGGGATTATAGTTCCACGGTAACCGCACATGTAAAGGTTTCATTATTTCCACATGACTTATCCTGTCACATGGATTGCCATGTTACGTTGCTAGATGTCAGTCATGGACGACGGTGTGAATCGATCGATCTGGGTTAATCGATGATAAATTAGAATAAGGATCTTGTTTATCTCACCCTAATCCGATTAGCATGATGATATCATGCCGTTCGATATAGTAAGTGGGAACCTGATGGGTCACACACAAAGTCAAGTAACTTGTATCTTGAATTGGACTTTGTCCAAGTGGGAGAATGTTAGTTGTAGTGTACAAGATTCAATTGTTGGGCCAAACTTTTAGTTGTCTTGGTGTTCAAGAAACCCTAAGCACAACAGGTTTGTCATAAACTTATAAATAACTCATTGTAGCATCATAATACACAAGTTATTATTACATTATCTCTAAGTTCTCTCTAAATTTAGCTAGCATTAAGATTTAGAGAGATCGTCCTACTACGAATCTGTTCGTTGTTCGGGACGAGTCTTGACGTGTGGATCAACGTTAGAGGCTGTACGTTTGAACGGTTGTGGAGACGAAAGATCAAACGAGAATTACGCCGCAAAATCCGCTTTACTGGTAATCTCTTATTCACATATCTCATCTAAGAGTCGAGAAGATCCGGTGTTGTGGAATTGATTAATTTTATTTCCGCTGTGCATGTTATTAGATCAATTCCTAACAACAGATACAAAATTCGAATTAAATCACAAAAAACCTTAAAAGCGAGTTTGAATGTGGAAGAGAACGGTAAACCTTGACCTAGCCTACATTTCAAATATCTAATAACTCGCAATGCAACATTGCAATGTGGTTTTCTAGGTTCATGCCTGCATGAATTGACATTTTAAGTGTTTTTGTATGGTTAACTATATATATTGTACTCGAAAATAAGTGAGTACAAATTGTCAATGTATAATAAGTTACAACTTGATGTTTAAAGAGTAAACGGTTCAAACTCAACTTGAAAGTCGAAAGGCTAATCTAATGAGTTTGATTAGCCTAGTCCGTCCATTTTGACACCATTAAATAAAATATTGCACCATCTGTGAAAGTGAGTTTGAGGTTTTGTCCATTGGAAAATTGTCTAGCCGTGCTCCAAAAAGTGTTGTTTTCTCCAATGTATCTAAGGTTTATAATTTTATTATTATTATTTTTTTCTGAGTTCATGAAAGGTCCTCTGCTGCAACTGGAGAGTTCGATATATCCCAAGGAAGTATTTTAAGTTGTCGAGATCCTTAATGTGAAAATGATTGAAATTGGTCAAACCCAGACCAAAGATGAAAAAAACAATCACCGTTTGATTTCTTACCTTATATTTGCATTTTATACATTCTAAAGAAGAACCCAATTTAATTTGTTGCTTTTTATTTATTAGTGTGACTTCTCGCCAGACGATGTTAAAAATTGGCGGGCATGAGAGAAAGACGTTTAAATAAAAGTTGGAATGTGGTGTATATTAATCCCAATTCTTTTAAAGCTAAAGCTATATTTGTGACTTAAAAGTGGAGTATTTATAAAACGTAAAGTTAAAATATAGTGTGAACATAGCGTGGTGTATGGAATAGTAAATGTGGTGTGTGTATAATTCTCGCGAAATAATAGAAGTAAATATATCTGTATCACAATATTTTTTAGATACACCACATAAAAATAAGTTAAAGTTTACTTCTTGTTGTAATTATATTTTTAAATATATTCAGTACTATTAGTTTTAACCTTCCATTTGTCCATAATAATAATTTATATGTACAAGAGTTTCTTCATTTGGGACATCGAAAGAGTCATTTACTTTTGATAATTACAAGATTCGATGCTAACTTCAAAGCCCACTAACAAAATATTTTACAGGCAAAAAATATTAATGATTAAATTATAAAAATACAGCAAAAACAAGTTGAAGACCACATTGTAATAAGAGATAAATATGAAGCCCTTTTAGTGCAATTAAAATGTGGTACATCAATCAAAATTAATTTTGGTCCAAATATAAGTACCCGCAATAGAATTGTCGTCTATCAAACAGAATGACGGGAATTACCTCTCGTTAGGCAAAGTGGCGAATTTGTATTCATAAAGAACTTATAATGCCTTTCTTTAGGATGGAGAAGTCACCCAAACGCACAACTAACAACTTAAGTTATTGGTTGTTTATGTAAATATAAATATGTACAACAATAAAATTTGATGGTAAGCCATTACAAGTTTATCTTTCTAGAATTTTCTGGCGAGAGAAAGTACAAGTATAAAAATGAGTGTGTTAGTTCATTTAAAAAGGGGAAGGGGAGGGCGGAGGGGAGGAGGGCGGGGGATTCATATTTATAGGGTTGGCTTAGTACATGCTTGGTGACCATATTAAATGGTTGTGTCGAGGCAAATAAAAGACCATCATGCATTTTCTCGGTTGTGCTTTTTGTTAGACTCTAGCTTGTTTGCAAATTCGAATCTCGATCATTCAATATCATCTTGGTCATGATATAACATCACAAGCTCCTTATTCTCGATCGTTCTACGTATGGTCAAGAATATCTAATACAGTCAGTCATCACATCGAATCATATATATATATATAAACAATCGGCCAATCATTTTATGTTGCCACGTATGAAGACATCATTAGTTCTCATTTTTGTTTTGATGGAGTAAGCTCGACAAAGAAGTTAGTTATTGCTTTGTTATATTAATCAAATGTTGCCACGTGTAATTGTTTTATTTGAATATGATTTTCTCACCTTTTGCTAGCTCATTATAATATTCTTCCAGACAGTTTGCATTTTTCAACTTTTTTTTTTTTCAAATTTTATAACTATCACATCTTGCATGCTTCTTGAAACACATTTTTTTTTTTTACAATTTTCAATTTACTGTACTATTAAACAATAAAATTCTTATTTTAAAGTGTGCTACAGTTACTTGTCATTTTTTCAGAGTGGGAAAAGTGATTTCTAAGTATAGGTACATGCCTTCCAACTGCATTGAGGTTGGAAGTTACACATTACAAACTTTTTATATTTAATTTAAACTGAAACATAAAATATGCACTGCTGCATTTGTGCTCTCATTACACATATCAAAGTTGGTACACATCTAAATTGGAAGAGTGATGGAAAGCATTAACTGTAAAGATGCATGAGATATTCTTTCAATATCATCTACCAAGAGCTTATCTTCAATCAAATTTGATCCTTTGAATTATATGGAAAGTTTCGACAAGTCATCGATCAATCTTTCCCATGTAAGTATTATCTTACTTGCCAGAAATTAAAGGAAAACAAAAGCAATTGTCATATATTGTACATAAAATGCATTTTCTGCATTTAGATAAATAGTTTTATCGCAAAATGCATGTATCATAAATCAATTTATGATGAAAAATGATGTTACATGACTAAAGAAGTGGAAATTTTGCATATTTGCAACATCATAAAAATACGAAATGATAAATGCATTGTGTTTCTAGGTAAATATATGTATACATACGTTTCTTATATTTTTCTCATAAAATCACTAAAATAATGAATGTTTTGTTTTCAATTCATACATTTTTCATAGAAATGAAATTGCAACAAGAAGACGTTTACTTCCCGATTTGTAATTTTAAAAACCATTTCTAGTTATTTTATTTTTTAATAGTTACATATGTTGTCTTTTACCTACTAAATCGAATTTTAATTGTGGGAACTACAATGGAACTAAGAGAGATATCATAACAATGCATATTTCTTTTGAAGTTAATCAACAAAATCTTTTTGAATTGAAAAGTGCTATGCCTTTAATTTTTAAAAGATATTGTAAAATATGTTGCTGCTAATTTAATGTTAATATGTTTAATTAGGCTTAGTAATTTAATTTTATGGATCTGTAATTTAATTCTATTCTGTTAACTAGCGAACGTGTCTTTATTTCAAAAATGTACTTTTAACCCTGCACAAGCAAATCTTTGCGACTTCAAAGTATATTTTATTGTGTATTTTATCATAATTTTAATTGGTTTCAATTCTCTAATCTAATTTGATCAGGTTTAATTAGCCTTACTAAATTTGATTATGTTAGTTTGCATTAGTTGAATGATATAGAAAGAAAATTGGTCATTTGACTTTTTAGATTTGATCCGATTATTGACTTAAATTAGTTTTTGTTACATGAAATAAAGGATTACTAATTTTTTTGGGCAATCAATAATGTATTATTTTAATGTGATCATTATACCTTTTTTTTTAACATTAATAATGTGATTATTATACAGAGTTTCAATAGTTTAAAAAATTTTACCAACCAAAATTTTTTTATGGTAGATTCCTGTAATTTATGTGCCCAAACGAAGATGATTATTGGAGTTTATTTAATTTATAATTTTTCTATTTTAATTAACTTTAAAATTTAACAAATAATTTCCATTTTTGGGTATGAATTAATGTAGTAGTTTTGTTGTAAAATGCGAACCAAAATGAAAATGAGTACTCAAAATTTTGATCAAAATTTAAGAGAATATTTTACTGCTAGAAGAAAATCTAAAAACTTTTACACATACCTGAAGAATGTATGGGGGTTGGAACTGTGCCAACTGAACACTAAAGTAATGTACTTGATCTCAATCCCAAACATTGAACTGAGAGAGAGAGAGAGAGATAAATGGGTAAAAATTGTTAGGTCATGATTTACTTATTAATGATTTGGACGTAATAAACGTTTAGAAACTTATTACAATGATCATTGTGATATTCATACACCACTACCTGTTTTACCCGTGCATTGCATAGGAGCATAATTTTTTAGCTAATAACAATATTAATAGATGTTAATTGTATTAACACAAGATCTCACAAAAATAAAATAAATAATGAGTCGCAACAATAAACTTAATTAATACAACTAATGAAATAATTCTTTCAAAAATTTTGAAAGAGTTTCCCTCTATTTTGTTCCAAATCATCCTGCAAATAATGGAGGAAAAACTCATCCAAAAATACAAATTAAATTAATTTATAATACTCTTAAAGACATCAATAATTAAAGTAATCAAAATATTACACCATTAATAATAGTCAATAACACACAAGACAAAAAAAAACATCTTTGTGTTTTGATAAAAATGATGAAGGCACTCAAATATAAGCTACATCCATAATTGTCACATAGAATATAAAAATTTATGTTATTATACAATTGAATTGTATTAAGACAATAAATAAATTTTTAGATGAGTGGAACATCTACAACATCACTTTTACACAAACATTGGTGCTTTAGCATAAGAAACCTAAAAAAAAAAATTAGAAATAACATCATATTTCAGATATGATCAATGAAACTCACTAAAATTGTAATTTTCGACCACTGAGTACGTTGAATTATCTTTTCGAAGTACAGTGCCATTAATGCATAAATGCTACATATAATCAATTTGTATAACACCAAATTTGTAACGGGGAAATTGTACCTGGATAAATATAGGAGTACGAACACAATAATATATAAATACAATCATTCACTTCACATATCAAACCACGAATGACATAGAGGGTTTGTGTAAAAAATTAAATAAAGTGAACAACGTACCTGATGTGATTTATTAGTATAAAACTATAAGTTTAAACACTTCTTTATAGATGACATTTGTGACCGTGGTAGTTGGACGACCATTGTCTTCATATATCACAGACTTTAAAATCTTCCTATGCGTCACCCTCGAGAATGTAATATATCCTTCCTATTCAAACCCTAGCTGTTTCACCCATGTGTTGAACAGGGGATAAATTTTTCACCATCTATTTTTTTTCCATATATATTGATTGAATATTGTATTATCATAAGAATTAGAATATAAGAATAACTAATAATCACTTAAAAGCCTTATTTCTCTACCTTATGGTTTGATTCATACTTTAAAATCATAATAACTCTCTGTGAATTAGAAAAATAAAAATAATAAAATATAATGTAATGTATCTCATTCCAAATTGGTCCATTACAATGATGACAGTGTAAGTACTCATGAGATAATTACAATTTTAAATCTAATTTTTGATAATTTAACTCAATAAATATGTACTTTTAGTTTTAAATATCTCTTTTCTTTTTTTTTCCTCTCATATATATTCATTCAATAATTCATTATGATACAATTAGAATAAGAATATAATTCATACTCTTAACTTTTCTACTTCAATTTTGCATAACTAATAATATTGATTCATGAATGAGGTGTCAGTTAGACCAATGAGGCACTAATTTACTAAGTTAACATGTGAACATTTTGGTGCAAAATTGTTTGAACTCAACCAAAAGGTATAAACAATTAAAGATACAAACAAATTATCAGTATAAAAAAATAATAATTATTTTAACAATTTACGGCAAATAATCCATCAAAGTGGGTCGATTTATATTTTAATTTATTTTATACTTGTCAATAATAATAATTTCATTACAAATGAATCTACTGCAAAAAATTTAGAAAGTTTATTGAACTTTTACCGTTGTGACGAATTATGTAAATTAAAAATTTTAATCAATCATACAAAATAAGTATAATTAATTTTCACAATTAACATATTGGCATAAAACCTAAATGATCTAATAACAAAAATTAATAGTATGAAAAAAGTACGATCAATCGATGGATTTATCTCAACAGTTTAAAATATTGTGTCGACTCGTACTAATAATTTAAAAAATTGATAAAACAAAAATGAAAAAAAAATTATTATTGGAACCCTTTTGATTGGAAAAGACGAAGTGAGTTCAGGACTCTTTTTATTGGAACCCTCTTCATGGGAAGAAAGTACGATCGATCCACAGATTTACCTTTAGTGTTTAAAAAAATCATGCTGTCTCAATCTAGCAGTATAAAAATTAATTAAAAAGGAGAGAAAACAATTTACTAGTGTGAAGAAAGAAATAATTGCATCAATAACTATTTTAACAATTTGTTGAAAACAATCCATCAAATTGGGTTGGTTAATATTTCAATTTATTTTATACTTGTAAACAGTAATAGTTGCATTACAAATTAATCTACCAAAAAAATTATAAAGTATATTGGATTTTTCCATTGCAATGAATTATGTGAACTAAAAATGTCAATCAACTGTACAAAAGAAGTATAATTTACAATGA